>OX596234.1:30551747-31864247 GCA_951394345.1 Salicornia ramosissima | reverse complement strand
ATTGCATATTAAGATGATTTTTCATTAAAGATATATTTTTTTTTTATTTTTTGAGGAGGTAATTCTCTTAATATCCATAATAAAGTTGCATATTATTTTTAAGTATTAATATTGTCTTGACATTAAATAGTGAAAGTAATGAGGTAATTCTCTTAATATCCATAATAAAGTTGCATATTATTTTTAAGTATTAATATTGTCTTGACATTAAATAGTGAAAGTAATGTAGATATCAATTAGTATCATGTATATAATGGAGTCATATACATGTATGTGCGATAATTTTTATGTATATGATTTTATATAACATGGGCTCGCAAGGGTTTATGCAATATATTTTAACTCGGATAAATAATTATTTAAATATTATTGAGTTGAAATAGCATAAAAATGAATAAAAATGATGGGTTTTAACCTATTGGACAACGTAAATGAAATAAAACTCAATTTGACGTCTAATACAACGTTAGATCTCAAATTCAATGAGTATAAAATTTCATTTGATAAGTTGTTGGATACTTGGTATTATTTTAATTCCAAGGTATGTGGTAATTGCTACATGGAATTTATCTTTCATGATTTCCATTATTTAATGGGGGGGGGGGGGGGGAAGAATTTAGTATTCTTGAAAGTCATGATGAATAAGATAAATTGATATTCTTTATTTTTATGTATCACATTTGGTAGTGAAAATAATAAATTTTCTGATCTACTAAGGGGTGTGACAAGAAATTTTAAAGAATATGTTTACAATTATTTATTTACGTATTTTTTTTTTTAATTTATCAATTAATGTATTTATGGTTCATAATGTAATATAATTTATTTATTTTATTTTATTGTGGGGTTATCTCATTCTATTACCAAGTAAAGGTGATGAGATTGAATGCATATGTATTTTATGATAAACTTCATAAATTGTTTCTTAAATATAATATTTAAGTAGTACTCTAAGGTATAATTAGAGTATGTTATGCATTTGTTATTTATACTCAGATTTATATGCATGTTTTACACTAATATTGTGTGGATGGAAGTTTGCATATGGTTATACTTGAGTATTGATTATGACGGGTTTGTCGTCATGTATAATTTATTTAGTACTCTAATGAAGTCATGATCGATAAATCATTAGTATAAGTGTATATATATCAAATTTGGTAGACATATAATAATGTGTCAAAATTTGTATATATGGAGGAGGAAATCTTATACTTGTATTGATTTATGATGGAAATGATTCCATGATTTATTAATTTTATACTTATTAATAGTATAAAGTGGTTGATTTCTATTCTACATACTATTTAATAGATGGATGTCAATGTCTTATGCAAAAGTTTAATGGATTAAGGAATTATTATTTCTATAAAGATGATTTCTTTTTGGAGGATTTTCATAAAGACACATAGTCTCGTACTGTAGCAGGGTAGGGCCCAACTTTTTTGTCTATAAATAGATGAGGCGCCTTTCCCCCTCTTTTTATTTCTTTTGAAATTCTGAAATTCAGAAAACTTTCTCTCTCTAAAAACTTTTTTCGAGAAACCGTTGAACTTTCATGATTTCTGAAGATAATTGCGGCAACGAAGCTAAAAATTCAAGTGAAATTCTCAACCCAGAAGTGAAAATCTACCAACCACGAAGTTTCGAACAATAACATAAGGTAATTTCTTCCTTTTATACGTTTAGTTCGTTCGAGCTTTTGCATGCTGCTTGAACTTCACGTTTTGCTGTGTAATTTCCCTTCTTTTTGCTTATTTTAGTTGAAATTAGGCTTGAATCACTTGCTTTTTTTGCTTTGCTGCATTTCATTGTGTTTTTAGCATCTTTTAAGTTTATATGTGGGTGGATTTCGAAAGAAAAAACCCCATTTTTGCTCTCAAAGTTCAAACGGAACAGAAACGTTGCCGCTGACGTCACAACAATGTGATGTTTCAGCTTTATGTCCTTTCTTAGTCTGCAAATTTGGCCACATGGCAAGGCTATGACGCCTAGCTCGTGGTCCGCTAGGCCCAGACGGTGGCCTAGCCTATTGGTACTGTTGGCCCTTCCGCTGTGCTGGCTGGCGGATGGGTCTACTACTTTGCTATGCTTGCTACTACTATGATTGATCATCCGCCGTCTTTGCTTTACTATATTGATTTTTTGCCAGTTAATCAAAGGTGTCAGACGCAAGCGACAGCCAGAATCAAGAAAGCGATGGCCAGGTTCGCAGCGAGCCTAGCTCCTCTCGGACCAAAGAGACAAGTGTTACCGCCTCCTCAGCGGAGGAAGTAGACCAAGCTGCAAACCCTGCAGCCACGGTGGAGACCTCTGCTGCTACGGCCGAAACCTCTTCTGCTCAAAAGAGAGCTTAGTCAAGTAAGGATACTCCATATATGACAAGCATTAAGTCATCCTGTCTCTGCCGTCCTCAAGCAGGGTGTCCTCTTCAATTGAGGAAGGATATCCTGGACCGTCGTCTGCCAGTACGTCTGCCGCCGTCGTGCCCTGATACGGAGAGGGTGGAGTGGGGCAATCGTCTCCCTCCGTTGCCTCCTCCTTGTGTTAGGGGTAGGCGGCTGCCAGACTACGTCCAGGTAGGGCGTACGGGGGATAACAGGGAGGGGGCCCGTAACTGGAGTAGGGAACTCTCTGACTTCAACTTTGAGCAGCAAAAGGATGTGGCAGACCTCCGCCGCTTGCTGCGGGGGGAGCGACGGCGTCCCTCTATTATTGCGGAGAAATACTGGTTTGCCTCAATGACTTATTACAAGGAGTTCGATCAGTATGGCTCGAACTATGATCCAGGGCGCCCCAATCCTTTTGCTACCTTGAAGAAAGTTAAATGAGGGTGGGAAAACCCTAGTGGGCGGCCTTCGCTAGGTAATTTAATTTTGTTGTAACATTTCTATGTTCGTTTGTGCCTTGTCTATATGTGCAGGTGACAGAAAGGAGGAACGTCCTGAGCCGGCCTGGAAGGCCGCAAGAAGGAAGTGGTTCGAGAATGTGATGAAGGGGTTTTTTGGGCTCTTTCACCAAACAAATAAAACCCCCGTTGTAGTATAAGTGGGGGTGTCGAACACGGGGAACAAGTCGTGAATCGTGTTGTGCGATTTAGGTCGATTGAAGATCTTGGTTTTGTTGTTGAAATGGAAGCTAAAACTATTGCAGAAAATAAATGCGAAAAATAATAAACTAAATTATAGGGTTGTCAGATCCGGGTTCAATTGATTTCCGGGGAATTACTTCAAAAAGTCAAAAGAATGAACTAAATCAAGGAAGTGGAATTAAACTCTAATAAGGTACCTAAACCTCCTCCCGGAGTGATTTAGGAGTTGACACATGAATATAACAATAACGACTTCTCCTGAATGGACGTTATCAATACATTCAATGATCACAATTATACCAAGATTTAACTAGAAGTAAATTCCTAGTTCGACTACCGACTCCCGTTGTAATAGTCTCACTAACAACATGCCTAAAGTGGATTCCTAGCTCGACCACCGACTCCCGTTGTAATGGTCTCACTAGCAACATTGGACAATGAAAATCAAAGCATAAGTAACTCATAAACAAAGCCCTATTATACTTCGAAAATACCAAGAAATTAACTATGACCTTTAGCTAATCTCTAAGCTCATTGACACCAACATTAACCAACCATGAACACAATTCAACCAAAAACTATATGAAAATCCCCAATTTCAAGTCATGAACCCATCACCTTCAAACCCTAAAAATTAACTACTCACTAAACGTGAACAAGAGCATTACACTAATAAACAAGCATAAAAACATGAAATTAAACACTAAATCTATCAACAAGCAAGAAAATAAACAAAGCAAACTTGAAATTGCATAATTTAAACACTATACTACTTGAAAAACATTAGAAAAACAAGATTGAAAGCATTGAAAATAGGGAAATTCCCAGTGGTATACCCGCGCTTTTTCGAAATCTCACTGGTATACCCGAGTTTATTTTAATCCTAGTGGTATACCTGAAATTATGTCTTATTCCCATCCGTTACATTTAGAAGGTATATTCCGTTAAATGTAATGTAATATACCTATTTTAAGGTTAGATTTAACTTTGGTTACAATTTTTTTAATTTTGCTTTAAAAAAAATAAAATTTAAAACTAGTAATATATTAAATTAATGGGTTTTGCAAAAAATGATCCGATTGCCCCCAATTCGCGTTTGTAATTCGCATCAATTTGCGCGTATTGATCTACGTGAAAAAAATAGTTCGCTCTTGATTTTACGGGTCATTTTTATCCTTACGGGATCCGATTTGAGGTCGGATTTTGCAAAAATTGATCCAATTGCCCCCAATTTGCGTTCCCAATTCGACTCGTTTTGTGCGCATTGATCTATGTGAAAAAATAGTTCGCTGAAGGTTTTACGAGTCATTTTTACCCTTATGGGATCCGATTTGAGGTCGGATTTTGCAAAAAATGATCCGATTGCCCCCCCAATTTGCGTTCCCGATTCGCCTTGTTTTGCGTGCATTGATTTTTGTGAAAAAAATAGTCCGCTCTAGGTTTTACGGGTCATTTTTATCCTTAAGGATTCCGATTTGAAGTCGGATTTTACAAAAAATGATCCGATTGCCCCCAATTTGTTGTTGTTTTTCCTTTGTTTTATTTTTTTTTTTTTTAATTTGTTAACCATGGTTAGTGTTTTTAACAATTTGTAACCAAAAAGGTTACTTTTGGGAATTATGTTTAACATTAGGTACACTTCTGGGATTAAAAAAACCTCGGGTATACCAGTGGGATTTCCAAAAAGTTCGGGTATACCACTGGGAATTTCCCTTGAAAATAGCAAGAACAAGTAAAGAGAAGGAATAGAGAACTTATTGAATTTTGATGTACAAATTCGTTGGAATGACCATGTCACTTGAGCAAACCTTCAAATCCATTCATCATCTTTAACAAACTATTGAAATCTAAAGCTAAAACTACATCTAAAGCTATGGAAGCAAGAAGTAAACATAAACCCTAACTATGGGAAGAGGAAGAGAGGTTTTCTCTCTCCTCAAATCCTAAGCAAATCTGATCTTTGGGACTCAAACCTAAGCTAAAAATGTTGTTTTTATGTTTAGGGACCTTAGAAGGTATATAAACAAGTGGGGAAACAAGGGGGCCAAGCATAGAAGAGGCATGAGTCGAAGCTGAGAACAGCAAGAGCCAGCAGCGAACAAGGCCCAAAAACAGAGCTGTTGGTCCCAGCTCAGGTGCGCACGTGCGGCGGGACTGGCGCCGCCGCGTAGCTAGCGGCGCAGGCGCAAATTTGGAGGTGGCGCGGCCGCGAGTGAGGGCTCGAGCTAGCTTGGGCGTCGTTTTCTTTGGGGGCTGTCGCGGGTGACTTTCATTTGTCGTGGGCGCGTCTATACCTCTGTCCGCGACCATTACTTGACCCAAATGGTTCCAACTTTTGCTCGGGTTTCTCAGGGCGGGTCGGCACGCCTCCCCAGACATCGGGCCTCGGGCCCGACAAGCCTTAAAAATTACAAAAATTCCCTTTAGGTGCACTTTGTCGTGTCTTGTCGTCTTGGCTTTGTGGCATGCTTCTCTAAGCTTCTTGGGACCTCTCACGACCCTTGTCGGTTTTCGAGAATCTCTTGGAAACCCGCAAAACACCTACATTAAAGAACAAAAGGCATAAGTAACACAAAATAGCTCAATTATTGACGAAAACAACTATAAAACGACATTATTCAACGAAAACTCTAAATAAACTAAAACTAAGCTAAAAAGGCTTAAAACATGGAAAACTAAGCCTAAAATGCGCGGAAAACAAGCGAAAAGAGCCGGGAAAATCGGTTCTAAAATGGACAGATCAAACTCCCCCAAGCTTGCCTTTTGCTTGTCCTCAAGCAAATAAGAACAAGAAAAAGTAAAAAAGTAAAAAATCTAACTCACTTTCGTAGGAATCACGGTTGCTTTTAGCGAAAGCAACAAGCCATTTAAACCTCAAAGTCGCCAAAGAGGACGAGTGTGCTCTCGTAAGGGTTTCCAAAGAGTTTAACCCATAACACTTCTAGAAATAAATCAAGGCAAAGATTCACAAAACATAAAGAAGGGAGAAAACAAAAATAAAGAAAATAAAAGAAAAGATAAGAAAATAAATAAATCCCTAGTTGGACTTGTAAATGGACCGGATCAGTGAATGCAAACCTTTCTAAGCACTAGCGGAAAACATGCTTAAAGATGTCAAAGGTGGATAGTCAAATAAAACATGTTAGATAGAAGAGCTAGAGAGGAACAATCCCCTTTCACTCCACAACCAAATAACCACAAGCTATGCTAGTTTTATATCCACCCTGAAAGGTAGCTCCTCATGACTCCTCGAAGGAGCTGGAAAAACAAAATGGAGAAACAATTTAGGCTACCCGACATCTCATCATAACAAAACCACTCAATATGCTTGAACCATGACTTCCTCCACCGAATATGACTCAATTCTCTAGGATCAAGAGGACTTAAGGGTTTTAATGTAGGGCTAGGGGTAAGGTAGGAATATGTTTGGCTTGTGGTGCTCAAAACCTAAATAGTGAAGCAAATAAGCGCCAATGAGAAACAAAGAGCAAACAAACTCCTAATACTCCACACACATACACACAAAATCCCCCAAGCTAATTCAAAGAAATAAACAAAATTTGAAAAATTTTACATAATATTTCGCATTACTCCTCCTCCCCCAAGCTTAGAGGAAACAATGTCCTCATTGTGAAAAAGAAAGGAATAAGTGCTCACTTTTTTCAACTATTCATTTTTCAATTTTTTTTTCTCAATTTTTTTTTTCTAATTATTCAACATGACCTTGCCTTTTTCAACTTAGGTCGGCTTTTCCTTTCAACCACGCAAATCTACACACTTTAGCTTAGGAAAACTACCTTACTTCTCCACAAATTTCCATTACAAAAAAAATTTTAACCAAGATGCTCCAAATGCTTCACTACACCTAAAAGGTATAAAACAAAATAAAGTGGATACAAGGCTATTAATGTGGCTAAAAGAAAGGAATGGCCAAGCTCAAAGGGTTCCAAACGGTAAATGTAAAGCAAAAACCTAGAGAAATTTCAAGAAGCAAGACACTAAAATAAAAAGGAAAATGCAAAAGGGAAAATGGAAAATAACTAAGAAAATGAATGTCTTCGTCCTCCCCTAGAGTAGCTCGGTCGCGGTCTCGGTGAGTCATGAATCAAGTTCTTGATCAAGCTAAGCTATGACAAGGTTCCTATCGCCACTCAAACAAAACAATGCTGAAGGCTTAAAAGATTTGACAATTCCTCACATGTTAAGGGTAGTGGATTGCAAATACTACCTCTAGGGATTCAACTAGCTAGCAAAGCATTACCAATCATTCCACAACCCAAGAATTTAAGTTTCATGAACTCTAAAGCTCTAAAACCTAGCATATAAATATTTGAAAATCAACCCCAACATCTTAAACCATGTGGACCGCTAACAATTAGGAAGGAATGCATTCAAAGTCCAAGACTCTCAACGATCAAGTCCAAACCAAAAACAAAACCGAAAATACACTTTGCCTTGAAAAGAAAGGAAAAGAAAAAGAAGCGGAAGAAAGTAAAAACAAAAGAAGAAAACTATACAAAAGTGAGGAAAACAAAATCCAAGCATGAATGAATCTCAAATAAGCAATCAAACATCAAACAAATAAATAAATCGAGGCCCAACACCATTGATATCCAAATGTCCTCAAGGGCTTAAGAGCCAAAATTAAAAGCCAAACATCCTCGAATAATCATCTCCTCCTAGACCTAATCCTAAAACTAAGCAAACAAAGAAAATAAAATAGAGAGTTTGGAAAGATCTCACCAAAGTAGGCTTCAAAATATGCAAAACAACCTCTATTTTGCATTTTAGCACCATACATGAGCCACCTGCGTTGCCTAATCATCAAACTTGCAAAAGAAGAGAAAGCAAGCACCAAACTCCAAAAACAAATTAATTACAGAAAAAAAAGAAAGAGTGGAAAGCCAAGGAAATATATGTACAAGAGCGGAAAGGATGCAATCTAGTAAATAGCATAGTAGAGCTCGTAGTAGCGGTTCATGGACATCACCACTAAATCGAGAGAGAACCACATAAGCAAAGAGAATTAGATAGGGAAAATGACAAATGAATGCCATCTTTTGCTTACATGGTGGAGGGGGATCAAAATTGAAAGAAAAAGAAAAATCAACAAAATAAGAAGAAAATTCGAAATCAAAATAAGTAAAGGAACAAAAATTATCACTACAATACATTTTTACTGCTTTGGTTCCAAAATAGTAGTCATGAGGTTCAATAGGAGGTAAGAACTCTTCAAATGATGGACAACACACATAAGGCGGAAGAGAAACGGGTGATAAAGGAACTACGACACACACCCTATGTAAGGTGGGGCAAGGAAGAGACTCAATGAAAATAGAATAGGGAGGCTTAACATCAACATTGTCAAAGAGAGGATTTTGATACTCAAAAATTTCATCATCATCCTCAAAAAGAGTACTTAGAAACTCGCAAGTGTCATCATCAATCTCAAAGAGAGGGTTTTCAAATTCAAAACAAAGCTCCTCATCCTCACTATCACTCGAGTCGTCACAATGGGCTACGCCACCATCACAATCACTCAAAACCCTAAGAGCTTCTCCATATTCAACATCGTTGCCATCAAGAAATGCAAAAACCTCATCAACTAAAAGCAACAAATCCTCTTCCTCCTCATTGGAAACATGGAGCTTGGATGATTTAGGTGAAGAAAGAAAGGAAAGAGTGGTCGGCTCAAGAGGAGAAGGAGATATCAAAACTGGTTCAAAGGAATCATCATCATCCTTTTGAGCAACATCCACCTCTTCTTGAATCGGATTCCTCAAAGAAGATCTCGGGTCATCCTTGCCACAACCACCCTCACAATCAACCATAAATCCAAAATCATCCATCTCATCCTCTAAGCAAAATTCTAATATCTCAAGTCTCTTTATTAATTTACTTATTTGCACTTTGATGACTCCCCTTCTGTAACGACCCGGATTTTTGGGCCATAAAATTTCGTGCGAAATTAACCCTTGGTAGGCCTTTTATGTCGTTAAAAATAAAAGACTTATCAAAAGTAAATTTCTCCTACTCTCCAATTACAACTAGTATAAAGGGCAAGTAAGGTTCGTATCCACAGAGAACGGATTTATGTTGATTTAATTGAGTTAATATAAATTTGGATTATTAAAGGGGAGAATCACTAATTCCTTAGTGATACTGGTAACAAAGGGGGGGAAATTGGAGATTTTAGTGATAAAAGAAACTAACAACTAATTGATTACGGGAAAATTCTAGTTTTAAAGAATCTTAGGATTCGGTTACAACGACTCTGACTCGGCTAATTGAATTAGACTCTCAATTACCAAACCACTTCAATATTCAATTAATTATTGACAAGAGTAAACTCTTGTAGTCCCCTTAATTAGCTAGACAAGATAAATCGTAAATTGCCTAAAACCCTTAATGTTCAAAGAACACGCAGTGAACAAAAGCTTTAAGAACGGAGACACAATAAGAACGCAATCGTTTAGAGAATACGCAATAAACCATTAACGTTTAAACAAGCTCTACTAAATTGTTCACAATAAGAATACGCTTAAGCATGAATAAGATAGTTACTACTCGAGGTTGAACACAATAATCGATTGTGTTCAAACCCTAGTAATGATTTTGTAAAATATAATAACAAGACAAAGATCAAGCTAAAACATTCAACAAAACCAATAACAATTCATATAAGAGCAAGTAAATAATTGAAGTAAAGAAATAGTTTAGAGTTAGAGAATCCTCACAAGGAGCCTTTTGGAATCATTGAAACCAATCCCAAGAACAAGTTTAAGCTACCATTTCCATTGATGAACAAAGATTCTTCATTGATTCCATAATAAAAGATCAAAATTACAAACTAAAGATTAAAGAGTTTTTTATGTAATCTAAGGAGAAACTAAAGAGAATGTAAGCTAAGGAACTACTTGAACATGAAAAACTAGATTTTATACAATGAGAATCAACTTTTATGTTTATACTAAATTAAAATATAACCTAGAAACCAAGTGGATGTAGCCGCGTACAAAACAGAGCAGAGGGGGCGCTGGCAGCGCCCTCGAAGACGCTGGGCGCGCCATTCCTTGGAGGGATACTGTGATGGGGGCGCTGGGCGCACCCCAAAGGGCGCTGGGCACGCCTTCTTCTTGATGCTCACTGCAATGGGGGCGCTGGCAGCGCCCTCTGAGGCGCGGGGCGCACCCCTGTAGATTGTCTGCGCAGCTCGGACTAAAATAGCCATAATTCTCTTGTTCCTTAACGAAATAAGGCTTATGACCTACCGTTGGAAAGCTCTTGAAGAGAGATACAACCTCCAATTTGAATCACATAAATCAAATGAGTAGATTGGGAGATATTTCTATTTGAAGTTGGACTTACTGCATTTGAAGGTTCACAATAAGGCTTTTCTTTCCCTCTAATGCTTAATGATTTCTTCAAGTGTGCTTGGCGCATGATCAATGACTCCAAAAATTCTCCTAATGATGTTTCGTAGCTCAAGACTACAAGAACACATAAAACCAAACCGCAACTACAAACTACACTTATCCTAAAAAGCATTAAAAACTGTAAATTGCACTACAACTTTACATTTCAAGCCAAACTCTCGTTTAAACTCAAAAGTAACAAAATGTGCAATCTTATGCTAAACTAATTACATAAAGGAACTAAAAAGAAGTTAAATAACTCGTACAAACTGGACACATCAAATACCCCCACACTTAGCCTTTACTCGTCCTCGAGTAAATCAAATGAGTATAAGAGTGCCATAGACCAAAAGCTTGCAAAGTTACAACTTCTAACAAAAAGCTATCAATTACTTGTTTTCATACCAAACCAAAATACATAATTAGGCATGAAATTCATGGTTTTGTATCAAAACTAAGTGAAAGGAAACAAAAACATAAGCTAGTGAACCACAATATATGAAACAACTCAAACAAGGTTCACTAACCTAAAAATGAGTGAAAAGAGACAAGAACAAGGGTTCTTACCAAAAACAAGATCCAATGATTGAAGATTAACATTCAAACTTGAACCAAAACTGCATAGGAACTACTCTCTTTGTAATACCCCGAAATTTAGGGCCAGAAAATTTCGCGGTTATTAGTATTTTTTTTATTTATTCTAAGTCCAAAAGGCCCATTAATTTGGACTGTTTTATTTTATTTTCCTCTCTTTTAACTCAATTGGGCCAATGACCCAATCTTTTTCCCCTCTTATAAACCTGGCCGGTCCCCTTTGTGTTTTTGGGCCAAGTATTATTATCCTTATTATTTAGTTTGATTAATTAATTAAATTAATTTAATTAAATAATATTTTAAATTACCTAAACTAATTATAACCTAGCCCAAATCTACCCATTTGCTAGGTCCATTAATCCCCTATTTCCCTCTTGTTTTCACGGCAACCCTAGTCTTTATTTAGGGTTTGTTGTTTCCTCTTCTTTTATATATATATACTAACTTTAGCAACAATTTTTTTTTCTAATTTGCTAAAGTTCATAACTCTACAACTAAATTTTTCCTCCTTTCCCCTCTAAAGATCAACCGTGCTATATTCACCCAAAGTGGTGAATTTTGCCTTGGAATATTTTGCGTAATGAGGTAACTTCGCTATCTCGTTTAATTTTGGAACAAAGTTAATCATATAGTTGAATAGGATTAAAACATGAAAATTGCTAGGATTTAGTATCATGTTCGTCTAGGAAAAGTCGAACACCATGATGATGTTATTATGTAATTATTCTTGATGATAGTATGTAATATTTATGAATTATTATGAAATTTTTCTTGATTATTTTATGTAGTTTCTTGAAATCTGAAATTGTTGAATAATTGCTTGTATGAATTTATTTCTTAATCAAATCGTATTATTTCTTGATTAATTTTTCATGGCAGTTTCTTTATTGTTTTATTATGAATCATGAATTGTTTCGTGACAAAATTCATCCTTTTATTGCCTGAAATAATTTAATCTATCAAACCGGTAAAACTGTCCAGAATTGGTTTACGAATTTATTAGGATACGTAATCAATTTGGAATGCTACGAAATTTTAGGTGGAAGTCAGTAATAGTGTTTTACAGCTTGTGTAAAATTTTCGTAATTTTTAAAGTTCGTTTTATATGGAAGAAAAATCTAAAACTGAATTCAGCCTAATCTGATTTGTTAGTTATAAAATTCCTTAAAAATAGTAAAAGATGTTATTTTTGGACGAAAATTATGCACGTTAAACCTTGAACCTATATTTAACTTTCATTAAAATTTCGAGAGTAATAGAGACCTTTAAAAGGTCGTTCGTAATTTAATTCTTTAAAAATCAAATTGTGTAAAATATTGTAATTAAATTATTAAAACATGTTATTTTGAATTCTTGAATTCAATCTTGATCTTGTTTGAACCCTATGATAGCCGTGTGGTGTGATGTAAATAAAGGAATGATTTTGATCTTGTTTTAATCCATGTTTTATGATTTAATGTTTAAAGTGAATTAAATTGTTTATTATTAAGTTTATTTGATTAATTGTTGTTAATTGTATTTAATTGATCAAAAGTATAATTTTTGGTATTTTGATGGGAAAATGTCGAGTAGGTCCAATTATGCAAAATAGGATCTTTATCATGTTTTTAGGTAATTATTGTTGTTTGTTGCTATTATAGATGATTATTTAATCTAATTAATTTAATATTTAGTAATTGTATTTATTTAATTTAAAGTATAAATTTTGGGTAATATTTTTATGAATTTCGAATGGCTCATTTATAGGTTGATAATTTTTAGTTTATTTTAGACCTATAATTATATTGGGATAATTATTAAGAGTTTATAGAATAAGATATAACTTTAAGGATAGGTTATAATATAAGACTTGAGGACATAAAATATTAGGCAAAATTGACACCACCAGGTCATACTATTTGTCATCTTCCCATATCAGTCTGAACAATTGATTATCCCAGAGTAGGCCCAATTATTACACAAATTTGCCAAAAACAGTCCGGCTTACCTGTTGACCTATTGTAGCCGGCAATCCACAACATGTGACTAGCACATGACTTTTAGTGGGGGTTAATTGCTAACCAACTTATTTTCAGAAAATAATTAATTGATAATAAAATCATTTTTAGAAAATAATTAATCCACAACACGTGGCTAGCACATGTATTTTAGTGGGGATTATCGACTAAAATAGGTCAACAGGTAAGCCGGACTGTTTTTGGCAAGTTTATGTAATAGTTTGGCCTACTCTGAGATAATCAATTGTTGGGACTAGTATGGGAAGATGACAAATAGTATGGACCGGTGGTGTCAATTTTGCCAAAATATTAATAGGGAAAGAAAGGAAACAGAGTAAAAGGAATACGAATCGTTTCGATCTCTGGCTAGGAAAGACTTGGTATTTAAGGTGGCCAATATACGTGCCGCACCTCTCTTTCCTGGGACTTCGAACGATTCATTTCCGATTACGGCCACCTAGTATTTCCCGATATAAGATAAGATATAAGATTTGAAAGATATAAGATAAGATAAGGACACCCACCTGATGACCCGAGTAGTCAGACTGGGTTAAGTCGAAGCCACTGCTCAATGGGACGAACACACGAGTTCCCCCGAGTAGTTCTGGGTCTTAGGATATGTAGTCGTCTAAGTAGTAGTACACGAGCTGCTATTTAGGGGTTATGGCCATAGCTTAGGCTTAGTGGTGAAACATGAGATCCGCTACGGGTTGAGTACACGAGCTCACCCCGGCATGTTCTAGGAAAGTTGTGGTGAAACACGAGATCCACAATGAGTTATAGTGACCGGTCCAATGAAAGATGATATGATATAAATTATAAGATATGATATGATGAAATGAAAGAATAAGATATGATATGCTAAGATATGATATGAATACGAGAGTATGAAAACCATATAGTATAAGCTAAGGATTAAATGTATAAGTCTTCCGCTGTGTATGATTCGAAGTATATATATTATGAGCAGGTACATTATATGTATATATATACTCATATGATGTAATGATATATGTATTTGTAATCGTATGTTTGTGTACATGTATACCTGTATTGTATTCGTATTTGTACGTATTCCTAACCGTATTATGCAGGTATAATTATACGTATGGTATACGTACCCTTATACGTATTTTGTACGTATTTCTAACTGTATTTCTGCAGGTATTTTTATACGTATTTTTATACGTATCTCGTATAATTTTTGTATACATTATATTATGTTCTATGCGTGTTTTCATGTGTATATTCTATGATATTATGTGTTTAGCGGTCCCTCAATTAAGCGGGACAGCCTAGTTACTCGCCACTGACGGTGGACCCCCCCCCCTCAGTTTCAGGTGACGATGCAGCAGCGTAGAGCGGGCTTCCGTTGGATGGGCTTGAGTAGTTTAGATTCATTTTAGATTTATTTAGTCATTCCAGAATATTTAAGACAATAATATAGTTTTTTATTTATAATCCCAGCCTGTTGGGAAGACATTTACTGAGTTCATGTAACACTTTGGGCACTATATGCCTTATTTGACTCTTGGATTATATTTCAGTATTTTAATAAAAGTTGTTTAATTTTAGTTAATTAATTTCATTTATAGTTTAAATTGTTTAAGTAATGATCCGAATGTCGATTTCCTTTGTAAATCGACAAGTTAAAAAGTCGGGTCGTTACACTCTTTTCTTTTTCTCTCAATTTTTTTTTCAATTTTTTTTTTATAAATAAAACTCACAACTCACCCACTCGATCAATTAGCCTTAAATTTTGCATAGGTCGCCCTTTCGGGTTTTCAACCTATCAAAGGCCCCCATTTTTGCCCGAGTTGCCCGCTCTTGCGGGTTTTCAACTCAGCGGGATTTTTTTTTTTCTTTTTTCTTTAAGCAAAAAGAAATATGTACAAGGATGGATTTCCTACCCCCACACTTAAAATTGACATTGTCCTCAATGTTTAGGGGTTAAGAAAGGGGAGTAATCTCCAACCTCAAGTGTTATTTAGTAAATAACACCTCAATGACCGCAAAAGCTTGTCATGTGCAACCACCCAAAAATCAGAGTTTACCAAGTTGGTAAACAAGAATAGCAAAGCCAAAAAAATTGTTAAAGCCATGCTATAAGAAAATGGAGGGCGATTAGGGAAGGAATGGGAAGAATGAAAAGAAAAAGTAAGAAAAGAAGAAAAGGAAAAGGAAAAATCAAAATGAAAAGAAGAAAAGGAATGAAAGATGTCATTGCCATAAGCTTCCACTTCCTTGGTGGCTTGGACAATGGAATGAGGAGGATCAAAAGAAAGGGAAGTCTCCTCAAGAGGTGGGGAATGAATGTAATGAGGTAGAAACAAGGGGAAGGAAGGTATGAGGTCAAGTTTTGTGGAGAATGACACATGAGGGACTAAAATGGGAGCATTTTCCCCGTAAGATATGTCACCTATCACCCTAGGCATTAAAATTCCACTTGGCTCAGCCCACACTTCATCGTTCAAAGTGTTCTCTTCTATCACATCCACATTCACACAAAATGGAATTATTTCCTCATTTTCAAGGATGGTATCCTCATCCTCAAAGCAAGAAAAATGGGGTTTTGGGTTTGACTCCTCTTGAGTTTGGAGCTCACTCGATTCCCAATTTCTTTCAAAACTTGCCAAAAACCCCGAAACTTGGCTCAATTGCCTTTCCAAGTTGTTGATATTTGTTCTTGTTTCATCTTGGATTTGGACCATATTACCTTCCATAATCATGACATTCTTGGTTAGCATATGGAGCATTTCCTCGGTTGAGGAGCTCGTATGTGAACCTTGCTCCGGAAAAGGTCCTTGGTGAGGTAATTGGGCTGGCTCATTGTATTGTGATGTTTGGTCATTTTATGGGTAATGGGGTGGTTGGTCATTTTGTTGGTTTTCATGATTGAAGCACATATGATCCTCCCAACTCGGATTGAGGGTGATAGAGTTAGGGTTACATTTTGTTGAGCACCCTTGGTTTTGGAACCCTAAAGCTCTATCCCATTCATATGTGTCTTGTGATAGCCAATGGTAGTAATCCCAAGCATCTACATAAGTTAAAGATCGGAATGCCCCATTAAACGTATCCTCAACTACAATCCTTGTGGAATGGTTTAACCCTTCATAAATCACCTCACATATCTCCCACAACTCACAATCATAATGGACTAGAAGTGGATCCTGCAAACGAATGAAATACCTCCAAAAGTCCTCATCCTCAAATTGGGGTACATAGAAACTAGCCATTCGAAGACACTCCTCTTATGAAAGATCACAGCTTAGCAATGAGAATAAAGTAACAATAATATATATATAGATATATATATAAACATGAATAAAAACATATTACCTAAACACAATCAAACAACACCGTTCCCCGGCAACGGCGCCAAAATTTGGTAGGCCTTTTATGTCGTTAAAAATAAAAGACTTATCAAAAGTAAATTTCTCCTACTCTCCAATTACAACTAGTATAAAGGGCAAGTAAGGTTCGTATCCATAGAGAACGGATTTATGTTGATTTAATTGAGTTAATATAAATTTGGATTATTAAAGGGGAGAATCACTAATTCCTTAGTGATACTGGTAACAAAGGGGGGGAAATTGGAGATTTTAGTGATAAAAGAAACTAACAACTAATTGATTACGGGAAAATTCTAGTTTTAAAGAATCTTAGGATTCGGTTACAACGACTCTGACTCGGCTAATTGAATTAGACTCTCAATTACCAAACCACTTCAATATTCAATTAATTATTGACAAGAGTAAACTCTTGTAGTCCCCTTAATTAGCTAGACAAGATAAATCGTAAATTGCCTAAAACCCTTAATGTTCAAAGAACACGCAGTGAACAAAAGCTTTAAGAACGGAGACACAATAAGAACGCAATCGTTTAGAGAATACGCAATAAACCATTAACGTTTAAACAAGCTCTACTAAATTGTTCACAATAAGAATACGCTTAAGCATGAATAAGATAGTTGCTACTCGAGGTTGAACACAATAATCGATTGTGTTCAAACCCTAGTAATGATTTTGTAAAATATAATAACAAGACAAAGATCAAGCTAAAACATTCAACAAAACCAATAACAATTCATATAAGAACAAGTAAATAATTGAAGTAAAGAAATAGTTTAGAGTTAGAGAATCCTCACAAGGAGCCTTTTGGAATCATTGAAACCAATCCCAAGAACAAGTTTAAGCTACCATTTCCATTGATGAACAAAGATTCTTCATTGATTCCATAATAAAAGATCAAAATTACAAACTAAAGATTAAAGAGTTTTTGATGTAATCTAAGGAGAAACTAGAGAGAATGTAAGCTAAGGAACTACTTGAACATGAAAAACTAGATTTTATACAATGAGAATCAACTTTTATGTTTATACTAAATTAAAATATAACCTAGAAACCAAGTGGATGTAGCCGCGTACAAAACAGAGCAGAGGGGGCGCTGGGCGCGCCATTCCTTGGAGGGATACTGTGATGGGGGCGCTGGGCGCGCCTTCTTCTTGATGCTCACTACAATGGGGGCGCTGGCAGCGCCCTCTGAGGCGCGGGGCGCGCCCCTGTAGATTGTCTGCGCAGCTCGGACTAAAATAGCCATAACTCTCTTGTTCCTTAACGAAATAAGGCTTATGACCTACCGTTGGAAAGATCTTGAAGAGAGATACAACCTCCAATTTGAATCACATAAATCCAATGAGTATATTGGGAGATATTTCTATTTGAATTTGGACTTACTGCATTTGAAGGTTCACAATAAGGCTTTTCTTTCCCTCTAATGCTTAATGATTTCTTCAAGTGCGCTTGGCGCATGATCAATGACTCCAAAAATTCTCCTAATGATGTTTCGTAGCTCAATACTACAAGAACACATAAAACCAAACCGCAACTACAAACTACTCTTATCCTAAAAAGCATTAAAAACTGTAAATTGCACTACAACTTTACATTTCAAGCCAAACTCTCGTTTAGACTCAAAAGTAACAAAATGTGCAATCTTATGCTAAACTAATTACATAAAGGAACTAATAAGAAGTTAAATAACTCGTACAAACTGGACACATGAAGCCTTAACGTCCAAATCATTCGATTTGGGCCCAAAGGACTTAATTTAATACTTGACGAGCTAGCCCAATTACCTTATATCCCTTGCCATAACCGGCCCCCATGTACAATTTCCATGAATTGATTTACTTTTACTTTAATCCTAATTAGTAAATCATATCCATGTTTGACCCTATCTAAAATCTAGACTTTCATCACCTATTGTTCCTCCTAAATTTTAGGAGGTCCTAACCCCTTAACCCTACTAAATACAAGGCCCTCTCCTTCTATTTTTCCTTTAATTCTTTCCTAATCTAACTCCTCAAATCTAGTAAACCTTATATAAAAATTCCCTTTTTTTTAACCCTTAACGATTATTGATCAAAACAACGAAAACAACCCTCATACTCCCTCTAAAAACCTCACGGCTCCCTCCTATAACCCTCTCAAAAACTCAACTTTCATCTCTCCCAAATCAATCTAAAGGTAACTAGCTATTTCACTTAGTATTGGGATCAACCAATATAAGATATTAGGTTAAATAGTCTTTTGTTGTTATTGTTGTGCTTCGTATAATGGCCGTGTAGCAATAGGATTTGTCTCTGAATTCTTGATCTCTAATGATGTGTCTTGATTAGTCTTATTGTGGTATTACGTCCTATATCCTTGGTTTAGAATTCTTGTATGATTATCTTGAAATCTTGTTGATTTAGATTAGATGGTGCGCATGATTATAAGGCTTGGATTTTTATAATGTTCCTTTTCTTATCATGGATCTTGTTTAGTCACTTAGGTTCTTATATAGTAGAAGCATGTTTAATGTTGATTGGAATTTTTGATGCATGATGAGTGGATCTTGAATTGCCCATGATTTGCCTATGCGTATGATTTCTTTTTGTGGATCAAGTTGGGACTTTTGTTGTCTTTACATATTAGTCTTGAATCTTGTTAATCTTCTAGTTAGTATTGTTATTGAACCTTGTTGTTGAATTCTTGAAGCATGCGTGTATTTGGTGGTTCAATGACTTGATTTTTCCTTGCTTTTGTTATCTTGTCTTTATCAACGTAATCTTGTAGCATGACATTAGGTTCTGGATGTAGTTATGGTTTCTAGTTTCTTGCGTGTTGTGCTTGGTATTCAAAGGCTTTACTTTTTATTCTTGTTAATTAATCTTGTTCAATGTATGAGTGATAATATGTGTGTATTATGGAGTAGCCAAAGTATGAGTTTTTGCTTAATTAAAAGCATGTCACGAATGCATTCTTGTATAAGCTTGCTTTGACTAATTTATACAAAGGATTTTGCTGTAAAGTATAGTTGGTTTTGATGGTCTTATGCGTGTAATATGGTTCTAAAGCATGGCTTTTATTTTGACTTGATAGTTTAATCTAATAGCTAATCCATGAATCTTTGCTAACCCTTGCTTTGACTAAATTAATTATGGAACCCTGCTCTAAAGTACAAGTGCAAGTGCATTGTTAATAAAAATAGGGCCATGCGTGTAATGATCTAGTTATAGCTTGATACTTTAATTAGTATTTTAATTATATAGTGAAGCATGAGTATTGATATGTATTTAGTGGATTTATATGTGTTTTCGAGTTGTCAAGTTTGGGTTTGGTTTTCACTTGAGTTCTTGTTGTGTCAATATGTGAGTGTCATGCATGAATGTCGTTACTCATTTGGAATCGAGTCGTGTCATATGTTTCTTGATTTTGGGTCGTGTCATTTATCGCTTTGAGTCAGTCATGTCAATTTCGTATCGGCCTTGAGCCTTGTCGGGGACTTGTTTGTTGTATCGGCCTTGCGCCGTGTCGTATCGGTTCATCTGTGATGAATCGTGTCGGGGATTTTCTTGTTGTATCGGCCTTGCGCCGTGTCGGGGACTTGTTTGTTGTATCGACCTTGTGTCGTGTTGTATCGGTTCATCTGTGATTGTTTAATAAATTGAATGTTGTATTAAGAATCTCGTATTTGAATTTGCCGTTGATGAAGTCTTCCGCTGTTGTGATCTCTGTTGCATGATTCTGTTATTGAATGTTGTCTCGCAAGTTGGGTTGTTCGTGCCTTCTATTTAATTTAATATTTTATGTTGTTTCGTTCCACTGCTAAGTGGAACAGTCTAGTTACTCGCCACTGACGGTGGACCCTAATTTTTATTTTGCAGGTGATCAGTATAGAACTTAAAGTCGGGATGAGTGTTTGGCGAGCACTTAGGCACCTGTTATTTTACTCTTTTTCTTGTTTAGTAGTTTTAGCTTGTAATAAGGACTTGTCAAGTCCATTGTTTTTGGAACAATTTTTAAAGTTTAATTAATAAAATGAATAAGTTTAGAGCTTCCGTTGTGATTCTTTAATTTATTATTAAAAGTATTTGGTTATTGTCGACTCATGCTGTTGTTTTCTCCGAAAACAACATTGCCAAAATACGGGTCATTACACCTTCCCTCACTTTCTAATGGGAGACATTTAAGGATCTTAAAACACATGTCAATCAAGTCATTATACCCCTTAATCACTTGAGGAGTACAAACACTTGTATGAAAAAAAGTAAGAAGGTCTTAGAAACTCATCAAGAAGGGAAGGGTCATAGTTAAACTCATCACTAGAAACATGAGAATCTTGATTGTAATATGTGCAATCAACTGAAGAATTAAAATAGGGGTGCACATCATTACAAATAGGAGAAATAGGAGGAAATGAATCAAAGTTGGGTTGAACTTGGCTAGAATGGGTACCCATGTCCCATTCATAAGTGTCTTGGGCTAGCGAACAATAAAAATTCCAAGCATTTCCTAGGGTCAAAGCTCGAAACTCACCGTTATGCATAGACTCAACAAGATCCAAAGTAAAAGCATTCAAACCCATGTAAATCACCTCACAAATATTCAACAAATTATCATCCCAATTAAATGGGACTATACCTTGAACTCTATTGAAATATTTCCAAAATGACTCACCTTCGATTGGAGGGATAGATAAGCTTGCCATCATGAAATCAAAATTCGGCAAAAATGCAAGCAACTATTATTAAATAAATAAATAGCCAAAATAAAACACCCCTTTTTAAAAAAAAAAAAAAATTCTCTTTTTTTTTCTTTTTTTTTTTGCAAATTTTTAGGAAAGAAGGGAAAAAAATCAAAGGAAAACAAAGTCAAAAGAAAAGAAAAATAAAGCAATTAACTCAATCATGAAAAATTACACAACATTTTTCAACCGTTGTTCCTCGGCAACGACGCCATTTTGATGAAGGGGTTTTTTGGGCTTTTTCACCAAACAAATAAAACCCCCGTTGTAGTATAAGTGGGGGTGTCGAACACGGGGAACAAGTCGTGAATCGTGTTGTGCGATTTAGGTCGATTGAGGATCTTGGTTTTGTTGTTGAAATGCAAGCTAAAACTATTGCAAAAAATAAATGCGAAAAATAATAAACTAAATTCTAGTGTTGTCGGATCCGGGTTCAATTAATTTCGGGGGAATTACTTTAAAAAGTCTAAAGAACGAACTAAATCAAGGAAGGGGAATTAAACTCTAATAAGGTACCTAAAGCTTCTCCCGGAGTGATTTAGGAGTTGACACATGAATATAACAATAACGACTTCTCCCGAATGGACGTTATCAATACATTCAATGATCACAATTATACCAGAATTTAACTAGAAGTAAATTCCTATTTCGACTACCGACTCCCGTTGTAATAGTCTCACTAACAACGTGCCTAAAGTGGATTCCTAGCTCGACCACCGACTCCCGTTGTCATGGTCTCACTAGCAACATTGGGCAATGAAAATCAAAGCATAATTAACTCATAGACAAAGCCCTATTATACTTCGAAAATACCAAGTAATTAACTATGACCTTTAGCTAATCTCTAAGCTCATTGACACCAACATTAACCAACCATGAACACAATTCCACCAAAAACTATATGAAAACCCCCAATTTCAAGTCATGAACCCATCACCTTCAAACCCTAGAAATTAACTACTCACTAAACATGAACAAGAGCATTACACTAATAAACAAGCATAAAAACATGAAATTAAACACTAAATCTATCAACAAGCAAGAAAATAAACAAAGCAAACTTGAAATTGCATAATTTAAACACTATACTACTTGAAAAACATGAGAAAAACAAGATTGAAAGCATTGAAAATAGCAAGAACAAGCAAAGAGAAGGAATAGAGAACTTATTGAATTTTGATGTACAAATTCGTTGGAATGACCATGTCACTTGAGCAAACCTTCAAATCCATTCATTATCTTTAACAAACTATTGAAATCTAAAGCTAAAACTACATCTAAAGCTATGGAAGCAAGAAGTAAACATAAACCCTAACTATGGGAAGAGGAAGAGAGGTTTTCTCTCTCCTCAAACCCTAAGCAAATCTGATTTTTGGGACTCAAAACTAAGCTAAAAATGTTTTTTTTATGTTTAGGGACCTTAGAAGGTATATATACAAGTGGGAAAACAAGGGGGCCAAGCATAGAAGAGGCATGAGTCGAAGCTGAGAATAGCACGAGCCAGCAGCAAACACGGCCCAAAAACAGAGTTGTTGCTCCCAGATAAGGTGCGCACGCGTGGCGGGACTGGCGCCGCCGCATAGCTGGCGGCGCGGGCGCGAAGTTGTAGGTGGCGCGGCCGCGACTGAGGGCTCGAGCTACCCTGGGCGTCGCTTTCTTTAGGGGCTGTCGCGGGTGACTTTCATTTGTCGTGGGCGCGTCTATACCTCTGTGCGCGAACATTACTTGACGCAAATGCTTCCAACTTTTGCTCGGGTTTCTCGGGGCGGGTCAGCACGCCTCCTGAGACATCGGGTCTCGTGACCGACAAGCCTTAAAAATTATAAAAATGCCCTTTGGGTGCAGTTTGCCGTGTCTTGTGGTCTTGGCTTTGCAGCATGCTTCTCTAAGCTTCTTAGGACCTCTGACGACCCTTGAAGTCTTTCGAGAATTTCTTGGAAACCCGCAAAACACCTACATTAAAGAACAAAAGACATAAGTAACACAAAATAGCTCAATTATTGATGAAAACAACTATAAAACGACATTATTCAACGAAAACTCTAAATAAACTAAAACCAAGCTAAAAAGGCTTAAAACTTGGAAAACTAAGCCTAAAATGCACGGAAAACAAGCGAAAAGAGGCGGGAAAATCGTACCTAAAATGGACTGATCAGAATGAACGACGAAGTTTCCCTACGGCGGACTTCGTCGCTCATGAAAATTTTGGGGAAAAGAGTCCCTCCGCCGTCCACCCTAGTGATAAGTAGTTAGCGGAGATGTCAGCGGAGGGAGGGGAATAGGACTTCCGGGAAAAGTATCTAATTCCTAAGAGCTGGGGGCTTAGGGCCCCTCGGCCAGAGGACACCATTGTGAACCCGCCGCTCAGGTATTTTGGTGCCTATACCAGGAACTTTGAATTTGGACTGAGGCTGCCAATAGACCCTGTGGTATGTCCGTCCTTGCGCACTTCAACATAACTATTGCACAGCTGATGCCCCTCTCTTTCCGCACTCTGTTGTCTGTCTTCTGGGTCTGCCGGTATCTGGGGATGGCACTATCCCTGGACGTCATCCGGGAGATGATGGGGATGAAGAGGAACAGCTCAATGAGGGGTTGGTACGTCATCTACTCCACCGGGGGGCACTGCTTTGCCGTCCCAGACAAGAGTGGGCTGAAGGATTAGGTGGGGAAATGGGTGTTGGTGGCCCCATCGAAACACGCAAGGATGTTCTTCCCCCGCCTCTTTTCCCGTCCTAAAGGTAGGATGGAGCATCTCCATCCTCGTGACCTTACGGCGGAGGAGCGGAGGATGGTGGAATACTTCCGCGCGGGTCGCGGAGGGGGACCTAGGTATTGGCTGCCCAGCACAGACTATATCCTGGGTGAACATGCCGCCCTAGCCTTTGTAGGCTTATGTGGGCGGTGGTATGTGGAGGAGAAGGGTAATGACTGAAAACGAGTCAAGGGCGTTCGCCCTTACATTCTTTATGCACTTTTTATTAATTTTCCTCTATTCCCCGTCTTTTCCTTCGTCGTTCTTCTCTTCTCTCTTTTTTTTAAAAAAAAAAAGAAACTGACCATTGTGTTTTGTTCTCTATGCAGAGTTGAACATGTACGACCTGAGGTCGCCGACATTGTTAAAGAGGTAACCGCGGCGGAGGAGGCCGGCGAGGGTGGAAAGGTAGCTACAGCTACGCTAGGGAGATCAGCTCCAACTAGGGGGCGTGTTACTCCGAGGAGGGGTGGACGGGGTGCTAGGGACTCCGTCCGTGGGAGTGGAACCAACGTTCCCTCCGCCGGCATTGTGATTAGAGAGCCCACGGCTGTAAGGGCGCCCTCAAGGAGAGGTGGGCTATAACTGGTCGTCATCATGAGAAGAAGAGGAAGGAAAAAGAGCCTATGCCGCCACGTCCGGCGAAGGTTACGAGGATAATGACGGCAGACTGGGAGCGGGCCGTCAAATCTTTGGAGGGTGAACTGGGTGGAAGCAGTTCTAGTGCTGCTGTCCCTCCTAATAGGGCTGAAGAGGTGGGGGTACCATCAACCGTTCCAGAGGGTGATGGCACCACTACGGTGAAGGAGATCCTAGTCAGTGGGGCCTCCGTCATGGTGGAGGCCGCCCATCAAACTGCGGGTGGCAGCGAGGGTGCCCCAACTGAAGAAGGGGTGACCACAGATGATCTCTTCCTAGCATCTGAGGCCAGAGAAGCTGGGAATGTTGTTATCGTCCCACCATCTCCTGTAGCGGGTGGTGGGTTCGCCAGCATGGTCGATCTGACGTTGGTCGAGCCTGAGGCCAACGTCCCAGAGGAGTCAGTGAGCCAAAGTATGGTGGCCACTGATAAGGGAAAAGAGAAAGAAGAGGGACCTTCTCCTCCTATAGGCGCGGAAGCCTTGCAGAGCTTCCTCGCTGAAGTGGAAGAGAGGAAACACCACAACAAGAAAATCCTCTTCGCCCGACCGCACTTACCGACCGAGTCTAGATGGTCGTAAATTACCGACCGTCGACGACTGAACACAGTCGGCAAATTTTTCCCCCCAAAACCAATGTTAGTCAGACCATATACCGACCGCTAAACGGTCGGTAAATTCGACTTCTAAATTTACCGACCGTTTAGCGGTCGGTATATGTCTACAGGGTTCTGGGTTTGGTGGAAAATTTATTCCACTTAAATATACCCAACTACTGTAACAAATTACCGACCGCTTAGCGGTCGGTAAATTTACTAATCTGATGTACCGACCGCCTAGCGGTCGGTATATGTCTACAGGGTTTTGGTGGAAAATTTATTCCACTTAAATATACCCAACTACTGTAACAAATTACCGACCGCTAAGCGGTCGGTAAATTTACTAATCTGATGTACCGACCGCCTAGCGGTCGGTAAATCTTCTGACCCAAAATCAAAAATTGGGTCGTTGCGATTTTGAATCGCATTCCGTTGCATTCTCTCTCTCTCTTCACTCCCTCTCTCCCTCGCGAACCCTCGAACCACCACACCCTCACCCCCTCTCTCTCTCTCCCTCCAACCGGCGACCACCGTGACCGGCCTCCGGCACCCCTCCGGCCGCCGTCCTTTCTCTTTCTTTCTCCTTTTCTCTTTCTCCTTCTCTTTCTTTCTCCTTTTCTCCTTTTCCTTCTCTTTCTTTCTCCTTCGCCCCTCCAGCCCTCCGCCCCTCCGCCTCTGCCCCTCCGTTCCTCCGCCGACGCACGGCTGCCGCCCCAGCTCCTCAAATTGTGGTTAGGGTTTTTTTTTTTTTTTTTGTTTTTCAATTTATTCAATTGTGTATATATGTATATGTATTTGTATGTATTTGTATGTATATGTGTATGTATTATGTATGTATATGTGTATGTATTATGTATGTATTTGTATGTATGTGTATTTATGTATGTATTTGTATGTATATGTGTATGTATTATGTATGTATTATGTATGTATGTGTATTTATTATTTATGTATTGTGTATTTATTACATATGTATTTGTGTGTATGAATTGAAAATTTTCGTTCATTCTTTGCTAACTTTAAGATTTTGTTTAATTATATTGTAATCAAACAAATTTTGTTCAAATCAAATTAATTTAGTCCAAAACAACGGCTTTAAAAAAACGACCTTAATCTATGGCTAGGGTGCTCAACACTTGTTCTTAGTAATATCACACTCAACCTATGCCCAAAAAAACACTCAACACATTTTAGGCCGTGTTCTTTTGGGCTAAGAAAACAACAACTGAAATGAACTAAATTGAAATGAAATAAACCGAACTGAAATTAAATGAATTGAACTAAAACGAAACGAAATGAATTGAAAATGTTAATGAAGTGATTGGTTTTTTTTGGTTTTGAATGAAAGATATATATCAAGAAAGAAATGATGAATGTATTTTTGTATTTGAATCAAATGTGTAATAATAGGTGTATGTATATGTATGTATGTGTATTTTTTTTAGCAAAAAATTAAAGTGTATGTATGTATGTATGTATGTATGTAAGTAAGTATATATTTAATTATGTATGTATGTAAGTATGTATGTAAATATGTATTGTATTTTTCGTAAATATGACTTAAATATATATACATGTGCATTACATAAGAAAGCTTTAACAAGAATATTTAAGAACGGCTTAAATAAGATAGGAGTGAAGACATTATATTGAACTATGTTTGAATGCTTTGAACTAAAATTTTAGTAAATGTCTTAGAAATTGTATTAATCGAAATGAAAAGGAAGGAGCGTGAGTGGATGTACAAGAGAAAAGATAAGGAACACAAACTTCGTGATGAGTTCATCAAAGGGGTGAATGAGTTTGTTACCTTCTCTCAGCAGCACCCCGAGCTCAATGACAAGGACAAGATAAGATGTCCTTGTGTTCGGTGTAAGAACTTGAAGTACTTGGATGTGCCCAACGTCAAGGTACATTTGTATAAGAAGGGGTTCATTCCGAACTACTATGAATGGTTATGTCACGGTGAAAGGGTGAGTACAGAGTCCACCTCGTCTTCTACTCAGCCGAATCCTTACCGGGAAATGGTTGTCGATGCTTTTGGGGACAACGTGGACTCATCATTCGTTAAGGAGGCAACTTCGGCCGAAGAAGAACCAAATGCGGAGGCAAAAATGTTCTTCGAGCTGCTCAAGGCAGCCGAGCAGCCGTTGTATGATGGGAGCAAGATGTCTGTGTTGGAGATGGCTTCCAGAATGATCAACTTGAAGTGTGACTACAACTTGCCACTCAGGTGTGTAGACAGCATTGGGTCATTGTTCAACGATGCGCTCCCCACCTCCGAAAAAACTAAGTGTACCACCTATTATGAAACAATGAAGGTTCTGAAGGGATTAGAGCTTCCTCACGAGAAGATACACGCCTGCCCTAAAGGATGTATGTTGTTTTGGAAGGACGATGCTGAGCTTGATAAGTGTCGTCATTGCGGGTCGAATCGGTACAAGGAGACTTCGAATGAAACTTTGGTTCCCGAAAGCTTTATGGTGTACTTCCCAATAACAGCAAGATTGCAAAGAATGTTTGCAACTAGAAACATTGCTGAGGCTATGACATGGCATTGTGAGAATCGTCGAGGGCAAGGGAATATGGCTCACCCTAGTGACAGTGAAGCTTGGAAGCACTTCGACAGGACCTTTACGGACTTCGCATCCGAGCCTCGAAACGTTAGACTTGGGTTGTGCACAGATGGTTTTTCCGTTTTTGGGAAGTTTGGAAAGCAATACTCTTGTTGGCCTGTTTTAACTACACCGTACAACATGTCGCCGTCCATGTGCATGAAGAAACCTTTCATTTTCCTTTCGTTGCTTATCCCTGGGCCAAAAAATCCGAAAAACAACTTGGATGTCTACATGCAGCCTTTGATTGATGAGTTGAAGCACCTATGGTCGGTTGGGTCCTTGACTTATGACGTATCAAAGAAGCAAAATTTCAATCTTCGTGCAGCCTTATTGTGGACTATCAGTGACTTTCCAGCATACAGTATGTTGTCAGGTTGGAACACGTTTGGCAAAAAGGCGTGCCCGTATTGTATGGAGAATAGCAAGGCCTTTTGGCTAAAACATGGTGGCAAAGTATCATGGTTTGATTGCCATCGTCAATTTTTAGATTCCGATCACCCCTTTCGAAAGAATAAGACGGCTTTTTGTAAGAACAGAGTTGAAAATGACTCGGCTCCTCATATCATGTCAGGTGAGGAACTGTGGCAGTGTGTCAAGGACTTACCGCGAGCAGCAGACGGTCCTGATGCTTTGAAGGAATTGAAGAAGAAAAAAATAGGATGGGATAAGCAATCTTGTTTGTGGCAACTGCCGTATTGGAAGGATTTGCTGCTTCGGCACAACTTAGACGTGATGCATATCGAGAAGAATTTCTTCGAGCAGCTCATCCACACCGTCATGGACGTTAAAGACGAAACGTCTGACACTGTTAGTGCGAGGAAAGACATGAAGAGTGTCTGCAGGCGTCGAGAGCTGGAGCTCATTGATGATGGTAAGGGTAATGAGGTGATGCCCAAGGCGCCTTACGCACTTAACAAGGAGCAGAAGAAGGTGTTATGTGACTGGATCCGAGACTTGAGATTTCCTGATGGGTATGCTTCGAACCTGAGCCGATGTGTTGATCAAAAAAAAAATAGGCTCCATGGAATGAAGAGTCACGATTGTCATGTAATTATGGAGCGGTTGTTGCCTGTTTGTCTAAGAGAGTTGCTCCCCCTTCATATTTGGAAGGCAGTAACCGAAATAAGCCAATTCTTCCGTGACTTGTGTGCTCCCACTATCACGTTGAGTGAGATGGACCGCCTACATAAGAACATTGCCGAGATCTTGTGTAAGTTGGAAAAACTGTTTCCTCCGGCATTCTTTAACTCCATGGAGCACTTGCCTGTACACTTGCCACATGAAGCATATATTGGGGGTCCCGTTCAATACAGATGGATGTATCCATTCGAACGGTGAGTTATTGTAATCGTTTATACCCCTTTACTCATTTCTTCTGAATTGTGATTTACAATCCACATGTATTCTTTACCCACAGGTACCTTAACCACTTGAAACGTAAAGTGGGGAACAAGGCAAGGGTTGAAGGATCTATATGCAATGCATACCTGGCTGAGGAGATATCCAATTTCTGCTCACAGTATTTTCAATCTGAGGTTGATACCAAGTCGAGGGATTTGGGTAGAAATGCATATCATGCTGTTGAAAGCCAACATGGTGTCGATGTCCCTGAATTGTTTAGGGAGGATTGTGGTCGACCTGCATCGAGTGGTAGTAAACGTTGGTTGACAGACAAGGAGTATCTCCGACTCCATCTGTATGTCCTTGCAAATTGTGGCATACTAAGTGAGTACGAAAGGTAATTTTCTTACTTTAACTGTGTTAGATTACAAAAAAAATACTAAGCGACTAACATCGAATTTGCGCACTATAATAGGCAATTTGAGGATCACATAGTAGACTCAAATCCCCAAATAAAGAGAGATGATGTCTGGATCAAATGCGAATCCCAATACCCAGGATGGTTAAGGAAACAAGTGAGGAATTTCAACCCCCTAATACCCCAACTTTATTTTATAATTACGTAAAATCATTTTACTATCTGACTCACCAATGCAAATGTAGGTTCTTCAGACACAGTCTGCCGATGACGTCACACGAGCTCTTGCGATGGGACCCTCCACAGAAGTCACAACTTGGAATCAATTCTACGTCAATGGGTACAATTTCCACACACAAAGCTATGGAAGGAACAAGTCAACCATGAATTATGGGGTCTGTGTTGAGAGTCAAGGAGGGGGTGACTACTTCGGCACTTTGGAAGAGGTGTTACAATTGTCTTACCACGGGAGTGATGCAGATTACAAGACGGTATTATTCAACTGTCGTTGGTTTGATTGTGACAAGGGCATGAACATCCATGAGAAATATAGACTTGTAGAGGTCAATCACTCTAGGACACTCTCGTGGTATGACCCCTTCATTGTCTCCTACCAAGCCAGCCAGGTTTATTATGCACCTTATCCTAGCCTTAAGAGAGACAAATTGCAGTGGTGGGCTGTGTTCAAGACCAAAGCTAGGTCAGAGGTTGATGCACCGGTGGACTCGGATGTTCTACAAGAGGCAACATCCCTTGTTCCTGTAGGTTTATGTTCTCCAGACGAGATCCCAGACTACGAGGTTATACAGGGTGATGATGACGAATATGAGGAGGTCATTCCGAGTCTAGATGAAGACGACGATGACGGTGGACAGGAGCTTAACGATGATGAAATCGATGACATGGTTGATGATGATGACGAGGACGTTGATGACATCGGTTTGTTTCATTAGGATGTAATAATTGTAGCAATTTATTGTAATTTGAAACCAAAAACCAAATTCTTGTAAAAATTGTAATTTATTAACGGTGATTGTTTAGTTATGTTATTCATTATATTTGTGTTTGTGATTGGGGTTTGTTTTCCTAAGTCATTGTATTTCTTTTGATTTACTAACAACTTTATGCAGGAAAATGTCATCAAAACGGCCTGGTGGTGCTAAGAAGAAATCTGGAGCGCAGAGTCAGGGCGAGCAACCCCAGCCCACCATTATTGGTCCTGGTGAACTTCGTCGGCGTCAGTCGTCTATGACACCGCCGTCGATTTCACCTTCCTTATCTCTGGACCACGGGGCTGCGCGTCAGCTCCAGTTTGATGCTCCATCTGCTCAGTTTCCTCCGTTTACGCGGCCTCCTCCAGTTCGGCCGCAGTTTATGCCGACACCGCGTATGCCTCAGTATGAGCCGTCTCCTTCTGGTGCTGCTGCTGAGGCTACTCCGTCTCCTCAGTTGGAGCCATCTCCTTCTGGTGCTGAGATGTACAGCGCAATGAAGGATAGACTTACTGACGAGAAGTCTAAGGAGAGGTCAGCTCGGGCGAAGGTAAACAGGAGAGCTGGCAACGCTAGTGGCGCCGCCCCGGCCTCTCATTGCGCTGGATCTGTGTCGGTGATTCAGCGAGCCAAGAAATTGGCTAAGGAGCAAGGAGGGAAGTTCCCTGACGCTGCGGATGTCTTCCTTGACACTCACTTCAAAAGGCAAGAAGGCATGGAACCGCAACCAATTAGCCAGAAGGCCAAGGAAGTGATGGTAATGTTCTTTTCTTTGTTTACTTTGATGTTTAGAGCGGAATTCCGGCTTATAAGCCGATGAGTACGAATAGGATTGTTTTTTATGATTTGCATTTGATGTTTAGAGCGGAATTCCGGCCTATAAGCCGATGAGTACGAATAGGATTGTTTGTTTATTAGTTGCATTTGATGTTTATTGTTTGTCATGATTAATTACTTACCTAAACTGCAAAAAAATACCCCTAACAAGTATAATAGGGTGTTATAGGACGTGTATAAGCTTTGAAATCTAGTAATGGAACGTTACTTGACAAGTTAGGTGCGAAAATGCAAAAAAAAGCTCGAAAATGACCTAAAAAGCCAAGTTTTGACCTAAACTGGTGGTGGGGCCCTATAATCAGCATAATCAACCCCTAACAAGTATAATAGGGTGTTATAGGACGTGTATAAGCTTTGAAATCTAGTAATGGAACGTTACTTGACAAGTTAGGTGCGAAAATGCCAAAAAAAGCTCGAAAATGACCTAAAAAGCCAAGTTTTGACCTAAACTGGTGGTGGGGCCCTATAATCAGCATAATCAACCCCTAACAAGTATAATAGGGTGTTATAGGACGTGTATAAGCTTTGAAATCTAGTAATGGAACGTTACTTGACAAGTTAGGTGCGAAAATGCCAAAAAAAGCTCGAAAATGACCTAAAAAGCCAAGTTTTGACCTAAACTGGTGGTGGGGCCCTATAATCAGCATAATCAACCCCTAACAAGTATAATAGGGTGTTATAGGACGTGTATAAGCTTTGAAATCTAGTAATGGAACGTTACTTGACAAGTTAGGTGCGAAAATGCAAAAAAAAGCTCGAAAATGACCTAAAAAGCCAAGTTTTGACCTAAACTGGTGGTGGGGCCCTATAATCAGCATAATCAACCCCTAACAAGTATAATAGGGTGTTATAGGACGTGTATAAGCTTTGAAATCTAGTAATGGAACGTTACTTGACAAGTTAGGTGCGAAAATGCCAAAAAAAGCTCGAAAATGACCTAAAAAGCCAAGTTTTGACCTAAACTGGTGGTGGGGCCCTATAATCAGCATAATCAACCCCTAACAAGTATAATAGGGTGTTATAGGACGTGTATAAGCTTTGAAATCTAGTAATGGAACGTTACTTGACAAGTTAGGTGCGAAAATGCAAAAAAAAGCTCGAAAATGACCTAAAAAGCCAAGTTTTGACCTAAACTGGTGGTGGGGCCCTATAATCAGCATAATCAACCCCTAACAAGTATAATAGGGTGTTATAGGACGTGTATAAGCTTTGAAATCTAGTAATGGAACGTTACTTGACAAGTTAGGTGCGAAAATGCAAAAAAAAGCTCGAAAATGACCTACAAAGCCAAGTTTTGACCTAAACTGGTGGTGGGGCCCTATAATCAGCATAATCAACCCCTAACAAGTATAATAGGGTGTTATAGGACGTGTATAAGCTTTGAAATCTAGTAATGGAACGTTACTTGACAAGTTAGGTGCGAAAATGCCAAAAAAAGCTCGAAAATGACCTAAAAAGCCAAGTTTTGACCTAAACTGGTGGTGGGGCCCTATAATCAGCATAATCAACCCCTAACAAGTAAAATAGGGTGTTATAGGACGTGTATAAGCTTTGAAATCTAGTAATGGAACGTTACTTGACAAGTTAGGTGCGAAAATGCCAAAAAAAGCTCGAAAATGACCTAAAAAGCCAAGTTTTGACCTAAACTGGTGGTGGGGCCCTATAATCAGCATAATCAACCCCTAACAAGTATAATAGGGTGTTATATGACGTGTATAAGCTTTGAAATCTAGTAATGGAACTAACTCCATAATTTGCAGGATCAATATAACCAGAACCTTTCCCAGTCTCAGGCTAGTGGTTCAGAGACGGACGCCAACCAGATCTTCTTTGATACGGTTGGTGGCTTCAGGAAGGGAGAGGTTCTAGGGTTCGGCAGGGAGGGCGCTTCTCTCTATTACGAGAGAACCTCGCGGAGGCGGCACGTCGGATCTTCCTATTCTCCATCGGTTTCCGCTCAATTACAACAGATGTCCCAGCGTTTGGAGGAGTCCGAGCACGCTAGGGTAGAGATGGAGCGCGCTAGGGTAGAGATGGAGCAGAGAGACAAGGAGCGGGAGGAGAGAGAAAAGGAGCGGGAGGAGAGAGAAAAGGAGCGGGAGGAGAGAGAACAGAAGCGGGAGGAGTACCTCGCCCAGTTGAAGGCGCAGATGGACGCCTTCGCGAGGAGATTCGACGATCCTTCCTTCACTCACCGAGGCCCTCCTGATGATCCGACAGACGGTTCCGGCGCTTCTGGAGCCTTCGTAGCATAGTTGTATTATATTGTTATATTACTATTATTGGATTATTAATATAAAATGCAATTTTGAAATTTTGAATTTGTTTAATTTTAATTTATTTTTATATTTTAATTTTAATTTGTTTTTGCCCTATTTTTTTAAGGTATTTAAAAAAAAAAAAAAAAAACCAAATTACCGACCGCTCAACGGTCGGTAAATCAATGTTCAAAATAAAGAAATGGCGCCAAAAAAGGCGGGAAAAAGTTTCTTCCCGACCGCGTAACGGTCGGTAAATAACTTTTTCCCACCAAAAAAAATGGAGGGAAGAGGCGCGTACCGACCGCCTTCACGGTCGGTATTACCGACCGCCTGTCTACACGGTCGGTAATACCGACCGGTTAGCCGGTCGGTACGCGCCTCTTCCCTCCATTTTTGACCAACTGTGTAAACGGTCGGTAGACGGTCGGTAATTTGTTGCCGACCGTTTCGACGGTCGGTAAAATATTTTACCGACTACTATTTCAGCGACCAATTTTTACCGACTACAAACGGTCGGTAAATCCAATTACCGACCACTAACGGTCGGTAACTGGCGGTCGGCCGAGTCCAATTTTGTTGTTGTGCACTTCCGTCATTCAGAAAAGGCGGCGGCCTTAGAAGCCAACGACGCAGAGATGCGTCGTCATCAAGAAAAGGTACGCCTTGTAGACCCTGTAACGGTATGTTCATGGGGTGAAAGCGTTTTTATTCTGTTATTGCTAGAAAATGATTGAGTGCTTATCTGTGTTATTTTGCTTGTGCCAGGGATATACAGAGACCAGAGGGTCTCGTGAAGTGAGGATACCTGACGGCTCCGTTGCCTACCGGAGCATTGGGGTACCCCACCGCGGAGCCGGAGGTACTCTATCCCTGGACTCCGACAGGTGGTTGGGGTCCTTGAGATTCACCCTACCCCCAAACTTCCATGTGCAACCCGGGCAGTTGGGGGTACAGAGCCAAAGGATGCCGGCGGAGCTCCTACCCCCTTCATGTGGTTCAGGGGAGGTGTTCCGCCCGGCCTTGAACGTGAGGGACAATGAGTCCCTGATGGCGGACCTGTCAGTCCCTGGAGGGGACCTAGGTTATCGCCTTCTATAGGGTGTCCGGTTGCCAGCTGAATGCAGCCATGGTGCCTGGATCAATCCCTGCCCAACCTTTTACCATGATCTTGCCTGCATAAGTACTTGCAGTCCCCTTCTTTCTAATGAATGTAATCTGCTCAATACTCTGTCCACTAATATGCCCTCTGACGTTTGAAGGCTGCCAACTCTGCTGTGGAGTTGACAGAGGCCTACCAGAGCCTCTAGAACGATCTGGATCGTTGTTACGAGGTGATCCACCCTTTGCTAAAACAAAATGATACTCTGACCCGTAAGGGGCCAGAGCTTGTCCAAACTAAAGGGGTGGCAGAGGCAGCATAGAAGGCTACAGAGGACGCCAAGAAAGCCATGGAGAAAGGGTTGGAGGAGGTGAAAAGACAGAATGCCAGCCTCCTGGTCAAGAGTGCCACTGATGCTGAACTGATTGAAACCCAAAATACTATGGTTACAAAGCATGTCCAGGAGGTTGGCCGGGTATCCCACGAGCTGGCGGATCAAGACGTCATTATCAGGGACCTGGGGAGGGATTTTGATGATCTTCTGGCCTAGGGTACGGCAAAATATAATGCTTTGAGATCATTAAACAACCGCATCTTGACAGCTCAAGCTCAAGCTCAGACGGCGGAAGGTCGTGCCAAGGCTGCTGAGGAGATGGTGGAGTCCTCGAGCCGTGAAGCTGTTCAAAATTTTATTGCTTCGACCGATCTCCGCCAGTACTATACTGACCGGTTCTATGGGGGATGGATGTCTGCTATGAGATGTGTCTTATCTGTTGATCCAGATTTTGACTGGGATGCCGTCGAAAGTGCATTCAACAATGGAGTAGGGGCGCAACCTTTAAATGATGCAGATGCATTCCCCATTGAACACGCCGGGAACTACTCTCCGCTATGCACCAGGATCCCTGTCATGTCGCCGTCAGGGCCAGAGGCAGAAGCTGACACCTTCAACCCTCCAGAGCAACCTCAGTGATAATTCTTGCAACTCCAAGCTGGTGGCCTCTTTGTTGTAGGGAAAACGTTTGCTGTCTGCCATCGCACCTAAGGCATGTTGGTCGCTTAGGCTTGCCAACATTGATGCATGGCAGATCAGCTGAGTACCGCAATTCTATGTTACGATTATTGACAAAGCACTACAGAGACGTTTTCTCACTTTATTATCTGGCAGCCTCTTGTTTTTTACTAGTGTAATTTTTGTATAGATTAGGTTACTTGTAACTACTGCTGTAGTGTTGTGTAACACTTGCTATGATGCAGGCCATGTAATTGGATTGTAAAATGCCGCCGGTCATTACCAGCATCAATTGAATATAATACAATATTTTTTTTGCTATATCCTTGTAACTTACTTTGCTTATTTCAATTCTACAAACTTTGTTGTTGTTGTTGTTTTTTTTTTACACACCTCCGCTGGGTTTTAGCTCTGGAAACTGTCATCTAATTGGTGATAGAAGCTGTTCAGAACACTTGCCTCTGCCAGCTCTTATCAAATTTAGAGATAGCAGCCTCACAGACCCTTATCCTTTGGATTGCGGTGCTGTAGCCTCTTATCTTTTTTATTTTAGATAGCAGCTTCACAGACCCTTATCCTTTGGATAGCGGTGCTGTGAGATCTTATCTTTTTTTTTATTTTAGATAGCAGCTTCATAGACCCTTATCCTTTGGATAGCGGTGCTGTGAGCTCTTATCTTTTTTTTTTATTTTAGATAGCACCTTCACAGACCCTTATCCTTTGGATAGTGGTGGTGCGAGCTTTTATCTTTTTTATTTTAGATAGCAGCTTCACAAACCCTTATCCTTTGGATAGCGGTGCTGTGAGATCTTATCCTTTATTAGATAGCAGAAGCATAGAGCTCTTGCCTTCGTCGTCGCAGCAACTCTATGAACTCTTATCTTTGATTAGATAGCAGATGCATAGAGCTCTTGCCCTCTTCGTGACAGCAGCTCTATGAACTCTTATCTTTGATTAGATAGTAGATGCATAGAGCTCTTGCCCTCTTTGTCGCAACAGCTCTATGACCTCTTATCTTTTATTAGATAACAGATGCATAGAGCTCTTGCCCTCTTCGTGACAACAGCTCTATGAACTCTTTTCTTTTATTAGATAGCACATGCATAGAGCTCTTGCCCTCTTCGTGGCAGTAGCTCTATGACCTCTTACCTTTTATTAGATAGCAGATGCATAGAGCTCTTGCCCTCTTCGTGGCAGCAGCTCTATGACCTCTTATCTTTTATTAGATAGCAGATGCATAGAGCTCTTGCCCTCTTCATGACAGCAGCTCTATGAACTCTTATCTTTGATTTTTTTTACAGCAAAATAAATAATCACAAGTAAATTGCAAACACAAACTCAAAGCTCCATTTTTTATTTATTATGAGCAATCAGGGCGGTGACCTTCGCCTTAGCTACAAATTGTAACTAACCCTGACGGCTTGTGTTTACAAATTTAGACTTTTAAGATGGCAGTGGTCTTTACCTTAGCATTTTTTGCTAATCATCACTGTCTAGTACATATGCAAAAAGTAGAAACGCTATAAAGATACATTTATTGTTATAAATAATATTTCTTTAGAGCTTTTACATTCCATGTGTTCTTTAATTCTTTGCCATCCATATCTGCCAGCTTATAAGCTCCAGGGACTATTGTCTTTGTGATGCGGTATGGGCCTTCCCAGTTGGCCGGCAACTTGCCCTCTCTGTTCTGCTTGCCAGTGGCATCAGTTCGTCGTAATACCAAGTCTCCGACATCCATTGGACGACGTTGGACCTTTTTGTTATAGGCACGGCGGATTTGATCTTTGTACGAGGTCTGCCGGAGCTTTGCTATGACTCTTACCTCCTCGAGGAGGTCAAGGTCTTAGCGGAGGAGGGCATCATTCACTTATGGATTGTAATTTTGCACCCGAAAGGAGGGCAGACCTACTTCAACTGGGAGGACGACCTCATGCCCGTAAGTGAGACGGAAAGGGGTATCTCCGGTGGCCTCTTTTTCCGTCGTCCTGTTGGCCCACAAGACCTCTGGAACCAGGTCGGCCCATTTACCTTTGAGGTCATAAATTTTATACCAAGATTTCGAATCGAACAAGTTTATCATGAATTAATTTATGCAATTTCAATTATCAAAACAAGCAAGATTCATACATAGATCATGAAAATACATGAAAATAAATCAAGAAATCATCATGCATATACTCGACATTCATAGGTAAAAACAATATTAAATTCCTACAACTTTCATGATATAATTCCTAATTAGCTATGTGTTCTTTCTACCCAAGATTAAATAAGAAAGCGAAGTTACCTGGATTCGCTTATTAATTCCAAACACAAAAATTTTAATTCACCTTGGTGAATTTTGTATCACTCGACAAAATGAAAGAGAGGGAAAGAAAAATAGATTTTTTTTAAGGTTTTTGGAACAATTGCAAAATAGGAAACAAATGAATAGATGGATCCAATTTATAAAAAAAACAACAAAACCCTAATTTGCTAAAGGGTTAGCCGTGTGGGGGGTAGTGTTGAGCTATGTATGGTTTTGATGATAATGAACAAATGATGATTATCTAACTAACATGTGTGTTAAGATGTGCATAAACAAGTTCATAGGTCTTAAGGAAGAAGATTCCTATCATCTTTGATGATGTATGCAATATAAGTTCCTGAGTTGGAACAAATCAAGAGAAGCTTCTGAGTTGAAGCAAATAAATAAGCATTGAAGATTCAAACATGAAGATTCAATCATTTGAAGAAACAAGATGGTGATTCAAGTGGAGGTTCGAATCATGAATCAAAGATGGTGCTGTCAAGTGAGGTTTCTTGAAGCTTCTTGTAGTTTTGATTGCATGGATGACTTCTTGTATTCCTCTACAAACTGCCGGTTTTGGAACCTTAAAGTAGGCTGCCAGTTTTGAAGATGTGGCTGCCATCTTGAAGCTGCCATCTTGAAGATGCCATCTTGGATTTTAAGACTGCCGGTTTTAGGCTTCAAAACTGCCTGTCTTGGACTTCATATGCTGCCGGTTTTAGGCTTCAAAGCTGCCGGTCTTGGACTTCACATGCTGCCGGTTTATGCTGCCGGTTTTACTTTATAAGCTGCCGGTTCTATGCTGCCGGTTATAATGTAATGTTCTAGGGTAAATGTAAGTATATTAATGCATTTAAGTCTGGTTGGAACTTAGTCGTGTCTGTCAGAGGAACTCTAGGTCATGTTCCCAGAGGAACTTGTGTCGAATCTGTTAGTTACTTTAGTCCACGACAGTTGCTATTTTTAGGGACTATTTAGATCACTCCTTGACTGTTTTAATCAGTTTAAAACAGTCAAACACTGACTGGATTAGTGCAGCCCAATTTTAGGAATAGTGGGTAGGTGTTAGTTAGTAGTCAATTTGGTGTCCTTAATTTTAGGATTAGGTTAGTTGTTTTAATTCTGATTTTCTTTAATTCATTTCTGGTTTAGAAATTAATTTAAAGGTTGAGAATTAAAAAAAAAAAAGAAAAATTAAAAAAAGAAAAAAACCGGTTTTTAGTTTTTAATTTTTATTTTTTTTAGTAATTAATTAATCTATTTTTTAGGTAATTTATTTAATTTATTATTTCTGATTTTTAGGTTATTAATTAAGTTAGTGGGTTGTTTAAGTTAGTCAAAGTTAGTGGTGTGTGAGTGAGAGTGGTGGACGTGTATATGGGGTTATGGGTGGTTATTTAGGCTTCTTCTCCAAGCAATTTTATAACTATTCATTATATATATACACACATATAATTCTGGTTTAGAGTACACACACAACAGTTAGAGCATTCAAAGAGAAAAATTTATCAAGTGTGTGTCAAGTTCCTGACAGAACTTTGAGTGGGTTTAGTAGTGTATTTAGTGGTTTCTTAGAGAGCACGACTTTAAACCTTATAAATACAGTGTGGATCACCTATCCTAAGGTGAGTCAGACTTAAATAATGTGGGGTGCCAAAACGTACCATCTTATACCCGCATATTGAGTCGGTTCCACTCAAAGTTCCTATCGTATGTTCCAGATTATGTTCCAAGTTCCAGTCAGATTTTATGTTCAATATATTAGAGTTTTATTCTATCAAGAATCTGTAATTTTGAGAATAGAGAAGAGAGTTTGAGTGAAAGCTTGTAATGGGGAATTTGTAAAGGGTTTGAGAGAATTCTTGTAATTGGGGTGAGAATTTGAGAAAAGTGTGAGAACAGAGAAGAGAAGAGAAAGAAAATGAGAAAAAGAACAGAGAATAGAAAAGGAAAGAGAAAGAGAAAAAGAGAGAAAGAGAAAAGGGAAAAGAACACTAGAATACAAAGAATAGAGAAGTAAGTTCCCAGAGGAACTTACGGGTCCAGTAGAATATTATAGGTTGTAATTGATTTATTGCCCTATAGTGAAGTGTTTTAGAGAAATCCCTAGTGGGTCGAGGTTTTATTTCCAGTTGGGCCCTGGAAAGTTTCCTCGCTAAATCTCTCTTGCATCGTTTCTCTTTATTTTCCTTTCATGTTCTTTAATTTCCGCAAAAATTGACTATCATGTTCCATACTACAATTCACCCCCCCTCTTGTAGTAGTTCATCCGAAATAACAGGTAGAGAATTAGGGAAAAGTTTGTTGGGTGGTTAGCAACAAATTGACTAGGTTTAAAAGTAATTAGAAAATTAAATTTTTAATAAATTAAATTAACTTAATTAATAATTAAATAAAAAGAATTACAATTGACCCAATTAGACAATAGGGCCGCCCAAAGAAAGAAAAGAAAAGGGATTGGGTCTTTGGCCCAATTTGAAGAAAAGATTGGACAAAAAGAAATGCAAACAGTCCAATTTAACGGCTTAATCGGACTTAGAATTAATAAATTACATTAATAACCGCGAAATTTTCTGGCCCAGAATTTCGGGTTATTACAATTGTGGCAGTGCCGCCTCGGATGTGAAGTTGGCTTCACAAATAAAGTCTGCCAGAGCTTGAGCTTTGATGGCGGTTCGAGGTTTGAACTTGAAGTCGTACTCTGATAGTTCAATTGCCCAGTTCATCATTCTACTGGAGGCCTTCCACTTCTGGAAAGTTTTTTCCAGAGGTTGATTTGTGAGGATGACAACCGGGTGGGCGTCAAAGTAAGGGAGGAGTTTTCGTGCCGCCACCATTATGGCCAAAGCCAGCTTTTCAATGGATGGGTAGCGCGTCTCCGCCCCAGTCAACACATGACTTACAAAGTAGGCTGGCAGTTGTTTTTTTTCTCTTTCACCTAGTAAAGCTGCTGCTACCGTAGTGTCAGAAGCTGATATGTATAGTTGTAGGGTTTCCCCTACCTCTAGTCGTGTCATTATTGGTAATTGTTGCAAATGTTCTTTGACGTGCCGGAATGCCGTGCTCTGTTCTTCACCCCATTCGAATTTTTTGTTTGCCCTCAGAACCTTGAAGAATGGGAGAGCCTGGGCCGCTGACTTTGCTATGAACCTTGTCAGAGATGCCATCCTTCCCGTTAGTTTCTGGACATTTTTTATGAAGGGGTTTTTGGGCTCTTTCACCAAACAAATAAAAACCCCGTTGTAGTATGAGTGCACTACTACAAAAAACACCTAATACACCCTACCTTACGCATCAACTTAATTAATGTCTGATGCATAAAGCTAGTGTGTCACATCTTTCTATAAAGTTGGATGCAATAGAGTTGAGAAAATTTTTGAAACAACCTATTGTGTCCCTTCTAAAATAAAATGTGACACAAAAAATTTGCATATCCACTTATATATTATGTGTGATGCCATAAGGTTGTGGTTATTGTATCACCTATAATATAACAAGTGATACATTAGGCTATTACATCACCCTTAACATAATAAGTGATGCATAAACCTTTTGCGTCGGCTTATATTATATGTTTGATGTGGTAGGGTATTGCATCAAGTTTATTATATTCACCGATGTGAAAAGCAATTGCATCACCCTAGCTTAACATAATATGTGATGCATAAACCTTTTGTGTCGACTTATATTTTATGTTTGATGTGGTAGGGTATTGCATCAAGTTTATTATATTCACCGATGTAAAAAGCTATTGCATCATCTTTGACTTAATAGCCGACATATTAGCTGCTATGTATGAAATTGCCCTATTGCGTCGGCTAATAATGGTAGGTGACGCATTAGGTTCCATGATTCTAATGTGTCTAATTTTTTATACTATGTGACACATTAGAATATCAAATTTAGTCAATTCATGTTATGCATCCCTTATTTTATATAATTGGATGCATTAGGTTTATTTTTATTTTTTAAGAGAAAAAAAAAAGTAAAAATAGTACTCCCTCCGTAACGCTTTAATTTCTACATTCAGAAAAACACGGACTCCCATACATAAGTTTTTAGTGGGTTAATTTTGTTTTAATTGTGTAGAAGAGAGAGAAATAAATAAGTATTAGTAAAATGGGACCACCATTTTTAAAAAAAACACCATTTTTTGGAGGGAAGATGAAAATAAAATATGCAATTATATTCAACACCATGTGGACCCACTGCTTTTTTAAAAAAAACAAGTGACACTCAAATACAGGTACAGTACAAAAGCAGGGGGAGGGAAAAGGTGGAATTTGGAGGGTCAAAATTCAACTTTCCCTCCAAATTCTTCCAGCCAAATTAAAGCACTATAAATACTCTCCCACCCACCCCATTTAATGTCATTGTTACACTTCCAAAAAATTACAGCCATATTTATGGCACTTTGCAAATATACAGGTTAAACAACATCAGTCCAGCAGCCTTCACAGGTATTTACACAAAAAATTCCATCTTGTTTTTCGTTGCATTGCACACACTGCACCAATTAGATTAGAAAAAAAATACAGAATTAGAATTTAAAAACAACCCCCATTAACTTCATCATCCTGTTGGACAAAATGGATGATGATTTTGATGATGCTTTTTTTTCTGTTGATCAATTGTTAATGGAGGAAGGACTCCTTGCATCATCAGTTGCCACTTCTGAAAGATGGCAAAGAAATTTAATTAGACCCGAGCCAAAAGATTTAACAGATGCACAAAAGGCAAAAATTGTGCATCATTGTTTAGCATTGAAAGACGGGGGTAAGCTGCCTTATGGTACTTTAACCAAATTAGCAAAAGAATTGGGATGTCACAAAACAACAGTAGGTAAAATATTTAAAAGAGCTCAACAACAAATTGCAAGGGGGGAAGCCATTGATGTCAGTTCACAGAAAAAGGGTCGTGTAGGAAGAAAGCCAACTTATGAAAATAGTGAAGAATGGCTGCAGTCAGCCCCACTACATTTAAGGCAATCTTACAGAGCTTATGCTGGTGCAATTGGATGTTCACATATGCATGTTTTTAGGCTTTTAAAGAAAGGATTGCTTAGGGCACATACAAGTCCAAACCACCCTAATGTTAGTGACAAGAACAGAATTGATAGGATGAAGTGGGTGTTATCACACATTGAACCAGCCACAGCACAAAGTAAGGCAAGATTTGTTGACATGAAACACACAATACATATTGATGAGAAATGGTTTTACCTAAACCCTACCACTAGAAGATTTTATTTGTTACCCAAAGAAATTGACCCATACAGAACTTCAAAGTCAAAAAATTACAGTATAAAAGTCATGTTTATGGGAGTTACATCTAAGCCAATATACAGTGAAGAGGGTGAAGTGTTGCATGATGGGAAATTTGGGATATTCCCATTTGTTTTCACAGAAAGGGCCAAGAAAAAGAGCAAAAACAGAGCTGCTGGAACTTTGGAGACCAAGGCTGTCACAAAAGTGAATCAACAGGTTACAAGAGACATGTTAATCAACAATGTCATACCAGCAATAAAACAGAAATGGCCATCATGCCTGTCAAAGAACATACTCATCCAACAAGACAATGCAAGGCCACATCTTGCAGATAGTGACCCTGCATTTAGGCTACCAGCATCATCAGATGGTTTTAATATGCACATTATCAATCAACCAGCACAGTCACCAGATTTTAATGTCCTTGATTTAGGTCTTTTCAGGGCACTTCAAAGTTTGCAGTACCAATCATTCCCCAAAGATGTAGAGGACCTAATTGTGAAAGTGCAAAAGGCTTATGAAGATTTTGAACCCACATTGATAAGGTATGCATGGATTAGCCTACAACTTGTGATGGTGGAAGCACTGAAGGTTAAAGGATCTAACAATTACAAGCTACCACATATAGGGAAAAAGAGGCTAGAAAGACTAGGTTTATTGCCAGATGTGCTAGAGGTTGAGCAGGAAGTTATTCAGGATGCAGTGGCTTATTTAAATGAAATTTATGCTACAGAAGGAGGTCAAGAAAACACACAGCAAGAACAAGACAACAATGGTTACACCCCTGAGTTTATAAATGCATACATGGAACAAGAGGAACAATGGAGTGCATATCTTGAAACACTTCACTTGGTGGAAAGTGAGGAAGAACAATCTGGTTCAGATATGGATGGATGAGAGGTCAATATGTTGGGGGACAACTGTTTGGATATAATTAAATATGTAAATAGTAGTAACATGAAGAAATGGACAACTTTTTGGGACTTCTTCAAGTTTAAATGCATCAAGTAAATATACTCCTCAGACAGAAATGATCAACCATTGGAGACTGCCTCATGTAACCAAAATTGAAGAGAGTTCATAATGTAAGTTAGTTTTTGCCATATTAAGGGTAAAATTGTGGTTACTTGATAGGGCATTTGTATTTTTGAACCTATGGCAGTCTTGTAATGAAAAGAATTGTTATGGTTGACTATTAAAAATTAATGAAAATTAATGGTTTATCCTATTTTTTGTAATTCAATGTTCATTTTTTTAAACACACCATCAGGGCACAATAATCACACACATCACCATAATTGTATAGCTTCTCAATAGTTACACAACTAGAGCAACATATAGAACTAGTTATAGCTTCTCAATAGTTAAAGAACTAGAGCAACATATAAAACTAGTTATAGCTTCTCAATAGTTATACAACTAGAGCAACATATAGTAGGAATGGGATTTAGTGGTTTGGAGTCCCTTCATCATTTGGGTGGAAGGACGAGAAAAGATACCTTAGGGACTCAGAAAACAGGAACACATGTTTACACCCAAAAACACATGAACATATGTTTTTTAATTGCTCTAAAGCCCTCCATAAAAAGTCATTGGGCTTTTGTAAGAAATTCTTTTTTAGTTTGTAATGAAATTTGTGTCATCATTCATCAATTAAGGCTTCCACCCTGACATAGAAGTACGGAGTACTCATTATAACAAAATGGGACTCATAAGAACAGTGCAAGCAAGTTATAACTACACAAATAATACCAAAATGCAGGAACCATCAAGCCAGCCAGTGCAACCAGCACAGTAAGTGAAAAACATCATAATACCAAAATGCAGGAACCAGCCACAACCAAAAGTAAGGACAAAACAGATCGATTTCCATCCACATCAAGCCAGCCAGTGCAACAGCAGACAAGCAAACAGAGCAAGGCCAAACCACCAAGCCATCCATAGCCAAAACCAACAACAAAACCAGAACAAAAAATATGTTAATACATAGACCATATATTCAATAAATCATGAATTAAACATGCAAATAAATCAGGGCTTTTTTCCAAGTAAAAAATTAAGGCAAAAGGATGAACTACCATACGTATCAAGGCTTTTTTCCAAGTCAGAGAATGCCTTGATTTGTTCATCGGGTATTTGCTTCAATTGATAAAAAATAACTTCATTCATCAACCTAACCCAGGGGGACTGCATCTGATCCAGAACATCCTCTTCTATGGGCTCCTCTTTAACAGTGACAGTCTTAGGGACAACATCAGAAATCCTAGTTCCCAAATCCTCATCCGGATCATGGATTTTCACCCCCACACCCCTCAACTTCCTGATCTCAGAAACCCTAGCTCTCTTCACATTAGGAAGAGAGCACTCAACAGCCTTTCCCTTTCCCTTCCTATCAGCAACCTTCTTCTCTTTCGACGTCAGAGATCGAACTCCTTCATTGGATGGTGAAGGTAAAGCACAAACAATACACCATTTCTCCTCCTCCTCCTTTTTCAGCCTCAACGTTTCCTTCTCCAAATGGTAATCCTCCATAACCATCTCAAAACTCTGCATTCCCCAGAAACTCATAAAAGTATGATACTCACCATCTCTGTACATTTTTTTTGCATGTTCAAAGTTACCGGACTCCATTAAATCTAACAGTAGTTTGAGAAGTTCCCTTCTCGTGGAATCTCCTTCCTTTTCAAAAGCTAACTTTAAGGGTTCTAAATCAACCATTGCAACCAAATACAGTGAGAAAAAATCGAAGATCGAAGAAGGAAAAAGAAAAACAAAGCAGATCGATGAAGAGGAGTTCGACTTTTTTCTGTTGAAGAGATGAAGAGTTGCAGAGGAGAGACAGAGAGTAAGTTGAGTGGTGTTGAAGAGGAGAGAGAGTCGGTTGAGATGGGGTTGAAGAGGAGAGAGAGTGGGTTGAGATGGGGTTGAAGAGGAGAGAGACGGTTGAGATGGGGTTGAAGAGGAGAGAGAGTGGGGGTGGGTAGATGAAAGGATTTCTGGGTAAGTGATTGAAGAGGAGAGAGAGTGGGGGTGGGTAGATGAACTAGGGTTTATGATTGAGGATGGGTATGGGTAGTTTAATTTAATTGGTTGTGGGTAGTTGAATGGGTGGGAAGTTTAATGTTGATGGTTGAAAATTGGTGGGAATCATTAAAGTGGAGATTAAATTAGGGTGATTATAATGATTTTTATTAAGTTGTAAAATTTGGTTAAGAAAATAAGTAATGGCAAAATTGTAAATATATTGATAATTTATTTGCCTAATATGGAAATATTGTAAAGAGTAGAAATTATTTTGTTACACCCAAATATAGAAAGTGTAGAAATTAAAGCGTTACGGAGGGAGTACTTCATTACTATTTCATTACTTTCATTTCGTTAGCCTATATTTCTTCATTTCATTTCATAAAAAAAACAAACGAATGCTCTGAACGAAGAAACCCTGCTCTGGCTGAACGAAGAAACCCTAGGTCCAAGCGAAACCACCCTGGTGCTGGCCGCACTGCACCACCGGACGCTCTGCACCACCGGCCGCAGCTCTGCACCACCGACTGCTTTGCACCACCAACCGCCCTGCAGCGAACGAATTGGAACGAACTAGTTATCACCATGCACGGGTGAACGAAGACGAGAAATGTTGGTATTCTTTTCTTCTTTTTTTCTTCTGATTTTCGTTCAATATAATTCGCTTTTATATGTTTTTTGGGGTATAATTTTTCAGATCTGTTGCTTGGATTTTTAGGGTTTGTTTCTTTCTGAATTTTCTTTCAATTCGCTCAACTTTATAAATTTTGCTTTAGCAATAGGATGATTTGCGGGGTGTAGGGGGTTAGTCTTCGTTGGATTTTGATTTACAGTAGAAAGCAGTTGAGACAGGGGAGAAGATGATTAAGGTGCTTGCTCATATTCAGTAATAAGTAATATAAGTAATAAGTCGTTTAAGCTGAATACAAGGAAATTGATATAAGCATAAGGCATATTCACTAATATAAGTAATAAGTCATAGGGAATATAAGCATAAGCTGAACATTAAGGCTCTTGCTCATATTCAGTAGAAAAATAAGTTGAAGATAAGCCATATAATCATTTTAATCAGTAGAATATCCAGCTTATTTTTTAGTGCAGCTTATGACTAATATCAGTAGCAAGCTTATGACTGCTGATTAAGATGACTAATTCTACTGATTAAGATGATTAATCAGAAGTCATAAGCTTATCAGCAAGCTTAATCAGTAGTCATAACCATATTCAGCTTATATTCATCTAAATATAAGCAAGCTTATTCTTAAGTCATATCAGTAGCAAGCTTATGACTAATTAAGCTGAATATGCTCATATAAGCTGAATACTTATTAAATTTTCAGTGCAGCTTATGCCTTATATAATGCCTTATTAGTTGAATATGAGTCATATTCAGTAGAATAAGCTGAATATTAAGATGATTAAGGCATATGACTTAATTAAGCATAAGGAATATTCAATAATATAAATAATAAGTCATATTGAATATAAGCATAAGTATAAGTCATATAAGCTCATATTCATATAAGTAATAAGTTAACTTATAATTCACAAGTAAATTGATTATTCAGCATTTTACCTTATTCAGAGTACAAGGAATATGACTTAATATTTTGAATTTTACCTTACTTATATAATGCCTAATGGTGCTTGTTTTTCCCTTCATATAATAAATGGTGTGTACTAGTACTTTTTATTTTGTATCTTATTTTTTAATTATATATTGCATCATTTTTTTGGGGAGCTAGTACTTAAAGACAAACTTTTAAAAAGGAAATAAATAAATAATATCCCTAAAATAGAACTTAAATAAAGTGATAAAGTACAACAAGTTTCATGATAAGTAATTTGGATAAGTAGGGAAATCATATATATGTAAATCAAATTTTATGTTGTTGTTAAATATTTTTTGGTTTTAAATTGATATATGGGTTGATTGTTTCTTAGATAAATATGGATAAAACTTGGATCTCACGTAAGCGTAACACTTCCGAATTTCTCCGAGTAGAGGATTTTATTCGATTTGCAGTTGCACATCAAAATGATGGTGAAAATCTATGTTGCCCATGCAAAAATTGTGGTAACATGGGGAAAGTTCCCACTACTGATGAGTTAAGAAATCATATATTTTGGAATGGGTTTTCTAAAAATTATACAGAATGGATTTGGCATGGTGAAGGAATGCACAGTGCAACAAATAATGAATGTGAAGATCTTCCACATCACTCACCAAGTAATGAAGCCCATGAAAATTATCAGTTGGATGAGATGTTGTCTAGTATGGAGGAAGGTGAGCGGTCCAATGCTTTTGAAAGTATGATAACTGATGTAGATACGGCCCTACATTCTGGTTGTACCAAATGTACTCGCTTATCTGTTGTACTTAAATTATTTAAGTTGAAAGCGGGAAATGGGTGGAGTGACAAAAGTTTTACAGAACTTTTAACAGAAATAGAAGACATACTCCCTGAAGACAATGTGCTTCCTACTTCTACCTATCAAGCCAAGAAAATGTTATGTCCTATAGGCCTAGATGCTGAGAAGATCCATGCTTGCCCAAATGATTGCATTTTGTACCGAAATGAATACAAGGACTTGCGTGAATGTCCAAGATGTAAGGCATCATAGTACAAGGCAACAAATAATGCTTACGATGACAAAGATGGTCCTCCGATGAAGGTTTTGTGGTATTTACCCATAGTACCAAGGATTAAACGATTGTTTGCTAATGCTAAAGATGCAAAAAATTTAACTTGGCATAAAGATGGGCGTAAACAAGATGGGATGATTCGACATGTGTCAGATTCTCCTCAATGGCAGTGCATTGATGATAATTTTCCAGAATTCTGCGATGAAGCGAGAAATTTAAGGCTACGCGTATGCACGGATGGTATCAACCCATTCAGCAACATGAGTAGCCAACATAGCACTTGGCCAGTGTTGTTTGTGATGTACAATCTCCCACCTTGGCTTATGGTGAAACGCAAGTACATCACACTTTCATTGTTGATTTCAGGACCCAAACAACCAGGGAACGACATTGATGTGTACTTGGCCCCATTACTTGAAGATATGTTGAAGTTATGGGTTGATGGTATTATCGTGTTTGATGCATATCGACAAGAGTCTTTTACATTACGTGCAATGATATATTGCACAATCAATGATTTTCCGGCATACGGAAACTTATCTGGTCATATTTTGAAGGGCTATAAAGCATGTCCCATTTGTGAAGATGATACTAAAGCTATTTATCTACCCAAGAGCAAGAAGTTGGCATATTCAGCTCATCGTCGTTTTTTGCCCCGTCACCATCAGTTTCGTAGGCTTCGAAAGGCTTTTGATGGGAAACCTGAAAATGGATCTCCTCCCACTCCACTAACGGGGGAGCAAGTTTATGAACGAGTAAAGGACATCAATTGTGAATTTGGTAAGCCTTACAAGCTTTCGGATGATCAAGTTTGCTATAAGATGTCGGGATTTTGGATCTTGCCTTATTGGAAATTTTTGCCTGTAAGGCATTGCATTGATGTGATGCATGTTGAGAAAAACGTGTTTGATAGTCTCATCGGGAAACTCTTAAACATGCCAGGTAAAACTAAAGATGGAAAGAAAGCTCGGGGGGACATGGAAAAGTTGGGCATAAGACCTGAGTTGGCAGCACAGAAAAAAGGCAAGCGTTATTATTTGCCTCCAGCATGTTACACTCTTTCCAAAACGGAGAAAAAAAGTTGTTTGTGAGTCGTTACATGATGTGAAGGTTCCCCATGGATATTCTGTTAACATTCGAAACCTTGTCTCTTTAAAAGATATGAAATTAGTGGGGTTGAAATCTCATGATTGTCATACCTTAATGCAAGAGATTTTACCGATTGCAATTAGGTCAGTCTTGCCAAAGCAAGTGAGACATGCGATTATCAAGTTGTGTTTGTTCTTCAAAGCTTTGTGTTCAAAGGAGATTGATCCTGGAAAACTAGATTCTTTGCAAACACAAGTTGTTATCACATTGTGTCAACTTGAGATGTATTTTTCGCCTTCCTTTTTTGACATTATGGTGCATATGGTGGTTCATTTGGTTAGAGAAGTCAAACTTTGCGGGCCAGTTTGTCTTAGATACATGTATCAATTTGAGCGTTACATGGGTGATTTGAAAGGTTATGTTAGAAATCGAGCTCGACCAGATGCAAACATGATTGAGGGATATATGGCCGATGAGGTGCTTGGTTATTGTAGTAATAAACTTGATGAACTTGAATCACTTGGACTTCCTGTTCCTCGTTATGATCAGGAGAGAGTTATGGGAAAAGGGACCGTGGGGCGAAAAGTGGTGACTCTTAGTGAAGAAGAGCTTAATAGGGCATATTTGTATGTTTTACAACAAAGTGACTTGGTGCAACCATATGTGGATGAGGACAAGGAAATTGTAAGGCTTCAAAATATCGGAAAAGCTCCCAAATTTGTTAGAGATGAACACAACCGCTCATTCGTTAAATGGTTCCAGCAAAAAGTAGAACTTGAGCTTGTAAGAGCACCAAATGAGGTCATTGATGATATTAGGTGGTTAGCATTCGGACCTTCGCATAATGTAATATCATATCAAGGGTTTGATGTGAATAGTTATTGTTTCTATACAAATCGAAGAGACAATAAAAGTACCATGCAAAATAGTGGTGTATCTTTAATAGCATCGGGTGACCATTTTGCTAATGCGAAGGATAATAGACCACAACATGTGTCTAAGACATATCATGGCATTATTGAAGACATATATGAACTTAATTTCACATATCAATTCAAAGTGCCAGTGTTTCGTTGTAAGTGGGTAGATGTGGGAAGAGGGACTAAGATTGATGAACTGGGGTACACTTTAGTGAATTTTGGTAAATTGGGTCATCGTGATGAGCCATTTATAATGGCATCACAAGCAAACCAAGTATTCTAAATGAAGGATCCGATGGATATCTCATGGTCTGTAGTAATTCAAGGAAAGATACACGGTGTTGCTGTTGCAGACCTTGTGCCGAATGAAGATGAATATGGACAGATTGAACCAGTTCGCATTTTTTCATTGTACCAAGATACACAAATTAATGTCAATGACTTAACTGAACATTATTTGCGTAATGATCATAATGAAGGTGTATGGATTGGACCAAACTCATGAAAACAACATGTATGATATTTCATGGCATTATTAATTTGGTATGTGAAATTGTTTTTTATTCTATAATTTTCTAAATTAATTTTATGTATATATTCTAACTCACTTTGTGGAAAATAATGAGCAGGTTGTAGATGATAAAGCTGTAGTAAGGAATCAACTTTTCTTGGCTAAACCATCAATTATGTTGCAGTGAAGGTGAGGGAGAACTTCCATTTTTAAAAGTTAATTACCAGCCACCACAACATTATATTAAATTTAAATTGACTTTTAATTTCATTATTTTTTTAAAGGTGGTGATTATAATATGGCATCTGAAGATCATGTGATATCGGATGAGGATAACCAGAGTAATAAGAAACAGAAGAGAAGTGAGAGGCGAAGAGGTCCAACCACGGCAAAGTACATCACAAAAGATGATAATGGGCCATATCCCTTAAAGTGGAATGAATATGGATCTGCTGTAGGTGAATTTAAGGATAGATATACAGCTTACACAGGAGCGTTGGCGTGTGCAAAAGTAAAAATATGCATCAGCAAGTGGAGTGAGGTAGATGATGACGTGAAGGAAAAGTTATGGTCAGCAACAAAGGTAACATGATACTTATAATCAAAGCATACTATATTTATGTACCAAATAATTATATTTTAAATGAACAACATTAATGTCTCACAGAATATGTTCAAGTGTGATGATGACAAGAAGACATATGTGTTGAGGGATTGCAAATCAAGATGGAAGGATTTTAAGAAAAGACTTAGACATGATTACTTTACTGCTTTAACTAAAAATGAAGAGGAACACCCGCCATGGGTTGCTTATGCGGGTATTGATAAGGAAGATTGGTTAAAATTCAAGGAAATACGTAAGAACTCAAAATTTAAGGTAATTTATGTATAATGAACTAGTTCTTGTACATTTAATATGCATTTGCTGAAATTTCATAATTTGATAACACCTAAGCCAAAATTTTAGGAATTGAGTGAAAGAAATCGATCTAACCAAAAGAAGAACGAGCATCCCCATCATTTGGGTCATGGAGGTTATGTCAAAAGAGAAGAGCAGTATGCCAAAGAACAGATGAAAAAATCTACTTTGTTTGGTTCCTCAGGTCTAGAGTCAAATACATCTTCAGTGAGGATGGTGACCCCAAGAGCTCGCTATGAGCGATGGATAGATGGAAGAAAAAACAAGAAAGGGGAAATCACTAACCCAAAGACTAAAATGGTGGTGGAAAAAATTGTAAGTATCTTGATTTTTTTTTTTTTTATTGAGATATTTGTTACTCTTTAAAAATACCTGGTGTTATTATTGATGTTAATAGAATGAGCTGAAGGAGGCGCAAAAATCTGGAGAGTTTGTACCTGAGGGAAGCCATGACATTTTGACTGAAGCACTTGGAACTCCTGAAAAAGGTGGTTATGTGAGGGGATTAGGAGGTAATGCAAAACTAAGTGTCGTTTTCAAGAGGAAGAAGCGTAGTAGTCAAACTGACGGGATGATGACACTTAGACAAGTGGAAGAATTTGCTATACAACTCACTGAACAAGTAAGGGAACAAACTAGAAGTGAAATGAAAGAATTTACTCTTGGAATCTTGAAATCTTGTGGTGTACAAATACCAGAAAATTTGGAGTTAAATCTGAATGGTAATAACGACATTGTTGATGGTAGCACACCTCGCCTTACTAACCGTAGTAGTTGTCAGTCTATTGATCCCGGTCCTTTTGCAAATGTTTCAAAGGTAGCTTGTTTTAATATTATATTCATACATGATTTTTTTATTCATGCATGTCATCCCTTGTGTTAAAGTCATTATTTTAAAAAAATTAAACATACAGGAACCATTACCTTGTGAACTTAATGTAATTGACGAAGATGTTGGGTATCGAGTTGTTGCTAAGGGAACCTTATTATGGAGTGAACCTGATGAAATCATTCATAATGTTCCTTTAAGAGATGACCATGTAAAGGTTTGTTTTAAGCAAGTACTTAAAGGAGAGGAAAGTACACCTTTACCTGTTCTATTTTTTGGACACGAAGTTCTTGGAGATGATGTAGTTGGAAGTTGGGCTCAATGGCCTCGTAAACGAGTCAAGGTATTACAAGAGGTAATATCGAAACTTATATACATCTATACACTAACTTTGAATAATAGTCCATTTTTAAGTACTAGATATGTTCATTTTTCAGGAAGTTAATAGTCCACAACCAAAGAAGAAGAAGAAGAATGATGATCAAGTGGCCACAGAAGGAATGGACCATGGGTTTGCTGCAGGAGGTCGTTGCGAAGAGAATGATGATGATGGAATTCCTCCATTCTTATTAAGTAAGGTTTGCTTATTATCATTGCCACGAAGCTGCAAAGAACTGTATAATTTGTATAAGGGTCAAGATATCGATTTCAACATTGATGTTGTTTTTGAGGAAAACATCTTTTATTATCAAAATCAACAAACATTCATAGCTTACGTGGGTGGCTACGATATTAAGCAGCTACTTAACATGGAATGGTTAAATGTATCATGTGTGCAAATTTGGATGAGGTACAAACTTATACTTTCCACATTATATATTTTATATAGTATTATGTGTGAATGTACTTAATTTTAAGTACTCAAACATTTAGGTTTTTGCAAAATGAGCTTAAGAAGAAGAAGATAACTGATACGATAGGTTTTTTATGTCCACAAAAGCTCGCATTATTCAAGATTCGCCCCACCATGCTATCAAGCTATTTAGCACATTCAATATCCAAACAAAGCACAAAACAATATATACTTGCCCCCTTCTATCAAGAGTACTTAAGCTTCCCTACTTATTATTTAAATTCATTTTCATGATTAATAGTGATCGTAGCAATCTTTAGAAACTAAACTAACTATTTTTTCCTAACATTTTTTTAACAAAGGCATCATTGGATGTTGGTTATAATGTGCATCAATAAAGGTGAAGCTCTATTGTTTAACTCATTGAGTGGTGGGTTAGACAAAGTGCATGTGAAAGGACCTTTATCCGTGTAAGTGTTTCTTTCTTGTAAGTTTGGAAGTTAGAATAAAGTTGATGTAGATTGTGGTATATAAGTACTAAAGTTTGGTGATGTTTGTTTGGAGGCAAGTTGGTTTGTGGTTATTGTTTTGTTGAAGAGATGGGAGTATTGTTTTTGTTTTGTTGAAGAGATGGGAGTATTATTTTTGTTTTGTTTCATATACAGGTTATTGTTATTACATATATAGTTCGGTCCATTTTTAGGGGACATGCTGTCGAATTTTCCAAAGGCCTATATATGCTTAATTTTTTGATGGTTCATATACTCTCCTTCGTGTTGTTTTTAAAATTTATAATTTCATTAGTAAAATGAATGAATATGATATGAGACTCATATTAATACTTTGTTACATGACAGGGCATATAGAACTCTTAATTTCAGCCATGGAGCACGAAAAAGTCTTAATTGGACTGTTGTTGATGTAAGTTTAGTTTTTCCTTAAAATGAGAATTTTTTTTTTTACAATTTTTTAGATGAGTCTTACTTAAATTTTACATGTAAAAATTTTATTATAGTGTCCTCAACAACCCGGAGGAGTTGAGTGTGGTTATTATGTGATGATGTATATGCATAAAATTGTCTCCCTCATATCCCAAAATGAAAGCAATTTGCAAAAGGTAATTAAACATTTGCTTTAAAAAATTTATACTATAGATATGTTCTTTTATTTGACATTGTTACTAAATTTTTATCTCTCTTCTTGTCTAATGTAGGATTTCAATTTGGCGCCATATTCCCAAGCGAAAGTTGATGAAATGCGTGAAATATGGTGTAGATATTTTATTGATCAATGTGTCTAGTTTTTTTTTTTTATTTTTAGAAAATAGAATATATACAAAACTCAAAAGTTTGTATTTGGAGTTTTTTTAATGAATTTGAAGAAATTTCATTTTGGTCTATACATGTTTTTGTATTGCTATTATAATATTTAAAAAAAAAACTATTGATATTTCATTTTGAATTTCTTTTAAATGAAATTTCATTTTAGATATTTTTTAAATGAAATTTCATTTTGGATTTTTTAAATGAAATTTGAAGAAATTTCATTTTGGATAGATAATATTGATGCAATATTTTTTTCTATTATAAAATTTGGATTTTTGTAATATTTAAAAAAAAAAACCCTAATGCATCGCTTTAGAATAGCTGATGCGTTAGGTTCATGAGCTATTGCTTCACCTATAAGAAGTTGATGCATAAACTTACCTAATGCATCACTTCTTATCTAATAAATGATTGGATAGATAAGCTATTGCATCTTCCTATGTCCAAGTTGATGCATTAGCATACCTAATGCATCATCTATTATATAATACATGATGCATTAGTGTAAAATGAAAATTGGTAAAGAGGCTATCGCATCATGTTTTTAGTCCTAGGTGATGTATAAACTACCTAATGTGTCACATGTTATGTACAAATTGATGCATTAGCATACCTAATGCATCATTTAGTATATAATACATGATGCGTTAGTTTAAAATGAAAATTGCTAAAGAGGCTATCGCATCATGTTTTTAGTCCTAGGTGATGTATAAACTACCTAATGTGTCACATGTTATGCACAAACTGATGCATTAGTATACCTAATGCATCATCTATTATATAATACATGATGCGTTAGTTTATAATGAAAATTGGTAAAGAGGCTATCACATCATGCTTTTATTTTTAGGTGATGTATAAACTACCTATTGTGTCACCTATTATGTACAAACTGATGCATTAGTGTCAATCTATCGCATCATTTTCTTTTTTAGGCGATGCAAAAACATACCTAATACATCGACTATTATATAACGTATGATGGGTTAGCTTCAAATATAAATTGCAGCATAACCTATCGTATCATAATTTTGATTGGAAGTGATGCATTTGCCACCTATTGTGTCGCCTATTATGCGATAATTGATGCATTAGTATCAACCTATTGCATCACTACATACATTGGAGGTGATGCGTAAGCATACCTAATGCATCACCTTAGAGGTCACACGTTAGGTATGACACCTATCGTATCGGCAGCTATCGTGTCGGGCCAAAAGTGACACGATAGGTCTTTTAGAGGGGACACGATAGGTGTTTTTTGTAGTAGTGGTGGGGGTGTCGAACACGGGGAACAAGTCGTGAATCGTGTTGTGCGATTTAGGTCGATTGAGGATCTTGGATTTGTTATTTGAAATGGAAGCTAAAACTATCATGGAAAACAAATGCGAAAGATAATAAACTAAAATCTAGGGTTGTCGGATCCGGGTTCAATTGATTTCGGGGGAATTACATAAAAAAGTCTAAAGAATGAACTAAATCAAGGAAGGGGAATTAAACCTCTAATGTACCTAAACCTCCTCCCGGAGTGATTTAAGAGTTGAAGCATGAATATAACAATAACGACTTCTTCCGAATGGACGTTATCAATACATTCAATGATCGCAATTATACCAAGGTTTCACTAGAAGTAAATTCCTAGTTCGACTACCGACTCCCATTGTAATAGTCTCACTAATAACGTACCTAAAGTGGATTCCTAGCTCGACCACCGACTCCCGTTGTAATGTTCTCACTAGCAACATTGGGCAATGAAAATCAAAGCATAATTAACTAATAGACAAAGCCCTATTATACTTCAAAAATACCAAGAAAGTAACTATGGCCTTCAGCTAATCCCTAAGCTCATTAACACTAACATTAACCAACCATGAACAGAATTCCACCAAAAACTATATGAAAACCCCCAATTTCAAGTCATGAACCCATCACCTTCAAACCCTAGAAAATCAACTACTCACAAAACATGAACAAGAGCATTGCACTAAAAATCAAGCATAAAAACATGAAATTAAACACTAAATTTACCAAAAAGCAAGAAAATAAACCAAGCAAACATGAAATTGCATAATTTAGACACTATTCTACTTGCAAACATGAAATAAACAAGAATTAAAGCAATGGAAAGCAAGAACAAGTAAAGTAGAGAAAGTGAGAACTTATTGACTTTTGATGAGCAAAATCATTGAATTGGCCATGTCACTTGAACAACTCCTCAAAATCATCCATCTTCATCAATAAACACCCAAAATCAAGAGCTAAAACTAGACTAAAAGCTATGGAACAAGAATTTAAGCAAAAAAAACCCAACTATGGAAAAGGAAGAGAGGGCTTCTCTCTCCTCAAACCCTAAGCTAAAAATCAGAAATTTGGGACTAAAAACTAATCTAAAGTGTGATCTCCCTTTGTTTAAGGACCCTTAGAGGGTATATATACAAGTTGGGGAAGCAATGGGCTAAGTACAAAAGAGGCACGAGCCCAAAACAAGACAGCACGAACAACCACGAACACGCGAGGAAAACAGAGGTGCAACTGCTGGCTCAGGCGCGGACGCGCGGGAGGGGTGGCGCGGCGTGAAGCTGGCGGTGCGGGCGCGACGTTGGAGATGGCGCGGCCGCGAGTGAGGGCTCGAGCTGGCCTGGGCGCTGCTTTCCTTGGGGGCTGCCGCGAGTGATGGTCATTTAACGTGGGCGCGCGCTTGGCTCTGTCCGCGACCATCACTTGACCCAAATGCTTCCAACTTTTGCTCGGGCTTCTCGGGTCGGGTCGGCACGCCTCCCGAGACATTGGGCCTCGGGCCTAACAAGCCTTAAAAATTACAAAAATGCCCCTCGGGTGTACTTTTACCTTGATTTGTGGTCTTGGCTTTGTGGCATGCTTCTCTAATCTTCTTGGGACCTCTCACAACCCATGAGGGCTTTCGAGAATCGCTTGAAAACATGCAAAACACCTACATTAAAGAACAAAAAGCATAAGTAACACAAAATAGCTCAATTATTGACGAAAACAACTAAAAACGACATTATTCAACGAAAACACTAAATTAACTAAAACTAAGCTAAAAAGGCTTAAAACTTGGAAAACTAAGCATAAAATGCGCGGAAAACAAGCGAAAAAAGCCGGGAAAATAGGTCCTAAAATGGACTGATCAAACTTTTATCTTTTTAGGCTCCGGCATCTCACATACCGCCCTGACTTTGTCAGGATTAGCATCGATTCCCCTTTCAGAAACCATGAAACCTAGAAATTTTCCTGACCTAACCCCAAACACACACTTTTTAGGGTTAAGTTTCATTTGATAATAAGGGAGGGTTTGGAAGGTTTCCTCCAGATCCGCCAGATGATCGGTTTCTATTTTGCTTTTAACAATAGTATCATCTACATAAACTTCCACATTACGATCTTTTTGCTTATCAAAAACCTTGTCAACCAATTTCTTGTAGGTAGCTCCGGCATTCTTCAAACCAAAAGGCATGGCCTTGTAATTGTATACTCAGGCATCCGTAATGAATGCTGTTTTGGATCTGTCAGACTCATACAGACTTATCTGATGGTACCCAGAAAAGGCATCCATGAAACTTAGCAGAGCATGATTAGCAGTAGAGTGTACCAATTGATCTATGCGCGGAAGTGGATAACAATCTTTTGGGCAATGGCGGTTGAGATCTGTGAAATTAACACACATCCGCCATTGTCCATTAGCTTTTTTAACCATAACTACATTAGCAAGCCATTCAGGATAGTCACAGGGCTCAATGAACCCCGTTGATAAAAGTTTGTTTATTTCAGACTTAATTGCATCATTCTTTTCTGCAGAGAAGGCTCGCTTCTTCTGCTTTATAGGCCTAGTTCCATCTATTACATTGAGTCTATGTTCTATAATACTAAGATGGATGCCAGGCATCTCATCCGCAGAAAAAGAAAATACATCAGAATTTTCTTGTAATAGACTAACTAGGTTAACCTTCAGCTCAGATGAGAGATTCCTCCCAATTTTCACAGTTCTGGTGACATCGCTATCTGCCAGCTGGACATCCTCCGTCTGCTCCTCAGGCTTGGGTTTCTCCTCAGACTCAGGCTGCAGCAGATCCTCTAGTGGTATAGGGTCCACCGGATTTTCTCTCTTCCTCTTCTTATCTGCAATGGGTGGGGGCGGTGGGGGCTTTATAGCTGCCACATAGCATGACCTGGCTTCTTCCTGGCTGCCCCTGATTTTTGCTGGCTTTCCATCATCTGCCACGTACAACATAGTTTGGTGGTAGGTTGATGGAATAGCCTGGATGTCCCCAATCAGCGGCCGACCCATTATAGCATTACAGGCCGCCGGCACATTCATTACTAGGAAGTCCACCATAACTCTCCTAACCTGGCGCCCTTCTCCCAATTGGACTGGCAACTTGATGATGTCGTCCGGTGTCACCCTTGCTCCTGTGAAACCGCTGATAGAGTAGTGGACAGGCTTTAGATGCTGCAGTTTCAGGCCCATTTTGTCGAAGGCCTCCCGATAGAGGATGTTAGTAGAGGATGCGTCGTTGACCAGAATGCGGTGCACCAAGAAGTTGGAGATGGTGAAGGAGAGGACCAGAGGGTCATCATGGGGGTAGATTACCCCCCTGGCGTCCTCCGCTGTAAAGGACATGTCTGGGATCTCAGGAGGTGTTGGTCAGTGCCGTTGGTTGTTGTAGTTGACTTGGTGCTTGACTTCCTTCAGGCTCGCCTTAACGCCGCTGGAGGTACCGCCGTACACCAGCCCCCCAGTAATTTCCAAGATCTCATTTTGATGTTGTTTTCCCTTGCCCTTCCAGTTTCCTTCGCCACCATGTGGCTTCTTGTATGTTATCTCAGCCTTTCTTTTATACTCCCTCTGTTTTTTTTTTAGATGTAACACTTCACTTTTCACACTTGTCGAGGCACAACTTGGACTCCTAATATCTCTAAATATATAAGTGTAAAAATTATAAAAATTATATATTTGGAAAGTGTATTCCGAGGTGAATCCAACAAGATCCCACATCACAAATATTTTTCTTTATATATTAATAATAATTAACGGTCAAAATAAGTCGGATGAATAGTGTCAAAGTCAAAGTGTTACATCTAAAAAAAACGGAGGGAGTATTTGGTGAACTAACCTCTGCGCACCTGATCTTCTATTTCATCCTTCAGGTGCTGTGTAACGACCCGCATTTTAGCAACGTTGTTTTCGGAGAAAACAACAACACGGATCCTTTTTAAGCATAAACTTTTAATTTCCAATTCGTTAATGACAACGGAGGCTCTAAACTTAATTCAAATTATTTAATATAAACAACAAACAGTCCAATATAATTAAATTACCAAAGTCCATTATTACTAATCAATTATGGAAAACCACTAAACTATTACAAAGGCCAGAAAATGACTTCAAGATAGTTAAACTACTATTCTCGCTTACTCACAATCCCAGCCCTTGCGTAACCCAATTAATCATCTCTTGTACCTGAAAAAGGATTTTGGGGTCCACAGTCAGTGAGGAGTAATTAGATTGTTCTACTTAATCAGTAGAACACAATTAGGAACATAATTATTAGAACCGATCAACAAAACAGTCAAGCAAGTCAACAAGGAAAAATCATTCCAAGGCATTCACATTCAAGTACGCAGCGGAAATCAATCATAACTGGAATAATCAACCAAGACACTCTAGACAGACTTATCCAATGCTAGACTTATAGACTCCACAAATGACTTTCCAGTTCTAGTTCAATTCAGGTGCTAATCCGTGACACATTCATATGCTCGTAGGAGAAACCTTAACTCTTCCCCAACTTTCCTTGTCTCATGCCGGTCAACCACGAGGGGTTATTTTCCCGCGCACTGGGATCCTGAACTGCCCCAAAGTCGCAGAAGGGACAGTGGCTTCGACTATACCTATGTTCATGGCACTTTAGCCACTAGATAGGCGGTCACTTCATAGTTATTTATCTTTTCAAGTTCACATTTCTAGTTCACAATTTGACTTTCAGCAACAAGACTTGACTTCTATTCAATTCTAGTTCAACTTAACTTGACTCGCAACTTTAGTCCAAGACTCAATATACTCGACTATTATACCATAACCACACGAAATTCCATAGCTCAACATTAATCAATCAATTCATCAAGTTCATACATATTGGCATACAGGGTTCATAAACAAGAATAGAAATCGAAACTTAACCAGAAACTTACCAAGGGTTCACGACCCTCAATATAATAATACTACAATAATTCATCTTCATAATTTATATGATTAAATCAATCAACAATCCAGAATACGTATCTTAATCGATTATTCATAAATGGTTCCAAGAACGTAACCAAGATCCAATCTTTTAAACATAAGAAACACTCAGCCAAGCACAAAAATAAAGCAACAAGAGATCGTACCAGTTCAATAGGAAAATCATTATGCAAATAAAAATCATTACTTTATACGATCATGTAAATAAACTAATAAAATAAATATTCGATTTTATACTTTAAACAATAATAAAAATAGAAACTTAAATTCCAAAATCACATCAACTTCAGGATTAATCAAGACTATCCAATAAACGAAAATAAAGATTCAAGAATACAATTATACATGAATCCTTTTTATTCATAGCATGATCAAAATTCATTCTTTCATATTTTAACAAAATTCGGCCAATATGAACAAATCAAGAACTTTAATTTAGAATTCAAGATTTCATATAAATTATATTACTCACATCATACTATTATTTAGTCAGACCAATCCAATTAGTTAATCATCATGCATGTTTAGTCAAAGGTTCTTATATGCCCATATTTTGTCAAGAAAATCAAGATATTAAACTCCAATCATCATCATCATCACTCGACATCTTCAACACTAATAAAATATTGAATAAAAATTCATGTAAGCATATGGTAATTATAGATTACCATAATATCACTCACAAATCACGTAAATGAGACAAATCAAATAATAATGAAATTTAACCCTTTAACAAACTATACAATTTGGCATTAACAGTATAGCACAACCATAAAATTTCCGTTTATGAGCATACATAATTCTATTTAATTAAACACAAAATAATAGATTATCATATTATCTTTCATAAATCATATGAATTAATAAAGAATAAAAATTAAACCTTTAATTACACTAAATAGTTCATTCTCCTCTTATAATATACCATATAGTTTGATTCAAGAACACGCATAATTTTAATTACATATACTCAAATTATTGTTATCAAGCTTTATTGATCAAATAACATAAAGAATCCATATTTTTTTATACATGTACATATTCGGCCAACAAAATTAACATAAGAGAATTTATCACCCAATTTAGTTCTATTTTAATAAACCCTATTAATCAACATCCTATTTTATCAAATTATGCAAATTAATATTCCTAATTCTAAACAATTCTATGTAGTTCTAAACCTATTCTAAATAATTATATTACTAATCTATCCTATTGATTAAATAAAACAAACTAATTACCTAGTGATGATGGAAGGGGTTCGAACTTCAAAGGAAAGCAAGGCACGGTTTTTGGCTTCTTCTTGAGGTTCTTGCTTCAATCCATGGTTGAGGAATTAATGGTGGGTTCTAGATAATTTCTGAGATTTGATTTTGAGAAAGGAAGGAAATATGGTAAAGAGTTGTTGTTGGTGGTGTAGTTTAGCCGTGGGGTTTTTAGAGGCAATCAAAGGGGAGTGCTTTCTCTCCTAAATTTTAGTAGTATGGGTAGGATAAAAGTGTGGATTTTTAGATGAGAATTAGAATAGATATATATTAGTAATTTTGGTAAATAAATTAAGTTAGCCCATTAAAGAAATAACAAAAGGAGCCATGAGATGATGAGAAGGAGGAATTTGTTGGGCTTGGGTTTTGACAAGATGAGATTAATGATCTGGGCCTGGTTTTCGAATTAAGCTTACTATTGACTAACTTAATAATTTGGGCCAGAAATCATATGAAAAGGCTATTCAGGTCCGGTTACCAAGAAGGGACTAAAATTAATTCTAACCCCTACTTAGCCAACTCGTCATTTGTTCAACATTAAATTTTGAGTCGGTCCACAACCTTGAATTTCTTTAAGATGGGGTTATAGGAACCTAACGGTTGAGGCCAAATGAAAGAATATAGGATGGCCATCAAAAGGGAAATTTGTTTGACACATTTTATAAAATATTAATAACATAAATTCCCGGAAAATAATTTTAAAAAGATTTTCATTTATAAAATAGGGAATTCATTAATATTTTTTGAAATAAATTTTTAAGACAACAGGAAAGACAAACTTATTCTCAAAAATTCTAACTCCAAAAATACGGGGTTTTACATGCTGGCAGTCTTCTGTCATGTGGCTGTAGTCCTCATGGAACTCACACCACTTGCTCTTATCCCTGTTTGGGGAATGCATTTCTTTTGGCCTCCGCCAGGTGTCTTCATTCTTATGCAACTCATATATCTTAGCCCTGGGAACAGTCAGCTCGGTATAGCTGTCATACCGTTCCGTCTTGGGCCTCTTCTCAGCTATGGCTACCTCCTTCTTCGCAGAGGACCGTCCATAATAATCCTTGATGTCGGTAGGGAGTTCTCTTTTGAACTCTTTCTTCCCAAATTTTTCTTTTTCGGAGCCGCCAGCATATGCAGCTCCGCTGCCCATCTTGCTGAACTCCTCAGCTCTAATGTACTCATTGGCTTTGCTCAATACCTCCGCCAAAGTCCTATAATTCTTCCTACCCAGGTACTGCAGGAATGGTCCATCCCTTAGCCTTGTTATCAAAGCTAGGACAGCGACCTCCTGCTGCATGTCGGGAATGGTAACCAGCTCAGCGTTGAAACGTGTGATGAATGCTTGGAGATTTTCATTCTCCTTTTGTTTTATCCCCAGAAGTTCCCCTGTCATTCTTTCCCTCCTTTTGTCGCTCACGAAGTGACCCAAGAATCTAAGGGAAAGTTCTTTCCAAGTAGCCACGGAAGACGCAGGTATCGAGTTGAACCAGCTCTGAGCGTCCCCGGTCAAGGTCAGCTGAAATGCTTTACACCATGCTGACTCTACTGTCATGTAGAGCTGCATGTGCCCTTCATAGGCACAAATGTGGTCTGCCGGATCTGAGTTGCCGTCGTAACGACACATGGGCATCTTGATCCGGGGCATATCCTAATCCAGGATATGCTGAAAGAAGGGAGAACCCTGTGGAGTGATCCTTCCAGCGCGGTGAGCCGAAGCTGTGGATCCTCCGGGAGCTCCCCAGTGGTGCGTTGCCAGACGTTGTTGGGACGCTGTCGGGGTGTGAAGGCAGTCTGAAATTGCAAAGCATTCTGCTGGGGCTGCCGTGGGACCTAAGGCGGGTTTTCCAGTATGACAGGGTTGGACTCAACGTCCTCCTCCTCTTCTTCCTGAACCTCATTGGCTGAGGTCAGGGGCTGCATACTTCTGATTGGGGAATGCGGTGCGGCAGCCTCGGCATTACCCCCAACAGTAGTTTTCTGCTGGGTTTCTGACTGGGTGATGGGGGTGGTTGTTGCCAGTGCTGATAAGATGGCTGCTGCATTGGTCAGCTGCTCAGGGGTGAATTGTTGATGGATCGCCTCCAGGAAGGACGTTTTGGAGGGTTTTGAGGATTTTCCTTGGGTAACAGCCTTCTTTTTGAGCTTGGGGTTGGTTTTGGTCTTCTCGCTGTCAGTATGGACAGAGATAGAGGGTTGTTTTTGAGTGGAGTTGTGTGGTTGTTGGGAGGGCTGTTTTTGTGGTGGTTGTTGGTCCATCGTCGAAGCTTTAGGACGGTTGTTTTTGTGTGTTTCAGATTTTAAGACGAGCTTTTGCCGTATGAACTCCCCACAGACGGCGCCAATTGTTCCGTCCTATTTTAGCTTGGTCGAAGGAACGCCTCTTCGTGGTGGTCCTCGTGGTGGTTCCTGCGCACAAGGAATGATGGTGAGCTAACCCCGGGGTTGTTTCCGGGGAAAGACCCTACGATGCTTAAGTCAGCAAGGGGATTCAATCCAAAGGAAAAGAGAGAGAGAGAGAGATAGAGAGAGTGAGTATATGAGTGTTAGAATGTACCTTAAATGAGGTTCATCCTCCTCTATTTATAGACGAGGATTTTGGTAGATGCCGGCACCCTGGGGTAGACGTGTTACCCTGTGGTTGGCTGATGCTAGCCTGAGAATCTTAGTTAGTTATTATGTTGAGTGGTGGCCTGGATGGCCGTCACGTGTACGTCTCTCCTTAGTTAGTTAGTTAGTTTGTTATGAGGTGGGCCCAGGTGCTCAAGTGGTGCCTTGAGTGGCGCCACGTGGAAGTTGGGACTAGACCTCCGCCGTCCCTGGATGAGTTTGCATTCTCCCCATACTGGCAGAGGTTCTAGGTTCTCTTGGCCCTAGGATGCCGTCACGAGATGTGGCGGCCTCCAGTTGCTCCGGCGTCTTAGGGATGCTTCGAATGGGTATGGTCATACCAATGTGCTGGTATGCCCCCATACAAATTGATTTTATAGCTTCTTACGATATTATGTCTTATCGATGTTTAATTCTTACAATATGCTTTAGAATATGAAGCAAAATAGAGGCAATCAGGTATAGCAATGAGAATGATTAAGATATTGCAATGAGATTTTTACAATATGCTAATCTAGATGTTTAATTCTATTAATCATTTATCATTAAAACTGAAAGACGAGGACTCGAGGAGCTGAAGGAGAAGGCAGCAAAGATGAACCAACATCAGCAATTGACTACTTTAAAGCTAGGTTTGAAGGCGAGCATCTGTGTTTTTGCTGTTTATCTGCATTTATTGTTGCTATTTTGTTCCTACTGTTCTGATAATTTTTATTGCTTCTATTCTGCTATAAATGCTTTTGTTTAGCCTGTTATTGCTTCTGATCTGCTTCTATTGCTGTCATTTTGTTTATGTTGCTACTGTGATTTTATTATTTGTAGTTGCTATTATGTTTATATTGTTACTGGTTTGATGATATTGTTGTTGTTAATATTATGTGTTTATATCATACTATCATGTATGAATTGACTTATCTTTTAGAGATTGATATCTATAAGACACTTATTAATTAGATTCCTTATCTCATCCTTGACTATTTTATTGAGTATTTTATTGACATGATTATGAATTGACTTATTTTATTGATGTTCATGCTTTGTCCGAATCGAATGATGGTTATACTATGCTTGATATAATATGAATTCGAGTGCAGAAGGCAAAACCCCAATAGAATTCTTTTTACACTATCGTATCTGATTACGTAAATGAAAAATAACTTGATTTCATTGATACTTTATTTTTAGTATGCTTATAGTATTTGTGAGGAAATTTTGCGTTGTCTATCTAATATTATAGACAGTCCATAAGTTAAGGTATAAAAATGAAATGTCAAATGTTGTGACATTGTCTAACTTAATGAGCTTTTCTTCTTGCAGTCAAGTAAAAAGGCTACTTAGGCATTGGTGTGGTTGACTGCTGCAGTTGCTGCATTACTAGTGGTAGATCTTGCTATTGGTGTAGAAGGCCGGCCTGCTGGATGAGTAGAGGGTCGGGGCTGATAAGCGCATGCTGGCAGGGGCCTGCAGTTGGGCAGTGCACGAGATTAAGCCAGCTGCGGGACCGTGAAGTTAACTGGGGGATGGCGTTGGGAGTTACTCTTAATTTCGCGCCATATTCTCAAGCGAAAATTGATGAAAAGTGTGAAATATGGTGTAGATATTTTATTAATGAATGTGTGTAGTTTTCTTTAAATTTTTAGGAAATACAATATGTACAAAACTCAAAGTTTGTATTTGGAGGTTTTTTTTATTAATTTTAAGAAATTTCATTTTGGAGTATACATGTTTTTGTTATATAATTGCTATTTTTTTTTTCTATTATAAAATTTTGATTTTGGTAATAGTTTTTTTATTTAAAAAAACCCTAATGCATCGCTTAAGAATAACTTATGCGTTAGGTCCATAAGCTATTGCATCACCTATTATGTAGTAGAAGCTGATCCATAAACTTACCTAATGCATCACTTTTTATTTACTAAATGATTGGATAGATAGGCTATTACATCACTTACTATGTTCAAGGTGATGCATTAGCATACCTAATGCATCATCTATTATATAATACATGATGACTTAGTTTAAAATATAATTTGGTAAAGAGGCTATCACATCATGTTTTTAGTTCTAGGTGATGTATAAACTACCTAATGTGTCACCTGTTATGTACAAATTAAACTGATGCATTAGTATCAAGCTATCACATCATTTTCTATTTGAGGTGATGCATAAACATACCTAATACATCGACTATTATATAATGTATGATGGGTTAACTTCAAATGTAATAACCCGAAATTTAGGGCCAGAAAATTTCGCAGGTTATTAGAATTATTTTACCATTCTTAGTCCAAAAGGCTCGTTTATTTTGGACTGTTTATGTTTATTTCTCTACCTTAATCGGAATTGGGCCTATGACCCAATGCCCACTCCATTTGGCCGGCCCCCTTATGTAACAACTAGGGTTTGTTTTTCTTTTTAATTTATTATTGATTAATAATATTATTATTTATTTAATTAATAATATTTTAAATTTGTATAAACCTAGTCTACCCCATACTAAGTCTACCTAAAAGCATTTCCACTTCCCTATTCTTTCTCCTCTTTCTCGGCCCCCCCTTTCTTTTCTTTTTAATTTATTTTTCTTTGGTTCATTATATTATAAACAGGGAACAAGCTTTTAACCTATTTTCTTTTACATAATTTTCCATACTACAAAACTCAAAAGAAAACCCTAATTTTTCTTCCTTGTTGGCCGTGCGACTCCAAGCTCCAAAGGGGTGATTTTTCTTGTTTTCTTTCCTATGCTAAGGTAACTAGACTATCTTTCTTAAATCTGGTATAGTTTTATGTATAATTAATTAGGATTAAAACTAGGAAAATTAAAAGAATTAGTATCATGTTTAGGGTTGAGATTTTCGAACCATATGATATTTTTATACATGTTATTTCCTTGATATAAATGTGTAATCTTTATGAATCTTTAATTATTTTAATTAATTCTATGCATGAAATAATTTATTTAAGAATATATTATGTTGATTAATTGCACGATAAATTTCGAAATTTGTTCTTGAATTATTTCTTGATGGCCGAGTATGATGAGCATGATTATGATGATTTTTAAGTTGTTTTCTTGAATTTCTATGATGGATTTAATTGTTTAATTGATATATTAAATCCTTGAATTAAAAGAAATATTTTCTTGTTCATAATCTTGGATTATCGAGTGGCTTAGAATAAATTAGGGGATTTAAAAGCCTGGTTTTTTTTATAATTAATTTTGATAAATCTTGAATTAATATGTAATCTTGAACTTAATCTTTAATTTAATCATGATATTATGAATTCTTGAAATTTATTTTGATATTATTTTTAGCTATGAATGCCGTGTGGTTATATGAACAAAAAGGATTGATTTTGATCTTGTTTTGATTCATGTTGTATGATTTAATGTTCAAAGCATGATTTATTTGATTTTAATTAAGTTTATGTGATTAATTATTGATAATTATATTTATTTAATTAATTGTGAAATTTTCGGTATTTTTCACACAAAATTTTCGAGTGGAATATAATATAAAAAGCAGTATTTTTATCATGTTTTATGTAATTTTGATGATATTTATTGATTTATATGATTAATTGTTAATTGAAATGATTCATTTAATTGTTATTTGATTATTTAATGAATTTATTTTTGATCATTATTTTATTATGGAAATGTCGAATGGACTAGATTATTTTAGGTCAATTTCAGTTTAAATTTTGACTTATAATAATTTAGATTATAATTTTAGGAATTAATAAGATTAAAGAATAAGAAGGAATTAAAGAAGATAAGTTATAATATGAAGGAATGTAACAATATGAATAAGAAGGAAAGTAATAAGATATGATATGAATTAGTGGTCTCAAGATGGCCTATAGATATTGCTTGTTAATTAGTTGTCTCACGATGGCCTTTAGAAAAGACAAGATACTAAGGACGCCCATTTGATGATACATGAGTCATCAGATCGGGTTAAGTCGAAGCCACTGCCCTAGTGCGGTCTCTGGGCAGTTATGGATCTTAAGATATGTAGTCGTCTAAGTAGTAGTACACGAGCTTCTATTTAGGGGTTATGGCCATAGCTTAGGCTTAGTTCTTGCAAAGGAGGGCTACGGGTTGAATACACGAATTCGTTCACCCCGGCATGTTTTAGGAAAGTTGTGGTGCACACCGGATCCACAACGAGCATTATGACCGGTCCGATAAGAAGGTTAAAAGAGGGTTTAAGGGTAAAATATGATAAATAGGTAGTTCACGGGAAGGGTTATGTGTATATGTGTATTTTCGTGTAAATATGTATTAATTTAGTAATATTAAGTCTTCCGCTGCATACGTCTGGTAAGTCTGAATTTTATTAGTGTCTTTCTGAGTATATGTATGTTGTACGTATTTGTATTTGTATGTTGTACGTACTTGTATTTGCATGTTGTACGTATTTGTATTCATACGTTGTACGTATTTGTATCTGTATTGCATACGTATATTGTATGTATTTCTAACCGTATTTTGCAGGTATTTTATATGTATTGTACTCGTATTTTATACGTATATTGTATGTATTTCTAACCGTATTTTGCAGGTATTTTATACCTATTGTAATCGTATTTTCTACGTATGTTTATACGTATTTTTGTACGTACTTCGTATGTATTTTTTGTACGTATTTCCATGTGTTTTTGCATGATTTTCTTGGTTGATTCTATGCTATTATATGGATAACGGTCTCTCATTTAAGCGGGACAGCCTAGTTACTCGCCACTGACGGTGGACCCCCCATTTCAGGTGATGATGCAGACGCATAAGTGGGCTCTCGTTTGGTTCGGGTTGAGTGTTGATGTGATCAGTAGAGTGAACCAGAGTCTTGTTTATGTTTTCTTTTCATTATGGTTTAGTTTTATCCCAGTCTGTTGGGAAAACTCAGTTTTTTTTGGTGTATTTAAGTATTTATTTATTGACTTTTGGGATTATTGTTTCAGCATTCAATTAATAAAAGGAATTTTAGACTTTAATTATAATATTATTGTTAAGTTTTATGTTGGTACTGATCCATTTGACGATTTCCTTCGTAAATCGACGGCCTAGAAAAGTCGGGTCGTTACATCAAATATAAATTACAACATAGCCTATCGCATCATGCTTTTAATTGAAAGCGATGCATTTGCCACCTATTGTGTCCCCTATTATGTAATAATTGATGTATTAGTATCAACCTATTGCATCACTACTTACATTGGATGTGATGCGTATATCTTTAGTAAATTCAATTTTAACATTAGTATACTTAAGCAATTGTCCAATTGATAACAAATTATATCTAAAATCTTCAACTAGCTAGCATTACATTTTGAAGTTTTAGTTTATCATTAATTTGCACAGTACCAATAGTGTAAACTAATTTCACACTATTATCAGGAAGACCAATTTTAATTGGTTTGTCCAATATAAAACAAAAGAAAATAAAATACAAAATACAAAATACAAAATACAAATACACTCCTATAATATATTATTTAGAAAATTTAGTACAATAATTTTAGGGAGGAAATAGAATGATTGGGATATATACCTTGGTTATAACCATTGTACTTAATCGTTCTAGAACTACTAATTATAGAACGTTCTTTTTTAATTCGTAAATTAGCTAGAGACAATTCATTGTATAAAGACTCCAACCACTAATTTTTGAAATAAGGTGAATATGAAGAAATTGCTCTATATTTTATTTATTGTAATTAATGAGAAACTTATTAAGTTGAGAAATGTTGGACTCACTCTGATTTTGTAAAAAAGCAAGCGTTACATAATATTAATGATAGCAAAGATCCTGATATATATATATATATATATATATATATATATATATATATATATATATATAAATGTAAAAATCAGACTCTAAGTTGAAAACTAAAAACTTTTAATCTGAGTTATTGAACAATTCAAACTTTTAATCAAAGACGTGGAAAACTAAATGCGTATTAACATTGCTGATGCTGACTCAGCATCCTCTTTTTTATTTTTATACCAAAATAGATCATAACTGCTGATCTAAATCTAGCGATTGATATCAATAATTTTTAGTTTTCAACTTAAGTTAGGTTTTTAGCTCTCTCTCTCTTAAAGAAGTCTTTAAGTATTGTCAAAGATGATAATTGTCATGTTATAGATTTTAGGCCGATTACTTGTAGTACTGTGTTGTACAAGATTATTTATAAAATTTTGAGTACTAGTTTTTAGAAGTTTATTGGTAGTATCATTCATAAATCTCAAGCTGAGAGGCACAATGCTGAGAGTATAATTATGGCCACTGAGCTTATTATCTATCAAACGGTACAATATATATAGCTCATATTTCTTCTAGATAGAGCCGTCCATTATTAAAATTGTGATGTTGGAGTTGAGGTTTCTAATTTTATTTTATGATTAGAGAATGACTTGTGTTAGTAGTGTCCCTTTTGCTTTTCTTGTGAATGGCCTGGTAAACCTATTGTTCCTATGAAAGCTCCAAAAGGGATGAGACAAGGCCCCTTTCTCCTTACTTGTGGCACATTCCTAATTTTAATTACAAACCTAAGCAACTTGCTATATGACAACTTCAATTCTTTATGCAGTAAATGTTAGAACAAAATTAGATATAATCAGAAATATTTCAAGCAATCAAGAATAAAATTGACACTTTAGTAATAAAACAATTTGCACAAAGGCTAAATAGAAAATAGGAAAATAGTTTAGAATAGTCTGGGTTGTAGTATGTTAGGCATTATCCTTAGAGAGAAAACGCCCTACTACACTGTTTAATAGAAAAGATAATACACTCTTCTCCCAAGATACAACAACCCTGCTAGATCAATTGTGTGCAGCAACGGATCCCCGAACTAATGAACACCAAAACTCTAAATAATAATAAATAAAAGTTTTAAGTTCTTATGAAGGAAAAAGAAATGAAAAGGATGAAGTGTAGGATTAGTAAAATGCTAGTGTAATAGTAGCTGGCTTGCGTGGTGCCTAAAGTAGTACACAACAAAAGTACTGGACCCATATTTAAAAATGAGTAACAGCATATACGCAATACTTGGTAAAAACAAACCATTGGAAATTATTTATTTTTTAATCTGTAAAACTGCCGAGTATATGGGTGGAATAGTGGGTGTTGAATAATTCAAAATAGTTTCATTTCATCTCCACTCCTAACAAGTAGGGAACATGTACAACACAGTACACAAGCAAAGTCAACAACTTTTATTTCCTTTTTCTTAAAAAATAGAAATTTAAATTACATTAAAATTAAAATTAAAATAATTTTCAAGAATCCCCACATAATTTGAATTTCTAAAACGTTAACGACATTAAAAAAATATTATGTAAATATTATTATTATGGAGCTTGTAATATTGTATTTTCAGTGCAAGGAATTTTCCGGGTTTGAGCCTTATACCTAGTATATATGAACGTCTACCCGAGAAGATATAGAGACATGACTCATGAGTGTCTTGAGCCGCATCTCCTTTAATCAAGTTTCAGTTCACAACACATACATTATATGGGTTCATATAGGTTCTATCAATGGTCGCATATTACAGCCTTGTGCAAGTATCTTGTTTCGTGAATGTCATTTTGAGACCAGCTTGAGCCTTGCAGTAGCGGCCACAATTTATAATTTACAGTTGTAGGGTTTATTAAGAGGTATTTTACAAATTAATTATACCCCTCAACCCTATGGTTGTCACAATCTAAAATACACCTCACGATAGGAAAGGACTTGGAATATACTGCTCCAAATAAAAATATGGTGTATCGTAGTCAATCAATCAACTTGGTTGTTACCAATTAAACTCCTTTCATGGGATTGTCAATCTTTCAGAGTTGGGTGTCCATTGTAGCGACTACTTGACACGTCAAGCCTTTTGTAAGCGGATCCGTAAGATTATTTTCTGACCTAAAAAAGTCAAGAAAAATAACACTAAGAGATATCAAATTTCTAATAGATTTATGTCTTACTCTTAGGTGTCTTCTTTTCTCGTTAAAATATTTACTAGTAACTTTTTATATAGCAACTTTACTATTGCAATGCATTGAAATAGCAAGAATAGGCTTATTCAGCATTGATAAATGACATAAAAGATTTTAAGAAAATTAGCCTCATTACTAGCAGTATCAAAAGCTATAATTTCAACTTCCATCATGGAACCAGATAAATTGTTTGTTTAACAAATTTCCATGATACTGCACCTCCTGCTAAAGTAAAGATATAACCTGTAGTAGATTTTGTTTCATCTGAATCAAATATCCAATTTGCATCACTGAAACCTTCAATTACACAAAGAAAATTAGTACAATGAATACCATAATTAATAGTTCCTTTGAGATATTTAAGTAATCTTTCCAAACCATAGCGGGTTCGGGCCAAATAACTAATAGGAATATGCTAGACTGAAATTTGGCCCGGTTGTTGTTTAAACTGATTTTTGGGTAGTTGCCAAACTTGTTTTTGTTGCCAGCGTGGGGTTGTTGTTTCTTTGGTGGTGTAGACACCATAGTCGTTGGTAGTGTGCTGCTGTACAGCTGCTCTGCTACACCGTGGCTACTACATGTTATTGCACTGCGGCTGCTGGTGTGTTACTGGCCGGCTGTTGCTGTCTTGTGGCGGCACTACTATTGCGTCTCACCTTGTAGCAGTGGCGTGGTGGTGGTGTGGAAGCCACTACATATATATTTATTTTATTGCGCTGACTTTAACATTTTCTATAATGTTAACATGCTAAAGTATTTAGTATTTTTTAGACCCATTCAAATGTAAAAAAAAATGTGTTTTTATATTCACAGTAAAAAATAAGTTGAGGCTTTATTTGAGATATGTTCTTCAATAAGTTGAGGCCTCCTCTTCCCCTATTTCGCCACCTCCCCCTGCAGCCCCGTCTCCCCCTGTTTGCCTACACCATGCAACTCTCTCTCCCCCTATTTGCGCACCCCCCTACAGCCCCCTCCTTGCTTTTGTGTAGCTTCTTTTTACCATGTGTTGCTAATTCTTTATTTACCAAACAAAATTTGAAGAGGGTGATTTAATTTTTATGTACGTATATGTAGGAGCAATTTGCTGCTAATCAGAGTTGAAGGAAATCTCAAAAAAATAATCACATTGTTGGATCTAAAAGTTTTGCACGAATTCGTTAAGAACTGGTTAGTTAAAGTCATAACTTCCTCTTTCTATTAATATTATGAGAATTAGGATCATTAATTGGTTAATTATTGAGACTTTGAAATGTTTACAATGGTTTTTGTGTAAAAAATTAAGATCCTAACAAGCAACCCTCTTCAGCCCACTCGTGAAAGAGTTGAAAAGAAGAAATACGCTGATACATATAATGATACCGCAAAAAAATATTAAAAGTTGGTTTTAAAACTATTACTGGTTATAGTGACTTAATAAGTTACACACTAATATTTTACATATATTGTTTTAATTGGATCCTAGGTGGCTATTCAGCCCACTGAAAATGGAAACGGCGTAAAGGATGATATCTTCAATGTGATTAAAACAGATTATCCTGGTCACAAACGACTCTATGGCAGAGGTGTCACCACCAAGGTTTTGGGATTAGCAAAGTTTCAACCTATCCTTTTTGTTATACTTTTAAGCATGAAAGTTTTAGGGAATTATAATAATCTAATTTTGTAAAGTACTACTGATCCTAATCTAACTTTGTAAAGCACAACTGATCCGAATGAAACCAGTATTTGTATGCTTTGACATCTTCTGATCTATTTTAATATTACGAACTTTTTAAGTATTCAATTTCAATTATTCAAAAGATCATGCGGAAGTATTTTTATAGGGAATTAGCAAGTACATACGGTGCAATATATATTGATATTATATAAACAAAGTGTTGCAAATTGCTTGCCCATAATTGAAAAATATGTTGCATGAATATTTTGAAGGTGTTGCATATAATTGGAAATTTTTTTGCAATTTCTTACATCAAATTTTTCAAAAGTGTTGCATTTGCCAAAATAAATATTACAATTATTTATCTATGAATTTTAAAAAGCGTTGTCATATGTGCTAAAAACGTTGCAACTCAAATGCGTTGCATTTTAAAAATTAAGCAACGCTTTAATAAAACGTTGCAATATCCCCGTAGAACTGTTGCATTAAACTAGAGTAGCAAGACTTATGGAAATACTTTTGAAAGTGTTGCATTTGGCTTTATGCAACATTTTCATGACCTATATAACAACGTATTTGAAGCGTTGCCATAAACTAGATATATTACAAAACTAGGCTATGGCAATGCTTCACCCCATATATCATCATATAAACCCGAACTGATAAGCATAGAATTCATCATATCTAATAAAGTGCGATTTTTTTCTTTCGGCTACTCTATTGGATTGTGGAGCATATGGAGGAGTTCATGAATAATGCCATACATTTCACAACATTTATTCATTTCGGTAAGAGCATATTCTCCACCCCTATCGAAGCGAAAAAATTTAATGTTCTTTTCTAATTGACTTTCCACTTCTGCTTTATAAACTTTAAATTTGTCAAATAAATCACTTTCATTATTTATCAAAGAGATATAACAATATTTAAAAAAGTCATCAATAGAAGTAATAAAGTATTTCTTTCCACTGCGAGTTAGCACACCATTACTATCACAAATATAACTATGTATTAATTCAAGTAAGGTAGTATCCTTCTCGAGACACTTATTAAAAAGGCTTTCTTGGTTGTTTAGCTTGAATACATATTTGACACTTTTGTTTCAAATTAATTGAAGATTTTGGAATAAGATCAAGTGTCATCATTCGCTTAATAGAATTTAAATTCACATGGCCAAACCTACTAATGGCCATGCAATAAAAGTTCCACGTACATCATCCAAAACTCCTCGTCGCGACACGTAGGAACTTTCTTGAAGAAATCATGCAATTTTACGATTTCTTAGATAATTTTGCCTTGGATGCTTTTACGTATTAAGCACTATTTAGAGATTTCATTGCTGTATTAAACCAGGTTTAAAGAGGATTAAAATCAGTACTTGGAGGTAGACTAGTGAATGGCATCTTCAAGGGTGTTAATTGCACACAATTAATCACCATGATCATGAATTGATGAATTCTGATTTTAAAGGTGCTTTAATGGTGGTTTTAATCAGTTTTGTGAGCTGAGTTGTTTAGCTTGTATGCCTATAAATTGGCATGATTAGTTCATTGGTTTGATATAAGAGAAAATTTTGAATTCTTACTTTCCTTTACAACTTGTTTGCACTTAGTTATCTCTTGCAAATTTAACCATGTTTTCTATAAACATAAACTAAACACAAGTGCGTTTAAAGTACACTCTTATTGATCATATAAAGTGTACACGTTTCTCCATTGTATCTCACTAAACATTTCGTGGATTCCCGGTGATCTAAAGGGGGGAAGTAGTTTAGAAAGAAAGCGTAGATTCCACCCTTTGGAGGGTTACATCAATAATTTCCACATAATTTACTAACAAGCTTCTAAACTATTTCCTTTTCAAAGATGTCTACCCTCAAGCTTTGACAATGAACATCCAAAAAAAGGAATGATTTGAAGGCGTGGGGTTCCACCGTTGGTAAAAGAAGGTACACTTTCTTTTGACAACTTTGATTGTGGTATATGTTCTAACCACACTAATGCCACCCTATCTTAGGGATGGCAAGGTGGAACGAACGGCCGAAACTACACGGAAGAGAACCAAGTGGGAGAAGGATGAATACATATGTTGTGGGCATATTCTCAACACTCTTTCCGACCCGCATTTCAATCTCTACCAAAATGTAGAGAGTGCCAAGGACCTTTGGGCTGTTTTTGAGGAGAAGTACATCGCCGAAGACGCTTCAAGTAAGAAATTTCTTGATATTTTTAATGCTTTTAAAATCACTAATGAACGTCCACTCATGGAACAATTCCATGAAATTTATCACATTTTAAACCAAATTCGTGCACACGGGATGGAAATGCATGAGGCCATTGTGGTCGCATCTATCATTGATAAACTGCCACCAACATGGAAAGACACTAAAAATCTCTTGAAACATTAAAAAAGAGGATATTTCCATGGAATAATTGGGTACTCACCTCTTATTTGAGGAAACTATCCGGGCTGAACAGAATAAATAAAAGGACAAGGACTCAAATATCCATAATAATGGACAAAAACTACCATTAATGCTACAAACAAGAACTGGAATGCGGTAACTTGTAGGATATGTAGCGGTCCTTATTACAAGAGGGATTGTCCTTCGAAGAACAAGAAGGGGAAAAAGGATCAACCTAAGGTTGATTCTAACCAAGGTACGAATGCACATGTAGCTTCAAATGAACCTATTCATTTTGTTGCTATGATATCTGAAATCAATGTTGTGCAGGTTGATGAATCTTGGTGGATCGATTTAGTAGCCTCTAGACATGTGTGCAAAGATAGGCCTTTGTTCATGACTTTTCTAGAATTGAATGATGGGCCAACTTTGTACATGGGAAATGATTATACGATAAAGGCCAAAGGTTTAGGTCAAGTAGAATTGTATTTAACTTCGGGAAAAACACTTACTCTTAAAGATATTATTTTTGTACTCGAAGTTAGGAAAAATCTAGTATCGGGAGGTATCTTAAATAAGTTTGGTTTTAAAGTTGTATTTGAGTCTGATAAGTTTATTGTTTCTAAGGGTGGTGTTTATTTTGGAAAAGATTAGTTTTGTAATGGGATGTTTAAATTCCATATTAATAATAAATGTGATGATTCTATTTATATGCTTGATTTTTCTTCTCTATGGTATAATCGGTTATGTCATGTGAATTATCATTGTTTATATGACATGTCTAAATTGGGGTAAATCCCACCTTTCGATTTAAATTTAGAGAAGTGTAAAACATGTATGGTAAATAAAATCACAAGGACACCTTTCTAATGTGTGACAAGACAAACTAAATTTTGCTTGATTTGGTGCATAGTGATCTATGTGATTTTCATAGTTCACCTTCTTTGGGTAATAAAAATTATGTTACAAATTTTATTGATGATTCATCAAGGTTTTGTTATACTTATTTGTTACCATCTAAAGATGATGCCATTGAAAAATTATAGATCTATAAAATCGAAGTAGAATTAAAATTCAATTTAAAAATTAAAATACTTCGCACGGATAGAGGTGGAGAGTATTATGAGCCAAATTATTTTAATTCCATTGGCATAATTCATGAAACGACCGCACAATACTCACCACAAAGTAATGGTGTGGTGGAAAGGAAAAATCGGACATTAAAAGAAATGGTTAATTCCACGCTTTCTAACTCACGTCTTAGTGACGTTTTTGTGCAGAGGCAATGCTAATCGTATGTTATGTATTAAATCGGGTTCCTAATAAAAGGAAAAAGGATACCCCATATGAACTTTGGTTTATAAGAAAGACTAATCTCACATGCCTTAAGGTGTGGGGGTGTAGGGCGGTCGTCAAATTGACGGAACGTAAACGTAAAACGTTGAGTGAAAAAGGGATTTATTGCATATTTGTAAGCTATGCGGAGAATAGCAATGCCTATAGGTTTTATGTTCTTAAACATGTGTATTTTGTCTCTACTCACACCGTGATAGAGTCAAGGGATGCAATCATTGATGAAACTCGTTTTTCATCAATTGTTAGACTAAAGGACATGGTACACAGTACTAGTTTCAAGAATGTGGATGATCTTAGTAAAGATCATGATACTACAATTCCGGAATTTAGGAAAAGTAAACGAGCTAGAAAAGTAATATCTTTTGGACCGGATTTTAAACTAATTTTAGTTGAAGGGTCAAGGGAGTCCGTTGTGACTCAATTTTCATATGTTTACCTTATAGAGGAGGATCCGAAAACAATTGGTGAGGCTATGAAGTCTCATGATTCCACATTTTAGAAGGAGGCCGTGAATCATGAAATGGCTTCAATAATGGGTAACAATACTTTAGTTTTATCGAGCTTACCTCCGAGTTGTAAACCTCTTGGTTGTAAATGGATCTTCGTTAAGAAGAAAAGGTTCAATGGAACCATATTAAAACACAAGGCCCGGTTAGTGGCCCAAGGTTTTAGGCAAAAATATGGTATTGACTAATTTGACACTTATGCTCCGGTAGCTAGAATAACTACTATAGGTGTAACGACCCGAGTTTTAAGCACTGTCAATTGTCAGGGAGAACGACAATTGGATCATTACCTTTCATAATTATCTAAACATTTATTGAATTATAATAATCAAATTATATTCAAATAGTCTTATTGTTTAATTAATAACTAATGCAAAGTCCATAATCCAAACATTATTCAACACTAACAAGGAAACTACTAACATAAGGTCCTAAAACCAACAAGTTGGGTAAAATCATAGAAATAATATATTAAAAGCAGATGATGGCTCGGTTTTCTTCTAAAATCCTTGCTAGCACACACAGCCCGACCCAAACGATAACCGAATCATGCTTCTCCATATTCACCTGTAATGGGGTCCACTGTCAGTGGCAAGTAACTAGGCTGTCCCACCAAAATGTGGAACCATAAATGACATAATAAGACAGAACTAACAAATTCACATTATCATTCAAGATTAATAGGTAGCTCACTTAATAACAATAAAATCATCCTCTTAAATCAGACATACACAGCGGAAATGTAACATTCATAAAATCACATAGAATTATCATAGTCACCCTGGTGATTCATTTATCTTTTCATATTATTACCCAAAATACCCCCTTTTACCCATATTTACTATTCCATGGACCGGCCACTATTGCTCGTAAGAATGCCCATTTACATTCCAACTTTCCTAAAATGCGCCGGGTAGAACCCGTGTATCCTATCCGTAGCCCTCGTTTGCAAGAACTAAGCCTATGCTATGGCCATAACTCCCAAGTAGCAGCTCATGGACTACTACTGAGACGACTACATACCCCAGTATCCAGAACTGCCCAGAGATCGCAGTAGGGCAGTGGCCTCGACTTAACCCGCTATGGCGACCCGTATATCACCAAGCGGGCCTCCACTTCATACACCATTAATTAAGTTTCTTAACTTTTTAACACGCAAAACACATAACATGTTATCCTTATCCTTTTAATTATCTTATTTACTTCTTATCTTATCCGATCCTTACTTATCATCTTATCGACATGACCATCGCGAGACCAATATCATATCATGAAATATCGTAATCGTATTCTTATTTATTCATATAATTCAATTTAAACTTTATTATTCCTATTTAGTACTTTTAATCATAATAATTACTTTACCTTAATTCTAAAATTGTTATAGGCTTAAATAAGATCGAAATATCACTCTACTTATCTTAGGGCCATTCGGCCATCTTAATATAATACACAAAATTAACACTTTTTAATATTTTCATATTTTAATGCAAAATTTAAAATATCATAACTAATTATAATTCTAAAATAATTCCATAGATTCACCTAACATTAATTAATTAAAGAAATCATAATAAAAAATTCATCCTTTTAATCAACTCCATTTACCCATCACAAAAACTAGGAAAAAATCCATGCTTTAATCATTAATCACTAGTGGAAAAATATCTATTAGCATCGTAGATTTTAGCCTATTAGGATCGTGCATTTTGCGTTACAAATGAAGTTGTTACAAGTAGCCTATTAGACTATTTGGACCGTACCTTTGAATGCACGATCCAAATAGTTACACTATTTGTATCGTGTATTTAAAAGGCACGATCTAAATAGTCTAACTATTTGTATCGTACATTTTAAATGAACGATGCAAATAGGAAAATATAAAATGAAATTAAATTTTATTATAATAAAATAAAATAAATTAATATTTAATGTTATAAAACATTCGAATTGTGCCTTTTGCATATAGTTCTAGGCTACACTCGGGCAATTTGAAACCCTTTAGGCGCGGATACATATCATACACCAAGTATTCATTAATAAAATTGATCACACACACACACACGTGTATATATATATATATATATATATATATATATATAAAGGAATAGGATCTCATAAAAACTAACTACTAAGTTAAAAACCTAAAAACTTTAAATCTGAACCGTTTATATTAGAAACCAGTGGCTGCAAAATAATTGATCTAATCTTTTAGATCTAATGGTTTAGATTATTTATATAAAAGATATGTAACTCATAATTTCTCTTTCCTCCTTTTCATTATTTTCTCTCATATCTTTTCTCTCATCCCTTATCTCCTTAGTCTCTCTTTTCTCTATTGAAACAAAAAAACAAGCTCCACCATTGATGCTTTTCTTACGTTATTGGTAAGTTTTCTACTTAAATTTTGATTTATGTTCTTTAATTTGTTTAAGATGAAATTGAGTTTAATTTTTCCGTTGATCTAAACCCTAACTTTTTTTTTATTGCGATTGTGCTCAATTATTGCAAATTATTGCTAAGTTCTTGATGTTTGCATTTATATTAATGTTAACTGAATTTGAATTTTGTGTTTTCTTGACTCAAAATCAGTAAAATTATTACTAAGTTCAGAATTTTTTTTGTATAGTTGAAGGAGACGAAATCATCGACACTGGAAAATCAGGGTTAAAGATTCACAATAGTTGTGGCGGTGAAAGGTAGCACCATAGCGAAGTAGCGACTTTGAGAGGACGAAATAATTCCATCGTCTACAAACTAGATGTTGTTACTTCAATTTAATATGTACCCCCGAATTTTAATATGTACTGCTTAAGTTTACTATGTACCCATTGAATTTAATATGCACCCTCTGAATTTAATATGTATCCTCTGAATTTAATATGTATCCTCTGAATTTAATATGTATCCCCGAATTTTAATATGTAGTATGTAAATTTAGTGTGCATCCCTTGAATTTAAAACTTTGTATGCATTAATGTATTATTTGATTTTAATATGTACCCATGAATTTTAATATTTATCCGTTGATTTTAATATGTACCCCTGAACCGCGTACCATGGATCTGATCTAAATCTAACGTTCATAAATAAAAGTTAATATGTATCATCTTAGATCTAATATATACCCCCTAATTTTAGTATCTCTCCCATAATGTTAATATGTATCATCTGAATTTGGTATTTACCCCTTGAGTCTAATATGTACCCACTAAATTAAATATGTACTCCATAATATATTATATGTAGCACCTAAATCGGGTATTTAGCCATTGAATTTAATATGTACCTAATAATATATTATATGTACCACCAAAATTAAATGGGTACATAAAAAAATTCAGGGGTACTTACAACATTAAAAGAGTACATAATATATCACGGGTAAATACAATAATAAAGGGGTACATATAATAAATCAGGGGCACATCTAAGACAACACAGATATAGGAGTAGATACAGCATTAAAGGGGTAAATATACAACTGAAACTTGCGTGAAAAACGACCATAGGAAAAAAAATTAAAATGGCATTTATAAATAAACAAGGGTCTTCTTCCTATGGTAATTTTTTTTTATTTTAAAAATGTCATTTTAAAAATTACCGGGTTGTTGTAATTTTTTAAAAAAAATTACCCTTTTTTAAAATAAAATGATCACAACTGTTGATCTAAATGTGACGGTTATAAGTAAAAGTTTTTAGTTTTCAACATATTCTAGGTTTTTAGCAAATCCTAACTCTATATATATATATATATACATACAATATATATAGTAGTAAGTTCTGATCGTTTTTGCGATTGGTCATGACCAAATCTTCACGAGCTAAGAAAGATGGCCAGAGTGGAGGCAAGTCAGCTAGTAGTTCTAAGAATAAGATTGATGTTGCAAGCTTGTTGGCGGATGAGACTGATTTGGATGTGATGGGTAATCTGTATGGACCTGGGACTGTTTTGACTCCTGAGCAATCTATGGGGGATCTGCAGAGGCGATCTGAGCTGAGGACGAACTTCTCGGACTGGTTGTCTGTGATTCTCTCGAAGCACCCTATTTCGAGGCTAACTAGAGCTAAGGAGATAGAAGGTACTTCAGTCCCTATTTTGCGTGTTAGTAATGAAATGAACTTTAGCAATGTGGATGATTTTAATGTATGTTCGGATAATTTGTACAATATTGAGGTTGGGGATATTAAATCTGAGGTCGATTACTGGAGTTCGGTTGTTGTTTGTTTTGTTCTAGGCGCTAATCCCCATGTTCGAGTAATGGAGGGATTCCTTAGGAGGATTTGGAGGAAATATAACATTGATAAAGTGTTGTCTGTGGGGAAGGGTAGATTCTTGGTGCGATTTCATTCTGAGGACAATATGGATATGGTGTTAAGGGAGGATAGACCTTTTTTTTCATAAACCTGTTATCATGAAAGCATGGAGTCTTAACATTGATTTTGCTAATGAGAATGTTAACTCTGTTCCTGAGTGGGTGCAATTAAAACTTGACTTCAAGTATTGGGGGATTCATTTTTTGGAAAAAATTCTTAAGCCTGTAGGCAAGTTGATTAAGGTTGATAATGCTACTGCTAATAGGGAGAAGCTTCACATTGCCAGATATTTGGTGGAGGTGCAGATTCAAGACAATTGCCTTGAGAAAGTGTGCTTTATTGATGAGAAGAATGTTGTGTAAGAGGTTAAAATTACTTTTGAATGGAAGCCTTGTATTTGCTCAAAATGTAAAAACCTTGGACATACCGGTGGTGAATGTAAGGGTGCTCATGGTGGTAAGAGAGATTGGAGGCCAAGGGCTGGTAGACAGCAAGATACTACTAAACCTCATGGGGAGGTAGTTAGCTCAGAACAGGGGGGACAGAAGGATAATGACCAGGTAATTGATGCAGGAGGAAAGGGTTCTGAGGGGGGACAACCTAATCTTGCACAGGAAGGGGGGCCTCAGGAGAGGGTGATAGGTGAGGATGGTACTGAGGAGGATGGGTGGCAAGTGGTCACTAGGAAGAGGAAATCTGGGGGAGAAGTTCAGCTTCAGCATCAAGCTATGGGCCTGAATGTTATATTGAATGATGATTAGGTGGAGGATAAGGATGGGTTGGATGATGAGCTGGTGTTTGGTAGTGTATGGGAGGGAATCCCTCCTAATGGATAAGATTTTGTGTTGGAATGTTAGAGGGGCTAACTGTCATTCTAAGCAGTTGGGAATAAATAACTATATCCAATCTCAAAATTTTGGTATTGTTTGCTTACTTAAATTTAATTAACACAATCTTAACATCATCTTTGTCGCTGTCATTTACATATTAGACCGGACTATGCTCGTACGAACACATCTTACGTGATCGAACTTTCCTACTATGCCAGGAATGAGAATCTTACTCCCAAACCCATGAATCCATCTTACGGAATCCATATCCTAAAGACGACTTAGTAAGTACTAACTATCCCAATACCGCGGTTAGGATAGTGGTCGTGTCTTTACTCAAGTCTTAGAATCTTACTCTAAGGTTAGGCGTCTACTATGCAAAATCAAGCTATTCTTTACGTTCTTTACATCTTGGCTACTCTCAAGTTCGCATCTTACGCCTTTACTCGAGACTAACTATGTACATCATAATCTTGGAACTTATTTAGTCAAACTTTATACGTTTCTTTAACTTTCCTTAATTATCTTTAATTAAAATACACTTAAAGAATACATGATCTAATCAAATAACTTCAAGATTCATCAAAGAATTATAAAGAAACTTCAAGAATCAGTAAATGAACATCAAGAACATATTCTTTAACTAAATTCATCAATTCATGATTCAAGAATCATATAAAACCCATCAAGATCAAACAAGAACCATCATAAAAATCAAGATTATCATGCATGTATGATACACGAAAATTCCAGCCACATCCTCATCAATTTGCATCAATTCTAAGCATCAAAACTTCATGAAAATTGAAAAAAAAACATAGCCAAACATAAACCCATCATAATCAATCAAAACATGAATGTAAACAAAGCAAAAACATCACGAAAACAACTCCCAAAAACTGCCCAAAAATCACGCATGGCATGGGTTAGATTCATCAAAATTTTGGTCTAATTTGGTCATCAAATCTACCCTATAAATCATGGTATTCAAATTAGGATGAAAGACCATGTTACCTTAGTCAAACTTAATCATTAAGATATGAAAAACTTGCTGCCTAGAACTTGATTCACACGGCCCAATCACACGCACCAACCACTCGAACACGGCCCACACTCACGGCTTCAATGTACACATGAACACAGCCCTTAAAGCAACCACACGGCCACCACGCACCATCGTGCTGCACCGCAAACTACACGCACAACCATGAACGGAACCACCGTGCAAGACCCACACGAACACACAACAAAAAACCCAACCCGAAACCGATGTCTTGATCAAAGGCATTGAAAGCTAATTTGTGTTTCAATTACTTAAAGATCAATGGAGGTTGAATCTTTAAGTTTGGGGTTTGAAAAGTTGATGAACACAAAAATGGGTTTGATCTTGCCAAAATGGCGTGTGGAAGTGGAGAGAATAAGGGAGTGTGTTTAAGTTATGATTGTGAGCAAATGGTTTTCAAATGGGCAAATGATCCTTAAGCCTTACTAACACTTCTATTTATAGAAGTTAGTTAAGGTGTGAACACAAGGCAAGTGGCAAATCAAGCCACATCATAAGGGGGCTGGTTATGGGCAAGCCTAAATGGGCTTTGATAATCACTTGGGCTAATTGCGCTCAGGCATGACTAATTACAATTAAATTTGCTCTTGGCCCAAAAATAATTAATTAGAGAATTAAAATAAAAATTCTAATTAATAAAAATAAAATAAAATAAATAAAAAAACAATTAATCATCAAATTAATCACATTCAAGCAATAAAAATAGTCCAAAAAAATTTTGAGACCATGCACAAATAAATTCAAAGCAATCAAATAAATAAAATAAAAATAACACAAAAATCTAGGGCGTTACAGTTTTCGTCCCCATTTCCACACTAATCAACCTATTTCATGTTTCTAAGCTTCATTGATGTACTATAACAATTTTATTATCAATTTAGAACTGATTGGCACGACATTAGGGCATTTTAGAATGAGAACAAGTGAAAAGGTCATTTTTCGCTTCTTTTGGGTGTTTCCGTTCCCATTTCCACACTAATGAACCTATTTCATGTTTTTAAGCTTCGTTCATGTACATTAACATTTATATTATCAATTTAGAGCGTATTGGCATGACTATAAGCAAGACTAGGGCATTTAGGAATGAGAACTAGTGACGCATGTCATTTTTGGTTACTTTTGGCTGTTTTCGTTCTCATTTTGACACTAATCAACATATTTCATGTTTCTAAGCTTCATTTTTGTACAACAACATTCATATGATCAATTAAGAACTTATTGGCACAATTCTAGGCAACAATAGGGCATTTTGGAACGAGAACTAGTGAAAATTTTCATTTTTGGCTAATTTTGAGTGTTTTCGTTCCCACATGCACACTAATCTACCTATTTCATGTTTTTAAGCTTCATTCATGTATTATAACATTTTTTTAGGAATAATTAAATTAATAGGTACCAACTATTGCACTTTTTATTTTATAGGTACCAACTTTTGGTTATTCACCTGCAGCACGAACTATTACATAAAGTTGCAATGATAGTTATATGACCTAAATATTATTGCAACTTATAGGTCATCCATACCTATTTATAGGTCATCCATACCTATCGTTGCAACTTTATGTAATAGTTCGTGCTGCTGGTGAATAATCAAAAGTTGGTACCTATAATATAAAAAGTGCAATAGTTGATACCTATTAATGTAATTATTCCTTTTTTTTATTAATTTAGAACTTATTTACATGATTCTAGGCAACACTAGGGTATTTTGGAACGAGAAGTAGTGAAACATATCATTATTTGGCTAGTTGTGGCTGTTTTCGTTCCCATTACATTTCAACACAACTGCTTAAATTTCTTAAATCCTCCAACATGCTTAAATTAGAACTTATTCAACATACCTGTTCCAAATCACCATTACATTCTTTGTAAAGGGTGACTATCTCATACATGTACCGCATAACGTAGTAGCCACACTCAGTCCCACCACTTTGTTGCGGACACTAGCAATACTACATTAAAAATTTATGTTAATGCACTTATACCTCTTCTATATTGTAAATAAAATAAAAAGGATAACCAAATACCTCAATTTTCTTAACAACAAAATAAGTGTTATTGTTTGGCATATCACATGGCTTGATCTTCGCTCTGTACTGTTTATATGCACTAAAACAAATGGTTGAACACTTGTAAGCCAACAGCATAATAAGGATTGAAGGTGGTGTAATACAACGCTCATAATCACTTCCTATTTAAAAACTTGCTCACAACTCAATTCATGTGGACATTGTTGAGCGGAAGGGTCAAAATGGAGCATCACTCCAGCCCGTAAATCAATGACTATAAGAATCCAATGGTTGCTAAAATAACCACGATCACATACAACAATCAAAGGTGAGAATTACAAATCATGCAAACAAAAAAAAAAAATAATTAAGTAACTAATTAGCTCATACTTTTCATTATATGGTGCCAAAATGAATTTGCAATGCTCCTCCTTCATGTTCAGTTCAGTAAGGAAAGCTTCTTTCACATAATTAAGTGCATCAAAAAAACTTCCAGTGCATTCAGCTGCTGAAATTCTTTGGGGACACAAGAAGGTGACATTTCTCCCTCTCATAGAGGAGATGAATTCCTCCATTAGGTACCTGCAAAAATTCAAAGATGACAGTTATAACTGAAACCACAGAAGAAAAAAGAAGCATAACATAATAGGAGCTCATTTATTGCACGTATACAAAGGTTAGATGATTTACAAAATATAAACATGTATGATATACACATTCAAAGACGCTCCTCTAAGAAACTCGGAAATGTCAGTATGTGTAACCAAAACATTGGTGTTGGTGTGAGAATACATAGATGGAGACTTCAGTGGAACGCAAAAAGTGTCTATCTTCTCCTCATCCAATAGAAGGTGTGGTAGTAAACATTCTTCTCTTAGCCATTCATCAATTTTGACGATGGTTTCCTTATGTGCATGTACAGTTGACTCTTCCAACCTAGGGTCCCAATTGTCCGCTCGTTCTTTGCTTTTAGAATTTGTTATCCTCTTCGGACTATATGTTTTGTGATCCTTTGTTCCACCAAAAAAAAAAAACATAATAAATTAAATGTAATATCCACTTTAAATATTGCATAATACAGTCATAATTACACTTATCAAATGTAATATCCGCTTTAAAATAAAAAAAAATATATAATAATACTAACTAAGTATTCAAATATAATCATAGACATAGGCCATAAAATAAAATACTGATCCGCTTCACTAAGCTTTGTGTTGTGTTCCTCAGGCAGCACCGGTAAAAGGACTAAGCCATGCTCCTCGAATATCTTATCAATCGTCACCTTGTAATGGTCACGAAAATGCTTGTGGTGTGTGCACAACCCCATCATGAATAGGATGTGATGTAGCTTCGGCGACCACTAACAAGTTACGATCTTCATCATTCACAGCAAGTTTACATTTTTTAAGCTCCTACAACAATTTAAGGATGCATGAAAGTTAGGCAATTTACAATTGTGTATGCAACAACTAAAATCAAGAATATGTTTTGAAAAAACTTTACGTCGACAATAAGAGGATGTTGTGGTGAATTAGGAGCCGAAACCAAGCTCTTTAGTTGGAAGAGTTTCTCAAATTCCTTACTCATTTCTTAGAAGCGCTTCTCAAAATCCTTACTTAATTTTGGTTTCAATGCCTCAAAATCTTCCTGAGTATATTTTCTAGCTTGCCGAGTGGAATTTCCAAACGCCTTCCGATGGCTAACACCGACACCAAATCGACCAAGTCCCTTCACATAGCCACGATAGTTCGTTCTACCAAGGGCTTTAGACAAAGCATCCATACCTTGTTCTGAGGTGGAATCGACTCCTTCCTCTTTCTACTTAGCCTTCTTCTCTAGGTGTTCCATCTACAAATAGACAAAATCAGTGTGCAAATATAGGCATGCATATTGATTAATACCACGAATTGAAAGAAATAATATTTTTTCTTTGTATAATAAGTGCTTACCACTTGGTTCACTAATCGAATAGTTTCAGGTTTTTTAGGGTCAGATTCCCATTTTCCATCCTTTTTATGCTTTTGATGTGCCAGACACCATTCCAACGCCCTATGCTCAAGCCTTTCACACGTCAAAGAACTACTACCACTGGTTGAGCATTCATTGGCAGATGGCAGTCTCTTTTCTTTGATCCATTCGACTCTTTTCCTTGCGTAGCTTTTTTAGCCTAAATGGTGGCGATGGATGTTACCTTTTGAAGACTTCTTGCCGCGTTCACTTTTTTTCTATGCAACAAACCCATTTTATACACCGTTAGCAATTAACTTAGTGTGTATATACATGTAAATCATGTAAAATGTCAATATATACAATACAAACTTACCTTGAATTCTTCACCACCAGCGTACACCTCAAAAAGTTTCCGTTGCTCCTTAGTTATATAGCCTTTGTACACCTCCCATGGTGGTTTCTTTTCGTTTGGATTACCTAGTGGAGGAGCTATCTTCTTCTTGATGAAACGATCCACCAACCGTGATTTCACTTCCCGGAATCGAGCATATAGTGCTCTAATGAAATTCTTCTCCCTCTTGCCAGGTTCATCGTTTATGTGGAACAATTTCTGCAATAAGTAAATAGTAAAGACTATCAGAACATTTAAAAAAACCTTAATATCCACAACGACTAAGCTATTAGGTCTAAAACATACCTTTGTCTCAGCCCACAAAAATGTCTCTTAGGTCTTGTTCCACATCAGACCAGTTCTTGATGTTTATATCAATTCTCAAGGCGCACCGCCCAATACGTTGCCCATATTCTTTTTGAAAATTTCCACAAGGAAGGTCGTACTGATCAAACTCAAGAATCATTGGCGCTGATGATTTCAATTGTTTTCCCAGACCCCGACCAGACCTTTTCTTTGCCTTCCTCTTAGAAGTGTGACAACATTTTCTCGGGGAGTAGTGTCAGGCTCTTGAAACAGCGAGAAGTGTCACAACATTTTCTCGGGGAGTAGTTTCATTAGATAACTCATTATTTCCCATGATGGAATAGTAATGCCTATATAGATATAAACACGAGACTTTCTAATCAAGATTTTGTAAGAAAAGAGTGAGACGCCCCCTAATCCTATAAGAACATAGTAGACTTAAAGGAAATAAAGAAATTGTTAATTACCTCATTAGAGGTTACTGCGACCTCGCGACTATTCATCACGAACACGCGACCCTTGGGAGTAGTTCCAACTTTGTCACTGGGTTCGGGTTTAGAAGCGAAACCATTGTTCTGATTTGGTTGAGGCGGGTTCCTATCATTGCGGGTCCTACCTAACTCCACATCAGATGCTTTCTTATAACATTCGTACTCATTCGTACTCACGGTGTCCTAATTTCTGACAATAACGGCACCTCACTAAGTTTCCTTCACAATCTTTCCCAGGATGGTGTCTTCCACACCTATTACAACTATATGAACTCTTGTATTCTATTCTATGCTCTTGGTTCTCATTAAAACTCTTGTTGACATTTCCATTAATTCTAATCCTTTTGTCATTCCCATGAAAATCTCCGTTAGACTTCCTTTTCTGTCGAAAATTGTTTTCCTCTAATTCTCTCCCTTTGATCCCATAGAGATGGGCAGCTCGCCCATAAACTTCATCTAAAGTTTCAAACGTCATTCCTCCCAATTGTGCTTGTAGAGTCAAAGTCAATCCTTGTTCAAACCTTTGGGCTTGTAAGACTTCAGTTGGTACTAATTCGGGTGAAAACCGCATTAATTCTCTAAACTTGTTATAATACTCATCTATGGTCATATTTCCCATTCTAAGGTTTGCAAACTCTGCACACTTTTCTTTCCTCAAATATGGAGGATAAAACTTTTCTCGCAAAGCTTCCTTAAACTCAGACCACCCAAAATTAGGACTTTTCATTAAATTATCTTTCCTTTGGCTCCACGACAAATCAACTTCTTCCTTAAGTTAATGAACAACATTATTAACTCTTAATTCATCGGGACAATTTATAGCATCAAATAGTTTATCGAATTCCCTAACCCAATTTTCAAGGCTAGTTGGGTCTATTTTGCCAAGGTAGGTGGGAGGTTTGGTTGCGGCCAATCCTTTAAAAACTTCCCCAGAACTATTAGGGTCATTATAGGCTTTTCCCTAGGTAGTGACAATCTCGGCTATGTTTTCAGTTATTCTGGTCAACTTTTTCATAGCCGAACACACTTTGGAACTACTTCCCTTCTTCTTTCCCATCCTTAGAGACATAATCCTGAATTAACGTAGTATATCATAATCAATTCATCTCGGATAAACAATTCTTGCATTAAAACCCAACAAAACTACAATTTCTCCAAATATACTTTGAGTATAGTAGTACTCAAGATAAAAATAATAATTAAATTGCATATTCGCTCACTTCTTCCAAAACCAAGAATTCTTATATTAAACACATATAGCCTCTTAAAAAAAATTATATTAAATACATATAAGCAATCCATATATCAAAATAATCATGAATTATGACAATAATAAAATTCCAAAAATTTAGAGATTATAAATGTTATAACCCGAAATTCAGGGCCAGAAAATTTCGTGGTTTATTAATATTATTTTAGTTTTCTAAGTCCAAAAGGCCCGAATATTTGGACTGTTTAATCTTATATCTTTCACCTTATCTCAAATTAGGCCCAGTGACCCATTCTTTTCTTCTTTGGCCGGCTCCCACATCATGGCCAAGGGGTAATTGTTCTTTTTATTTTAATTACTTATTTTAATTAGATAATTGTATATCTAATAATCCTAAATTAACTACTTTTACCTAGTCTCCCTGATTGTTGCAACAACTAATTAAAGTCACTCTTTTTCCCTAATATTCCTCTTGATCCACGGCCCCCTATTATTCTTTTTATCTATTTTTCTTTTGGATCCTAATATATATTAAATAGGTAGCAAAGCTCATAACCTATTTACCTATTTTTAATACAACTCCAAACTCTCAAAAGAACCTTAAAAACTCCTTGTTTTGCTGTGTGTTTTTCGAACCATAACCAAGATCTGTTCTTGATTTTCTTCTTCCTAATCCAGGTAACTAGACTATCCTTCTTAGATTGGGTGTAGTTTTCCATATAATTAATTTGGATTAAACTAGGGAAATTGATAGAATTAGTATCATGATAGGGCTAGGATGTTCGAACCATATGATGTAATTTACTATGTTATTTTCTTGATATTTTATGTAAACTTGATGAATCTTTATTGTTTTAATTAATTCTATGCACAAAATAATTTCTTTAATTGCATAATTATATTGAATAATTGCATGATAATTTGTTGAATCATGTTCTTGAATTTTCGTGTGATTGTCGAGTTCAATATGATGATTATATGATAATTATTTCATGATATTTCTTGAATTAAGTTCATAATCTTGATTGTTTAATTGTTGATTAAAGTCTTAAATTAAAATAATTATTTTTCTTCATATTGTTCAAGATTGTCGAGTGGCTTAAAGATTAAGAGGGAATTAAAAATCTAATTTTTATGGTTGAATCTTGAATTATTATTGGTAATCTTGATTTTAATCTTTAATTTAATCATGTTATTGTAAGTTCTTGAATTTAATCTAGTTATTAATCTAACCCTTAAAATGTCGTGTGGTTCATGTATAATAAAGAATTGATTTTGATCTTGTTTTAGTCCAATTTTAATGTTTAAAGCATGATTTTATTATTTATTATTAAGTTTATTTGATTAATTATTGGCAATTGTATTTGATTAATTAAAGTGTCAATTTTGGATATTTTATGTATAATTTTCGAGTGGTCCAATATAAGAAAAAGAAGATTTTTATCATGTTTTAAGTAATACTAATTGATGATTTTTAGTTTATATGATTATTTGATTAATTGATTGATTTATTAAATTGTTTATTTGATTATTTAAAGAATTAGATTAATTGTTGTTCTTTTATTGAAAATGTCGAGTGGCAATAACATGTTAAGATCAATTTTTAGTTTAATTTTTGGCTTATAATAATTTAGTTTGTAATTTTAGGAGTTAATATGATTAAAGGAATAAAAGGAATTAATAAGATGAGTTACAATATGAAGGAAAGGAATAATATGATGATAAGGATAAGTTATAAGATGATAAGAAGTATTGGTCTCACGATGGCCATGTCGAAAAGATAAGATAAGAAACGGACGCATGTTTGGTGAAACACGGGTCACCAGATTAGGTTAAGTCGAAGCCACTGCCTTAATGCGGTCTCTGGGCAGTTCTGGATCTTAAGATGTGTAGTCGTCTAAGTAGTAGTACACGGGCTACTATTTAGGAGTTATGGTCGTAGCTTAGGCTTAGTTCTTGCAAAGGAGAGCTACAGGTAGAATACACGGGTTCTTCCCGGCGCATTTTAGGAAAGTTGGGATGTATACGGGCATCCTTACGAGCTATAATGATCGGTCCATAAAGTTAAGAAGATGGTTAGAAGAAGGATTTTGGGTAATAATATAATAAAATAAGTATTATACGGGTTGGATATGATTATGTATTTATTAACGTAATTATATGTATGTATGTTATTTATGTATTGAATAAGTATGATATGTTAAGTCTTCCGCTGCGTACGTCTGATAAGTATGTATTTATGTATGTAATTATGTATGTATATATCTATATATATGTAGGTATCCCTATACGTATTTCACATGTATTTCTATACGTATTATACGTATTTTGTACGTACTCGTATGTATTTCTATACGTATTTTGCAGGTACCTTATATGTACTTTATACGTATTCCTTACATATTTTATGAGTATTTTTATACGTATTTCGTATGTATTTCTATACATATTTCGTATGTATTTATGTACGTATTTCGTATGTATCTTTATACGTATTCCGTATGTATTTTTATACGTATTCCGTATGTATTTTTATATGTATTTTCATGTATGTTTGTATGATTTTCTTGGTTAATTCTAAGATATTATATGGTTAATGGTCTCTCATTTAAGCGGGACAGCCTAGTTACTCGCCACTGACGGTGGACCCCCCCTTTCAGGTGATGATGCAGACGCATAAGTGGGCTTATGTTTGGTTCGGGTTGTGTGCTTTGTTGAGTTTTATAGAGAGAACCCGGAGTTTATCTTATGCTATTTTATTTCTTTATTATTCAGTTCTGCCCAGCCTGTTGGGAAAGACAGTTTAAATTGTATTTTGGATTTATTTAAGGACTTTTGAGACTCTCTATTTAATTATTAGTTAATAAATAGAATAATGAACTTTAATATTAATAATGTTCTTTAAGTATTGTTTGGTAATGATCCATTTATCGATTTCCTTCTTAAATCGACAGCCTATAAAAGTCGGGTCCTTACAATAAATCTCAAAATAATCCACCAATATTCAATGAAATTTCGTAATTCCACACAACTTTTATTGCATTAAGCAAAATGCTTCAAACCCCTATAGTTTAGACTTTTACTTAGTCCAAATGCACATATAATTTTCAAAATTAACAATCTTTAATCAAAACTTAAATTGTACGAAAATCTTTTCTTTTGGAAATATATATAGAAATATATTTTAATTTTAAAAATATATATATTATTGCTTCTTGAATTCGGATAGTAAACCCGAATCTCCCAGGTAAGTTATCCACGACGTTGGGGAGAAGAAAGCCTTACCTTAGACAAAGAATACGAGTTATACGATCCAATTTCAATCCAAAATAAGAAAAATCGCTTTCAGAAACAAGAAATAATTTTTATAGAAAAGAATTAACTTTAGAAAGAATGCGAAACTCTATCCTATATGCACTGCCCATCTTAAGTCTACCCATCATTTTAATTATCTGTTTCGATCTTTTCAGAACCTGAAAAACTGATACCATTTTTGTAACACCCCCAAATTACCCTCTATTAATAACGATTATAAATACGAATTAAAGAGTAACTCTAGAGTGTATTACTGCCACGTGATTACGTAAGGCGAAACAGAGTTTTGCAACGGAAAACATATTTACACTTTTATTCATTAAATAAAAATAGTGACATAATAGATTTAGTACATAATTGAAATAAGTGCTTAAAACAAATGCATAAAATTTAAACTTAGAGTAGGTTAATTATCGCCCTTCTCCCCAATGCAGCACTTAGAACACATCGTGACCATCATCACCTGTCCACTTATCATAAGTGATAAGTAGGGCCAAGCCAAAATAAAAGAGAAATACGGGTTAGCGAAAACACTAAGTACATACAAATGCTAAATTTGTAAAATCAACTTAATTAAGCAAACATGCTTTCACAAATCATTTATGCTTTGCCAACCATAAATATCCAAATAATTCGTAAATAAGAATTCCATAATTTGGAAGTGTAAACCAAACCAATAACTCACAAAAATATAATTGAATGATAATATGCAATTCATTTTCATAATTCATTTTCCACCCAAGTGTGCACACCCCCAAGCTAGTAACTCCTTTATATAGCCTATACATGGGGAAAGACTAGATCATACAAAGTTCATAGTCTTATCAATTTATCTCCAACATAATGGGAGTCAAGATACGTAGTCTCCACGTAGCGGGAGTAAAGAAATCTCCACATAGTGGTAACCAAGAACCCAGTCTTCACATAACGGGAGTAAATAAACCAATCTCCACATAATGGGAGTAAAGAAAACCAAAAGTGTCTGATGAAACAGACTTCTGAATTCTCGTATAAGGGATATCCCTAATCCATTCACTATGATGGTAACCTGTTTAAATTTATTTTACAATATATCTTCTGAATTCCCGTATAAGGAATATCCATAAACCCATTCACTATGATGGTAACCTGTTTAAATTTATTTTGCAATATTGATAGTCTGTATTTAGTTAGTATTTTTCTTAGTTTTTATTAGTTTATTTTCTTATTTTATTTAGCTTTCGTTAGTGTTTTTAGGTTTTTTAGCTTAGTTTTGCTTTTGTAGTTCTCTTCCCCTTTTTCTATGTGATTTCCTCTATTTTGCTTTGTTTCTGCATTTTCTTGCCATTTAGCAGGTCCCGAGTCTATTTCGGAACCAAAGGAGGCAAGCCGGGAACCTCGAGGAAGCCATAGAGTCATTTGCCAATGTTGGAGCCAAGAAAGTCCCAGCGGGCGCTGGGAATTCCTCAGCGTCCGCTGAGATGATTTATTTGTTCAAGGCAATTTCTAAGAAAAAAGGGCAGAAGGTTATCTAGGCCAAGGCAGCGGCCGCTGATGGTTTCCCAGCGGTCGCTGATTATGAAGCTGCCTGGCATTTTTGAGCACAAAGAGAAGAACAACGGCCGCTGACCCCAATTCAGCGCCCGTTGTCTCCCTCCCTTGTATTGAGGCAGTGGCATCACAAAGGTTGGCAGCGGCCGCTCACCCCAACTCAGCGCCCGCTGCCATAATTCTTCCCAGCCTGCAAGCCTAAGACTATAGGTGTCAGCGGGCGCTGTCATCGCCTCAGCGCCCGCTGAAATGCTTTTCTTCGTTTTTTTTGTTACTTTTCTTTTCTTTTGGCTGATTTTTGGGGAGTAATATATATACTCTTCTCCCATCTTTTAACAAAAGGAGGCTGATGTTAGAAGCTCCAAGTTAGGTTTAGGTTAGTTTTTAGAACTTTCTTCTTCAATTCCTCTTGTAATTTACATTAAGTTCTTCAATTTATGCAAGTAGTATAATTCTTCTCCTTGTTGTTCTTCTCCTCAAGGTACATTTTAGTGCTTGTTTTCTTTAGTTTCTTTTCATATTTTGATGTTCTTGTACTTAGGTTTAAGTTCCTAGCTAGTTTTATTATTGTTTTGATGTTAGTTTAGTTGTTGTGTTAATTTTATGTTAGTATTTATATTTAGTTTTTCCTGGTTTAGTTAATCGTTTTAGTTGATTTAGTTATGTTTTTATTAATTAGTTGTGAGTAGTTAATTTCTAGGGTTTGAGTGAAACCTCTCAAATTCCCCATGATTGTGCTTTAGTTGTTTCTTGCCTTTTGGTTTTGATTATGTTGGCACCGAAGGTTTGATAATGTTGAGTCTCGTGCCTAATTAACATTAGACTCATATAAGAATCCCCACCTAAGGACCGAAAGGTGAACTTGGGTGATGACTCCCTTCGCCCGATTGATGGAAGCACCACGAAAGTTGGGCCTTCGTTCAAGGGAAAGTTACCGGTCTTCGTGATTTCGTGCTTAAGGCTTGTTAGACGTGTTGCCGCACGAAAGTGGGTTGTGTATGTCTTCCCGGTCGTCACACTAGCTTGAAAGAGTAGTGTGATCTTAGAACAACCTCCCCTTATCCATGACCTAAGTCTAACTTTCGATTGATTCATAATTTATGGTGGTATGAGTTGTGGATCTCTTACCCTAGTCCTTTTTATCCTTGCTTCCGTAATTTAGTATTAGTTAGTTCCCGTAGTTCTCTTCGCCTCTCACGACCATCATTTGACCTAGCTTGTTCGACGCTCATGCCTAGACTAGTGCAGCGTACCTTCCCCGTGTTCGACACTCCCACTCTTACTACGACGGGGGTTTTTATTTGGTGAAAATCCCTTCTATCAAATTGGCGCCGTTGCCGTGGAAGGCAATGCCATTAGTTTAGGTTGAGTAGAATGGTTCTAGGTCTTTCTTTTTCTTTATTTTTTTGAATATTTGGGTCTTATGGCCACTCCTTTGATCGACCCCCAATATGAGCATGAGCCGTTTTGGGTGTATTATGACAGGATCGGAAGCTCTCTTCCGCTTAATCATAATTTTTGTAAGTGGGATGTATGCAATATGTTGTATGAGGGTTTGAACTATGAGACGAGAAATTGGATAAAATACCTATCTCATGGCGACTTCCTAGCTCTCGACTTGGATAGAGCTTGGCTCTTATTCGAGTGTCTCGCTATGGACACCTAAGAGTGGGATATAACTAGCCAAGGAATACATGGTTATAGTCATGAGTTGAGTGCACTTGAGGAATATGGTTTTAATCAACCATCACCTCATGCCACTACCTTTGATTTTTCTCATCATTTTTCACATGAATCGAGTTCGCTTAATCATATTTTTGATGAGTATTTACAAGGTCTTGGCATGAACATAATTGATTCACCTCATATTCCCCTAGGTGAGCCCTTCAATGATGACCTTAGTCATGAATTCGATCCCTCACCCCTCATAGTCGAGCACACCATCCCGACTCGCATAGACGATGACATTTATTGGCAATATTGTGATGAGAATCATGACACTTTCATATCGTCATGTGATGTTATAGAGGATGAGGCCCTCATAGCAGAGTCGAGTGAAACCGACGAGGTAGTTAATGTGGAGGATGTGGTTATACCACATTCTCTTATTCCCTTTGTAGGAGGATTTAACCTCGTCTGTTCACATCCCACTCTACTTCCATCCGTGCTCATATTACCTCCATCCGAGGGCATCATCTCTTGTCTTGACTCCCATGTTTCTCTTCCATAAACCAAGGCAAGTGAGGTGTATGGAGGTGTTCCCCCTACTTTATTTGATTTTTCTTTTTGTTTTATTTTAATTTACCTCCCTGTGGGCACTCACTCCCATATAAGCATAGGATGCCGTTTTTTAAACCTTTTTCTTCGCTTAATCTAACTATCGCTTATGTGGTTTTTAGTGAGTTGAGTGCCAGTGTGTTTGACAAGCTCTTGCGAGCTTTGCGGGGCTATTTACTGAGCCCCGGGTGGTTGTGTCCCACTAGATGACTTTTACATAGTTTTTCTTTTATGTCTTAGTCCCTGTGTTCGGCTAGTTCGTCAGGCTCGGGACGTTAAACAAGCGCTTCTCGGGAGGCAACCCGTAGTTTAATGTTTTTTAGAGTAAATTTTTGTTTTTGCTTTTATTTTATGATTTTTGAGTTTCATTTTATTGCTTTTTAAGATAGTTTAATTTATTTCTTTGCATTGTAATTATTTCAAAAAAAAATAAAAATTGATGAGAGTTTAGATTGAGTAGTGCCTTCACACATTTGTGCATATATGTGATCTTTACATATGTCCATGAATGTGTGTTAGAAAAAGGGAGCACTCGAGAAAAAAAAATATCATGGGTGAGTTTAAAAGAAAGCTAGAGATTTCCTTGATTGCAACTTCCGAATACATCAACGAGTGTGATTTTGGCCCTTTGGGCCACTATACATGTTGATGTATCCCTTAGGATGCAATCAAGAGAAAGTGTTCTAAAACTGAAATTCTGGTGAAATTTTTTACTTCAATTTGCTGAAAAAAAAATGGCTACAGGTCAGGTGCAGCGGCCGCTCAATTTCCATCAGCACCTACTTGCACAATGCCAAATTTCTCCCAGTGAAAAAAATTTGGTAGCAGTGGGCGCTGGCCCATTTTCAGTGCCCACTGAAGGGCCTCTTGGAAATGACAATATAATTTTTAACTGGGGAAGCGCCCGCTGTCCCATTCTCAGCGCCCGCTGAGGAGCTTCATGTAACAGGCAGAAACTTTTTTGAAGAGGGGCAGCGCCCGCTGAAAACAAGTCAGCGCCCGCTGATGGGCTCTATTGAAATCTCTAGAATCACTTCAGAAGGGGTCAGCGGCCGCTGGGAGTAAGTCAGTGCCCGCTGAGATCGAATTATATAAAAGAACAGGGGCCAGAATTCGCCATTTTTCACGAACAAAAACCTAAAACACGAATTCTCTCCTATTCTCTCTCAAACCCTAACACTCTAACTCACTCAAATCTCACTCAAACTCACTCAAATCTCCATCATTCATCTTCCTTTTCACTCTATTAGTGCATTTCTTCCCTTTTCTATACATTTCTCCCCACAAATTTGAACCCTAGGTTCGAAAATAAAAATAAAAAGTCGAAAAACACGAACAAGGCGCACAAATCTTGGGTTACTTTTGGTTCTTTTAATCAACAACAACAACAAGGAGATTTATCTAGAGTATTTTCATACACTAGTTGGGTATTTTCTAAAACCCTAGTTTTCTAGCTTTGTTATTTTAAACTTAGTTCGAATCTTAGGTTTTCATTGTACTTTGCAATTGTTTGTTGAATTTTTGAGTTTCTAATAGTAGTCTTAGATTGTTGTTTTGTTTTGTGTTTGTTGAATTTTGTGATTTAGATTTGTGTTCGTGAATTTTTGTGTTGTGATTTTGTGAACTTGAGGCACTTGGGTTTAGGCCTCTTGTTCATTGACTGGTTAGGGAAGTAATCTAGCTGAATTTTTTTATTTTATTTTATTTTATTTAGTTTGTTTTCGGCCCTAATTTGATCAATCATGTCTGAACCCCGCAAAAAGAAAAGAAATGACTGACCCTGTACCTCAGACCAAAACCAACATGACGATGCACCACCACAACCACCACCAGCCATTAGGATTCCACAGGCTAATCGGGCCAAGTATGATAACCTGTTCAGGCGAACATTTCGCCCTACCCGATTTTACGATGCGCGCCCTTGTCTGGCGCTACAGATCACCAGGGAAATGCAAACCCTGTTCACAAACTTTGGGTGGGAGAACTTGACTGACCCCAACATGGCTGATTACACATACCCACCGTTGGCTTGTGAATTCCTTAGCACATTGACCTATACTGAGATAGCATCCACCACTAATGTACCGGAATACCAACTTTCATTTCGATTGTTCAATGATCGACATACAATTACCATTTCCCAGCTAAATGAATTTATAGGATGTGACCCGGCCAACCCCATTATTGATTTTAGTCCTAAAAACTTTCCTGACTTTAACCCGCTTGCCTTTTGGCACGCGATTACGGGTGAGGATTGTTTTGAGTCTACATGGGCGGTTGCAAGCGCGATCCAGCACCTTGCCCTCCGACTGTTCCATCGATTGTTGACCTACTGAATCTTCTCCAAAAAGGAGGTTGGGAAGATCAACAAGGATGAGTTGCTTTGTATTTACTTAGCAACAACTCCAATCCCGTTAGGTAAGGTGAACACGGGTCACTTGTTGGTCAAGCGTATGCTTGCCCAAACAAGAGACCCCAAAATGACCTGACATCACATTAGGAGGCTTCGTGACTATAATAGCTAGGAAACTGGGGTATTCGCACTTCATTGATCAATTAGAAAATTTTTCTGAAACCCGGTATTTTGATAAATACGATTTCCTCAACCAATCTTTCATTAAGAACACCAGCCAGGAAGGCACGCAAAGTGCCTTGGTCCGCGGGATACACCACCATTACTTGCCCAATCCCGAGATAACCAGGTTTGATCGGGATAACCCATACATAACCCCCGCGGTACCCGTAGCCCAGCGTGATGCAGATTTATTTCAGGGGCCCCCGGCTGTTGTTGTTGAGGAAATCGAACAACCAGCACCAGAACCACCACACGCACAACCCATCCCACCCCAGCCGCAATTTGACTTTGCGGCCGCCTTCGAGGCCCTGTCCCAGCAGCAAAATGCTGCCTTTGCGTCCATTAATGCCAACATTATGGAGATGCGTTCTGAATTGAACCGTCTCCGTATACAATCTGACCAGATGTACGACTATCACGTGTCAGAAGGTCACTTCTTCCGATACCCTTCCCTCCTCCCCCCCCCCCAGGATGACCCCGAGCTCTAGACCTATCCACCCATAGCCTCGCGACGATGCTTTCGTTCCAGCTTGGGGGGGTTTAGACCCTTTGGGTCCGGTTACCTTTTTTGTTGTTTGGACCCGTAGCTAGTGAGGGTGAAGCACTAGAGCCTCGATTGAGGCATGATTTCAGTAGCGTTAAAGGCGCTTTAATAGTGTCAATGGTGCACCTGGACTACAAGTTTCCCGACAAACCGAATCATGTCCTCTACAGGTAAGTTCTCACTTGTATTTAAGTGAACCTGGGGTTTAGTCGTGGTCTTAGGATAGAGGAGCTAGCTTGGGGGAGCTGCTCTTGGGGTATGTTTGATTGTGCTTGTGTGTGGTTGTGTTTCTTAGTGTGTGTGATATATAGTGGTCATTGGGGTGATATCCAGGTCCTGCTCCCGTTTTGAAAATCAAAATGCATTTTAATGCTTTGCATTCTAGTTTATTTTCGTAGTTTATTTTTCTTTTCATATTTTCCTTAGTTTCTTTTTATTAGTTTTTGCATACTAGTTTATTTTTGAAGTTTATTTTCTTTTATTTTTCTCCATTTTTGCATGTAGCTTATTTTTCGTAGTTTATTTTCTTTTATCCCTTTTATTTTTCTAAGTTTAGTCGTCTCCCGATGACGAAACTAGGGGAATCCTTATAGGGACTTTTCTTTCCTTTAGAATCTCGAGTCCGCACAATTTTCAATGCTTTTTATTAACTCTTAGGATAGAATGCTTTTCCTTTTTAGGAGAACCCTTTAGGACTAGATGTGTATCCAAGTCGGTTTGTGGTACGAGGTTGTCCCTTGTTTAGTTAATGCTGAGTTGGTGATTTTTGAACCTAGGTGAGGTTTTGAGCTCCTGCCTTAATTAGACCCTTTTAGGGTTATTCATTTCTGAGCGTCGCATTGTATCCCTCGTCGGTTTTAGTTTATCTGTTTCTTTTGGCTGTGATTTTTGACTTGTGAATTGCTACCGCCCTTTCGAGACATGGAATATGATTTAGGCACCATCTTACGTCATAGCATCGAGTTTTGTTTTCGGTCCTTGTAAATTTTGTAATAGTGTAATTATTCGAGTATTGCAACTCCTTCTCTAAAAATAAAAAAAAGAGAAAAAAATTAATTATTAATTATTTATGTTTATTATGTCATGTTTTAGTTCTATTTGTTTATACGCTTGTTCTTTTTGTTTCTTCGAAAAAAAAAACAAAGAGAAAAGAAAAATGTACATAATTAGAGAAGGAGATAGTAGTTTTCTTAGCCGACCTGTGTCTAATTGTAAAATATCCTAACAGTCGGTCGGTAGTTATTTGTAGTTTCGGACCTTGTATGTAAGATGCTATGACCTTAAGCCCTATTGATTTTATGTTCTCGAAAGGTCCCATCTTTTGTATACGGCGTCACTTGTCAAATTTCGAGAGACGTTAACTCCGGCGAGACGTGAGTGTCCTTTCCTTTGTTCTTCATGACTCCCTCACAGAGTATTTTTCCCGCCACCGACTTATGTCTGAGATTATTCAACGGTATTTGACGGTTGTTAGGTTGTTTAGGCTTGGATACCTCGTAGTCCTTTAAGGTTCTAATGTGTGAAAGGTTTCAGTCCTTAGTTTAGTTAGTTCCTAGCATTGGGATTTGTGCACCTTAAGACTATAATAGGAGTCCTTAGTCCGTTGTAGAATTCCTCTCCTGAGGGATTTGTCGAACTCTTCGTGCCGTAATTGGTTGGGGAAAAGCAACGAGGTAGCTTGGGGGAGTTTAATAGTCTATATTTAGTTAGTATTTTTCTTAGTTTTTATTAGTTTATTTTCTTATTTTATTTAGCTTTCTTTAGTGTTTTTAGGTTTTTTAGCTTAGTTTTGCTTTTGTAGTTCTCTTCCCCTTTTTCTATGTGATTTCCTCTATTTTGCTTTGTTTTTGCGTTTTCTTCCCATTTCGCAGGTCCCGAGTCCATTTCGGAACCAAAGGAGGCAAGGCAGCGGCCGCTGATGGTTTCCCAGCGGCCGCTGATTATGAAGCTGCCTGGCATTTTTGAGCACAAAGAGAAGAACAGCGGCCGCTGACCCCAATTCAGCGCCCGCTGCCATAATTCTTTCCAGCCTGCAAGCCTAGGACTATAGGTGTCAGCGGGCGCTGTCATCGCCTCAGCGCCCGCTGAAATGCTTTTCTTCATTTTTTTTATTACTTTTCTTTTCTTTTGGCTGATTTTTGGGGAGTAATATATATACTCTTCTCCCATCTTTTAACAAAAGGAGGATGATGTTAGAAGCTCCAAGTTAGGTTTAGGTTAGTTTTTAGAACTTTCTTCTTCAATTCCTCTTGTAATTTACATTTTGTTCTTCAATTTATGCAAGTAGTATAATTCTTCTCCTTCTTGTTCTTTTCCTCATGGTACATTTTAATGCTTGTTTCCTTTAGTTTCTTTTCATATTTTGATGTTCTTGTACTTAGGTTTAAGTTCTTAGCTAGTTTTATTATTGTTTTGATGTTAGTTTAGTTGTTGTGCTAATTTTATGTTAGTACTTATAGTTAGTTTTTCTTGGTTTAGTTGATGGTTTTATTTGATTTAGTTATGTTTTTATTAATTAGTTGTGAGTAGTTAATTTCTAGGGTTTGAGTGAAACCTCTCAAATTCCCTAGGATTGTGGTTTAGTTGTTTCTTGGCTTTTGGTTTTGATTATGTTGGCACCGAAGGTTCGATAATGTTGAGTCTCGTGCCTAATTAAAATTAGACTCATAGAAGAATCCCCAACTAAGGACTGAAAGGTGAACGTAGGTGATGACTCCCTTCGCCCGATTGATGGAAGCACCACGAAAGTTGGGCCTTCGATCAAGGAAAAGTTACCGGTCTTTGTGATTTCGTGCTTAAGGCTTGTTAGACGTGTCGCCGCACGAAAGTGGGTTGTGTATGTCATCCCGGTCGTCACACTAGCTTGAAAGAGTAGTGTGATCTTAGAACGACCTCCCCTTATCCATGACCTAAGTCTAAGTTTCGATTGATTCATAATTCATGGTGATATGAGTTGTGGATCTCTTACCCAAGTCCTTTTTATCCTTGCTTCCGTAATTTAGTATTAGTTAGTTCCCGTAGTTCTCTTCGCCTCTCGCGACCATCATTTGACCTAGCTTGTTTGACGCTCATGCCTAGACTAGTGCAGCGTACCTTCCCCATGTTCGACACCCCCACTCTTACTACGACGGGGTTTTTATTTGGTGAAAATCGCTTCTATCAAATATATTTTGCAATTGATTTAGAATTGATTTTAATAAAGATAATGTCAGACGAACAAACTTCCAAAATCCCATATAAAGGATGTCTAGAAATTTGTAAGGGAAACATTTATAATCATTTAAAAATAATTATCAATTATGAAATCGTTTTCAAAGTCCCTTTTCGAAACATTTTATAATGAAATAATATTTTAAATATAATTAAAAATAACCTTTTAAAACAATCAAATATCCACAAATATATAACACCCAACATTTTCATAATTCAACCCCTTAAACACATTTACACGAAAAATCATGTTAGAAAATATCTAGCCACTTGTACGTACCTCAATCCTTGCTCTTAACACAAAACTCTTAATTACGAGCTTAGAGTCCCGAATCCTGAACTTGGAAAATCCTCCTAAAATAACCAAATAGCCCTTAATCAAAACTTTAATCTATAACACAAGAATACTAATACTAATTCTTGACTAGTTGTGCATGAATAATTTGTTATAACCCTTTTTACCAATTTAATAATAATTTTTTTAAAAACTTTATAAAATTTAAAGTTGGAGAACAATGTGGATATTAATGAAATGGTAAGAATATTATAGATGGTAATAATAATAATAATGATAATAATAATAATAATAATAATAATAATAATAATAATAATTAAAAAAAAAATAGTAGTAATCATAATAATAAGGAAGGTAAAGTAATAAGAGGAATATGTATTACTCCAATCTTACTGTATAACAGTATAAGTGTATATTGGACTTTGGGTAAAGTAAGACCAATGCTGGTCTTTAAAGAGCAACAGAGCAGGGGCACGATTAAAGGGAGAATAGGGGAAGAGTGGCTGTCTACGACACTTGGCAACGACTGCAGGTGGTGCGACAGGAGGGGTGGAGGCGAAGGGTCACCATCGTTGGGGTTGGTGGTACTGCAGGGCGGCCGTGGTGGTGGTGCAGCGGAGCAGAGGAGAGAAGAGAAGGAGAGACAAAGTGGGTATTTGAAATTTTGCAAAATTGATGTTTAAATTGATGGGATTTTTAGCAATTGATTTGGGATTGTATTTGTAATGACCCAGATTTTTCGGTATTTTTGTCATTGATTTATTCGCTATTTATGTATGGTCCAAAATTTATTTGGACTATTTATTTTTATTTTATGTGAATAATTTTGATTAACTTCGATTATTTTTATTTTTGGTTATTTATTTATTATTTATTTTATTATTATTTTATTAATTAGAATTTTAATATTTAATTTTCTAATTAGTTAATTAATATTTTTGGGACAAATGCAATTTGAACATGATTAAACATGCATGAGTGCAACTAGCCCAATTGATCACCAAAAGCCCATTTTAGCCTTGTTATAGCCACCCCCCCCCCCTTGTAATTAGTGGACTAATTGCCACTTGCTTCATGTTCACACCTTTCTATAAATAGAAAGGTTAGTAAGGCTTATGAACTCATTTGCCATCATTTGCACCCTTGCTCATCATTTTGCCACAATTTAAATTAGCCAAACACTCTCCCTTTGCTTGGTTCCACACGCCATTTTTGGTGTATGAACACCTAACCATTGTTCATCATCCAATCTCTTCCAAAACTTAAAGGTTAAAGTTCCATTGATCTTTAAGTAACTCTAAACACATTAATCCCTTTTATTTTCAATCAAGACTTCTAGTTTGTGTTCGGAATTTGGGGTTGTTTGATTGGGTCGTGATCGTGTTAGGGTCGTGTGGTTCGTGCGTGTGAAAGGACCGTGTGATTCGAGTGGTGGTGCCGTGTTGAAGACGGTGGTCCGTGGTGGTGGTTCGTGCAAGCCGTGGTGGTGGTTTGTGCAGGTCGTGGTGGTGGTTCGTGCATAGCCATGCTCGAGTTCATGCAAAGCCGTGTGGGTGCGTGGTTTTGGCCGTGTACTTGGGTTTTCTGGGCTGCAAGGTTGTGTGATTGTATTGCTTGTTCATAAAAAAGGTAACATACTTTCTTACCTTAATATGTGTACTATGATTATAGGATAGATTAAGTGATCATGTTAGATGAATTTTCGATGTTGTTTATCATGATTTGCGTGATTTTAAGTATGAATTTGGGTAATGGTTTTATGATGATTTAATTAAGTTTTCATGTACGTTTTTTGATGAAGTTTTCGTGTGGTTTTCGTATGAGTCGAGTTCTTGATGAGTTCTTTGGGTTCTTTATGAGTTCTTGGTTGAATCTTGAAATCTTGAAAGTTGGTCTTATGTTCTTTAAAGTGCAAGTTTATTGTTGTTTTTCCAAGTATTATTTAAAGATAAGTAAGGTTTTGTAAAGATTTTGAAAGGTAGTTTTAAGGAAGTTAAAGAAAGGTTTAAAGATTTGTTAAAGATTCGATAAAGAATGAATATGAAGTAGTATTGATTATGCTTAAACTCAAGAAAAGGCGAAAGAAGCGATCTTGAGAATAACTTGGATGTTTGTAAGTAGGATTAGCTTAAGTTTACTTTTAGACGCCTAATCTTGGAGTAAGATTCCAAGTTTTGGGTTAAGACGTTGTCCGTATCCTGACTACGGTATTGGGATAGTGTATACTTGCTATGTTGTCTGTTTGATATGAATTTCCTTAAGATGGGGTTCATGGGTTTGGGAGTAAGATTCTCATTCATGGCATAGTAGGAAAGTTCATTCGCGTAAGAAGCGTTTGTACGTGCATAGTCCGGTCTAAAATGTAAATGGTAGCGACAAAGATGTTTTTATAATTTTTAAGTTGGAATTATTTAAGTTGGTCAGTTTTATGATTAATGGTATTTTGGGACGTTTTTATCATATGATTGGTTGGTAGTCTGATATGTTGTTTGATTTGTTCTATGATTATGTGTATCCATGTTATGGTGGGACTGTTATGTTGCTCGCCACTGACAGCGGATTGTTGTTATTTTTTTCAGGTAATTGTAATGATGACTGTGCTGCTTAGCTATTGGTTAGGCGAGTGCCGTTATAGTATTCTTGTTCTAGACTACGTTGTATTCATAGTTTGGACGGATAGATTTATCTTTAGTGTATTTTGACTCTAACAGTATTTGGAGTTAATATCTAGTATTGATACATTTGGGTTTAGTATTGTACAACTTGTGGGTATTGTACGTTATTGTTGGGTTATAGTAATAATAATTTTGAGGTTTTGTTTTAATTCTTAGTAAGTTTGTTTGTTAGATCGACAATTCGACTCGTCGGTTTCTTCCGCACCGGTTTCAGCGAGTCGGGTCGTCACAGTATTTGCGTGATAAAATCAGAAGAAATGAGAGGGTATTTATAGGTGAATTAGTTGATTAAATAAATCAAGAAGCCATTGTTGATTGGGCAAAATGGAGGTGGGGAAGCTTGGAGCTCAAGCTTGATGATGCAAATGGTGTTGTAATTTGGTGACGGATTTATGGTTGAAATTGGTGGTGATGGTGTTTGGCTTGATTTCTTACATGTGGAAGGATGAAGATGGAAGAAGCTTGGAGCCCAAGTAGGGGCGGACCCAGCTTTTTTGGATAGGTGTAGCACAAAATAACTAATAAAAAAAGTGAAATATGTGCAACTTAATATTAGCAAATTTTAGAAAAAAAAGAAGCAAATTTCTATATAAATAATCCTAAATTTCAACCGTATTTCCAAAATAATCACAAATTTTTATTAATCTAGAATAATCCCAGCATTTAGGGATACCTTTAATTTGGAAAAAAAAAAATCTAGCTGAACTACTTTGTTATATAAAATAGGCTTGAAATGAATTAAAAAAGGCAACAAGAAAAACACTTTAGTTTATTTTGAGAAGATTACCCTCTAAAATTGGAATTATTGATAAATAATCAAGAGTTGAGATTAATATGAAACGATAGCTGAAAGTTGAAATTTTATATATGGGATATATCAATTCTTCCTAAAATTTATATGGCATAATATGTTATCTAGTCTAATGCCAAGTATAATTACATAAGAAATATGTAAATGTAAAAAGGTGGTTGAAGGTTATTTTTAGGAAGATACAAATACAAGCAACAAATGTGGTTAAAAAACAAAAACAAAATATTACAAAGTAAAAAGTTGGGCCTATTCCATCAACAAAAAAGGGCGTAGAGCAAGCTAACACATTAAAAGTGTACCATAGAGATAGAATTAAGCTTCGATCTCGCGACCTCGCATAAGTGTACCATAGAGATAAGCCACTAAAGCACAGATGTGTTTGTATTTCATTATGCTCAAAGTATGGTATATATTTGTGAATAGTGAGTTTGGGTGTCGCACGTGCACTACGGTCCTCAAACGTGCGTCCGCCCCCTAAGCCCAAGCTTGAAGGTGATGATGGAGGATGATGTAAATAGTGATGTAAGAGAATGAGGATGATGATTAAGAATCATACATAGAATATGATATTTTATTTTTTTCTCAGTTATTTATTAATATTAATTTATTTTATTTTTATTTAAGAAAATAATTTTAAGAAAATTTTTATTTAAGAAAATAATTTTAAGAAAATAAATTAGATAAGATATTTATTTTAAGAAATACTTTAGTAAAATAGTTTTTAAAATAAATAATTGAAGACCATACATCCAACTACGATTCATTTCTACCAGAATAAAATCAAAAAACACAACGACCATAATATTCCAAGACATAAGAAACGAACTCACGCAGTTAATGTACACATCAACCAAAGATTATAGTGCACACATTATTTGAATGTATTACCAATGAATGCAGTCATAAGGTCCCTTATCGCTCCAACCTAACCCGCCCTTGCACATGTAATCACACTAGCAGATAGTCGACAACTTTTTGGTTCTAACGAAAATTTGGGTTATCAATCCTAAAGATAGATTACATGTGCAAAGACAGTCCGAAACATGGGACTATTCAACACTTATTCCTAGTGAATAAGTCTTGAACGGGTATCTAGGTTTATTATAATGTAATAAAATACATAGAAAGTATAAACAACTTTTTCAACATTTATTTTGAAACACAAAACAAATGAGTAAGGCTCTGTTCTTTAGGATTGATCTGGTCTGATCTGATCTGACCTGATTTGTTTTGAGTTTGTGTGATCTGATCTGATCTGATCAGATCTGAGTTTTTTTGATTTGATTTGATTTATATTTGTATTTATTTTTTATTTTTATAAGGGACAAAAATTTAATGAGCCCAAAGCCACAAGCTCATTTCATTTCACCTCTTCAGTATTTTACTTTTCATTCTTTTCAAACCCTTCATTCAATCTGACTCTAAAACCGTCACCGAAAAAGTCGACCGAGTAATCACCGCCGGAAAAGTCATTCCGAAAACCGTCGTCGGACAAGTGGTCCCGAAAATCGTCGTCGAAAAACGCGGCCTGAAAATCGTCGCCGGAAAAGTCGGCCAAATAATCACCGCCGGAAAAAGTCAGTCCGAAAACCGTCGTCGAAAAAAGTCGTCCTGAATATCGTCGTCGAAAAACTTGGCTTGAAAATCGTCGCCAGAAAAGTCGGTTGAATAATCACCGCCGGAAAAGTTGACCGAATAATCATCGCCGGAAAAGTCATTCCGAAAACCGTCGTCGGAAAAGTCGTCCCGAAAATCGTCGCCGGAAAAGTTGGCCGAATTATCAACGCTGAAAAAGTCAGTCCGAAAACCGTCGTCAGAAAATTTCGAGCGGAAAATCAATGCTCGAAATAATAATAATAATAATAAAGAGTAATAATGTCTGATCTGATCTGATCTGATGTAATCTGATTACTATAGCTTTTAAGTCCAAAAGAACATGGCCTAATCCACGTTTCATAGAAAATTAAAAAAAGATGAGTAAAAACACCAAAATTCATATCTTAAGGTTAGTTACTCGAATAACCCAAAATGAAAAACAGATTTTTGAAAGAAGGAAATCTGCAAAAAATAAAATAAAAAAATTACAAAATCAATTATTCAATTCATTATATATGTAAAAAAAAAGAATTGAAGGTATAATAGTGATTATAAAAATGGGTAGCAAAACAATACCTAATTAATCAATAAGGCACGATCCAAATTAGTAGCTACAAATACGATTTTTTTTACTAGTGATCTTGTTACCAATGACATAAAGTTACAACTATCATAAAAACTAATCAAGAGACCTTTGTGTCCCAAAGCCCTATCACAACCATAAAACGCTTTTTGCGGGTTTCATATTATCCATAGATTAACTACATTCTAATCTAAATCACATAATTTACCACAATTCTTTCACCTTCAATGTTCCGTTGTTGAAAAACAGTCTTAATCCAAATAATAACATCTATTATATTCCTGAACCAAATATTAATTCAACCAATATATAATCCAAATATTATTTTCAATGTAGCCATTGCATTCATATTTACATTCCAATATAAGCTCATACTAAATGTCACTTCTTAAAAAAATATCCTTAAAATAATCAATCACATTTACATACTTATCTTCGCATTACTTATCTTGGATTTCTTGTGTTTGCATCAAAATTTCAGACATATTTTTTTTTCTTATGCAAAATCAACCAATAATACATCAATTATCATTCAAGCATTTTGACAAATATCTTGTAGGCATAAACTACTAGTGTGATTTTTCACATAAAGAACATAATAAGACTAAATCTAAAGCATTTCCCACTAAAACTCAATCACAAATCAACAATAACAACCACATATTGAAACTAGTTGAACAATATAACAACAATAACAACTTGTTTAAGAGAAATAATAATAAAAAAAGAAGTAAACCTCAATTGAAAGTGCGGTTAGGGAAAAAGAAGCAGTACGTTCAACAGTCGAATTGAAAGCAACAGTCAGTGGTCTCTGTCGGCTCACAAGAAGAAGCAGCAGTAGACGCAAGCACAAGAAGAAGCAGCAGCAATTGTTGGTGGCGGTGGTTGACGTTGCTCACTGGTGGTGCAGTGGGTGTCGACGGATAGAAGTAGAAAGTTAGGGTTGTGCGAGTACTAGCTCTTAATTTTTTTCTCAGAAAACTTCAAATGTTTTGGTGGAAAATAGGAGGGAAAATGGGAGTTATTCCATTTATTTTTTTGGGTTACCAATTAGGAACGTGCAGTACACCAACGATACAAATATTGTAATTTTCTTATATAGGTTAAGTTATTTGGATCGTGCAATTTAGGCACGATCAAAATAGTTCTTATTTGGATCATGCCTCTCAACACACGATCGAAATAAGAGTTACAAATAAGAATTTTTTTACTAGTGAATTCACTTTTTAATCTTGTTTTAATTCTAAATTAATCATTAAATCAACAAACTAATTCCAAAATCATAACATAGCAACTAAGTAAACATACATAATTCAACATGGAACAAAAATTAATCCTTTTTCCTTCTAATACATTCGGCCATCAAGAATAACCAAGATCAAGTAGTGATTTTTTTTCTTCAAGATTTTACATTATTTAATCAATTAATCATATTATTACCCTAATTTATAAATTAATTAACGAATCTTGATCAAGATTCAATTATGTTAATAATTCTACAAGAAAATCTTAAAAATTATCCCTTTTAAGAGAAGTTTGCATGACTGCTATAATAAACATAAAGATAACATCTGAGGGGAACATTACATAATTGAAAAGTATTGTCAACAAGTGTTTGATGGCCAAGACTGGTGAGACCAACTCACAACAGGTATGTATTTCTAGCATTCGAAGTGAAATGTATGGCTATGATAGAGATGAGTTACTTGAATATCTAGAAACTTTGTTAGATCAATGTCTTGAACTGATTACTACTTGTAAAAGTGGTGAAAAGCTTTTAAAAGAAAAGACTCAGGAATGTGACATTGCTATAGCAAGTTGCAATCATCTTGACGAAATTTACAATGAATTGAAAAATCAAGTTGCTGAATTGGAAGTCTCCTTAGATGAACACAAGGTTGAACTGGAAACAATTAAAACTTCATTAGATGGAGAATCAAATGAAGGATTAACTGGTCCCCTTGTTCCTAGAACAGGAGGAGACCCACTTAACCTTGATGAGTTAAAAACCTAGGCAAGTGCCCTAAGCAAGACTAACTTACTTCATGCTTTCAATCTTATGGTTGATGATGCAAAAGACTTGCTTAAGGCATTTGCTAATGTTACTGCTAAGCCAACTCCTACTATTCTCTGTACTCATGACCTAGAAACTCAGAACTTAATTAAGGATTTTGAAACTAAAATCTATGATCTTGAAAATGAGTTATATCATCTAAAGGCAGTGACTACTTTTGACAAAGGTTTTTAATTGCTCTCTATAAAGTTAAGGGATGACTATGAAAAGATAAACCTAGACTTTATAAACTTGGCTAAAAGAAATGAAATTTTACTCAAAAAACTTGATCACAAAGAAGCTGAGTTGGAGCGAAGCAAAACTAGTGTCATCAGGTTGCTTGGTGGTCAAAATAACCTTAACAAGTTATTAACAATTGGTGGCAATAGCAGTTAAAATTGGTCTAGGATATATAGGTACAAACAGTAACTGGTCACCACCCTCTACCACATGGATGAAGGAGTTTCAAGATGGTAAGTATGTTCTGGAAAGGGACATGATCATATGCAGTCATTGTGGTAAGGAAGGTCACACTGTTAATTCATGTTGGAAGAAAAGGAACAATGTGGTAAAGAACAAGAAATAGGTAACTCAAGTCTCGGTTAGGAAGGATAGAAATGATAAAACTGTTTCTGTAAAGGGGCCCAAGAAAATTTGGGTTCCCAAATCTAACATCTAATTTTCTTTACAGCCTATAGTGAAAGAAAGTATCTTTTAGTACTTGGATAGTGGATGTTCTAAACATACGTCAGGGGACAAATCTCAGTTTCTTTCACTCACAGCCTTCAATGGTGGAAGAGTCAGAGTTGGAGACAACAGCAAGGGAACAGTTGTAATACCCCAAAATTTTGGGCTATTTTAAATTTTTATTTCATTAATTGAATATTTAATTAATTAACTATTTAATTGATTATTATTTAATTAATTATTAACCTAGCACTTTAGTAAGCCTAATTATTAAACATGGCCCAGGTCTCTGCTTTTATTTCCAAAACCCAAGCCTAATTTTTCCCTTTCCTTTCCTCACCTCACGGCCCTCACCCTTTTTCTTTTTATTCCATTGTTTTATTCTATTTTTCAATCAATAATTCTAAACTATATCTAGTTAGACCCCATCTAAAAATATCACCTTTGCTCTCTTAATCTTCCTACTAAGTTTTAGGAGGTCAAACCCCTCACTAGTATCCTTCACCCCACGGCTCTATGGTGATGATTATTTTAATTAACCTATTTTATTTTCCACAAAGCAATATTAATCTATATCTACTTTGACCCTTCCTAAAAATCCTATTTTTATCCTAACTTCTCCTAAAATTTATAAAACCAAAAAGAACCCCCTTTGCTTATTATTCCACACGGCCAACACCTCCAAAAAAAGGAACAACCGATATAATTTCTATCTTTAAAACATTGATTCTAAAGAGAACTCATAAAAATCTTCCAAAAACCCTTTTTGCTTAAAGTCAACCTTCAAAGATTGAAGCAAGGAACCGTGAGGCCACTCGTCCAAACCAAGCCACACGACTCATCTAGGCTCTTTGATCTTCTAGCAAGGTAATTAGATTGCTTTGTTTAATCTCTAGGATAGATTAGTAATATAATTTTTAGAATGGGTTTAGATCTATGTAGAATTATCTTGAATCGTGTCTAATGAGTTTTGAATAACATGTTATTATTGAGCCTTGAATGTCGAGTGGTATTATGATGTTCCATGAATTTTTGATGAGTTTATTTTATGTTTTTACCTTATTTTATGATTATTATATGATTCTTGCAAGTTGAATTTGATGAATAAATTATTGAATCAATCATGAATGTTGATCAAAGGAATGCCGTGAATCATCCACCTTGTTCGAATGTTTTCATGCCTAAATCTTGGTCTTTTGATCATAATCTTGATCTATTAATCACGCTTGATGAATTTCTTGAATTAATTCTTTATCTAGGAAGGTTCTTGAATTATAAAAATTTAAGCTTGATTATATACTAAAAGAGTCGTGTGATAAAACTTGGATTAGCAACATAATAGTTCAAAATTCTTGAATAAAAACTAAAGCATGAATTTTTATTCAAGATTAATCTAGTATTATCGATCTAATTGTGTTATCTCTAGAGTTATAACGGAAAGAGTAGAACTTGGTTATTTTGTGAATAAAAGCCGTGTAACATGTTGGATAAAAGAGTTGAATTTTTCTTGTTTCTATGATAAAAGATTAGACTTTGAATGTGTTCTTGAATTTCTTTCTAAATTAATTAATCAAAGTTTGTGTTTTTGAAAATATTAAAACTTGATTTCTTGATGGTTAATACTCGAAATTGTCGAGTGAAAATAAGGAACAAAAGGCTAGATTTTTATGATTCCATTAATTACAAGATTCGGATTCGAATACGTTCTTGAAATTATTTAGCTAGTTTAAACTTGTATTTTATATGGTTATCAAATTGATTTTGTGAATTATGGTGATGAGTTATTGTGTTGATATTATTGCATGAGCCGTGTATAGATGGTAAGTTACAAGTAAGATTTTGACTTCTGAATACTTGTTTACGATTAAATTATGTTGTTGAATTATGATTCTTGCATGCCTTTATGTATGAACTTGTTGAATTGAATGAGTACTGTTGAGTAATGTTTTAAACATGTGGTGTCGGTCACTGTCGAGTACAATAAGTCTTGATCTAGATTTTTGAGTCATTAAAGGTCGAAATAGAATTGAATAGAAGTAAAGTCTTGTTAATAAAAGTCAAATTCTGAACTAGAAAGTTGAACTGGAAAAGATAATAAACTATGAAGTGATCGCCCATCTAGTGGCTAAAGTGCCATGAACATGGGTATAGTCGAAGCCACTGCCCCTTCTGCAGTTTTGGGACAATTCTGGATCCCAGTGCTCGGGAAGTAGATCCATTGTGGTTGACCCTGCATGAGACAAGGAAAGTTGGGGAAGACTTAAGGTTTCCCCTACGAGCATATGACTGTGTCATGGATTAGCACTTGAATTGAACTAGAACTTGAAAGTCAATATTGGAGTCTAGAAGTCTAGAATTGGGTTAAGCGTGTCTTGAGAGTCTTGGGTTAATATTACACTGTGATTTGTTTCCGCTGCGTACTTGAATTTCAATGTCGATAAATGATTTTCCTATTGACTTGTTGATTGTTCCGTTGATCTATTCTATTTATTATATTCGTAATTGAGTTCTACTGATTAATTAGAACAATCTAATTACTTTCCACTGACTGTGAACCTCAAAAATCCTTTTTCAGGTACAGGAGATGATTGATTGGGTTACGCAAGAGCTGGGATTGTGAGCAAGCAAGAATAGTAGTTTAAGTATTTTAATGTCAATTTCTAGCCTTTGTAATAGTTTTAGTGGATTTTCCGTAATTGATTAGTAACAATGGAATTTGGTAATTTAGCTATTTTGGACTATTTATTAGTTTAATGGAATAATTGGAATTAAGTTTAGAGCTTCCGCTGTCATTAACGAAATTTGATATTAAAAGTTTATGGTTAATAATGATCCGTGTTGTTGTTTTCTCGGAAAACAACATTGCTAAAATGCGGGTCATTACAGTTGGTATCAGAGCTGAATTTTTAGGTTACTTCACCATAAGTAACCCGTGAGATTGTGTGCTTTATTTTCCGAGAGTTTGACCTAACTAGCTTTGCCACGAGAACTTAAGTGAGTGTTGACTTGGGTAGTGCTATGGGATAAGTTATTTTTCATTCTTTTGCGGCAATGTAATTTTATTTTTAGTTGTCTTTTGTTTTCATAACTTGGGTACTGTTTTGTAGACTGGCAAGCCTGGGACCATCACTTAGTAGCCGCGATCGACGCCGCATGTTAGAAGGCGCAATCATAAGCTTAGCTCAGAGAGGAGCGCAGTCATCTGGAAGCCAGCCCATGTTCGACCGATTTTCCTGTCATCGACCTCCCACTTATGACGGCACAGCAGACCCCCCTGATACTTGAGAGTTGGGTACGGGAGATAAGGAAGCTTTTTGACGCGACCGACTGCCCGAATGAAGAACGAGTCCAGATCGCCAACTATTATCTACGACTAGAAGCCGACAACTGGTGGATGACGGTCCTCCCACAGGGTAGATTTGTATGGGGAATGCCGTGGGAAGAATTTATCGTTAAGCTACAAGAGCGATTCTACCTCGAAGAACTTAGGTGGAAAAAGAAAGAAGAGTTTCTTATGCTCACGCAAGGGACCATGTCAATACAGGCCTACACCGACAAGTTCGTGGAGCTGTCCAGATTTTCCACTGCAGTAATTCCGTCTGAAGCAGAGAGACTGAAGAGGTATATCAAGAAGCTGGATCCCCGCATTAGAGTGCATGTCATCAGCAGCGGAGCAGCGATGTTCCAGAAAGCTTACGAAGTAGCCTTAGAGATTCGTGCGTCTTTGGCGGAGGAAGAAGCTACTAGGAAGAGAGTCATGGAGAGCGAGCCTCCTGCAGCTGTGAAGACACCACAATTCGAGTCACCTCAGGAGCCACAACAACAAGACAACCAAGCAACCAGATTTCAGGAGACCACGGTCTGCAAAGGTTGCAAGAAAGAATGTCATCTAGGGAAAAAGTGTGATGGGTCTACGGTAGTGTGCTACTCGTGTGGTCAGGAAGGGCACAAGTCTTGGGTGTGTCCAAAGAATAAGCCAGCAGCAACTGTGAGCAAGGCACCGGTGAAGAACCGCATCTTCTGCATGACCCAAGAAGAGGCAGACGCGCGGCCCGACGTAGCTACGAGAGGCAAGTCCATATTACAGGACCTGCGCCTAGACGCAGGTCACCAATACTAACATGCGTCTGGACGCAGGTCATGTTACTGGACCTGCACCTAGGGGCAGGTCTGGTGTCCTCCAGGGTCGATTTTTACTCCTTCTGCCCTATAAATACACGTTCTTCCCACCCTTTCAAGATGCACCAACAACTCCTAGCCCTCTTTTTGTATTGCATACTCCAACTTTAAACACTCATATCCCATCAAACACTCCCCAAAACATCATTAAACACATCACAACACACCAACTCAATCAACTTTAAACAAGCATATTGCATTGATCATCATCAACTACCCTTGGTTGTTTTGATTAAAAGCATTACAAGGTACACCTTTTCTGAAGTCTCTACTTAGATTATTTTTCCTTTATATATGATGATTAATGAAATGATTTATGATAATGGTTAATATAACAAATAATACGAGTTATTCATATGAATTGCTGATACTTTAATGAATTTCATCATAACATTATCGATTGTCATTTTATAATCTCATTGGCTATGATATGTGGTTTTATGCAATATGAATGTGTAATGATCTCTGATTCATTCATGTATTTTGCATAACCATATATTAAATTTGACTCTCATATTAATTCTTAATTCAGGATAATATTGTTTTAATTTTGATCACTATTTGATTCAAAACGCGATCTATATAACATGGCTTTTGCCATTTAAATTTCGTGTCATAAAACGATCGCTACATTTTTATAGATCTGTTGATATTTAATTTTTTTTATAAATCTTGATTAATTCATATTATCGAAGAGTCAAATATATGGATCTGGACCAACGGATAATAAAATTGACAATTAATGTCATCATTGATTTTAAGTATCGGAAGTCATCTTGAATAATCATATTAATCAAGTCTAAAGTTGTATATATTTCCATATAATCGTTTTCATAATCATTGTCATAATCATAATCATCATAATTCTATATTATTACTAACCCAACAGCACATCAAACCACATACTCCTGGAACACACTTTGAACCTGCACATATTTATTTTGTATTCTTTTATTACTTTTATTTTTGTATTTCGTTCATGTTTTTATTTGTCTTCATTTTCTAGGATTTTTAACACTGGTTTAATTTAAAGTGGTCACAATAAAGTTAGTTTTGATTTGTAAATAAATTAAACCCGCTTAGTAATATGCGTTCCTTAGGGTAAAACTGAGATATTTATGTATTCGGGATTAATAATAATTTGACCACAAAAAGAGACCTAGTAGAGACCACTTACAGGCGGGCGGTGTAACACCCCACATTTTAGCAACGACATTATTAGTGATAACGTAGTAAACAGGCAGTTACCAATTGATTTAATAACAAAATATAAGTAAATTCGTGGAAGTAATACTTTTATTAATAATAATAGTGGAATCCCAAATTACAAAAGGTTAAACTAAACCATAAATCTAGTCCTAAAACTAGAAATAAAACCTATTGCAAACATAGGAATTGAAAACAGGGGCCTAGACGCTCAATAATCTATCCCGCTTCTAGCCTCTATCCTGCTTACCTGCAAAATAGATTTAGGGGTCCACCATCAGTGGCGAGTAACTAGACTGTCCTACTTAGAAGTAGGACCACATTACATACAATAATAGGGTTTGAAACACAGGATACAAGTACTACAACAGAGTTAGCAGCGGAAACATAACAACCAATAAACATCATACTCAAAGATTACCATGCTTACTTATCAATACATTTAATCTACATTATTAGACATCAAGAATATTTCCGACACGACTGAAGTCGATATAACAAATAAGTCCCCGACACGATTCATCACAGATGAACCGATAACAACAAACAAGTCCCCGACACGATTCATCACAGATGAACCGATACGACACGGCGCAAGGCCGATACAACAAACAAGTCCCCGACACGATTCATCATAAATGAACCGATACGACACGGCGCAAGGCCGATAACAACATTGACACGACCGACTCAAAGCGATCAATGACACGACTCAAAATAAGCATCCAATGACACGACTCAAACCAGACGAGCATCAACAATCACGTATGACTCTTACAATAATGACACATCAAGCTCAATAATCCAAATAAGCCATTATGCAGACCAACCAGATAACACATGAATAACATGAAATAAACATAAAGGTTCATTTTTTATAATTAACAAACTAGGTTTGAAGAATTAATCATCAAACAAGATAAAAATGCAAGCTTAACAACATGCTATCACACACATAACATTATCAAAAATACCAAGCAAGAACATTGTCAAATTATCAAGATTAAATACAAGAACATCAAGAATTAATCATAGAAGGAAATAGCTTAGAAGATCACACAAGAACATAAATTGATCAAACAAGAAAACAAATCTAACAACCTAGACATCATGTTTATACGAAAATCATAACAATAACAACGTGATTCTAAGCCTAGTATCCTATGCAACCTAATCCTATTCCTAAGTAGAATAATCTAATTACCTTAGAAGAACAACAAAACACACGCATAAACCACGCCCAAACACGCCACCTTCGACCACCACCTTCGACCATAAGCAAGGCAAGCTTTGATCTTCAAAGGCTAAAGGTTGAACTTTCTTTGAAGAAGGTGTTTGAATTGATGAAGTGAAGTAGGAATATTTGGTGGAGTTTTGATGTATGTGCCGTGAGGGCCTAGTAGAAGAGAGGAAGGAGTTGTTTTGTTTTAGTTTGATCATATGATTAGTAATGAATAAAGGGTGGGTTTTTATGTAATATAAATAGGACAAAAGGATTTTACTGAATGATAGGAGTTAGATTAGGAAAAGAAATTAAAGGGGAAAAGGAGGAGTTTTTATTTGTAGTTTAGGATTGAAAAAAAAAAAGAAAATAAAAACAAAGAGACCGGCTAGGGAGATGCAAAGTAAGATTTTTTTTTGGATGTTCCTAAAATGTAGCAAGGTGGTTATGAGAATAAAAATAGGAGTTTTAGGATTAAAATAGATATGAATTGTTGATTAGGGATAATAAAACAAATTAATAATAAAAAGGAAACTAGTAATATGGGGCCGGCTAGATGGGGAATTGAGGCAAGTTTGGGCTTGTTTTATTTAACACACATAATCAAGTCTGTTGGCCCAAAATTAGAATATTGGGTTTTACGGCTTAATTCCAAACGAAATTTTATGGCCCAAAAATCCGGGTCGTTACAATCTCCCCTCCTTAAGAAAATTCCGTCCTCGAAATTTCATAAGGAAGCGCACGTAACACATAAACAAATAACATAACACCAATGAAACTTCGGACAACCAAAGAATAAAATTATACCTAACCCAAGTTACTACCCAAAGTTACTCACACTACTGTTTCAGGGTTTTGTGATCTAAATTACACTCTTGATTCAAAAAGAACTCATCTCACAGTTTACTTATGAAAAAGTAAACTCAGGATTAACCTATGGCTCTAATACCAACTATAACACCCCGCATTTTAGCAATGACGTTATTAGTGATAACGTCGTAAACAGGCAGTTACCAATTGATTTAATAAACAAAATATAACTAAATTCGTGGAAGTAATAATTTTATTAATAATAATAGTGGAATCCCAAATTACAAAAGGTTAAACTAAACCATAAATCTAATCCTAAAACTAGAAATAAAACCAATTGCAAACACAGGAATTGAAAACCAGGGCCTAGACGCTCAATAACCTATCCCGCATCTAGCCTCTATCCTGCTTACCTGCAAAATAGATTTAGGGGTCCACCATCAGTGGCGAGTAACTAGACTGTCCTGCTTAGAAGTAGGACCACATTACATACAATAATAGGGTTTGAAACATAGGATACAAGTACTACAACAGAGTTAGCAGCGGAAATATAACAACCAATAAACATCATACTCAAAGATTACCATGCTTACTTATCAATACATTTAATCTACATTATTAGACATCAAGAATATTTCCGACACGACTGAAGTCGATACAACAAACAAGTCCCCGACACGATTCATCACATATGAACCGATAACAACAAACAAGTCCCCACCACGATTCATCACAGATGATCGATAACAACAAACAAGTCCCCGACACGATTCATCACAGATGAACCAAAACGACACAGTGCAAGGCCGATACAACAAACAAATCCCAGACACAATTCATCATAGATGAACCGATACGACACGACGCAATGCTGATACAACAAACAAGTCCCCGACACGATTCATCACAGATGAACCGATACGACACGGCGCAAGGCCGATACAACAAACAAGTCCCCGACACGATTCATCACAGATGAACTGATATGACACGGTGCAAGGCCGATAACAACATTGACACGACCGACTCAAAGCGATAAATGACACGACTCAAAATAAGCATCCAATGACACGACTCAAACCAGACGAGTATCAACAATCACGTATGACTCTTACAATAATGACACATCAAGCTCAACAATCTAAATAAGCAATTATGCAGACCAACCAGACAACATATGAATAACATGAAATAACATGAAGGTTCATTTTTTATAATTAACGAACAAGATTTCAAGAATTAATCATCAACCAAGATAAAAATCCAAGCTTAACAACATGCTATCACACGCATAACATAATCGAAAATACCAAGCAAGAACATTGTCAAATTATCAAGATTAAATACAAGAACATCAAGAATTAATCATAGAACGAAATAGCTTAGAAGATCACACAAGAACATAAATTGATAAAACAAGAAAACTTAGCATTATTTTCAGTATTTTTAGAGAGAGTAACACAAGAGCTTTAGTATTTTTAGCTCGTAGTCATCAACAATTTCTTCTTCATTTTGCAATCAATCCATATATTCAATCTTCTAGTTTGGTAACAATTCTTACCTTACTTTCTTTGTTGTTTGTTCATCATTTTTATGTTATTATTTGTTGAGTTATTACTTTTCATTGGCTCTAATCTCTTGTTCATTGTGTTAGCGATTTAAAGTTTAAATCTTTGAGGTAGTTTTTGCAAGTCTAGTTGTTATTTTCCATGTTTATTAGTTTCTTTACATCTTCTATCATGTTTGGTCTATTTATGGTTTTTGTTAGTATGAACAACCCTCTCCTAGGCTAGATTTCAAGCTAGGGGAGGGGGAAAATGACGGTATTTTGATTGTTGAACATGGAGTAATTGTTGGTTTGGTATGAAATAACTTGTTGATGATTGTTTTCTAACACGGATTGAAATGCTAGATTAGGAGTTTGGCTAACTTCTAGGATAGAATCTTGGACTAAAAAAGTTTGGTTGAGAAATCTAAGCATGAGGTTAGAGACAACATGTTAGGAAGGGCCTAGAGTAAATCGAACCAGGTTGTGAGCGAGGTAGAGAATGATAGATCTAGTGTACCGAGCGATTCGATCCATGGTGTTTGGTTTGGTCTAGGTTGAGATGTTGTGTGAGTGGGTGGGCTGAGAAATCTAAGCCCTCTTGCATAAACTAATCTCCTTGCTTGAAACAAATGATTTTATGCTTGCTAAGGGGTTGCTCCGTTCTTGATTATTGGAATATCATGTTTTCCCCCTTTTTCTAGTGTCTTTAATTGTTGATTTTACATCACTTTAATTTAGTTTAATTTGCATTAGATTTAGTTTGTCAAAATAGTTTAGTCACCTTTCCTCTTTATCAAAAACCCCCTTTCACTCAATAACTTGGCTAAGTAATCCGCTTGTTTCTTGTGGTTTGACCCCTTACTTTCCTATACTACTTGTTAGCTTAGCCTAGGGTAATTATTTTTTACCGGATTAGGATGTAACTACCCCTAAACCCCGATCAAATTTTGGTGCCGTTGCCGGGGAACATCGGTGTTATTTAGCTCGTTATTGTTTGATTTTTTTTATTTTTGCACTTTATTTTCATTGCTATTTTCTCTATCATCAAATTAGTGTTGTTATTTGTGGTTGGTGTTGTCAATTGCTAACGCCTTGCTTAGTTGTGTGAAGCAAAGGCGGTCCCAAGGGCCTCCCAAATACTCTATTAACCTTGAGATCAACCGTACTTTGCGTGGGGTTCGAAACTTGTACCGAAAGCTAGGCGAGTTTGGCCAAGACCCTCTTGACACATCGAGCACATCAACCGAAAGCATGGGTGATGAAAATCCCGTTCCGTTGTTCTGAGACTTTGGGGCTCCGGACAACTATGAGCTAACAAGCGGACTTCTCCTTCCCACAACCAACACTAATTTCACCATATATCCCCACTACACCAACATGGTCTTACAAAACCAATTTACGGGGATGGCACATGAAGACCCCATTGAGCATCTCAACCGATTCTTGGAGCTTTGTGCCAAGGTGCAAACCAACCAAGTGACTCAAGATTACATCCAGATGCATCTTTTCCGTCACTCTCTCTCCGGGTGTGCTTATAGATGGCCTAAGAATCTTAATCCACGATCATTGACTACTTGGAGTGAAGTGGCCTCGGCGTTTCTCAAAAAGTTCATTTCCTTAGAAGAGAAGGAAGATTGTTATGTTCCAACAAGAGGATGGGGAGTCACTAAGTGAAGCGTGGGAAAGGTTCAATGAGTATGTTCGAGCATGCCTTAACCATGAATACTCTAAGAACCAACTCATCCGGACTCTCTATGATGCGTTGGATCCTATCCCCAAGTCACATCTCAATGCCGCTTGTGGAGGCCAAATCTCTAAGGTTCCCCAAGCTGAGCTAGAAGATAAAATTGAAGAAGTGGTGCAAGATTGTGCATGGGGAGGTCAATCAAGAGCAACAACCAAGAAGTCGGGGAAGTATGAGCTTCACCCCGAGCAATTGAAGGCTTTCATGGAGCAAATCGTTGAGAAAAAGATGGGTAAATCTCAAGCGGCATCAACTTCTACACCATCTACCAAGGCTCCGGTCTTCTCTTGTCAACAATGCGGTGATACAAACCATGATGCTAGTTATTGTGCTGGTAGGGATTTCCACCCGGAACAAGTGGCGGCTATGGGTTACCAATACAATCAAAGAGACTTTCGTGACAATGTGAGAGGTAACCAAAGGCCTTATGAACAAGGTGGGCAATCAAACTACACCAACAACAACTCCAATCAAGGACGGTACTACCAACCACCCAAATCATCCGAACCGGTAACCTTTCAATAAGCCACCTTTCAACCAAAACATCAACCCTCCACAAAATCATCCCAATCCTCCATTCCCTAATCCTTCTATGCCTCACCATACCCCAACTCAAGACACCCAACTCATCTTACACCAATTCAAGAATCTCAAAAGAGAGATGAGTGGATTCCAAAAGGAGTTGGGCCAACAAAGCACCCAAATCAAAGAGATCAATTTTTTCGATATTATGGGGCAAAGAACGAGGAAGTTTGGAGGGGCATGTGGCGGTGGTTCCCTTGGTGTGTGCAATTCTCTCTCTCTCTCTCTTGATGATTTTTGGTAATTTCTTGCTTTTTCTATAATGATGAATTGTGGATAGGATCTTATTCTTGTCTAATCAGTGTTTTGGAGAGATAGTTTGGATGTGGTTTTGCAGGTTCTTTGTGTCGGTTTGAGCTATGATTTTGGAGATGCACGATGGCCATTCTGTGTAGTTCCGGCACCACTTTGGTGAGACCTGTGACAACCCGACTCGCTTAAACCGACGCGGAAGAAACCGACGAGTCGAATTGTCGATCTAACACACAAACTTACTAAAAATCAAAACAAAACCTCGAAATATTATTACTATAACCCAAAAGTAACTAATACTAACAAGTAACTCCAAACATAATCAGAGTTAGAATACATGATTTATAAATATTAAGTCCAAAACTAGAAACGAAATACAAACTAAACAAACTAAAAGAACATCGGCACTCGCCCAACCCAAAGCCAAGCAACACTGCCATCATCAGAGTTACTTGAAAAATTAACAACAATCCACAGTCAGTGGTGAGTAACATAGCTGTCCCACCCTAACGTGGATACACATGATCATAGAATACATCAAACAACCAAACCAGACATACCACATACGATCATGTAAAACAACATATCAAATCAACAGTAACCAACAACAATAACGTTAATAATAACGACATTCAACGATAATACCCAAAACTTGACTAACTCCCAATAATCGACTTTAGACTTATCTTTACTTAATCTTTGGCGCAATCATTTACATATCAGACCGGACTATGCACGTACGAACGCATCTTACGCGAACGAACTTTCTACTATGCCAGGATTGAGAATCTTACTCCCAACCCCATGAAACCTGTGACGACCCGACTCGCTTAAATCGGCGCGGAAGAAACCGACGAGTCGAATAGTCATAACTACAACTCAAAATACTTACGAATTAAAAACTAATTCCTCAAATTATTATTATTAAACCTCAAAAGTACAAATACCCACAAGTTTGTACATTACTAATCCAAAAGTCAACTAGAAATACTAAAATACAAGTAACTCCAACCACACGTCAGAGTCCAAAAACAACGTATAAAAGTCCATACAATAATCCATAACTATCTAAAAACAACAACAATATAAAATACATCCAAAACAATAACATACTTCGTCATTAGAATTACCTGTAAAACAAACAACGGTCCACCATCAGTGGCGAGTAACATAACTGACTCACCCTAATGGGAATACACATGAACATAGCACAAATCAAATAATCAAATCATCAGTCAAAAACATGCGAGAACATCCCAAACATGAACTCGACTCAACCATCCTATCCAAACTATCTTTGGCGCAATCATTCATATACTAGACCGGACTATGCTCGTACGAACGCATCTAACGCATCCGAACTTTCTAATATGTTAGGATTGAGAATCTTACTCCCAAACCCCATGAAACCAATCTTACTGGAAATCCATGTCCCGTGAAACCAATCTTACTGGAAATTCAAAGGATAACATAGTATGACTCCAACTATCCCAATACCGCGGATGGAATAGGGGCAACGTCTTAACCCAAAAACAATGAATCTTACTCAATGTATTAGGCGTCTAGTAATGAAATCAAACTAATCATTAATTAAATCTCTTATCATTTTAATCAACTCATTCATAACATAATTATATTCAAGAATTGCCTTTGCGCCTTGATTCTCGAAAATAATCAGTTAAACACGAAGTTATTCTCAAGATTGCCTTTGCGCCTTGATCTTGAGTCTAACCAACATTAATCCATCATTTTAAATCCATTCTTTAACCAATATTAACTCTATCTTTAACTTTCAAGATTCAACCAAGAACTCATAAAGAACTCATAAAGAACTCAAAGAACTCATAAAGAACTCATTCAAGATTCAAGATCTTCAATCAAGAACTCAATCAAGATTCAAGAACTTCAATCAAGAACTCATCCAAACACTTATACCACACGCATAACATCAAGACATTCATTCGAAAATTACCACTTAAACTTATCCAAAACTCAACAAACTTTGACACATCTATCATGATCATAAAACAACATATATTCAATCATAAAATCATCAAAACCATCATCAAAATACCATGAAAACCACATAAAAATCAGATTAGAAACTATACACAAAATCATGATTAAACTTCACCAAATAACCCATACATGCATTTAATCTATACTATAATCATAGTATACCAACAAAGTTAAGAAAGTATGTTACCTTGATCACGATTAACCCCAAAACGTACCAAGAACTTGCTGCCCGGAACGATTGAGAAAGTATGTTACCTTGCATTTAATCTATACTATAATCATAGTATACCAACAAAGTTGAGAAAGTATGTTACCTTGATCACGATTAACCCCAAAACGTACCAAGAACTTGCTGCCCGGAACGAGTCTTACACGGCCACACAACACACACGGCTTCAACACGGTAGCACCACGGTTGCACCACCACGTGAGACACCACGAACACAACCACCACTGCTGCCCACTGCCTGCTGCCCTGCACGGCTGCTTGCACCACTGCACACGGTGCACAATTGCTCACACACGGCCTGCTGCTGCCCACTGCACACACGTCCCTCTCTTGGACCACGTACCAAACCCCAACCAAACCCGAACACCCAATCTTTGATCAACGGCAATGAAGGATAACTTGTGTTTGGATACTCAAAGATCAAAAGATGATGAATCTTTGAGTTTGGGTTTAGAAAAGATGATGAACAATTTTGGTGTTCATCAAGCCAAAATGGCGTGAGGTTTGTTGGAGCAAAAGGAGAGAATTGTGTTTGAACTTTGATGGCAAAGGTGATTAAATGAGCAAATGAACAAAGATCCTAAGGCCTTACTAACTCCTCTATTTAAAGAGGTTAGTTAAGGTTTGAACATGAAGCAAGTGGCAAAACTTGCCATCACCACTAAGAGGGCCGGTTATGGGCTTAAACAAGGGCCAAAATGATCACTTGGGCCATTTGCACTAATTCATGACTAATCATGATTAATTTTGCACTTGGCCCAAAACTAATTAATTAATTAGAAAATTAAATAATAAAATTCTAATTAATTAAAATAAAATAAAATAAAGAAATAATAAACCATTAAATAAAATGGTTACACTCAAGCATTAAAAATAGTCTAAAATAAATTTAGACCATGCACCGCAACAACAATAATTACTAGCAAACTGACACAATATTAGCCCAAAATCTGGGGCGTTACAAAACCAATCTTAATGGAAATCCATATCCGAAGACGACATAGTAAGATCACCAACTATCCCAGTACCGCGGACAGGATAGGGGCAGCGTCTTTACCCAAGCCTTAGAATCTTACTATAAGGTTAGGCGTCTAATAGTAATATCAAGCTAAACTTTAAATCTTTAATCTTTAATCTTTAATCATGAACCCTTTATCTTTCATTTACATTCTTAGTTAATCTTAAGTTGCAGCTTACGCCTTGACTTAAGACTAACATGTAAACCATCGAAGTTATCCTCAAGATTGCCTTTCTTTGCCTTTTCTTGAGTTTAACCATAAACATTTCTACTTCTTTAATCAATCTTAAACATTTCTTTAACTTTTCTTAACTTTCTTTGAACCTCTTTTAACTTTCTTTAATCTTATCTTAACTTTCTTTATCCAAGACTATATAATCTACACTTAAGACTACATAATCATGATAAAAGAATCCTAGACTCATCATAACATAATCAAGATCCATAAATAACTCATAAAGAATCATATTCAACTCATAAAGAATTCGTAAAGAATCATAACGAACCTGACTAAGACTCATAAAGAACTCAACCAAGATTCAAGAACTCAATCAAGAATTCAAACTCATATTCATCATCAAAATCACGCATAACATAGGCCATCTTCAACAACAATTTTACCAACTTATGATAATCAAAACTTCACGAAACTTGATCATTAATAAACACGAAATTATCATAAACAATCATGAATTAAATAGAATCAAGGCACGAAAATCATTAAAACATCACCCAAACTCATACTTGGAAATCACGCATGAAATGATTAACAATCATCAAAAACTCATCCAACAAGATTATTTAATCTATCCTATAAACATAGTATACAAATTAAGGTAAGATAGTATGTTACCTTAATGAAGATTAAACATAATAATACCAAAAACCCGCTGCCCGGAACCAAACCACACGGCTCGAATCTCACGAGCACGGCTACGTCTGCACGATCGCACCACACAGCCACCACCCTCGAACACGGCCCTTGTTGCACGGCTGCCCCACGAACCACACGGCTACACCCACTCGAACACGGCTCAATTGCACGACCACCAACATGGACCACCTGGCTGCACCACACGGTTGCACCCTCACGAACTTAACCCAACACCCAAGTCTTGATCTAGGCAATGAAGGCTACTTGTGAAATTAGTCACTTAAAGATCAATGGATGTTGAATCTTTAAGTTTGGGTTTGAAATGAAGATGAACAAATGATGGGTGTTTGGAAGGCTAAAATGGCGTGTGGAATAGGGGTAAATGAAGGAGAGAGTGTTTACTATTTAAATGTGGCAAAGGATGACCAAATGACAAATGAATCATCAAGCCTTACTACTAGTTCTATTTATAGAAGTTAGTTAAGGTGTGAATGCAAGGCAAGTGGCAAACCAAGCCACTAATCAAGAGAGGGTCGGTTGGGCCTAAGGAAAGATGGGCCAAATGATCACTTGGGCCATTTGCACTAAATCATAACTAATCATGATTAAATTCGCACTTGGCCCAAAACTCAATTAATTAACTAGAAAATTATAATAAAATTCTAATTAATCAAAATCAAACAAATAATTCACATAATAAAATAATCATAATCAATCAATAAATAGTCCAAATAAATTTAGATTATACACAAAATTAAAATAATTACAAACAAAATAAACAAGAAAATAGCCCAAAAATTTGGGGCGTTACAAGACCTTTCCCTTACCCCTCCTTTGTAGCATTTGATTAGAAGAGTCGGTAGATACAAAGCATGTTTGGTATTAGGATTAGCTGCCGGGGTTGAGACATTCCCCCTTTTGTGTGGTTTGATTGTGATATTGGCATGCTTTAGATTCTTATCCATGATGCATCATTATGTGGAGTTCATGTATATAGTTGGATTTCTGGTTTATTTTCTTCATTTTCTTTTATTTTGATTTGTCCTTCTTATTTTAAGCTTCTAAATATATATATATATATATATATATATATATATATATATATATATATATATATATATATATATATATATATATAGATTTTCGTTTATTTTGTAAATATTGGTTTCTTTGCTCTTGGAATGACCCCTATGATGAGATATATGTGGATTCCTTTGATCCAATACCCTTGAGTTATGAGTAGCGGGGCATTTCCAAATTTTGTGTGAACACAGGGTCGGGTTATGTCCCACGCCTTGTTCTTAGCGAGAAATGAGTAGCTTATGTCCCAATGAAAAGTATGTGAGGAAAAAGAATCAATCTCTAAAGTTCACAAAGATTCTCCTAGCAAGTTTGTGTAATAGCTAGCATGCATGCATATGGAGTCAATAAGTGGTTTCACCACATGTCCATCGAGTCAATAAGTGGTTTCACCAAATGTCCATCGAGTCAATAAGTGCTAAGCACATTTTATTGAGTCCAATAAGCGGCAATGTCCACAAGGCTAGTAGCCTATTCAATAAAAAAAAAGAGAAAAAAGAGTCAATAAGTGGCCAAGCCACAAGTCCTTTGCATACTCACTAGCACACAACTTAGTCTGGTAATGTCGATGTGAACTATAGGGAGAGATTGGTTTTCCAAGCATGTGGATCTTTGGGGGATAAGTGAAAAGACTACCAAAGAGAGCAATGGTTGTGTGTGAGATGAGGTTTCCTTTGTTTATCGAGGACACACCTTAAACACTTCTCACTAGCCCATTCTAGCCCCTTGATTTATGAGCACACCTCTTGTGGAATTGCTACCCTTGGAAGTCATAATGTTTTTTTTTTCTTTGGCTTGCTTTTGAGTTGTGGGTTAATCTTTGCTCGAAAACCCTCGCGAGAGCACACTCACCCTCCTAAGGGACTTGGAGGTTTAAAGGGCTTGTCATTTACGCTAAAAATGACCGTGATTCCTACGACAGTGAGTTAGTGTAAATATGGTGTGTTTGATTAGGTTTGTTAGCTTCCAAAACATGGTGTTGTTATCATGTAGTTCGAGAATCAATTTGACTTTCCTCGAGGGCGAGCAAAGGCTTAGTGGGGTGGATTTTGATCGGTGCAATTGTCCACCATCTTATAGGACATTTTTCATCCTTTTTAGTCTTTGTTTTGCCCATATTTGTGCATTTTTAGTTGGTTTTTCCTCTGCTCGTTACATGTTACCAAGATTTTGGATTTCGTTTCATTTTTGGGTATTTTCTATGTATTTTTGAGAGAAAATGGGAATACAAGTGCTTTGATATTTTGCATAAGTTGTTTCAGGTCCACGCCAAAGCATTCGGAGCCTTGTGTGCAAAGCTCGAGCCCGGGAGTGACAATTCAGAGCTTGTAGTGGAATGGAGTTGCAGCTCCAGCTCAGAGCGTCCGCTCCACCCCTACAAACGCCCGCTCGGACCCCTTGTCGAGGACGCAGGAACTTCTTGTTGGAGCTAGAGCGTCCGCTCTTCCCCTTGGAGTGTCCGCTCCGCGTGCCCAGCCTCGGCTCAAGTCTAAGTACCACCGAGCGTCCGCTCCAGCCCCTCAGAGCGTCCGCTCCCACCTGCAGCGGCTCATTTATTCCGAATATTCCCCTTCCCTCTCATGTAATATATAAATACCCCAAATTTTCTAGATTTTCTCACCAAGAAAACTCAGCATTATTTTCAGTATTTTTAGAGAGAGAAACACAAGAGCTTTAGTAGTTTTAGCTTGTAGTCATCAACAATTTCTTCTTCATTTTGCAATCAATCCATATATTCAATCTTCTAGTTTGGTAAAAAATTTACCTTACTTTCTTTGTTATTTGTTCATCATTTTTATGTTATTATTTGTTGAGTTATTACTTGTCATTGGCTCTAATCTCTTGTTCATTGCGTTTGTGATTTAAAGTGTAAATCTTTGAGGTAGTTTTTGCAAGTCTAGTTGTTATTTTCCATGTTTATTAGTTTCTTTACATCTTCTATCATCTTTGGTCTATTTATGGTTTTTGTTAGTATGAACACCCCTCTCCTAGACTAGATTTCTAGCTAGGGGGGGGGGAAATGATGGTATTTTGATTGTTGAACATGGAGTAATTGTTGGTTTGGTATGAAATAACTTGTTGATGCTTGTTTTCTAACACGGATTGAAATGCTAGATTAGGAGTTTGGCTAACTTCTAGGATAGAATCTTGAACTAACCAAGTGTAGTTGATAAATCTAAGCATGAGGTTAGAGACAACATGTTAGGAAGGGCCTAGAGTAAATCGAACCGGGTTGTGAGCGAGGTAGAGAATGAGAGATCTAGTTACCGAGCGATTCGATCCATGGTGTTTGGTTTGGTCTAGGTTGAGATGTTGTGTGAGTGGGTGGGCTGAGAAATCTAAGCCTTCTTGCATAAACTAATCTCCTTGCTTGAAACAAATGATTTTATGCTTGCTAAGCGGTTGCTCCGTTCTTGATTATTGGAATATCATGTTTTCCCCCTTTCCTTAGTGCCTTTAATTGTTGATTTTACATCACTTTAATTTAGTTTAATTTGCATTAGACATAGTTTGTCAAAATAGTTTAGTCACCTTCCCTCTCTATCAAAAACCCCCTTTCACTCAATAACTTGGCTAAGTAATCCGCTTGTTTCTTGTTGTTCGACCCCTTAGTTTCCTATACTACTTGTTAGCTTAGCCTAGGGTAATTATTTTTTACCGGATTAGGAAGTAACGACCCCTAAACCCCGATCACACACTAGGTCGGATAAAACCTTTATCGATCAGGCCTTTTAGGTGCCATGTGATAGGGAGCCTTCGATATTGGTTGGTGTTGTCCCGGGCATCAAGTCTATGTTGAACTCCACATTCTGTTATGGTGGTATTCCCGGTTGTTCTTCTGGAAATACATCCGTGTAGTCCTTAAGTACTGGAATAGCCTCGAGTTGTTCCTCCTTCGAAACGTCTTTGACATGGCAAAGAAACACGGTTTCACCCTTTCGTTGCATCCTGAAAAAATTCATGGATGATACTAACTTCAAACTCTTGTTCATAGGTTCACCAATCTAGGTCACCTTTATTCCTTCGGATCCTTGCAAAACTATGGATTGAGCGCGACACTGAATGGCTGCTTGATACTTTGCAAATCAATCCATTCCAAGGATGACGTCGAATTATATCATGGGAACTCCTTTAAATTAGCTTCCAATTTCTCTCCGGAAATGATGACCGGGACATTTCTGAATTCTCGATAACAAGCAAAATCCTCTCCCGAAGGAAGAGTTATCATAGATTTGATAGGAGATTCTTCCGTCAACTTGGATTTTAGAACAAAAATTTTGCCACAAAAGAGACAGTTGCACCCGTATGAAACAATACATGTGCATCAAACTTATAGACTAAGAAAGTACCGGTAACCACATATGGCTGAGCGTCAGTGTAACAACCCGCATTTTAGAATCGTTGTTTTCGGGTAAAACAAGAACACGGATCATTATTAACCATAAACTTTTAATATCAAATTCATTAATGACAACAGAAGCTCTAAACTTGATTCAAATTATTCAATTAAACCAATAAATAGTCCAAAATAGCTAAATCATCAAAGTCCAAGGTTACTAATCAATTACGGAAAATCCACTAAAACTATTACAAAGGCTACAAATTGACATCAAGAAAATTAAACTATTATTCTCGCTTACTCACAATCCCAGCCCTTGCGTAACCCAATTAATCATCTCTTGTACCTGAAAAAGGATTTTGGGGTCCACAGTGAGTGGGAAGTAATTAGATTGTTCTACTTAATCTGTAACACAATTAGGAACATAAGATCAACAGAACAGTCAAACAAGTCAACAGGAAAATCAATCAAAGGCATTCACATTCAAGTATGCAGCGGAAACAAACATAACAGAATGTTCAACCAAGACTCTCAAGACAAACTTAATCCAATTCTAGACTTCTAAACTCCACTATTGACTTTCAGGTTCTAGTTTAATTCAAGTGCTAATCCGTGACACAGTCATATGCTCGTAAGGGGTCAACCACAAAGGATCTACATCCCCCAACTTTCCTTGCCTCATGCCGGGTCAACCACAAAGGATCTACTTCCCGAGCACTAGGATCCAGAACTGCCCCAAAACCGCAGCAGGGACAGTGGCTTTGACTATACCCGCGTTGTAACGACCCGACTTTTGGACATGTCGATTTACGAAGGGAAATCGATAAACGGATCATTACCAAAACTATTTAAACTAAATATTAAATTAATTAATTAAATTAAACTACCTTTATTGAATTAAATAAATAAAACTATATCCAAAGTCTAATATTCTCAAAAGAAAAGCAATTACATAAGTTGTCCTAAAAACTGTCCCAACATGTCGGGATCATAAACGAATAAATAAAGTAAAATTGTCTTAAAACATCTAGGAAACTCTAAGGTAAAGCTAAAACTCTGCCACGCTTAAGCCCAACCATCGGAAGCCCGTTCTAAGCTGCAGCATCGTCACCTGAAACTGAGGGGGGGGTCCACCGTCAGTGGCGAGTAACTAGGCTGTCCCGTTTAATCGAGGGACCGCTAAACACATAATATCATAGAATATCGCATGAAAACCATACAAAAATCTAATACATGTTATACATAATTCAATACGAGGTATGTATAAAATACGTACAAAAATACGTATACGATTACGTACAAAATACGTACAAGAATACCTGCAGAAATACGGTTAGAATACATACAAATCTACGTATAATGTACGTGTAATCATACCTGCAAAATACGGTTAGGAATACGTACAAATATACACTTACTATACATACGTTCATACATACTTACACGTATACATACATGGATACATACATACGTACATGCTTACATACAATCTTATACGAATACAGAAATACACAGCGGAAGTCTTATACCAATCTCAATACATATACTTATATAATTATACCCTTATAACCTAACTATCCCGAATTCATTCGATCATAACCTACATCTTAAATTATACATCTTATGTCATATTACAATATATGTCATAACTTATGTTACTCATCATCATCTTTTCAAAACATATCATCATATCATATCTTATCATTCATATCTTTCATATCATATCATTATCATCTTTCAGCGGACCGGTCACTATAACTCGTTGTGGATCCCGTTTGCACCACAACTTTCCTAGAACATGCCGGGGTGAGCGCGTGTACTCAACCCGTAGCGGATCTCGTTTGCACCACTAAGCCTAAGCTATGGCCATAACCCCTAAATAGCAGCTCGTGTACTACTACTTAGACGACTACATATCCTAAGACCCAGAACTACTCGGGGGAACTCGTGTGTTCGTCCCATTGAGCAGTGGCTTCGACTTAACCCAGTCTGACTACTCGGGTCATCACATCGGCGTCCTTATCTTATCTTATATCTTTCAAATCTTATATCTTATCTTATATCGGGAAATACTAGGTGGCCGTAATCGAAAATGAACCGTTCGAAGTCCCAGGAAAGAGAGGTGCGGCACGTATATTGGCCACCTTAAATACCAAGTCTTTCCTAGCCAGAGATCGAAACGATTCGTATTCCTTTTACTCTGTTTCCTTTCTTTCCCTATTAATATCTTATTCATAACTTATATAACTTATCCCTACTGATTCCTAATATTAATAATAATACTAATAATAACACTAACATTATCCGAAATATTATTATTAATAATAATAATAACCGTGTAAATAATAATAAAAATAATAATATTATTATCTATTCCTTCTTGTTACAACTTATCCCTGATAATTCGTTTAACTGTAACTTTTATAATTAATATATTAATTATTCCGAAATTATTCCTAATATTATTATAAGTCAAAATTAAACTAAAATTGACTAATTAAATACTAGGCCATTCGACATTTTCCATATAAAACCAACAATTAAATAAGTTCACAATAATTCATATAAACAATTTAATTAAACATCTAAATTAACAATTAGCATCATATAATAATTAAATCAAGATAAAAATACTATTTTTCCATCCAAGAGGCACTCGACATTTTCATGTCAACATATCAAAAATTATACCTTTAATCAAATAAATACAATTATCCATAATTCATCATACAAACTTAATAATAAACAAGTAAATCATGCTTTGAACATTAAATTATCAAAATTGAATCAAAATAAGATTAAAATAATTTATTTTTACATTCAAACCACACGGCATTCATGGCACAACAAATCAAGAACAACTTCAAGATTTAAACAATATCATGATTATTAAGGATTAACATAAAGAATGAATTAAAGATTAGCATTAATAATTCAAGAATCATCAAGATACATCTTAAAAATCATATTTTTAATTCCCTTTTAATACTAGGTTACTCGAAAAATTCAAGAAATTAATAATAACATATTTTAACAATTCAATTACCCTATTTTATACAATCTGATTTTTAAAGAATTAAATCAAGATCGACCATCTAAAGGTCTCTAATAATCTGGAAATTTCTATGGGAGCTAAATATAGGTTCAAGGTTTAACGTGCATGAATTTCGTTTAAAAATAACATCATTTACTAATTTTAAGTGATTTTATAATTAACAGATCAGATTAGAAAGAATTCGGTTTCAGATTTTTCTGCCATAGCAATCGATCTTTAAAAATTACGAAAAAATTACACAAGATTTAAAACAGTATTACTGACTTCCACCTAAAATTTCGTAGCTATTCGATTTGCGTAGATATATTAATAAATTCGTAAACCTAATCTGGACAGTTTTACCGGTTCGAAAGATTAAATTATTATAAGTAATAAAAGGACGAATTTTGCCACGAAATAAATCATGATTAATAATAAAACAGTAAATAAACTTCCACGAAAAAATTCATCAAGAAATAACAAGATTTGATTAATCAATAAATTCATACAAGAAATTATTCAACAGTTAAAGATTTTCAAGATACTACATAAAACAATCAAGAAAATTCACAAAACAAATCAAGAATTATAACCTCATATCACTCGACTTTTTCAAATTAAAACAAGCATAAATCCTACAATTTTCATGATCCATCCTAATTAACTATGTGATTAACTAACCCAAAAATTAAAAGAGAAAGCATAGTTACCTCGGATCGCTAAATTTTCCAAGGCACAAAAATAATTCACTACTTGGTGAACTTGTGCTGTTCGGCTTTTTGGAAGGGAAAGAGGAGAAAAATATAGTTTTTAGGGTTTAAGAGTATAATAGCAGATAAGAACCAAATGAAAGGGTTAGGTCCTATTTATAGAAAAAAAGAAAACAACAACCCTAAAAATTGTTAAGGAGGGCCGTGTAAAAGGGGGACAAATAGGGAAAAGTTGAGCTTAATTTGGGAGGCTCAACAAACTAGTTGGACTAGGTTTTAAAAGATTAAATTATTTATTTTAATTAGGAAAGGACAAATTGCCAAGAATAAGCCAACCTTTGGCCGATCTTCCACAAATAAGTCAACCTTTTGAAAATCCAGAAATAAGCTAACCTTGTTATCATTTAAGCCAAAAATAGGTCAAATAATTATTTAACATGTTAATTTCTATTGTGTTTTATCATTATTTTACAATCATTCAACCTATTTTTTGCTTTAAATGATAACAGTAACTTAAAATAACAGATAACTAATACATTAAAAAATCATTTAACCTATTTTTGGCTTAAATGATAACAAGGTTGGCTTATTTCTGGATTTTCAAAAGGTTGGCTTAATTGTGGAAGATCGGCCAAAGGTTGGCTTATTCTTGGCAATTTTTCCTTTTAATTAATCTAATTAATCCACAATATCTAATTAATTAGATTAAAAAAAAAAACAACATTGGCCCAAAAACAAAAAGGGGACCGGCCAAGTTTATAAGAGGGGAAAAAGATTGGGTCATTGGCCCAATTGAGTTAAAAGAGAGGAAAATAAAATAAAGCAGTCCAAATAAATGGGCCTTTTGGACTTAAAATAAAATAAAATATTTAGGAGAAAAGAAAATGAATAAAAGGATGGACTGCGTAATATATGGATCAAAGGAAACAATTGGGCTCGGGTTTTTGCAAGACAAAATAAAAAGAAATTTAAGGCCAGGCTTAAAATGATTAGATGGCTACACAAAATAATATTTAATTAAATAATAATCAATTAAATAGTCAATTGATTATACATTTAATTAATAAATAAAAATTTTAAAATATCCCAAATTTTCGGGGTATTACAATCACCCCTCCTTAAGAAATTTCGTCCTCGAAATTTGCTAAAGGAAGCACACGTAAGGAAACAATGAAACAAAAGAAACATCAAAAACATAAAAGATCAGTTCGAGGCGGAGACCTGTGGGTTATGGGCTTACCACACTTCCGCTGCGCCACTCTGATATACAACGCCGGTCACGGCCACTAAGTGATGGTTCCGGACTTGCCTTTCTTCAAACAATGCATACGTACGGCACACGAAAACGGCGTCAAAACGGAAACGAAAACGATAAGACGTCTTAACCCTAGCTTCTACCCATGGTTTCACTCACCTAGGTTTTCCATATTAGGCTAAGTTTCGCTCGGATTTATAAAGCACTCAACTTTCGAAGTTACTTGTGAAGAAGTAACTTAGGGTCAAACCTATGGCTCGGATACCAACTGTAACGACCCGACTTTTGGACATGTCGATTTACGAAGGGAAATCGATAAACGGATCATTACCAAAACTATTTAAACTAAATATTAAATTAATTAATTAAATTAAACTACCTTTATTGAATTAAATAAATAAAACTATATCCAAAGTCTAATATTCTCAAAAGAAAAGCAATTACATAAGTTGTCCTAAAAACTGTCCCAACATGCCGGGATCATAAACGAATAAATAAAGTAAAATTGTCTTAAAACATCTAGGAAACTCTAAGGTAAAGCTAAAACTCTGCCACGCTTAAGCCCAACCATCGGAAGCCCGTTCTAAGCTGCAGCATCGTCACCTGAAACTGAGGGGGGGGTCCACCGTCAGTGGCGAGTAACTAGGCTGTCCCGTTTAATCGAGGGACCGCTAAACACATAATATCATAGAATATCGCATGAAAACCATACAAAAATCTAATACATGTTATACATAATTCAATACGAGGTACGTATAAAATACGTACAAAAATACGTATACGATTACGTACAAAATACGTATAAGAATACCTGCAGAAATACGGTTAGAATACGTACAAATCTACGTATAATGTACGTGTAATCATACCTGCAAAATACGGTTAGGAATACGTACAAATATACACTTACTATACATACGTTCATACATACTTACACGTATACATACATGGATACATACATACGTACATGCTTACATACAATCTTATACGAATACATAAATACACAGCGGAAGTCTTATACCAATCTCAATACATATACTTATATAATTATACCCTTATAACCTAACTATCCCGAATTCATTCGATCATAACCTACATCTTAAATTATACATCTTATGTCATATTACAATATATGTCATAACTTATGTTACTCATCATCATCTTATCAAAACATATCATCATATCATATCTTATCATTCATATCTTTCATATCATATCATTATCATCTTTCAGCGGACCGGTCACTATAACTCGTTGTGGATCCCGTTTGCACCACAACTTTCCTAGAACATGCCGGGGTGAGCTCGTGTACTCAACCCGTAGCGGATCTCGTTTGCACCACTAAGCCTAAGCTATGGCCATAACCCCTAAATAGCAGCTCGTGTACTACTACTTAGACGACTACATATCCTAAGACCCAGAACTACTCGGGGGAACTCGTGTGTTCGTCCCATTGAGCAGTGGCTTCGACTTAACCCAGTCTGACTACTCGGGTCATCAGGTGGGCGTCCTTATCTTATCTTATATCTTTCAAATCTTATATCTTATCTTATATCGGGAAATACTAGGTGGGCGTAATCGGAAATGAACCGTTCGAAGTCCCAGGAAAGAGAGGTGCGGCACGTATATTGGCCACCTTAAATACCAAGTCTTTCCTAGCCAGAGATCGAAACGATTCGTATTCCTTTTACTCTGTTTCCTTTCTTTCCCTATTAATATCTTATTCGTAACTTATATAACTTATCCCTACTGATTCCTAATATTAATAATAATACTAATAATAACACTAACATTATCCGAAATATTATTATTAATAATAATAATAACCGTGTAAATAATAATAAAAATAATAATATTATTATCTATTCCTTCTTGTTACAACTTATCCCTGATAATTCGTTTAACTGTAACTTTTATAATTAATATATTAATTATTCCGAAATTATTCCTAATATTATTATAAGTCAAAATTAAACTAAAATTGACTAATTAAATACTAGGCCATTCGACATTTTCCATATAAAACCAACAATTAAATAAGTTCACAATAATTCATATAAACAATTTAATTAAACATCTAAATTAAAAATTAGCATCATATAATAATTAAATCAAGATAAAAATACTATTTTTCCATCCAAGAGGCACTCGACATTTTCATGTCAACATATCAAAAATTATACCTTTAATCAAATAAATACAATTATCCATAATTCATCATACAAACTTATTAATAAACAAGTAAATCATGCTTTGAACATTAAATTATCAAAATTGAATCAAAACAAGATTAAAATCATTTCTTTTTACATTCAAACCACACGGCATTCATGGCACAACAAATCAAGAACAACTTCAAGATTTAAACAATATCATGATTATTAAGGATTAACATAAAGATTGAATTAAAGATTAGCATTAATAATTCAAGAATCATCAAGATACATCTTAAAAATCATATTTTTAATTCCCTTTTAATACTAGGTTACTCGAAAAATTCAAGAAATTAATAATAACATATTTTAACAATTCAATTACCCTATTTTATACAATCTGATTTTTAAAGAATTAAATCAAGATCGACCATCTAAAGGTCTCTAATAATCTGGAAATTTTTATGGGAGCTAAATATAGGTTCAAGGTTTAACGTGCATGAATTTCGTTTAAAAATAACATCATTTACTAATTTTAAAGGATTTTATAATTAACAGATCAGATTAGAAAGAATTCGGTCTCAGATTTTTCTTCCATAGCAATAGATCTTTAAAAATTACGAAACAATTACACAAGATTTAAAACAGTATTACTGACTTCCACCTAAAATTTCGTAGCTATTCGATTTGATTAGATATATTAATAAATTTGTAAACCTAATCTGGACAGTTTTACCAGTTCGAAAGATTGAATTATTATAAGTAATAAAAGGACGAATTTTGCCACGAAATAAATCATGATTAATAATAAAACAGTAAAGAAACTTCCACGAAAAAATTCATCAAGAAATAACAAGATTTGATTAATCAATAAATTCATACAAGAAATTATTTAACAGTTAAAGATTTTCAAGATACTACATAAAACAATCAATAAAATTCACAAAACAAATCAAGAATTCTATCCTCATATCACTCGACTTTTTCGAATTAAAACAAGCATAAATCCTACAATTTTCATGATCCATCCTAATTAACTATGTGATTAACTAACCCAAAAATTAAAAGAGAAAGCATAGTTACCTCGGATCGCTAGATTTTCCAAGGCACAAAAATAATTCACTACTTGGTGAACTTGTGCTGTTCGGCTTTTTGGAAGGGAAAGAGGAGAAAAATATAGTTTTTAGGGTTTAAGAGTATAATAGCAGATAGGAACCAAATGAAAGGGTTAGGTCCTATTTATAGAAAAAAAAAAAAACAACCCTAAAAATTGTTAAGGAGGGCCGTGTAAAAGGGGGACAAATAGGGAAAAGTTGAGCTTAATTTGGGAGGCTCAACAAACTAGTTGGACTAGGTTTTAAAAGATTAAATTATTTATTTTAATTAATCTAATTAATCCACAATATCTAATTAATTAGATTAAAAAAAAAACAACATTGGCCCAAAAACAAAAAGGGGACCGGCCAAGTTTATAAGAGGGGAAAAAGATTGGGTCATTGGTCCAATTGAGTTAAAAGAGAGGAAAATAAAATAAAACAGTCCAAATAAATGGGCCTTTTGGACTTAAAATAAAATAAAATATTTAGGAGAAAAGAAAATGAATAAAAGGATGGACTGCGTAATATATGTATCAAAGGAAACAATTGGGCTCGGGTTTTGGCAAGACAAAATAAAAAAAAATTTAAGGCCAGGCTTAAAATGATTAGATGGCTACACAACATAATATTTAATTAAATAATAATCAATTAAATAGTCAATTGATTATACATTTAATTAATAAATAAAAATTTTAAAATATCCCAAATTTTCGGGGTATTACACGCGTTCATGGCTCTTTAGCACTAGACGGGCAGTCACTTCATAGATTAATTATCGTTTCAAGTTCAATTTTCCAGTTCACACTTTGACTTTCTTTGACACAACTTGACTTTTAATCAACTCTAGTTCAACTTAACTTAACTCAAGACTCTAGTCCAAGACTCTTATACTCGACAAATTTGACAACATCACACGGTAATTCGACATTCATCAATAATCATTCTATTCAACAAGTTCATACATAAAGACAAGCATTAATCATAATTCCAACAACATAATTTCAATCAGTGGAACAAGATAGAATTCGAAAGCTTACCCATTACTTACCATGATCACACGCCTTTTTGGAATAGCAATTATACAATATTTCATCATTAAACATCCTATAATCAATACAATCCTAAATATAAATTACAAGTTTAAACTAACAGAAATAATTCCAAGTGCATAATCTAATTCTAGTCTTTAAATTAATTAGATCATAAAATCCAAGTCTTTCATTGCTTCTTTCTACTCGGCATTTTCGAATAACAAGGATCAAGAACCAAAGTTTTGATTTAATTAAAATACAAGCTTTGTCTAAATTAATCTAAATAATTTCAAGAACAAGTTCAAACTCTAATCTTTTATTATGAAATCAAGTAAAAATCATCATCTTTATTTTATGAAACCACACGGCTTTTTCATAAATTAAACACACTAAATTCTTTCTTTTCATATTCTAAAAATATCAAGGTTAAATTTAGGATACTAGATTAATTAAATAAAAATTGATACTTGTTTTATATTCCAGATTTTTGAGCCTTTAGTTTAATTCAACAAGATTATCACACGGTTTTTACTATGATTGAATAATCAAGATCAAGTCTTTATGATTCAAGAACCATGCTAAATACAGAATTAATTCAAGATTAACTTAAAAGACTATTAGTAGATCAAGATTTTAGCAAAAGATTAAGCCTTTATTATGATAAATACTCGAACCATAGATGTAACACACACGGCTTATATATACACAACATGTATAAATTATTCACTAGATAATTCAACAATTCTAATTAGCAAGAATCATACAACAAGCATAGAATAAGGTAAAAGCATGAAATAAACTTGTCAAACTATCATAGAACAATATTACTTCACTCGACATTCTTGGCTAACTAACAACATGTAATTCAAAAATTCAACAATCATAATTCTAAATAATACTACATAGTTCTAAACCTATTCTAAAAATTATATAACTAATTAATCCTAAAGATTAAATAAAACAAACTAATTACCTTATTTGGAGAAATATGATTCGAGTATTCCAAGAGGGTCACACGGCTCTTCCTAGAGTCTTTCTTGGCTTCTTGTTCCAATCTTTAAGGTTGAATGGAATTTGGGAACAGTTTGTGGTTTTTGTTTCTGATTAATAATTTTGGAATAAAAGTTATAGAAGTTCTTGTTTTTGTTCCCCCCTTTGGTTGGCTGGCTATAATCCTAAATTAAGGGTGTTGTTCTCTTCTAAATTTAAGTAAGGTAGTTAGGATAAAAACTAGATTTTTTGGGGTGAGGTCAACTATAGATATCTAGTTTATTAATTTTAGTACTTAAATTGAATTAATCAAATAAGGAAATAATAAGGAAGGGGCCGGCTCTTTTGGGGGTGAGTGAGGAAGGGTATTGTCTTCCTAAAATCTAGTAGTGTAGTTAGGAATAAAAGTTGGATTTTTTTAGATTAAGTCATAATAGATATAGATTGCTAATTTTTGTTGAAAATAGAATGGAATAAAATAATAAAAAAAAATTAATAAGGGGCCGTGGGTTTAATGATTGGGATAATGTAAGGTCATAAGATTAAATTAATAAAAGGAAGGGGAAAAGAATAGGGACATATTTAATTAAAAGATATTAACAGAAACAAAAAGGAATGGTTAGAATAATTAAAATAAATAAAATAATCAAGATAAAAGGATTAAAGGGAAATGAAAGGAAAGGTAGAGGGAAAAATGATGGAGAAATAAGATGATCCTGGTCCAAATAATTGTAAGGAAGAAAAGGGTAACAACTTAGAGAAAATAGGGAATGACATAATTAAAGGGTATTATTGGTTAACAAATAGAAGAAATAATTAGGATAAATGTGTAACCACATTTAGGAAAATATGGGGTTAAATCCATTAAAATATATAATAGAATAAAATAGGATAATAAGATAATTAAAGGGAAAGAAAACTGATCAAATGGAAAGAAGGAAAAGAAGTGGGCTTGAATTATTTCGGGCCAAGGTAAGAAGTATGGTCCAAACACTGAAATAGTTTTTGGGGCTTGAAATCAATTCCTGAACTGGATTATTATTCCCAAAGCTAACTTTTAACTTGGGCCAGAAATCATATGAAAAGGCTACTCAAGTCCGGTTACCAAGAAAGGGACTAAAATTACTTCTAACCCCTACTTAGCCAACTCGTCATTAATTCAACATTAAATTTGAGTCGGTCCACAACCTTGAATTGCTTTAAGATGGGGTTTGATGAATCTAACGGGTTGAGGCCAAATGAAAGAATGTAGGATAGCCATCAAAAGGAAAATTTGTTTGACACATTTTATAAAATATTAATAACATAAATTCCCAGAATACAATTTTAAAAAGATTTCCATTTATAAAACAGGGAATTCGTTAATAGTTTTCGAAATAAATATAAAAGGCAAAGAAAAGATAAACTTATTATCTAAAATTCTAACCCCAAAAATATGGGGTGTTATAGTCAGCCTCTTCCTGCGTCACACAGAAGATTCTGTTCTTCATCTGTGCCTGGTTGTCTGATGTAGCTGGCTTCTTGCTAGGCCAAACGAGTGACTTATGACCCTCTTATCCGCATTCAAAGTACACAATGGGCGAACCATCACTCTTCTTGCCTGGGTGGTTCTCCTTCTTACATCCCGGACATATTATGATTCCTTGACTAGAGAATGGTCTGGCAAGCTGCTGAGTTCTCTGAGTCGGTTCAAACCGAGGCTTCTTGGATGGTGTTGGAGCGGAGGTCACAGATGCCCTTTTCTTGGCGGCATCCTCTTCTGTAACGGAAGCATGAATCTCGAGTGCTACTTCATAGGCCCTCTGAAAAGTTGTTGCTCCACTACTGATTACATGGACTCTAATGTGGGGATCCATCTTCTTGACATATCGCTTCACCCTTTCGGCTTCAGAAGGAATTACGACTGCTGCAAAACGGGACAATTATGTGAACTTGTCGATGTAGGCTTGCACAGACAGGTTCCCTTGAGTGAACATTAAGAGTTCCTGTTGCTTTTCCCAGCGGAGCTCATCTGGGAAGAATTGCTCCTGAATCCTCTCCGTATACCCTTGCCAATTCATCACTAACTCTATGTCGGGGTTGGCTTTGACGATGCTCCACCAGTTGTCTGCTTCACCTTTCGGATAATATGCCGCTATCTGCACCCTTTCTTCTCCTGGACAAGCTGTGGCATCAAAAAATTTCCGCATCTCTCGAATCCATTTCTCGAGAGCTACAGGGCCAGCCACCCCTTCATAGACCGGTAGTCGATGACATCCAATCCGATCGAAGGAGGATTGTCCATTAGATTGATGGACACCTCTCTGAGCCAAGGTGACGATGGCATCTTCCAGGGCTCGGCGCCTGTAGCGGGAGCTGGAAACACTATTGGGGGTCGACATACTACAAAAGAAAAATATCTTGGTTAGTTACAAGCAATCACATCACCCTATAATCTAAGACGCAAAGACAGAATTGCCTAACCCAAGCTTCTACCCAAGGCTTCTCTCCCTAAGTTTACCATTTTAGGCTAAGTTGCACTCTTGATTTCATACAACACTAAACATTCAAGTTATTTATGAAGAAGTAACTTCAGGGTTTTAACCTAAGCTCTGGTACCAACTGTAATGACCCGACTTTTCGTACGTTGTCGATCTCGTAATCATTGATAAACCGGTTCGTTACCAATTGTTATCAAGACAATAATTAACAGTTTAACAACTAAATTGAATTCAAAGTCTAAATTTTAATAATTGAAAGGAAATAATGGAATCCTCAAACAACTAATTATAGGGAAACAAAGTCCAAACTTAACAACATAAAGAAATCCTGGCCCAACAAACTGGGCAAAAACTAGGAAAACTGTAAATGAAATCTGAAGGTAACGTAAGAACAACTAAATTCCTCGCCACCGCTCTCAACCCAAATCCACGCTAAGGCCCAATTATTCTTCGTCTTTATTACTTGAAATGGGGTCCACAATAAGTGGGGAGTAACTAGGCTGTTCCACTTGAAGTGGAACCATAAAATATATAATAAAACAAAGCAACCATATCATAATAATAACGAGAAACAAGGAATTCCAACAATTTAAGCAATTCAACTGACTTAACGACAATCAATCATGTTAAAACCATACCAACACAAGTACAGCGGAAGACTTAATGACAAAGGACATAGTAACGTTCGTAACATAAAATCAAAACATGCTTAACAATACTTGACTGAAATATTAATCATGCAGTAACTCAACTGACTTCTAACCAATCATACAGTCGAATCAACTGATATCTAAACAAGCAATGGCCACGACCGAAGACGATATGACATAATCACCACGACTAAAGTCCATAACACATAATCGCCACGACCGAAGTCGATACACATAATCCGAAGTCGATAACACATAAATTGACTCTTGCTTAATTCTAAACATGTAAATGCTTCACATAAAATATGCTGCTTTAGAAACGAATGGTAAGTATTCATGGAACTTAGCATTCAAACCCATGCAACACACGTAATTGGCTCTACCACGTAAATAGTTCAGATAATACTCAAAGGCACATAATAAATCATCTAGTAATCATTTAATCAGGTAATCATCATATAATCATGCTTTTCAATACAAAAAAGAAATAAAAATCCAGCCTTTAATTACATAAAACACTCGGCCATGCACGAAAGTAAGCAACAAGAAGATCATGCAGATTTATCATGCCAAAAATAAATCATAACTTCAAACGATCATGCAATTGAACTATTAAAATAAATTTTCGATTTTTATACTTGAAACAACAATATTAAAAATAAAAACTTTAATCCATAAATAACATCAAAAACTCGACAATTCAAGAATGATCAAGAAACAAAAATAAAATTTAAGATTTGCATTCTATAGTCATTTTAATAAAAGAATCATGCTTAAAAACTAAAGATTAAATCAAGAATTGAATACAAATTCATGCTTTCAAGTTCCATAGGTTTGAAAATTCATGAATAAAAAGGACATTAAAATTCTACATTCAAGAATTAAAGAAACGTGCAAATTCAAATATTAAATCATGAATTATAATAAATAAAGATCAAAGAATTATCTAGAATCATGTGAAACCATTAAGAATCATCAAGAAACATTGCAAAAATCAACTCTGCAATAGAGGGCCGACCAACATGCAATTTACATTCATAAATCATAATATAAACAATAATTAATTAAATAAATCACAAATTAAGATTTAAATAATTCAAGAAACTATCAACAACATGTTCAAGAAAACACACGCATGGTTTGAACATAGGCTAGCAAATTCATGATAAAAATTCTACAATTAACATCAAATTCTATCAAATTATGCAATTTCATTATCCTAATTCTAAGTGGTAAGTCTAGTTACCTAAGTAAGGTGTCAAAACCGGAAAAAACGATCCCTTTGCTACTTGGCCACCTCACGGCTAGTAACAGCTACAAAGGTTCGAGATTGATTAGATTCAATCAAGGAATAGATAGAGAAAAACATGATTAAAGATTCTAGAAAATATAATCTTTACTCAGCTTTAGAATTAAGAGAAAAGAAAAGAGAAATTTTAGATAGAGAGAGAGAGAGAGAGACGAGTAGGACGATGGTGATGGGAGCAAAATATGATTGACTTGAATAATTGGTTCAAGTTAGGAGGGTATAAATAGATGTAAGCTTAAAGGATAATAGAATAATTAAGCTTGTGGGCTTTTAACTTAATAATAATTAATACCCCATAAGAGGGGAGATGGCCATAGAGGGCCGACCAACATATCCCAAAATTGGGCTTTGGGCCCAAGTTGGATCAAGATTAAGAATAAGTAATAAGAGTACTTAGCCCAATAACCTACGTTTGGGCTCAGATTGGAAAGAATAAGTAATTAATCGACGAAATTTTCTAACCCTGATTTACGGTTTATAACATCAACAACCCTAACACAGCTTCTTCTTCCAACACACGAGTTAGGCTTTCTCCTCCTTTGAATCTAGAGCACACACCTTCTTTCGGTAATGGGATTTGTTGCTTAGTAGTGGGGGTTGAGACCTTATTCTTCCTTCCCATGGCTTGGAGATGGCTATTGAAACAACCAACTTAGCGCAAAACCGCACCACTGAAGAGGGTAGAAAAAATCTCCTCTCAGCTAACTGTCTTTAGCTTTCTATCTCTGATTTTCTTTTTATTCAATAAGTTTTGTTTAAATTAAGGGATTGTTCAACATCACCATTTGACATTTTAAGTTTTATGTTTTCCAAAAATTGAAAAGTGAAACTTGTTTATGACTTAATTATATATTTTTGTTTTTAAAAAAAACCAACGATTAATTTTAACTTCATTATTCAATTTTTAATTGTGAGCAATGTTGAGTACTCTCCATTATACTTAACTCTCCCAACATGATTAGAAATCATTTTTTTATAAATTCATTTTCCTACCATAAAGTATTTTTTTTTATAGGAAAGATGAATTTCATTTAAAAATTGTCGTACGACATCTGCATCAGATAGATATAAGTATATAAATAAAAAAAGATCTAAATTATGGAAACAAGGTTCACATCCAAAACAACTAATTAAAAGAATACTCAAGTGCAACTCATGGAGAATGGATTCATTAACGAAACACCACGTTAATTTCAATGTCTATGCATCGATCTTCATAATTTGTTCCATAGTTATCTTGAACGAAGAAAGTGCATCATATATTATACCTTCCTGGACCATCATCATCTTCCACATAACTTGAAACATTTAAAAGAAATTAGTACCACAAAACTACCATAAAGACTAAACACAATAAATCCTAAAAAGAGGAAAGAAAACTCGCATAACAAGAGACTCACTAATTAGAGAGAGAAATTGTGTTCCTTTGCTGCGATTTTCATCTGGTGAACTCTGATGGAGGTTTGAGCTATGGGGAAGAAGAAATCTCACTCTACTCCCATGCCTAAGCAGGCTGGGATGGTCCAAGGGAAGTTAGGCAATCGATCTAATGGTTCGAATGGTTCTAATAGGGTTTATTCTGGACTTGGGGTCGTGCAGGAAGAGGAGGATGTGGTGCTTTCACCTGGTGCTGGGGGTAATTCAACTTTGGGACCCACCTACAAGGTGAGTAGGGAAGCTAATGAGGGGCGGTTTGCAGGAGATACTGGTCAGGAGGGGTTGTACGCCAATGGAATATTAACGCTTGAGGCAGAGGGGGCATTTGAAGCAGATCCACTTGAGGAGGGTCCTGCTCCTTGGGTTGATCGTTTTAAGGGGTCCTTAGCTGCAAAGGGAATATCTCTAAAGTTCGTGAGTCCCTTAGTGAAGGATAGCTCAAAGGTGGTTAATTTCAAACCGACTGAGCTTGCTCGAGGAGCCAAACAATGGGAGAATGCTATTATCTTTTATGTGATAAGTTTTAAGACTACTTTGGCTGCTTTAACTAGATATTTTGTGCAATTTTGGAGTAATATTACTAAGCCTGTTTTGTATCTACATGATGGTGGCTATTTTATTGTTGAATTCCAATCTAAGGATGACTTTAGGGAATTTCTCTATACTGGCCCTCACATGTTTTATAGTCATCCCACCATTGTTAAAGCTTGGTCTCCTAGCTTTAATTTGCAGAATGGGGTTCTTAGATTTATTCCATTATGGGTTAAGCTTCCTGGATTACCTTTGAACTGTTGGCTAGAAGACTGTCCTAGTAGGGTGGCAAGTGTGATTGGGACCCCTATTTGCGCTGATGAGTGTACTACTAAACAGGAGAGTGTGTCATTTTATAAGGTCTAGGTGGATGTTGATGTTACAAATCCGTTGGTTTCCTCTGTGGATATCCAGGGGGAGGATGGAGATGTTGTACCTTAGAAGGTTGTATATGAGTATAAGCCTCCTAACTGTCAGAAATGTCAGAGGGTTGGGCATGATTGTGTTAAGAAGCAACATAAAACACAACCAAAGAAGCAATGGGTTCCTAAGGCAGCTGCTAAGCCTGCTGATGCCTCTTATGGTGTGGATGGTGCTGCTGGTGTAGAGGGTGAGGGTCAACATGATGTTGGTGTGGATGCTGAGGTTAGGGTGGACAATGACAGGGATCTGGTCACTATGGTTACTCCACCTCTTATTGCTACTCAGGCTGGGTCTGAGGAGGGTGGCAAATGGAATGTGGTTTCTAGGAAGACTAGGGATATTGTTAGGAGGCCTGCTGAGAATGTTATTACTTCTAATTCATATAGGGCTCTCCTAAAGGATGAAGATGTGGGTGATGTGGTGGAGGATGGGGAAGGGCTTGAGCAGTTTCCCCCATGATTGTCTGGAGTTGGAACATCATGGGGCTTAATGACCCCTCTAAAGTAAGTGACCTTAAAAGGTTGCTTAGCTTGCATAATGTGAATGTTGCTGGTATTTATGAGACTAAGGTTAAGGCTAGTAATTAATGAGAATAAAGTTCAAAAGAAGCTTGGTAATAAATGGGTATGGATTACTAATACTCATGCCTCTTGTAAAGCGATGATTTGGGTTAGATTCCATGTGGATAGGGCTATGGTTAATGTTATTGATGTACATGACCAGTATGTGCATTGCTTGGTTAGGTCTACTAATTGGAAGACTGAGATGTATTGCACCTTTGTGCATGGATTTAATGCTCTTGATGGTAGGCATGCTTTATGGGATCGTATTAGAAGTCTTAGGGCTGGGAGTATACCTTGGCTATGCTTGGGTGAATTCAACTCTGTGCTTTCTGAGATGATAGGTACAATGGTAGGCCTGTTGAGAGTTCTGAATGGGCTGATTTCAAAGAGATGTTGAGTGTTATGGATTTTACTGTTGTTAGATCAAGGGGTAGTTACTATTCCTGGAATAACAAGCAGCTGGGGGAGGGGAGGGTTGAGAGCATGATTGATTGAGTGGTGGATAACTTGGCTAGGATTGAGGAGTATCCTCAAGTGGAAGGTTTGTACCTTCCACATTCCCTTTCTGACCACTGTCCTATCACTAGTAAAAAAAGTAGTTATTGTAACGGGCAAAAATGGCCTATTGTAACGGTCATCTGCCGTTACAATTGGCCCCGTTACAATATCTACTATTTATTATAACAGGCACCTGTTAGTTACAATAAATGACTTATTGTAACGGGCGTATCAGGTGCCCGTTACAATAAGCCATTTATTGTAACTAACACTTCCTGATGCCTGTTACAATGAAGCTTTTTTTTTAAAAAAAAAATAACACTATTGTAACGGGCTTTGCGTAGCAAAACCCTTTACAAAAGTGTTATTTTTTTTAAATAAAAATAATAATAATGATTTATGCTTCGAGGCCCACAATCGATCACAATATCAAATGGCTTAGCCGTCAATAACTTCATTCATCATCAAAATATATATCGCTAGTTAGTAATTGAATATAATCCAAAACCACACATTTAATGTGTGCTAATGTTATGTAATATACATCCAAAAAACAACATAAAAACCTATACATTAACTCACTAAAAAGTTACTCCTAAAAAAATCAGCCCATTGTTCTCGAATTTCGTCGATTTCCTCAATGCTGTAGGCGGTCGATCTTCCAATATAATCCTTAAAAACAAATAATTACGAAAATTATTACACAGTATAATTATTGTATGATGATAAAATATAAATGATCCAACTATTATTTAGACATAATCACGTTCTATATCATTCATTTAATCAATAAAAACTTGTGCGCATGAGTTTGGGCATAAATAGGACATTTGGGAAAAAAAACAATGCAAATCGGTCATTTTTGGCTAGTTTTGGGCGTTTTCATGCCCATCTTCCTACCAATCAACCAATTTATATGTTTAATATGGTTTATACATGTCCTAAAACATTTATTTAAGCATAAAATGAATTATTTGCATCATATTGGGAAAAAATAGCATGTTTTGAGTGTTTTCTTTTCCATTTTCGCACCAACCAACCTATTTCAAGTGTTCAAGGATTGAGTAAGTCCTATCACATTTATTAAAGTATAAAATGACTTGTTGAAATAATTTTGGGCACCAATAGCATGTTTTGGAACAAAAACAAGGCAAATGGGTCATTTTTGGCTAGTTTTGAGTGTTTTCTTTCCCATGTTCACACCAACCGACCTATTTCAAGTTTTCAAGGTTTGAACAAGTCCTATAACATTTACTTAAGCATAAAATGACTTGTTTGCATGATTTTGGGCACGAATAGCATGTTTCGGAACAAAAACAAGGCAAATGGGTCATTTTTGGCTCTTTTTTAGTGTTTTCATGCCCATCTTCTTATCAATCAACCAATTAATGATTTTTAAGGTTTATACATGTTCTATATCATTCATTTAAGCGTATAATGACTTATTCGCATGATTTTGGGTAAAAACAAAACGATTTAGAACAAAAACAAGGAGATAAGGTAATTTTTGGCTACTTTTGGGCGTTTTCATGCCCATATTCCTACCAAGCAACCAATTTATTGTTTTTAAGCTTTATACATGTCCTATAACATTTATTTAAGCTTAAAATTTCTTATTAGCATGATTTTGGACGAAAATAGGATGTTTTAGAACAAATACAAGGCAAGTGGGTCATTTTTGGGTAGTTTTTAGTGTTTTCACTAACCATGTTACCATGAACCCAGCTATTTCAAGTTTTCAAGGTTTAAAAAACTCCTATAACAGTTATTTAAACATAAAATGACTTGTTCGCATGATTTTGGGCACCAATAGCATGTTTTGGAACAAATACAAGACAAGTGGGTCATTTTTGGGTAGTTTTTAGTGTTTTCTCTCCCATGTTAGCATGAGCAAACCTATTTCAAGTTTTCAAGGTGTAAAAAAGTCCTATAACAGTTATTTAAATATAAAATGACATGTTTGCATGATTTTGGGCACCAATAGCATGTTTTGGAACAAATACAAGACAAATGGGTCATTTTTCACCAGTTTTGAGTGTTTTCATGCCCATCTTCTTACCAATTAACCAATTAATGGTTTTTAAGGTATGAACAAGTCCTATAACATTTATTTAAGCATAAAATGACTTGTTTGCATGATTTTGGGCACCAATAGCATGTTTCGGAACAAAAACAAGGCAAATGGGTTATTTTTGGCTATTTTTGAGTGTTTTCATGCCCATCTTCTTACCAATCAGCCAATTAATGATTTTTAAGGTTTGAACAAGTCCTATAAAATTTATTTAAACATAAAATGACTTGTTTGCATGATTCTGGGCAAAAATAGCATGTTTCGGAACAAAAACAAGGCAAATGGGTCAGTTTTGGCTAGTTTTGAGTGTTTTCTCTCCCATGTTAGCATGAACCAACCTATTTCAAGTTTTCAAGGTTTAAAAAAGTCCTATAACAGTTATTTAAACATAAAATGACTTGTTTGCATGATTTTGGGCACCAATAGCATGTTTTGGAACAAATACAAGGCAAATGGGTCATTTTTGGGTAGTTTTGAGTGTTTTCATGCCCATCTTCTTATCAATCAACCAATAAATGGTTTGTAAGGTTTGAACAAGTCCTATAACTTTTATTTAAGCATAAAATGACTTGTTGGCATGATTTTGGGCACCAATAGCATGTTTTGGAACAAATACAAGGCAAGTGGGTCATTTTTGGGTAGTTTTTAGTGTTTTCTCTCCCATGTTAGCATGAACCAACCTATTTCAAGTTTTCAAGGTGTAAAAAAGTCCTATAACAGTTATTTAAATATAAAATGACATGTTTGCATGATTTTGGGCACCAATAGCATGTTTTGGAACAAATACAACACAAATGGGTCATTTTTCACCAGTTTTGAGTGTTTTCATGCCCATCTCTTACCAATCAACCAGTTAATGGTTTTTAAGGTATGAACAAGTCCTATAACATTTATTTAAGCATAAAATGACTTGTTTGCATGATTTTGGGCACCAATAGCATGTTTCGGAACAAAAACAAGGCAAATGGGTTATTTTTGGCTATTTTTGAGTGTTTTCATGCCCATCTTCTTACCAATCAGCCAATTAATGATTTTTAAGGTTTGAACAAGTTCTATAACATTTATTTAAACATGAAATGACTTGTTTGCATGATTCTGGGCAAAAATAGCATGTTTCGGAACAAAAACAAGGCAAATGGGTCAGTTTTGGCTAGTTTTGAGTGTTTTCTCTCCCATGTTAGCATGAACCAACCTATTTCAAGTTTTCAAGGTTTAAAAAAGTCCTATAAAAGTTATTTGAACATAAAATGACTTGTTTGCATCATTTTGGGCACCAATAGCATGTTTTGGAACAAATACAAGGCAAATGGGTCATTTTTGGGTAGTTTTGAGTGTTTTCATGCCCATCTTCTTATCAACCAACCAATTAATGGTTTTTAAGGTTTGAACAAGTCCTATAACTTTTATTTAAGCATAAAATGACTTTTTTGCATGATTTTGGGCACCAATAGCATGTTTTGGAACAAATACAAGGCAAGTGGGTCATTTTTGGGTAGTTTTTAGTGTTTTCTCTCCCATGTTAGCATGAACCAACCTATTTCAAGTTTTCAAGGTGTAAAAAAGTCCTATAACAGTTATTTAAATATAAAATGACATGTTTGCATGATTTTGGGCACCAATAGCATGTTTTGGAACAAATACAAGACAAATGGGTCATTTTTCACCAGTTTTGAGTGTTTTCATGCCCATCTCTTACCAATCAACCAGTTAATGGTTTTTAAGGTATGAACAAGTCCTATAACATTTATTTGAGCATAAAATGACTTGTTTGCATGATTTTGGGCACCAATAGCATGGTTCGGAACAAAAACAAGGCAAATGGGTTATTTTTGGCTATTTTTGAGTGTTTTCATGCCCATCTTCTTACCAATCAGCCAATTAATGATTTTTAAGGTTTGAACAAGTTCTATAACATTTATTTAAACATAAAATGACTTATTTGCATGATTCTGGGCAAAAATAGCATGTTTCGGAACAAAAACAAGGCAAATGGGTCAGTTTTGGCTAGTTTTGAGTGTTTTCTCTCCCATGTTAGCATGAACCAACCTATTTCAAGTTTTCAAGGTTTAAAAAAGTCCTATAAAAGTTATTTAAACATAAAATGACTTGTTTGCATCATTTTGGGCACCAATAGCATGCTTTGGAACAAATACAAGGCAAATGGGTCATTTTTGGGTAGTTTTGAGTGTTTTCATGCCCATCTTCTTATCAATCAACCAATTAATGGTTTTTAAGGTTTGAACAAGTCCTATAACTTTTATTTAAGCATAAAATGACTTTTTTGCATGATTTTGGGCACCAATAGCATGTTTTGGAACGAATACAAGGCAAATGGGTCATTCTGGTGGACTGCCTAAGGCCCACCCCTGGGAAAGGTAGACTTTTCAGGTTTCTTAATGTTCTTACTTCTAGTAAAGATTTTTTTGGTATGGTGGAGCAGAGCTGGCAGCAGATTGTTCCTGGTAATGCAATGGGGCAAGTTTGGTTGAAACTTAAAGCTCTGAATGCTCAACTGAAGAGTTTGAATGTTAAGAAATTTGCCAACATAGATGAGAAGGTCATGATGGCTAGGCAGGAGCTAGAGGATATTCAGAATGCTATGGTGGATAGTCATGCTGACCCTGGGTTACATGAAAGAGAGAAACTGGGGGTGTCCAAGGTTAAATATTGGAGTGGAATTTATGAGAACTTGTTGAAGCAAAAGGCTAGGGACTCTTGGATAAAGGTTGGTAATGGTAATACTAAGTATTTTTATTCAGTCATCAAGTAGTGGCATAGCAGGAACAGAATTGATTCCACTCTAGGAGAAGATGTGGGGATTATTACAGGTCCTAATATGGTGGAGGCTGAAATAGTTAGATTCTTTTCTTCTCAGATAGGGACTGCTGCTGATCGCCTTCCAGCTGCTGATCTCTCTACTTTCAGGAAGGGGGCCATGCTTTCTCAAGTGGCCAGGAGGTACCTTGTGGATCCAGTGATAGATTTAGAGAGTGAAAGTGCTCTTTTCAATATTGATTCAGACAAATCTCCAAGTATTGATGGTTACAATGCTTATTTTTGTAAGTATACTTGGAATATAATTAAAGTAGATATTTGTAATGCTGTTAAGGCTTTTTTTAACACTGGTATTTTGGCTGTTGGAATTGTACTACAATTACTTTAGTGCCTAAAATCCCTAACCCTCAAATGGCTAAGGATTATAGGCCTATAGCATGTTGTACTGGCTTATCTAAAATTATTTCTAAAATTTTAACCAAGAGGATAGATAAGGTAGTAGGGGAGGTATTTCTTTCACCCACGGCCTTTGAGGGAGGGTGTGTGACATTTGGTGACAACAATAAAGGACTTATCATAGGAGTAAGTTAGGTTGGTAAGTCACACTCCCAAGCAATTGATAATGTGCACTTTCTTGAAGGTTTGAGACATAAATTGTTGAGTATTTCTCAACTATGTGACAAGGGAAATAAAGTTAGTTTTGAATCAAATGCTTGTCACATAGGGATACCTGATACAGGGTAACTGGTATGTCAAGGAACAAGGCATAACAATGTGTATATCACATACTTAAGAGAAATTCTAAGGAACAGTGCCCTCTGTCTTAGTGTTGTAGAGGATGACGAATGGCTTTAGCATAAAAGACTAAAACATGTTAGTTTCACTCTGATCAACAAGCTAAGAACAACTGATTTCGTGATAGGTTTACCTAACATCAAATATGTGGCAGACCAAATTTGTCAATAGTGTGCAAAGTGTAAACATGTCAGACCTTCATTTAAACTAAAGAAAGTGGTTAGCTCCTCTAGACCATTTGAGCTTGTACACATGGATCTAAGTGGCCCCATGCGTGCATGATGGAAGGGGTTTCACCAAATAAAAAAACCCCCGTCGTAGTATGAGTGGGGGTGTCGAACACGGGGAAGGTACTTCGCAATAGCCTAGGCGTGAGCGTCGAACAAGCTAGGTCGGGTGATGGTTGCGAGAGGCGGAGAGAACTAACTAAAACTACACTAAGGAAACAAGAATAAAAGGGACTAGGGTAAGAGATCCACAACTCATACCACCATGAATTATGAATCAATCGAAACTTAGACTTAGGTCGTGGATAAGGGGAGGTCGTTCTATGATCGTACCACTCTTTCGAGCTAGTACGATGACCGGAAAGACATATACAACTCACTTTCGTGCAGCGACACATCTAACGAGTCCTAAGAACAAAATCACGAAGACCGGTAACTTTCCCTTGATCGAAGGCCCAACTTTCGTGGTGCTTCCATCAATCGGGCAAAGGAAGTCATCACCCACGTTCACCTTTCGGTCCTTCGGTGGGGATTCATCAATGAATCCTATGCTAGCTAGACACAAGACTCAACATTACCGAATCCTAAGGTACCGACAAAATCACAACCAAAAGCCAAGAAACAACTAAACCACAATCATGGAGGATTTAAGAAGTTTCACTCAAACCCTAGAAATTAACTACTCAAAATTAATTAATAAAAACATAATTAAAACTAAAACTAAATACACAAATTAACCTAAAACTATGAACAACAAAACTAACAATTAAAACCTAGAAAAACATGAACATTACATAAACACCAAAAACTTCCAACTAAACAATATAAACAACTAAATCAACAACAAAATCAAGCATAAACAACTAAATTAAAACAACATAAACATGAGAATCTAAAGCATTACTACAAGAAACAATGAAGAACTAAGTACATAAAGCAAATAAAAGCAAGTGAAGGAAAGCAAATAAAAATACCTTGAAGAGATTGAAGAACAAGAAGAAGAAGAAGAAGAAGAAGAAGAACAAACTAATTTACTAGCATAAATTGAAGAATACAAGAGTTTACATGAGAAATTGAAGAGAAAACTAAGAAAACTAAACCTAAACCCTAAATTGAGCTTCTAACCTCAGCTGAAAAAACAAAATGGGAAGACGGGGGTATATATATAACCCCCCAAAAATGTCGAGCAAAACAGCTGAAAAACACTAAACAAAACGAAAAGCAGCGCGTGAGCGGGCGCTGAAAAATGGTCAGCGCCCGCTGACCCCTACTTTCATAAGTCTTCAGGGTCTGCAGACTAAAGTCAGCGGGCGCTGAGTTTAGGTCAGCGGCCGCTGCAAGCTTCTTGGGAAGCTACTGCCTCAAAACAGGGGAGGGGGACAGCGGGCGCTGAGTTGGGGTCAGCGGCCGCTGTGTTCTCCTTTGTGATCAAAAGTGCCCTGAAGCTTCATGATTAGCGGGCGCTGAAGGGGCCATCAGCGGGCGCTGAAGCGCCATCAAATGCTACTGCCTCTTTTCAGTCAAAAATTGCCTCGAACCATAATACATCTCAGCGGGCGCTGAGGAATTCCCAGCGGGCGCTGAGGCCTTCTAAAGCCCCTACTGCCTCAAGCAATGTACATCTCAGCGGGCGCTGAGGGGTTTCCAGCGCCCGCTGAGGCCTTTTTAGCCTCAACAATGGCATAGAGGACTTGTGTTTTCCTCGAGGTTCCCGGCTCGCTTCCTCGGGTTCCGAAATTGACTCGGGACCTGCAAAAAGGGAAGAAAACGCAGAAACAAAGAAAAATAGAGGAAATCACATAGAAAAAGGGGAAGGGGACTACAAAAGCGAAACTAAACTAAAAAGACTAAAAATGCTAACAAAAGCTAAATAAAATAAGAAAATAAACTAATAAAAACTAAGAAAATAACTACCAAAATACCACTTATCAAACTCCCCCAAGCTTAGCTTTTGCTCGTCCCGAGCAAAACTTAGGCTAGAAGTGATGGAAGAGCTTGATAGGAGGTAGTACTAGAAGGGAAAAACAAAACACTAATAATTCACACTAACTCACTTTCGTAGGAATCACGGTTGTTTTTAGCAAAAACAACAGGCCATTTAAACCTCAAAGTTGCCAAGGAGGACGAGTGTGCTCTCGTAGGGGTTTCCAAAGAGTTTAACCCATAACTCTATGAAAAACAAACCAAGGCAAAGGTTCGAAGGAAACAAAAGAAAAGAAAAACAAAAAGAGAGGAAAATGAAAAGAAAAGAAAAGAAAAAAAAACAAAAACAGAAGCAACTAGTTGGACTTGTTAAGGGATCGAGGATCGATGAATGCGAACCCTTCTAAGCACTAACGGAAAACATGCTCAAAGATGTTAAGGGTGGAAAGTCAAATAAAACATGCTAGATTGGAGAACTAGAGAGGAACATTCCCTTTTCGCTCAACAACCAAGCATCCACATGCTAAGCTAGTGTCGTCTCCACCCATAAAGGTAGCTTCTCATAACTCCACCAAGGAGTCGGAAAAAAAAAACAAAAAGGAGAAACAATTTAGGCTACCCGACATCTCATCATAGCAAACCGCTCAATATGCTTGAAGCATGACTTCCTCAACCGAAAAGGACTCAACTATCTAGGATCGAGAGGGCTTTAGGGTTGTAATGTATGGATAGGGATAGGGTAGGAATCAATTTGGTTTGTGGTGCTCAAACCTAAATAGTGAAGCAATAAGTACAAATGAGCATCAAATAGCAAACGAACTCCTCAAATTCGCACACATACACCAAAAACCCCCAAGCTTATTCAAAAAACTATATGAAAAATGAAAAAAATAAAAATATACATCAAATTAAATTTTTTTTTTCTCGAACTATTCCTCCCCCTAAGCTTGAATGACACAATGCCCTCATTGTGAAAAGGAAAGGAATAATTGCTTGTGTTTTTTTTTATTTATTTTTATTTTTTATTTTTTTACATGACCTTGCCTTTTTTACAACTTAGGTCGGCTTTTGCTCTAATTCATACAAATTAACACACTTTCGCTTGGGCGAACTCCTTACTTCAGAAATTTTCAAAACAAAACATATACAAACCAAGACGCTCCAATTGCTTCACTACACCTAAAGGGTACAAAACAAAATAATGGGAATCAAGGCTTGTGACGTGGCTAGAAGAAAGGAAGGGCCAAGCTCAAAGGGTTTCAAAGGATGAATGTAAAGCAAACACCTAAAAAAGTGAAAAGAAGCAAGATGCTAAAATAAAAAGGAAAATGAAAAAGGAAAAAAATGGAAAATAACTAAGAAATGAACGCCTCCGTCCTCCCCTAGATTAGCTCGGTCACAGTCTCGGAAAGTCATGAATCAAGTTCTTGATCGAGTTATACTATGACAAGGATCCTATTGCCACTCAAACAAAATGATGAAGGCTAGAAAGATTTGACAATTTTCTCACATATGAAGGGTAGTGAATTGCAAATACTACCTCAAGGGCTTCAACTAGCTAGCAAAGCTTTGCCAATCGTACCACAAGCCAAGACATTAGGTTTCATGAACTCCAAAGTTTTGAAACCTAGCATGTAGTATTTGAAAATCAACCCCAACATCTCAAACCAAGTGGACCACTAACACTTAGGAAGGAATGCGTTCAAAGTCCAAGAAATTAAGAACCAAGTCCAAACTACAAACAAAACAAAAACACACTTTGCCTTGAAAAGAAAATAAATGAAAAAGAAGAGGAAAAAGGGAAAATAGAAATAAAAACTAAACAAAAGGAAGGAAAATAAAATCAAGCATGAATGACTCTCAATCAAGCAACCAAGCATCAAACAAATAAATAAATCGAGGCCCAACGCCATCGATATCCAAATGTCCTCAAGGGCTGAAAAGCCAAAAATTGAAAGCCAAACATCCTCGAACAATCATCTCCTCCTAAAACTAACCCTACAACTAAGCACACAAGAAAAATAAAAGAAAGGGAGTTTGGAATAATCTCACCAAAACAGGCTATAAAGTAAGCATACAACCTCCGTTTAGCGCTTTAGTACCATACATGTCCACGAGAGTTGCTTATTCATTTAACCTGCAAAAAAGAAAGAAAAGAAACCAAACTCCAAAAAACAAAATAATTACAAATAAAAGAAAGGGAAAAAGAAAAAAAAAGGGCTCGGGTTGCCTCCCGAGAAGCGCTTGTTTAACGTCTTAAGCTTGACAAGGAGCTAGACACAGGGACTAAGACAGAAGAGAAAAAAAAATATGTCAAAGTCATCCAGCGGGACCAACCGCCGGGGCTCAGTAAATAGCCCCGCAAAGCTCGCAAGAGCTTGTCAAACACACTGGCACTCAACTCACTAAAAACCACATAAGCGATAGATAAATTAAGCAAAGAAAACGGTTTAAAAACCGGCATCCTATGCTTATGTGGGAGTGAGTGCCCACAGGGAGGTAAATTAAAATAAAAACTACAAAAAGAAAAATCAAATAAAGTAGGGGGAACACCTCCATACACCTCGGATGGAGGTGATATGAGTATGGATGGAAGAGAAACATGGGAGTCAAGACAAGAGATGATGCCCTCGGATGGAGGTGATATGAGTATGGATGGAAGTGGGGTGGGATGTGAATAGACAAGGCTAAATCCTCCTAAAAAGGGAATAAGAGAAGGTGGTATAACCACATCCTCCACATTAATAATGACCTCGTCAACTTCACTCGACTCAAATAATAAGAAGGCCTCATCCAATATGACATCACATGACGAGACGGAAGGGTCATGATTTTCATCATGACATTGCAATGAAACATCAGCGTCTATGTGAGTCTGGATGGGTTCTACAACAACGAGAGGAGGGGGATCAAAATCATAACTAAAGTCGCAAACAACGGGCTCGACTTGAAGATTATGCGATGAATCATCGGAATTCACACTACCACCTTGTAAAAACTCATCAAGAGCATGCTCTTGCGAGTATTGATGATCAACATCCAAGGTAGGGGTATGAACCGGAAGATGATTGAAGCCCTATTCCACAAACAAGTTCGGCTCGTTACTAAAGTCATGTATCCCTTGGGTAGTCATATCCCACTCATAGGTTTCCTTAGCTAGACACTCGAATAAGAGCCAAGCTCTATCCAAGTCTAAAGCTAAGAAATCGCCATAAGAAAGAAATTCTACCAAATTTTTCATCTCATAGTTCAAGCCCTCATACATTATATTACAAATATCCCACTTATCAAAATTATGGTCAGGAGGAAGAGAGCTTCCAATCCTGTCATAATACATCCAAAACGGTTCATGCTCATATTGGGGATCGATCAAAGGAGTGGCCATAAGGCCCAAATATTCACAAAAATAAAGAAAAAGAAAGACCTAGAACCATTCTGCTCAACCTAAACTAATGGCATTGCCTTCCCCGGCAACGGCGCCAATTTGATGGAAGGGGTTTCACCAAATAAAAAAAACCCCGTCGTAGTATGAGTGGGGGTGTCGAACACGGGGAAGGTACTTCGCAATAGCCTAGGCGTGAGCGTCGAACAAGCTAGGTCGGGTGATGGTCGCGAGAGGCGAAGAGAACTAACTAAAACTACACTAAGGAAACAAGAATAAAAGGGACTAGGGTAAGAGATCCACAACTCATACCACCATGAATTATGAATCAATCGAAACTTAGACTTAGGTCGTGGATAAGGGGAGGTCGTTCTATGATCGTACCACTCTTTCGAGCTAGTACGATGACCGGAAAGACATATACAACTCACTTTCGTGCAGCGACACATCTAACGAGTCCTAAGAACAAAATCACGAAGACCGGTAACTTTCCCTTGATCGAAGGCCCAACTTTCGTGGTGCTTCCATCAATCGGGCAAAGGAAGTCATCACCCACGTTCACCTTTCGGTCCTTCGGTGGGGATTCATCAATGAATCCTATGCTAGCTAGACACAAGACTCAACATTACCGAATCCTAAGGTACCGAAAAAATCACAACCAAAAGCCAAGAAACAACTAAACCACAATCATGGAGGATTTGAGAAGTTTCACTCAAACCCTAGAAATTAACTACTCAAAATTAATTAATAAAAACATAATTAAAACTAAAACTAAATACACAAATTAACCTAAAACTATGAACAACAAAACTAACAGTTAAAACCTAGAAACACATGAACATTACATAAACACCAAAAACTACCAACTAAACAATATAAACAACTAAATCAACAACAAAATCAAGCATAAACAACTAAATTAAAACAACATAAACATGAGAATCTAAAGCATTACTACAAGAAACAATGAAGAACTAAGTACATAAAGCAAATAAAAGCAAGTGAAGGAAAGCAAATAAAAATACCTTGAAGAGATTGAAGAACAAGAAGAAGAAGAAGAAGAAGAACAAACTAATCTACTAGCATAAATTGAAGAATACAAGAGTTTACATGAGAAATTGAAGAGAAAACTAAGAAAACTAAACCTAAACCCTAAATTGAGCTTCTAACCTCAGCTGAAAAAACAAAATGGGAAGAGGGGGGTATATATATAACCCCCCAAAAATGTCGAGCAAAACAGCTGAAAAACACTAAACAAAACGAAAAGCAGCGCGTCAGCGGGCGCTGAAAAATGGTCAGCGCCCGCTGACCCCTACTTTCATAGTTCTTCAGGGTCTGCAGACTAAAGTCAGCGGGCGCTGAGTTTAGGTCAGCGGCCGCTGCAAGCTTCTTGGGAAGCTACTGCCTCAAAACAGGGGAAGGGGACAGCGGGCGCTGAGTGGGGGTCAGCGGCCGCTGTGTTCTCCTTTGTGATCAAAAGTGCCCTGAAGCTTCATGATCAGCGGGCGCTGAAGGGGCCATCAGCGGGCGCTGAAGCGCCATCAAATGCTACTGCCTCTTTTCAGTCAAAAATTGCCTCGAACCATAATACATCTCAGCGGGCGCTTAGGAATTCCCAGCGGGCGCTGAGGCCTTCTAAAGCCCCTACTGCCTCAAGCAATGTACATCTCAGCGGGCGCTGAGGGGTTTCCAGCGCCCGCTGAGGCCTTTTTAGCCTCAACAATGGCATAGAGGACTTGTGTTTTCCTCGAGGTTCCCGGCTCGCTTCCTCGGGTTCCGAAATTGACTCGGGACCTACAAAAAGGGAAGAAAACGCAGAAACAAAGAAAAATAGAGGAAATCACATAGAAAAAAGGGAAGGGGACTACAAAAGCGAAACTAAACTAAAAAGACTAAAAATGCTAACAAAAGCTAAATAAAATAAGAAAATAAACTAATAAAAACTAAGAAAATAACTACCAAAATACCACTTATCAGTGTACAAAGTAGAAATGGCTTCAGCTATGTATTTTTCTTGGTTGATGATTACTCTCGTATCACTTGGACATTATTTCTGAAATATAAAAATGAAACATTTGATGAATTTGAAATTATAGTGAAACAAGTATAGAACAAGATTAATCATCAGTTGGCATCTATTAGATCTGATCATGGATCAAAATTTGATAATGTTAGCTTCATAACCTATTGCATAGCGCATGGTGTATCTCACAACTTCTCAGCACCAAGAACTCCATAGCAAAATTGAGTCGTTGAGAGAATGAACCACACTCTAGAAGAAAAGGCTAGAACCATGCTTCTAGAGAGTGGTATGTCCAAGAAATTCTAGGCTAATGCTGTAAGTACATCATGTTACATACTCAATAGAGTTATGCTAAGACGAATGCTGAGAAAAAACACCTTATGGACTCCTAAGGGGTCTACCACCGAACATTGAGCACTTAAGAATCTTTGGTTGTAAGTGTTTTGTGCACAACAATGGAAAGCCCGGTTTGGACAAATTTTACTCCAGGAGTGACGAAGTTGTTTTCATTGGGTACTCTCCTCTTAGCAAGGCATATAAAGTGTTTAACAAAAGAACCCTGTGTGTTCAAGAGAGTATTCATGTGTTGTTTTGCGTGACTAACATGTTCAATAAGCCTGTGCAGGTAAATGATGATGAAAAATTCGAGATTAGTATAAAGAACTTCACTGGAGCTGAAACAGAAAACACTGCTCAACCAGACCCCCCAACATCTCCTGAACACAATAATGGGTCTGGTGCAGTAGAAGAAAAGGTTGAACAGATTGTTAAACACAGTGAATCTCCTGCTCATCCACCTGAAGATGGATTGGGAGTGAACACTGAGGAAACTGGTTCATCCACTCAAATTCACAATGAGTTAGGGGGAACCAGTACAGAAAATGGTTCTACTTTAGATGATGCTCCTGCTATAAGAAAGCCAATGTTTAAGCATAAAAATTCTCACCCTTTTGATCAAATTATTAGTGATTTATCAAAAGGAGTTCAAACAACAAATTCAGTTTGGAATTTTTTTTTTCTTCTCATTTTTCTTTTTTATCTCATGCAGAACGAACTGACTATAAGATTGCTCTAACTGATCCTAATGGGGTCTTGGCCATGCAAGATGAGTTGAACCAATTTGAAAGAAATCAATTATGACATCTTGAACCAATAACAAATGACAAATCAGTTATTGGAACTAGGTGGGTCTTTAGAAACAAATTAGATGACTCAGGGACTATAGTCAGATACAAAGCCAAACTATTGGTTCAAGGGTTTAGTCAACAAGAAAGAATAGACTATGATGAAACCTTTGCACCAGTAACTATGCTTGACGCTATAAGAATTTTAATTGATGTTGCTGCTCACATGAATTTCAAGCTCTATCAAATGAATGCTAAAACTGCATTTCTAAATTGTTATTTGAAAGAAAATGTATATGTAGAGCAGCCCCCTGGTTTTGAGAATAGAGATTATCCAAATCATTTCTACAAATTAGACACAACTCTCTATGGCCTCAAACAAGCCCCTCATTTTTTTATGAGAAACTCTCTAGTTTCCTCATTATTAATCATTATGAGAGAGGTTCTGGGGATAAGACTCTATTCTTGAAAAGAAGGGGATCAGATCTGTTAGTGGTCTAGATATATGTTAATGATATTCCTTTTGGGGCTACTAGACCTGTCTTGTGTGATGAGTATGATGGGAGAACTTGGGTTATTCCTAGGGATTCAAATCAAGCAAGCAGATGATGGAATCGTGATCAGGCCCGTCCCTAGGCTAGGGCATGTGGGGCTGCTGCCCTGGGCCCAAGAAGAAAAGGCCCAAATTCAATATAATGCTTTATGAATATTATAGATTGAAAAAAAAAATGATTAGTATTTGGCTATGTGCAGTATGCCATTTTCGCCCTTAATAAGTTTTACTTGCCCAAACAATGATATCTCGTTATTTCAAACCGCATTGAAGTTTATTTTCATTATTCAAAGCTACGGGGAACAAGTTTGTTGAGTTTTAAAGGAATGTAGCATTCAAATAAATACGACTCAAGATAATTCAAAAGAAACTAACATAATACATAGACTTACATACAAATACATAATACATTAACATACATACAAATACAAAAATAAATACATATGCATAGAAATATTTGGACAAAAAAACAAAAACATTCAATAAAACTTTAATAAATTAAAAGTAAAACAATACATAAATAATACATACAAATACATATATAATACATACACACACAAATACATACATAATACATACGCATACATACAAATACACATAATTCAATAAATTAAAAAAAAAAACCTAACCACAAGCAGAGGAGGACGGCAGAGGCACAGGAGGGGCGGCATAGGATCGGAGGGCCAGCAACGGCGGCGGAACAGGACACCGGAGAAAGAAAGAGAAAGAAAGAGAAAGAAAGAGAAGGAGAAAGAAAAAGAATGAGAAAGAGAGAGGACGGAGGTGCGGCGGACGCCGGTCGCAAGTGGGTGGCCGGAGGTGAGAGAGAGAGTAAGGGTTTGGGCGGGGTTTTCGAACATTTGATGGAGAGAGAGTGGAGAGAGGTTGAAATTTTGTGATTCAAAATCACGACTCTGTTTTTAAAAGAGTCGAAATTTTTCGACCAGCATAACGGTCGGTAACGATCATTAAATTCCGACCGCACATAGACGGTCGGAATTTACCGACCGTTATGTCGATTGTTAAAAAAATTTCGACTGTCTTTACGGTAGGAAAAGAATTCCCGACTGGTTTTAGTCGGGAGCTGTCTGTATTTTTCGACTAAGACAATGTCGATCGGTAAATCGGTCGGGCGAACGAGATTTTCTTGTGTCATTGGCTAATGTTCCTCTTCCCCATAAAGCATTACAGCTATACTCCTTCAATTTCTCTTAAATCAATATTTTAATTTTCAATACACCTAATTTCCTTTTTAATTTCAAATCCCCCCTTAATTAGACTTTTGATTTTCAAATCAATACTATTTTCTCTGTTATTCTTTCCCGTGCATTTTTTTATTTTGAATCTCTTTTATTATAAGTTTTTGTAATAATAGATTTATTTGTATTTTTCTTCATTATATGATTTTAATTAATTATTTATTTTTCTTGAATTTTTTAACATTTATTAAATAAAAGTGGTCACAATAATTAGTCCTAACATGTACTCCCTCCGTTCCCTTTGTCCTATATGGAATCTTGACACTATTCATAAGGTCGGAGAATCTTCTAAATTACTCTCAACATATAAAACATAATATAGTCATGTGTGGTCTTGTTTGATTCGTCTCAATCAGTACGTTATTAATATCCAATTATTATAAATTTTACACATATACAACAAAAGATATTTAAGGTCAGACAACTGCATTGGCATGTGTGTAAAGTCAAACAGGACAAACAAATGGGAACGGAGGTAGTAATAATCAAACCCACCTTGTAAAATGCGCTTTTAGGATATAATTTGAGATATCTTTGAATTCGGGAATAATTACAGTATTACCACAAAAAGAGACCTAGTAGAGACCAATTACAGGCGGGCGGGCCCAATGCACGATTTGCTTGTAACCTGTCTCCGAACCCATACTCTGGTGCACGACCTATATGGGGCAAATTGCTCCTAGAATTGGTACTTCTTCGTTGTCTGTGGCCCGTATAAAGGCACGGTGGCGACTCCTACTAGACCACATTCACATGTGGCATTAACGAGCACTCAAAACAACTCGTGACGTAGGTGGCCGGTAAAATCGACCCTTATAGTGGGCGCTGAAAAATGTGAAGCGTCCACTTGGAGGTCTTCTAGAAAAGGCAGTGAGTAGTAAAAAGGAGTGAAGCGGCCACTGAGAAAGTCGAAGTAGCCGTGTCAAAAGTCCCCTGGAAAGGGTAAGTAGCTTTGTGGAAATGAGGAGCGGGTATTGAAAATTTTGAAGAGCCCGCGTAGAGGTTTTTGAAAAAAGACAGTAAGTCCAATCAGATTGTAAGCGGACGCATGAAAAAATCCATCGCCCGTGTGGGACCTGATTTTAGAATAACTTACGTTTTATTTTCCTTTCTTAGCCTCAATTTATAAACAAACCACTCGAACTGTGACGACCCAGATTTTTAGGCCGTAAAATTTGGTGTAAAATTAAGCCTTTAAGTCCGAATAATCCAATTTGGGCCCAAAGATTTAATTTTTATTAATTGGATCAAGGCCCAATCACTCTACTCCTAGTCAAACCTCACGGCCCATCTCCATAATTTTGTTATTTAATTTCTTTAATTTATCCTCCATAATTAGAAAATCGTATCTATTTTTTGTTCAAATCTAAAACTCCTATTTTTATTTCCCTAACCACCTCACTAAATTTTATGAAACAAACTCCTATTCTACCTCCTCCTAGTCGGCCCTTTCCTTTATTTTTATTTAAATTGATTTATTTATTTATCTTAATTATCTAATTACATCTATTTGTTTTAAACCCTAAAAACTCTATTCTTATCTCTTAAAAACTAGTAAACCTTAACCTATTTTCTAATAAGCCTTATCCTATTTAATTCCTTAAAAGCCCACCCTTTTCTTATTAATCATTATATGATTAAAACTCAAAACAACTTCATTCTTTTCTCCTTTCTCCCTTCACGGTTTTCTCCAAAAACGGTCAATCAAAAGGTAACTAGCTATTGTACTTAGGAATAGGATTAGGTTGCATAGGATACTAGGCTTAGAATCACGTTGTTATTCTGATTATGATTTTCGTATAAAACATGTTGTCTAGGTTGTTAGATTTGTTTTCTTGTTTGATCAATTTATGTTCTTGTGTGATCTTGTAAGCGATTTCGTTCTATGATAAATTCCTGATGTTCTTGAATTTAATCTTGATAATTTGACAATGTTCTTGCTTGGTATTTTCGATTATGTTATGCGTGTGATAGCATGTTGTTAAGCTTGGATTTTTATCTTTTTTGATGATTAATTCTTGAAATCTTCTTTGTTAATTATAAAAATTGAACCTTTATGTTTAGTTCATGTTATTCATGCGTTGTCTGGTTGGTCTGCATAATTGCTTATTTGGATTGTTGAGCTTGATGTGTCATTATTATAAGAGTCATACGTGATTGTTGATGCTCGTCTGGTTTGAGTCTTGTCATTAGATGCTTATTTTAAGTCGTGTCATTTATCGCTTTGAGTCGGTCGTGTCAATGTTGTTATCGGCCTTGCGCCGTGTCGTATCGGTTCATCTATCATGAATCGTGTCGGGGACTTGTTTGTTGTTATCGGCCTTGCGCCGTGTCGTATCGATTCATCTGTGATGAATCGTGTCGGGGACCTGTTTGTTGTTATTGGCTTTGCGCCGTGTCGTATCGGTTCATCTGTGATGAATCGTGTCGGGGACTTGTTTTTTGTTATCGGCCTTGAGCCATGTTGTATCAGTTCATCTGTGATGAATCATATCCGGGACTTGTTTGTTGTTATCGGTTAATTTGTGATGAATCGTGTCGGGGAATTGTTTGTTGTTATCGGTTCATCTGTGATGAATCGTGTTGGGAACTTGTTCGTTGTATCGACTTCAGTCGTGTCGGAAATATTCTTGATGTCTAATAATGTAGATTAATTGTATTGATAAGTAAGCATGGTAATCTTTGAATAAGATGTTTATTGGGTGTTACGCTGCTAACTCTGTTGTACTACTTGTATTCTATGTTTCAAACCCTATTATTGTATGTAATGTGGTTCTACTTCTAAGTAGGACAGTCTAGTTACTCGCCACTGATGGTGGACCCCCAAATATATTTTGCACGTAAGCAGGATAGAGGCTAGAAGCAGGATAAATTATTGTGCGTCTAGGCCCCTCTTTTCAATTCCTGTGTTTGTAATAGGTTTTATTTCTAGTTTAGTTTCACCTTTTGTAATTTGGGATTCCATTATTATTATTAATAAATGTATTACTTCCACGAGTTTAGGTATATTTTTATTTATATAATTCTATTGGTAAATGTCTGTTTACTACGTTATCTCTAATAATGTCGTTGCTAAAATGCGGGGTGTTACAGTTGGGACCAGAGCTCTAGGTTAATCCTGACTTTACTTCTTCATAAGTAAACAGTGAGTTGAGTGCGTTATGAATCCAAGTGTAACACCCCGTCCTTAAAAACTGAGGATACAAGCGGAAGATAGGGCACTGGACGGGAATGCCACTTAAGTTCTAAGAAAACGTAACCCAAAATAAATCAATAAAGTCCGATTAAAGAAAGTCCAATACAATTACAAGTCCAAAGTACGAGGTATAAACACCTATACATAAATCTAGAAATCAAAACTACTTCAACAGAAATCTTAAAGTAGGGAATTCTAGACATGCCATACAAACTGGGATGTCTAAACTAATGGAAAGGATCCCTAATACCAATCCTCACACACACACCGCCCAAACTTTTACAATCCTGCGGTCAATCAGCATCTGAAAAATGAATACAACTCCACTGTTGTTAGTTCAATGTATACTCAAGAAGGGGGGGTTGAATTGAGTATGTGTGTTTTTTCAATCGTTTTTAAGGTTTGTTTATCTTCTTGTGAGAACAACGATAGAACAGTAAATAAGAGTAGGGACACAAGGATTTAACGAGGTTTGGCTTCTAAACAAGCCTACGTCCTCCACTCTCTCACCAATATTATTAATCAACTCAGAATAATAACAAGGTTACACACTCAATTAAATGCTACAACTATGTAACACTTAATTCCCCAATTGTTAACTCTAACAGTTCACTCAGTGTTCACAGAACACTCCCCAACCACTTCCCTCTAAGTGGTTCAAATATTACAAACTTAAAATCTCCGTAAGTTTTTCTCTTAAAGATGGATATGGAGATAATTTTGGACTAAGGATAGACTCTCAGAAAATATGACTTGGTTTTCTTTGGAGAGCAAAAAGTCTTCTAGGTTTTTACAAAGATTGTTTATATAGGCAAGGAAAAAACCGTCCACTAGAAGTGTGCTTGGAGACTTGCCTAAATTGTGCAAACAAGCTCAGTTGACACAAGTAGAAAGGCACTTATTTCAGACCTTTGTCTCCTTCCACTACATGTGGTGGGAAGTACACTAAATTCCAAACAAGTACATTTCAAGGCTGATTTTGTAGATCAATTTGGCCGATTTCCAAAGTACAAGTGATCCAAATTTTTCAAATAAATTTTCAAAAATAATTTTGAACACCAAAATTTGTACGAATCACTTGCGTAATATTGAGGTCTGTTCTCACAGTGGTCTCAGTACTACTAAGTCTACATCTGGCAAAGGGAATTGTTCCAAGCTTGTTATGTGCCTGTTCTTAGCTTGTTCTTGGCCTGTTCTCTTTACTGGATGTAAACTTAAAGTCTTTTTGCTCTTTACTTAAAAACACTAGGGATATTTTCCTAACCCTTTTTTACAAGAAGATCCTAGAAATATAAAAATAAAAATCTCCAAGCTCTTGCCTTCTGATCTTCAAGTATCTCAAGGCCTTCATGGTTGCCTTGATGAGTCCTCACTTGATTCAACCTGTTCATATACAAATATACATAGACATCAAGTATAGAGGATTGGTTTTTCATCATTCAAATCAAACATGGTTCAACAATTTCCCCCTATTTGATGATGACAAACCATGAAGTTCCCCCTGAGAACAGTAACCAATTTTTTCAAAATAAAACAACTGTTCAGAGGAACTGGTCTTGCAGTGTGCCTGTAGTCAGATTCATAAACTCAAAGAATAAAAAAAACACAACAGACTAAAGCACAATTAGACTGATTGCAATGGTCAGTCACTCATCACATTACTCAATTTATTATTGAGTTTCAGCATTAATCCTGTAACCTGCAAGACTTATCAGTTACCAAATTTAGCAAGAGAAATTTCAATTTCACTTGGTAGAATTTCTTCCAGTTGGGATTGATAGGAGCACTTGATCTAAATTCAAGATACTCCTCGGCAAAAAGGTTGGGCCATCTCTTAACAAGGTCTGAACCTTGTTCAAGTTGCTATACTTGATACTAGGAACTTCACCTGTCCTATTCCCCCTTTTTGCATCATCAAATAACAAAATCAACCATAGCACAAAAATTAGGAGAAGGCAACAAGTAAAGTCAAATATAGGCATAATATTAACACAACATTCTAGAGATGTTGTCCCAAATGTGAGTACCTGCAACTCACAATCCCAAAATGTTCAAGTGCACACAGAAGTTAAAAAAATATACAGACCAGGACCATTCTGCAGAGAAATTGTTTAGCAGAAATGGTCAAAAACTAGAGGTAGCAATTATTCAGAGAAACCACGGAAATTGTTCAGAGAAATTGAAGATAGTAATGTTAGTAGGGAGAGGGGGTAGGCTAAGAAGAAGTGGAGTCAGCATCATCATCAGAATCCTCAGTAGAATCCTCATCCTCTTTTTCTGCACTCTGCTCCTGCTGCTTCTTCTTGACTTGGGCAATGATGGGAACTGGTCTTGGAGTGGTCTTGGGCTTGAAGCTGGAAGAGGAGGCAAGTTTTTCTTCATTGGAGTCCAGTCGTGCTGATATGTTCTTTATAGATCCATCCAGAGAAGTGCACAGTGCATTAACACTAGCCATCATCTGTTGCAGTAATTCCCCGTGTGTCTGCACCTGTTTGGACAATGACCCAGTAGCTTCCTCAGATCTGGAACTGCGTTTTCTTCTAGCGCCTGTGATCCTCTCTTCATCCCTCATTTTTAGCATGCCACCCTCAAAGGTCATCCCCTTCTGACCTAGGATCTGGTTGGTGAGGACAGACATTTTCTTGACCTCACCACTCAGATGAACCTTTCTACTTTGGAAAACCAAAGTAAGCCAAGCACCATAGGGTAGAGAGTGGTTTGACCTTTCCAGAATGCTTACCATGTGAGCCAGCATGAGACCAGGGAGACTCAACTTAATTTTCTCATAGAGACAGTAAATGATCACAGCATCCATCTTCCTAACATCCATTCTACCCTGAGCCCTAGGGAGTACTATCTTAGAGGCAACTGTATGGAACAGCCTCATTACTGGTTCCCTTAGTTGGCCAATAACATAGCCAGCACCATCATTTGGAGAACCAGCAAAGAGAGTGGTTTGTATGTGTTCTGTACTAACCTCAGGAATAGTTGGCCAGTTGTCCTTGGAATAATCACAGAACCCACCTCTTGGTACACCTGGTACCTCCCCTAGACTCTTCTTTGAAAGAGTGATGTAGACCCCCTCGACCTCACTCCAGACTTTCCCTTTGTCTAACGTTCCCAACTTTGAGTAAAACACCTCAACACAAGTTTCAAAAACATCTTGCCTCTTGTCAAACAACCCTTCCCAACCCGGGAACTCTATGACCTCTTTAAACTCCTCTAAAAATTGTTGACTCATCCAAGACTTAGGACATGCAAAACCAAATAAGACACCCCTACCACTTAATTCATACAGTGGTTCAGAAGTGGTCTTACCTTTCTTCTTGGCAGGAGTCTGTTCAGAGGCAGAAGCAACTTTCCTCTTCTTTTCTGTTGGGAGTTTTGTTATAGGCTTAGGGCTCTCAGAGGCTTTGCCCTTCTTGGCAACACTCTTCACCCTTTTCTTCTTTTCATCCTTCTTTTCCTCTGGAACCTCCTGAACAGGTTCCTTTTTGACCTCTTCCTTGCAAACCTTTGTCCTCAAAGGTCTTGTTCTCTTTCCTGTTTCCCTTTCCCCTTGTACTACCCCTGTGATCTCGACATCCATGTCATCATCTTGCTTTTCTGTTTCTTCCTTTTCAACTTCCTTTTCTTCAGTGCTTGGCACTGTTTTCTGTGTGGTCTGAGGTGATGGTGTGGGTGTTTTCTGTGGTTGTCGAGAAGGTGATGGGGTTGTTTCCTTTTGTGGTGAAGGGGGTGGTAGAGTTTTGGATTTTGGTGGTGATGGTGGAGGAGGAGTTTCAGCCTTTGAGGGTGATGGTGATTTTTGTGGAAGGGAAGAGATAGTAGTTTGTGGAGATGGTTGTTTAGGTGATGGAGGGGGTGAAGGCTTAGATGGTGATCGAGTTTTCTGAGGTTGAGGTTGTGAGGATTTTGGTGAAGATGGTGGTGATGATTTAGGGCTTGGTGGAGGAGTAGATTTCTCATCGGGCTTGCATGTAGCCTTAGATTCAGCAACTGTTTCTGTTGTGACTTGGTCCTTTACTTTTTCTTGCTTCTCTTCTGCTTGGTGGTGTTCAGCAACCACAGCAGTGTTTGATCCCTTCTCAACTTTGGAGGGTGTGAAACTAGGAGATTGGCTTAGTCCACGGCTTTTCTTCTTTGCAGCCTTGTTCTTCTTTCTTCCCATTTTGATTTGATTAGCAGATTTGATGAAGGACAGAGAGAGAAACTGAATTCGAGTTCTTGAGGAGGATTTTGATGATGGTGCTTAGGGTTTGAGAGAGAAGATTAATTTGAGAAAGAGAGACAATTAGAGAGAGAAATCAGTGTGAAAGAGTGAATTAAAATGATGGCAAAAGGCAGTTATTAGAACAATTAAGGTAGAAGTTACTTTACACTGTTCACAACGGTCATGTGTCAGAACAATTAAATCCTCAAATTCAAAGTGAGGGTTCAGCAATGAACTGACATAACCGTTGTAAGGGACTGGTCTGACGATGGTCTGACGTTGATCTATATATATTAAAAACTTAAGGCATCTTTCAGTTAGGCAACTTAGAGACACCACACATTGGGACAACATCAACATAAGAATTTTGAGACCACTTTCATCAATGACATTAAAGAGTTAACCAGCCCTGCTTATATACACTAATGATCAAAAAGTCAAACATAGCCAAAAAGGGAAAGATAAGTCCTAAGGAACTAGGATCTAATCCTTACCATACCAAGTAATGTGCGGAGTTTGACAAACACTTCCCTGCTTAGAGGTTTAGTGAAAATATCAGCCAATTGTTCTTCAGATCTGCAAAATTTAAGATTCACATTTCCTTTTTCAACATTGTCTCTGAGAAAATGATGTCTGATTTCAATATGTTTGGTTTTAGAGTGCTGGACAGGATTTTTACAAATGTTTATAGCACTGGTGTTATCACACAATATGGGAACACTTCCGGAACAGACCCCAAAATCCTTAAGTTGTGTCTTTATCCAAAGCAATTGAGCACAGCACAAAGCAGCAGCTATGTACTCTAATTCAGCTGTGGATAAAGCCACTGAATTTTGTTTCTTAGATCCCCATGAAATGAGACAAGAACCTAAGAAGTGAGCCATTCCTGAAGTGCTCTTCCTGTCCACACTAAAACCAGCATAATCAGCATCAGTGTATCCTAAAAGATCAAAATTACTTCCCTTTGGATACCATAAGCACATGTCCTCTGTACCACTCAGGTACCTAAAAATTCTCTTAACAACTTTTATATGAGACTCTTTTGGGTTGCTTTGAAATCTTGCACACAACCCAACTGAGAACACTATTTCTGGTCTACTAGCTGTTAAGTAGAGAAGTGAGCCAATCATACCTCTGTATAGCTTATCCTCAACATCCTTTCCTTTCTCATCTAGGCTCAGTTTAGAAGAGGTAGGAATAGGTGTGTCATAGGATTTGCTATCTTGCAGACCATATCTCTTGAGCAGTTCCTTGAGATACTTTTGTTGGTGGATCATGATTCCATCATCCACTTGCTTGTTTTGAAGCCCTAGGAAGAAGCCAAGTTCTCCCATCATACTCATATCAAATTCACTCTTCATTAGGTCTGCAAACTCATCACACAAAACATAATTAGTAGCCCCAAACAAAATATCATCAACATATACTTGGACCACTAACAGATTTGTTCCCCTTTTCTTTAAGAATAGAGTTTTGTCCACTGAACCTCTCTCATAATGATTTCAATAAGAAATCTATAGAGTCTCTCATACCAAGCACGAGGGGCTTGTTTGAGGCCATTAAGAGCTTTGTCTAACTTGTAGACATGATCTGGACAAACTCTATCCTCAAAGCCAGGGGGCTGTTCCACATACACATCTTCTTTCAAATAACCATTTAGAAAAGCAGTTTTATCATCCATTTGAATGAGTTTAAAGTTCATGTGGGCAGTAAAGGCAATTAAGATTCTTATTGCCTCAAGCCTGGCTACTGGAGCAAAGGTTTCATCATAGTCTATTCCCTCTTGTTGGTTAAACCCTTGAACCACTAGCCTGGCCTTGTTTCTAACTATAGTACCTGAGTCATCCATTTTATTTCTGAAGACCCATTTGGTTCCAATAACTGACATCTCATTGGTTCTTGGTTCAAGATGCCAAACCTGATTTCTTTCAAACTGGTTCAACTCATCTTGCATGGCCAAGAACCAATCAGGATCAGTTAGTGCAATCTTATAGTCAGTTGGTCCTATGTGAGATAAGAAGGAGAAGTAAGCATAGAAGTTCTTCCAAACAAAATTTCTAGTTTGGACTCCTTTTGATAAATCACTAATGATTTTATCAGAAGGATGAGAGCTTCTTTGCTTAAACATACTCTTTCTTACAACACTTGAGTCACTTAAGTTAGAACCAATAATGTCTGTACTGGTTCCCCCTATTTCATTTTCATTTTGAGAGGGTGGACCAGTTTCTTCAGTGTTCTCTCCCACTTCATCTTCAGTTGGATCAGCAGGAGAGTTACTGAGTTCAACAACCTGTTTAGCATTTCCCTCTGCTGCACCAGACTCATTGTTGTTTTCAGGAGGAGTTGGAGAGTCTGGTTCAACATTGTTCTCTGGTTCAGCTCCAGTGAAATTTGTCATCCCAATTTCAAAGCCTTCATCATCATCTACCTGCACAGGCTTGTTGAACATGTTAGTTTCATCAAACAATACATGGATACTCTCTTCAACACACAAGGTTCTTTTGTTGAAAACTTTATATGCCTTGCTATGAGGAGAATACCCTATGAAAACAGCTTCATCACTCCTGGGGTCGAACTTGTCCAAACTGGTCTTACCATTGTTGTGTACAAAACACTTACAACCAAATATCCTTACGTGTTCAATGTTTGGTTTTCGACCTCTTAGAAGTTCATAAGGTGTTTTTCTTAGTATTGGTCTTAGCATAACCCTAATGAGTATGTAGCATGATGTACTCACAGCATCAGCCCAAAATTTCTTAGACAAACCACTTTCTAGAAGCATGGTTCTAACCATTTCTTCTAGAGTGCGATTCTTTCTTTCAACTACTCCATTTTGTTGTGGAGTTCAGGGGGCTGAAAAGTTATGAGAAACACCATGCTCCATACAATAGGTTATGAAGCTAGCATTATCAAACTCTGATCCATGATCAAATCTGATAGATACTAACTGATGATTGATCTTGTTCTGGACCTGTTTCACTAGAGTTTCAAATTTATCAAAAGTTTCATCTTTGTATTTCAAGAATATGGTCCAAGTGAAACAAGAGTAATCATCAACTAAGACAAATACATAACTAAAGCCATTTCTACTTTGTACACGCATAGGTCCACATAAATCCATGTGTACAAGTTCAAATGGTCTAGAGGAACTAACCATTTTCTTTGGTTTAAAAGATGATCTTACATGCTTGCACTTTGCACACTCTTGACAGAGCTGGTCTGCCACATATTTGATGTTAGGTAAACCTATCACCAAATCTTGTGTTCTCAACTTGTTGAGCAAAGTGAAGCTAACATGTCCTAATCTTTTATGCCAAAGCCATTGGTCATCCTCTACAACACTAAGGCTGAGGGCACTGTTCTGTGGAATTTGACTTAAGTATGTAATATACACATTGTTATGCCTTGTTCCTTCACAGACCAGTTCCCCTGTCTTATGGTTCACTATGTGACAAGAGTTTGATTCAAAATTCACTTTGTTTCCCTTGTCACATAGTTGAGATATGCTCAAAAGGTTATGTTTCAAACCTTCTACATAGTAAACAAAATTGCTTGGGAGAGTGACTTACCAACCTTACCTACTCCTTTGATAAGTCCTTTTCTATTGTCACCAAATGTCACGTGCCCTCCCTCGAATGCAGTGAGCGAAAGTAATTGTTCTTTATCCCCGGACATGTGTCTTGAGCAACCACTGTCCAAATACCAATATGGCTTTCCTTTCACTCGTACCTGCACAAGCAAACTAAAGGTTAGTTTTAGGAACCCAGACCAGCTTGGTTTCCTTGTTCTTTGAAACATTTTCAACCTTGACCTTCCTAACCCACACTTATTGGGTGTAGGTTTTATTTTTCTTGTCATGTTTCTTTTTGGTGAAATATTTGTTAGCAACATGACCACTCTTACCACAATAGGTACAAACATGCATATCCTTGGCAAATATATTCTTGCCTTTCTTGAATTCATTCAACCATGTGTTGCCTCTGCCAAGAACAGTTGTAGAACTAGATCCAGAATACCCTAAACCAAATCTTTGAGAATTTCCAGGTTGGGATGTGAGGATGTTTAGGGTTTTCTGAGCATCTAACATTTTGTTCAATTGGTTCATACAATCTGTTAGCTCATTTTCCTTGTTCTCAAGCCTCTGAAGTTGAACTTCATTTTGTTTCTCAAAAGATTTTAAGTCAAGTCTAGTCTTTTGAAGTTCATCTTGTAGTCTTGAGACCAGGGAGGGATCTGGTTCGTCACTGGTCTTCTTAGTGTTTTCGTGTTTTAGCAAGATGAGATCAGCCTCAAGATCACATATCTTGGCTATGCACTCATCATGTAAAACATCCAAAACCTCATCAAAGGCAGTGGGAGAACCAGTCTCTTCAGAGCTCTTGAGCTCACTATGTTCCTTGTGTAAATCTTCAAGTTTTTTAATTAAATGGTCATATGCAAGTATGACATAAGATTTACTCAAGGTGCATGTGTCTTTTAGCAGTTCAAAGTTTGAATTATGTGTGGTGAATTTCTTGAGCTCATTAAACCCCTTTTCAATTTTTTCAAAAAGTTCATCCTCTTTAGGGACTGGTTTGGAGTTTAATGTCTCAAGCTCCATTTTATGCTGATCTACTGTAACTTCAACTTCAGAAATTTTTTCTTTAGTTCTTCACAAATAAGCTCAAGTTCAGCAGATCTAGCACCACATATTTCATATTCTCGAACTGTTTCTTTTAGTTTCTTTTTGTTGTTCTGATAAGCAGACCCAACACTAATGCATTGATCAATGGTGAAATCAAGATAGTCAAGTAGTTCATCTCTATCTAGATTATGCATGTTTGCCTTTAAATCATTAAAACATACCTGGTTGTCACCTGAAGTGCTTCCACCAGCCATGAGACAGAGAACTTTTTCTTCTTGCAAACAGACCTCAGACTGGTCTGTGCATGTGAAAGTAGTTAGACAGAGATTTGCTTCTTCTTCATCTTCCTCATTTTCTGATTCTGAATCTCCCCAAACTGCAGCCAACATAGCCCTTTTGAAAACCTTCTTCTCAGTCTGGACTCCAGGATTTCCTTTGGGATATTTCCATGTTGGACACTCCTTGATTCTGTGCCCCATTTCCCCACATTTAAAGCAACCAGCATTGGAACTGGTTTTCCTGAACTGTCCAGAACTGTTCCTTCCTTTTACAAACTTACCCTTGGACTTTGTCCTAAGGTATTTTTCAAACCTTCTGGCCATGAGACTTATATCATCTTCATCATCCTCAGATTCCTTTGCTTTGAGGACCATTTCCTTGTTTTTTGAGCTAGATTCAGCCTTTGAATCTACCAACATCTCATGAGTCATCAAGGAACCAATAAGTTGTTCTAAAGATAGTGAGGACAGATCCTTTGCTTCTTGTATAGCTGTAACCTTGGGCATCCACTTCCCTGATAAGCTTCTTAACATTTTCCTCACCAACTCTTCACTTGAGAAGGTCTTTCCCAATGACTTTAGTTCATTTACAATGGTCATGAACCTTGTAAACATGTCCTTTATGTTTTCATCTCTAGTCATTTCAAAGACTTCATATTTTGACATAAGCATGTCAATTTTTGACCTTCTCACCTCAGAGTTGCCTTCATATGAAAACTCTAGTGTATCCCATATTTCCTTTGCAGAAGAACAAGCTAGAATTCGATTTACCTCACATTCTGCAATTCCTTGTTGAACAAGTGACATTGCCTTTGCATTTTTCTCCAGCTTCTTGTAGTCTTCACTTGTGTACTCTTCTTCTGTCTTTGGAACTGTGAGCCCTTCCTGATTCTTCTTGTGGATGAACGTGGGTCCATTTTTGACAATCATCCAGCATTCATAATCTATCCCAATGATAAGATTTTTCATGCAATTCTTCCACCAAGAGTAGTTAGTGCCATTGAACTTGGGGAGTCTTGAACTGTTTGAATCTTGAGTAGACATCTTCTTGCTCCTCTAGGTAGTTAACCTTTTGAGAAGTTAGGCTCTGATACCAATTGTTAGTTCAATGTATACTCAAGAAGGGGGGGTTGAATTGAGTATGTGTGTTTTTTCAATCGTTTTTAAGGTTTGTTTATCTTTTTGTGAGAACAACGATAGAACAGTAAATAAGAGTAGGGACACAAGGATTTAACGAGGTTAGGCTTCTAAACAAGCCTACGTCCTCCACTCTCTCACCAATATTATTAATCAACTCAGAATAATTACAAGGTTGCACACTCAATTAAATGCTACAACTATGTAACACTTAATTCCCCAAGTGTTAACTCTAACAGTTCACTCAGTGTTCACAGAACACTCCCCAACCACTTCCCTCTAAGTGGTTCAAATATTACAAACTTAAAATCTCCGTAAGTTTTTCTCTTAAAGATGGATATGGAGATAGTTTTGGACTAAGGATAGACTCTCAGAAAATATGACTTGGTTTTCTTTGGAGAGCAAAAAGTCTTCTAGGGTTTTTGCAAAGATTGTTTATATAGGCAAGGAAAAAACCGTCCACTAGAAGTGTGCTTGGAGATTTGCCTGAATTGTGCAACCAAGCTCAGCTGACACAAGTAGAAAGGCACCTATTTCAGACCTTTGTCTCCTTCCACTACATGTAGTGGGAAGTACACTAAAGCCCAAACAAGTACATTTCAAGGCTGATTTTGTAGATCAATTTGGCAGATTTCCAAAGTACAAGTGATCCAAATTTTTCAAATAAATTTTCAAAAATAATTTTGAACACCAAAATTTGTACGGATCACTTGCGTAATACTGAGGTCTGTTCTCACAGTGGTCTCAGTACTACTAAGTCTACATCTGGCAAAGGGAACTGTTCCAAGCTTGTTCTGCGCCTGTTCTTAGCTTGTTCTTGGCCTGCTCTCTTTACTGGATGTAAACTTAAAGTCTTTTTGCTTTTTACTTAAAAATACTAGGGATATTTTCCTAAGCCTATTTTACAAGAAGATCATAGAAATATAAAAATAAAAACCTCTAAGCTCTTGGCTTCTGATCTTCAAGTATCTCAAGGCCATCATGGTTGCCTTGATGAGTCCTCACTTGATTCAACCTGTTCATATACAAATATACATAGACATCAAGTATAGAGGATTGGTTTGTCATCATTCAAATCAAACATGGTTCAACAACTGTCAGTGGCGAGTAACTAACAGTTCTCCCCAACATAGAAAACACAAGTTCAGAATCATAGATCAGGGGGTCACATCAATATCCATAAATAACAGGAAGCATTCATATCATTCAATACAAACAACCATCACCTACCATAACCTAGACCATAACCCACCAGCAAAACCAGTTACCACAGTACATCACAACAATCACATACTTCATCCAAAAAATAGGAAATCCAATAACATCCCAAATAAAACCATTATACCACAATGGCACCCAAATTTCCAGATGAGTCTTATGATCACAACTATTCCCAACTCCCCAAATCAATACATGTATTGAAGACAGAACGTCCACTAGTGGTATCCCGCAGTACCACCCCTAAAGTACGTTAGGTAGGTGCCCAAAATATGGACTTACACTACCAACGATAAACACAGGCAATTGTAATTGTAGATGGAACAATCGCTAGTGGTATCCCGCAGTACCACTTCCTAAGGTTTGTCAGGTAGATGCCCAAAATATGGACTTACACTACCAACAATCAACACGAAGTCGATTGTGTCTAAGATTGGCCAAATCTCACGGTTCCGGATGGACGCCCAAAATATGGTCTTACACCTCCCGAACTCCCGGACGACAGCAATTAATCCAGGTACATAAATATTGTTCTTAGATTTCGCAGCCCAAGAAATATAACTGATCTTACCATTGAATTTCGCAGCCTAATGGCTCCTACTAACAATTATAAATAACCTCCTAGACACATGTATGATAAAATACATCGTTTTTATTTACTCATTCCAAATCCAACTTTATTTACTGATAAAACCCAAAATTACAACTTCCATTATCCACCCACAACTAACAGGTGCCCAATACTTATTCAAATTTAAGTTCCAAAATATTATTTTAATCATTTACACACTCAAAATAAGCAATAAGTAACTTAGACAAACTCATCGTAAAAATATCAATTCCAACCAAACTTGTACCCAAACAATTCCTATTAATTAGTAACCATTTAAAACATAATTAAGGGTCAAAATACATCAATAAAACATTGTTTTCGACCACACAAAGTTGTTGTCCAAATTAATACATCAACAAAACAACCACCAAATCAAGCTAAAAAATAATTAAATTTACACAATTAATTCTACAACTCAACAAGGTCATAACCAAGCATAATTTAAGCCTAAAACAAGATTAAAAACATGTCATACATCACCACATACCGCACGGCCAGCAGCACCACTCCAGGAAAATAGTTATACAAAAATTGTTACAAGTTACTAAAGTACTTCAATAATTCCTAAATTCATCAATTCAACAACTAAGCATGAATAACCTTAAAAATCAAGATATTAACCCATAAAACTAGAATATATTATAGCTAGAAATATAACATGATATCACTGAAAATTTGGACAGCATTTCATCTAGAAATTGGACTAAAGCGAAATTCGCCAAACAATTCATAAAAACAAATTTTCAACTAATTAATAAATAAATTAGTAACATAAATTATAATCCAATATTTCAAGCCTAAAAACATGAAAAATCAGAATATATATATCCTCACATATCACACGAACATTCCACGAAATTGCACCAAAATTCTCAAAACAATTTTCATAATTAATAAAAATTATGCATAAAATTCCAAAGATATTAAATCACAAAATTTCACATAAAAGTACACAAGAATAAATTCTGGAAATCTCCATATTACACACGAAAAATCAGAAATGTAAATTCACAAAATTTCATGCTCTAATTCAAAATTCATACAACAATTAAACAAATTCACCCTAGTTTGGTTTAATCCATTCAAACATGATTTTAACCCTAAAATATAATCCTAAACTATATGATTTCTAGGTTGAAGATTAAAGTTAGTTACCTTGAAAAAGGATGATAAGGAAAAATCCACACAAAATTGCACCAAAAATGCTTCAAGAATTGCCCAAACTATGCCCAACACCAAGAGAGTACTATGGAGTATTGAGAGTATGATGAAATGAGGAGAATTAATGGAGTATTTATATTCCTAGATATGCCTAATTCTAGAATATTCAAACTCCTTAAATGGAGGGTTCTAGAATTTACATGTACATCGTAGAACAACCTAGAATCATTCTAATTCAAGTACATACAAGAATCCTTTGGAACCTCCTAGATGTATCCATACTAGAATACTCCTATAAAAATACTCTTGAACATTCTAGAGTCACCCTCTTTAAAATATTCTACCACCATCCATATTATTCTTGAACCTTCTAGAACCTTCCAAAAGTTTCAGAATACTTGACTCATTAATGCCAAACAATAAAGACTAATTTAACTAATTACATAATATATATATTTTAATCATGCAGATGAAATGTGTATGAAATAAAGAGTAAAACTTTCGTACCAAATATATATATATATATTATATTAACAACCAAATATTGTTAACCACATAAAATTGTTTTTAGCAACATATTCCCAGAAAATAGATAAATAAATAAATAAATAAATATTTTATTTCAAAATTAACTATCAAAAGTAAATGAATAAGTTCTTATTATCTAAATCAAAAAAAATAGTAACTTGTAAAAGAAACAAAAATGCGGGGTATTACAATCACCCCTCCTTGAAAAGTTTCGTCCTCGAAACTTTCAGATAAACAAAACAAGCAAAATAACAACCATGAAAGATCACACTCCCGCTGCGCACTCTGATATAACATAGGAACATACCACTCAGTTGCAGAACAAAATACAAGCATAAACCAGTTTATCCTAAATCAACTGGCACACGACATAAGAATAAACCAATCAAGGAATAAATAATTGAAAGATTTCCCGTACGTGGTTCTAGGTGCAGATAGTCCCAAAATTCACAAGTTAGATACCCCAAATTAATATCCGTGAAACCATCCATTCATTACAATATATTATTCTCCAAAAGAAATTAGTATGAGGTTCTCACCAACCTAGAAATACAATAAGTCCAAAAACAAAATCCACTATCTACTAAACCATCGAAAATCGTAAGGGATAACCCAAATAAATAAAAGAAAGAAAGGTAAACAACGACTTGGAAAACCCATAGAACTGGACCAGGCACTCAAAAATTCACATTGTCGACTTTGTCCTTCCTTTCCTAATAAGTGCACGGGTCAAAATCCTCATCAGTACTATCGAGATCTTCATCATATTCATCATTGCTATCTTCATTATCACTCATCTCCTAATCCTTACACTCTGATAGCTGAGAATGTGGATGCATAGGGCTCTCTACGGGTGTCACAAGTGCCTCCATCATGTGATCATCCTCAAGTTTTAATAACTAGCATACCAACCTTACATCCATCCTATCCCGATTAGGATAATCATTCACATTAATTTGCCTAGCGAATAGGAACAAGGGTTTGTTGAAGTATTCGAAGACTGGGGTGAAGGGTGGCTTGTTAGGTAAATAGTGCAGGTACATAACTGTGAGGTACTCATCTGTTATCTCATCTACCCTAGACCACTGTTCGAACAACTCAATCACATAGCTACTCCCTTAGTATATAGTCAGTAACCTCTTTATAGTCTTTCTTGGTCAGATACTTAGTAGGTGCATCCTTAGGGGGGAACAACATCTGTGATACACATAGAAGTAGGTGAAAATGATCCTACGCAATGCCAAACCCAAAACAAAAGGATAAGATAAGGCAAAGCAAAAACCTCTACACTAGTCAAACACTTTACCACAAAATTTCAAGGGATACGTGAAAAGTTTAACGTAACAATTTCCGAGATAGAATTTTCAAAACAACCTTCACTAATTGTTTTGATAATTCCTCTTACGATTCATGGTGACAAGCAAGAGTCCTCTCCATAAGGAAGAGTTATCAATGATTTCAAAATTAAACTAACCAACATGTTTCCTTTGACATAAAGTACTAGTAATGAAAGGAATAATAGCACCAGAATCAAGGAACAAATAAGCAGAAACACATGCCAAGCAAATGAATAAATACAAATAGTTAGTTCCCAAGGCTTCTTCCTACCCAAGAAATCACTCACTAGGGTTAGCTTTACTTATAAAAGAGCAATCGGGGTTAATTTTGTGTTATGATTTCTGCGGGTACGATATAAATATTATTTGTACTTATTATAATAAATAATAAAAATTGGTGGATGTAACACCTCTAAATTTTGTGTTATGATTTCTGTGGGTATGATATAAATATTATTTGTACTTATTATAATAAATAATAAAAATTGGTGGATGTAACACCTCTAAATATTATTTGTACGATATAAATATTATTTGTACTGTAACACCCCGTCCTTAAAAACTGAGGATACAAAGGAAGATAGGGCACTGGACAGGAATGCCACTTAAGTTCTAAGAAAACATAACCCAAAAGAAATCAATAAAGTCTGATTAAAGAAAGTCCAATACCATTACATGTCCAAAGTACGAGGTATAAACACCTATACATAAATTAGGGAATTCTGGCCATGCCATACAAACTGGGATGTCTAAACTAATGGAAAGGATCCCTAATACCAATCCTCACACACACACCACCCAAACTTTTACAATCCTGCGGTCAATCAGCATCTGAAAAATGAATACAACTCCACTGTAAGTGGCGAGTAATAACTAACAGTTCTCCCCAACATAGAAAACACCAAGTTCAGAATCATAGACCGGGGAGTCAAATGAATAACCATAAATAACAAGAGACATTCATGTCATTCAATACAAACAACCATCACTTACCATATCCTCAACCATAACCCACCTGAAGAACCGGTTAGCACAGTACATCACAGCAATCGCATACTTCATCCAAAAGATAGGAAATCCAATAACATCCCAAATGAAACCATTATACCACAATTGAACCCAAATTCCCAGATGAGTGTTATGATCACAACTATTCCCAACTCCCCAAATCAATACATGTACTGAAGGCATAACGTCCACTAGTGGTATCCCGCAGTACCACCCCTAAAGTACGTTAGGTAGATGCCCAAAATATGGAATTATACTACCAACGATAAACATAGGTAATTGTAATTGTAGATGGAATGATCGCTAGTGGTATCCTGCAGTACCACTTCCTAAGGTTTGTCAGGTAGATGCCCAAAATATGGACTTACACTACCAACAATCAACACAAAGTCGATTGTGTCTAAGATTGGCCAAATCTCCCGGTGCCGGATGAACGCCCAAAATATGGTCTTACACCTCCCGAACTCCCAGACGACAACAATTAACCCAGGTAAATAAATATTGTTCTTGGATTCCGCAACCCAAGAAACATAACTGAACTAACCATTGATTTCCGCAGCCCAATGGCTCCAACTAACAATTATAAATAACCTCCAAGACACATGTATAGTTAAATAAATCATTCTTATTTACTCATTCCAAATCCCACTTTAATTACCGATAAGACCCAATATTACAACTTCCATAATCCACCCACAACTAACATGTGCCCAATACTTGATCAAAATTTAAATTCTAAAATTATATTTTAATCATTTTTCTCCCTCACAACCTCAAAAAACACACTCAAGGTTCTAGTAGAGTTTTGGGAGTTTTCCTTGGTGATCTTTGAAGCATTTTCGGTGAAATCTAGTACATATACCTCACCCATTTTCAAGGTAACTAACTTTAATCTTCAACCTAGAAATCATATAGTTTAGGATTATATTGTAGGGTTAAAATCATGTTTAAATGGATTAAACCAAACTAGGGTGAATTGGTTTAATTGTTATATGAATTTCGAATTAGAGCATGAAATCATGTGAATTTACATTTCTGATTTTTTGTGTGAAATGTAGAGATTTCCCGAATTTATTCTTGTGTACTTTTATGTGAAATTCTATGATTTAATATCTTTGGAATTTATGCATAATTTTTATTAATTACGAAAATTGTTTTGAGAATTTTGGTGCAATTTCGTGGAATGTTCGTGTGATTTGTGAGGATATATATATTATGATATTTCATGTTTTTAGGCGTGAAATATTGGATTATAATTTATGTTAGTAATTTATTTATTAATTAGTTGAAAATTTGTTTTTATGAATTGTTTGGCGAATTTCGCTTTAGTCCAATTTCTAGGCGGAATGCTGCCCAAATTTTTAGTGATATCATGTTATATTTCTAGCCTTAATATATTCTAGTTTTATGGGTTAATTTCATGATTTTTTTAGGGTTAAACAAGTTTAGTTATTGAATTGTTGAATTTAGGATTTGTTTAATTTATTGTATAATTTGTGATGAAATTGTATAAAATATTTTCTGAAAATTTATGCTGCTGGTCGTGTGGTATATGAAGGTTTTTAAAATGATTTTAAGACTTATATTATGTTTGGTTATGTCCTTGATGAATTATGGAATCAATTGTGCAAGTTTGATTAATTTTGAATAAGTTTTGATGATGATATTGGGTGTTGGTTAATTCTGGACAGCAACTTTGTATGGTCGAAAATAATGTTTTATTGTTGTATTTTGACCCTTAATTTTGTTTTAAATGGTTACTAATTAATAGGAATTGTTTGGTTACAAGTTTGGTTGGAATCGGTATTTTTACGATGAGTTTGTCTAAGTTACTTGGTGCTTATTTTGAGTGTGTAAATGATTAAAATATGATTTTGGAATTTAAATTTTGATCAAATATTGGGCACATGTTAGTTGTGGGCAGGTTATGGAAGTTGTAATATTGGGTCTTATCAGTAATTAAAGTGGGATTTGGAATGAGTAAATAAGAATGATGTATTTAATCATACATGTGTCTTGGAGGTTATTTATAATTGTTTGTTGGAGCCATTGGGCTGCGGAATTCAATGGTTAGTTCAGTTATGTTTCTTGGGCTGCGGAATCTAAGAACAATATTTATTTACCTGGGTTAATTGTTGTCGTCTGGGAGTTCGGGAGGTGTAAGACCATATTTTGGGCGTCCATCCGGCACCGGGAGATTTGGCTAATCATAGACACAATCGACTTTGTGTTGATTGTTGGTAGTGTAAGTCCATATTTTGGGCATCTACCTGATAAACCTTAGGAAGTGGTACTGCGGGATACCACTAGCGATCGTTCCATCTACAATTACAATTGCCTATGTTTATCGTTGGTAGTATAAGTCCATATTTTGGGCATGTACCTAACGTACTTTAGGGGTGGTACTGTGGGATACCACTAGTGGACGTTATGTCTTCAGTACATGTATTGATTTGGGGAGTTGGGAATAGTTGTGATCATAACACTCATCTGGGAATTTGGGTTCAATTGTGGTATAATGGTTTCATTTGGGATGTTATTGGATTTCCTATCTTTTGGATGAATTATGTGATTGTTGTGATGTAATGTGCTAACCGGTTCTGCATGTGGCTTATGGTTGAGGATATGGTAAGTGATGGTTGTTTGTATTGAATGACATGAATGCCTCTTGTTATTTATGGTTATTCATTTGACTCCCTAATCTATGATTCTGAACTTGTGTTTTCTATGTTGGGGAGAACTGTTAGTTACTCGCCACTGACAGTGGAGTTGTATTCATTTTTCAGATGCTGATTGACCGCAGGATTGTAAAAGTTTGGGTGGTGTGTGTGTGAAGATTGGTATTGGGGATCCTTTCCATTAGTTTAGACATCCTAGTTTGTATGGCATGGCCAGAATTCCCTACTTTATGATTTCTGTTGAAGTAGTTTTGATTTCTAGACTTATGTATAGGTGTTTATACCTCGTACTTTGGACTTGTAATGGTATTGGACTTTCTTTAATCGGACTTTATTGATTTCGTTTGGGTTATGTTTTCTTAGAACTTAAGTGGCATTCCCGTCCAGTGCCCTATCTTCCGCGTGTATCCTCAGTTTTTAAGGACGGGGTGTTATAGTCGCCCATAAGGTTCCAACTCTTTAGTCTCAGCGGAGGAGTTGAAAATGCCACTTAAGTTCTGGCATGTGTTTCTTAAGTTCATAAGTATGCCATAAATCGGTAGGTAGAAATTTTTTCGAATAAATTAACACATTTTCACTTCTTTTAAAGGTAACGATTTTTGCGGTTTAAATAATAAAAACGTTATTTATTCATTTTCGATAACTAAATTTTGAAATAAAATATTTGAAATGAGTTTTGGGCGCCAAGTTATTTTTTTTGGAGAAAGGATTCTACTTTACATTATAAATCTATTTTCTTTTTCAATAATAAAATTATCTATTTTTGAAATGTGTTAATTTATTCGAAAAAATTTCTACCTACCGATTTATTTTCACTAATTAGTTTCCAAATATATATAAGTATTTAGTTTGAAAGTCTTTTGAATGTAATACCCTTAAATTTACATGCTTTATTTACGTGAATATATTCTTGTGTATTTTAATTATTTAATTGTTTACTTTTATATGTTTTCTTTATTTAATTTTAATATTTAAAATAATCATAGATATATGTATCTAAAATGAAATTTTTGTTATGACTTTCATGATTTGAAATAAGTATAATTATTATTTTTCAATAATATATACGTATATAAATTTATTTTCTATTTCGACCGTAATTATTTATTTTGTCGTCGTAATTTCGGAATTGGCGTTTTGGGGCATGTACATTCAGAAAAATTGGACCGACCAAAACTTGTAACAAGGTACAAGTGGTGGCCGGCCATGATAAGAAGAAGATGACATTTTTCAACTCTTGGTTTGCCCAAAATTGCCATAAATCAACAATTATGAAGTAATTAACAATAATAATTAAAATTTAATTAAAATAAAAGAAAAAAAAACACCTCACCTTACTCCTCTTGTTGCCAGTTGATAAGGAGGGGGTGATTGAGAATTATCTCATTTGCTCCTTCATAATTCATTCTTACATTAAAAAAAAATTCCTCTCTCTAGTTTCTTTGGGGTTCAAAAGTGATCTTGGTGTTTTTCAAAACAATTTTCAAGCAATTTCTAAAGCCTATCAAGTTTAATCATCCTTTTTTTTCAAGGTAACTAACTTTAATGTTCAACCTAGAAATCATATAGTTTAGGATTATATTTTAGGGTTAAAATCATGTTAAAACGGATTAAAGCAAACTATGATGAATTTTGTTAATTTATGCCTTGTTTTTTAATTGTAGCATGATTTTGTATAAAATAGCTATTCTGATATTTTTTTTTTGTAGCCTATAATATATTTCCAGAATTTATTCTTGTTCATTTTTATGTGAAATTTCATGGTTTATTATTTTTGGTATTTTATGCATGGTTTTATTAATTATGATAATTGTTTTGAGAAATTATGTGCAATTTATTTCATGGAATTTTCGGGTGATATTTTTTATTATATAATCTGATTACTCATGTTTTTAGGCTAATATAATGGTTATGATTTATGTTGGTAATCTATTCAATGATTTGTTATAAGATTGTTTTTTTTTTTTATTTATGAATTGTTGGCAAATTTCGCTTTAGTCCAATTTCTAGGCGAAATGCTGCCCAAATTTTTAGTGATATCATTTTATATTTTTAGCCTTAATATATTCTGTTTTCATGGGTTAATATCGTGATTTTTAAGTTTAATCATGCTTAGTTGTAGAATTAATGAATTTAGGATTTATTGAATTACTTTAGCCACTTGTAACAATTTTTGTATAACTATTTTTCTGGAATGGTGCTGCTGGCCTTGGGGTATGTGGTGGTGTATGACATATTTTTAATTTAAATTTGGGCTTAAATTATGCTTGGTTATGTCCTTGATGAATTATAGAATTATTTGTGCAAGTTGATTAATTTTGAATATGTTTTGATGATGATATTTTGTGTTGGTAAATTTTGGACAACTTTATATGATCTAAAATGATGTTTTATTGATGTAATTGGACCCTTAATCATGTTCTAAATGGTTACAAATTAATCGGAATTGTTTGGGTACAAGTTTGGTTGGAATCGGTATTTTTGCGATGAGCTTGTCTAAGTTACTTGTTGCTTATTTTGAGTGTGTAAATGATTAAAATATTATTTTTGGAATTTAAATTTGACTAAGTATTGGGCACATGTTAGTTGTGGGTAGATAATAGAAGTTATAATTTTGGGTTTTTCCAGTAAATAAAGTGGGATTTGGAATGAGTAAATAAGAACGATGTATTTTATCATACATGTGTCTAGGAGGTTATTTATAATTGTTAGTTGGAGCCATTCGGCTGCGGAATTCAATGGTTAGATCAGTTATGTTTCTTGGGCTGTGGAATCCAAGAACAATATTTATTTACCTGGGTTAATTGTTGTCGTCCGGGAGCTCGAGAGGTGTAAGACCATATTTTGGGCGTCCATCCGGCACCGGGAGATTTGGCCAATCTTAGACACAATCGACTTCGTGTTGATTGTTGGTAGTATAAGTCCATATTTTGGGCATCTACCTGAAAAACCTTAGGAAGTGGTACTGCGGGATACCACTAGCGATCGTTCCATCTACAATTACAATTGCCTGTGTTTATCGTTGGTAGTGTAAGTCCATATTTTGGGCACCTACCTAACGTACTTTAGGAGTGGTAATGCGGGATACCACTAGTGGTGGTTCTGCCTTCAGTACATGTATTGGTTAAAGAAAGTCCAATAAAAACAGAGGATACAAGCGGAAGATAGGGCACTGGACGGGAATGCCACTTAAGTTCTAAGAAAACATAACCCAAAAGAAATCAATAAAGTCCGATTAAGGAAAATCCAATACCATTACAAGTCCAAAGTACGAGGTATAAACACCTATACATAAGTCTAGAAATCAAACTACTTAAACAAAAATCATAAAGTAGGGAATTCTGGCCATGCCATACAAACTAGGATAGCTAAACTAATGGAAAGGATCCCTAATACCGATCCTCACACACACACCGCCCAAACCGTTACAATCCTGCGGTCAAACAGCATCTGAAAAATGAATACAACTCCACTGTCAGTGACGAGTAACTAACAGTTCTCCCCAACATAGAAAACACAAGTTCAGAATTATAGATCAGGGAGTCAAACCAATATACATAAATAATAGGCAGCATTCAAGTCATTCAATACAAACAACCATCACTTACCATAACCTCGTCCATAACCCACCTGCAGGACCAATTAGTACAGTACAACATCACAACAAACACATACTTCATCCAAAGGATAACAGATCCAATAACATCTCAATAAAACTATTATACCACAATGGAACCCAAATTCCCAGATGAGTGTCATGATCACAACTATTCCCAACTCCCCAAATCAATACATGTACTGAAGGCAGTACCACTCCTAAAGTACGTTAGGTAGATGCCCAAAATATGGACTTATACTACCAACGATAAACATAGGTGATAGGAGGGATTTCTTACCAAATAAAAACCCCCGTTGTAGTATGAGTGGGGGTGTCGAACACGGGGAAGGTACTTCGCACTAGCCTAGGCGTGAGCGTCGAACGAGCTAGGTCGGGTGATGGTCGCGAGAGGCGGAGAGAACTAACTAAAACTACACTAAGGAAACAAGAATAAAAGGGACTAGGGTAAGAGATCCACAACTCATACCACCATGAATTATGAATCAATCGAAACTTAGACTTAGGTCGTGGATAAGGGGAGGTCGTTCTATGATCGTATCACTCTTTCAAGCTAGTATGATGACCGGAAAGACATATACAACTCACTTTCGTGCAGCCCACCTAACAAGTCCTAAGCACAAAATCACGAAGACCGGTAACTTTCCCTTGATCGAAGGCCCAACTTTCGTGGTGCTTCCATCAATCGGGCAAAGGAAGTCATCACCCACGTTCACCTTTCGGTCCTTCGGTGAGGATTCTTCAATGAATCCTATGCTAGCTAAACATAAGACTCAACATAACCGAATCCTAAGGTACCGACATTATCACAACCAAAGCCAAGAACAACTAAGCCACAATCATGGAGGATTTGAGAAGTTTCACTCAAACCCTAGAAATTAACTACTCACACATAATTAATAAAAACATAATTAAAACTAAAAATAAAAACATAATTTAACCTAAAACTATGAACAAAACAAATTAACAATTAAAACCTAAAACTAAACTAACAACTAAATCAACAAGAAACAAACATAAATAACTAAAACAACAAACAAATAACAAACATAAACAATTAAAACCAACAATTAAACAACAAAAAGGGAAGAAATCAAAGCAATAAATGAAAGCTATAAAATACCTTGAGATGGAGATGAAGAACAAGCAAGAAGAGAAGAGGAAAAACAAGAACTTTGCATAAATTAAGAACAAAATGTAAAATTACAAGAGAATTGAAGAAGAAAGCTTTAAAACTAACCTAACCCTAAGTTTGAGCTTCTAACATCAGCTCTTGAAGAAATGGGAAGAGGGGGTATTTATACAACCCCAAAAATTCCCGCAAAAACAGACCAAAAACACTAAATAAAACGTGTAGTAGTGCGTCAGCGGGCGCTGAAATGGGATCAGCGGCCGCTGAGGCCTACTTTCACGTGCCTTCAGCCTGCTAGGGACAATGGTCAGCGGACGCTGAGTAAGGCTCAGCGGGCGCTGATAGCTATTTGTTATGCTACTGCCTCAAAACAGGGAAGAGGGACAGCGGGCGCTGAGTTTGGGTCAGCGGCCGCTGTTCTTCTCTTTTGTGCTCAAAAGTGCCCTGAAGCTTCATGATCAGCGGGCGCTGAAGCGCTATCAAATGCTACTGCCTAGTTCAGGGGAGGGGGACAGCGGGCGCTGAGTTTGGGTCAGCGGCCGCTGTTCTTGTCTTTGCTCAAAAATACCTTGTACCAAAACTCATCCCAACGGGCGCTGAGGGACTTCTAGCGCCCGCTGAGGCCTTTTTCAGCACCAACATTAGCTCAGAGGACTTGTGCTTTCCTCGAGGTTCCTAGTTCGCTTCCTCGGGTTCCGAAATAGACTCGGGACCTTCAAAATGGGAAGAAAACGCAGAAACAAAGCAAAATAGAGGAAATCACATAGAAAAGGGGAAAGGGACTACAAGAGCAAAACTAAACTAAAAAGCCTAAAAACGCTAACAAAAGTTAAATAAAATAAGAAAATAAACTAATAAAAATTAAGAAAATTACTACCAAAATAATTGTAGATGGAACGATCGCTAGTGGTATCCCGCAGTACCACTTCCTAAGGTTTGTCAGGTAGATGCCCAAAATATGGACTTACACTACCAACAATCAACACAAAGTTGATTGTGTCTAAGATTGGCCAAATCTCCCGGTGCCGGATGGACGCCCAAAATATGGTCTTACACCTCCCGAACTCCTAGACGACAACAATTAACCCAGGTAAATAAATATTGTTCTTGGATTCCGCAGCCCAAGAAACATAACTGAACTAACCATTGAATTCTGCAGCCCAATTGGCTCCAACTAACAATTATAAATAACCTCCAAGACACATGTATGATTAAATACATCATTCTTATTTAATCATTCCAAATCCCACTTTAATTACCGATAAGACCCAATATTACAAATTCCATAATCCGCCCACAACTAACATGTGCCCAATACTTGATCAAAATTTAAATTCCAAAATAATATTTTAATCATTTACACACTCAAAATAAGCACCAAGTTACTTAGACAAACTCATCGTAAAAATACCGATTCCAACCAAACTTGTACCCAAACAATTCCTATTAATTAGTAACCATTTAAAACATAATTAAGGGTCAAAATACATCAATAAAACATTATTTTCGACCATACAAAGTTGCTTTCCAGAATTAACCAACACCCGATATCATCATCAAAACTTATTCAAAATTAATCAAACTTGCACAATTGATTCTATAATTCATCAAGGACATAACCAAACATAATATAAGTCTAAAACAAAGTTAAAAACATTCTAAAAACCTTCATATAACACACGACCAGCAACATAAATTTTCAGAAAATATTTTATACAATTTCATCACAAGTTATACAATAAATTAAATAAATCCTAAATTTAACAATTCAATAACTAAACTTGTTTAACCCTAAAAAAATCATGAAATTAACCCATAAAACCAGAATATATTAAGGCTAGAAATATAACATGATATCACTAAAAATTTGGGCAGCATTCCGCTTAGAAATTGGACTAAAGCGAAATTCACCAAACAATTCATAAAAACAAATTTTCAACTAATTAATAAATAAATTAGTAACATAAATTATAATCCAATATTTCAAGCCTAAAAACATGAAAAATCAGAATATATATATCCTCACAAATTGTGACGACCCGACTCACTTAAACCGGCGCGGAAGAAACCGACGAGTCGAATAGTCAGATCTAACAAACTTAAATACTTAAAAATTAAAACAAAACCTCAAAAGTATATATATCGATTAAACCAAAAGTACAATACCCACAAGATTGTACCTATCTAATTCCAAATGTCAATGTTACTGCTACTAACGAACGTAAACTCCAAGTATATGTCAGAGTTAGAAAAAATACACAAGTACTATAACTTAAAGTTCAAAACTAGAATATATCGTAAAACAACAACACGAAAGCTAAATAACAACGGCACTCGCCCAACCCAAAGCTAAGCAAGGACCTCATCATCAGAGTTACCTGTAAAACAACAACAGTCCACCGTCAGTGGCGAGTAACATAACCATCCCACCCTAACGGGGATACACATGAACATAGCATAAACCAAACAATTAAATCAAACATGCCAACATACGTCAATTCATGCGAATCATCATACCATACCATCATTAACGTACAACATTAATTAAATCATGCTTACACGACTAACTTGACCAACAATTAACAAATCTTAACTTTGGCGCAATCATTCATATACTAGACCGGACTATGCAAGTACGAACGCATCTTACGCGTTCGAACTTTCTACTATGTCAGGATTAAGAATCTTACTCCCAACCCCATGAAACCAATCTTACTGGAAATCCATATCCGAAGACAACATAGTAAGACCACCAATTATCCCAATACCGTGGATAGGTTAGGGGCAACGTCTTAACCCAAAAACATAGAGTCTTACTCTAAGTTTTAGGCATCTAGTAGCGAAATCAAGCTAATCTTAACTTTAAAAATCGAAGTTTACATTCTTAATTAATTCATAAGTTGCTTCTTACGCCTTGACTCAAGAAATAACATGTAAAGCAACAAACTTGGAACCTCTTATAACAATCTTTAACCTTTCTTTAACTTCTTTAATTACTACTAACTTTCTGTAACTTTAAAGACTCAACCAAGAACTTATAAAGAACTCAAATAACTCATAAAGAACTCATCCAAGATTCAAGAACTTCAATCAAGAACACATTCAAGATTCAAGAACTTCATTCCAAACCCATCATGATACACGCATAACACAACAAGTTCAACAATCAAATTCATCAACTTAAGATCATCAAAACTTCATAAACCTTGAACATGAATAACATCAAATACAATATCAACATAATAAATCATGAAACTCATATAATCAAATAGAAATCATCATATAACATTATCCAAAATTTCAGATTATAACCCACACGTAAACATGGTTACATAACATCAAACTAGTCTAATCTAATCATTTAATCTATACTATGAAACATAGTATACCAATTACATTGAGAAAGTATGTTACCTTACTAAGGATTACACACAAAATCAACACAATCTTACAGCCCGGAATTCGAACTACACGGCTCCAACAACACGGTCAACACGCATGGTGCACCACCACACGAACACGGCACCTCTTCACGGACCACCCCACGGACACCGTCTTTTGCACGGTCCTGCTGCACGGCTGCCACCACGATCCACACGGCCACCTCACGCACGATCACCCTTGAACACGTGGATGGATGAAAAAATGATTTGGTGTTTGGAGTCAAAAATGGTGTGTGATTGATCGCTAATGGAGGGAGTTTTGTGTTTTAAACTTTGGATGGAAACGGATGGCAAATGAGCAAATGAGTCCTCATGCCTTACTACTACTATTTATAGAAGTTAGTTAGGTGTGAAAGCAAGGCAAGTGGCAAAACTTGCCATGCATAAGGGGGTGCCGGCTATACTAGGCTAAAATGGGCCTTAGTGAGCAATTGGGCTAAATACTAATTTACATGATTAATCATACTTAAATCGATTTAGCCCAAAAAAGAATATTAATTAATTAATTAGAAAATTAAATAATAAAAATTCTAATTAATTAAATAATAATAAAAATAAATAATAATCAATCAAAATGAAATAATTTAAATTTAATCGAAATTATTCACATAAAATAAAATAAATAGTCCAAAATAAATTTTGGACTATACATAAAACCACATACATACAAATAAATACATGACAGAAATACCAATAAAATCAGGGTCGTTACAACCTCCCCTCCTTAAAGAAATTTCGTCCCGAAATTTAAGGCAAAGGAGATCGCTCACACTCAAACAGCTCCGGGTACTTCTGCCTCATGGACGCCTCTGTCTCCCAAGTCGCCTCCTCATGGTGTTGATTTCTCCACAACACCTTGACGAGCTGGACTTGCTTACGCCGAAGGGTCCTCACTTCCCGATCCAAGATCTGGACGGGTCGCTCCTCAAAAGTCAGATTCGGCTCAAACATGGCCGACTCCACTGGAATAATGTGGGTAGGATCATGTACATATTTCCTTAGCTGGGAAACATGGAATAGGTCATGCACATTAGACAAACTAGGTGGTAATGCCAATCGATATGCCACCTCCCCAACTCATTCCGGTACCTCGTAAGGTCCCATATATTTCGGTCGGAGTTTCCCCTTTTCACCAAAGCGTGCCACTCCTTTGAACGATGAAACCTTAAGCAAGACTTTGTCACCTACCTCGAAAGCCAGCGGTCTACACCGATTATCGGCGTAGGATTTCTGACGACTCTGAGCGGCCTGCATCTTAGACCGGATGACTCGGACCTTCTCGATAGTATCTCATACCATCTCAGGTCCTAAAGCCACAGAATCACTAATATCATTCCAACATATCGGACTCCGACATTTCCTACCATACACGACCTCGTACGGAGCCATCTTGATGCTGAGTGATAGCTATTGTTATAGGAGAACTCTATCAAACAGAGCATACGTACCCAAGACGGATGGTACTCAAGAGTACATGCTCGAAGCATATCCTCTAAAGTCTGGATGGTCCTCTCAGTCTGACCATCGGTCGCCACGTGAAAAGCGGTGCTCAGCTTCAGCTTCGTCCCAAAGGCTTCCTGAACTGATTTCCAGAAACGAGACAGAAATCTCGGATCTCGATCAGAAACAATCTCCCTCGAAACTCCGTGAAGTCGGATAATATCCTGAGTATACGCCTCTGCTAGACGCTCCATAGACCAGGTCATCTTCATCGGAATGAATCTAGCGACCTTGGTCAACCTATCCACTATTACCCAAATGGCATTCAAACAATTACAGGTAGGTAGGCTAACCACGAAGTCCATAGAAACCGACTCAAACTTCCAGGTCGGAATCGTTAGTGGCTGCAACAGACCTCCTAGTCTGTGGTGCTCGATTTTAACCTTTTGACAGACTAAACATCGAGCTACGAACTCTGTTACATCCCTCTTCATCTTAGGCCACCAGAATTGGCCCTTAAGGTCCTGGTACAACTTGTTACCTCCAGGATGAACAGAGTAGGGCGAGTTATGTGCCTCAGACATAATTCTGTTCCTAAGATCAGAACAGTCCGGTACACACCACCTCCCTCGGAATCGCAGACTACCATCGGAAGGGATCTCGAAACCTACGGCTTTACCTTGCCGTAAAGCCTCTCTAATCCTAGTTAACTGCGGATCATTCTGGTGACCCTCGCGCAACTCCTAAAGCAAATCAGGCTCAGCACTCATAGATGTCAGACGAAGTCTGACGGAACTACGGCTTCTACTGAAGCTCAAGCGATGCTTACGACTCAGTGCATCAGCGACTAAGTTCGCCTTGCCCTCGCAATAGTTAAGCGTCAGGTCGTAGTCCTTAATAAGCTCAAGCCATCATCTCTGCCTCATATTGATGTCTTTCTGAGTAAAGATGTACTTGAGACTCTTGTGATCCGTGAATACTCTACACGAACCACCATAAAGATAGTGCCTCCAAATCTTGAGCACGAATACCACAGCCGCTAGCTCCAAGTCATGCGTGGGATAGTTACGCTCGTGCACCTTTAGTTGTCTCGATGCGTAAGCGATGACCTTCCTGCCTTGCATGAGCACACATCCTAGGCCACTCTTCGAAGCATCACTATAGACCTCGAAGTCCTCCTCATCATTCGGAAGGGTAAGAATAGGAGCAGAGACTAATCTCTGTTTCAATTGCTGGAATGCTTGCTCGCAAGCCTCCGTCCAAACGAATCGGACCTCCTTCTGCAGGAGACTAGTCATCGGCCTAGCAATCTTGGAGAAGTCCTGGACGAATCGTCGATAGTATCCGGCTAATCCCAGAAAACTACGAACCTCCGCCACATTTCTCGGGCTACTCCAATCAACTACAGCCTTAACTTTGGCCGGGTCTACCTTAATGCCCTCTTTACTAATTATGTGACCCAGAAATGCTACTTCGCGAAGCCAGAACTCACACTTGGAGAGTTTCGCGAACCACTTATTACTACGCAATATCTCAAGTACCATCCGGAGATGCTCCGCATGCTCAGACTCATCTCTCGAATAGACTAAGATATCGTCTATAAATACTACGACGCACTTATCGAGTAAGTGATGGAATGTCCGGTTCGTCTGGTCCATGAACACGGCTGGCACATTAGTGAGGCTAAAGGGCATCACCTCAAACTCGTAGTGGCCGTATCTAGTACGAAAAGCGGTCTTCAGGATGTCTTCTTTCTTGACTGGAATCTGATGATATCCAGACCGAAGATCTATCTTCGAAAACACTCCTGCTCCTCGTAACTGATCGAACAGGTCCTCAATCCTAGGCAACGGGTACTTATTCTTGATAGTTACCCGATTCAACTCTCGGTAGTCTCTGCACAGGCGCATACTACCGTCTTTCTTCTTCACAAAGAGCACAGGTGCTCCCCATGGAGAAACACTCGGCCTAATGAAGCCCTTATCGATCAAATCCTGGAGTTGCGTTTTTAACTCTTGCAACTCCGATGGTGCCATCCGGTAAGGTGCCTTCGAAATCGGCGCTGTCCCGGGTGCTAAGTCGATATGAAACTCGACGTCGCGCTCGGGTGGAACTCCTGGTAGCTCATCAGGAAATATGTCTCTGAAATCCCTCGCTACAGGTATATCGTCCAACAGACGCTCCTCAGTCAAGTCCCTTACCTGACATAAGTACACCATATCGCCCTTCTAGCGATGCTTTCTCATCTTCAAGGCTGAGATTACCTTTACTCCTTTCTTAAGGACGAACCTAGAGTAGGTAACTCGGTTGCCCTGAAATCCTCGGAATGTCACTGACTGATCTCGGCAACGAATGATCGCTCGATACCTCGACAGCCAGTCCATACGAAGAATAACATCGAACTCCATCAGCGGAAACTCCTTCAGATCGGCCGTCGCTTGCTCCCCAGCTATCACGATAGGCACTCATCGGAACTCGCGCTCACAAATAAAATCCTCTCCGGACGGGAGAGTTATAACTGAACTAACAGGAAAACTGCCACGAAAATTTGACCTCGAGGCAAAACTACTAGCCACAAAAGAGACAGTAGCACCAGAATCAAACAATACTAAAGCTAACACACTAGAAACAAGAAATCTACCTGAGACGACGTCAGGCTCAACCTCGGCCTCTGCCTCGATCATACAGTAGACTCGGTTCTTCACTGGAGTCTTAGTCGGTGCCGGAAGCTGCTTGATCTCAGTGTCTGGCTTCCTCTCGGGGAAAACTGACGCCTTATGGCCTTCCTTCCTCCAGATAAAACATGCTATAGGCGAACCTTCACACCGCTTCCCTGGATGAAAGTCTCTGCCGCAGCCTCTGCATTTCGAGCCATCGGAACCCTTATGCGAACTCGTGGTCGGAGGGGTACTGCTAGGAGCACTAAATCGAGGCTTCTTAAAAGAAGTTGTTGTCGTCGGAACCTGAGCTCTCTTCCTGCTCGCATCCTCCTCGGCCGTCGATGCCTGAATTTCGAGTGCTACCTCGTAAGCCTGCTGAAATGTCTTCGCCCCACTACTGATCACGTGAACGCGAATCCTCGGATCTAGCTTTTTGATGTAGCGCTTGACCCGCTCCTTCTCTGACGGAACCACAGACGTAGCGAACCTCGATAACTCCATAAACTTGTCGGTGTACGCCTGGACTGTCACCTTACCCTGAGTAAGAGTAAGAAACTCCTCCTGCTTCTGCCACCGCAACTCGTCGGGGTAGAATCGCTCCTGGATCTTATCGACGAACTCGATCCACGACATCAAATGTAAAGGCACGCACGCGTCTCTAGCTACCGTCCACCAATTATCGGCCTCTCCACGTATATAATAAGCGGCGATCTGCACCTTCTCGTGCTCGGGGAAAAACGTCGCGTTGAAGAGCTTCCCCATCTCGCGGATCCAACTCTCCAGGATAGTAGGGTCGGAGGTCGATGACGTGCGATACGGTCGAACGTCGACTGCGTACTCGGCCTATGACGACTATGGTGCGCCAATGTAAGGATCGCCTCCTCGAGCGCTCGCAACCTTTGTCGTCCAGTACTCAACCGGCGAGGCGTAGACATGCTGCAACGCAACAAAACAAAAGATATACCAAATAAAAATGTCAGTCATACATCCCCACCACAGTCAAGCACACAAAATAAAGAGAGAAAAGAAATAGAAAAGATCTTATCCCAGTTTTTTTCTACCCGAACCCTTCTCCCTTTACTTAATCTTAATTTGGGTTTATCACTCGGGAAAGATAAAGCTCTCAACTCCCAGGTTTAACTCAAATCTTAAAACTTCACTTAAAACCTATTCGGCTCTGATACCAACTGTGACGACCCGACTCGCTTAAACCGGCGCGGAAGAAACCGACGAGTCGAATAGTCAGATCTAACAAACTTAAATACTTAAAAATTAAAAGAAAGCCTCAAAAGTATATATATCTATTAAACCAAAAGTACAATACCCACAAGATTGTACATATCTAATTCCAAATGTCAATGTTACTGCTACTAACGAACGTAAACTCCAAGTATATGTCAGAATTAGAAAAAATACACAAGTACTAAAACTTAAAGTTCAAAACTAGAATATATCGTAAAACAACAACACGAAAGCTAAATAACAACGGCACTCGCCCAACCCAAAACTAAGCAAGGACCTCATCATTAGAGTTACCTGTAAAACAACAACAGTCCACCGTCAGTGGCGAGTAACATAACCGTCCCACCCTAACGGGGATACACATGAACATAGCATAAACCAAACAATTAAATCAAACATGCCAACATACGTCAATTCATGCGAATCATCATACAATACCATCATTAACGTACAACATTAATTAAATCATGCTTACACGACTAACTTGACCAACAATGAAAAAATCTTAACTTTGGCGCAATCATTCACATACTAGACCGGACTATGCACGTACGAACGCATCTTACGCGATCGAACTTTCTACTATGTCAGGATTGAGAATCTTACTCCCAACCCCATGAAACCAATCTTACTGGAAATCCATATCCGAAGACAACATAGTAAGACCACTAATTATCCCAATACCGCGGATAGGATAGGGGCAACGTCTTAACCCAAAAACATAGAGTCTTACTCTAAGTTTTAGGCGTCTAGTAGCGACATCAAGCTAATCTTAACTTTAAAAATCGAAGTTTACATTCTTAATTAATTCTTAAGTTGCTTCTTACGCCTTGACTCAAGAAATAACATGTAAACCAACAAACTTGGAACCTCTTATAACAATCTTTAACCTTTCTTTAACTTCTTTAATTACTACTAACTTTCTTTAACTTTAAAGACTCAACCAAGAACTCATAAAGAACTCATCCAAGATTCAAGAACTTCAATCATGAACACATTCAAGATTCAAGAACTTCATTCCAAACCCATGATGATACACGCATAACACAACAAGTTCAACAATAAAATTCATCAACTTAAGATCATCAAAACTTCATAAACCTTGAACATGAATAACATCAAATACAATATCAACATAATAAATCATGAAACTCATATAATCAAATAGAAATCATCATATAACATCATCCAAAATTTCAGATTATAACCCACACGTAAACATGGTTACATAACATCAAACTAGTCTAATCTAATCATTTAATCTATACTATGAAACATAGTATACCAATTAGATTGAGAAAATATGTTACCTTATTAAGGATTACACACAAAATCAACACAATCTTGCAGCCCGGAATTCGTACTACACGGCTCCAACAACACGGTCAACACGCACGGTTCACCACCACACGAACACGGCACCTCTTCATGGACCACCCCACGGACACCGTCTTCTGCACGGTCCTGCTGCACGGCTGCCACCACGATCCACACGGCCACCTCACGCACGATAACCCTTGAACACGTGCCACCACACGGACCCAAACCCACACACGAACCAACCCGAAAATAAGCCCGAACAAGGGATCTTGAATGAAATTATTGAGAAATAAATTGTGGTTTGGTACTTAAAGATCAATGGACAATGAATCTTTAAGTTTGGGTTTGTAAAGATGGATGAAAAAATGATTTGGTGTTTGGAGTCAAAAATGGCGTGTGATTGATGGCTAATGGAGGGAGTTTTGTGTTTTAAACTTTGGATGTCAACGGATGGCAAATGAGCAAATGAGTCCTCATGCCTTACTACTACTTCTATTTATAGAAGTTAGTTAGGTGTGAAAGCAAGGCAAGTGGCAAAACTTGCCATGCATAAGGGGGGCCGGCTATACTAGGCTAAAATGGGCCTTAGTGAGCAATTGGGCTAAATACTAATTTACATGATTAATCATACTTAAACCGATTTAGCCCAAAAAAGAATATTAAATAATTAATTAGAAAATTAAATAATAAAAATTCTAATTAATTAAATAATAATTAAAATAAATAATAATCAATCAAAATAAAATAATTCGAATTTAATTGAAATTATTCACATAAAATAAAATAAATAGTCCAAAATAAATTTTGGACCATACATAAAATCACATACATACAAATAAATACATGACAGAAATACCAATAAAATCAGGGTCGTTACACAAATCACACGAACATTCCACGAAATTGCACCAAAATTCTCAAAACAATTTTCGTAATTAATAAAAATTATGCATAAAATTCCAAAGATATTAAATCATAAAATGTCACATAAAAGTACACAAGAATAAATTCTGGAAATCTCCAAATTTCACACGAAAAATCAGATATGTAAATTCACATAATTTCATGCTCTAATTCGAAATTTATACAACAATTAAACAAATTCACCCTAGTTTGGTTTAATCCATTTAAACATGATTTTAACCCTAAAATATAATTCTAAACTATATGATTTCTAGGTTGAAGATTAAAGTTAGTTACCTTGAAAAAGGATGAGGTATATGCACTAGTTTCACAAAAAATGCTTCAAATATCACCAAGGAAAACTCCCAAAACTCTACTAGAACCTTGAGTGTATTTTGTGAGGTTGTGAGGGAGTAAAATGATAAGAAAAAAAAATCAGCCCCTATGCTTGTTAAAATAGCCGGCCAAAGGGGAGTGGAAAAGGGGGAAGAGTTATGACCAATTATGGTCATAAGTGTTGTTTAATGTTGAGCTAAATGCATGATTAATAAGGGATGTTACAAAACTTAAGAAAGCCAATAGTTATGCTCATCCTTTTCCTCCTTGCTATGACCGGCCAACATGTAGTTTTATGCTTCAAGTTTTGGTCGGTCCAATTACACCAACACACATGCCTAAAAACGTTAATTCTGAAATTACGACGATAAAATAAATAATTATGGTTGAAATAGAAAAAATAAATTTATATACATATATATATTATTGAAAAGTATTAATAATACTTGTTTCAAATCATGAAAGTTATAACAAAAATTTCGTTTAGATACATATATTCAAGATTATTTTAAATATTAAAATTAAATAAAGAAAACGTATAAAAGTAGACGATTAAATAATTAAAATACACAAAATATATTCACGTAAATAAAGCACAAAAATTTAAGGGTATTATATCCCAAAGACTTTCAAACTAAATAGTTATATATATTTGGAAACCAATTAGTGAAAATAAATCACTAATAGAAATTTATCAAACAATTAACATATTTCAAAAATAGGTAAATTTATTATTGAAAACGAAAATAGATTAATAATGTAAAGTAGAATCCTTTCTCCAAAAATAACTTGGCGCCCAAAATTCATTTCAAATATTTTATTTCAAAATTTAGTTATCGAAAATGAATAAATAATATTTTTATTATTTAAATCACAAAAATCGTTACTTTTTAAAAGAAGTGAAAATGTGGGGTATTACACCAAGAGTGCAATTTAGCCTAAAAATGAAAAACCTTAGAGAGAGTAACTTTGGGTAGTAACCTGGGTTAGGAATAATTTTTTTTTGGTAAGTAAATAATTATATACCAAAGGAGAAGATTATTACATCCTACCCTAAATGTGTGACACAAAGCCACCACCAGAAAAAATCGTAAAACTAATAGGGACAGGCCCCTAAAAGTCTTACTCATCCATCAAAACACAAAGAACACTACCATACAAGCTTATTCAAGAGGACTACGTCCCTAATATACAATACAAAGCAAGCAAATAAAGTAGTACAACACCAACTAGAAGAATCACCTAAGCTAGCCAAAGGACTTAGTCCTTGATTTAACATTACAATACAAGCTAGACTAAAAAGAAAATACATCAAAAGAAAAAGACATTCATCATCAATCGTCACAATAAGAGTAGAAGGCCACTATGAAGCATCTTCCTTGGAGCTATCGCGAACATGAGGTCATTAAGCACCGAAGCAACCCATCTCCCATTAAAGAACCGTGGATGAGAGAGCATGAAGAAATCTACTTTCCATAGATCATCTATTCATCTTCTTATCATTGGGATAGCGACCCAAAAGTATCATCAAATTTCTAGAAGACGAGCTAATCTTCACTTATCATTAAAGCATAGGCAGCCAAGCAAGCTCCCTGTTCTGAACTTAGAAGATCAGGCCATCTTCAGTCATTAGCGACCCTTTAGGAGCACCATCCAGATTGAAGGATGAGTGAGCAGTGTCCTCACTACCTGCCTCAACTCAGATCACTAAGCCAGTCAAGCTAGTGAGGTTCCACCACCAATGGGACGTCAAAGCCAAGGCTTTGATATCAACCATAACAACCATGAACTAGCCAAAGGACTTAGTCCTTTATATAGCAATACAAGACAAGCTAGACTAAATAGTGAATATAACTATAAATGAACCATGGGACGTCTAAGCGGAGCTTTGATATCTACCATAGTCATCCTTACTCCAACCATTCATCATCAATTATAACAATAAGGGTAGTAAGCCACTATGAAGCATCTTCCTTGAAACTTTCTCAACCATGAGGTCATTAAGCTCCGAGGCAACCTATCTCCCATGAAAGAACCGTGGTTGAGAGAGCTCGAAGGAATCTACCTTCATCAGATAGCCAATACATCACCTTATCATTGCAAAAGCAACATCCCCAATGACGAAACCAAACATCAACAATAACCAGAAAATAAGCTAATCTTCACTTAACGTTAAAGCATAGGTAGCGCAACAACTCCTTTTCTGAACATGGGAGATTAAAGTCATCTTTAGTCATTATTTATGCTTTAGGTTCACCATGAGTGTAGTTGCCATCCTGAATTGAATGACGAATGAGCAATGAATTCAGTCAACCCACCTCCATTACACAATAAGGACAACGATAATGGGACATCAAATCACTTGACATCAACCATGCCATCTCTGTCCAATCACGAGTAGTGGCTTGGGCCGTGAATCAAAGCTCTGCAGCTCCTTGCAGTCCCAATCGACCTGCAACAAGCAGCCATCTGCCTAAGGGGAGGGACATCCTGCCCCTTTGTGCACAGGAGAGGGCTAAAACAACCCCCCCAACCATCCCCTATGGCATTGACCCAAGGCAGTAGCAGCCCATCATCCCTACTGCATCGTGGTGGCACCCTGGCACCTCCCATCATAGCACCATACCTGGCAGCAGCCCAACACATTAGACCACTCCTAAAACCAATGGACAGCAACCCCCTGCATCGACAACCATTATCTACAACTGTCGTGGTGGGGGAAACACCACCACCCACGTCAGTACCACGCAGCTAGTCCACAACCCCCAAACACCCCAGCAACGACAACCTCAAATCTAACCCCTAACGTGAAATAAACCAACTAGACCCACTAACCATTATTCTTTGTACTTCCAAGCAATAGGATGAAGATTTATGAAGGAAGAGAGGTAAACTTACAGTCCAGAGCTAGCAGCACGAAGTAAATCGCCATGTGAGAGCACAGGTAGGTTCGTGAAGTGCAGGTCGTAACATGAACTCAGGCCCAGCAGCAGCAAGATTGAGCTACCATGGTAGCCCTTAGCTTCGACCCCTGCGAATAGACCGTTGTCCACTGTGTCCCGTTACTCAGATGACTATGAATTGAGCCTAGGGTTCGAAGGAGAAGAAAATCGCATCTCACTCCTAACACAGTCAAAACCCGATTGAATCATCTCTATAACCTAGGTTCCCCCATCTTTTGAAGACGGCGTGGAGGAATGAGCCAGGCTTGGTCTCCCTCCCCCACCATTTTAATGGCTACTCTGAGAAAACCGTCAAACGGCCATTGCAATGGCAGGGGAGAAAAAAAATCGTCATGCACTCTTTCTCTCTCTAATTTATCTCTCTAGGTTTTGATTCAATGTTAGGAATAACTTTATTCTTTAGATCTTAAGTATCTTGTGTTGTTGTGATTTTTGTTGAGTTGGTTATGTGTGGTTCCTTATGAAATTTCGAGCACGAAATTTTCTTAAGGAGGGGATATTGTAACGACCTGGATTTTTGGGCCGTAAAATTTCGTGTAAAATTAAGCCTTTAAGCCCGAATAATCCAATTTGGGCCCAAAGACTTAATTTTTATTAATTGGATCAAGGCCCAATCACTCTACTCCTAGCCAAACCCCACGACCCATCTCCATAATTTTTTTATCTAATTTCTTTGATTTATTCTCCATAATTAGAAAACCGTATCTATTTTTTGTTCTAACCTAAAAATCCTATTCTTATTTCCCTAACCACCTCACTAAATTTTAAGAAACAAACTCCTATTCTACCTCCTCCTAGCCGGCCCTTTCCTTTATTTTTATTTAAATTGATTTATTTATTTATCTTAATTCTCTAATTACATCTATTTGTTTTAAAACCTAAAAACTCTATTTTTATCTCCTAAAAACTAGTAAACCTTAACCTATTTTCTAATAAGCCGGCCTTATCCTATTTAATTCCTTAAAAGCCCACCCTTTTCGTATTAATGATTATATGATTAAAACTCAAAAGAACTTCATTCTTTTCTCCTTTCTCCCTTCATGGTTTTCTCCACAAAAAATCAATCAAAAGGTAACTAGCTATTCTACTCAGGAATAGGATTAGGTTACATAGGATACTAGGCTTAGAATCACGTTGTTATTGTTGTTATTATTTTCGTATAAAACATGTTGTCTAGGTTGTTAGATTTGTTTTCTTGTTTGATCAATTTATGTTCTTGCGTGATCTTGTAAGCTATTTCGTTCTACGATTAATTCCTGATGTTCTTGAGTTTAATCTTGATAATTTGAATATGTTCTTGCTTTGTATTTTCGATTATGTTATGCGTGTGATTGCATGTTGTTAAGCTTGGATTATTATTTTGTTTGATGATTAATTCTTGAAATCTTGTTTGTTAATTAAAAAAATTTAACCTTTATGTTTAGTTCATGTTATTCATGCGTTGTCTGGTTGGTCTGCATAATTGCTTATTTGGATTGTTGAGCTTGATGTGCCATTATTGCAATTGTCATACGTGATTGTTGATGCTCGTCTGCTTTGAGTCGCGTCATTGGATGCTTATTTTGAGTCGTGTCATTTATTGCTTTGAGTCGGTCGTGTCAATGTTGTTATCAGCCTTGCGACGTGTCGTATCGGTTCATCTATGATTAATCGTGTCGGGGACATGTTTGTTGTTATCGGCCTTGCGCCGTGTCATATCGGCTCATCTGTGATGAATCGTGTCAGGGACCTATTTGTTGTTATAGGCTTTGCGCCGTGTCGTATCGGTTCATCTGTGATGAATCGTGCCGGGGACTTGTTTGTTGTTATCGGCCTTGCGCCGTATCGTATCGGTTCATCTGTGATGAATCGTGTCGGGGTCTTGTTTGTTGTTATCGGTTCATCTGTGATGAATCGTGTAGGAGATTTGTTTGTTGTTATCGGTTCATCTGTGATGAATTGTGTCAGGGACTTGTTTGTTGTATCGACGCCAGTCGTGTCGAAAATATTCTTGATGTATAATAATGTAAATTAATTGTGTTGATAAGTAAGCATGGTAATCTTTGAATATGATGTTTATTGGTTGTTATGTTTCCGCTGCTAACTCTGTTGTAGTACTTGTATTCTGTGTTTCAAACCCTATTATTGTATTAAATGTGGTCCTACTTCTAAGTAGGACAGTCTAGTTACTCGCCATTGATTGTGGACCCCCAAATCTATTTTGCACGTAAGTAGGATAAAGGCTAGAAGCGGGATAAGTTGTTGAGCATCTAGGCCCCTGTTTTCAATTCCTGTGTTTGCAATATGTTTTATTTCTAGTTTTAGGACTAGATTTATGGTTTAGTTTAACCTTTTCTAATTTGGGATTCCATTATTATTATTAATAAAAGTATTACTTCCACGAGTTTAGTTATATTTTTATTTAAATTATTCGATTGGTAACTGTCTGTTTACGACGTTACCACTAAGAACGTCGTTGCTAAAATGCGGGTGTTACAGGTTGTACCAGAGCTCTAGGTTAATCCTGAGTTTTCTTCTTCGTAAGTAAACAGTGAGTTGAGTGCTTTATGAATCCAAGAGTACAATTTAGCCTAAAAATGGAAAACCTTAGAGAGAGCAACTTTGGGTTGTAACTTGGGTTAGGAATAATTTTATTCTTTAGCTCTTAAGTATCTTGTGTTGTTGGGGTTAATGTTGAGTTGCTTATATGTGCTTCCTTATGAAATTTCGAGGACGAAATTTTCTTAAGGAGGGGATATTGTAACGACCCCGATTTTTGGGCCGTAAAATTTCGTGTAAAATTAAGCCTTTAAGGCTGAATAATCCAATTTGGACCCAAAGACTTAATTATTATTAATTGGATTAAGGCCCAATGACTCTACTCCTAGCCAAACCCCACGACCCATCTCCATAATTTTGTTATTTAATTTCTTTGATTTATTCTCCATAATTAGATAACCGTATCTATTTTTTGTTCTAACCTAAAAATCCTAGTTTTATTTCCCTAACCACCTCACTAAATTTTAGGAAACAAACTCCTATTCTACCTCCTCCTAGCCGGCCCTTTCCTTTATTTTTATTTATTGATTTATTTATTTATCTTAATTATCTAATTACATCTATTTGTTTTAAACCATAAAAACTCTATTTTTATCTCCTAAAAAGTAGTAAACCTTAACCTATTTTCTAATAAGCCGGCCTGATCGTATTTAATTCCTTAAAAGCCCACCCTTTTCTTATTAATCATTATATGATTAAAACTCAAAACAACTTCATTCTTTTCTCCTTTCTCCCTTCACGGTTTTCTCCAAAAAAAATCAATCAAAAGGTAACTAGCTATTCTACTTAGGAATAGGATTAGGTTGCATAGGATACTAGGTTTAGAATCACGTTGTTATTGTTGTTATGATTTTGGTATAAAACATGTTGTCTAGGTTGTTAGATTTGTTTTCTTGTTTGATTAATTTATGTTCTTGTGTGATATTGAAAGCTATTTCGTTCTATGATTAATTCCTGATGTTCTTGAATTTAATCTTGATAATTTTACAATTCTTACTTGGTATTTTCGATTATGTTATGCGTGTGATAGCATGTTGTTAACCTTTAATTTTTATCTTGATTAATGATTAATTCTTGAAATCTTGTCTGTTAATTATAAAAATTGAACCTTTATGTTTAGTTCATGTTATTAATGCGTTGTCTTGTTGGTCTGCATAATTGCTTATTTGGATTGTTGAGCTTAATGTGTCATTATTGTAAGAGTCATACGTGATTGTTGATGCTCGTCTGGTTTTAGTCGTGTCATTGGATGCTTATTTTAAGTCGTGCCATTTATCGCTTTGTGTCGGTCGTGTCAATGTTGTTATCGGCCTTGCACAGTGTCGTATCGGTTCATCTATGATTAATCGTGTCGGGGACATGTTTGTTGTTATCGGCCTTGCGCCGTGTCATATCGGCTCATCTGTGATGAATCGTGTCAGGGACCTATTTGTTGTTATAGGCTTTGCGCCGTGTCGTATCGGTTCATCTGTGATGAATCGTGCCGGGGACTTGTTTGTTGTTATCGGCCTTGCGCCGTATCGTATCGGTTCATCTGTGATGAATCGTGTCGGGGTCTTGTTTGTTGTTATCGGTTCATCTGTGATGAATCGTGTAGGAGATTTGTTTGTTGTTATCGGTTCATCTGTGATGAATTGTGTCAGGGACTTGTTTGTTGTATCGACGCCAGTCGTGTCGAAAATATTCTTGATGTATAATAATGTAAATTAATTGTGTTGATAAGTAAGCATGGTAATCTTTGAATATGATGTTTATTGGTTGTTATGTTTCCGCTGCTAACTCTGTTGTAGTACTTGTATTCTGTGTTTCAAACCCTATTATTGTATTAAATGTGGTCCTACTTCTAAGTAGGACAGTCTAGTTACTCGCCATTGATTGTGGACCCCCAAATCTATTTTGCACGTAAGTAGGATAAAGGCTAGAAGCGGGATAAGTTGTTGAGCATCTAGGCCCCTGTTTTCAATTCCTGTGTTTGCAATATGTTTTATTTCTAGTTTTAGGACTAGATTTATGGTTTAGTTTAACCTTTTCTAATTTGGGATTCCATTATTATTATTAATAAAAATATTACTTCTACGAGTTTCGTTATATTTCTATTTATACAATTCGATTGGTAACTGTCTGTTTACGACGTTATCACTAATAACGCCGTTGCTAAAATGCGGGGTGTTACAGTTGGTAGCAGAGCTCTAGGTTAATCGTGAGTTTACTTCTTCAGAAGTAAACAGTGAGTTGAGTGCTTTATGAATCCAAGAGTGCAATTTAACCTAAAAATGGAAAACCTGAGAGAGAGCAACTTTGGGTAGTAACCTAGGTTAGGAATAATTTTATTCTTTAGTTCTTCAGTATCTTGTGTTGTTGTGATTATTGTTGAGTTGCTTATGTGTGCTTCCTTATGAAATTTGGAGGACGAAATTTTCTTAAGGAGGGTATATTGTAACGACTCGGATTTTTGGGCCGTAAAATTTCGTGTAAAATTAAGCCTGTAAGTCCGAATAATCCAATTTGGGCCCAAAGACTTAATTTTTATTAATTGGTTCAAGGCCCAATCACTCTACTCCAAGCCAAACCCCACGCCCATCTCCATAGTTTTGTTATTTAATTTCTTTGATTTATTCTCCATAATTAGAAAACTGTATCTATTTTTTGTTCTAATCTAAAAATCTTATTTTTATTTCCCTAACCACCTCACTAAATTTTAGGAAACAAACTCCTATTCTACCTCCTCCTAGCCGGCGCTTTCCTTTATTTTTATTTAAATTGATTTATTTATTTATCTTAATTATCTAATTACATCTATTTATTTTAAAACCTAAAAACTCTATTTTTGTATCCTAAAAACTAGTAAACCTTAACCTATTTTCTAATAAGCCTTATCCTATTTAATTCCTTAAAAGCCCACCCTTTTCTTATTAATCATTATATGAGTAAAACTCAAAACAACTTCATTCTTTTCTCCATTCTCCCTTCATGGTATTCTACAAAAAAAATCAATCAAAAGATAACTAGCTATTCTACTTAGGAATAGGATTAGGTTGCATAGGATACTAGGCTTAGAATCACGTTGTTATTGATGTTATGATTTTCGTATAAAACATGTTGTCTAGGTTGTTAGTTTTGTTTTCTCGTTTGGTCAATTTGTGTTCTTGTGTGATATTGTAAGCTATTTCGTTCTATGATTAATTCTTGATGTTCTTGAATTTAATCTTGATAATTTTACAATGTTCTTTCTTGGTATTTTCGATTATGTTATGCGTGTGATAGCATGTTGTTAAGCTTGGATTTTTATCTTGTTTGATGATTAATTCTTGATATCTTGTTTGAAAATTATAAAAATTGAACCTTTATGTTTAGTTCATGTTATTCATGCGTTGTCTGGTTGGTCTGCATAATTGCTTATTTGGATTGTTGAGCTTGATGTGTCATTATTGTAAGAGTCATACGTGATTGTTAATGCTCGTCTGGTTTGAGTCGTGTCATTGGATGCTTATTTTGAGTCGTGTCATTTATCGCTTTGAGTCGGTCGTGTCTATGTTGTTATTGGCCTTGCGTCATGTCGTATCGGTTCATATGTGATGAATCGTGTCGGGGACTTGTTTGTTGTTATCGGCGTTGTGCCGTGTCGTATCGGTTCATTTGTGATGAATCGTGGCGGGGACTTGTTTGTTGTGATCGGCTTTGCGCCGTGTCGTATCGGTTCATCTGTGATGAATCGTGTCGGGGACTTGTTTGTTGTTATCGGCCTTGCATCGTGTCGTATCGGTTCATCTGTGATGAATCGTGTCGGGGAATTTTTTTTATCGGCTCATCTGTGATGAATCGTTTCGGGGTCCTGTTTGTTGTATCGACGCCAGTCGTGTCGGAAATATTCTTGATGTCTAATAATGTCGATTAATTATATTGATAACTAAGCATGGTAATCTTTGAATATGATGTTTATTGGTTGTTATGTTTCTGTTGCTAACTCTGTTATAGTACTTGTATTCTGTGTTTCAAACCCTATTATTGTATGTAATGTGGTCCTATTTCTATGTAGGACAGTCTAGTTACTCGACACTGATGGTGGACCCCCAAATCTATTTTGCACGTAAGTAGGATAGAGGCTAGAAGCGGGATAAGTTGTTGAGCGTCTAGGCCCCTGTTTTCAATTCCTGTGTTTGCAATAGTTTTTATTTCTAGTTTTAGGACTAGATTTATGGTTTAGTTTAACCTTTTGTAATTTGGGATTCCGTTATTATTATTAATAAAAGTATTACTTCCACGAGTTTAGTTATATTTTTATTTATATAATTCGATTGGTAACTGTTTGTTACGACGTTATCACTAATAACATCGTTGCTAAAATGCGGGGTGTTACACGAACCCCTTCACTTCTCGCTACCTCCTTTTCAAATCTTGCCTCTCAACCCTAAATATCACCATATCTATACCTTCAACCTCCCTCCTTGAATCCTTGAATCGATCCCGCCTATATGACTTTTCATTGTCCACAGGGTTTATGCTTACCAGAGGTAATAGTTCCGAAAGATCCCAACATATCCGGAGGAACCAGACACTTCATCCGCCATCATCCCGAGGATCCAAGCGCTTCTAAGGGATTAACCTGCATGGGATGCAGTTATAGGTAAAACTAAAATTTATTTTGCAGGTACCGACATTAAAATGGTTGACTCAAGGTCGCAGAACGTCTTGAGTTATCCTTTTTCCCGCCAGGTATACTTTGACTTTCGTCTTGCGAGTTTTTGCTTACTCTCCAGACTCAATCAAATTGGGGGCTTCTTGATGAAGGGCTTTTGGGCTCCTTACCAAACAAATACACCCGTTGTGCTAAGAGTGGAGGTGTCCAACACGGGGAACAAGTCGTGAATCGTGTTGTGCGATTTAGTGTTATTGAGGATCTTGGATTTGTTGTTTGAAATGGATGCTAAAACATTCATGGAAAACAAATGCGAAAGATAATAAACTAAGATATAGGGTTGTCGGATCGGGGTTCAATTGATTTCGGGGGAATTACATCAAAAAGTTTAAAGAAACAACTAAATCAAGGAAGGGAATTAAGCCTCTAATGTACCTGAACCTCCTCCCAGAGTGATTTAGGAGTTGACGAATGAATGTAACAATAACGACTTCTCCCGAATGGACTTTATCATTATATCCAATAATCACTATTATACCAAGATTTCACTAGAAGTAAATTCCTAGTTCGACTACCGACTCCCGTTGTAATACTCTCACTAACAACGTACCTAAAGTGGATTCCTAGCTCGACCACCGACTCCCGTTGTAATTGTCATACTAGAAACATTGGGCAAGAAAATCAAAGCATAATTAAATCATAGACAAAGCCCTATTATACTTCGAAAATGCTAAGAAATTAACTATGGACTTTAGCTAATCTCTAAGATTATTGACACCAACATTAACCAACCATGAACACAATTGAACTAAAAACTAGATGAAAATCCCCAATTTCAAGTCATGAACCCATCACCTTCAAACCCTAGAAATTAACTACTCATAAAACATGAACAAGAGCATTGTACTAAAAATCAAGCATAAAAACATGAAATCAAACACTAAATCTACCAAAGAGCAAGAAAATAAACCATGAAAACTTATTGAATTTTGATGAGCAAAACGTTGGATTGGCCATGTCACTTGAACAAACCTCCAATTTCATTCATCATCTTCAACAAACTATTGAAATCTAAAACTAAAACTGCACCTAAACCAATGGAAGAAGAAACTAAGCATAAACCCTAACTATGGAAGAGAAAAAGAGGGTTTCTCTCTCCTCAAAACCTAACCTAAATCTAATTTTTTTTGGGACTAAAATCTAATCTAAACTGTTCTCTTTTATGTTTAGGGACCTTAGAATATATATACAAGAGGGGGAAGCAATTGTTTAAGCACAAGAAGACACATGAGCCTCACTAAAACAACACGAGCATGGACTGAACACACGTAGAAAACAGAGGTCCAGCTGTTGGCTCAGGCACGGACACGTGGGGGGGCAGCGCTGGCACGACGTTGGAGGTGGTGCGGCCACGAGTGAGGGCTTGAGCTCGCCTAGGTGTCACTTTCTTTGGGGACTGCCGCGGGTGATGGTCATCTATCGAGGGCATGTGCTTGTCTCTGTCCGCAACACTTCCATACCCAAATGCTTCCAAATTTTTCTCGGGACGGGTCGGGACGCCTCCCAAGACATCAGGCCTTGGGCCCGAAAAGCCTTAAAATTTATAAAAATGCCCTTTTGTGGGTACTTGGCCTTGTCTTATGGTCTTGGCTTTGCAGCATGCTTCTCGAAGTTTCAAGAATCACTTGACAAAACGAAAAAAACCTACATGAAAGAACGCAAGGCATAAGCAACGCATAAATGCTCAATTATAGACGAAAACAGCTAGAAAACAATATTATTCAACGAAAACTTAAAATAAACTAAAACCACTATGCCAAAAATCAGTTTTTATAGCGGTTTTCACTAAACTGCTATAAAAAGGAGAAAATATCATCTTTCACTAGTAAAAAAATTCTTATTTGTAACAGCTTATTTGGATCGTGCGTACTTAGGCACGATCCAAATAACAACTATTTGGATCGTGCCTAAGAAAGCACGATCCTAATAACTATTATTTGGATCGTGCCTAAAAACGCACGATACAAATAATAGTTATTTGGATCGTGAGTAAAAACGCACGATCCAAATAGCTGTTATTTTGATCGTGCGTTTTTACGCACGATACAAATAACACTAAGCCTACTATAAGTTTCTGATTTATTTGCAACCCATTTACAAGGCACAATCCTAATGTTAAAAAACAATCCAGAACCTTATTAACGGACTGTCCTTATTCTTCAACATTTCAAAATCCTTCCATCTAAAAAAAAAAATTCACAGTGCTTCTCAGCCCTAGCAACGGACGAAAGCTACCATCCAATTGCAGCGAAGCTCAGCCCTCGTCATCGACGAACGCTGCTTCTGAGCCGACGACCACTACCACGAGCACCGCTTCTGAGCCGACAACCACTACCACGAGCGCTGCTTCTCAGCCGACTACCACTACCATAAGCTAGCGCTGCTTCTGAGCCGACCACTACCACGAACGTTGCTTCTGAGCCGACGACCACTACCACGAGCGAAGACGCTGACGGCTGACCTGCTGCGCTGCTACTTAGTGACTACAACCACCGTCTTCTCCTTCTGCTTGGCGACGAGCGACCCCCACAGCTGCTACTTGGTGACGAGCGACCCCCACAGGTTAATTCTGATTTTTTTTTTTGTATTTCCTTTTAAATATGTTTGTATTGTTGTTAATTGTTCAATTAGTTTCAATGTTTTGAATTATGGTTCAATTTTGGTCTAAAATGCTTTTGATATACTTTTATTGTGTTGTTTGAATGGAAAAACAACATTAGTAGTTCATGCCCATAAGGTGTTTGTGAAAATGTTTGAATGGTAATTAGTATATTATTAGCTACTTTTTTTATGGGTATAAAAACAACTTAGAAGAGTTGACTTTATAGTGTGTAACTTAGCTTGTTTTAACAAATTGTATGCTAAGATTAGTTTTCCAATTTTATCTTCAATTCTTTTTAAGTGTGCTATGGTTAACTTGTAAAAAATTTTGAACTAATTTATTTGATATTTTAGTACAAATTAAAAGTGAGTTCTTTCCTCTTCAATGTTAATTAATGTAAATGTAATTGTACATGAATTGGTAATAAGTTTTTATTGTTAACTATTCAATTAGTTTCAATGTTTTGTTGTAAAATTGTTGAATTATGGTTCAATTTTGGTCGAAAATGCTTTTGATATACTTTTATTGTGTTGTTTGAATGGAAAACAACATTACTAGTTCATGCCCACAAGGTGTTTGTCAAAATGCTTGAATCCTAATTAGTAAATTATTAGCTACTTTTTTACAAGTATAAAAGCACTTTAGAAGTGATTATTTTATAGTGTGTAGCTTAGTTTGTTTTTACATATTCTATGCCAAGTTTAGTTTTCCGATTTTACCTCATTGAGAGCATAATGAAGAGTCAATATTTGCCTAACATGATGTCAATAAAAGAGCTACGATTTACGTCCATATATTAAATTAAACCATAGAAATGAGCTCCTATTACATGTGATCTCTTTTTTAGCAATATTTTTTTAATCCTTTCTTCTTTTTAATGATAAAAATAATTGAAAAGAACTCAATTCTTAATTAAAACGATAACTAAACAAATTATCCAAATTAATTAGGTCTTGTTTTGCTAGAATTGCATGATTGATTGTACTTTTATTTTTGCAGATTTCCTTCTTTCATAAATATGTTCTTCCTTTTGGGTTGTTCGTGTAATTGACCGTAAGGTATTTATCTTTTTTAATTTTCTATGAAACGTGGATTATTCTTTTATTTTGTGATTGAAAATAAATGTTGAAAAAGTTGTTCATATTTTCAATGTATTTTATTGCATTATCATAAACCTAGATATCCTTTCAAGACTTATTCACTGGGAATAAGTCTTGAATAGTCCCCTGTTTGGGACTGTCTTTGCACATGTAATCTCTCTTTAGGATGCATATGTTTGGCTACTTTTTGGTCAAAAGGAAAATATCGGTGTGTTATTTTTCTATTGTTGTTCGGGTGCATATGTAGTGAAGCAATTGTCACCAGAATAACGATAGGGAGATGCTACCGAATTTTTATTAGAACCAAAAAGTTGTCGAATATTTTCTAGTGTGATTACATGTGCATGGGCGGCTTAGGTTCGAGTGATAAGGGACCCTATGACTGCATTCATTGGTAATACATACATTCAAATATTGTGTGCTCTATAATGTTTGGTTGATGGGTACATTAACTGCGTGAGTTCGCTTCTTATGTCTTGGAATTTTATTGTCATTAAGTGTGTTTTTATATTTTATTCTGGTAGAAATGAATCGTAGTTGGATGTATGGTGATCGAACGGAAAGAGCATTTCTAGATGGGGTCATGGAATTCCGTTTGGCAGCCTTACAACATCAGAGGTTAAAGCAGAGTCCTACGATACCTTGTCATTGTTGTGATTATGGTAATGCAAAAAGGTAGCCAGACATCAATATGATAGAGGACCACTTGTTTCGCCGTGGGTTTACAGTTGGGTATGAAAATTGGTACTGGCACGGTGAAAAGTTAGTTAATAGGGATGATACTGTACATGTGAGGACAGATACTAATGATCGTGAGGTCAATGATGGGGAGGAAGATGTCACTATGGAGGACGATGGGATGAATGTCCTCATGAATGCGATGGGAGATCAGCATAGTGAACAACCACACATGTTTGAGGATGTGTCAAAGGCTGCTGAGACTCCTTTGTTTCCCGGTTGTAGTAAGTATTCCAAGCTTTCAGCGATTTTAACCTTGTCGAATTTGAAAGCTATATACCGTTCGACTGATACAAGTTTCACGGCATTTTTGAAGCCGTACAAGACATGCTTCCTGACGGAAATGAGATGCCTAAGTCTGCCTACTATGCTAAGAAACTAATGGACCCGTTAGGCTTAGGTTATACCAAGATAGATGCATGTCCTAATGATTGTGTGCTTTTTAGAAAGGATTATGAAAAGTTGGATGCATGTCCCGTGTGCGGAGAGTCGCGGTATAAGGACGTAGAAATGTGGACAAGTGATAAGAAATCGCCTCCAGCTAAGGTGTTATGGTATCTTCCGATCATTCCAAGGTTCAAAAGACTTTTTTCACTTCAGGAAGACACCAAAAATTTAGTATGGCATGATGAGGGGAGGAAAAAGGATGGTCTAATTAGACATCCTGCTGATGCAAAACAGTGGGAGACCATAGACACAGAATTCCCAGTGTTCGACGGTGAACCCAGGAACCTTAGACTTGGATTGAGTACGGATGGGATGAATCCTTATGGAACCCTTAGCACCAGGGATAGCACATGGCTAGTTGTATTGACTATATACAACTTGCCTCCTTGGTTGTGCATGAAGCGGAAATATTTAATGTTGACACTTCTGATATCGGGCCCTAAACAACCCGATAATGACATAGATGTATACTTGGCACCCTTGATGGACGACTTGATGTTGTTATGGAATGAAGGTGTGCCAACCTTTGATGCATATAAGTCGACAAATTTTACACTTCGTGCCATGCTTTTTTGCACCATAAATGATTTCCCTGCATATGGAAACTTGTTAGGGTATAAAAATAAAGGTGCAAAAGCTTGTCCAGTATGTGAGGATAATATGGAGAGAGATTGACTTACTCACTCAAAGAAGAATGTGTATAGGTGTACTAGAAAGTCCCTCTCTGCGTCTCATAAATATCGAAAGATGAAGACAAAATTCAACGGCAAGGTGGAGAAAAGGGTGGCTCGTGGTCGTGCCTCTGGATTCCAATTGTATGAAAAAGTGAAGGGCCTCCGTACATTGCTTGGACAAGGGCACAAAAAAGGTAAATCCGATAAGTATGCTTTATGGAAAAAGAAGTCCATTCTATGGGATTTACCTTATTGGAAATACTTGTCGGTTAGGCACTGTCTTGATGTTATGCACATAGAGAAGAATGTTTGTGATTCACTCATTTCCACTTTGCAAGATATTTCGGGAAAGACAAAATATGACCTCAATGCGCGAAAGAGATGCAGATAGAAAATGTCAGACCTAATTTATGGCCAGAATACAATGAGAATGAATCCAAAGCATATTTGCCAAAAGCTTGCTACACTTTGTCTAGAGAAGAAAAAGGAATATTCTTACAGTGTTTGTATGGGATTAAGGTGCCAACGGTTATTCTTCAAATGTGAAACATTTTGTATCTCTAGATGATAAGAAGTTGGTTGGCATGAAGTCCCATGACCTACATGTCATAATGCAGGTTTTTCTTCCAATTGCACTTCGAGGGCTGTTGTCTAAACATGTTAGGTTGAGTATTGTGAAATTGTGTGTGTTTTTCAACAAGATTTGCTGCAAGGTGATTGATCCAACAAAGCTAGAAACTCTCCAAGAAGATCTTATAGAGACATTGTGTAAGTTTGAGATGTATTTTCCACCTTCTTTCTTTGACATTATGGTGCATTTGGTGGTACATCTTGTTAATAAAGTTTAGTAAAAAACCCGGCAAAACCTGAAGGGAGCATTGTCACACGGCTTGCAGCGGAGGAGGCTTCTAACTTATGTGTTGTTTTCTTGGAAAAGGCTAAAGAAATCGGAGTTCCAAAATCTCGCCATGAGGGTAGACTTGAAGGAAAGGGTACAATCAATCGTAAGGAAATTAAACCTCCTAATGAAAGGTTTAAAATGGGCCACCGTTGTGTTTTACAACACTTGTCTGAAGTTCACCTCTACATAGGAAGACATATCATTGAGTTGAGTCGTTGCAATCCAAGGACTACTCCGTATGCTATTATGCAAGAGCATAATCGCACTTTTCCAGGTTGGTTTCAACATGAAGTTCAACATGAGATGAGGCAACATAATAATAATGTCTCAGATATAAATGCATCTTTATCAAGGGGTCCACGTCCATGTGTTACTTCGTTTCAAGGGTATGATATTAATGGATATTGCTTTTACACCAAGCACCAAGATGATAAGAGTGTGCACCAAAATAATGGTGTTATGGTTGTTGCTATTTCTTCAGAATATTCTAGAGCGAGGGATACAAGGCGAACTGATGAGACCAAAATATATTACAGGGTTATTGAAGAGATCATAGTCATTGATCTACGGGCTGGAGTGATGCTCCATTTTTACCCTTTAGCTCAACAATGTCCACGTGAATTGAGTTGTGCACAAGCTTTTAAATAGTAAGTGATTTATGACCATTGTATTGCACCGTCTTCAATCCTTATTATGTTTGTTGGCTTACAAGTGTTCAACCATTTGTTTTAGTGCATACAAACAGTATATAGCGAAGATCAAGCCATGTGATATGCCAAACAATAATGTTGATTTCGTTGTTAAGCAAATGGAGGTATTTGGTGAACCTTTTTATTTTATTTACAATATAGAAGAGGTATAACTGCATTAACATAAATTTTTTATGTAATATTGCTAGTGTCCGCAACAAAGTGGTGGGACTGAGTGTGGCTACTACGTTATGTGGTACATGTATGAGATAGTCACCCTTTACAAAGAATGCAATGGTGATTTGGAACAGGTATGTTGAATTGGTTCTAATTTAAGCATGTTGTAGGATTTAAGAAATTTAAGAGTTATGTTGAAATGTAATGGGAACGAAAACACTCAAAAGTAGCCAAAAATTGTTATAGTAAATGAATGAAGCTTGGAAACATCAAATAGTTAGAGTAGTGTGCACATGGGAATGAAATAGGTAGAGTAGTGTGCACATGGGAATGAAAACACTCAAAAGTAGCCAAAAATGTCGTGTTGATCATATTGTTGACTAGAATCGTGCCAATAAGTTCCAAAATGCCCTATTGTTGCCTAGAATCGTGCCAATAAGTTCTCAGTTGATCATATGAATGTTGTTGTACAAAAATGAAGCTTAGAAACATGAAATATGTTGATTAGTGTCAAAATGGGAACAAAAACAGCCAAAAGTAACCAAAAATGACATGCTTCACTAGATTTCGTTCCAAAATGCCCTAGTCTTCCCAGAGTCGTGCCAATAAGTTCTAAATTGGTAATATAAATGTTAATGTACATGAACAAAGCTTAGAAACATGAAATAGTTTCATTAGTGTGGAAATGGGAACAAAAACACCCAAAAGTATCCAAAAATGATCTGTTTCACTACTTCTCGTTCCAAAATGCCCTAGTGTTGCTTAGAATCATGTAACGAAGTTCTAAATTGATAATAAAAATGTTATAATACATGAATGAAGCTTGAAAACATGAAATAGGTAGAGTAGTGTTCCATGGGAACGAAAACACTCAAAAGTAGCCAAAAAGTCATGTTTCACTACTTCTCGTTCCAAAATGCCCTATTGTTGCCTAGAATCGTGCCAATAAGTTCTCAATTGCTCATATGAATGTTTTTGTACAAAAATGAAGCTTAGAAACATGAAATATGTTTATTTATCTCAAAATGGGAATGAAAACAGCCAAAGGTAACCAAAAATGGCATGCTTCACTAGTTCTCGTTCCAAAATGCCCTAGTATTGCCCAGAGTCGTGCCAAAATGCCCTAGTCTTGCCCAGAGACGTGCCAATAAGTACTAAATTGATAATATAAATGTTAATGTACATGAACGAAGCTTTAAAACATGAAATAGGTTCGTTAGTGTGGAAATGGGAACGGAAACACCCAAAAGTAGCGAAAAATGACTTTTTTCACTTGTTTTCGTTCTAAATAGCCTTAGTGTCGTGCCAATAAGTTCTAAATTGATAATAAAATTGTTATAGTACATTAATGAAGCTTAGAAAGATGAAATAGGTTCATTAGTGTGGAAATGGGAACGAAAACACCCAAAAGTAGCCAAAAATGATCTGTTTTACTACTTTTCATTCCAAAATGCCCTAGTCTTGCCTAGAATCATGTAATTAAGTTCTAAATTGATAATAAAAATGTTATAATACATCAATGAAGCTTAAAAACATGAAATAGGTAGAGTAGTGTGCACATGGGAACGAAAACACTCAAAAGTAGCCAAAAAGTCCTGTTTCACTAGTTCTCGTTCTAAAATGCCCTATTGTTGCCTAAGATCGTGCCAATAAGTTCTCAATTGCTCATATGAATGTTGTTGTACAAAAATGAAGCTTAGAAACATGAAATACGTTGATTAGTGTCAAAATGGGAATGAAAACAGCAAAAAGTAACCAAAAATGACATGCTTCACTAGTTCTCGTTCCAAAATGCCCTAGTATTGCCCAGAGTCGTGCCAAAATGCCCTAGTCTTGCCCAGAGACGTGCTAATAAGTACTAAATTGATAATATAAATGTTAATGTAGATGAACGAAGCTTAGAAACATGAAATAGGTTCATTAGTGTGTAAATGGGAACGGAAACACCCAAAAGTAGCGAAAAATGACTTTTTTCACTTGTTTTCATTCTAAAATGCCTTAGTATCGTGCCAATAAGTTACAAATTGATAATAAAATTGTTATAGTACATAAATGAAGCTTATAAACATGAAAAAATGGTAACGGAAACACCCAAAACTAGCGAAAAATGACCTTTTTCACTTGTTTTCGTTCTAAATTGCCCTAGTGTCGTGCCAATAAGTTCTAAATTGATAATAAAATTGTTATAGTACGTCAATGAATATTGAAAACATGAAATAGGTTGATTAGTGAGGAAATGGGGACGAAAAGACCCAAAAGTAGCCAAATATTGATTTGTTTCACTACTTCTCGTTCGAAAATGCCCTAGTGTTGCCTAGAATCATGTAAATAAGTTCTAAATTGATAATAAAAATGTTATAATACATGAATGAAGCTTTAAAACATGAAATAGGTAGGTTAGTGTGCACATGGTAACGAAAATACCCAAAAGTAGCTAAAATCGACTTGTTTCACATGTTCTAGTTCCAAAATGACAATTTTAATGTTTAATTGTTTCAAATTATATAGTTTTATTATTATATGGTTTAAATTGATTTGATTTACATTATTTTGAAGGATTTTGTTCGAAGAAATGATCCATACACGAAAGTGGAGATGGATGAAGTACGGGAGCAATGGGCGAGGTTCTTTCGTCCCTTTATGTTGAATTAAGGATTTTATTAATAGTGGATATTTTTTTATTTTTTTTTTTGTATATGTAAGTCTCTATTATTGCCTAGTATCGTTTTTGAAAGAATACTTATCGGACCTTTTAGTAAACTGTATTCGGTGTACTTTTTGTATGGAATTGGTGTTTGTACTACTATATATATTGTACATATTTATATATATAAATATATATGATCAATTTTATTAATGAATATACATGGTGTATGATATATATGTATGCGTGCCTAAAGGCCGGGTTCCAAATTGCCCGAGTGTAGCCTAGAACTATATGCAAAAGGCACAATTCGATTGTATTATAATATTAAAAATTATTTTATTTTATTATAATAAATATAATTTTAATTTATATTTTCTTATTTGGATCGTGCCTTTAAAATGTATGTTACAAATAGTTAGAGTATTTGTATTGTGCCTTTTAAATGCAGGATCCAAATAATCAACTATTTGGATCGTGCATTTAAAAGGCACGATCCAAATAGACTAACTATTTGGATCGTGCATTCAAAGGCACGATCCAAATAAGGTCACTATTTGTAACGGCTTAATTTGTAACGGCAAATGCACGATCCTAATAGGCTAAAATGCATGATGCTAATAGTGATTTTTCCACTAGTGTTTTATAGCAGTTATTAAAAAACCGCTATTAAAACGCTGCCAAAATAAATGCATTCTTGCTCTCTTCTCTAGCCTCGCACATAACCCAAGACTTCAAAAGCAAAATAAAAACCCTTGGAATTCAGTCCAATCAATAGGGAGAAGCTTCAGGAAAACCTCTTCGATCTCTCGTCTTCGACATTAACAAAGCTAATCTTTAGTCGACATTGCCAGTGAAAACCTCTTCGACCTCTCATCATCTCTTGCGAAAATGGCAGCCGTAAACCCCAATTTTCAGTCGAACTTGAGCAAAAACCAAGAAACACATAATCCATTATAAGGTATTTTTTCGTGAATTTCATAGTTAAATTTGTATATATTTGTTTAGTATAATTTATTTTCTAAATAAATTTTCAGTTAAATTTTGGTTTAATATAAATTTAGGGTTAAATTTTAGGTTTGGGTTCAACATTTTTAAGGCTAGGGTTAGGCATTTGCTGGCCTGGGGTTCATTTTTGTAGGTTTAGAATTAGAATTTTAGGGGGTTTAGGTTTCGACACTTTTTTGGCATGGGTTCGATATTTTTGGGTCAAGGGTTCAAGTTTTTGGGTTAAAGTTAGAATTTTGTGGGGTTATGATTTGAACAATTCTGGGGTGGATTGGGTTCGAATTTGGATTTGATTTGAAATTGGTTGTTGAAATTGGACATTCGAGTTTGTTTTTTAGATTAGTCTAGGTTTTTTTATTCTTTTTCCCTAAGAGTCGAATTTTTTGTACTAATTAGTTTTATTTGGATGATTGATTACAGATTCCTTCCATTGAGTTATTTATGCACAGCACAATGGGTGAACTAACAGATGTTTATGCCTATGGGGTTTTCCTATTAAAATTAATTGCAGGTGGCTTAGCACTCAGCAATGCTCTAAAAAGCCTTGTGATGTGGGTTGGAGTTTAGTTAATGTTTCAATTGCATAAAATTGTTTAGCTATATATGTGCATTTGCCTTCCCCCTAATTTTCATTTATTTTTTTATGGAAGACCTTTACATGTTAAAGGAACTTATCGATCCACAACTTGGTGACAACATCTACAATGATCAATTAAAATTGATGGCAATCATAGCCAACAGGTGCATAAATCAGTCTTCAATCAATCGACCAAAAATGATCGAGTAAGGTATGCCTTCGGCTAAAAGGAATTCAGCTCCAGCTACCTCTAATACAGATTATATATTATTGCACTACAAATTTTGGGGCTAGACTGTTGTTCTAACTTGTTGTTTGCTATTTATTTAGCGTTTGAGCTAAGAAACTGACGTGTCATTATCTTGTTATAGTAATGTGTTTCTTCTGTGCATCTTTTGTTGAATGTATATAATTACCATGGGTAGGAGCTGATGTTAACTTGGCAAATATTAATCTTTGAACTTCTCTTTATTGTGTTATAATGGAAGGGCACAAGGAAACTGCAGGAATTGTTGATTTCTTTTGGTGCAAATGTCAATGCATAGCACAAGGTTCATACCTTATCCTTCATCCCCACTTTGTCAAATTTTGTTTTGCATCTCAGTCTATAGTGAATGGTTTTCTCTTTTCCTAACATTCACAATATCCTAGTGGGTTTAGTATGGTAATACTATATCTTGCAGTATATGATGAAGATATAATGGCTGGGTTTCTTTGCTATTTTATTTAGATGATAAGCTTAGCCTTTCTACTTACTTCAATCCAAGCTTATTTTTTAAAAGAATAACATCTATGTTCATAGACTTTTTGGCCTAAAGTTTTATTATATTACATGAATAAAACTTAAAAACATGAAATATGCCGAATGGTTTGAAGATTGGAACAAGTTCTATATATCTATGTGGTGGTCTTAATATGTGATTTATTTAATAATGTTTGTTTGCTTACTACACATATATATATAACTGCTATTTTTACTAAGATAATAGTTTCTTTTCGCTGTATCACATGGATTTTCAATCTACAAGTTATGATCAAAGCCAGCTTGGTGGGTATTTCGTGCGCGCGACATGTTTCTCGAAAAACGTAGGCTGAAGGATGTGATTGCGGCTCGTTACTTATGTGTATTAAATACTATGTCTTTTCGGATTTTTTTTATACAATTAGAGAATATATTTGCATATTTTGAACATCATGAGGCATTGTATTAGAAAATATTGTATAAATATTCTTTGGTTCTAAATGTTGTACAAAATTTTTGGTAAAGTATAGCTTTTTTGTTTGGCTTACAAATTGGATGTATTATGTAGCTATGTGATAGTTTTGTTTAATTATTTAAAAAAAAAACACCTTAAAATTTTTGATTTTTTTGGCAGTAGCTGCAGATTTTTGCAGCCATTACAGTACTTTTTATAGCAGTTGTTCAAGAACAGCTAAAAAAAATCTTGTTTATTTTAGTGCATAGAACAACCTTTTGTAGCGGTTTTTGAACCGCTATAAAAAGTCAAAAAACTGCTATAAAAAGGAGACTTTTTATAGCGGTTCAAAAACCGCTATAAAAGGCCTCTTATACATTTTGTAGAGCTCTGTACTGTAGCGGTTAAAAACCGCTATAAAAGAGGTCTCATAACCGCTATAAAAAGCAGTTTTTGGCGTAGTGAACTAAACGAACAAGGATTAAAAGATGGAAAACAAAGCCCAAAATGCGCGGAAAACATGCGAAAAGAGCTCGGAAAATCGGTGCTAAAATGTATTGATCACTTCTGTAGACACCTAAATGTGTCTCCCTAATGTAGAGACTAATGATGAAAATGCATAATACACCTCAAACAATTGGCTAATCGTGTGTGAACTGCCTTGGAAGAAATTATTAGGTTTCGCTGTGATAGCGGTATTTATTCATAATTTTTCACCATTTTTAGGATTTTTTATATTTTTCCTGGCATTTTTTCATGCTTTATATTCATTAAAAAAATTTTTTGCATCAAATAAAATTTTTAAATCATAAAAATAATCTTAAAACGTATTCACATTTTTCTATATTTTTTATCATACTTTTAGAGCTTTTTTTATAGATTTTTTAGGATTTTTGCATGCTTAGGGGCATTTTCGTCATTTCTGAATGTTTAAAATTGTTCCGCAAATCATCTTATTGTTTTGCATATTTTTCATTATTTTTCTATAATGTTTTAGAGCTTTTGGAACATTACGGGACATCCCGGAGCATCCCGGAACCTCCCGAAATGTCGAGCTTACGGTAATCAATCAATGATTCCCGTAATTACGTCATAATCAAGTCAAATCCCGTAAATCACACTGAAAATCAAGCAAATCAACGTTGACCTCAGATCAAACAGACCTGTGCCTTGACGCAGGTGTCAAACAATGACCTGCGCCTAGACAGGTGTCATATAATGACCTGCGTCTAAACGCAGGTCACTAGTCCGCTCCGGGTCTTCGTTGCTGCTTTTGGATTATAAATACACGTTCTTCCAAGCATTTCAACACACGCCAAAAACATCGATTCCTCCCGGACATTGCATACTTCAACTCCATACACTTATACCACATCAAAGACCTTTCAACACTCATTTATACACATCACAAATCATCAACCCAATCAACTTCAAGCAAAACACTTGCATTCATCATCAATTATCCCTTGGTTGTTTTGATCAAATGCATTACAAGGTACAATTACCTAAAGTCTCTACTCTTCTAAACTTTCATTACTTTGTTTTAATCTCATTGTTTGACTAACTATATGGTGATTAAAATGGAGATTATTGATGATAATGGATGATATAATTCATATGAATGGTTAATATAAATTGTACATGCATACAAATGTTTAATTATCTAATAAACTTTTGTAATCCTTTCAAACATTCAAAACGATTTGATCTTTACTTTAATCGCCATTTATAATTGTTTTTGAATTATTTCATTAGTTTTTAATATGATATAAATATATGCGTTGTGATTAACAATTCACTTATGTATTATAACATATCGTACATAAGATTTGATTTCATAATCAATTCATATGCTTATTGTTTTAATTTTGTATTTTTTATTTTGAATCTCTTTTATTATGAGTTTTTGTAATAATAGATTTATTTGTATTTTTCTTCATTACATGATTTTAATTAATTATTTATTTTTCTAGAACTTTTTAACATTGATTACATAAAAGTGGTCACAATAATTAGTCCAATGCACGATTTGCTTGTAACCTGTCTCCGAACCCATACTCTGGTGCACGACCTATATGGGGCAAATTGCTCCTAGAATTGGTACTTCTTCGTTGTCTGTGGCCGTATAAGGAGACGGTGGCGACTCCTACTAGACCACATTCACATGTGGCGTTAACGAGCACTCAAAACAACTCATGACGTAGGTGGCAGGTAAAATCGACCCCTACAGTGGGCGCTGAAAAATGTGAATTGTCCACTTGGAGGTCTTCAAGAAAAGGCAGTGAGTAGTAAAAAGGAGTGAAGCGGGCACTGAGAAAGTTCAAGTAGTCGCGTCAAAAGTCCCCTGGAAAAGGTAAGTAGCTTAGTGGAAATGAGGAAGCGGGTATTGAAAAATTTGAAGAGCCCGCGTAGAGGTTTTTTGAAAAAAGACAGTAAGTCCAATCAGCTTCTAAGTGGACGATTGAAAAAATCCATCGCCCATGTGGGACCTGATTTTAGAATAACATGTGTTTTATTTTCCTTTCTTAGCCTCAATTTATAAACAAACCACTCGAACCCCCTCACTTCTCGCTACCTTCATTTCCACTCTCAACCCTAAATATCACCATATATATACCTTCAACCTCCCTCCTTGAATCCTTGAATCGATCCCGCCTATATGAATTTTCATTGTCCACAGGGTTTATGCTTACCAGAGGTAATAGTTCCGAAAGATCCCAACACATCCGGAGGAGCCAGACACTTCGTCCACCATCATCCCGACGATCCAAGCACTTCTATGGGATTAACCTGCATGGGACGCGGTTATAGGTAAAACTAAAATTAGTTTTGCAAGTACCGGCGTTAAAATCGTTGACTCAAGGTCGCAGGACGTCTTGAGTTATCGTTTGTCCCACCAGGTATACTTTGACTTTCGTCTTGTGAGTCTTTACTTACTCTCCAGACTCAATCAAATTGGGGGCTTTCTTGATGAAGAGCATTTGGGCTCCTTACCAAAAAAATACCCCCGTTGTGCTAAGAGTGGAGGTGTCCAACACGGGGAACAAGTCGTGAATCGTGTTGTGCGATTTAGGGATATTGAGGATCTTGGATTTATTGTTTGACATGGAAGCTAAAACTTTCATGGAAAACAAATGCGAAAGATAATAAACTAAGATCTAGGGTTGTCGGATCGGGCTTCAATTTATTTAAGGGGAATTACATCGAAAAGTTTAAAGAAACAACTAAATCAAGGAAGGGAATTAAGCCTCTAATGTACCTAAACCTCCTCCCGGAGTGATTTAGGATTTGACGAATGAATGTAACAATAACGACTTCTCTCGAATGGACTTTATTATTACATTAAATAATCACTATTATACCAAGGTTTCACTAGAAGTAAATTCCTAGTTCGACTACCGACTCCCATTGTAATAGTCTCACTAACAACGTACCTAAAGTGGATTCCTAACTCGACCACCGACTCCCGTTTTAATTGTCACACTAGAAACATTGGGCAAGAAAATCAAAGCATAATTAACTCATAGACAAAGCCCTAATATACTTCGAAAATACCAAGAAATCAACTATGGCCTTTAGCTAATCTCTAAGATTATTGGCACCAACATTAACCAACCATGAACACAATTCAACCAAAAACTAGATGAAAATCCCCAATTTCAAGTCATGAACCCATCACCATCAAACCCTAGAAATTAACTACTCACAAAACATGAACAAGAGCATTGCACTAAAAATCAAGCATAAAAACATGAAATTAAACACTAAATCTACCAAAGAGCAAGAAAATAAACCATGAAAACTTGAAATTTCATAATTTAATCAATAATATACAAGAAAGCTATGAAATAAACAAGATTTAGAAGAATGAAAAACATGAATAATTAAAGAAGAGAAATAGAGAACTTATTGAATTTTGATGAGCAAAACGTTGGATTGGCCATGTAACTTGAACAAACCTTCAATTTCATTCATCATCTTCAACAAACTATTGAAATCTAAAACTAAAACTACACCTAAAACTATGGAAGAAGAAACTAAGCATAAACCCTAACTATGGAAGAGAAAAAGAGGGTTTCTCTCTCCTCAAACCCTAACCTAAATCTAATTTTTTTGGGACTAAAATCTAATCTAAACTGTTCTCTTTTATGTTTATGGACCTTAGAATATATATACAAGAGGGGGAAGCAATTGGTTAAGAACAAGAAGAGGCACGAGCCTCGCTAAAACAGCACGAGCATGGACTGAACACACGAAGAAAACAGAGGTCCAGCTGCTGGCTCAGGCACGGACACGTGGGGGGCGGCGCTGGCACGACGTTGGAGGTGGTGCGGCCGCGTGTGAGGGCTTGAGCTCACCTGGGTGTCACTTTCTTTGGGGACTGCCACGGGTGATGGTCATTTGTCGGGGGCGCATGCTTGTCTCTGTCCACTACACTTCCATGGCCCAAATGCTTCTAAATTTTTCTCGGGCTTCTCGGGACGGGTTGGGACGCTTCCCAAGACATCGAGCCTTGGGCCCGAAAAGCCTTAAAAATTCTTAAAATGCCGTTTTTGGGGTACTTTGCCTTGTCTTGTGGTCTTGGCTTTGCGGCATGCTTCTCAAAGTTTCAAGAATCGCTTGGCAAGACGCAAAAAACCTACATGAAAGAACGCAAGGCATAAGCAACGCATAAATGCTCAATTATAGACGAAAACAACTAGAAAACAATATTATTCAACGAAAACTTAAAATAAACTTAAACTAAGCTGAAAAGGCTTAAAACATGGAAAACAAAGCCTAAAATGCGCGCAAAACAAGCGAAAAGAGCTCGGAAAATCGGTCTCAAAATGTACTGATCACTTCTGTAGACACCTAAATCTGTCTCCCTAATGTAGAGACTAATGATGAAAATGCATAATACACCTCAAACAATTGGCTAACCGTGTTTGAACTGCCTTGGAAGAAATTATTAGGTTTCGCTGTGATTGCGGTATTTATTCATAATTTTTCACCATTTTTGGGATTTTTTATATTTTTCCGTGCATTTTTCCATGCTTTATATTCATTACAAAAAAATGTTTTTTGCATCAAAAAAATTCTAAATCATAAAAATAATCTTATAATGTATTCACATTTTTCTATATTTTTTATCATACTTTTACAGTTTTTTAAGATTTTTTAGGATTTTTGAATGCTTAGGGGCATTTTCGTCATATCTGAATGTTGAAAATTGTTCCGCAAATTATCTTATTGTTTTGCATATTTTTCATTATTTTTCTATAATTATTTAGAGCTTTTGGAACATTCCGGGACATCCCGGAGCATCCCGAAACATCCCGGAACCTCCCGGAATGTCGAGATTACGGTAATCAATCAATGATTCCCATAATTACGTCTTAATCAAGTCAAATCGCGTAAATCACGCTGAAAATCAAGCAAATCAACGTTGACCTCAGATCAAACAGACCTGCGCCTTGAAGCAGGTGTCAAACAATGACCTCCGCCTAGGCACAGGTGTCATATAATGACCTGAGTCTAGACGCAGGTCACTAGTCCGCTCCGGGTCTTCGTTGCTGCTTTTGGCTTATAAATACACGTTCTTCCAAGCATTTCAACACACGCCAACAACACCAATTCCTCCCGTGCATTGCATACTTCAACTCCATACACTTATACCACATTAAACACCTCTTAACACTCATTTATACACATCACAAATCATCAACCCAATCAACTTCAAGCAAAACACTTGCATTCATCATCAATTATCCCTTGGTTGTTTTGATCAAATGCATTACAAGGTACAATTACCTAAAGTCTCTACTCTTCTAAACTTTCATTACTTTGTTTTAATCTCATTGTTTGACTAACTATATGGTGATTAAAATGGAGATTATTGATGATAATGGATGATATAATTCATATGAATGGTTAATATAAATTGGACATGCATACAAATGTTTAATTATCTAATAAACTTTTGTAATCCTTTTGGTAGGCCTTTTATGTCGTTAAAAATAAAAGACTTATCAAAAGTAAATTTCTCCTACTCTCCAATTACAACTAGTGTAAAGGGCAAGTAAGGTTCGTATCCACAGAGAACGGATTTATGTTGATTTAATTGTGTTAATATGTATTTGGATAATTAAAGGGGAGAATCACTAATTCCTTAGTGATATTGGTAACAAGGGGGGAAAATTGGAGATTTTAGTGATAAAATAAACTAACAACTAATTGATTGCGGTAAAATTCTAGTTTTAAAGAATCTTAGGATTCGGTTACAATGACTCTGACTCGGCTAATTGAATTAGACTCTCAATTACCAAACCATTTCAATACTCAATTAATTATTGACAAGAGTAAACTCTTGTAGTCCCCTTAATTAGCTAGACAAGATAAATCGTAAATTGCCTAAAACCCTTAATGTTCAAAGAACACGCAGTGAACAAAAGCTTTAAGAACGGAGACACAATAAGAACGTAATTGTTTAGAGAATACGCAATAAACAATTAACGTTTAAACAAGCTCTACTAAATTGTTCACAATAAGAATACGCTTAAGCATGAACAAGATAGTTGCTACTCGAGGTTGAACACAATAATCGATTGTGTTCAAACCCTAGTAATGATTTTGTAAAATATAATAACAAGACAAAGATCAAGCTAAAACATTCAACAAAACCAATAACAATTCATATAAGAGCAAGTAAATAATTGAAGTAAAGAAATAGTTTAGAGTTAGAGAATCCTCACAAGGAGCCTTTTGGAATCATTGAAACCAATCCCAAGAACAAGTTTAAGCTACCATTTCCATTGATGAACAAAGATTCTTCATTGATTCCATGATTAAATATCAAAATTACAAACTAAAGATTTAATAGTTTTTATGTAATCTAAGGAGAAACTAGAGAGAATTTAAGCTAAGGAACTATTTGAACATGAAAAACTAGCCTTTTTTACAATGAGAAACCACTTTTCTATTTATACTAAACTAAATTATAACCTAGAAATCAAGTGGATGAAGCCGCGTGCAGAACAGAGCAGATGGGCGCTGGCAGCGCCCTCAAAGGCGCGGGGCGCGCCCTTCCTTGGAAGTACTACTGTAACATGGGCGCTGGCAGCGCCCCATAGGCGCGGGGCGCGCCATTCCTTGGAGGGATACTGTGATGGGGGCGCTGGGCGCGCCTTCTTCTTGATGCTCACTGCAATGGGGGCGCTGGCAGCGCCCTCTGAGGCGCGGGGTGCGCCCCTGTAGATTGTCTGCGCAGCTCGGACTAAAATAGACATAACTCTCTTGTTCCTTAACGAAATAAGGCTTATGACCTACCGTTGGAAAGCTACTGAAGAGAGCTACAACCTCCAATTTGAATCACATAAATCCAATGAGTAGATTGGGAGATATTTCTATTTGAAGTTGGACTTACTGCATTTGAAGGTTCACAATAAGGCTTTTCTTTCCCTCTAATGCTTAATGATTTCTTCAAGTGTGTTTGGCACATGATCAATGACTCCAAAAATGCTCCTAATGATGTTTCGTAGCTCAAGACTACAAGAACACATAAAACCAAACCGCAACTACAAACTACACTTATCCTAAAAAGCATTAAAAACTGTAAATTGCACTACAACTTTACATTTCAAGCCAAACTCTCGTTTAAACTCAAAAGTAACAAAATGTGCAATCTTATGCTAAACTAATTACATAAAGGAACTAAAAAGAAGTTAAATAACTCGTACAAACTGGACACATCACCTTTCAAACATTCATAACGATTTGACCTTTACTTTAATCGCCATTTATAATTGTTTTTGAATTATTTCATTAGTTTTTAATATGATATAAATATATGCGTTGTGATTAACAATTCACTTATGTATTATAACATATCGTACATAAAATTTGATTTCATAATCAATTCATATGCTTATTGTTTTAATTTTGTATTTTTTATTTTGAATCTCTTTTATTATGAGTTTTTGTAATAATAGATTTATTTGTATTTTTCTTCATTACATGATTTTAATTAATTATTTATTTTTCTAGAACTTTTTAACATTGATTACATAAAAGTGGTCACAATAATTAGTCCTAACATGTAATAATAAAACCCACCTACTAAAATGCGCTTTTAGGATATAATTTGAGATATCTTTGAATTCGGGAATAATAACAGTACGACCACAAAAAGAGACCTAGTAGAGACCACTTACAGGCGGGCGGGCCCAATGCACGATTTGCTTGTAACCTGTCTCCGAACCCATACTCTGGTGCACGACCTATATGGGGCAAATTGGTACTTCTTCGTTGTCTGCGGCCATATAAGGACACGGTGGCGACTCCTACTAGACCACATTCACATGTGGCGTTAACGAGCACTCAAAACAACTCGTGACGTAGGTGGCAGGTAAAATCGACCCCTACAGCGGGCGCTGAAAAATGTGAATTGTCCACTTGGAGGTCTTCAAGAAAAGGCAGTGAGTAGTAAAAAGGAGTGAAGCGGGCACTGAGAAAGTTCAAGTAGTCGCGTCAAAAGTCCCCTGGAAAAGGTAAGTAGCTTTGTGGAAAAGAGGAAGCCGGTATTGAAAAATTTAAAGAGACCGCGTAGAGGTTTTTGAAAAAAGACAGTAAGTCCAATCAGCTTCTAAGCGGACGCTTGAAAAAATCCATCGCCCATGTGGGACCTGATTTTAGAATAACATGTGTTTTGTTTTCCTTTCTTAGCCTTAATTTATAAACAAACCACTCGAACCCCCTCACTTCTCGCTACCTCCATTTCCACTCTCAACCCTAAATATCACCATATATATACCTTCAACCTCCCTCCTTGAATCCTTGAATCGATCCCGCCTATATGAATTTTCATTGTCCACAGGGTTTATGCTTACCAGAGGTAATAGTTCCGAAAGATCCCAACACATCCGGAGGAACCAGACACTTCGTCCACCATCATCCCGAGGATCCAAGTGCTTCTACGGGATTAACCTGCATGGGACGCGGTTATAGGTAAAACTAAAATTAGTTTTGCAGGTACCGGCGTTAAAATGGTTGACTTAAGGTCGCAGAACGTCTTGAGTTATCGTTTGTCCCACCAGGTATACTTTGACTTTCGTCTTGTGAGTTTTTGCTTACTCTCCAGACTCAATCAAATTGGGGGCTTTCTTGATGAAGAGCTTTTGGGCTCCTTACCAAACAAATACCCCCGTTGTGCTAAGAGTGGAGGTTTCCAACACGGGGAACAAGTCGTGAATCGTGTTGTGCGATTTAGGGATATTGAGGATCTTGGATTTATTGTTTGACATGGAAGCTAAAACTTTCATGGAAAACAAATGCGAAAGATAATAAACTAAGATCAAGGGTTGTCGGATTGGGCTTCAATTTATTTTGGGGGAATTACATCGAAAAGTTTAAAGAAATAACTAAATCAAGGAAGGGAATTAAGCCTCTAATGTACCTAAACCTCCTCCTTGAATCCTTGAATCGATCCCGCCTATATGAATTTTCATTGTCCACAGGGTTTATGCTTACCAGAGGTAATAGTTCCGAAAGATCCCAACACATCCGGAGGAACCAGACACTTCGTCCACCATCATCCCGAGGATCCAAGCGCTTCTACGGGATTAACCTGCATGGGACGCGGTTATAGGTAAAACTAAAATTAGTTTTGCAGGTACCGGCGTTAAAATGGTTGACTTAAGGTCGCAGAACGTCTTGAGTTATCGTTTGTCCCACCAGGTATACTTTGACTTTCGTCTTGTGAGTTTTTGCTTACTCTCCAGACTCAATCAAATTGGGGGCTTTCTTGATGAAGAGCTTTTGGGCTCCTTACCAAACAAATACCCCCGTTGTGCTAAGAGTGGAGGTTTCCAACACGGGGAACAAGTCGTGAATCGTGTTGTGCGATTTAGGGATATTGAGGATCTTGGATTTATTGTTTGACATGGAAGCTAAAACTTTCATGGAAAACAAATGCGAAAGATAATAAACTAAGATCAAGGGTTGTCGGATTGGGCTTCAATTTGTTTTGGGGGAATTACATCGAAAAGTTTAAAGAAATAACTAAATCAAGGAAGGGAATTAAGCCTCTAATGTACCTAAACCTCCTCCTGGAGTGATTTAGGATTTGACGAATGAATGTAACAATAACGACTTCTCTCGAATGGACTTTATTATTACATTAAATAATCACTATTATACCAAGGTTTCACTAGAAGTAAATTCCTAGTTCGACTACCGACTCCCATTGTAATAGTCTCACTAACAACGTACCTAAAGTGGATTCCTAACTCGACCACCGACTCCCGTTTTAATTGTCACACTAGAAACATTGGGCAAGAAAATCAAAGCATAATTAACTCATAGACAAAGCCCTATTATACTTCGAAAATACTAAGAAATCAACTATGGCCTTTAGCTAATCTCTAAGATTATTGGCACCAACATTAACCAACCATGAACACAATTCAACCAAAAACTAGATGAAAATCCCCAATTTCAAGTCATGAACCCATCACCATCAAACCCTAGAAATTAACTACTCACAAAATATGAACAAGAGCATTGTACTAAAAATCAAGCATAAAAACAGGAAATTAAACACTAAATCTACCAAAGAGCAAGAAAATAAACCATGAAAACTTGAAATTTCATAATTTAATCAATAATATACAAGAAAACTATGAAATAAACAAGATTTAGAAGAATGAAAAACATGAATAATTAAAGAAGAGAAATAGAGAACTTATTGAATTTTGATGAGCAAAACGTTGGATTGGCCATGTAACTTGAACAAACCTTCAATTTCATTCATCATCTTCAACAAACTATTGAAATCTAAAACTAAAACTACACCTAAAACTATGGAAGAAGAAACTAAGCATAAACCCTAACTATGGAAGAGAAAAAGAGGGTTTCTCTCTCCTCAAACCCTAACCTAAATCTAATTTTTTTGGGACTAAAATCTAAACTAAACTGTTCTCTTTTATGTTTATGGACCTTAGAATATATATACAAGAGGGGGAAGCAATTGGTTAAGAACAAGAAGAGGCACGAGCCTGAACTGTAATCTAATCCTGGCCTGAACTGTAATCTCATCTTGCCAAAACCCGAGCCCAATTCCTTTCTCTTAATCCTACACCTCACGGCCCCCATGTTCTTTTCCTCTTAATCGAACATGATATAAATGTAGATGAAACATTTATTGTGTCATTAAGAATTGATAAATTACCACCTAACTGGAAAAAGGTTATAAATGCTCTAAAGCATAGAAAAGATGATATGAACATGGAACAATTATCTGCCCATCTTCGTATTGAAGAAGGGATAAGAATGCAAGAAGGACTAAAGGAGGTAACTCTAAATTCTTCTACCATTAATTTGGTAGAATATGAAGTGCTATGACCATCATGGAAATGGAAAAAAGCCACGAAATGACGGGATGTATAAAAAACACGTGCATGTTGGGAATGTGGCAAGCCCGGTAACATGAAGAAGGACTGCACCATCTGGAAGAAAAAGATGAGCAACAACAAAGCTCAAAAGGGAAAGGTCGGTAATGGCCAATCCCAAAACCAACAAGGTACTACTTGTGCACAATTTTCACCTAATTCTTTATCGAATTATGTGTGTGTGATTTCTGAAATCTTTTGTGTGCAGGATGATTGTTCGTGGTATATTGATTCAGGTGCATCAAGACATGTTTGCAAGGATCGCTCATTATTCAAGTCATTCCATGAGGTCAATGATGGAGAGACGCTACATAAGGGGAATGATTCAACTGCAAAGGTCTTAGGCAAGGGATGAATAGAACTAGTATTTAGTTCAAGGAAAACCTCTTATAATAAGAGATGTTTTATATGCCCCGGAATTGCGTAGGAATTTAGTGTCGGGTGCAATTCTGAATCGATTAGGTTTTAAGATGGTTTTTGAGTAAGACAAGTTCATTTTATCTAAGGGTGGTGTATTTTTTGGTTTTGGATATTTGTGTGATGGTATGTTTAAGCTTAGTATTTCTAATGTTTTTAAGAATTATGCTTGTATGGTTAACGATGTTTCTCAATTATGGCACAATAGACTTGGTCATGTTAATTATAAAAAAATTATCTTTTATGTCTCATCATGCTTTAATTTCTCCTATTAAATCAAGTAATGATAAATGTAGAACATGCTTGTTAACCAAAATCACACGAAACCCATTTCCTAATATTGGTGACAAAAATAATTCATTGCTCGAATTGGTGCATAGTGATCTATGTGATTTTCATAGCACACCTTCTTTAGGTAATAAAAAGTATTTGATAACATTTATTGATGATTATTCAAAATTTTATTATATTTACTTCTTAACAACTAAAGATGAAGCCCTAGATAAATTTAAAATCTTCAAAACTGAAGTGGAATTGCAAACATGTGCTAAGATAAAACGACTTAGAACAGATAAAGGTGGTGAATATATAGATAAAAATTATTTCCAATCCCTAGGCATAATACATGAAACGACCGCTGCTTATACACCACAACAAGATGGTGTGGCGGAAAGAAAGAATAGGACATTACAAGAGATGGTGAATTCGATATTGTCCTACTCTGGTTTGAGCATGGATTTTGGGGTGAAGCGGTGTTAACCGCATGCTATATACTAAATAGGGTTCCTGTTAAACAGAACAATGATACCCCATATGAAAAGTGGTATAAAAGAACTCCAAACTTGAGTTACTTCAAGGTTTAGGGTTGTAGGGCAATTGTTAAAGTGCCTGAACCCAAAAGAAAGAAATTGGGTGAAAGAGGAGTTGAATGTATCTTTATAGGATATGTGTTTCACAACAAATTCCTATAGGTTCTATGTTATAGAACAAAATGATTGTTGGTCGGTTCATACCACCATCGAATCTAGAGATGCAATTTTCGATGAAAATCGATTCTCATCAATTCCTTGGCCTAAGGATATCAATCCTAGTGCCGGACCACAAATATGTGATCATGGTGACAATGATCAAGAGGTAGATGATCAATCTCTAATTGATGATGAAGCATCTCCTGTCGTTCAACCTAGGAAAAGTAAAAGAGCAAGAAAAGATAAATCTTTTGGCTCGAATTTTCATGTATATTTGATAAAAGGCTCAAGAGATACTGTACTAGCACATATTCCATATTTTTTTAGTGTGGAATGTGAACCTTAATCATATTATGAGGTGGTACAGTCTCATGACGCTCGATTTTGGAAAGAGGCAATAAATGATGAGATGGATTCCATCATGGGAAATAATACTTTGGGCTTAGCTGATTTACCACCTAAGTGTAAACCTATCAGTTGCAAATGGATCTTCAAAATGAAGTTGAAGATTGATGGAACAGTTGACAAGTTCAAATCCCGGTTAGTGGCACAAGGTTTTAGACAAAAACCTGGTATCGATTATTTCGATACATATGCTCCCGTTGCTCGTAACTCTACCATAAGGTTATTAATAGCTCTTGCGACTATTCATAACCTAGTTATCCATCAAATGGATGTTAAGACGACGTTCTTAAATGGTGGGCTAGAGGAAGAGATTTACATGCGACAACTGGAAAGGTTTGTCATGAAAGGTCAAGAAGAAAAGGTTTACAAGTTGGTGAAGTCTTTACATGGGCTAAAGCAACCATCAAAGCAATGGCATAAATTTTTTGATGAAGTTATCTTGTAAAATGGGTTTTTTTTAAACAATTCTAACAAGTGTGTATATAGCAAATTTGATGAACGCGGTAAAGGTGTTATCATTTGTCTATATGTTGATGACATTTTGATCTTTGGAACTAATATGTCACAGGTTGATGTGACTAAATCATTCCTTAGCTTGGTATTTTCCATGAATGATATGGGAGAAGCAGATGTCATTCTTGGCATAAGGATAAAGAGAGAAGGTAAAGATAATCTTACCTCAATCTCACTACATTGAAAAGGTAATGAAAAGATTCAATGTTGTTGAGAACTCTCTTTATTCCACCAATGAATCCAAGCATTAAATTATTGCCAAATGATGGCAATGTAATACATCAATTGGAATATGCAAGGGTAATTGGTTGTTTGATGTATGCCATGACAACTAGAAGGCCTGATATTTCATTTGTTGTAGGGCAATTGAGTAGGCATACCAGTAAACCTGGTATGGAACATTGGCAAGAAGTTCGCCATTTGTTGAAATATTTGAGGAAAACCATAGATTATAGTTTGACATTTGGAGGATTTCCTTCGGTTGTAGAAGGGTACTCGGATGCGAGTTGGATCTCCAATAAGGATAACTCTTCCACTAGTGGATGGGTTTTCCGGTACGGGGGAGGTGCGATTTCTTAGGCTTCAAAGAAACAAACCTGTATCGCAGACTCGACTATGACGTCGGAGTTTATAGCGCTGCACTCGGCTGGTAAAGAAGCTGAGTTGTTAAGGGACCTCATGATTGAGATACCTTTGATCCCAAAGCCGATATCACCTATAGTGATACATTGTGATAACAATGCAACTCTGGAAAAGGCATACAACCATGTATATAATGATAAGTCCAGGCATATTGGTGTACGGCATAGTTACATCCAGGGTCTTATTAAGGATAGTGTGGTCACTATACGGATTTAAATCTAGCTGATTGTTTCATTAAACCGTTGGCTAGATGTGTATTAAAAAGGATGGCAATCGGTTTATGATTAGAGCCTGACGTTCAACACGAATAATGGAATCTTAACTTAACGCCCAATACAACGTTGAGTCTTAAGTTCAATAAGATTAATTCTTTTATCTTGATGTTCGGGAACTTGATATTTACATCCTAAGTAAGTTCCATTCCTCTGATGAATAAGTAGGTTGAGTTTCTTAATAAATCTCTTGACATTATGCTTTTTCACAAGAGCATGTATTTTCTTAGAGATTTACCTATGTAAGTAAGAAGTTTGGCCACTTCAAGAAGCTCGTGGGCGAAGCTTTGATGTACTTCTGAATAGATACGGACACTATGGCTGTTACGGTGTCAAGTTATGTAATGTAATAAAGTAGTTGATCTTTTGTGTATGATATCTTCATTGTTCCATTATGTTTTGGTTAGTTCAATCGTTTACGACACTATTCCGATTCGAGATTTTGAAATGTGTATTGCACTAAGTGGAAGTTCAAGTGAAGTCACACTTTAATTTATGCATTAGATTGGAATTTTGTTGATGATGTTGCAATTTCTATAATACTCTAAATGTGGGAGGATTGTTGAATATATTTAGATCATTAAGAATACACTCATGATTATTTATGCTAATTTGTGTGGATATGGTGTAACGATTTAGCAAAATAATTATATACGTACTATTACGAACTTATTGCCAAGCTCGAAAAAAAAAATTTGTGAAAAATAAGCTAAGTTATAAAACTTAGGAATTTGCACAACGCGGTCGCGGAAAGGGAAGTTTTGGGCGTTCCCGCGCCATTTCCTGCGCCCGCGACAAAGAGAAAATAGCGCAGAAAGATTTGGATGTCGCGCCCGCGCCCTAGAACCGTCGCGCCCGCGACGGCTTGTTCTTGCGCGCCCGCGATAATTCTTCTGAGACGTTTGAATTAGCGGTTTTTCTCGTCAATGCACGGTACTTGGTCTTTGGTATATGTTGTACGTGGTAACTGTTATTACTAGCTTTAAGGTGAGTGGGTAGTTTATTTTTGAATTATAAAACAATGTATAATTCATTTTCTCTCTACAACAATTGTAAAAGAGTCAGAGTGTTTATTTTCTCTCAAAAGTGTGTGATGGATTGCCAAAAGGTCGTGGGGTTATAATTAAGGAAGTTCTTTGGATTGAGGTCGAAAATGGGGACGGTCGGGTCATACCCTAGGAACTATTTAAGCTTGGTGAGGGTGATGTTGTGTCGGTTATTGAAGAGTGCAAAGAAAATTTGGTATTCTGGAAATTGCCCGTCTTCTGAAATACGGTGAAATGATAAAGCGTAAAGATATTCCATGACCATTTATGGGTATGTATGTGAACGCGGTCATTTCAGGTTTCGCAAAAGTTGTCCAACTCAAATTTTCAATAAGCGGTCCCACCTCCTTGTGGATTTTGAGAATCCGGCAAGGGGTTGGGTTGAAGAATTTGGTGGGGGTGAATTTGGCGACCTTTCAAATGGTCGTGCTTTGGTTTAACAGCCTGTGGGATGCAGACGATGTCGAAGGACTGTCGTGCCTCTGCTTTTTACGTGGCTCAGACATCATAATAAGTAAACAAGAGAATAATAAAAACTAGATGAATCAGCTAGATTAGTCTCTAATCCAGTCAATGAACAAGGGACCTAAACCCAAATGTCCTAAGTCCACAAAAAAACAGAGACAAATCCAGAAATCAACCAAAATTTTACAATAACTCGAAATACTATGGAAAATCAAGACTTCACAATAATATACTCAAGTATATTCACCAAAACAAATATAGCAACTCAAATTAAACCACAATTAACACTCAAAAGAAATCAAATCTTAGTGTTTAAGAGAAAAATACCACTAGATTCTGAAAACACTCTAGAATGCACTCCTAAGTGATGAATGTAAATGGAGAACAAGCTTTTCAAACCACCAAAATCCTTGCTTCAATGAAGTACGACCCTCGTCCCTTTTTTTCAATTTTTTTTGGATTTTTAGGGTTTAAGGAATGGAAAGTGGAAAAAAACAGGAAAAAAGGGGTGAATAAGAGGAAAAATGAGGAATCGGGTTGAATTTAAGAGTTTGATGATGGAGTTGGATGATGGAGTTGTTATATGTATGTAACGCCCCGGATTTGTGTTATATTTGCTTTGATTGTTTTGCTTGAATTTATATTTAATTTTGTGCATGGTCTAAATTTATTTGGGCTATTTCACAACAAAAAAATGAGCCTCGGCCGACCGCCCTTTACCGACCGTGAACGGTCGGTAGTTACATTTACCGACCGGAGCTCCGGTCGGTAAAAAGAGGTTGGTGTATAATTAGTTGGTACAATTTTTTTACCGACCGACTCTCCGTCGGAAACAATTTATCAACCGTTTACCGACTAAATAAAAAAGTAAAAAAAAATTATTGGGTAGCTATATTCCGACCGCTTGGCGGTCGGAAAATAAACCCTTCCAGCCACTTTTTTTTTGGCGCTTAATAATTTTCGCAGTTTTTTAATTTTAATTTTTGCCATTTTCGCAGTTTTTTCTTTTTGGATACAGACTGTTTGTCGGTCGTTAAATTGTTATGTCTTTTTTTTTCATTTCATTAAATAACAAAAAACCTTTACAAAAGAAATTAAATTATTTATTAATGAAAAACAGATTAAATATACGAAATAATATTTTATACTAGTATTTTATATTATTTATATAAATAATTCGTAATACACAAGAGTATGTAATACATATTACAGTTTCCAAAAACATAAACTATAATAAACCGAAATATAACAAACAACTACACTACGAAGGCTTCAGAACCGCCAGAACTGTCTGTGCGATCGTCGGGGGGTCGTCGGTGAATGGAAGACTGATTGTCGAATTGCCTCATGAAAGCATCCATCTGCGCCTTCATCTGCTCGAGGTACTCCGCTCGGGGGGTCGAGGTACTCCAGACGGCGCTGATGCTCCTCCCGTTGGCGGTCTCGCTCCTCCAGACGACGCTCTCACTCCTCTAACTCCGTCCTCGCACGCTCGGACTCCTCCAAACGCTCGGTCATCTTTGCCAGTTGAGCGGAAACTGATGGAGAATAGGCAGATGTAACGTGACGCCGCGAGGTTCTCTCATAATACAGAGAAGCTCCATCTTTGTCGAACCCTAGAACATTGCCCTTTCGGAAGCCACCAACCGTATCAAAGAAGACCTGGTTAGGATCCGTCTTCGAGCCACTAGCCTGAGACTCCGAAAGGTTCTGGTTATATTGTTCCTGTAAATTATGGGCGGAGTTAGTTCAATCAAATCAAAATAAAGGAATAATAAAGTTGACATTATAAATAAAAGAACATTTGTCATTTTAGGGCATTTTAGGGTTTTTTTGGCATTTTCGCTCCTAACTTGTCACTTGTCTATCGATTGCTAGATTTCAAACCTTACACACGTCCTATAACACAATATTATGCTTACTAGGGGTTGATCGCATTGGTTATAATGACACAACAACATTTTAGGCAAACACTTGTCATTTTAGGCCATTTTAGGTGAATTTTTGGCATTTTCGCTCCTAACTTGTCACTTGTCTATCGATTGCTACATTTCAAACCTTACACACGTCCTATAACACAATATTATGCTTACTAGGGGTTGATCGCGTTGGTTATAACGACTTTACACCGTTTTAGCCAAACACTTGTCATTTTAGGCCATTTTAAGTGGTTTACTTGGCACCGATCAACATAGATCATGTTTGCATTCTATAACATTGATAGTTTTAGGTCATTTTAAGGTTAATTCACAACTCATAACATTGATATAGACATTCTATAACTTATTTGCATGTTTTTGGGAAAGTTTAGAGGGTTTTGGAACAAAAAACAAACCAAATAAGCCATTTTTGGCTCGTTTTGGTAGTTTTCGTTCCCATCTTCTCACCAATCAACCTAATTTGTATTTTTAAGTGTAATTCATGTCCTATAATATTCATGCAAACTTTATATAATTTATTTACATGTTTTTGTAAAAAATTGGAGGGTTTTGGAAAAAAAAAACTAAATAGGTAATTTTTAGCTCGTTTTTGGTGTTTTCATTCCCAACTTGGCACCGATCAACCTAGATCATGTTTTTAAGGTTAATCAATTGCAAATAATAAAAAATCAATCCTATTCGTACTCTTCGGCTTTGAAGCCGGAATTCCGCTCTAAACATCAATTGCAAATAATAAAAAATCAATCCTATTCGTACTTTTCGGCTTTGAAGCCGGAATTCCGCTCTAAAAATCAAATGCATAGTAAAGAAGAAAGCATTACAATCACTTCCTTGGCCTTCTGGCTAATCAGAACCGGATCCTTCCCTGGTTGCTTCTTGAAGTGAGTATCAAGGAAGAGATTCGCAGCATCAGGTAGCTTTCCTCCTTTCGCCTTAGTCAACACAAACAAATGTGCGTAAGGGTAGGTGATATAAACAAATGTTAACGAACAAGCATTTACTATGATTGAATGAAATAGTAAACTAAACAATTGCTTAGCTTGCTCAGTGGTGGAGACAGATTCCGCGCAGTGAGAGGCCTGGGCCTTGCCACTAGCGTCACCGCCTCTCCTGTTTGCCTTCGCTCGAGCCGACCTTTCCTTGAATAGCTTGTCATTGAACCTGTCCTTCATTGCCTGGTACATCTCATCACCAAGCCAATTTGGTCGATCTTTCCGCTTGTGCACTGTGTCGTTGAATATGTCCTTCAGCCTTAATCCAGCCTTGGTCTCATACGCATCCCGAACAGTGCCCTCGAGCTCAGGCCTCCAAGTGTATTGTTTCTGCATTAGACCAAAGACAATCAAATATGTTAATGTAAGAGATTATATTTAAAAAAAAAAATTTGTATCAAATTACCTAATTCGTCTTACTGACCTTCCACATGTCCCACCAATGTACCTAGGTCGCCTGATCTACCTCAGTGTAGTTCTTCCAAGGCTGATAGAAGTAGGACTTAATGACGTTTGTTATTGATCGAACAACAACGCTCTTGTCAAACCTTGCACACAAAACATTGTAAGATTACACAACATATGAATATAACTTAATTTCAATAGTCAAAACATTAAAAAATTAGACAAAAACTCACCATAGGCCATCCGGGTCCAATTCTCGAACCCCAGCTGTGGACGTAGAAGCTTCGCCCTGATCCTTATCGCCACCCTCAACCTGACCAGTTTGTCCCTCATGTTCTCGCGTCGTAGTAGTCTCAGGAAGAGGAGTAGAGTGAGATGAAGGAGTGAGATGAGGCAACGATGGAGTAGGCTGAGACGCCGGAGTAGTCTCAGACATAGGAGTAGGATCAAACGGTCGCGACGTAGGCTGAGACATAGCAGCCTTAGACTCAGATGGCTGAGGACGAAGAGGACGATGCCGAGGCCGAAGCTGTGGTACTGGAGGTAACGTAAACTGTGGTGGTGGAGGTAACGTAAACTGCGGTTGAGAAGGAAAGGACGGTGAAATCCCCGACCGTCTCCTAGACGACTCAACACGACGATGAAGGTCACCAGGACTCAATATCGGCGTAGATCCAGTAGGACGAACCGAAGACTGAGAAGGAGAATGCTGTCGGGTCTGGGAGTTCTGGCTCTGAGCCTCCGAATCTGACATGTTCCTGCATAAAGTAATGAGTAAATTATTTGCACGATTAATAGTTATTGACAGAAATCACAATATCAAGTTAAATGATGGTATATTGAAGGTTCCAAGTACACCAAAAGTCATAAGAACGACTTTCAAGTCCTCATAGAGCTTTTGGTTACTCAAAATTAACTTCAAATCAAACTCAATGGCAAATATCTCAAATAGTGTTCATAACCATATTTAAATCCAAATGAAACAAAGACTTTCCTAGATGGTTCCAAAACCATAGTGGTAATAAAACGCAATATATAATACACATTTCCATTCCATACCAAAAACGATCAGTCAATCATCATTCTTCACATTTTAAAGCACATCCCAAAATCATATTTTACCTTCTTGTCAAAGTGAAGCTTATTATTAGACACCTCTAGCTGAAAGTTTTTGGAGTAGTTATGCCTTAAAGGCCTCCAATTCTGCAGTTTGTACTTTTTTGTGCTTTATACACCTCAAATTCTTGTTGTCACAATTATAGCATAATGTCAAAACTTTAAGATCTTGAACATATAAAACTCATATAATACAACCAGACGAAACAATTACATAAAATAAATTATACAGATAATAGTAAAAAATGAAGGGTGAAACACCACTAAAATTATATAGAAAAAACAGTAGCAACAATTTTACATTAAAAAAAAGCATCAACATTTAACAACTAAAAACCAACAATATATGCAAAAAAAAAAAAAAAAACAACAATGAAAGATAAAAAAAATTTAAAAAATTCAGCAGTTGCAATTTAACATAAACAACAAGTACCAATATTCTTACATTGGAGTAATTGAAGATCAAATTTTGAAGCAAAAGCAGTGGAACTTCTTCCAGCAACTAGGGCATGAAAATGGCAGTAGCTTTCACCCTAGAATCAAAGCATAAAAATTGCAATTTGAGAAACAAATTAGAGCGGCCATATCACCATTAAATTTTATTTTTTAAATAAAGAAGAAATTGAAATTCAATAAATAAAGAAATAATTGAAGAAACTTAATGTTTGCTGGAATTCGTACAGTGGTTTCGCGTCAAATGGAGATTGAGATTAGAGATGATAGAAGCATACCGTGGCTCTGGGTGACTGGCGTTGGGCGGTGGAAGGGCTGAGGATGGTGGCGGTTGTGGCGTTGGGCGACCGAAAGGGCTGAAGGTGCCAAGCTGTCGTGGGTGGGTGCAAGAGTTGTGAGAGAAATAAACTAGGGATTGAGGTTTTCTGAGTGACCGCGTGGGTGGGGGTCGCCGGAGTGAGTAGTTTCCGGAGTAAGTGGTTGCCGGCGTTAGTGAGTGAGTGAATGAGGAGTGACGGTTGAGCTTTGAGAGGAAGAATAAAGAGGAATTGAACAAAGACGAACGAAGAAAGAGGAGAGGGGTGAGCCAAACTAAATTTAAAAGGCGGAAAAAATTACCGGCCGACAAAATGGTCGATAGCGGTCGGTAATCACCGACAGTCATAGTAGGTCGGTGTTTACCGACCACGGTGTCGGTCGGTATTTTTTTTCCGACGGTCGGTACATCTTTTACGACTGTTGTCAGTCGGGGAAGGTCGGTATTTTCCGATAATATTATCTTTGGTCGGTAAAATCGGTCGGCCGAACCAGATTTTCTTGTTGTGTTTTGTTGCTTGAGTGTGATTATTTTATTTTAATTATTTAGAATTATTAAGTCTCTAATTTAATTAATTTTGGGTCAAGTCTAAAATTAATCATGATTAACCATGCTTAAGTGCAGGTGGCCCATTAGCAATATTTAGCCCATTTCCTATGAGATCCCAACCCCCCCCCCCCCCCCCCCCCTTTGGCTTGGCTTGATTGCCACTTGTTTTATGCTCACACACAACTAACTTCTATAAATAAGGGGTGTTAGTAAGGCATTAGGATCATTTGCTCATTTAATCACCACTTACTCACAATAAAAAATTAAACACACTCCATTTTGGCTCCCAATAACCAACAAATTGTTCATCATCTTTTCCAACCCAAAACTTAATGATTCATTCACCATTAATCTTTAAGTATCAATAATCAAGTTAATCCTCATTAATTTCAATCAAGATCAATTGTTGGGGTTTTGTTTTGGGTTTCCATTCGTGGGGTTCAAGGGTGTTCGTGGTTTGCTCGTGTGTTTCGTGTGGTGGTCCACAGTGGTTCACGGCTAGTGGTACTCGTGTGCGGTGGTCGTGCGTGCTGGCTTGCGTGGTGGTGTGTTTGTGTGGTGCAGCACGGTGGTTCGTGGTGGCCGTGTGATTGATTCAAGGTCGTGTTTCGTGTGGTGGGCCGTGTAGTGCAAGGTTCCGGGCAACAAGTTTTAATTGTCTTTTGCGGTCAATTTTTGTCAAGGTAACATGCATTTTCATCCTAGATCGAATACCATTATCATAGGATAGATTTGGTGACCGAATTAGACTAAAAAGTGTGATGAATTTGAGTAAACAAACCCATTTTATGCGTGTAATAGGTGCTGATTTTTGGATATTATAATATGATCTTTATGCAATTTAAGTCATGAATTATGTATTGTGGCATGATTAAGGATCTATGTATGGAGTTTGGTGTTAAAAAGATGAAATCGGAATCAAGATTTGTGTCATGATTATGCACGTATATTTGGTGTTGTTTTATAATGGTGTTCTTGTTAATCTTGATGTGTTTCATGTGAATCTTGAATTGATGATTGACGAATTTGATGAATAAATGCGCGTGCGATGAATAATTTGATGATGGCTAATGTTTCTTGAAGTTTCTTGATTACTTTATAATGAATCTTGATTTTCTTGATTTTTGGTTAATTAGTGGATAAGTGTAGATTAGGTAGTTTAAGTTAAAGAATGTTAAAGAAAGTCTAAAGAACGATTAAAAAAGTTCAAAGAAAGTAATGTACATAGTTAAACTCAAGTAAAGACGTAAGATGTAGGCTTGAGAATAACCAAGAAGTAATGAATTTTAAAGATTAGCTTGAATTTGCATATGAGACGCCTAACCTTAGAGTAAGATTCTAAGACTTGGGTTAAGACGCTGCACTATCCTAACCGCGGTATTGGGGTAAGTTATACTTGTTATGTCGTCTTTATAATATGGGTCCGTAAGATGGGTTCATGGGTATGGGAGTAAGATTCTCATCCCCGGCATAATAAGAAGTTCGATCACGTAAGATATGTTCATACCAGCATAGTCTGGTCTAATATGTAATGATAGCGACAAAGCATAGTCCTTGGCACTGTTATTTAAGCTTTGCTTGTCTATTTGTGTGATTGTCTGTTTTGTTTGCCTAATCTGTTTTATGTGCATATGTATCCACTTTAGGGTGGAACTATTATGTTAATCTGATGGTGATGGTGATGCTTAGCTTTGGGATTGGGCGAGCATCGTTGTATATTTTCCTTTGTAGTTTGTATTTCGTTATTAGGATTTGGATTTTTGATAGTTTGTATAGTCTAACTCTGACTACTGTTTTTGGAGTTAAATCTTTAGTAGTGATTTTTTGAGGATTTAGTTATGTACAAACTTGTGGTAATTGTACATTTGGGATTTTTAGAAGTATAATTTGAGGTAAAGGTTTTGGTATAAAGTATGCTTGTTGTTAGTATGACAATTCGACTCGTTGGTTCTTTCTGCGGCCGATTTATAAGATTCGGGTCGTCACATGTATGTAGGGTTTAAACACAAAAATGAAACAGCCAGTAAAACTCTTCAAGGCGTGTAATCACTTTCCTAAAAGCAAAACTTCGACCCTACGAAAGCTATGGTATCACGAATGTTTACTTTTGAGATACAACGAAAAAAACAATATTATTCTAGCTTTTAATGAATAAACACAATGCAACTCAGTATTTTGTGAAGGTTGAAGATGAACTTTTGAGAGAAAATAAACACTCTGACTCTTTTGCAATTGTTGTAGAGAGAAAATGAATTATACGTTGTTTTATAATTCAAAACTCAACTACCCACTCACCTTAAAGCCAGTAACAGCAGCCACCACGTACAACATATACCAAAGACCAAGCAACGTGCATTGATCGAGAAAACCGCTAATTCAAACGTCTCAGAAGAATTATCGCGGGCGCACAAGAACAAGCCGTCGCGGGCGCGACACTAGCGTCACGGGCGCGACAGCAAAATCTTCTTGTGCTGTTTTCTCTTCGTCGCGGGTGAGGGAAATGGCGCGGGAACGCCCAAAATGTCCCTGTGCGCAACCGCTTTATTCAAATTCCTAAGTTTTATAACTTAACTTATTTATCACCGAATTTTTTTTCTGAGCTTGGTAATAAGTTCGTTATAGTGCGTATATCATTATTTTGCTAAATTGTTACACCAGATCCATACAAATTAGCATAAATAATCATGAGTGTATTCTTAATGTTCTAAATATATTCAACAATCCTCCCCCATTTAGAGTATTAAAGAAATTTCAACATCGTCAACAAAATTCCAATCTAATGCATAAATGAAAGTGTGACTTCACTTGAACTTCCATTTAGTACAATACACATTTCAAAATCACGAATCGGAATAGTGTCGTAAAAGATTGAACTACCCAAAACATAATGGAATAACGAAGATATCATACACAAAAGATCAACTACTTTATTACATTACATAACTTGACACTGTAACAACCATAGTGTCCGTATCTATTCAGAAGTACATCAAAGTTTCGTCCACTAGCTTCTTGAAGCGGCCAAACTTCGTACTTACATACGTAAATCTCTAAGAAAAAATATGCTCCTTTTAAAAATCATAAGGTCAAGATATTTATTAAGAAACTCAACCTACTTATTCATCACAGGAATGGAACTTACTTAGGATGTAAATATCAAGTTCCCAAACATTAAGATAAAAGAATTAATCTTATTGAACTTAAGACCCAACGTTGTATTGGGCGTTAATTAAGATTTCTTTATTCGTGTTCAACGTCTGGCTCCAATCCTAAACCGATTCCCATTCTTTTTAATACACATCTAGCCAATGGTTCAGGAGAGGTTCTACCCCGACGAGTTACAATGGCAGAAGCAGGAGGATTTTCTTACTCTCACTCAGGGTATAAGATGACAGTTGAGGCCTACACCGATAAGTTCACCGAGCTATCGAGGTTCGCTAAGTCTGTTGTTCTGTCCGAGGATGAGCGGGTCAAGCACTACATCAAGAGCCTAGATCCGAGGATTCGTGCTCACGTGATCAGCAGTGGAGCGAAGTCATTTCAGCGAGCTTACGAGGTAGCACTCGAGATCCAAGCATCTGTTATCGAGGGAGAGGACACCGACCCCGGTGATGTCGCCACCTTTCCAGAAGCCCCAGTTCAGTGCTCCTAGCAGTACCCCTCAGACCGCCAGTTTGTATAAGGGTTCCGAGAGTTCGAAGTGCAGAGGTTTTAGCAAGGACTTCCATCCAGGAAAGCGATGCGATGGGACGCCTATTTCATGTTTCATCTGCAGGAAGGAGGGCCATAAGGCATTAGTCTGCCTCGAGAAGAAGCCGAGCACCAAAGTCAAGCAACTGCCGGCACCGACCAAGGCTCTTGTGAAGAACCGAGTCTACCGTATAACTGAGACAGCGGTAGAGGTCCAGCTAGACGTAGTCTTAGGTAAGTTTCTTGTTTCTGGTGTCTTAGCTTACGTTTTGTTCGATTCTGGTGCAATAGTTTCTTTCGTGGCTAGTAGTTTTGTCTTGAGGTCTAACCTACTAGGTACTACTCCTGTTAGTTCTTTTATAACTCTCCCTTCTGGAGAGGATTTTGATTGTCAGCGCGAGTTCAGAGGAGTACCCATCGTTATTGCTAGAGACCAAGCGACGACCGACCTTAAGGAGTTCCCACTGATGGAGTTTGACGTCATTCTTGGCATGGATTTGCTGTTGAAGTATCGAGCAACAATACGATTCCGAGACCAATCAGTGGCATTCCGAGGACCGAAGGGCAACAGAGTTACCTACTCTTGTATTGTTGTGAAGAAAGGAGTGGTGGTAATTTCGGCTTTAAAGATGAGGAAGCTTCGCTAGAATGGCGATACGGTTTTCTTGTGTCAGGTAAGGGATGTGACTGAGGATAGCCTGTTGGATGATATACCTGTAGCGAGGGATTTTAGAGACGTATTTCTTGATGAGCTGCCAGGGGTTCCACCCGAGCGTGATGTCGAGTTTAACATCGATTTAGCACCCGGGACAGCGCCGATCTCAAAGGAACCCTACCGGATGGAACCTTCGGATTTGCAAGAGTTGAAGACGCAACTTTAGGATTTGATTGATAAGGGCTTCATTAGGCCGAGTGTTTCTCCATGGGGAGCACTAGTGCTCTTCGTAAAGAAGAAAGACGGTAGCATGCGCTGATGCATAGATTACCGAGAGTTGAATCAGGTAACAATAAAGAACAAGTACCCGTTGCCTAGGATTGAGGACCTATTCGATCAACTGAGAGGAGCGGGAGTTTTCTCAAATATAGATCTTCGGTCTACATATCATCAAATTCCAGTTAAGAAAGAAGACATCCCGAAGACAGCATTTCGCACGAGATACAGCCACTACGAGTTTGAGGTGATGCCGTTTGGACTCACTAATGCTCCAGCGGTGTTCATGGATCAGATGAACCGGAGATTTCATCACTTACTCGACAAGTGTGTAGTAGCTTTCATCGACGATATCCTAGTGTACTCGAGAGACAAGTCTGAGCATGCGGAGCATCTCTAGATAGTACTAGACATACTGAGGAAGCAAAAGTGGTTCGCTAAGCTCTCAAAGTGTGAGTTTTGGCTACGCGAAGTAGCATTTCTAGGTCATGTTATTAGCAAGGAAGGCGTTAAGGTAGACCCAGAAAAGTTAAGGCAGTAGTAGATTGGAGTAGCCCGAGAAATGTGGCGGAGGTTCGTAGTTCTCTGGGTTTAGCCGGATACTATCGACGATTCGTCAAGGACTTCTCCAAGATTGCTAGGCCGATGACTAGTCTCCTACAGAAGGAGATCTGATTCGTTTAGGTGGAGGCCTACGAGCAAGCATTTCAGCAGCTGAAACAAAATTTAGTTTCTGCTCCTATTCTAACCCTTTCGAACGATGAGGAGGATTCTGAGGTCTACAGTGAGGCATCTAAGAGTGGCCTAGGATGTGTGCTGATGCAGGGTGGGAAGGTCATCACTTATGCATTGAGGCAGCTGAAGGTGCACGAGTGTAACTACCCCACACACGATTTGGATCTGGCAACTGTGGTTTTTGCACTCAAGATCTGGAGGCACTATCTCTATGGTGGATCGCGCAAGGTATTCACGAATCATAAGAGTCGCAAGTACATCTTCACACAAAAGGACCTTAACATGAGGCAACGACGATGGCTTGAGCTGATTAAGGACTATGACCTGACACTTAATTACTGTGAAGGCAATACGAACTTAGTTGCTGACGCACTGAGTCGTAAGAATTGATTGAGCTTCAGTAGAAGTCGTGGTTCGGTCAGAGTTTGTCTGACTTCTATGAGTGTCGAGCCCGAGTTTTTCCAGGAATTATGCGAAGGACAGAAGGACGACCCGCAGTTGACTAGGATTCGAGAGGCTTTGCTGAGGTTTCGTCCGACGGTAGTCACCGTTTTCAGGGGAGATGGTGTGTACCGGACATTTCTAATCTTCGGAACAGGATCATATCTGAGGCACATAACTCGCCCTACTTTGTTCATCCTGGAGGTAATAAGTTGTACAAGGACCTTAAGGGCCAATTCTGGTGGCCTGAGATGAAGCAGGATGTGGTAGAGTTCGTAGCTCGATGTTTGGTCTGTCAGAAGGTTAAGATCAAGCATCAGCGACAAGGAGGTCTTTTGCAGCCACTACCGATTCCGACCTGTAAATTTGAGTCGGTATCTATGGATTTTGTGGTTAGCCTGCCTACCTGTAATGGGATGAATCCCATTTGGGTAATTGTGGACAGGTTGACTAAAGTCGCTAGATTCATACTGATGAAGATTACTTCGACGATGGAGCACCTAGCGAAGGCTTATATCCAGGGCATCATTCGACTTCCCGAAGTTCCGAGGGAGATAGTTTTTGATCGAGATCTGAGATTCTTGTCTCATTTCTGGAAATCAGTTCAGGAGGCCTTCGAGACGAGGTTGAAGCTTAGCAGCGCATTTCACGCGGCAACGGATGGCCAGACCGAGAGGACCATCCAGACTCTAGAGGATATGTTGTGAGCATGTACTCTAGAGTATCATCAATCATGGGTTCGGATGCTTTGCTTGGTCAAGTTTTCTTATAATAAAAGTTATCACTCCAGTATTGATATGGCTGCGTATGAGGCTCTCTATGGAAGGAAATGTCGGAGTCCGATTTGTTGGAATGATATCAGTGATTCTGTGGCATCAGGACCCGAGCTTGTACGAGACAATGTGGAGAAGGTCAGAGTCATTCGATCGAAGATGTAAGCCGCTCAGAGCCGCCAGAAGTCCACGATGTGTTTCATGTTTCTCAGCTAAGGAGATACGTATATGATCCTACCCACAGCATTCCAGTGGAGTCAGTCACCATTGAGCCGAACCTGACGTTCAAGGAGCGACCAGTCTAGATCTTGGATCGTGAAGAGAGGACCCTCCGACGCAAGCGAGTCAGACTAGTCAAGGTGTTGTAGAGAAGCCAACATCATGAAGAGGCAAGATGGGAGACTGAAGCATCAATGAAGTAGAAGTACCCAGAGTTATTCACAGGTGAGATATCTCTCTTGTTTTGAATTTAAGGAGGGGAGGTTGTAACGCCCCAGATTTGTGTTATATTTGCTTTGATAGTTTTGCTTGAATTTATATTTAATTTTGTACATGGTCTAAATTTATTTGGGCTATTTTGTTCCTTGAGTGTGATTATTTTATTTTATGTTATTTTATTTTCTTTTAATTATTTAGAATTATTAATTCTCTAATTAATTAATTTTGGTTCAAGTCCAAAATTAATCATGATTAACCATGCTTAAGTGCAACTGGCCCATTAGCAATATTTAGCCCATTTCCTATGAGCTACCAACCGGCCCCGCCCCTTTGGCTTGGCTTGATTGCCACTTGTTTTATTTTAACACCCAACTAACTTCTATAAATAACGGGTGTTAGTAAGGCATTAGGATCATTTGCTCATTTAATCACCACTAGCTCACAATAAAAAATTAAACACACTTTACATTTGTCCACCATTCCACACGCCATTTTTACTCTCAATCATCAACAAATTAGTCATCATCTTTTTCAACCCAAAAATTAAAGATTCATTCACCATTGATCTTTAAGTATCAATAATCAACTTAATCCTCATTAATTTCAATCAAGATCAATTGTTCGGGTTTGGTTTTGGGTTTTGATTCGTGGGGTTCAAGGGTGTTCGTGGTTTGCTCATGTGTTTCGTGTGGTGGTGCACGGTGCCTTGCATGGTGGTGCATTTGAGTGGTGCAGCACGGTGGTTCGTGGTGGCCGTGTGATTGTTTCGAGGCCGTGTTTCGTGTGGTGGGCCGTGTAGTGTAAGGTTCTGGGCAACAAGTTTTTAATTGTCTTTTGCAATTAAGTTTTGTCAAGGTAACATGTTTTTTCATCCTAGATTGAATACCAGGATCATAGGATAGATTTGGTGACCGAATTAGACTAAAAAGTGTGATGAATTTGAGTAAACAAACCCATTTATGCGTGTAATAGGTGCTTATTTTTGGATATTATAATATGATCTTTATGCAATTTAAGTAATGAATTATGTATTGTGGCATGATTAAGTATCTGTGTATGTAGTTTGGTATTAAAAACATGAAGTCGGAATCAAGATTTATGTCATGATTATACGTGTATATTTGGTGTTGTTTATAATGGTGTTCTTGTTAATCTTGATGGGTTTCATGTGAATCTTGAATTGATGATTGACGAATTAAGTTAAAAAAATGTGCGTGCGATGAATAATTTGATGATGGCTAATGTTTCTTGAATTTTTTTGATTATTTTATAATGAATCTTTATTTTCTTGAATTTTTGTTAATTAGTCGATAAGTGTAGATTAGGTGGTTTAAGTTAAAGAAAGTTTAAAGAACGATTAAAAAAGTTCAAAGAAAGTAATGTACATAGTTAAACTCAAGTAAAGACGTAAGATGTAGGCTTGAGAATAACCAAGATGTAATGAATTTTAAAGATTAACTTGAATTTGCATATGAGATGCCTAAACTTAGAGTAAGATTCTAAGACTTGGGTTAAGACGCTGCCACTATCCTAACTGCGATATTGGGGTAGTTGATACTTGTTATGTCGTCTTTATGATATGGGTCTATATGATGGGTTCATGGGTATGGGAGTAAGATTCTCATCCCTGGCATAATAAGAAGTTAGATCACTTCATATGTGTTCGTACGAGCATAGTCCGGTCTAATATGTAAATGATCGACCACTGACTCCCGTTGTAATGGTCTCACTAGCAACATTGGGCAATGAAAATCAAAGCATAATTAACTCATAGACAAAGCCCTATTATACTTCAAAAATACCAAGAAATCAACTATGGCCTTTAGCTAATCTCTAAGCTCATTGACACCAACATTAACCAACCATGAACACAATTCAACCAAAAACTAGACGAAAACCCCCAATTTCAATTCATGAACCCATCACCTTCAAACCCTAGAAAATTAACTACTCAAAAATCATGAACAAGAGCATTAAACTAATAAACAAGCATAAAAACATGAAATTAAACACTAAATCTACCAGCAAGCAAGAAAGTAAAGAAAAGAAACATCAAATTGCATAATTTAGACACTATTCTACTTGCAAACATGAAATAAACAAGAATTAAAGCAATGGAAAGCAAGAACAAGTAAAGAGATGGAATAGAGAAATTATTGAATTTTGATGTACAAATTTGTTGGAATGGCCATGTCACTTGAGCAAACCTTCAAATCCATTCATCATCTTCAACAAACTATTGAAATATAAAGCTAAAACTACATCTAAAGCTATCGAAGCAAGAAGTAAACATAAACCCAAACCATGGGAAGAGGAAGAGAGGTTGTCTCTCCTCAAACCCTAACCTAAATCTGATTTTTTGGACTTAAAACTAATCTAAAGTGTTGTTTCTATATTTAGGGACATTAGAAGGTATATACACAAGTGGGAAAACAAAGGGGCCAAGCATATAAGAGGCACGAGTCGAAGTTGAGAACAGCACGAGCCAGCAGCAAACACGGCCCAAAAACAGAGCTGTAGATCACGGCTCAGGCGCGGATGAGCGGCAGGGGTGGCGCGGGCGTGAAGCTGGCGGAACGGGCCTGACGTTGGAGGTGGCGCGGCCGCGAGTGAGGGCTCGAGCTGGCCTGGGTGTTGCTTTCTTTAGGGGTTGTCGCAGGTGATGGTCATTTAGCGTGGGCGCGTGCTTGGCTCTGTCCGCGACCATCAGTTGACCCAAATGCTTCCAACTTTTGCTCGGGCTTCTCGGGGCGAGTAGGCACGCCTCCCAAGAAATCAGGCCTCGGGCCCGACAAGCCTTAAAAATTACAAAAATGCCCTTTGGGTGCACTTTGCCTTGTCTTGTGGTCTTGGTTTGCGGCATGCTTCTCTAAGCTTCTTGGGACCTCTCACGACCCTTAACGGCTTTCGAGAATCGCTTGTAAACCCGCAAAACACCTACATTAAAGAACAAAAGGCATAACTAACACAAAATAACTCAATTACTAACGAAAACAACTATAAAACGACATTATTCAACGAAAACTCTAAATAAACTAAAACTAAGCTAAAAAGGCTTAAAACTTGGAAAACTAAGCCTAAAATGCGCGGTAAACAAGCGAAAAGAGCCGGGAAAATCGGTCCTAAAATGGACTGAGCAAACTCCCCCAAGCTTGCCTTTTGCTTGTCCTCAAGCAAATAAGAAGAAGAAAAACTAAAAAAGTAAAAATCTAACTCACTTTCGTAGGAATCACAGTTCCTTTTAGCGAAAGCAACAAGCCATTTAAACCTCAAAGTCGCCGAAGAGGACGAGTGTGCTTTCGTAAGGGTTTCCAAAGAGTTTAACCCATAACTCTTCTAAAAATAAATCAAGGCAAAGATTCACGAAAATAAAGAAGGGAGAAAACAAAAATAAAGAAAATAAAATAAAATAAAATACATCCCTAGTTGGACTTGTAAATGGACCGGATCAGTGAATGCAAACCTTTCTAAGCACTAGCAGAAAACATGCTCAAAGATGTCAAAGGTGGATAGTCAAATAAAACATGCTAGATAGAAGAGCTAGAGAGTAACAATCCCCTTTCACTCCACAACCAAATAACCACAAGCTATGCTACTTTCGTATCCACCCGGAAAGATAGCTCCTCATGACTCCACGAAGTAGCCGGAAAAACAAAAAGGAGAAACAATTTAGGCTACCCAACATCTCATCATAACAAAACTGCTCAATATGCTTGAACCATGACTTCCTCCACCGAATATGACTCAACTCTCTAGGATCAAGAGGACTTAAGGATTGTAATGTAGGGCTAGGGGTAAGGTAGGAATAAATTTTGCTTGTGGTGCTCAAAACCTAACTAGTGAAGCAAATAAGCGCCAATGAGCAACAAATAGCAAACAAACTCCTAATACTCCACACACACATACACACAAAATCCCCCAAGCTTATTCAAAGAAATAAATAAAAAAATCCGCATTACTCCTCCTCCCCCAAGCTTAAAGGACACAATGTCCTCATTGTGAAAAAGAACAGAATAGATGCTCATTTTTTACAAATTTTCAATTTTTTTTTTTCAATTTTTTTTTTTCAATTTTTTTTCAATTATTCAACATGACCTTACCATTTTCAACTTCGGTCGGCTTTTGCTTGCAACCATGCAAATCAACACACTTTAGCTTAGGAAAACTCCCTTACTTCTCCACAAATTTCCATTACAAAACAAATACAAACCACAATGCTCCAATTGCTTCACTATACGTAATAGGGTATAAAAAAAAACAAGGGGTATATAAGGCTAGTAATGTGGCTAGAAGAATAGGAAAGGCTATCTCAAAGGGTTCCAAAGGATAAATGCAAAGCAAAAACCTAGAAAAGTGAAAAAAAGCAATGAAAACTAAAAAAATAGAAAATAACTAAGAAATGAATGCCTCTGTCCTCCCCTAGAGTAACTACGACAAGGATCCTATCGCCACTCAAACAAAACAATGATGAAGGCTCGAAAGATTTGACAATTCCTCACATGTTAAGGGTAGTGGATTGCAAATACTACCTCTAGGGATTCAACTAGCTAGCAAAGCATCACCAATCATACCAAAGCCCAAGAGTTTACGTTTCATGAACTTTAAAGCTTTAAAACCTAGCATATAATATTTGAAAATCAACCCCAACATCTCAAACCATGTGGACCGCTAACAATTAGGAAGGAATGCATTCAAAGTCCAAGACTCTAAACAAACAAGTCCAAACTAAAAACAAAATCAAAAATATACTTTTCCTTGAAAAGAAAAGAAAGGAAAAAGAAGCGGAAAAAAGGGAAAAACAAAAGAAGAAAAACTATACAAAAGTGAGGAAAACAAAATCCAAGCATGAATGGCTCTCAAATAAGCAATCAAGCATCAAACAAATAAATAAATCGAGGCCCAACGCAATCGATATCCAAATGTCCTCAAGGGCTTAAGAGCCAAAATTAAAAGCCAAATATCCTCGAACAATCATCTCCTCCTAGACCTAATCCTAAAACTAAGCAAACGAAGAAAATAAAAAAGAGAGTTTGGAAAGATCTCACCAAAGTCGGCTTCAAAATAAGCCAAACAACCTCTATTTTGCATTTCAGCACCATACATGAGCCATTTGAGTTGCCTGACCATCAAACCTGCAAAAGAAGAGAAAGCAAGCACCAAACTCCAAAAACAAATTAAGTACAGATAAAAGAAAAGAGGGGAAAACCAAGGAAATCTATGTACAAGGGAGAGAAAGATGCCATCTAGTAAATAGCATCGTAGAGCTCGTAGTAGCGTGTCATTGGACATCACCACTAAATCAAGAGAGAACCACGTAAGCAAAGAGAATCAGATGGGGAAAAGGACCAAAGAATGTCACCATTTGCTTACGTGGGGGAGGGGGACTAAAATTGAAAGAAAAAGAAAAATCAACAAAATAAGAAGAAAATTCGAAATCAAAATAAGTAAAAGAAGAAAAACTAACAATACTATACATTTTTGCCGCTTTGGTTTCAAAATAGTAGTCATGAGGTTCAATAGGGGGTAAGAACTCATCAAATGGTGGACAACACACATAAGGCGGAAGAGAAACAGGTGATAAAGGAACTAGGACATACGCTCTATGTGAGGTGGGGCAAGGAAGACACTGGATGAAAATAGAATAGGGAAGCTTGACATCATCATTCTCAAAGAGAGGATTTTGATACTCACAAATTTCATCATCATCCTCAAAAAGTGGATTTAGAAACTCGCAAGTGTCATCATCAATCTCAAAGAGAGGGTTTTCAAATTCAAGACAAAGCTCCTCATCCTCACTATCACTCGAGTCGTCACAATGGGTTACGCCACCATTACAATCACTCAAAACCCTAAGAGTTTCTCCATACTCAACATTGTTGCCATCAGGAAATGAAAAAACCTCATCAACTAAAAGCAACAAATCCTCTTCCTCCTCCATGGAAACATGGAGCTTGGAAGATTTAGGTGAAGAAAGAAATGAAGGAGTGGTCGGCTCAAGAGGAGAGGGAGATATCAAATCTGGTTCAAAGGAATCATCATCATCCTTTTGAGTGACATCCACCTCTTCTTGAAGCGGATTCCTCAAAGAAGAGCTCGGGTCATCCTTGCCACAACCACCCTCACAATCAACCATAAATTCAAAATCATCCATCTCATCCTCTAAGTAAGATTCTAATATCTCAAGTCTCTTTATTAATTTACTTATTTGCACTTTGATGACTCGCCTTCCCTCACTTTCTAATGGGAGACATTTAAGGATCTTAAAACACATGTCAATCAAGTCATTATACCCCTTAATCGCTTGAGGAGTACAAACACTTGTATGAAAAAAGTTAAAAGGTCTAAGAAACTCATCAAGAAGGGAAGGGTCATAGCTAATCTCATCACTAGAAACATGAGAATCTTGATTGTAATGTGTGTAATCAAGTGAAGAATTAAAATTAGGGTTCACATCATTACAATTAGGAAAAATGGTAGGAAATATATTGAAGTTGGGTTGAAATTGGCTAGAATGGGTACCCATATCCCATTCATAAGTGTCTTGGGCTAGCCAACAATAAAAATTCCAAGCATTTCCTAAGGTCAAAGCTCGAAACTCACCATTATCCATAGACTCAACATCATCTAAAGTAAAAGCATTCAAACCCATGTAAATCACCTCACAAATATTCGACAAATTATCATCCCAATTAAATAGGACTATACCTTGAACTCTATTGAAATATTTCCAAAATGACTCACCTTCGATTTGAGGAATAGATGAGCTTACCATCATTAAACCAAAATTCGACAAAAATACAAGCAATTATGATTAAATAAATAAATAGCCAAAATAAAAACCTCCCTTCTTTTTTTCTTTCAAAATTGGTTTTTTTTTTCCCAAATTTTTAGGAAAGAAGAAAACAAAATCAAAAGAAAAGAAAACTAAAGCAATCAACTCAATCAAGAAAAATTACACAACACTTTTCAACCGTAGTTCCCCGGCAACGGCGCCATTTTTGTGAATGGGTTTTTAGGCTCTTTCACCAAACAAATAAAACCCCCGTTGTAGTATGAGTGGGGGTGTCGAACACGGGGAACAAGTCGTGAATCGTGTTGTGCAATTTCGGTCGATTGAGGATCTTGGTTTTTTTTGTTGAAAAGGAAGCTAAAACTAATGCAGAAAATAAATGCGAAAAATAATAAACTAAATTCTAGGGTTGTCGGATCCGGGTTCAATTGATTTCGGGGGAATTACTTCAAAAAGTCTAAGAACAAACTAAATCAAGGAAGGGGAATTAAAATCTAATAAGGTACCTAAACCTCCTCCCGGAGTGATTCAGGAGTTGACGCATGAATATAACAATAACGATTTCTCCCGAATGGACGTTATCATTACATTCAATGATCACAATTATAGGAAGGTTTCACTAGAAGTAAATTCCTAGTACGACTACCGACTCCCGTTGTAATAGTCTCACTAACAACGTTCCTAAAGTGGATTCCTAGCTCAACCACGGACTCCTGTTGTAATGGTCTCACTAGCAACATTGGGCAATGAAAATCAAAGCATAATTAACTCATAGACAAAGCCCAATTATATTTCAAAAATACCAAGAAATCAACTATGGCCTTTAGCTAATTTCTAAGCTCATTGACACCAACATTAACCAACCATGAACACAATTCAACCAAAAACTAGACGAAAACCCCCAATTTCAATTCATGAACCCATCACCTTCAAACCCTAGAAAATTAACTACTAAAAAATCATGAACAAGAGCATTACACTAATAAACAAGCATAAAAACATGAAATTAAACACTAAATCTACCAGCAAGCAAGAAAATAAAGAAAAGAAACATCAAATTGCATAATTTAGACACTATTCTACTTGCAAACATGAAATAAACAAGAATTAAAGCAATGGAAAGCAAGAACAAGTAAAGAGATGGAATAGAGAACTTATTGAATTTTGATGTACAAATTCGTTGGAATGGCCATGTCACTTGAGCAAACCTTCAAATCCATTCATCATCTTCAAAAAAACTATTGAAATCTAAAGCTAAAACTACATCTAAAGCTATGGAAGCAAGAAGTAAACATAAACCCTAACCATGGGAAGAGGAAGAGAGGTTCTCTCTCCTCAAACCCTAACCTAAATCTGATTTTTGGGACTTAAAACTAATATAAAGTGTTGTTTCTATGTTTAGGGACATTAGAAGGTATATATACAAGTGGGAAAACAAAGGCGCCAAGCATAGAAGAGGCACGAGTCGAAGCTGAGAACAACACGAGCCAGCAGCAAACACGACCCAAAAACAGAGCTGCAGATCACGGCTCAGGCGCGGACACGCGTTAGGGGTGGCGCGGGCGCAAAGTTGGTGGAGCGGGCGCGACGTTGGAGGTGGCGCGACTACGAGTGAGGGCTCGAGCTGGCTTGGGCGTTGCTTTCTTTAGGGGTTGTCGCGGGTGATGGTCATTTAGCGTGGGCGCGTGCTTGGCTTTGTCCGCGACCATCACTTGACCCAAATGCTTCCAAATTTTGCTCGGGCTTCTCGGGGCGGGTCGGCACGCCTCCCGAGACATCGGGCCTCAGGCCCGACAATCCTTAAAAATTACAAAAATGCCATTTGGGTGCACTTTGCCTTGTCTTGTGGTCTTGGTTTGCGGCATAAAAAGGCTTAAAATATGGAAACAAAGCCTAAAATGCGCGGAAAACAAGCGAAAAGAGCTCGGAAAATCGGTCCTAAAATTTACTAATCACTTCTGTACAAACCTAAATGTGTCCCCCCAATGTAGAGACTAATGATGAAAATGCATAATACACCTTAAACAATTGTCTAACCGTGTTTGAACTGCCTTGGAAGAAATTATTAGGTTTCGTTGTGATTACGGTATTTATTCATAATTTTTCTCCACTTTTAGGATTTTTTATATTTTTTCGTGCATTTTTCCATACTTTATATTCATTAAAAAATTAAAAAAAAAAACGTTTTTTCCATCATAAAAAATTTCTCAATAATAAAAACAATCTTATAATGTATTCACATTTTTCTATACTTTTTATCATACCTTTACAGCTTTTTTTTATAGATTTTTTAGGATTTTTGTATGCTTAGGGGCATTTTCATCATTTCTGAATGTTGAAATTTTTTCCGCAAATCATCTTATTGTTTTGCAAATTTTTCATTATTTTTCTATAATTTTTTAGAGCTTTTAGAACATTCCGGGACATCCTAGAGCATTCCGAAACATCCCGGAATGTCGAGATTACGGTAATCAATCAATGATTCCCGTAATTACGTCATAATCAAGTCAAATCCCGTAAATCACGCTGAAAATCAAGCAAATCAACGTTGACCTAAGATCAAACAGACCTGCGCCTTGACGCAGGTGTCAAACAATGACCTGCGCCTAGACACAGTTGTCATATAATGACCTGCGTCTAGACGCAGGTCACTAGACCGCTCCGGGTCTTCGTTGTTGCTTTTGGCTTATAAATACACGTTCTTCCAAGCATTTCAACACACGCCAACAACACCGATTCCTCCCGTGCATTGCATACTTCAACTCCATACACTTATACAACATCAAACACCTCTCCACACTCATTTATACACATCAGAAATCATCAACCCAATCAACTTCAAGAAAAACACTTGCATTCATCATCAATTATCCCTTGGTTGTTTGATCAAATGAATTACAAGGTACAATTTCCTGAAGTCTCTACTCTTCTAAACTTTCATTACTTTGTTTTAATCTCATTGTTTGACTAACTATATGGTGATTAAAATGGAGATTATTGATGATAATGGATGATATAATTAATATGAATGGTTAATATGAATTGTACATGCATACAAATGTTTAATTATCTAATAAACTTTTGTAATCCTTTAAAACATTCATTACGATTTGACCTTTACTTTAATCGCCATTTATAATTGTTTTTGAATTATTTCATTAGTTTTTAATATGATATAAATATATGCGTTGTGATTAACAATTCACTTATGCATTATAACATATCGTACATAAAATTTGATTTCATAAACAATTCATATGCTTATTGTTTTAATTTTGTAATTTTTATTTTGAATCTCTTTTATTATAAGTTTTTGTAATAATAGATTTATTTGTATTTTTCTTCATTACATGATTTTAATTAATTAATTATTTTTCTAGAACTTTTTAACATTGATTACATAAAAGTGGTCACAATAATTTGTCTTAACATGTAATAATCAAACCCACCTAGTAAAACGCGCTTTTAGGATATAATTTGAGATATCTTTGAATTCGGGAATAATAACAATACGACCACAAAAAGAGACCTAGTAGAGACCACTTATAGGCGGGCGGGCCCCATGCACGATTTGCTTGTAACCTGTCTCCGAACCCATACTCTGGTGCACGACCTATATGGGGAAAATTGCTCCTAGAATTGGTACTTCTTCGTTGTCCGTGGGCCGTATAAAGGCACGGTGGCGACTCCTACTAGACCACATTCACATGTGGCGTTAACGAGCACTCAAAACAACTTGTGACGTAGGTGGCAGGTAAAATCGACCCCTACAGCGGGCGCTGAAAAATGTGAAGCGTCCACTTGGAGGTCTTCAAGAAAAAGTATTAAGTAGTAAAAAGGAGTGAAGTAGGCACTGAGAAAGTCGAAGTAGCCGTGTCAAAAGTTCCCTGGAAAAGTTAAGTAGATTTGTGGAAATGAGGAAGCGGGTGTTGAAAAATTTGAAGTGCCCGTGTAGAGGTTTTTGAAAAAAGATAGTAAGTCCAATCAGATTGTAAGCGGACGCGTGAAAAAATTCATCGCCCGTGTGGGACCTGATTTTAGAATAACTTGCGTTTTATTTTCCTTTGTTAGCCTCATTTTATAAACAAACCACTCGAACCCCCTCACTTCTCGCTACCTCCATTTCAACTCTCATCCCTAAATATCACCATATCTATACCTTCAACCTCCCTCCTGTTGAATATATTTAGAGCATTCAGATTACACTCATGATTATTTATGCTAGTTTGTGTGGATATGGTATAACGATTTAGCAAAATAATGATATACGTACTATTACAAACTTATTACCATGTTCGGAAAAAATTTCGGTGAAAAATAAGCTAAGATGTAAAACTTAGGAATTTGCATAAAGCGGTCACGGACTGGGAAGTTTTGGGCGTTCCCGCGCCACTTCCCTCGCCTGCTACGAAGAGAAAACAGCGCAGGAAGATTTGGCTGTTGCGCCTGCGATGCTAGTGTCACGCCCGCGCCATAGGCTGCGTCGCGCCCGCGACAGCTTGTTCTTGCGCGCCCACGATAATTCTTCTGAGACGTTTAAATTAGCGGATTTATCAGTCAATGCACGTTGCTTGGTCTTTGGTATATGCTGTACGTGGCAACTGCTGCCACTGGCTTTATAGTGAGTGGGTAGTTGAGTGTTGAATTATAAAAACAACATATAATTCATTTTCTCTCTACAATAATTGCAAAAGAGTCCGAGTGTTTATTTTGTCTCAATAGTTCATCTTTAACCTTCACAAAATACTAAGTTGCATTGGCTATTATTCATTGAAAGCTAAAATAATATTGTTTTGCTTTTAGGAAAGTGATTACACGCCTCGAAGAGTTTTACTGGGGGTTTCATTTTTGTGTTTAAACCCTACATACATATAACAGGCTAAAAGCAAAAGCCTTCTTTCAAAAATGTATACAATCAAAGATTTGACAGCCAACTTCCAAAAGCTGGACAAGTTCTAGGGTGTGGGGTTTAGAAGATGGCAGAAAAAGATGCATTTTGTTTTGACATCTCTTGGTGTGGCCTATGTTCCTACTACTCCAAAGCCGGCGGAGAAAGAAACTGAAACTCAGGAGGAGACAAAAGCACGAAACAAATGGGAGAATGATGACTACATCCACAGAGGTCATGTCCTCAATGGTATGTCAAATTAAATGATCTTTTTTATATTTATCAGTTTCATGATTCCTCCAAATATTTGTGGGATGTATTGGAAGCCAAATATATGGCGGAAGATACATCCTCCAAAAAGCTTTTAGTTATTTATTTTAATAATTACAAAATGATTGAATCATGGCCTGTGATGGAACAATTCCATGAACTGCAAAGAATTGTTGATAGTTTTAAACAACATGATATAAATGTAGATGAAACATTTATTGTGTCATTAATAATTGATAAATTACCACCTAACTGGAAAAAGGTTAAAAATGCTCTAAAGCATAGAAAAGATGATATGAACATGGAACAATTAGCCCCCCATCTTCGTATTGAATAAGAATGCAAGAAGGACCAAAGGAGGTAACTCCAAATTCTTCTACCATTAATTTGGTAGAATATGAAGTGCTATGACCATCATGGAAATGGCAAAAAGCCACGAAATGACGGGATGTATCAAAAACACGTGCGTGTTGGGAATGTGGCAAGCCCGGTCACATGAAGAAGGACTGCACCATCTGGAAGAAAAAGATGAGCAACAACAAAGCTCAAAAGGGAAAGGGCGGTAATGGCCAATCCCAAAACCAACAAGGTACTACTTGTGCACAATTTTCACCTAATTCTTTATCGAATTATGTGTGTGTGATTTCTGAAATCTTTTGTGTTCAGGATGATTGTTCATGGTATATTGATTCAGGTGCATCAAGACATGTTTGCAAGGATCGCTCATTATTCAATTCATTCCATGAGGTCAATGATGGAAAGACGCTGTATATGGGGAACGATTCAACTGCGAAGGTGTTAGGCAAGGGATAAATAGAACTAGTATTTAGTTCAGGAAAACCTCTTATTATAAGAGATGTTTTGTATGCCCCGGAATTGCGTAGGAATTAAGTGTCGGGTGCAATTCTGAATCGATTAGGTTTTAAGATGGTTTTTGAGTAAGACAAGTTCATTTTATCTAAGGGTGGTGTATTTTTTGGTTTTGGATATTTGTGTGATGGTATGTTTAAGCTTAGTATTTCTAATGTTTTTAAGAATTATGCTTGTATGGTTAACGATGTTTCTCATTTATGGCACAATAGACTTGGTCATGTTAATTGTAAAAAAAAAAAATATCTTTTATGTCTCATCATGCTTTAATTTCTCCTATTAAACCAAGTAATGATAAATGTAGAACATGCTTGTTAACCAAAATCACACGAAACCCATTTCCAAGTATTGGTGACAAAAATAATTCATTGCTCGAATTGGTGCATAGTGATCTATGTGATTTTCATAGCACACCTTCTTAAGGTAATAAAAAGTATTTGATAACATTTATTTATGATTATTGAAAATTTTGTTATATTTACTTGTTAACAACTAAAGATAAAGCCTTAGATAAATTTAAAATCATCAAAACTGAAGTGGAATTGCAAACATGTGCTAAGATAAAACGACTTAGAACTGATGAAGGTGGTGAATATATAGATAAAAATTATTTCCAATCCCTAGGCATACTACATGAAACGACCGCTGCTTATACACCACAACAAAATGGTGTTGTAACGACCCGTATTTTAGCAGCGTTGTTTTCAGAGAAAACAACAATACAGATCATTAACATCTATAAACCTTTAATATCAGATTCATTAATTACAGCGGAAGCTCTAAACTTAGTCCATATTATTGAATAAAACCATTCACTAATCCAAAATTAATAAGATTCCAAAGTCCATATTATTACTACAAACTAAGGAAAACTCCACTAATAATAATAATACAAATGCTAGAAATGGTCATCAGGATAAACTACAAACTAAGGAAAACTCCACTAATAATAATAATACAATCCCAACCCTTGCGTAACTCATTTAGTCATCACCTGTACCTGAAAAGGATTTTGGGGTCCACAGTCAGTGGTGAGTAATTAGATTGTTCTACTTAATCAGTAGAACACAATTAGAAATATAACAGTTAGAACAGATCAACCAAACAGTCAACAAAACATCAAGAAATCATACATCGACATTATCATTCGAGTACGCAGCGAAAACAATCGTAATAACATAATAAACCGAGACCTTCCGAATTAACTTATTCTGTTGTAGACTTCTTGACACCACTATTGACCTTTCAATTCTATTCAGTTCAGGTGCTAATCCATGACCAGTCATATGCTCGTGAGGGGTCAACCACGAAGATCTACTCCCCCCAACTTTCCTTGCTCATGCCGGGTCAACCACGTTTGATCTACTTCCCGAGCACTGGGATCAAGAACTGTCCCAAATCTGAAGATAGGACAGTGGCTTCGACTATACCTATGTTCATGGCACTTTAGCCACTAGATAGGCGGTCACTTCATAGTTAATCATCTTTTCCATATTACAATTTTGTTCTCAATTCTAGTTCACAATTCAATCCATTATTGACGTAACTTGACTTCTAATCAATTCTAGTTCAACTTAACTTGACTCAAAACTCTAGTTCAAGACTTGTACCACACGACATTTCCAATAGTAAAACAATAATTAATTCTATTCTTTACAATAATCATATAAACAATTCAATCAATCCATTAATTGAACAAATAATCATATAAACTAACAATTATCAACAATTAATCATATAAACTTAATAATAATTCATAAAATTATACTTTAAACATTAAATCATCAAACATGGACTAGAACAAGATCAAAATCAATTCTTTTATGTACATAAACTACACGGCTTCATGGTTAAACATTCATAACAAGATTAATTTCAAGAAACCATACCATCATGATTAAATTCAAGATTAACTTCAAGATTATCATCAAAGATTATTATTAAATCAAGATTTTAATAAAAGATCAATTCTTTAAGACAAAATAAACATTCGAACCATGGGGATTATTCACGGCATCATCAATTATGCTTGTTCAATAATTAATTTTACCAATTCTAATCTAGCAAGAAACATAAATCAATCATAGAACATGGCAAGAACATGAAATAAACTTGTTGAAACATCATAGAATAATACTTACAAGCACTCGACATTTATGACTAACATCAAAATACTATTCGAAATCCATCTAACATGATTCTAAGAAATTCTAAGTAATTCTAAACACTTCTAAACATGATTAAACCTATTCTAAAAATTATATAACTAATCTATCGTACAAATTAAATAAAGCAATCTAATTACCTGTCAGGTAGTATATGGTTCGACTTCCAAAGGGGTGTTCACGGTTCTTGGCTTTCTTTGATGATTCTTGTTTCAATTCTTAGTTGATGATTCAATAGAAAAATTGTGGTTTATTTGGGTGGATGGTTTTGCAACTTTTCTTTAAAGAATAAAATTATAAAAGTTGTTGTTGTCCTTTCTCTTGGCCGTGTATATTTATGAACAAAGAGGGGTTCTTGGCTCCTAAATCTTAGTAGAGTAGTTAGGATAAAAATTGGGTTTTTGGAATCTGGTCAAACATAGATATGATTTATTATTTTAGCTTGAAAATGGATTAAATAATTTGGAGGAGAAATGTAAGGGGGAACCGTGAAGTATCATAAGAAGGATGGGTGTTATTGGCTTCCTAAAATCTAGTAGTCAAAGTAGGAGAAGTTGGGATAAAAATAGGATTTTTAGGAAAGGGTCAAAATAGACATATCCTTTAGCAATATTGGTTAAAACAAATTAAATAATTTAATTAAAGGAAAGGAGATAGGGGGGCCTTGAGGTTACTAGAAACAAAGAGGTTGGTGTCCTCCTAAAATCTAGTAAGGAGAATAGGTAAACAAAGATTGATTTTGACTAAGTCCAAAATAGATATAAGTTAATAATATTGGTGGAAATAAATTAAATAAATCAATTAAAGGGGAAAGAAATAAGGAGGGGGCCGTGAGGTAGGGTAAAGGAAAGGGAGCAATTGGGCTCGGGTTTTGGCAAGATGAGATTACAGTTCGGGCCACGATTAGATTGCTACACAAATTTAATAATTAATTAAATAGTTAATTAATTAATTATTTAATCAATTACGAAAAATTTAAAATATCCCGAAATTTCGGGGTATTACAGGTGTGGCGGAAAGAAAGAATAGGACATTACAAGAGATGGTGAATTCGATGTTGTCCTACTCGGGTTTGAGCATGGATTTTGGGGTGAAGCGGTGTTAACCGCATGCTATATACTAAATAGGGTTCCTGTTAAACAGAACAATGATGCCCCATATGAAAGTGGTATAAAAGAACTCTAAACCTGAGTTACTTCAAGATTTGGGGTTGTAGGGCAATTGTTAAAGTGCCTGAACCCAAAAGAAAGAAATTGGGTGAAAGAGGAGTTGAATGTATCTTTATAGGATATGCGGTTCACAACAAATTCCTATAGGTTCTATGTTATAGAACAAAATGATTGATCTCTAACTAATGATGAAGCATCTACTGTCGTTCAACCTAGGAAAAGTAAAAGAGCAAGAAAAGATAAATCTTTTGGCTCGGATTTTCATGTATATTTGATAAAAGGCTTAAGAGATACTGTACTAGCACATATTCCATATGTTTTTAGTGTGGAATGTGAACCTTAATCATATTATGAGGAGGTACAGTCTCATGACGCTCCATTTTGGAAAGAGGCAATAAATGATGAGATGGATTCCATCATGGGAAATAATACTTTGGTCTTAGCTGATTTACCACCTAAGTGTAAACCTATCGGTTGTAAATGTATCTTCAAAAAGAAATTGAAGATTGATGGAACGGTTGACAAGTTCAAATCCCGGTTAGTGGCACAAGGTTTTAGATAAAAACCCGGTATCGATTATTTCGATACATATGCTCCCGTTACTCGTATCTCTACCATAAGGTTATTAATAGCTCTTGCGACTATTCATAACCTAGTTATCCATCAAATGGATGTTAAGACGATGTTCTTAAATGGTGAGCTAGAGGAAGAGGTTTACATGCGACAACTGGAAAGGTTTGTCGTGAAAGGTCAAGAAGAAAAGGTTTGCAAGTTGGTGAAGTCTTTACATGGGCTAAAGCAACCATCAAAGCAATGGCATAAAAATTTTGATGAAGTTATCTTGTCAAATGGTTTTTTTTTAAAAAAATTCTGACAAGTGTGTATATAGAAAATTTGATGAACGCGGTAAAGGTGTTATCATTTGTCTATATGTTGATGACATGTTGATCTTTGGAACTGATATGTCACAGGTTGATGTGACTAAATCATTCCTTAGCTTGGTTTTTTCCATGAATGATATGGGAGAAGCAGATGTCGTTCTTGGCATAAGCATAAAGAGAGAAGGTAGAAAGATAATCTTATCTCAATCTCACTACATTGAAAAGGTAATGAAAAGATTCAATGTTGTTGAGAACTCTCTTTATTCAACACCAATGAATCCAAGCATTAAATTATTGCCAAATGATGGCAATGTAATACATCAATTGGAATATGCAAGGGTAATTGGTTGTTTGATGTATGCCATGACAACTACAAGGCCTGATATTTTATTTGTTGTAGGGCAATTGAGTAGGCATACCAGTAAACCTGGTATGGAACATTGGCAAGCAGTTCGCCATTTGTTGAAACATTTGAGGAAAACCATAGATTATTGTTTGACATTTGGAGGATTTCCTTCGGTTGTAGAAGGGTACTCGGATGCGAGTTGGATCTCCAATAAGGATAAATCTTTCACTAGTGGATGGGTTTTCTGGTACGGGGGAGGTGCGATTTCTTGGGTTTCAAAGAAACGAACCTGTATCGCAGACTCGACTATGACGTCGGAGTTTATAGTGCTACACTCGGCTGGTAAAGGAGCTGAGTGGTTAAGGGACCTCATGATTGAGATACCTTTGATCCCAAAGCCGATATCACCTATAGTGATACATTGTGATATCAATACAACTCTGGCAAAGGCATACAACCATGTATATAATGATAAGTCCAGGCATATTGGTGTACGACATAGTTACATCCAGGGTCTTATTAAGGATAGTGTGTTCAATATTGATTATGTTCGAACGGATTTTAATCTAGCTAATTGTTTCACTAAACCGTTGGCTAGATATGTATTAAAAAGGATGGCAATCGGTTTATGATTGGAGCATGACGTTGAACACGAATAATGGAATCTTAACTTAACGCCCAACACAACGTTGAGTCTTAAGTTCAATAAGATTAATTCTTTTATCTTGATTTTCGGGAACTTCTTATTATGCCGGGGATGAGAATCTTACTCCCATACCCATGAACCCATCTTATAGACCCATATCATAAAGATGACATAACAAGTATAAACTACCCCAATACCGCGGTTAGCATAGTGGCAGCGTCTTAACCCAAGTCTTAGAATCTTACTCTAAGTTTAGGCATCTCATATGCAAATTCAAGCTAATCTTTAAAATTCATTACATCTTGGTTATTCTCAAGCCTACATCTTACGTCTTTACTTGAGTTTAACTATGTACATTACTTTCTTTGAACTTTTTTAATCGTTCTTTAGACTTTCTTTAACTTTCTTTAACTTAAACCACCTAATCTACACTTATCGACTAATTAACAAAAAATCAAGAAAATCAAGATTTGATCTAGGGTGAAAGCTACTGCCATTTTCATGCCCTAGTTGCTGGAAGTAGTTCCACTACTTTTGCTTCAAAATTTGATCTTCAATTACTCCAATGTAAGAATATTTGTACTTGTTGTTTACGTTAAATTGCAACTGCTGAATTTTTTAATTTTTTTATATCTGTCATTGTTGTGTTTTTTTTGTCATATATTGCTGGTTTTTAGTTGTTTACTGTTGATGCTTTTTTTTAATGTAAAATTGTCGCTACTGTTTTTTTATATAATTTTAGTGGTGTTTCACCCTTCATTTTTTACTATTATCTGTATAATTTATTTTATGTAATTGTTTCTTCTGGTTGTATTATATGAGTTTTATATGTTCAAGATCTTAAAGTTGTGACATTATGCTATAATTGTGACAACAAGAATTTGAGGTGTATAAAGCACAACAAAGTACAAACTGCAGAAATAGAGGCCTTTAAGGCATAACTACTCCAAAAACTTTCAGCTAGAGGTGTCTAGTAATAAGCTTCACTTTGACAAGAAGGTAAAATATGATTTTGGGATTTGCTTTAAAATGTGAAGAATGATGATTGACTTGATCGTTTTTGGTATGGAATGGAAATGTGTATTATATATTGCGTTTTATTACCACTGTGGTTTTGGAACCATCTCCATAGGAAAGTCTTTGTTTCATTTGGATTTAAATATGGTTATGAACACCATTTGAGATATTTGCCATTGAGTTTGATTTGAAGTTAATTTTGAGTAACCAAAAGCTCTAGGATGACTTGGAAGTCGTTCTTATGACTTTTGGTGTACTTGGAACCTTCAATATACCATCATTTAACTTGTGATTGTGATTTCTGTCAATAACTATTAATCGTGCAAATAATTTACTCATTACTTTATGCAGGAACATGTCAGATTCGGAGGCTCAGAGCCAGAACTCCCAGTCCCGCCAGCATTCTCCCTCTCAGTCTTCGGCTCGTCCTACTGGGTCTACGCCGATATTGAGTCCTGGTGACCTTCATCGTTGTGTTGAGTTGTCTAGGAGACGGTCGGGGATTTCACCGTCCTTTCCTTCTCAACCGCAGTTTACGTTACCTCCACTACCACAGCTTCGGCCTCGGCATCGTCCTCTTCGTCCTCAACCATCTGTGTCTCAGGCTGCTATGTCTCAGCTTACGTCGCGACCGTTTGATCCTAATCCTATGTCTGAGACTACTCCGGCGTCTCAGCCTACTCCATCGCTGCCTCATCTCACTCCTTTATCTCACTCTACTCCTCTGCCTGAGACTACTACGACGCGAGGACCCGAGGGACAAACTAGTCAGGTTGAGGGTGGCGACAAGGATCAGGGCGAAGCTTCTACGTCCAAAGCTGGGGTTCGAGAATTGGACCCGGATGGCCTATGGTGAGTTTTTGTTTAATTTTTTAATGTTTTGACTATTGAAATTAAGTTGTATTCATATGTTGTTTAATCTTACAATGTTTTGTGTGCAAGGTTTGACAAGAACGTTGTTGTTCGATCAATAACAAAGGTCATTAAGTCCTACTTCCATCAGCCTTGGAAGAACTACACTGAGGTAGATCAGGCGACCAAGGTACATTGGTGGGACATGTGGAAGGTCAATAAGACGAATTATGTAATTTGATACAATTTTTTTTTTAAAAATATAATCTCTTACATTAACATATTTGATTGTCTTTGGTCTAATGCAGAAACAGTACACTTGGAGGCCTGAGCTCGAGGGCACTGTTTAGGATGCGTATGAGACCAAGGCTGGATTATGGCTGAAGGACATATTCAACGACACAGTGCACAAGCGGAAAGACCGACCAAATTGGCTTGGTGATGAGATATACCAGGAAATGAAGGACAGGCTCAATGACAATCTATTCAAGGAAAGGTCGGCTCGAGCGAAGGCAAACAGGAGAGGCGGCGATGCTAGTGGAAAGGCCCAGGCCTCTCATTGCGTGGGATCTGTCTCCACCACTCAGCGAGCTAAGCAATTTTTTAGTTTACTATTTCATTCAATCATAGTAAATGCTCGTTCGTTAACATTTTTTTATATCACCTACCCTTACGCACATTTGTTTGTGTTGACTAAGGCGAAAGGAGGGAAGCTACCTGATGCTGCGGATTTCTTCTTTGATACTCACTTCAAGAAGCAACCAGGAAAGGATCCGGTTCCGATTAGCCAGAAGGCCAAGGAAGTGATTGTAATGTTTTTTTCTTTACTATGCATTTGTTTTTTAGAGCGAAATTCCGGCTTCAAAGCCGAAGAGTACGAATAGGATTGATTTTTTATTATTTGCAATTGACGTTTAGAGCGGAATTCCGTCTTCAAAGCCTAAGAGTACGAATAGGATTGATTTTTTATTATTTGCAATGGATTAACCTTAAAAACATGATCTAGGTTGATCGGTGCCAAGTTGGGAATGAAAACACCAAAAACGAGCTAAAAATTACCTATTTAGGTTTTTTTTTCCAAAACCCTCCAACTTTTACCAAAAACATGTAAATAAGTTATATAAAGTTTGCATGAATATAGTTTGATTGGTGAGAAGATGGGAACGAAAACTACCAAAACGAGACAAAAATAGCCTATTTGGTTTTTTTTTTGTTCCAAAACCCTCTAAACTTTCCCAAAAACATGCAAATAAGTTATAGAATGTCGATATCAATGTTATGAGTTGTGAATTAACCTTAAAATGACCTAAAACTATCAATTTTATAGAATGCAAACATGATCTATGTTGATCGGTGCCAAGTAAACCACTTAAAATGGCCTAAAATGACAAGTGTTTGGCTAAAACGGTGTAATGTCGTTATAACCAATGCGATCAACCCCTAGTAAGCATAATATTTTGTTATAGGACGTGTGTAAGGTTTGAAATGTAGCAATCGATAGACAAGTGACAAGTTAGGAGCGAAAATGCCAAAAATTCACCTAAAATGGCCTAAAATGACAAGTGTTTGCCTAAAATGTTGTTGTGTCATTATAACCAATGCGATCAGCCCCTAGTAAGCATAGTATTGTATTATAGGACGTGTGTAAGGTTTGAAATCTAGCAATCGATAAACAAGTGACATGTTAGGAGAGAAAATGCCAAAAAACCCTAAAATGGCCTGAAATGACAAGTGTTCTTTTATTTATAATGTCAACTTTATTGTTCTTTTATTTTGGATTGTTTGAACTAACTCCGCCAATAATTTGCAGGAACAATATAACCAGAACCTTTCGGAGTCTCAGGCTAGTGGCTCGAAGACGGATCCCAACCAGGTCTTCTTTGATACGGTTGGTGGCTTCTGGAAGGGCGAGGTTCTAGGGTTCAGCAAAGATGGAGCCTATCTGTATTATGAGAGAACCTCGCGGCGGCACGTTGGATCTGCCTATTCTTCATCAGTTTCCGCTCAACTGGCAAAGATGACCAAGCGTTTGGAGGAGTTCGAGCGTGCGAGGACGGAGTTAGAGGAGTGAGAGCGCCGTCTGGAGGAGCGAGACCGCCAACGGGTGGAGCATCAGCGCCGTCTGGAGGAGCGAGACCGCCAACGGGTGGAGCATCAGCGCCGTCTGGAGGAGGATCAGAAGAAGCAAGCGGAGTACCTCGAGCAGATGAAGGCGCAGATGGACGCTTTCATGAGGCAATTCGGCAATCAGTCTTCCATTCACCGACGACCCCCCGACGATAGCACAGACAGTTCTGACTGTTCTGGAGCCTTCGTAGTGTAGTTGTTTGTTATATTTCGGCTTATTATAGTTTATATTTTTCGAAACTGTAATATGTATTACATACTCTTGTGTATTACGAATTATTTATATAAATAATATAAAATACTAGTATAAAATACTATGTCGTATATTTAATCTATTTTTCATTAATAAATAATTTAATTTCTTTTGTAAAGGTTTTTTATTATTTAATGAAATGAAAAAAAAAAGACATAACAATTTAACGATCGACAAACAATCGGTATCCAAAAAGAAAAAACCGCGAAAATGGCAAAAATTAAAATTAAAAAACCGCGAAAATTAATATACCGACCGACACACGGTCGGTAAATTATTAAGCGCAAAAAAAAAGTGGCTCGAAGGTGCTATTTGGCGGTCGGAACATAGCTACCTAATATTTGTTTTTAACTTTTTTATTTAGTCTGTAAACGGTCGGTAAATTGTTTCCGACGGAGAGTTGGTCGGTAAAAAAATTGTACCGACTAATTATATACCGACCTCTTTTTACCGACCGGAGCTCCGGTCGGTAAATGTAACTACCGACCGTTCACGGTCAGTAAAGGGCGGTCGGCCGAGGCTCATTTTTTTGTTGTGAAATAGCCCAAATAAATTTAGACCATGCACAAAATTAAATATAAATTCAAGCAAAACTATCAAAGAAAATATAACACAAATTCGGGCGTCACATACATATAACAACTCCATCTTCCGGTCCATCATCAAACTCTTAAATTCAACCCGATTCCTCATTTTTCCTCTTATTCACCCCTTTTTTCCTGATTTTTTCCACTTTCCATTCCTTAAACCCTAAAAATCCAAAAAAAATCCAAAAAAAATTGAAAAAAAAAGGGACGAGGGTCTTACTTCATTGAAGCAAGGATTTTGGTGGTTTGAAAAGCTTGTTCTCCATTTACATTCATCACTTAGGAGTGCATTCTAGAGTGTTTTCAGAATCTAGTGGTATTTTTCTCTTAAGCACTAAGGTTTGATTTCTTTTGAGTGTTAATTGTGGTTTAATTTGAGTTTCTATATTTGTTTTGGTGAATATACTTGAGTATATTATTGTGAAGTCTTGATTTTCCATAGTAATTTGAGTTATTGTAAAATTTTGGTTGATTTCGATCTGGATTTGTCTCTGCTTGTTGTGGACTTAGGACATTTGGGTTTAGGTCCCTTGTTCATTCTTCAACCCAACCCCTTGTCGGACTCTCAAAAACCACAAGGAGGTGGGACCGCTTATTGAAAATTTGAGTTGGACAAATTTTGCTAAACCTGAAATGACCGCGTTCACATACATACCCATAAATGGTCATGAAATATCTTTGCGCTTTATCATTTCACCGTATTTCAGAAGACGGGCAGTTTCCAGAATACCAAATTTCCTTTAGACTCTTCAATAACCGACACAACATCACCCTCACCAAGCTTAAATAGTTCCTAGGGTGTGACCCGACCACCCCATTTTCGACCTCAATCCAAAGAACTTCCCTGATTATAACCCCACGACCTTTTGGCAATCCATCACAGGGGAAGCTATCTTTGATTCGACTCGGTCTGGTGCTAGTTCCATTCAACACCTTGCCATGCATCTGATGCACCATCTCTTAAACTATTCCTTTTTCTTTAAATATTAATTGGGAAATATCACTATAGATGAGTTACTATCGCTTAACCTAGTAACTCTTCCTTCGGAACGTGGCAAGGTGAACATGGGACCAGCGCATGCTTACGCACACCAGGATCCCCCGTTTGTTCTTGTAGTTTTAGTTTGGTTTATTGTTCTTGGTTTTAGGTTTAATTTTATGTTTTTAGTTGTAGTTTTAATTATGTTTTTATTATTTATCAGTGATTAGTTAATTTTCTATGGTTTGATTGAAACTTCTAGCTCAAATCCTCCGTGTTTGTGACTTAGCTGTTTCTTGGACTTGGATTGGGGTAATGTCGGTACCAAAGGTTCGGTTATGTTGAGTCTTTTGTTGTTTAGCTAGCATAGGATTCATTGAAGAATCCCCACCGAAGGACCGAAAGGTGAACCTAGGTGATGACTTCCTTTTCCGGATTGATGGAAGCACCACTAAAGTTGGGCCTTCGATCAAGGGAAAGTTATCGGTCTCCATGATTTGTGCTTATGACCCGTTAGATGTGTCCGCCACGAAAGTACGAGTTGTGGATCTCTTAACCCTAGTCCCTTTATTCTTGTTTTCATAGTTTAGTTTTAGTTAGTTTCCTTAGTTTTCTCTGCCTCTCGCGACCATCACTTGTCCTAGCTTTTTCAATGCTTATGCGTAGATTATTGCGATGGATCTTTCCTGTGTTCGACATCCCCACTCTTACTATGAAGGGGTTTTTTTTGGTAAAAATCCGTTGATCATTTATGCACCCATTTATGCTGCTTGCAACAACATTTTTTTTATTTGTAAATGAGTATTATATATACCAAAAAGGAGTGTAAACTATACAACCTAAACTTCAACCAAAGTTATGGAAACCTGAGGTTGAAGCATGATCAAGCAAAGTAATTACATGATCACCCAAAACCACAAACAAAAAAAAAAAAAACCAAAACCAACTCTAAGCTTTCTCCTAAAATGGACCACAGTACAACAAACCTTCCTCTGGACCATTAGTCAAATGAGATAAGAACAGAACAAAAGAAATCTTCGACAACCTATCTTAACATCATATTTCTACCAGCATCATTAGTTTTAATAACAACATTATACAATATGCTCCTAACTAAATTATCAAGAGGTAAAATCAGATCCCCACAGACTTTGTTGTTCCTTTGTAGCCAAATTACATTTACTGCTTCTACAAAGCATATAACTAGCAGTTGTGACTTGATGGAGAGCTTCTTACTACATGATTGCATCCACTGAATGGTTTCCTCAAAGGTTTTGTGAACAACTTGAACTTGTAGAGCTTCAAGCACTTGCTTCCAAACTGCCCTGTTGTAATCACAAGAGAAGATCAAGTGTTCTATTGTTTCATCAGTATTATTACAAATAGATATGAGACTTTCACATTTAATATTCCAGAGCAGGAGCTTATTTTTTGTTGTTAGTCTTTTTTTACTTACAAGCCATAAAATGAATAGGCTTTAGGAGTAGCCTTTTCTTGCAGATGATTCTCATCCATGGTGTCTTAGGAGTTGAAGGCGTGCATTACAGAGTTTTTTGATACTCATCTTGCCTTTATCTTCAATCATGCTCTAACCTCCAACAGTGTCCACGATCTCCCTACATTTCAATACTTTTTTTAGGGGCCAAGAGCATTTAGCAGATATAAGAGCCTCCTAGACATCCTTGTTCTTGAAATTGTAGACATGCACCCATTTGACCAATAAGCTATCACTCTTATAAGCTAAATCCCATAGTACAGTTTATTATTAGTACTAAAATCAAAGCTTTACTTGGGGGCACCATGTAAAGATTTGCAAAAATTAGTATTGATTGAATTTTATAAAAAATTAATAAAATAATAGCAATATATAAATGGGAAATAGTAAAAAATAAGCAATTCTTTAGCCGATTCACCACAATAAAGCCAACTTTTTGAAAATCCAGAATTAACCTAAAAATAGGTTAAATGATTATTTAAGCTGTTATTTTTCTTTTGTTTTAGATTAGTATTTGGAAAAATGGAATTTAATAATCCCACCTTTTGGTAGTCCGCTTAAAATAATCCCACCTTTAAATTATTTTCAAAATAATCCCACCTTTATATATCAGTTGCTTACAATAATCCCACCTTTAATTTTATCTTCTCAAAATGGACCAATTTTGGGTGATATTGTCCATTTTAAGCACATGATGTATAAAGGTGGGATTATTTTGAAATAAATTAAAGGTGAGATTATTTTGAGCAGACCACCAAAAGGTGGGATTATTAAATTATATTTTTCCTTTGTATTTTATAATCATTCAACCTATTTTTACTTTAAATGGTAATATTAACCTATAGAAACAGGTAACTAATAGATTAAATGATCATTTAACCTGTTTTTGGCAGAAATGATAACAAGTTTAGCTTAATTATGTATTTTCAAAAAATTAGCTTAATTAATTGTGAAAGATCGACCAAAAGTTGACTTATTCTTGACAATTTTACTAATATTAAATAGTGGCAGTTAAACTATAATATGATATTGTATAAAAAAATATAAATTTATACATAAAAAATCTATTTTTTGCATAAAATAACTCATATTTTATAGAATAAAATAACATATATTTGATATATAGTAGAACTAATTCAAAATATTAAAATTGGATATGATAAAGGCAAAGTTACCTTTTATCTATTTAATTAAGGAATAAATTATTAATTGTAATAGATTGAAACACAAATAAGGTAATTTTTTCATAGTTGTTTTAAGTTAACTAAGGTTATATAATTATTTTTTTGGGGGATATCATAGTTCCCCCATTGAATCATATAATAGAGATACACATTATGCTTTAATTTTTATGCACATTATATGTGCGAGAACATTTTTTATATAATTTTTATACATTAGTAAAACAAACAACAAAGAAATAAGGTTCGACTATGAGTTCTCATCCATTTTATGATTGCATAAAAATAGGGAAATAATATCAGAATCGAATTTATTTCATATAAAAAAATTAACAAAGAAAAAGTTGATCCATTATATATTTTCTCCTCTACTACCAAATTTCCATAATAACAAAAAGGTCGTAAAAAAAATTATGTCAAAAAATATATCAATATGGCCTGGTATCAATTTGTAAAGAATTAAAAAAAATATGAATTTAAATATACTTATTTTATTTTTTTGAACTATATATTTTGTATTATTTTTGTTTAAAAGAATTAAAAAAAAGAACTTTCCTTAATTATGTTGTTTGTGTATTTAAAAAAATTCAGAGGTATTTAAGACTTTTCTAGAGGGGAGACCATAGATCCCCTTGGCTTATATAATAAAGATTTCGTTAAAGGATCATAATAGAACCCCTCTCTCGGTGAGCACTGTGAGAACGTTTAATCTCAGCCTTAGATTTAACATCAAATCCATCCTAGCCATTCAGATTCTTAATAAAAAAATTGTTAAAGTTCTTCGTTTTTCATTCTTCCCCTTCTTCTCATTCTTCTTTCTTCAGCTGTTCAAGCTCTTCAGGCAGCCATGCCAGCAAATTTTTCTCTCTCCTCTCACTCATCGATCACTAGCATCATCAACACCAGCATCGATCTCCATCATCCACACCATCTTCATCAACACCAAAATCGATCATCATTAACACCATCTTCATCGTTGTTTGGATCAAACTCCTACCATGCTTCCTCCATTATAATTTAAAAAATTCGAAGTCGATTTCTACTATTTCCATCAGCGTTCTGAAATTTCTGAAATTTCGATTGCCATTTCTAAAAGTTTGATCGCCATATCTAAAATTTCGACCTCAAATTCTTTCATTACCTCAATTCATTCAGTTGAAGGTAGTGAAGGATGAAAGATGATCATTTTTAGCATAATGAGAGAACTAAGATGAAAGATGAGATGATTTGAATATTTAAAGATGTAGATGATGGTAATGAAAGATGATAATCTGAACTTAGAATAAAAAAACAAGATGAAGATAATTGTTCGAAAAACGAATGAAAATGGAAAAATAAAATGAGCTGGAAAAAGAGAGAATCAGTAAATGGGGAAAAAAAATTTGAGTCATTAACAACACAATCTGAAATATATTACTTAGAATATGAGACATTAACAATATAATTTGAGATATATTACCTAGAATATGAGAAGAACTCATCAATCTGATAAAATGGCTATGAATATGACTTAGAATCTGAGAAGAAACTACTATAATCTTAGAAAAAAAACTAGTGGAATATGAGAAGAAAACTATAAAATCTTTGAAAAAATGTAGAATATGAGGCTTGTAGTTTACCTAGAAATCTGAAAAAATCAGAATAATGGTTCTCAAAGTTCTCACTATAAAGAGGTTTTCGCATTATCCTCACACTATATATGAGGAGGTTGTGTCAGACAAGTCTAACAAAATGTTGTTGTCAGACGAGTCCAACTGAGAATATAAACCCACTTAGAAAAATAAAAACTCAACTGAACAAAGTAAACATTCGATGATGAAGGGATTTTTAGACTCTTTCACCAAACAAATAAAACCCCCGTTGTAGTATGAGTGGGGGTGTCGAACACGGGGAACAAGTCGTGAATCGTGTTGTGCGATTTAGGTCGATTGAGGATCTTGGTTTTTTTGTTGAAAAGGAAGCTAAAACTATTGCAGAAAATAAATGCGAAAAATAATAAACTAAATTTTGGGGTTGTCGGATCCGGGTTCAATTGATTTCGGGGGAATTACTTCAAAAACCCTAAAGAACGAACTAAATCAAGGAAGGGGAACTAAACTCTAATCAGGTACCTAAACCTACTCCCGGAGTGATTTAGGAGTTGACGCATGAATATAACAATAACGACTCTCCCGAATGGACGTTATCATTACATTCAATGATCAAAATTATAGCAAGGTTTCACTAGAAGTAAATTCCTAGTTCGACTACCGACTCCCGTTATAATAGTCTCACTAACAACGTACCTAAAGTGGACTCCTAGCTCGACCACCGATTCTCGTTGTAATGGTCTCACTAGCAACATTGGGCAATGAAAATCAAAGCATAATTAACTCATAGACAAAGCACTATTATACTTCAAAAATACAAAGAAATCAACTATGGCCTTTAGCTATTCTCTAAGCTCATTGACACCAAAATTAACCAACCAACCATGAACACAATTCAACCAAAAACTAGACGAAAACCCCCAATTTTAATTCATGAACCCATAACCTTCAAACCCTAGAAAATTAACTACTCAAAAATCATGAAAAAGAGCATTACACTAATAAACAACCATAAAAACATGAAATTAAACACTAAATCTACCAGCAAGCAAGAAAATAAAGAAAAGAAACATCAAATTGCATAATTTAGACACTATTCTACTTGCAAACATGAAATAAACAAGAATTAAAGTAATGGAAAGCAAGAACAAGTAAAGCGATGGAATAGAGAACTTATTGAATTTTGATGTACAAATTCGTTGTAATGGCCATGTCACTTGAGCAAACCTTCAAATCCATTCATCATCTTCAACAAACTATTGAAATCTAAAGCTAAAACTACATCTAAAGCTATGAAAGCAAGAAGTAAACATAAACCCTAACCATGAGAAGAGGAAGAGAGGTTCTCTGTCCTCAAACCCTAACCTAAATCTGATTTTTGGGACTTAAAACTAATCTAAAGTGTTTTTTCTATGTTTAGGGACATTAGAAGGTATATATACATGTGGGAAAACATAGGGGCCAAGCATAGAAGAGGCATGAGTCGAAGCTGAGAACAGCACGAGCCAACAGCAAACACGGCCCAAAAACAGAGCTGTTGATCACGGCTCAGGCGCGGACGCGCAGCAGGGGTGGCGCGGGCGCGAAGCTGGCGGAGCGGGCGCGACGTTGGAGGTGGCGCGGCCACGAGTGAGGGCTCGAGCTGGCCTGGGCGTTGCTTTCTTTAGGGGCTGTCGTGGGTGATGGTCATTTAGCGTGGGCGCGTGCTTCCAACTTTTGCTCGGGCTTCTTGGGGCGGGTCGGCACGCCTCCCGAGACATCGGGTCTCGGGCCCGGTAAGCCTTAAAAATTACAAAAATGCCCTTTGGGTGCACTTTGCCTTGTCTTGTGGACTTGGTTTGCGGCATGCTTCTCTAAGCTTCTTGGGACCTCTCACGACCCTTGACGGCTTTCGATAATCTCTTGTAAACCCGCAAAACACCTACATTAAAGAACAAAAGGCATAAGTAACACAAAATAGCTCAATTACTGACGAAAATAACTATAAAACGACATTATTCAACAAAAACTCTAAATAAACTAAAACTAAGCTAAAAAGGCTTATAACATGGAAAACTAGGCCTAAAATACGCGGAAAACAAGCGAAAAGAGCCGGTTAAATCGGTCCTAAAATGGACTGAGCAAACTCCCCCAAGCTTGCCTTTTGCTTGTGATCGAGGTTTAGGGGTCGTTACTTCCTAATCCGGTCAAAAATAATTACCCTAGGCTAACCTAACATGTAGTATAGGAAAGTAAGGGGTCGAACCACAAGAAACAAGCGGATTACTTAGCCAAGTTATTGAGTGAAAAGGGGGGGTTTTTTTAATAAAGAGGAAAGGTGACTAAACTACTTTAACAGACTAAATCTAATGCAAAATAAATCAAATTAAAATGAAGTAAAATCAACGATTAAAGGCACTAGGGAAAGGGGGAAAACATGATATTCCAATAATCAAGCATGGAGTAACCACATAGCAAGCATAAAATCATTTGTTTCAAGCAAGGAGATTAGTTTATGCAAGAGGGCTTAGATTTCTCAGCCAACCCACTCACACAAATCTCAACCTAGACCAAACCAAACACCATGGATCGAATCGCTCGGTAAACTAGATCTCTCATACTCTACCTCGCTCACAACCCGGTTCGGTTTACTCTAGACCCTTCCTAACATATTTTCTCTAACCTCATGCTTAGATTTCTCAACCACACTTGGTCAGTCCAAGATTCTATCCTAGAAGTTGGCCAAACTCCTAATCTAGCATTTCAATCCATGCTAGAAAACAAGCATCAACAAGTTATTTCATACCAAACCAACAATTACTCCATGTTCAACAACCAAAATACCATCATTTTCCCCCTCCCCTAGCTAGAAATCTAGCCTAGGAGAGGGGTGTTCATACTAACAAAAGCCCTAAATAAACCAAAGATGATAGAAGATTTAGAAAAACTAATAAACATGGAAAATATCAACTAGGCTTGCAAAAACTACCTCAAAGATTTAAACTAAATATCACAAACACAATGAACAAGAGATTAGAGCTAATGACAAGTAATAACTCAACAAATAATAACATAAAAATGATGAACAAATAACAAAGAAATAAAGATAAGAATTGTTACCAAACTAGATGATTGAATATATGGATTAATTGCAAATGAAGAGGAAATTGTTGATGATTACAAGCTAAAACTACTAAAACTCTTGTGTTTCTCTCTCTAAAAATACTGAAAATAATGCTAAGTTTCTTGGTATTTTTCGTGGTCTCCAAACCTAGAAAAGTTGGGGTATTTATATATTACATGAGAGAGAAGGGGAATATTCGGAATAAATGAGCTGCTGCAGGTGGGAGCGGACGCTCTGAGGGTTGACAGCGGACGCTCCACTAATACGACAAATCGATGAGCTGGTAACAAGTACTGGGAGCAGACGCTCTGAAGAGAGGGAGTGGACGCTCCAGCATAAGCCCGAGCGGACGCTCTATGGGTTGGAGCGGACGCTCTGGCACCTCCCAGCAGCCAATGCTTCTCTGATCGAGGGTCGAGCGGACGCTCTGATGGGTTGGAGCGGACGCTCCATGGCACTTGGAATTGTGCTGTGATTGGGCAAAGGGGAGCGGACGCTCCAAGGGAAAAAGCGGACGCTCCAGCTCCAACAAGAAGTTTCTGCTTCCTCGACAAGGAGTCCGAGCGGGCGTTCGGTGGGGGTGGAGCGAACGCTCGGTGCTGGGGCTGCAATTCCATTCCACTTCAAGATTTGAATTGTCACTCCCGGGTTCGAGCTTCGCACACAAGGATCCGAATGCTTGGTCGTGGATTTGAAACAACTTATGCAAAATATCACATAACTTGTATTCCCATTTTCTCTTAAAAATGCGTAGAAAATACCCAAAAATGAAACGAGATCCAAATCTTGGTAACATGTAACGAGCGGAGGAAAAACCAACTAAAAATGTACAAATATGGGCAAAACAAAGACTAAAAAGGATGAAAAATGACCTATAAGATGGTGCACAAATGCACCGATCAAAATCCCCCCAACTAAGTCTTTGCTCGCCCTCGAGCAAAGTCAAATTGATTCCCGAACTGCAGGTTAACAACACCAAGTAATGGAAGATAACAAACCTAATCAAACACACCATATTTACACTAACTCACTGTCGTAGGAATCACGGTAATTTTTAGCGTAAATGACAAGCCCTTTAAATCTCCAAGCCCCTTAGGAGGGCGAGTGTGCTCTCGCGAGGGTTTTCGAGCAAAGATTAACCCACAACTGAAAAGCGAGCCAAAGAAAGAAAGAAAAGAAAATAACATTATGACTTCCATGCCCAAGGTCACCCCTCATCAATATGGTTGACATATCCCCAATACCTCTCAAATGACTTCCAAGGGGAGCAATTCCAAAAAAGGTGTGCTCGTAAATCAAGGGGCTAGAATGGGCTAGCAAGAAGTGTTTAAGGAGTGTCCTCGATAAACAAAGCAAACCTCATCTCACACACAACCATTGCTCTCTTTGGTAGTCTTTTCACTTATCCCCTAACGATCCACATGCTTGGCAAACCGTTCTCTCCCTAAAGTTCACATCGACATTCTTAGATTAAGTTGCGTAGTAGTGAGTATGCAAAGGGCTTGTGGCTTGGCCACTTATTGAGTATTTTTTTTTATTATTGAATAGGCTACTAGGCTTGTGGACATTGCCACTTATTGGACTCGATAAAATGTGCTTAGCACTTATTGAATCGATAGACATGTGGTGGAACCACTTATTGACTCGATAGACATGCATGTTAGCTATTACACAAACTTGCTAGGAGAATCTTTGTGAACTTTAGAGATTGATTCTTTTTCCTCACATACTTTTCATTGGGACATAAGCTACTCATTTTTCGCTAAGAACAAGGCGTGGGATATAACCCGAACTTATGTTTACACCAAATTTGGAAATGCCCCCCTACTCATGACTCAAGGGTATTGAATCAAAGGAATCCACATATATCTCATCACAGGGGGTCATTCCAAGAGCAAAGAAACCAATAATTACAAAACAAACGAAAATCTTTTTGTATTTTTTCTTTCTTCACTCATTTTTTTTTGTAATTTTTTTTACCAAGCTTAAAATAAAATAAAAAATAAAAAGGACAAATCAAAATAAAAGAAAATCAAGAAAATAAACCAAAAATCCAACTATAAACATGAACTCCACATAATGATGCATCATGGAAAAAAATCTAAACCATGCCAATATCACAATCAAACCACACAAAAAGGGGGAATATCTCAACCCCGGCAGCTAATCCTAATACCAAACATGCTTTGTATATCCCTACTCTTCGAATCAAATGCTAAAAAGGAGGGGTAAGGGAAAGGTCTCACCAAAGTGGTGCCGGAACTACACGGAACATAGCTCATAGCTCAAACCGACACAAAGAACCTATAAAACTACATCCAAACCATCTCTCCAAAACAATAATTAGACAAGAATAGGATCCTATCCACAATTCATCATTTATAGAAAAAAAAAAAAATTACCAAAACATCATCAAGAGAGAGAGAGAAAGCATTGCAAATACCAAGGGAATCACCACCACATGCCCCTCCAAACTTCCTCGTTCTTTGCCCCATAATATCGAAAAAATTATAGTGCAACCCCCCCCCCCCAACTAGATATGAGCACCGTCTCAGTGCAAAGAGGGAGGGTGGGGCAAGGAACGAGGAAGCTAGTCGTCGAGACCGGGATCGGACTCGGGAGGGTCATCCTTGAATACCACCCTCTAAACCGGATAGGGGTGAGACCAATGATATGCAAGCGGATGACCAGAGGGAGGTCCATGGGGCTCCCACCCGCCATGGTAGTAAGGTGGAAAAGTATAACCTGGGGAGGAGGGGAAGGCAGGGTCTCCACGAGGGTCACAACCGCCTGGCACGGTGTAATCAAACCCGGGTGCATAGGGAAGTCATCGGGGAGGGGGCGAGTGGATGATCCCGGACCACGCCAATATGGGTAAGTATACCCACTCCCATCCCAATTAGGGACGGGTCCCTCTTGGGGAGGGTGGTGAGGGTAGTTCACCGGGGGCAAAAAGTATCCCATGTTGACCTGGTGGTCATACATCTGTGCCAAGAAAGGATGGGGGGGAGTTATGTCGTCCACAGATGTATGAGGTGGGATCATCCTCTCAAAAGTGCCCATGCGCTCGGAGATGTCCACGAGGATCTTACCAAATTCATTGAAATCAAAAGCGTTTACCTCGGGGCCCCTGTGATGAGAAGGGGCCTCCTCCTTCTCGTGCACGACCTCTTGGGCCTCCGAAGGCCCGACGGTTTCCTTCCCTTTGCGCCGCCTCTCTCCCACTGCCCTGGCCTCCTCGGCCGCCATTCGTACTTGCTCTTGTTTTTTCTCTACTCTCTCTCTAGCCTGCTTCTCTCGGTTGCTCATATCACTTGGCTGCAAGGGGCGTAAGCGGACCGCCCACCTATTCTCAACATCAACCGGAGGGCGGGTGACAAAGGTGCATGGAAGGTAGCACCACGCCACCCCCTTCACCTTCTATACGAAGTTCTTCCCTCTCTTGCCGGCCTTGGAGAGATGACGAGCGACAATCAAACGGTTCGCATCTATACGAGCCTTCTTCTCCAAAGGCTCCATCCCAAGTAACTCCGCTTGACACCTCAGCTTATAGGCTAACCAAGTCACCAAGCCTCCAAAGGCGATGGTCCCCGAGTTTCTAACCGCCTCCACCCTCCGTGCAAAAAGGTACCCAAGGTTAGGCTTCCTCTCTTTCTCATCGGTGGTGAAGTGCTTAGGGCCCTCGGCCGTCCACCTAAGCATGTACAACTCGGGTGTGGAGACCTTCCCGAGCTCCCCCCTTGAGAAGAAGAAATAGATAAGAAGCCTTTGGAAGTATCGGAGAGCCGGATGTAGAATATCGGTGGACTTGGCTCGGTTCGATTGGTAGTCCTCGTCCCCTTCGGTGATGTCAAGCCACCAATCATTAATATAAAACATTTGGGCCGGGTCCCCATCCTCATCCACACCTATGTCGGGCAAATCCTCCCCCGTGTACTCGAAGCTCCTTGCTTCCGGGTCAAATCCGAAAAAATCATTGAACTCCTCTGAGGTGTAGGAGTGGTCCTTGTTGCATAATCAGAAAGTGACTCAGAAGCGACCATCTTCCCCTTCAATGGGGCTTAGGGAGAATGATGCGACAAATTCTGCGGTCAAGGTTGTATAGGAGAGTGGAGGTTGAATGGGGTTCTCCTCTTGTGAATTTCTATCGGCATAAACCCAATCATTAGGGATCTCCTCCTCCATGATGCCCTCTATCCCTAAGAACCTCGCAAACTTGCGCACATCTTCGTCAATACCCATATTCTGGCAAGTGGCTTGGTCATAGAATATGGTGGGCTGCATGTCCCGGCTCAAAAGTTTCTCATATGCCCATTGGTGTTTGCTCTCCCCAAAACGAGGAGTGTAGGCCCTGGGGCGCACCCCTTGACTGGAGGATTGCCCCTCTTGGCTCGGCCCCCTTTGGCTTGGGGATCGCCTCGAGCGCTTCCTTGAGCCAAACATTGTCCCTATGAACAAGAGAGAGAAAATTAGCAATTTGGATTGATGGTTGGGAACTCAAAGATTAATACTAAAAACAAACATTCCCCAATTTGTGCCTCCAAATAAAAAAAACAAACAACCCATGTGAGTAAAACTCACAATCCACCAAAACAAAACAAACAAAAACAACTAGCTAAACTAATGCCAACACCATGCTTGGAGATTATAACACAATGGCCCCTACTCACTAAATACATCGAACAACTCCCTTGCTCCACAAATTCATATCAACATGCTTAATTCCCAATGTAATAAGTCATACACAAGAAACATGTTCAAACACAAATAATACCTAGGCTAGGAACAAATTTCATGGTCAATCAAAGTTTACTAAGAGAAATTAAACATGAAGCAAAACAAAACAAGGGCATGGGGCAAGAATTTGGGGGTTTCATGGCCAAAAATAGGGTCCAAACTCAAACATACAATTGCTAGATTCAAGTACCCAAAGCAAGTTTTCTACAAAATCAATACTCAAAAACATCAAAGAACTTGAATTTAGCAACCTATAATCATCAAATTCACAAGGCAAGAACACATTCAAACACACACCTTCATACTCATTCAAACACTCAACAACATAAATCATGAACAAATTCAACAAAAATTGCAAAAATTGATCATGAAATGCATACATAACCTTGAATAAAGCATAAATAAGGAGTTTGAAAGCATTACCAAATGAATTTGAGCAAAAATATTGAAACCCTAGGTGAGAGAAAACGAAAAACGACCTCCCCTAAAACAGCCCTAGTCGTGCGAAAATAGGGAAGAGAGAGAGTGGTTTGAGTTTTTGGTGAGAATTTGGTGAGATTTGATGAAAAAAATGGAGGTTTTGAGATGGAGATTAATGGTTTATGAGAGAGTAAGAGAGGAGAGAGAATAAGAGGTTGGTTGTGTTGAGAAGATGAAGTGAAAATGTGAAAGTGTCGACCCCCATTCTGTTTTAATTCGAAAATTTATTTTTTCTTTTTTTTTTTTCGCTGAAGGTCCTTAGAGCGGACACTCGACCACACACGGAGCGGACGCTCTCCCAGAAGAACAAGAGGCAGTATGCAAACTAGGCACCTACGAGCGGACGCTCGCTCCCCCCAGAGCGGACGCTCTCCCCCAAAAGAAAAACATCAGTATGCAACTGGGCACCAGGGAGCGGACGCTCTCACCCCCCGAGCGGACGCTCCATCACTTCAAGGAACTTTCTGCCTAAAACTACCCAGTGCGAGTGGACGCTCCTCACCTAAGAGCGGACGCTCGCCACTTCTCAAAACAACTCCACTTACTACTTTGGCGCACACCAAAAGATTAGCCAATTATGGGGCAAAAAGGTTAGTAATGGCCATTAAATTGGCCATCCTATGCCTCAAAAAGCCCGAAATTCCACGGAATTTCGAAAGAAAATTGAAAAGGGAGACCTACAATGAGCTCTACCCCCCTCACAAAACGAAATTCCTCCGGAATTTCCATCACTACCAACAAAGAAATGGCAATTACACAAATACAAAAGCTACAAACTAAAATTGTTCAAACAACTATTCACAAAAAGGATACACGGGTTGCCTCCCGGAAGCACTTCTTTAACGTCATTAGCTTGACGCGGGCCCCCACACCGCAAAGGTGGAGGGCACGAAGAGTGCTTAGTTTAAGGTCCCAAAGCATTAGACCATCCATAATAAGCTTTCAATCAAAAGAGGGACCATCCCTCACAACATCCAGCCGCAAGCAAGAAGGGTCGGGGATCTCTTTCTTGGAGTAGTACCTCTTGATCCTTTGGTCGTTGACCTTGAACACATTGTCGCCTTGTTGGAGCTCAAATGACCCATATGGGAACACCTTAGTGATCGTATAGGGTCCGGACCACTTAGATTTGAGCTGCCCGGCTCTCAACTTTAGCCTAGAATTGAAAAGGAGCACTTTATCAACTAACAAAAGCCCTAAATAAACCAAAGATGATAGAAGATTTAGAAAAACTAATAAACATGGAAAATATCAACTAGGCTTGCAAAAACTACCTCAAAGATTTAAACTAAATATCACAAACACAATGAACAAGAGATTAGAGCTAATGACAAGTAATAACTTAACAAATAATAACATAAAAATGATGAACAAATAACAAAGAAATAGAGATAAGAATTGTTACCAAACTAGATGATTGACTATATGGATTGATTGCAAATGAAGAGGAAATTGTTGATGATTACAAGCTAAAACTACTAAAACTCTTGTGTTTCTCTCTCTAAAAATACTGAAGATAATGCTAAGTTTCTTGGTATTTTTCGTGGTCTCCAAACCTTGAAAAGTTGGGGTAATTATATATTACATGAGAGAGAAGGGGAATATTCGGAATAAATGAGCTGCTGCAGGTGGGAGCGGACGCTCTGAGGGTTGAGAGCGGACGCTCCACTAATACGACAAATCGATGAGCTGGTAACAAGTGCTAGGAGCGGACGCTCTGAAGAGAGGGAGCGGACGCTCTATGGGTTGGAGCGGACGCTCTGGCACCTCCCAGCAGCCAATGCTTCTCTGATCGAGGGTCGAGCGGACACTCTGATGAGGTTGGGCAAAGGGGAGCGGACGCTCCAAGGGAAAGAGCGGACGCTCCAGCTCCAACAAGAAGTTTCTGCGTCCTCGACAAGGAGTCTGAGCGGACGCTCGGTGGGGGTGGAGCGGACGCTCGGGCTGGGGCTGCAATTTCATTCCACTTCAAGCTTCGAATTGTCACTCCCGGGCTCGAGCTTCGCACACAAGGCTCCGAATGCTTGGGCGTGGACCTGAAAGAACTCATGCAAAATATCAAAGCACTTGTTTTCCCATTTTCTCTCAAAAATACGTAGAAAATACCCAAAAATGAAACGAGATCCAAATCTTGGTAACATGTAACGAGCGGAGGAAAAACCAACTAAAAATGTACAAAGATGGGCAAAACAAAGACTAAAAAGGATGACAAATGACCTATAAGATGGTGCACAAATGCACCGATCAGCTTGTCCTCAAGTAAATAAGAAGAAGAAAAACAAAAAAAGTAAAAATCTAACTCACTTTCGTTGGAATCACGGCTGCTTTTAGCGAAAGCAACAAGCCATTTAAACCTCAAAGTTGCCAAAGAGGACGAGTGTGCTCTCGTAAGGGTTTCCAAAGAGTTTAACCCATAACTCTTCTAAAAATAAATCAAGGCAAAGATTCACGAAAATAAAGAAGGGAGAAAACAAAAATAAAGAAAATAAAAGAAAAGAAAATAAATCCCTAGTTGGACTTGTAAATGGACCGGATCAGTGAATGCAAACCTTTCTAAGCACTAGCGAAAAACGTGCTCAAAGATGTCAAAGGTGGATAGTCAAATAAAACATGCTATATAGAAGAGCTAGAGAGTAACAATCCCCTTTCACTCCACAACCAAATAACCACAAGCTATGCTAGTTTCGTATCCACCCGGAAAGATAGCTCCTCATGACTCCACGAAGGAGCCGGAAACACAAAAATGAGAAACAATTTTATGTGGTACCACTGTGGTTTTGCCTTTTCTATATGGTACCCAATTTTAAGTTTTTGTCCACATGGTACCACTGAAATTTGTGTTTGGTCTCTGCCGTGACACTTCCATTATATTTAACGGTTTAAGTTTTTTTTGCTTGATTTATGCATATTCTTTTACGTATTTTAGTGTTCATATATGTATTTTTATGCATATTTAATATGAATACGTATTTTTATACACATCTTAAATGAACTACGTATAAATATGTTTCTTTTAATGACACGTAAATCGAGGCTATTCAGGAACACATTTCGAGGCTAGTTAGGTCGTTTTTTGCAAATTCTGCCTCGAAACGGATCCCATAAGGATGGGGTTAAAATGACCCTTAAAACCTTGAACGGGCTATTTTTTTCTGACACGCAGATCGATGCGCGCATATCGAGACTATCAGGGAATGCAGTTCAAGGCTAATTGGGCCATTTTTTGCAAATTTCGACCTCGAAATGGACCCCATAAGAATGAGGTTAAAATGACCCGTAAAATCTTAAACGGGCTTTTTTTTTCTGACACGCATATCGATGCGCACAAATCGAGACTATCCGAGAACGCATTTCAGGGCTAATCGGGTCTTTTTGCAAATTTCGACCTCGAAACCGATCCCTTAAGGGTGGGTTAAAATGACTCATAAAACCTTGAACGGACTATTTTTTACAGGTCAAGGTTTTACTGGCCATTTTAACCCCACCCTTAAAGGGTCTGTTTCGATGTCGAAATTTGCAAAACATGACCCAATTAGCCCCGAACTGCATTCCCGGCCTAATAGTCTCGATATGCGTACATCGAACTGCGTGTCAGGAAGAAATAGCACATTCCAGGTTTTATGGGTCATTTAAACCCCACCCTTAAGGGGTTTGTTTCGAGGTCGGAATTCGCAAAAAAACTACCCGATTAGCCCCGAAATGCGTTCCCGAATAGCCTCAATTTACGTGTCATTAAAAAAACATATTTCTACGTAGTTTATATTCTATAAAAATACGTATTCATATAAAATTTGCATAAAAATAGATATATGAACACTAAAATACATAAAAGTTTATGTATAAATCAAGCCAAAAAAAACCTTAAACCGTTAAATCTAACGGAAGTGTGACGGCAGAGACCAAACATAAATTACAGTGCTACCATGTGGACAAAAAATTAAAATTGGGTACCATATAGAAAAGACAAACCCACAATAGTACCAGATAGAATTTCCCTAAAATAAAATAAATCCCTAGTTGGACTTGTAAATGGATCGGATTAGTGAATGCAAACCTTTCTAAGCACTAGCGGAAAACATGCTCAAAGATGTCAAAGGTGGATAGTCAAATAAAACATGCTAGATAGAAGAGCTAGAGAGTAACAATCCCCTTTCACTCCACAACCAAATAACAACAAGCTATGCTAGTTTCGTATCCACCCGGAAAGATAGCTCGTCATGACTCCACGAAGGAGCCGGAAACACAAAAAGGAGAAACAATTTAGGCTACCTTACATCTCATCATAACAAAACCGCTCACTATGCTTGAACCATGACTACCACCACCGAATATGACTCAACTCTCTAGGATCAAGAGGACATAAGGGTTGTAATGTAGGGCTAGGGGTAAGGTAGTAATAAATTTGGCTTGTGGTGCTCAAAACCTAAATAGTGAAGCAAATAAGCGCCAATGAGCAAAAAATAGCAAACAAACTCCTAATACTCCACACACATACACACAAAATCCCCCAAGCTTATTCAAAGAAATAAACAAAAAATTTTGCATTACTCCTCCTCCACCAAGCTTAAAGGTCACAATGTCCTCATGGTGAAAAAGAACAGAATAGATGCTGATTTTTTTCAATTTTTCAATTTTTTTGTTTTCCAATTATTCAACATAACCTTACCTTTTTCAAATTTGGTCGCCTTTTGCTAGCAACCATGCAAATCAACACACTTTAGCTTAGGATAACTCCTTTACTTCTCCACAAATTTCCATTACAAAACAAATATAAACCACAATGCTCCAATTGCTTCACTATACGTAATGGGGTATAAAAAAAAATAAGGGGCATATAAGACTAGTAATGTGGCTACTAGAATAGGAAAGGCTAAGCTCAAAGGGTTCCAAAGGATAAATGCAAAGCAAAAACCTAGAAAAGTGAAAAAAAGAAAAATACTAGAACAAAAAAGGGAAATGAAAACTAAAAAAATGGAAAATAACTAAGAAATGAATGCCTCTATTCTCCCCTAGAGTAGCTCGGTCGCGGTCTCGACGAGTCATGAATTAAGTTCTCGATCAAGCTAAGCTATAAAAAGGATCCTATCGCCACTCAAACAAAACAATGATGAAGGCTCGAAAGATTTGACAATTCCTCACATTTTAAGGGTAGTGGATTGCAAATACTACCTCTAGGGATTCAACTAGCTAGCAAAGCATCATCAATCATACCACAACCCAATAGTTTACATTTCATGAACTCTAAAGCTCTACAACCTAGCATATAATATTTGAAAATCAACCCCAACATCTCAAACCATGTGGACCACTAACAATTAGGAAGGAATGCATTCAAAGTCCAAGACTCTAAACGAACAAGTCCAAACTAAAACCAAAATGAAAAATATGCTTTGCGTTAAAAAGAAAAGAAAGGAAAAAAAAGCAGAAAAAAGGTAAAAACAAAAGAAGAAAAACTATACAAAAGTGAGGAAAACAAAATCCAAGCATGAATAGCTCTCAAATAAGCAATAGAACATCAAACAAATAAATAAATCGAGGCCCAACGCAATCGATATCCAAATGTCCTCAAGGGCTTAAGAGCCAAAATTAAAAGTCAAACGTCCTCGAACAATCATCTCCTCCTAGACCTAATCCTAAAACTAAGCAAATAAAGAAAATAAAAAAGAGAGTTTGGAAAGATCTTACTAAAGCATGCTTCAAAATAAGCCAAACAACCTCTAATTTTTATTTTAGCACCATACATGAGCAATTTAAGTTGCCTGACCATCAAACCTGCAAAAGAAGACAAAGCAAGCACCAAACTCCAAAAACAAATTAATTACAGATAAAAGAAAAGAGGGGAAAACCAAGGAAAACTATGTACAAGGGAGAGAAGGATGTCATCTAGTAAATAGCATCGTAGAGCTCGTAGTAGCGTGTCATGAACATCGCCACTAAATCGAGAGAGAACCACGTAAGCAAAGAGAATCAGATAGGGAAAATGACCAAGGAATGTCACCATTTACTTATGTGGGGGACGGGGACTAAAATTGAAAGAAAAAGAAAAATCAACAAAATAAGAAGAAAATTCGAAATCAAAATAAGTAAAAGAAGAAAAACTAACAGTACTATACATTTTTGCAACTTTAGTTTCAAAATAGTAGTCATGAGGTTCAATAGGGGGTAAGAACTCATCAAATGGTGGACAACACACATAAGGCGGAAGAGAAACGGGTGATAAAGGAACTAGGACACACGCTCTATATGAGGTGGGGCAAGGAAGACACTCGATGAAAATAGAATAGGGAAGCTTGACATCATCATTCTCTAAGAGAGATTTTGATACTCACAAATTTCATCATCATCCTCAAAAAGAGGATTTAGAAACTCGCAAGTGTCATCATCAATCTCAAAGAGAGGGTTTTCAAATTCAAAACAAAGATCCTCATCCTCACTATCACTCGAGTCGTCACAATGGGTTACGCCACCATCACAATCACTCAAAATCCTAAGAGTTTCTCCATACTCAATATTGTTGCCATCAAGAAATGAAAAAACCTCATCAACTAAAAGCAACAAACCCTCTTCCTCCTCATGGAAACATGGAGCTTGGACAATTTAGGTGAAGAAAGAAAGGAAGGAGTGGTCGGCTCAAAAGGAGAGGGAGATGTCAAATCTGGTTCATAGGAATCATCATTATCCTTTTGAGTCACATCCACCTCTTCTTGAACCGGATTCCTCAAAGAAGAGCTCGGGTTATCCTTGCCACAACCACCCTCACAATCAACCATATATTCATTATCATCCGTCTCATCCTCTAAGCAAGATTCTAATATTTCAAGTCTCTTTATTAATTTACTTATTTGCACTTTGATGACTCGCCTTCCCTCACTTCTAATGGGAGACATTTAAGGATCTTAAAACACATATCAATCAAGTCATTATACCCCTTAATCGCTTGAGGAGTACAAACACTTGTATGAAAAAAGTTAGAAGGTCTAAGATACTCATCAAGAAGGGAAGGGTCATAGCTAATCTCATCACTAGAAACATGAGAATCTTGATTGTAATGTGTGCAATCAAGTGAAGAATTAAAATCGGGGTGCACATCATTACAATTAGGAAAAATAGTAGGAAATGAATCGAAGTTGGTTTGGACTTGGCTAGAATGGGTACCCATATCCCATTCATAAGTTTCTTGGGCTAGCTAACAATCAAAATTCCAAGCATTTCCTAAGGTCAAAGCTCGAAACTCACCATTATGCATCGACTCAACAACATCCAAAGTAAAAGCATTCAAACCCATGTAAATCACCTCACAAATATTCGACAAATTATCATCCCAATTAAATGCGAATATACCTTGAACTCTATTAAAATATTTCCAAAATGACTCACCTTCGATTTGAGGAATATATGAGCTTGCCATCATCAAACCAAAATTCGACAAAAATACAAGCAATTATGATTAAATAATTAAATAGCCAAAATAAAATAAAATAAAAACCTCCCTTTTTTTTCTTTCAAAATTGGTTTTTTTTTACAAATTTTTAGGAAAGAAGAAAACAAAATCAAAAGAAAAGAAAAATAAAGCAATCAACTCAATCAAGAAAAATTACACAACACTTTTCAACCGTAGTTCCCCGGCAACGGCGCCATTTTGATGAAGGGGTTTTTAGGCTCTTTCACAAAACAAATAAAACCCCTGTTGTAGTATGAGTGGGGGTGTCGAACACGGGGAACAAGTCGTGAATCGTGTTGTGCGATTTAGGTCGATTAAGGATCTTGGTTTTGTTGTTGAAAAGGAATCAAAAACTATTGCAGATAATAAATGCGAAAAATAATAAACTAAATTCTAGGGTTGTCAGATCCAGGTTCAATTGATTTCGGGGGAATTACTTCAAAAAGTCTAAAGAACGAACTAAATCAAGGAATGGGAATTAAACTCTAATAAGGTACCTAAACCTACTGTCGGAGTGATTTAGGAGTTGACGCATGAATATAACAAAAATGACTTCTTCCGAATGGACGTTATCATTACATTCAATGGTCACAATTATAGCAAGGTTTCACTAGAAGTGAATTCCTAGTTCGACTACCAAAACCCGTTGTAATAGTCTCACTAACAATGTACCTAAAGTGGATTCCTAGCTCGACCACCTACTCCTGTTGTAATGGTCTCACTAGCAACATTGGGCAATGGAATTCAAAGCATAATTAACTCATAGACAAAGCCCTATCATACTTCAAAAATACAAAGAAATCAACTATGGCCTTTAGCTAATCTCTAAGCTCATTGACACCAACATTAACTAACCATGAACACAATTCAACCAAAAACTAGACGAAAACCCCCAATTTCAATATATGAATCCATCACCTTCAAACCCTAGAAAATTAACTACTTAAAAATCATGAACAAGAGCATTACACTAATAAACAAGCATAAAAACATGAAATTAAACACTAAATCTACCAGCAAGCAAGAAAATAAAGAAAAGAAACATCAAAATGCATAATTTAGACACTATTCTAGTTGCAAACATGAAATAAACAAGAATTAAAGCAATGGAGAGCAAAAACAAGTAAAGAGATGGAATAGAGCACTTATTGAATTTTGATGTACAAATTCGTTGGAATGGCCATGTCACTTATGCAAACCTTCAAATCCATTCATTATATTCAACAAACTATTGAAATCTAAAGCTAAAACTACATCTAAAGCTATGGAAGCAAGAAGTAAACATAAACCCTAACCATGGGAAGAGGAAGAGAGGTTCTCTCTCCTCAAACCCTAACCTAAATATGATTTTTGGAACTTAAAACTAATCTAAAGTGTAGTTTCTATATTTAGGGACATTAGAAGGTATATATACAAGTGAGAATACAAAGGGGCCAAGCATAGAAGAGGCACGACTCAAAGCTGAGAACAGCACGAGCCAGCAGCAATCACGGCCCAAAAAAAGAGCTGCAGATAACGGCTCAGGCGCGGACGCGCGGCAGGGGTGGCACGGGCGCGAAGCTGGCGGAGCGGGCGCGACTTTAGAGGTGGCGCGGCCGCGAGTGAGGGCTTGAGTCGGCCAAGCGTTGCTTTCTTTAGAGGTTGTCGCGGGTGATGGTCATTTAGCGTGGGCGCGTGCTTGGCTCTGTCCGCGAGCATCACTTTACCCAAATGCTTCCAAATTTTGCTCGGGCTTCTTGGGTTGGGTCGGCACGCCTCCCGAGACATCAGGCCTCGGGCCCAACAAGCCTTAAAAATTACAAAAATGTCCTTTGGGTGCACTTTGCCTTCTCTTATGGTCTTGGTTTGCGGCATGCTTCTCTATGATTCTTGGGACCTCTCACGACCCTTGACGGCTTTCGCGAATCGCTTGTAAACCCGCAAAACACCTACATTAAAGAACAAAAGGCATAAGTAACACAAAATAGCTCAATTACTGACGAAAACAACTATAAAACGACATTATTCAACGAAAACTCTAAATAAACTAAAACTAAGCTAAAAGGCTTAAAACTTGGAAAACTAAGCATAAAATGCGCGGTAAACAAGGGAAAAGAGCTGGGAAAGTTGGTCCTAAAATGGACTGAGCAAACTCCCCCAAGCTTCCCTTTTGCTTGTCCTCAAGCAAATAAGAAGAAGAAAAAGTAAAAATCTAACTCACTTTCGTAGGAATCACGGTTGCTTTTAGCGAAAGCAACAAGCCATTTAAACCTCAAAGTCGCCGAAGAGGACGAGTGTGCTCTCGTAAGGGTTTCCAAAGAGTTTAACCCATAACTCTTCTAAAAATAAATCAAGGCAAAGATTCACGAAAATAAAGAAGGGAGAAAACATAAATAAAGAAAAGAAAATAAAATAAAATAAAATAAAATAAATCCCTAGTTGGACTTGTAAATTGACCGGATCAGTGAATGCAAACCTTTCTAAGCACTAGCGGAAAACATGCTCAAAGATGTCAAAGGTGGATAGTCAAATAAAATATGCTAGATAGAAGAGCTAGAGAGTAACAATCCACTTTCACTCCACAACCAAATAACCACAAGCTATGCTAGTTTCGTATCCACCCGGAAAGATAGCTCCTCATGACTCCCAGATGGAGCTGGTAAAACAAAAAGGAGAAACAATTCAGGCTACCCAACATCTCATCATAACAAAACCGCTCAATATGCTTGAACCATGACTTCCTCCACCGAATATGACTCAACTCTCTAGGATCAAGAGGACTTAAGGGTTGTAATGTAGGGCTAGGGGTAATTAAGGAAGGAATAAATTTTGCTTGTGTTGCTCAAAACCTAAATAGTGAAGCAAATAAGCGCCAATGAGCAACAAATAGCAAACAAACTCCTAATACTCCACAAACAAATACACACAAAATCAGCCAGGCTTATTTAAAGAAATAAACAAAAAAATTCGCATTACTCCTCCTCCCCTAAGCTTAAAGGACACAATGTCCTCATTGTGAAAAAGAACAGAATAGATGCTCATTTTTTTTCAAATTTTCAAATTTTTTTTCCATTTTTTTTTCAATTATTGAAATGACCTTACCTTTTTCAACTTGGGTCGGCTTTTGCTTGCAAACATGCAATTCAACACACTTTAGCTTAGGAAAACTCCCTTACTTCTCCACAAATTTCCATTACAAAACAAATACAAACCACACTGCTCCAATTGCTTCACTATACGTAATAGGGTATAAAAAAAACAAGGGGCATATAAGGCTACTAATATGGCTAGAAGAATAGGAAAGGCTAAGCTCAAAGTTTCCAAAGGATAAATGCAAAGCAAAAACCTAGAAAAGTGGAAAAAAAAAACAAAATACTAGCACAAAAAGGGAAATGAAAACTAAAAAAATGGAAAATAACTAAGAAAGGAATGCCTCTGTCCTCCCCTAGAGTAGCTATGACAAGGATCCTATCGCCACTCAAACAAAACAATGAACTCTAAATATTTGACAATTCCTCACATGTTAAGGGTAGTGGATTGCAAATACTACCTCTAGGGATTCAACTAGCTAGCAAAGCATCAGCAATCATACCACAACCCAAGAGTTTACGTTTCATGAACTCTAAAGCTCTAAAACCTAGCATATAATATTTGAAAATCAACCCCAACATCTCAAACCATGTGCACCGCTAACAATTAGGAAGGAATGCATTCAAAGTCCAAGACTCTAAACGAACAAGTCCAAACTAAAAACAAAATCAAAAAATATTTTGCCTTGAAAAGAAAAGAAAGGAAAAAGAAGCAGAAAAAAGGGAAAAACAAAAGAAGAAAAACTTTACAAAAGTGAGGAAAACAAAATCCAAGCATGAATGGCTCTCAAATAAGCAATCAAGCATCAAATAAATAAATAAATCGAGGCCCAACTTAATCGATATCCAAAGAATCAGATGAGGAAAATGACCAAAGAATGTCACCATTTGCTTACGTGGGGGAGGGGGACTAAAATTGAATGAAAAAGAAAAATCAACAAAATAAGAAGAACATTTAAAATCAAACTAAGTAAACGAAGAAAAACTAACAATACTATACATTTTTGCCACTTTGGTTTCAAAATAGTAGTCATGAGGTTCAATACGGGGTAAGAACTCATCAAATGGTGGACAACACACATAAGGCGGAAGAGAAACGGGTGATAAAGCAACTAGGACACACGCTCTATGTAAGGTGGGGCAAGGAAGACACTGGATGAAAATAGAATAGGGAGGCTTGACATCATCATTCTCAAAGAGAGGATTTTGATACTCACAAATTTCATCATCATCCTCAAAAAGAGGATTTAGAAACTCACAAGTGTCATCATCAATCTCAAAGAGAGGGTTTTCAAATTCAAAACAAAGCTCCTCATCCTCACTATCACTCGAGTCGTTACAATGGGTTACGCCACCATCACAATCACTCAAAACCCTAAGAGTTTCTCCATACTCAACATTGTTGCCATCAAGAAATGAAAAAACCTCATCAACTAAAAGCAACAAATCCTCTTCCTCCTCCATGAAAACATGGAGCTTGGACGATTTAGGTGAAGAAAGAAAGGAAGGAATGGTCGGCTCAAGAGGAGAGGGAGATGTCAAATCTGGTTCAAAGGAATCATCATCATCCTTTTAAGTGACATCCACCTCTTCTTGAACCGGATTCCTCAAAGAAGAGCTCGTGTCATCCTTGCCACAACCACCCTCACAATCAACCATAAATTCAAAATCATCCATCTCATCCTCTAAGCAAGATTCTAATATCTCAAGTCTCTTTATTACTTTACTTATTTGCACTTTGATGACTCGCCTTCCCTCACTTTCTAATGGGAGACATTTAAGGATCTTAAAACACATGTCAATCAAGTCATTATACCCCTGAATCGCTTGAGGAGTACAAACACTTGTATGAAAAAAGTTAGAACGTTTAAGAAACTCATCAAGAAGGGAAGGGCCATAGCTAATCTTTTCACTAGAAACATGAGAATCTTAATTGTAATGTGTGCATTCAAGTGAAGAATTAAAATCGAGGTGCACATCATTACAATTAGGAAAAATAGTAGGAAATGAATCGAAGTTGGGTTGAACATGGCTAGAATGGGTACCCATATCCCATTCATAAGTGTCTTGGGCTAGACAACAATAAAAATTCCAAGCATTTCCTAAGGTCAAAGCTCGAAATTCACCATTATGCATAGACTATACAACATCCAAAGTAAAAGCATTCAAACCCGTGTAAATCACCTCACAAATATTCGACAAATTATCGTCCCAATTAAATGGGTCTATACCTTGAAATCTATTGAAATATTTCCAAAATGACTCACCTTCGATTTGAGGAATAGATGAGCTTGCCATCATGAAACCAAAATTCGACAAAAATACAAGCAATTATGATTAAATATATAAATAGCCAAAATAAAATAAAATAAAAATCTCCCTTTTTTTTCTTTCAAAATTGGTTTTTTTTTTCAAATTTTTAGGAAAGAAGAAAACAAAATCAAAAGAAAAGAAAAATAAAGCAATCAACTAAATCAAGAAAAATTACACAACACTTTTCAACCGTAGTTCCCCAGCAGCGGTGCCATTTTGATGAAGGGGTTTTTAGTCTCTTTCACCAAACAAATAAAAAACCCGTTGTAGTATGAGTGGGGGTGTCGAACAAAGGGAACAAGTCGTGAATCGTGTTGTGCGATTTAGGTCGATTGAGGATCTTGGTTTTGTTGTTGAAAAGGACGCTAAAAGTATTGCAGAAAACTAAATTCTAGGGTTGTCGGATCCGAGTTCAATTGATTATGGGGGAATTACTTCAAAAAGTCTAAAGAACGAACTAAATCAAGGAAGGGGAATTAAACTCTAATAAGGTACCTAAACCTCCTCCCGGAGTGATTTAGGAGTTGACGCATGAATATAACAATATCCCGAATGGACGTTATCATTACATTTAATGATCACAATTATAGCAAGGTTTCACTAGAAGTAAATTACTAGTTCGACTACCGACTTCCGTTGTAATAGTCTAACTAACAACGTACGTAAAGTGGATTCCTAGCTCGACTACCAACTCCCATTGTTGTAATGGTCTCACTAGCAACATTGGGCAATGAAAATCAAAGCATAATTAACTCATAGACAAAGCCCTATTATACTTCAAAAATACAAAGAAATCAACTATGGCCTTTAGCTAATCTCTAAGCTCATTGACACCAACATTAACCAACCATGAACACAATTCAACCAAAAACTAGATGAAAACCCCCGATTTCAATTCATGAACCCATCACTTTCAAACCCTAGAAAATTAACTACTCAAAAATCATGAACAAGAGCATTACTCTAATAAACAAGCATAAAAACATGAAATTAAACACTAAATCTACCAGCAAGAAAGAAAATAAAGAAAAGAAACATCAAATTGCATAATTTGGACACTATTCTACTTGTAAACATGAAATAAACAAGAATTAAAGCAATGGAAGGCAAGAACAAGTAAAGAGATGGAATAGAGCACTTATTGAATTTTGATGTACAAATTCGTTGGAATGGCCATGTCACTTGAGAAAACCTTCAAATCCATTCATCATCTTCAACAAACTATTGAAATCTAAAGCTAAAACTACATCTAAAGCTATGGAAGCAAGAAGTAAACATAAACCCTAACCATGGGAAGAGGAAGAGAGGTTCTCGTTCCTCAAACCCTAACCTAAATCTGATGTTTAGGACTTAAAACTAATCTAAAGTGTTGTTTCTATGTTTAGGGACATTAGAAGGTATATATACAAGTGTGAAAACAAAGTGGCCAAGCATAGAAGAGGCACGAGTCGAAGCTGAGAACAGCACGAGCGAGCAGCAAACACGGTCCAAAAACAGAGCTGCAGATCACGGATCAGGCACGGACACGCGGCAGGGGTGGCGCGGGCGCGAAGCTAGCGGATCGGGCGTGACGTTGGAGGTGGCGCGGCCGCGAGTGAGGGTTCAAGCTGGCCTGGGCGTTACTTTCTTTAGGGGCTGTCGCGGGTGATGGTCATTTAGCGTGGGCGAGTGCTTGGCTCTGTCCGCGACCATCACTTGACCCAAATGCTTCCAAGTTTTGCTCGGGCTTCTCAGGGTGGGTCGGCACGCCTCCCGAGACATCGGGCCTCCGGCCGGACAAGCCTTAAAAATTATAAAAATGCCCTTTGGGTGCACTTTGCCTTGTCTTGTGGTCTTGGCTTTGCGGCATGATTCTCTAAGCTTCTTGGGACCTCTCACGATCCTTGATGGCTTTCAAGAATCGCTTGGAAACCCGCAAAACACCTACATTAAAGAACAAAAGGCATAAGTAACACAAAATAGCTCAATTACTGACGAAAACAACTATAAAACCACATTATTCACCGAAAACTCTAAATAAACTAAAACTAAGCTACAAAGGCTTAAAACTTGGAAAACTAAGCCTAAAATGCGCGGAAAACAAGCGAAAAGAGCTGGGAAAATCAGTCCTAAAATGGACTGAGCATTCGCCTGGAAAAAATTAACAATATAATAAATTGTACAAAATAAAGACTAACCTGGATAAAGATAAAAATTGTCCTGGATAACCTACTCAAACTGACCTAGACAAATCTTAAAACTTAATTGGACAAAAGTAAAACTTAGCTAGACAAATCTACCTTTCCTCTTCATAACCCTTCCTTTTCAAACTAACCTGGATAACCTTCTTCATATGAGTTCTTCTTCATCACATAAATTTGAATGCCAAATATAAATACGAGTAGAAAATTGCTGGTAATATTTGTGGTTAGTGCGTGTGTGTATTAAAAAACTCTTACTTTTTACAGTAACAAATCTGATGCTATTGAAACTTTCTCTGTAATGGAGATTTCTACTTCTACTTTTCTTTATCTTGAATTCATTAGAAGTGATTCATATTTATCAATTTCCATAACGACACCACCACCTGCAAATTGTATATCGATGGTGGTGATGTAATTTTGGGAAAAGGTAACGTACTAGGACAAAAAGATAATAACTTGCTTGGATAAAAAGATGAATTACTTGTACAAATAAAAACTTACTTTTATAAAAAAATGACTTAAATGGAAAAAACTTATGACGTGAAAAGAAAATTAGACCTAGACAAAATATGAAGTAGCCTCGAGAAGATAATAACTAATCTGGACTAACAAGCGTATAACCAGGACAGAAAAGCAACCTTTATCCCACTTGTCTTTCTCCTTGCTCCTCTCTTTTACATTGACATTCTCTCTCACCTTCTTAAACACCATTAAATCAAACCTTCCATCGCTAAGAAAAAAGAAAAACAACAAGAAACCTTTCTCCTCTCAAAGAATTTGACCTTTCTTCTAGAAGCAATATTTACCCACTTATTACTTCTTGCTCTGACTTCTTTCATCGGTGTTGGTCAAATGAAAATTAAAGAGTGAAAACATTATGAGATAGGTTCACTTTGCTGAATTAGATGAAAATTTTCCAATTGGATAAGGAAATTTTGAGACACTACTCCATAGAATAACTGGATTTTCTGGATAACAAGTACGAAGAGACATTGTTCGATATTGGATCGAGTGCTTTTATCCCTTCGTTGTTGTTGTGTAATATGAGAGTTTCTATAATTTTTCCAGTTTTGACGTCCACAAAATCTATTGGGTCAGACGGTCTGACCCAATATTTTCTCCCCTATATATAGGGAATGAAAGATGAAAGATGATCATCTGAGCTCATAATGAAAAACGATATGAGGATGATTGTTCAAAAAAATGAACGAAAGTGGAGAAACAAAATGAGAGGAAAAAATAGAGAATGAGCAAAAGGGAAAAAAGAATATGAGACATTAACGGTACAATCCGAGACATTAACAACACAATCTAAAATATATTACTTATAATATGAGAAATTAAAAATATAATTTGAGATATATTAGTTAAAATCTGAAAAGAAACCAATTTGAGAAACTAACTTTAAATATAACTTGGCGTCTAAGAAGAAAGCTATTAAATCTGAGAAAAAAAAATGTTGAATCTGAGGGTTGTACATAACATAAAATCTAAAGCAAATTAGAATAGTATATATATATATATATATATATATATATATATATATATATATATATATATATATATATATATACATACATATATATATACATACATATATATATATATACATACATATATATATATATACATACATATATATATATATACATACATATATATATATATATATAGGGTTGGGTTCCGGTGAGAAATTTCTTATGGTGAGAAATGTGAGAAGAGATAAATACATCAACTATAACCTAGAGGTACATTGAGCACCAACTATAGGTACATTCAGCATACACTATAAATACATTGAGTAAAAATACATTGACATTATACCATATATACATTGACTCCAAACTATCAAAGGAGTAAGGAGGGAAAATTAAATTTAATCTTAGCCCTTCATTTGGTGATCAAAGGGTTGTGATTGCTTCTCACCCTTCTCACCAAAACTACATTTTTCACATGAGCCTATTTCTATATATATATATATAGGGTGAGGATCCTGTGACAACACCTCTCTCGGTGAGAGTGAGAACTCTAAGTACATTGTAGATTTAATGGCACATTAATCCTAGTCATTCAATTTTTTAATTTATTATTTCCTCTCGTGAGTCAGACCCTTGTTCTTCATTATCAACATCGTCATCTCTATCATCAACAACATCTTCATCATTGTTCTTGATCATCTTCATCATCGTCGCTCGTCGATTGAATTTCATAATGCTTGCTTAGAAAAAGAATTAGCAAAAATCAATAGCGAATTGCACCGTCATTGAGTTGGACACAGTTTAAATTGCATATCCATTTACACCTTCAACCTGAGAATTGTAACATTTAAACACCTTCACAGCAAATTTGGAGAAATCAAACTGGAAATAGGAGAATATATAGAACTGGAAATTGAACTTTAATGGAGGAGAATTGAATCTGATTCGAATAGCAAATTTTCCTCCATTAAAGTAGCTTATGAAGAGAATTTTCTCCTCCATTGAAGCAACACATGACAATTTTTTAAGTTTCAGATTAATTTTCAATGATGTTAATCCATTCTAGATTAATTTATGTTGTTCGATGTTATGAAAATGATGATTAATTTGTAATGATGTTAATCCTTTCGAACAAATCCTAATATTAATTGCAAATGACGACTGTAGATACTTGAACACAGAAATTGAAAAAGCAACTGAAAATTAATTCAATTCAAACATTGATAATCTGATCGAGAATTATCATCCTAAAATATGAGACTTCGAACATCAGAATTTAAAACCATAGAATCTGAGAATTTGAACAAGAGTCCAAGAATGTTCATTCGCAGAGGTTTTTACAATCTGAGAGTAAGCCATTAAATTTGAGAGCACACCATTAAAATTTGAGTATAAACCAATAGAATCTGGGAGCATCACTCGAAGTTGATTTTCAGAATGAATATAGAAGAGGTTTTTACAATCTGAAAATAGAATGTGGCTATTACACTTTATAATCTTAGAAAAACTCAATAGAATCTGAGAAAATGGAATAGAATCTGAGTATTGCATAAGTGGTTACTTGTATAATTTGAGATATACTTACAAATAACTTTACAGGGCCATAACTTTGCACTCAAATGTCTGATCGTGGCATATAACAAGTCCAATTTTCGAGAAGAATGCAACTGCAAATTGTGGAAGGGGGTTTGGCCACATGAAAATTCCAAAAGAACGCCTCCAGATGTGTCAAAATGACAAAACAAAACATAAAAAAATAAGTAAAATTTGAGATATAAAACATAGAGATTTTTGTCTGTCAGATTTTGCATTCTTAGTTTGTAGTGTCCTTACGCCTCTCATATTCTATATCAAAACTCTCGAATTCTACATCAAGATTCTCATATTCTACATAAAAACTTTCATATTGTAAATCAAGATTCTCATATTGTACATCCACACTCTCATATTCTACATTTGTTTTCAGTCATTGATTTATTTTTGTAATCCAACAGATGCGATGTGATTTTCAAGGTATATATATATATGGTTGGATTCAAGTAAGATATTTCTTATGGTGAGAAGGTGTGAAAAAGATAGATACATTAATTATATACATTACCTACCAACTATAGGTGCATTCAGCATACACTATAAATACATGGAGCATAATCTATAGGTATAATCTGGGTGGTTACTTGTATAATCTATGATGCATATTTACTGAGGTTGATTATTATCAAACTCTTGAATGATCTAAATCCTTTGAGGCCAGTTTATTTTAGGGATACTTGTGGTATGCACCACTTAAGTTTGTCGAGATTGAGATTATAGCTCTTAATTAATCCATAGCCCATGATGTGGGTGGTCCCATGATAAAAAGGACTTGACAAATTCTATATATAATATGGAGGTTGAGCATTTGTTCTTAATTAATGAATCTATAGCCCAATTTAATGTGGGTAGTTCTATGAGAAGGATTTGATGGATTCACCACTAACTAAATGGTTCACCTATATAAGTGTGTGAATGTTAATTTCTGCCACACACCTTCTATGAGAAAGTTGGGATATATCTCTAGAGCACTCATGAATTGAAACCAAAGTTGTTGGGCACTTGGCCATATATATTAAAAGTGCTATTTTTTATCGCGGAGTTCACACTAAGATTTTTTACCAAGCCATGTGTTGTGGGGGGTCTCAACTTAAACCTTAGAGTTCAAGATTCGTTCACTCTTTGATCAAGAGTTTTGGGAGTTTCAGATTCGTTCACTCCTAAAGCATGTAAGTTGATGCCTCATTTCACTAAATGTTTGATTCAAATATTCAATATATCACTAATGTTACGTGTCTTGTCTCTTATTTATATTGCTCAATTATTCTTTATTTCCTTATAAAGCCATTTAAGGGGAATTTTTGGAATAATGCATGGCTTTAAAAGCCTAATTTTTAATGCTTAATGACTAACTCTAAGATTCCATACATTGGATGCCTTAAGAATGTTATGATTAATTTCTAGCATTAGTAACCCCCTATTTTGAGTTTTTAAAAGGATTATTTACTTGTTAATGATTAATGGAATCAATACCTTTATGATTTGGAGGATAAATATTTTTGTAACAATGCTTGGTATTGTTAAGTATGAAATTTGTAACATCTACAAGTTCTCTATAAATAGGTCTTTTGCAAGGGCCATGAATCTATAGAAGATGAAGAAGTGGTATTGGTTCTCCATTAGTTTATGAGTTCACAAATCCTTCTTACTTGAGCAATAGTGTGTGTCTCCAATCCCTCACATTCAAGTATATGATTGTATGGGAGTGATGTTAACATTGGTAAACAAATCGGACATAATGTTGTGTACATCGGACGGGTCGAATCTTGTTTTCAAGGCAGTGGATTAAGTTACATGACATCGCGTACCCAAACCTCAAAATCATTCTTGTAGTTACCCTTCTATTATTTCCTACAATATACTCCTTTAAATACCCAGAATGAGTAGCTCGAACTTCTAAAAATAGGTTCCAAGTTTAGCCAGAGTAACTTATAAAGATTTTTACCACCTCTTAATCATTCTTATAACTTATAAGATGTGAAACCAACCTACACATTGATAATCTCCACTTTATAATAATCCCTTTAAATAGCAAAGTAGTGTAATGCTAGCTAGTTCAACAAAGAAAAAAGAAAACTCCCAGTCATTGATTCCATCATTGTCATAACTACACTCCTAAGAAGAGAAAAAAAGATATTAATAGAAAGACAGACACTCATACACAAATAATTAAAAAGGGATACACAAAATAACTAACTACTTTACTTCCTCCAACTGCTTCTTAAACTCACTCAATTCTGCAAGCGCCATCCTATAGGGTGCTTTCGATATTGGCGCGGTACTAGGGAATAAGTCTATTGTGAAATCAATAGTCCTCTTAGGTGGCATCCTCGGAATATCCTTCAGAAATACATCCTCAAACTCGTTTACTACCTTGATGTCCTCAATTTTGCTCGTAACTTCTGAGTCCAGATCCCGTACGCTACAGAAGTATATTGGGTATCCTTTTCAGACATACGATGCAAACCTTAACAGTACATGGCTACTATCTTACTTACTCTAGGCCTCCTAAACTTCCAATAACTAACCTTCTTCCCTTTGTTAAGCAAGGACACCTTTCTTTCATCATACTTAATCTCAGCTTCGTTCGCACTCAACCAATCCATTCCAAATATGAAATCCAACTCCCCTAGGTCGAATTCAATTAAATTAGCTTCAAACACCACTCCCTCAATTACAATCGGCACCCCCATGTGGCATTTAGAACACCTGACTACATCCCCCAAAGGAATAACCATGGGGATATCTACCACTTCTACAGTCTTTAGAACTGGAACTAACTTTAGTAGTGTCAAATTAGTTACGATTGAGTAAGTAGCAGTAGAATCGGACAAGACTCTAATAGGTACATAATTAATAGAGAAAGTATTGGTGATGATATCGGCGTCTGCGTCAGCTTCACTGCGACTTATCACATTCAGTTTTCCTGGAGCATACGGCTTTGGTTGTTAGCTATTCCCCTTCTTTCTTGTATTGGTGTGTGTCGGCCCTTTCCCTCCCAATTTCCATGGGTACCCTTTCAATTGCCCGCACTGCTAGTTTCTGTTGAACTGCGCTAACGGCACGTTCTCCCTCTTTACTTTACTATAGCATTCAAATTCCCTATGCCCCTATTTCCCACAAACATTACAGGTAACTGGCCTTCCCTCACAATGTTCCTGCGGTGGAAGTATGGACATCTCTTACAGAAGTACACTCAACTCGGTTTCTTTCCCAATTGGTTCATATTCCCTCTAAAGAAATTGGTTCTGACCCCTTGGTTTCTAAAGTTATCGTTGTTATTATTGAATCCAGGTTTCTTATAGTAGTTTTTATGATTATGGTTTTTCCCAAAACCCCCACTCACTTCCTTTCTTTTGTCCTCAAACTCTTTCACGATTTCCTATTTCTTCTAGGTTAACGTGTACAGGTGTGTAGCTTTCAAATACAACTCCCTTAAATACCATTATTTAAAACCCCCTTCTTCTTTTTTTAGAAAGGATGAATGAGAGGGAAAGAGGAAGAGACAGACTAGTTTTTTTTTTGGTGACAAATTCTACCTATTGAATGAACTCTAGGGGTTATTTAATGGGTTGCTGCAGGTTTTTCCCTACGGGCCTACAACAACTTGAAACCCCTTTTTTTCTTTTAAAAATTGGCCCCCTAGTTAAAATAATAAAATGAAATTAGTTATTATTATTATTATTATTATTATTATCATTATTATTTTCTTTTCCAACGACAAGATAAGACGTGGTATTAAATAAAACAAAATTAAAATATTTTTAATAAATCAAAACCTATTACATATATATATATATACACACACACACACATATATATGTTATAAAATTATTTTCTTTTCACATATATATATATATATATATAATTATTTCAAAAAAACGTAAATTAAATATATGAATTTTATACCTAAAAATTCGGGTTATTACATATGTGATTGTGGTGGGGATGTTGTTGTTCGTACATTGAAGCAAGGTCCGAATGTGGGGAAAACCTTCCATGGCTGTCCCAAATGGCCTGTATGTTTCTTTATTGAAAAAATTTACGGCAAAAACCTGTGACTTTTTTTATGAAAATGTGAGGAAATTTGTAGGATTTTTGAATTAGGTTTTTTATAATTAATCATGAAATGTTTAATTTGGCTAGAAAAATCTGTGAAAAATATGATTTTATTTAAGTTAATTAATAAATTATGAAATATTTGTCAAAAGCATGTGTAAAATTTATATAAATTCAAACAAACAATAATTTTTAAATGTTTTGTAGGAAACTAAATGCATGTTTATGAAGTTCATTGATGAAAGTGGTGAGATGAGGAGTGAAATAGAGGAGCTCCGCTTCAATTTGTTTGAGAGGGATGTGGTCATATCTGAGATGGAATTTCACAAGTAAATGGATGAAGAAAGAATAAAAAATTTGATGCTCAAGAACGAGTCTTTGGAGGTAGAAAATAAGAAATTAAAGCAACAAAGTATCAGAGTTGGGCTGATGAGGGCATCTACAAATGAGAGATGCTACACCATTGCTCTGTTACTTTTTTGGGTTTATGTAGATGTTGAAGAAGTAATATGTAGTTTTTGCATTTTGTCCTCATTTTTTTAGTTTAATACTTTAAATAGTACAAAATGTTTGTTAGGCAATGTTAGGTTTGAGGGAAAATGGTGGGTTGTGTAGGCATGCTATGTAATGGATTCATGTTTGATAAATAATTAATATTATCCACTCTTTCTCTTTATATACATTGAGTACAATGTTCCTCATCTAACGTAATGATGCGTACTTTTTCAGCACTAAAAGCCATTACAGAGGCTACAACATTAGACATAGTACAACATTAGATATAGTAACACTACTTAAAAGATCATTATGATGCAACCATTATCATTGCCATATCAAAGTAGTTGACAATACAACATTGTTCAAAAGCCATTAAATAGGCCATGTTGTTCAAAAGACCATTGGAATATTATCATCAATAACTAACATTTGCATTCTAATAATAATATTAACTAACTTGGTCCATAGAAAGGCCGTAAGTACTAGTCACACACAAACTAGATGAACTACAAATATTGGACATAAAAATTGACATTACGTACTATACATAATTTCACTGAGTTGGGTTTTGCACTGATGATTGTTGGCTTGGCTGGGATCCAACAACTTCTTGATGAGAGCGATTTCTTGGTTGTACCACTAGTCTTGGCGCACGAGACGAGAGTGTCTGCATTACAAAAAAAATGTCACACAATTAATAAATAAACCCTTACAAGTTTTTCTAAATTCAATTTAAGGAAAATATAACATTGACTTACATGAACCATAGAATCACCTTGTGAGTTGAAAAATACCCCAAATCCATAAGGAAGTCTACCCCTTACTCTTTCTCTACCACTTGCATTGGACCTCTATAATAACCCGAAAATCTGGGCTAGAAAATTTCGCCGTTATTTAATGTGATTTCCTAATTCTAAGTCCGAATCCTGGATTTCGGGCTGGGTTTTTTTTTTTATTTTGTCCTTGGCCGGCCCTCTAACCAAATCCAAGAGGAATATTTTTCTACATTTTCTTTTGGTCTTATTTAGTTAATTGGATAAGTTCATATCTAATTACTAATTCTTCTATTAATTATCCTATCTAATTAAAGGTCCAACTTTTATGACCCGTAGTGAATTTTCTCCTAAATTCTCTCACCATCCTCCCTCTTTTTCTCCCTTTCCTCACGGCACCCCTTCCCCTCTTATGTTATTAATTCTTTTACTACTCTTTATAATTATATAAGGGGTACTAATCATAAAACCATAGTACTTTCTCTCAAAACTCTAAACCTCAACTAAAAATTCTAAGTGTTGTGTGTGTGCCGTGTGACCGTGTGATCTAAGCCAAAGATTTTCGAATCTTTTCCTCCTAATTCAAGGTAACTAGACTAATCCACTTAAGTATGGATTAATTTATCATATAATTAGATTAACGATAAAAGAGAATTGTAGAATTTAATCTTCAATACTGCCTTGAATTTTGAACCACACTAGATGTTTATGCATGATTTTTTGATGAGTTCTTGGTTGAATCTTGATGTTCTTGAATGATTTTGTGTAATTTAATTGTAGAACTATGAATTAAACAATGAATTATATTTAATAATTGCATGTTTTAATTCGAATTTTTTTGCAAGATAATTGTTGGCAATTTATTTTGAGATTTTCAAACCATATGCATGATAAAAGAATGAATTTTTATGTTGATTTGATGATTAAAATATGCTTCATGATTTAATTAATTGTCTAACCAAAGTATAGATTTAAATTCATAATTATGCTTTTGTTCTTGAAAATCTCGAATAAAAAGAATTTAAAGAAGCATGAGATTTTCGAAATTTCTTGTTAATTTATGCCTGTATTATAATCTTTATCATGATTTATAAATTAATTTATGGTTTAAAAATAATATCAAGATTTAATCACTTTAATTAAGCAAAATCTTGAAAATTAATCTTGATCTTGTTATAACCTTGATGGCCGAATGTCTCAATGATGAAATGGAGTAATTTTTTATCCATGTTGAGTTATAATTGTATGATTAATTAATGTTTTATGATTTTAGAATTTATTTAATTATTTTAATGATTACATTATGACAATTGTGAATAATATTCAAAGTATGAATTTTTTGATGTATTTCTTGAGATGGCCGAATGGTATTTCATTAGGAAAGAAGTGATTTTGATCTTCTTTTTCCTAATTGAATAATTGATTGATAATTCTTTGATTTAGTTTTGATTAATTATTTAATTTGGAATTGTTTATGTAATTAATTAAAAGGATCAATTTTTTTTCATTAATCTTGAAGTGTCCGAATAATTTAAGTTCATTAATAAGGATAATTTGACTTTATTTTAGCTTATACCAATTTAGTTTATTATTTAAAGACTGATTTAATTTAAGGAATATGGAAATAAGGAATTACGGTGAATTAATTAAAATAAAAGTTGACTAATGAATAATAATAAGAAGATGTTTATTGGTCTTACGATGACCATGGCGATAAGATAAAATAAGTTTACAAGTTAAGAAGTGGACGCCTGTTTGGTGATACACGGGTCGCCAGACTAGGTTAAGTCAAAGCCACTGCCCTACTGCGGTTTTTGGGCAGTTCTAGATTTTAGGATGTGTAGTCATCTAAGTAGTAGTACACTGGCTACTATTTAGGAGTTATGCCCATAGCTTAGGCTTAGTTCTTGCAAAGGAGAGCTACGGGTAGGATACACGGGTTCTACCCGGCTCATTTTAGGAAAGTTGGGATGTACACGGGCATCCGTACGAGCTATAATGACTGGTCCATGGATTATTAAAGATAAGTTAAGTATGGTACTTGGGTAATAATATGAAAAGATAAGTTACCACTGGGATGATTACGGTATTTTCGTGTGACTTGTTATTTATAATGCATAATATGATATGTTTCCGCTGCGTATGTTTGATTAATGTTGCTATTTGAGATGATATTTGATGATTATCCATTGATTTTATGTGATTTATTCTTAGATTCTTTCTATTATATGATTTATGGTTCCACATTTAAGTGGGACAACCTAGTTACTCGCCACTGACAGTAGGACCCCCCATTTGAGGTGATGATGCAGAAGCTTGATTGGGCACTCGTATGGGTCGGTTTGTGCGTTTTTGCAAGATTCCTAGAGGAAACCCAAGCTTTACTTTATTTTCTAGTTTATTTCTTTTTCGATTTCACCCAGCTTCTTTGGAACAGACTTCTTACATAGTTGTTTATTAGTGAGTTTTGAATAATATTTTCATTTTAAAACTTCCATTAGTTAATAATAAATAAAGTAATTTCTCCAATTTACGTTTAAAAGTTTGGATTAATTAATATTTTAGAATGTTTATGTTTGGTAATGATCCAATTGTCGATTTGCTTCGTAAATTGACAAATTATAAAAGTCGGGTCGTTACAGTTGTTTTTAGAACATAGGTTAAGACCCTAATGTTCCATGTAAGACGATTGCTTTATGATTCATGAGTGCAACTTAGCCTAAAACGGAAAACCTTAGCGAGTGAAGCCAAGGGTAGAAGCCTGGGATAAGATATTTTACCTTTTTCGAGCTTTTCTCAACGTGTAGTATGTGTGTTTTTACTAACCAAGTTATTGTATTGTAGCATGTCGACTCCTCAACGTCACTCCTGCTTCAGACCCCGAGCTCTAGAGGATGCTATCCTCAATTTGGCTTAGAAGAGTGTCCAACCTTCGAGCAATCGGTCTTCGTTTGATCAGATCGCGCGTCTTCGACCACCAGTCTACGATGGGGTAGCAGAACTGACTGTTCTCAAGAATTGGATTCGAGAAATGAGGAAGTTGTTCGACGCCTTTGCCTGTCCTGAACGTGAAAGGGTTCCTATAGCAACCTACTACTTGAGAGGCGAGGCTGACAATTGGTGGAGTACCATGAGAGCTAATCCTGAGACGGAGTAGGCTATGGACTAGAAAGACTTCACCGAGAAGATTCAAGAACGGTTCTACCCGGACGAGTTGAGGTGGCAAAAACAAGAGAAGTTCCTGACTCTCACCCAAGGGAGCATGTCCGTACATGCTTACACGGACAGATTTACAGAGTTGTCTCGGATCGCCACTGCAGTCATTCCTTCTGAAGATGAGAGAGTAAAGAGCTACATAAAGAAGATAGATCCTCGCATTCGGGTTCATGTGATTAGTAGTGGAGCATCGTCATTCCAGAGGGCATATGAAGTGGCTCTGGAGATTCATGCGTCGATCGCCAAGGAGGAATCAGCTAGGAAGAGGGTGTCTTCGGTTCTAAAGCCGACACCAGCGAAGAAGCCTTGGTTTGAACCTACTCAAAAGTCTTAGCAGAGTGCTCGACCAGCTCCCGGTCAAGGCCCGAGAATTTGTCAAGGTTGCAAGAAGTACTATCACCCGAGCAAGAGATGTGGTGGGTCTCCGATCATGTGCTTTGAATTCGGTCAGGAGGGTCACAAATTGGTGTTCTGTCCTACGAAGCGACCAGCTGCAACAAACAACCAAGCGCCAGTGATGAACAAAATCTTTTGCATGACTTAGGAGGAGGCAAATGCTCAGCCAGATGTGGTCACGGGTACCTTCCTTGTCCATAATCTTAATACATATGTTTTGTTTGATACGGGTGCCACTGTGTCAATTGTTGCAAGATCTTTTGTTGTAAAAGCTAACCTGACGGGAGAGTCTCCTGTCGAATCTGTCAGAACTCTTCCTTCGAGAGATGATTTTCCCTGTCATCGGGAATATAAGAATGTTCCCATTGTTATCTCGGGAGAGCAGTTCGATGCTGATTTGAAAGAGTTCCCTCTAATAGAGTTCGACGTTATCTTAGGGATGGATTGATTAGCAATGTATCAAGCAGCAATTCGATGTCGTGATCAAGCCATTACTTTGCATGGACCCAATGCAAAAAGGGTAACCCATGTCGGGAAGCCATGAGCAAAGGTTAGAAGGTGGTGTCTGCAATGAAGATGCGTAGCATGCAGCGCAAGGGTGAAGTAGTTTCCCTTTGTCAAGTCAAGGATGTATCTAAAGAAGAACAGTTGGAAACAATTCCGGTTGTTAGAGACTATGCAGACGTCTTTTCCGAAGAGTTGCCAGGGATACCACCGGAACGTGAAGTGGAGTTCAACATAGATTTGGTGCCTGAAACAGCGCCAATCTCGAAGGCTCGGTATCGTATGACACCTGTAGAACTTAAGGAGGTGAAGACCCAAATACAGGAATTGATCGACAAGGGTTTCATAAGGCCCAGCGTGTCTCCTTGGGGTGCTCCGGTATTGTTTGTTAAGAAGAAAGATGGCAGTATGCGATTATGCATACATTACCAGGAACTTAATAAGGTGACAATCAAGAACAAGTATCTGTTGCCCAGGATAGAAGATTTATTTTAGCAACTGAAGGGAGCCAACGTGTTCTCCAAGATTGATATCAGGTCGGGGTATCATCAGATTCCAGTCAAGCCGGAAGATATACACAAGACAGCTTTTCGCACCAGATACGGGCATTATGAATTTGAGGTGATGCCGTTCGGGTTAACTAATGCTCCAGCAGTCTTCATGGACATGATGAACCGGACTTTCCATCATCGCTTGGATGTGTATGTGGTAGTGTTTATCGATCAAATCCTTATATATTCAAAGGTTGAGCAAGACCACATTCGACATCTACATATGGTGGTAAACATTTTACGAGATCTGAAGTGGTTCGCTAAGTTATCAAAGTGCGAGTTTTGGATCAAGGAAGTAGCCTTTCTAGGGCATGTGATGAACGTAGACGGTGTCAAAGTAGACCCAATCAAGATAAAGGAAATTGTGGAATGGCATAGTCCTAAGAATGTGGCTAAAGTCCGAAGTTTTCTTGGCCTAGCAGGTTACTATCGGAGATTTGTAAAAGATTTCTCCAGGATAGCAGCATGGATTGCATATTCTTGTGGACGAATCGATGCGAGGAGGCGTTCCAGACACTCAAGCAGAGCCTTGTCACCGCATCAGTTCTTACTTTGTCGAATGAAGGTGTGGGATACAAGGTATACAGTGATACGTCTAAGAAAGGTTTGGGGTGTGTTCTGATGCAAGAAGGAAAGGTTATTGCATACGCTTCAAGGCAACTCAAGGTGCACGAGCACAAATACCCTACTCACGACCTAGAGTTGGCGGCCGTAGTGTTCGCTTGGAAGATATGGCGACATTATCTTTATGGAGCGACTTGCAAACTATTCACTGATCACAAGCGTCTGAAGTACATCTTCACTCAGAAGGAGCTCAACATGAGGCATCGACAATGGCTCGAGTTAATCAAGGACTATGACCTCTCAGTTGATTATTGTGAAGGGAAGGCCAATCGGGTAGCAGATGCCCTTAGTCACAAAGATCAGCATTCACTTAATAGGATGGCGATTTTGCCAAAGGAAATCTGTGTGTTGATCTTCGCAGGATGGATATTGAGATGGTAATGTCGGGATCTACGTGAATTTATCTCAATGCTATGAGTGTTGAACCCAGTTTGTATCAAGAGTTACGAGAGAGCCAGAAAAAGGACCCGCAGCTCGAGAAAATTCGTGAAGCCAAACTTCAAGGCAAAGCAAATGACTTCATGATTAGCTTAGACGGCAACAGATAATGGAGTTAAAGGTTTCTAGTTAAATTGTTTTCAACTAATGGATAATAAAACTTGCCCCGCAACAGGTAGTGTGTGCCCCAGAACTCGACTTTGAAAAATAAGATAATGGAAGAGGCTCACAATACTCCCTACTCAGTGCATCCAGGCGGATTATTGCAGCCATTGCCGATACCCACATGGAGGTTTCATTCCATATCCATGGATTTCGTGGTGAGCCTACCCGCGACGTTTATTGGTTTGGATACAGTTTGGGTGATCGTTGACCGTTTGACTAAAGTCGCCCGATTCATTCCGATGAAGGTAACTTGGTCGATGGAGAAGATGGCGGAAGCTTACTCATGGGAGATCATAAGGTTACATGGTGTACCAAAGGATATCGTGTCTGACTGAGATCCCCGATTCTTATCGCGTTTCCGGAAGTCGTTACAAGAAGCTTTTGGGATGAAGCTCAATTTGAGTACGGCATTTCATGCAGCCACAGATGGCCAGACGGAATGGACCATTCAAACGCTAGAGGATATGTTATGGGCTTGTGCGTTGGAATTTCAACAAACCTGGGTTAAATCTTTGAGTTTGGTGGAATTTTCGTACAAAAACAGTTATCATACTAGTATCAAGATGGCTCCTTATGAAGCTTTGTATGGGCGCAAGTGTCGCAGCCCTACTTGTTTGAGCAACATCAACGATGCCTTGGTGATTGGTCCTGATCACATCAAGGAGATGGTGGGGCAGATCAAGATCATGAGAACGAGGTTGCAGGCATCCCAGAGTCGATAGAAGTCGTATGCCGATCGTCGACGGAAGCCGTTAGAATTTCAAGTGGGTTATAAAGTTTTGTTGAAGGTGTCACCTATGAAAGGAGTGACTCGATTTGGCCAGAAGGGTAAGCTCAGACCCAAGTATGTAAGGTCATACGAGATTTTGGATAGGATCGGAGAAGTTGCTTATCGTTTGGCTTTGCCTCCGGATCTATCGAAGGTTTATGATGTGTTTCACGTATCTCAATTACGAAAATATTTAAATGCTCAATCCCATATTATTCCGGTGGAATCGTCATAGATTGAGCCGAATCTGACCTTCGAAGAGAAGCCAGTGCAAATTTTGGACCCCAAGGAACGCATGTTGAGACGCAAGGTGGTGCAATTGGTTCAAGTGATCTAGCGAAGCGAGCAGTAAGAAAAAGCCACTTGGGAGACAGAAGCTTCGATGAAGGCTATGTATCCCGAGCTTTTCGCAGCAGGTATGCTACGGATTTGGTTTTGTGTTTTGTGTGTTTTGTGTGTTAATTGTGCTTCTTTAAGTAAATTCCGAGGTCTGGCTAGAAGATTTCGTGGTAATTTAATGTGATTTCCTAATTCTAAGTCTGAATCCTGGATTTGAGGTTGGGTTTTCTTAATTTTGTCCTTGTTTTGAAATTGGGCCCAATGATCCAATTTAATTTCCCCTTGGCCATCCCTCTAACCAAAGCCAAGAGGAATATTTTTCTCCTTTTTATTTTGGTCTTATTTAGTTAATTGGATAATTTCATATCTAATTACTAATTCTTCTATTAATTATCCTATCTAATTAAAGGTCCAACTTTTATGACCCTTAGTGAATTTTCTCCTAAATTCTCTGAACAACCTCCCTCTTTTCCTCCCTTTCCTCACGGCACCCCCTCCCCTCTTATGTTATTAATTCTTTTAATACTTTTTATAATTATATAAGGGGTACTAATCATAAAACCATATTACTTTCTCTCAAAACTCTAAACCTCAACTAAAAACTCAAATTGTTGTGTGTGTGCCGTGTGACCTTGTGATATAAGCCAAAGATTTTCGAATCTTTTCCTCCTAATATAAGGTAACTAGACTAATCCACTTAAGAATGGATTAATTTATCATATAATTAGAATAGAGTTAAAAGATAATTGTAGAATTTAATCTTGAATACTGCCTTGAATTTTCGAACCTCACTAGATGTTTATGCATGATTGTTTGGTTTGTTCTTGGTTGAATCTTGATGTTCTTGAATGATTTTATGTAATTTAATTGTAGAACTATGAATTAAACAATGAGTTATATTTATTAATTGCATGTTTTAATTCGAATTTTTTTGCAAGATAATTGTTGGCAATTTATTTTGAGATTTTTGAACGATATGCATGATAAAATCATGAATTTTTATTGTATTTTTATGTTGATTTCATGATTAAAATATGCTTCATGATTTAATTAATTGTCTAACCAAAGTATGGATTTAAATTCATAATTATGCTTTTGTTCTTGAAAATGTCGAATGAAAAAGAATTTCAAGAAACATGAGATTTTCAAACTTTCTTGTTAATTTATGCTTGTATTATAATCTTGATCAAGATTTATTAATTAATTTATGGTTTAAAAATAATATCATGATTTAATCACTTTAATTAAGCAAAATCTTGAAAACTAATTTTGATCTTGTTATAACCTTGATGGCAAAATGTCCCCAAAATTTTGGGCTCTTTTAAATATTATTTAATTAATTAGTTAATTAATTAATTAGTTAATTAATTAATTATTATTTAATCAACTATTAATTTAGCACCATAGCAAGCCTAATTATTAATCTTAGCCCAAATCCTCTAGCCTTACCTTGTCAAAGACCACAGCCCAACCAAGCTACCTCACGGCCCCTTGGTCAAGTTTTGCACCAAAAATATAATTTTACATCTATCTTTTACTCTACCTAAAAATCTAGTCCTTATCCTAACCTTTCTACTAAAGTTTAGGAGACCAATTATCCCTCTAGTTCTAATATTCTACACGGCCAACAACAGCAACAACAACTTTCTACAATTTTTCTCCCTCTCTCAAAAACAAATTACAAAAACACCTAAACATCTCTATTGATTTATCAACCAAGAATTGAAGCAAGAATAGCAAAAAGAAACCAAGAAACGTGTCTTGCTCCCTTTGAAGATCGAACTAAACTCATCCACACTAGGTAATTAGATTGCGTTAAGTTATTTAGTATAATAGATTAGTGATATAATTCTTGGAATAGGTTTAGAACTATATAGAATTGCTTAGAATTGTGTGAATTGTATTTTGAACTAATTGCTAGTATACTAGGGTGCATGTTGAGTGGTTCCTATGTAATTCAATGATATTTCGTTAAATTATTTACATTTTCTATTATAACCCATGCTTGTTCCATGATTCTTGCTAATTAAAATTAATGAAAATAATTATTGAATGGTTATATGTGTTGTTTGAATGTGAGCCGTGTATTGCATCTTTTGTTCGAATATTTTCCATGAAAAAAACTTGATCTTTTTGTTAAAGTCTGGATCTACTAATAGTCCTTAATGATATTTTTAAATTAATTCTTTATCTAGCATAGTTCTTGAATCATGAAAACTTAATCTTGATTATTCTTTTATGGAAATCGTGAGACTTTTATGGAAATCGTGAGATAATTTGTCTAAGCAACTTCATGGCTCGAAAATGTTGAATATAAAATAAGGTATTAATTTTTATTTAAACAATATAGTATTCTAAATTTAATCTTGATATTTCTAGAATTTAGAAAGAAAGAATTTATTGTGATGATTTTATGAAAAAGCCGAGTGGTATTATGAAATAAAAGAGATGATTTTTACTTGTTTTCTTGATAAAAGATTAGTGTTTGAGCTTATTTCTTGAAATTATCTTAATTAATAACTTAAAGCTTGTATTATCATTTAGATTAAAAGAGAATTTTGATTATTTTAGTTCGGAAATGTCGAGTGTAACAAGGGAACAAAAGGCTAGATTTTTATAATTCAATTAATCAAAAGATTAGAATTTAGTTGCAAACTTGAAATTATTTTGGTATATTTAAACTTGTGTAATATGTTGATGATTGAATTGATCTATATGAATTATGGTGATGGATTGTTATATTGATGATCTCGGAAAGGCCGTGAACTATTGGTAAGTAATGGGTAAGTTTTGAATTCTATTTGTTATCTATGATTACATTACGTCGTTGAATCATGTTTGTTACATATTTCCATGCATGAACTCGTTGGTTTGAATAGTAAAGTTGCATGAGAATTTTCGTGTGTTTATGGTCTAGAAGTCGTGTAAGTCGTGTCTTGACCTAGAGTTTTGAGTGGATAAAGTTGAACTAGAATTGATTAAAAGTCAAGTCGTGTCAAAAGAAGTTAAAATTGTGAACTAGAAAAGTGAACTTGAAAAGATAATTAATCTATGAAGTGACCGCCCATCTAGTGGCTAAAGACCCAAGAACATGGGTATAGTCGATGCCACTGTCCCTTCTGCGGTTTTGGGACAATTCTGGATCCCAGTGCTGGGGAAGTAGATCCTTTGTGGTTGACCCGACATGAGACAAGGAAAGTTGGGGGAAGTAGATCCTTCGTGGTTGACCCCTTACGAGCATATGACTGTGTCATGGATTAGCACCTTGAAATGAACTAGAACTTGATAACTAATAATCAGAAGCCTAGAGTTGGTAATGTCCAGATTTGGTTAGTCTCGTTATAGCATTCTATTGAGTCTTATTTCCGCTGCGTACTTGAATTGAATATTATAGTGTTTCTTGCTATGATTGTTTGAATGTTCTGTGGATTTATTTTAATAATTATGTTTCTAATTGTGTTCTACTGATTAAGTAGAACAATCTAATTACTCCCCACTAACTGTGAACCCCAAATTCCCTTTTCAGGCACTAATGAAGAATAAGTGGGTAACGCAAGGGCTGGGATTGTGAGCGGCGAGATTTAGTTGATTAGTTATTCTATAATAATTCTAGCCTTTGTAATAGAGATTTTATGGAATTTCTTCTTTTTGTTATTAATGCACTTTGGACATGTTGAGTTTTGAATCATAAACTTTTAATTAAATTTTGATACGTATAGTTGTTTTCTCCGAAAACAACGTTGACAAAATACGGGTCGTTACTGTTGGTACCAGAGCTTAATTTTTAGGTTACTTCACCAAAAGTAACCCGTGAGATTGTGTTCTTTGTTACCCGAGAGTTGACTTATTTAGCTTTGCCATAGGAACTTAAGTGAGTGTTGACTCAGGTAGAAACTTTGTGATAGGCAATTTTTGTTCTTTTTGCGATTAACTAACTTTTATTTGTTCTTTTATTTTCTTAACATGGGTACTACTTTGTAGAATGGCAAGCCCGGGACGATCACTTGGTAGTCGCGATCGACGTCGCCTGCTTGAAGGTGCGATCATCAGCTTAGCTCAGAGAGGACCACATTCATCTGGTGGTCAGTCCACATTTGATCGGTTTTCCCGTCATCGACCTCATACCTATGACAGCACAGCTGATCCTGTGGTGCTCGAAAGCTGGATTCGGGAGATGAGGAAATTATTCGATGTGACTGATTGTCCGGATGAAGAACGATTCCAAATCGCTAGCTATTACCTGCGATTAGAAGCTAATAATTGGTAGATGACAGTTTGTCCACAGGGAAGATCTGTGAGAGGCATGCCTTGGGAAGAATTCATTGCTAAGCTGCTTGAGCGATTCAACCCCGATGAACTTAGGTGGCAGAAACAAGAGGAGTTCCTGATGCTCACACAGGGAACTATGTCAGTGCAGGCTTACACTGATAAGTTTGCAAAACTGTCCAGATTTTCTACTACATCGATACCTTCTGAAGCGGAGAGATTGAAGAGGTATATTAAGAAGCTGGATCCCCATATCAGGGTGCACGTCATCAGTAGTGGTGCGACAACATTTCAGAAGGCTTACGAGGTGGCCTTGGAGATTCACGCATCCTTGGCCGAGGAAGAAGCTTGCAGGAAGAGAGTCACTGTGAGCCAGCCACCGCCAGCAGCAAAGAAGCCTCGGTTTGAGCCACCCCAGAGGCCGCAGCAGCAGAGTAACTCAACAACCAGATTTCAGGGGAATCGAGTCTGCAAGGGTTGCCAGAAGGAGCTACACCCAAGCAAGAAGTGCGATGGATCTGTAGTGGTGTACTATACATGTGGACAAGCAAGGCATAAGTCTTGGGTTTGTCCGCAAAGTAAGCCCCCAACGACTGAAAACAAGGCACCAGTAAAGAATCGTATCTTCTGCATGACGCAAGAGGAAGCTGATGCACAACTGATAGTCTGTATTTAATTAGTATTTTTCGTAGTCTTTATTAATTTATTTTCTATTTTTATTTAGTTTTTGTTAGCATTTTTAGGCTTTTTAGCTTAGTTTTACTTTTGTAGCCCCCTTCCCCTTTCTATGTGATTTCCTCTATTTTGCCTTGTTTCTGCGTTTTCTTCCCTTTTTGCAGGTCCCGAGTTGATTTCGGAACCCGAGGAAGCGAACCGGGAACCTCGAGGAAACCACATGTCCTATATGCTTGTTGGTGCTAAATTTTAAGGGCCTCAGCGGGCGCTGGAAATCCCTCAACGCCCGCTGGGATGAATCATGGTGAATGTTGAAAGTCAGGCCTCAGCGGGCGCTGGGAATTCCTCAGCGCCCGCTGAGATGGATTTTGTCACTCAAGTATTTTGCAAGGAAAAAAGGCAGAAGGCCTTCTATGCCATGGCAGCGGCCGCTGATTTTGCAGCCTCCACACAATCACAAGCACCAAGAGAAGACAGCGGCCGCTGACCATTTTTTAGCGCCCGCTGTCCCCTCCCCTATTTTGAGGCAGTAGCACTCCCAGAATTGGCAGCGGCCGTTGCCCCAACTCAGCGCCCGCTGCCATTAGTCTTCCAAGCACTGCAGGCCTACTGATATAGGTGTCAGCGGGCGCTGTCATCGCCTCAGCGCCCGCTGAACTGGCTCTGCTCGTTTTTTTTAGCTTATTTCTTTTATTTTTGGGAGAAGTATATATACCTTTTTACTCCCTTTTTGTGAGGGGATGACATTTTTAGGATATTTTCAGAGTAGTTAACCTAAGTTTTTAGTAGTTTCTCTCCTTTCTCTCTCCTAAATTTCCATAGATTTTCATTTCAAGTCTTAGATAAATTGTAGAAGTTCATGCTTTTGGTTGGGAAATTACATTGATCATCACATTGTTCTACTTATTGATATTGAAGCTTCACTTGTAACATTTCTCTACTCTTTCCTTATTTATTTGCACTTAGTTGATTATTTCCTTGATGTTTTTATGATTGTTTATTGTTAAATTCCATAGTTTGTCCTTATTTTCATGCTTGGCGTTAGTTTTAATATGTTAATTATGTTTTCCTTATTTGTTCTAGCCATGTGTGAGTAGTCTCATTGCTAGGGTTTGGGGTGAAACCTCTCAAAATCCTCCATGTTATGTTTTAGTTATTTCTTGGCCTTGGTTGTGTTAATGTCGGTACCGAAGGTTCGTTGATGTTGAGTCTTATGTTTAGATAGCATTAGATTCTTAGGAGAATCCCCACCTAAGGACCGAAAGGTGAACGTGGGTGATGACTCCCTTCGCCCGATTGATGGAAGCACCACGAAAGTTGGGCCTTCGATCAAGGGAAAGTTACCGGTCTTCGTGATTTTGTGCTTAGGACTTGTTAGACGTGTCGCTGCACGAAAGTGAGTTATATATGTCTTTCCGGTCATCGTACTAGCTCGAAGGAGTGGTACGATCATAGAACGACCTCCCCTTATCCATGACCTAAGTCTAAGTTTTGACCGATCCATAATTCATGGTGGTGTCGAGTCGTTAATCCCCTAACCTTAGTATTTATTTCCTTGTTTTAGACCCCTATTTTAGTATCTTGTAGTTAATTGACTTCCAATCTTTGAATCCATTTCGACTTAGCTTGTCTATGCTCATTGTCCTTGGTCAATAAACGTTATTCTCTAGGGTTCGACCCTTACTTGCCCTTACTAGCATTAGTAAGCCCGAGTTAGGAAATTCACTTTTGGTAGGCTCGATGACGGCCTATCAAATTTTGGCGCCGTTGCCGGGGAATAACGGAATTTGTTGCTATAGATTTACTTGAGTTTGACTGGACTTTGTCTTCTTTTATTTCATTTGCTACCTGATTGTGTGAATTGTTATTGCTAACGTTTTTGTTTAGCAGTTTATGACACGCAGAACTCGTAGCTTACCAGTCTTCCCATTAATCCCAGAAATCAACCGTTATTTGAGGGATCTGAGAAAGGCTACTAGTGCGCAAAACATTGAGCAACTCGAATCTGAGTTGCAATCAAAGTCATCTGGTAGTCCTTGTTCTATTTCTTCAGTCATGGCTGATACGCCACCACCTCCACAACACACAATGAGGGATTTCCGCCACCCGGAATCCTTCGAACTTCGTAGCGGGATTGCTTTGCCCGCTACGGCTGCAAATCATCATGAATTTTCACCACATCTCATCCGGATGGTGAAAGATTCACAGTTTGGGGGAAACTCGACCGAGTGTCCTTTCTCTCATCTCGACAACTTTTTGGAACTGTGCTCCACGGTCAAGCACAACAATGTTCAACCCGAGTTTATACGGATGCACATGTTCCAATTTTCATTAACTGATAAGGCTAAGCACTGGATTCGCTCACTTCCCGAGGGATCCTTGACTACATGGGATGCTATCACCAAAGCATTCCTTGAAAAATATTGTCCTCCGGAGAAAACTTCGGAAATGAGGAGAAAAATATCGGGTTTTTCTCAAGAGGAGGACGAAACTCTCGGGGAAGCATGGGAGCGCTTTAAAGAACTCCTCCGCTCATGCCCTCACCATGGCTTTAGTGATGGCATAGCCTACATGACATTTTACGATGGTCTTAATCCTGTTTCCAGGGGGTCACTTGGACTCCGGTACGAGTGGTAGGTTGATGAAGGTCCCTCTATCTGAAGTTAGGCCAATGATCGAGGAGGTTGCTAAACAGTTCAAATGGGGTGGGTCGAGACGTGTTGTTCCCAAGGCGACATCTCGATCCGATCAAGGTCTTGACGATGTTAATGCTGATTTGGATTTCTTGACACGGAGACTTGAGAAAGCACATTTTGCCGCCTCAAGTTCTGAATCTCAGCCTTCTCTTTCTTGCGACATGTGTGGAGGAAACGACCACCTGTCTTCTTATTGCAGCTCCTCGATGGAGCAAGTCGCTATGATGGGAGCACGGAATGATCCGTACTCTAACACTTACAATCCCGGTTGGAAAGATCACCCCAATTTCAGCTGGAAGAACAATAATCAACAACAACCATACCGCCAACAACAACCGTATCAACCGAGGGACCAACAAGCTCCAGCACCTTATCGCCCTCCAGGTTTCAATCAGGGTCCTTCTCCTCAAAGGCCACCATATACCTCTCCCGTTCCTTAGAAATCTAGCCTTGAGACAGCTCTAGAGACCTTTATGCAGCATCAGACCAAGGCTAATTCAGATAATGACCGAAAAATGAACGAGATGAGCACTTCGATCAATCAACTGCAAACTCATAATAAAATGATCGAAACTCAACTTGCTCAAATAGCACAACAAGTTGGGAATTCCAATAATTCTTCAAGTTCTCAATTTCCAGGGCAACCGATCACTAATCCGAAGGAACAAGCAAAGGCAATAACACTGCGATCGGGTAAGGATTATGCGGGTCCATCCATGGTTTTAGATGAGGGTGCCACAAAAGTGAGTAAAGAGGGAGTTGTTGACGATATGTCAATTGATTTTTAGAGCGGAGCGCATGAGAGTGAGCCATAAAGTGAGGATAGTGTTGCACCTCCAAAAGAAAATATTGTTGTAAAAGCACCGATGAAACCGTATGTGCCACCGGTTCCTTTCCCCCATCGGATCGTTGAGAAGAAGTTAGGCGAGAAATTTTCTAAGTTTCTCGAGGTCATGAAGGGTCTTCAAGTAAACATCCCTTTTCTTCATGCTTTGTCCCAAATGCCGGCTTATGCCAAGTTCTTGAAGGAACTTCTCTCGAACAAGAGCAAATTAGAGGAGCATGCCACCATTTCACTTCCTATGGAGGTGAGTGCTATTCTTCAAAACAAGCTTCCCGAGAAGCTTGGTGATCCTGGCAGTTTCTCTATACCGGTGAAAATCGGTGATCTTCAAAGAAAAAATGCTCTATGTGACTTGGGAGCAAGTGTGAGTCTTATGCCTTTGACTATGGCCCACAAGCTCAATATAGGTGGCTTAAAGCCCACAAAAATGTCTATTCAGCTTGCCGTCGCTCGGTAAGATTACCTCTAGGAGTTCTAGAAGATGAGAAGATGTCCCGGTGCAAGTGGGACGAGTTTTTATCCCTTGTGATTTTGTCATAATGGATATGGAGGAAGATGCCAAGGTTCCCTTGATATTGGGGAGGCCTTTCTTGAAAACGGCGGGCGTCGTTATCGATGTGAAGGATGGTCATTTGAGTCTAAATGTCGGGGAGGAAAAGATCACTTTCTCATTCTCAAAGGCAATGAAAATGCCTATTACGGATGCAATCCTTCGCATCGACACCATCGATACTACTACGATGGAATTTTCTGAAATGATCGAGGTCGCAGACCCATTGCGATCATTGATCTCTGACGGAGCGGTCTTCGACACTGATGAAAGCCGGGGGTATAAAAAAATTCTTGATGGCACCCCGGTTAGCACTGATGCTGAGCTCGAGGTCCTCCGGGTCGAGGGTAAGGAGGAGAGGACTACGCCTCCTCCAAAGGTAGAGTTGAAACCTCTTCCCTCTTTACTTAAGTATGTGTATTAAGAACGAGAAGGGTGAAACTATCTTGACAAGATCGGTTACGGGTTGGAGAATGTGTATTGATTACACTAAACAAATCAACCCGTAAAGATCACCTTCCCCTTCCGTTCATTGATCAAGTTTTGGAGAGATTGGCTAATCATACCCGTTATTGCTTTTTGGATGGATTCTCGGGATTTTTCCAAATCCCGATTCATCCCGATGATCAGGAAAAAACCACGTTTACATGCCCCTTTGGTACCTTTGCATATCGAAGGATGCCGTTTGGGCTATGTAATGCACCTTCGACTTTTCAAAGGTGCATGATGGCTATTTTTTCTAACATGCTAGAAACATCCATAGAAGTTTTTATGGATGATTTCTCTGTTTGTGGTTCGTCTTTTGACACCTGCCTTGCTAACTTGGTGAATGTGTTGAAACGGTGTCAAGAGGCGAACTTGGTTCTAAATTGGGAAAAATGCCACTTCATGGTCGAAGAGGGCATTGTTCTCGGGCATGTAATTTCATCTAGGGGCATCGAGGTCGATAGGGCCAAGGTTGATGTCATTGAGCGTCTCCAAACCCCCACCACTGTCAAAGGGATTAGGAGTTTTCTTGGACACGCGGGTTTTTACCGCCGTTTTATAAAAGACTTTTCAAAAATGTCCAAGCCCTTGACTCAATTATTGCATAAGGATGCCCCTTTTGTGTTTTCTAATGATTGTTGTGTAGCATTTCAGGAACTGAAACAAGCTCTAGTTACTACTCCTATCATTCAGCCCCCGGACTGGGAGCTTCCTTTTGAGCTAATGTGCGATGCATCGGACTATGCTGTAGGTTCGGTGCTCGGACAACGGAAGGACGGCAAGTTGCATGCCGTCTACTACACAAGCAAGACTCTAGATGAAGCTCAACGCAATTATGCCACTACGGAGAAAGAGCTTCTTGCAATTGTCCACGCCATGGAAAAATTTAGGTCTTACTTGGTCGGTTCCAAAGTCATAATCTTCACCGACCACTCAGCCTTTAAGTACTTAATGGCCAAGAAAGACACTAAACCTCGGCTCATCCGGTGGATCTTGTTGCTACAAGAGTTCAATATTGAAATCCGAGACAAAGCCGGGGCCGAAAATGTTGTAGCCGACCATCTCTCTCGGTTACCTTTATGCGAGGAGGGTGAGGTCATTCCAATCAACGATTCATTTCTTGATGACCACCTCCTTGTTGCCTTGGCAATCCCTGCTCCTTGGTATGCGGACATTGTTAACTATCTTGCTTATGAGATTATGCCCTCCGATTGGGGGTATCAAAAAAAGCGGCGTTTCCTGCATGACGTTCGCCAATACTATTGGGACGACCCTCTTCTGTTCAAAAGAGGTGCTGATGGACTTTTTCAGAGGTGTGTCCCCGATGATGAGATTGCAAGTGTTATTAGCATGTGCCACTCTTCTCCTTGTGGAGGACACATGGGTGCTGACAAGACTACGTCGAGGATCTTGCAATCTGGATTTTTCTGGCCTACCATGTTCAAGGACACTTGGAGCATGGTGAAGGCGTGTGACCGGTGCCAACGTACCGGCAATATTTCAAACCGTCATGAGATGCCCCTCAACAGCATTCTTGAACTTGAAATCTTCGATGTTTGGGGCATCGACTACATGGGACCCTTTCCCTCATCTTATGGCAACCAATATATTTTGGTCGTGGTAGACTATGTGTCTAAATGGGTGGAAGCCATTGCCTCGGTCACCAATGATGCAAAGGTAGTTATTAAGTTGTTTAAAACCATCATTTTCCCGAGGTTTGATGTTCCCCGTGCTGTCATTAGTGATGGAGGATCACATTTTGCGAAGCGAACACTCCAATCCTTGTTCTCAAAATATGGTGTTAAGCATAAGGTTACCTTGGCCTATCACCCTCAAACGAGCGGGCAAGCAGAAATTTCAAACCGGCAAATCAAAATGATCCTTGAAAAGACCGTCGATCGGTCTCGAAAAGATTGGTCAACTAAGCTCGATGACGCTCTTTGGGCGTATAGGACAGCATACAAGACTCCCATAGGCACAACCCCTTACAAGTTGGTCTATGGCAAGTCTTGTCACCTACTAGTTGAGCTCGAGCATCGCGCACATTGGGCGATCAAAGCACTCAACTTCGATCTCCAATCTGCGGGGGAGAAGCGGATGCTCGACCTGCATTTACTTGAGGAATTGAGGCTTGATGCATACGAAAATGCTCGAATCTACAAGGAACACACCAAGTCTTGGCATGACAAGCATATCCTCCATAGGGAGTTCCATGAAGGGGACAAGGTCCTATTGTTCAATTCTCGGCTTAGGTTGTTCCCCGGAAAGCTCAAGTCGAGGTGGAGTGGTCCCTTTACGGTTCGGAAAGTCTACCCCTATGGGGCGGTTGAGATTGGAAATGATGGAACCGCCCCTTTCAAAGTGAATGGGCAACGCTTAAAAGCCTACTACGGAGGCCAACCTCCGGAAGCTGCCCTTGTGATCCACTTAGACGAGTTTGATGTTACTCCCGTTGAGGAGTAGGGCCGACTCGGTCATTTCGTCAGGCTCGGGACGTTAAACAAGCGCTTGTGGGAGGCAACCCTCAATTTATTGCTTTTTAGGATAGTTTAGTTTGTTTCTTTGCATTGTAATTATTAAAAAAATAATAATGATGATGATGAGAGAAAAGATTGAGTAGTGCCTTCACACATTTTGTGCAAATATGTGATCTTTACATATGTCCATGAATGTGTGTTAGAAAAAGGGAGCACTTGAAAAAAAAAAAATATCATGAGTGAGTGTAAAGAAAATGAGAGATTTCCTTCATTGAACTTCCGAATACATCAACGAGTGTGGTTTTGGCCCTTTGGGCCACTATACATGTTGATGTATCCCTTAGGATGCAATGAAGAAAAGATGTTCTAAATCTGAGATTCTGGTGCAATTCTTAAGTTAAATCTGCTGAAAAATTTTGCTACAGGTCAGGTTCAGCGGGCGCTGAATTTTCACCAGCGCCCGCTTGCACAATGCTCAAAATGTTCCAGTAGCAAAACTTTTCATTACAGCGGACGCTGGACCTCATTCAGCGGCCGCTGATTAGTTTTGCCAAAAACTTCCAGTAGCTAAAAAAATTCACAGCAGCGGGCGCTGTCCCATTATCAGCGTCCGCTGAGGGATATGTTCAATTTTTCCAGTAGCAAAAATTTTGAGGAAAGCGGGCGCAGGCCAATTCTCAGCGCCCGCTGAGAAACTTGCACTCCTTTTTCCAGTAGCCTCAAAAATGACTACAGCGGGCGCTGGCCCATTCTCAGCGCCCGCTGATGGGCTTTGTTATAATCTCTAGAACCATTTAAAAAGGGGTCAGCGGCCGCTGGGTTTAAGTCAGCGCCCGCTGATGTCGAACTGTATTAAACAACAGGGTTCAGAAATCGTCATTTTTCACGAACAAAACCTAAAACACACGAATTCTCCCCTATTTTCTCTCAAACCCTAACACTCCAACTCCCTCAAATCTCACTCAAACTCACTCAAATCTCCATCATTCTTCTTCATTATCATTCACATACTTCGATTCTCCATCTCATCACTATTCTCTCTCACCTTCTCACATAAAATTCGAACCCTAGGTTCGAATTTCTTCAAAAAAAAAAAAAAAAAAAAGAGGGGGTGGGTCGAAAAAAAAAAGAAAAAAAACAAGAGCAAGGGACGATCCTTGGGTTACTTTTGGCTCATTCATCAACAACACCAAGGAGGTTATCTAGAGTGTTTTCATGCTCTAGTTGGGTATTTTCTAAAACCCTAATTTTCTAACTTTGTTATTTTCAACTTAGTTCGAATCTTAGGTTTTCATTTATGCTTTGCAATTGTTGTTGAATTTTTGAGTCCCTAATTGTAGTCTTAGATTGTTGTTTTGCTTTATGTTGTTGAATATTACGACTTGGACTTGTGTTGGTGCAAAATTTTTGACTTGTGTGATTTTGTGAATTCGAGGCACTTGGGTTTAGGCCTCTTGTTCATTGACTGGTTAGGGAAGTAATCTAGCTGAATTTTTTTTTTAGTTAGTTTTCGGCCCTCGTTTAATCAGTCATGAGTGAGCCACGAAAAAAGAAAAGAAATGACCGACCAGGTACCTCAGACCCGACCCAAAATGCTGATGCCCCACCACAACCACCACCCCCCATTAGGATTCCGCAGGCCATTTCGCCCCACCCGATTTTATGATGCGCGCCCTTGTCTGGCGCTGCAGATCACCAGGGAAATGCAAACCCTGTTCACGAACTTTGGGTGGGAGAACTTGACTAACCCCAACATGGCCGAATACACGTACCCACCGTTGGCCTGTGAATTCCTCAGCACATTGACCTATACAGAGATACAATCCACCACTAACATACCGGAATACCAAATATCCTTCCGATTGTTCAATGATCGCCATACGATTACCATTTCCCAGCTCAATGAATACCTCGGATGTGACCCGACCAACCCCATTACTGATTTTAGTCCTAAAAACTTTCCTGACTTTAACCCGCTTGCCTTTTGGCGTGCGATTACGGGTGAGGATCGTTTTGATTCTACGTGGGCGGTCGCCAGCGCGATTAATCACCTTGCCCTCCGACTTTTTCATCGCTTGTTGACCTACTCAATCTTCTCCAAAAAGGAGGTTGGGAAGATCAACAAAGATGAGTTGCTTTGTATCTACTTAGCAACAACCCCATCCCCGTTGGGTAAGGTGAACATGGGTCACTTGTTGGTCAAGCGCATGCTTGCCCAAACAAGAGACCTTAAGATGACCGCTGACATCACATTGGGTGGCTTCGTGACTATCATAGCTAGGAAACTTGGGTATTCACATTTCATTGATCAATTGGAAAAACCTTCTGACATCCGGTTCTTTGACAAGTACGACTTCCTTAACCAAGCTTTCATTAAAAACACCAACCGGGAAGGCACAATCAGCGCCCTGGTCCGCGGGAGACATCACTACTACTTGCCTAATCCCGAGATAACTAGGTTTGATCGGGATAACCCATACATAATCCCTGCGGAACCTGTGGCCCAGCATGATGCAAATATATTACAGGGGCCCCCGGTTGTTGTCGCTGAAGAAGTCGAACAACCAGCACCAGAACCACCACTAGCACAACCCATCCCAACCCCGCCGCAATTTGATTTTGCGGCAGCCTTCGAGGCCCTATCCCAGCAGCAAAATGCTGCCTATGCTTCTATTAACGCTAACATTACGGAGATGCGTTCTGATTTGCACCGTCTCCGTATACAGACAGACCAGATGTATGACTACCACGTGTCGGAAGGGCACTTCTTCCGACACCCTTCCCAGCAGCAAAAGCCGAGTGGTATTATGAAATAAAAGAGATGATTTTTACTTGTTTTCTTGATAAAAGATTAGTGTTTGAGCTTATTTCTTGAAATTATCTTAATTAATAACTTAAAGCTTGTATTATCATTTAGATTAAAAGAGAATTTTGATTATTTTAGTTCGAAAATGTCGAGTGTAACAAGGGAACAAAAGGCTAGATTTTTATAATTCAATTAATCAAAAGATTAGAATTTAGTCACTCAAGTATTTTGCAAGGAAAAAAGGCAGAAGGCCTTCTATGCCATGGCAGTGGCCGCTAATGGATTCCCAGCGACCGCTGATTTTGCAGCCTCCACACAATCACAAGCACCAAGAGAAGACAGCGGCCGCTGACCATTTTTCAGCGCCCGCTGTCCCCTCCCCTGTTTTGAGGCAGTAGCACTCCCAGAATTGGCAGCGGCCGCTGCCCCAACTCAGCGCCCGCTGCCATTAGTCTTCCAAGCACTGCAGGCCTACTGATATAGGTGTCAGCGGGCGCTGTCATCGCCTCAGCGCCCGCTGAACTAGCTCTGCTCGTTTTTTTTAACTTATTTCTTTTATTTTTGGGAGAAGTATATATACCTTTTTACTCCCTTTTTGTGAGGGGATGACATTTTTAGGATATTTTCAGAGTAGTTAACCTAAGTTTTTAGTAGTTTCTCTCCTTTCTCTCTCCTAAATTTCCATAGATTTTCATTTCAAGTCTTAGATAAATTGTAGAAGTTCATGCTTTTGGTTGGGAAATTACATTGATCATCACATTGTTCTACTTATTGATATTGAAGCTTCACTTGTAACATTTCTCTACTCTTTCCTTATTTATTTGCACTTAGTTGATTATTTCCTTGATGTTTTTATGATTGTTTATTGTTAAATTCCATAGTTTGTCCTTATTTTCATGCTTGGCGTTAGTTTTAATATGTTCATTATGTTTTCCTTATTTGTTCTAGCCATGTGTGAGTAGTCTCATTGCTAGGGTTTGGGGTGAAACCTCTCAAAATCCTCCATGTTATGTTTTAGTTATTTCTTGGCCTTGGTTGTGTTAATGTCGGTACCGAAGGTTCGTTGATGTTGAGTCTTATGTTTAGATAACATTAGATTCTTAGGAGAATCCCCACCTAAGGACCGAAAGGTGAACGTGGGTGATGACTCCCTTCGCCCGATTGATGGAAGCACCACGAAAGTTGGGCCTTCGATCAAGGGAAAGTTACCAGTCTTCGTGATTTTGTGCTTAGGACTTGTTAGACGTGTCGCTGCACGAAAGTGAGTTATATATGTATTTCCGGTCATCGTACTAGCTCGAAGGAGTGGTACGATCATAGAACGACCTCCCCTTATCCATGACCTAAGTCTAAGTTTTGACCGATCCATAATTCATGGTGGTGTCGAGTCGTTAATCCCCTAACCTTAGTATTTATTTCCTTGTTTTAGACCCCTATTTTAGTATCTTGTAGTTAATTGACTTCCAATCTTTGAATCCAATTTCGACTTAGCTTGTCTATGCTCATTGTCCTTGGTCAATAAACGTTATTCTCTAGGGTTCGACCCTTACTTGCCCTTACTAGCATTAGTAAGCCCGAGTTAGGAAATTTACTTTTGGTAGGCTCGACGACGGCCTATCAACAACCCGATGTGGTTATGGGTACATTTCTTGTTTATAATTTGTCTGCCTTAGTATTGTTTGATACGATTGCTAAAGTTTCCTTTGTTGCGAAATCTTTTGTGTGTAAAGATAATTTGCCGGGAGAGTCTCCCGTAAAATCTATTGTAACTCTACCTTCGGGGGAGGACTTTGCATGTAATCGAGAATTCAAGGAAGTTCCTATAGTCATAGCCGGTGAGCAATTAACGGCTGACCTAAAGGAATTTCCAATGATGATGCTCGATGTGATATTGGGTATGGATTGGCTATCCAAATATCAAGCGGCAATCAAATGTCGAGACTAGGCGATTGTACTACGTGGGCCTAAAGAAAAGCGTCTAACCTACTCCGGTACCACAAGTTAGAAGGGAATAACGTTCGTGTCAGCAATGAAGATGAAGAGACTTCACCAGAAAGGAGAGGCAATGTATTTATGTCAAGTGAAGGACGTCTCCAAAGAGGAGCAACTTGAAGCAATTCTAGTAGATAAAGACTACGCAAATGTATTTCTCGAAGAGCTACCGGGAATACCTCCAGAAAGAGAAGTAGAATTCAACATCGACTTGGTTCCGGGAACGGCCCCAATATCGAAGGCTCCGTAAAGGATGGCGCCAGCAGAGCTTAAGGAGTTGAAGACTCAATTGCAAGACTTGATCGACAAGGGTTTCATAAGACCTAGTGTGTCTCAGTGGGGCGCTCCGGTGTTGTTCGTTAAAAAGAAGGATGGGAGCATGAGATTATGCATTGATTACCGGGAGCTCAATAAAGTGACAATAAAGAACATGTATCCTCTAACCAGAATTGATGATCTTTTCAATCAGCTGAAGGGTGCGTGTGACGACCCGACTCGCTTAAACCGGCGCGGAAGAAACCAACGAGTCGAATAGTCAGTTCTAACAAACTAAAATACTTAAAACCAAAAACAAACCTCAAATTGTATATATACTAAATCCGAAAGTACAACACCCACAAGATTGTACATGTCTAAATCCCAAATATTACTACTACTAATAACAGTATTAACTCCAAAACAAATGTCAGAGTTAGAAAATTTGATATATCACTACTATAGTCTATACTAGAAATGTAAAACAACAAAACAAATACTAAATAGCATCGGCACTCGCCCAACCCAAAGCTAAGCAAGAACCTCATCATCAGAATTACCTGAAAAATAATCAACAGTCCACCGTCAGTGGCGAGTAACATAACTGTCCCACCCTAACGGGGATACACATGAACATAGCATAAATCAAACAATCAAATCTGACATCAAAACATGCGAATCATAACAAGTAATCATGCTGACCCGATTAACTTTAACCAACAAATAACATATCTTAAACTTTGGCGCAATCATTGACATACTAGACCGGACTATGCACGTACGAACGCATCTTACGCGATCGAACTTTCTACTATGCCAGGATAGAGAATCTTACTCCCAACCCCATGAAACCCATCTTACGGGAAATCCATATCCGAAGACGACATAGTAAGACCACCAACTATCCCAATACCGCGGATAGGATAGGGGCAACGTCTTAACCCAATTCTTAGAATCTTACTCTAAGTCTTAGGCGTCTAGTAGCAAAATCAAGCTAATCTTAACTTAAATTTACATTCTTAGTTAATTCTTAAGTTGCATCTTACGCCTTGACTTAAGAATAACATGTAAATCATCCAATCTTGGAACCTCAAACATCAATCTTTAACTTTCTTTATCTTTCTTTAATTATCTTTAACTTCCTTTAACTTTCAAGACTCGATCAAGAACTCACAAAGAACTATCAAGACTCATAAAGAACTCATAAAGAACACAACCAAGATTCAAGAACTCATTCAAGAACTCAATCAAGATTCAAGAACTCATTCAAGAAACCATCCATAAATTCATCATCAAAATTCACGCATAACCATAACTAAAATTCAACAACTTTTTCATCAATTTGCAAACATCAAAACTTCCTAAAACTCGAACATGAACAACATCAAATATGGAATTAATTTAAGCATCATAAAATACATATAATCAAGTAAAAATCATCACCCCAAATCAGATTATAATTCACGCATAAAACGAGTACGTAAACATCAATTTCGGTCTAATCCAATCATCTAATCTACCCTATGAATCATAGTATATCAACTAGGATTCGGATAGTATGTTACCTTGTTAAAGATTAAGCAAATAACACACAAAACTTCCTGCCCAGAAAAGTAACCACACGACCCAAGCAACACGAACACGGCACAAGCAACACGAACACGGCACGAGCAACTTGCATCACCACACGGCCAGACCACGAACCACCATGCACCACCCGAACCACACACACGTACACTGCCCAACTGCACGGCCTTAACCCACGAACACGGCCACCATACGAACCTCACAAGCAAATCCCAAAGCTAACCCGAACAACTAATCTTGATTGAAACTAATGAGGATTAACTTGTTTTTAAGAACTTAAAGATCAATGGGAGATGAATCATTAAGTTTTAGGTTGAAGAATTTGATGAACAAAAGTGCTGGTGGAATAGCCAAAAATGCCGTGTGGAATGGAGAGCAATTGGAGGGTGTTTGGCTTTTAAATTTGGTGAGCAAGTGTGTTTAAGATGGCATATGAGCAAATGAATCCTCAAGCCTTACTAACCCTTCTATTTATAGAAGTTAGTTAAGGTATGAATGCATGGCAAGTGGCAAAACTTGCCACATAACAAGGGGGCCGGCTATGGCCTTGCAAATGGGCCAAATTGGGCTTTCAATAAATAATTGGACTAATTGGACTTATGCATGACTAATCATGCTTAAATCGATTTTGGCCCAAAAATAATAAATAATTAATTAGAAAATTAAATAATAAAAATTCTAATTAATTAGATAATAATAAAATAAAATAAATCGAATTCAATCGAAACTATTCACATAAAATAAAATAAATAGTCCAAAAATAAATTTTGGACCATACATAAAATCACATAAATAACAAATAAACAAAAGGCAAAAGTACCGAAAAATCTGGGCCATTACAACCTCCCCTCCTTATAGAAATTTCGTCCCGAAATTTAAGGCAAAGGAGATTGCTCACCCACAAAAAGCTCCGGGTACTTCTGCCTCATGGACGCCTCTGTCTCCCAAGTCGCCTCCTCATGGTGTTGATTTCTCCACAACACCTTGACGAGCTGGACTTGCTTACGCCAGAGGGTCCTCACTTCCCGATCCAAGATCTGGACGGGTCGCTCCTCGAAAGTCAGATTCGGCTCAAACGTGGCCGGCTCCACTGGGATGATGTGGGTAGGATCATGTACATATTTCCTTAGCTGGGAAACATGGAACACATCGTGAACATTAGACAGACTAGGTGGTAATGCCAATCGATATGCCACCTCCCCAACTCGTTCCAGTATCTCGTAAGGTCCCACGTATTTCGGTCGGAGTTTCCACTTTTGAGCAAAGCGTGCCACTCCATTGAATGGTGAAACCTTAAGCAAGACTTTGTCACCTACCTCGAAAGCCATCGGTCTACGTCGATTATCGGCGTAAGATTTCTGACGACTCTGAGCGGCCTGCATCTTAAACAGAATGACTCGGACCTTCTCAGCAGTATCTCGTACCATCTCAGGTCCTAAAGCCACAGTATCACTGATATCATTCCAACAAATCGGACTCCGACATTTCCTGCCATACAGGGCCTCGTACAGAGCCATATCGATGCTGGAGTGATAGCTATTATTATAGGATAACTCTATCAAACAGAGCATGCGTACTCAAGACTGATGGTACTCCAGAGTACATGCTCGTAATATATCCTCCAGAGTCTGGATGGTCCTCTCAGTCTGACCATCTGTCGCCGCGTGAAAAGCGGTGCTCAGCTTCAACTTTGTCCCAAAGGCTTCCTGAATTGATTTCCAGAAACGAGACAGAAATCTCGGATCTCGATCAGAAACGATCTCCCTCGGAACTCCGTGAAGTCGGATAATATACTAGGTATACGCCTCTGCCAGACGCTCCATAGACTCGGTCATCTTCATCGGTATGAATCTAGCGACCTTGGTCAACCTATCCACTATTACCCAAATGGCATTCAAACCATTACGGGTAGGTAGGCTAACCACAAAGTCCATAGAAACCGACTCAAATTTCCAGGTCGGAATCGGTAGTGGCTGCAACAGACCTCCTGGTCTCTGATGCTCGATTTTAACCTTCTGACAGACTAAACATCGAGCTACGAACTCTGCTACATCCCTCTTCATCTTAGGCCACCATAATTGGCCCTTAGGATCCTGGTACAACTTGTTACCTCCAGGATGAACAGAGTAGGGCGAGTTATGTGCCTCAGACATAATTCTATTCCGAAGATCAGAACTGTCTGGTACACACCACCTCCCTCGAAATCGCAGACTACCATCGGAAGGGATCTCGAAACCTACGGCTTTTCCTTGCCGTAAAGCCTCTCGAATCCTAGCCAACTGTGGATCATTCTGCTGACCCTCGCGCAATTCCTGGAGCAATTCAGGCTCAGCTTAGCACTCATCGATGTCAGACGAAGTCTGACGGAACTACAGCTTCTACTGAAGCTCAAGCGATGCTTGCGACTCAGCGCGTCAGCGACTAAGTTCGCCTTGCCCTCGCAATAGTTAAGCGTCAGGTGGTAGTCGTTAATAAGTTCAAGCCATCGTCTCTGCCTCATATTGAGGTCTTTCTGAGTAAAGATGTACTTGAGACTCTTATGATCCGTGAATACTCTACACGAACCACCATAGAGATAGTGCCTCCAAATCTTGAGCGCGAATACCACAACCGCTAGCTCCAAGTCATGCGTGGGATAGTTACGCTCGTGCACCTTTAGTTGTCTCGATGCGTAAGCGATGACCTTCCCGCCTTGCATGAGCACACATCTTAGGCCACTCTTCGAAGCATCACTATAGACCTCGAAGTCCTCCTCATCGTTCGGAAGGGTAAGAATAGGAGCAGAGACTAATCTCTGTTTCAACTGCTGGAATGCTTGCTCACAAGCCTCCGTCCAAACGAATCGGATCTCCTTCTGTAGGAGACTAGTCATCGGCCTAGCAATCTTGGAGAAATCCTGGACGAATCGTCGATAGTATCCGGCTAATCCCAGAAAACTACGAACCTCCGCCACATTTCTTGAGCCACTCCAATCAACTACAGCCTTATCTTTAGCCGGGTCTACCTTAATACCTTCTTTACTAATTACGTGACCCAGAAATGCTACTTCGCGAAGCAAGAACTCACACTTGGAGAGTTTCGCGAACCACTTATTCCTACGCAATATCTTAAGTACCATCCGGAGATGCTCCGCATGCTTAAACTCATCTCTCGAATAGACTAAGATATTGTCTATAAATACTACGACACACTTATCGAGTAAGTGATGGAAAGTCTGGTTCATCTAGTCCATGAACACAGCTGGTGCATTAGTGAGGCCAAAGGGCATCACCTCGAACTCATAGTGGCCGTATCTCGTACGAAAAGAGGTCTTCGGAATGCCTTCTCTCTTGACTGGAATCTGACGATATCTAGATCGAAGATCTATCTTCGAAAACACTCCTGCTCCTCGTAACTGATCAAACAGGTCCTCAATCCTAGGCAACGGGTACTTAATCTTGATAGTTACCCGATTCAACTCTCGGTAGTCTATGCACAGGCGCATACTACCGTCTTTCTTCTTCACAAAGAGCACAGGTGCTCCCCATGGAGAAACGCTCGGCCTAATGAAGCCCTTATCGATCAAATCTTGGAGTTGTATTTTTAACTCTTGCAACTCTGATGATGCCATCCGGTAAGGTGCCTTCGAAATCGGCGCTATCCCGGCTGCTAAGTCGATATGAAACTCGACGTCGCGCTTGGGTGGAACTCCTGGTAGCTCATCAGGAAATACGTCTCTGAAATCCCTCGCTACAGGTATATCGTCCAACAGACGCTCCTCAGTCAAGTCCCTTACCTGACATAAGTACACCATATCGCCCTTCTGGCGATGTTTCCTCATCTTCAAGGCTGAGATTACCTTAACTCCTTTCTTAAGGACGAACCAGAGTAAGTAACTCGGTTGCCCTGTAATCCTCGGAATGTCACTGACTGATCTCGGCAATGAATGATCGCTCGATACTTCGACAGCCAGTCCATACCAAGAATTAAATCGAACTCCATCTGCGGGAACTCCTTCAGATCGGCCGTCGCTTGCTCCCCAGCTATCATGATAGGCACTCCTCGGAACTCGCGCTGACAAATAAAATCCTCTCCAGATGGGAGAGTTATAATAGAACTAACAGGAATGCTACCACGAAGATTAGACCTCGAGGCAAAACTACTAGCCACAAAAGAGACAGTAGCACCAGAATCAAATAAAACAAAAGCTAACACACCAGAGACAAGAAATCTACATGAGACAACGTCGGGCTAAACCTCGGCCTCTACCTCAGTCATACAGTAGACTCGGTTCTTAACCGAAGTCTTAGTCGGTGCCAGAAGCTGCTTGATCTCGATGTCTGGCTTCCTCTCAGGGCAAACTGACGCCTTATGGCCTTCCTTCCTGCAGATAAAACAAGCTATGGGCAAACTGTCACACCGCTTCCCTAGATGGAAGTCCCTGCCGCAGCCTCTGCATCTCGAGCCGTCGGAACCCTTATGCGAACTCGTGGTCGTAGGGGTACTGCTCGGAGCACTAAATCGAGGCTTCTTAAAAGAAGACGATGTTGCTGGAACCTGGGTCCTCTTCCTGCTCGCATCCTCCTCGATCGTCGATGCCTGAATCTCGAGTGCCACCTCGTAGGCCTGCTGAAATGTCTTCGCTCCACTACTCATCACGTGAACGCGAATGCTCGGATCTAGCTTTTTGATGTAGCGCTTGACCCGCTCCTTCTCTGATGGAACTACAGACGTAGCGAACCTCGATAACTCCGTGAACTTGTCGGTATATGCCTGAACTGTCATCTTACCCTAAGTGAGAGTAAGAAACTCCTCCTGCTTCTGCCACCGCAACTCGTCGGGGTAGAATCGCTCCTGGATCTTATCGACGAACTCGATCCACGACATCGAATGTAAGGGCAAGCACGCATTCTTAGCTACCATCCACCAGTTATCGGCCTCTCCACGTAGATAGTAAGCGGCGATCTGCACCTTCTCGTGCTCCGGGCAAAACGTCACGTCGAAGAGTTTCCCCATCTCGCGGATCCAACTCTCTAGGATAGTAGGGTCGGCAAACCCATAGTAAGTCGGAGGTCGATGACGTGCGATACGATCGAACGTCGACTGCGTACTAGGCGTATGACGAATATGGTGCGCCAACGTAAGGATCGCCTCCTCGAGCCCTCGTAACCTCGGTCATCCCGTACTCAACCGGCGATGCGTAGACATACTGCAACGCAACAAAACAAAGACATACCAAATAACAGCGTCAGTCATACATCCCCACCACCGTCAAGTACACAAAATCAAGAGAGAAAAGAATAGAAAAAGATCTTATCCCGGATTTTCTACCCACACTCTTCTCCCTTTACTTAATCTTAATTTGGGTTCAATCACTCGGGAAAGTTAAAGCTCTAAACTCCCGGGTTTAACTCAAATCCTAAAACTTCACTTAAAACCTATTCAACTCTGATACCAAATGTGACGACCCGACTCGCTTAAACGGGCGCGGAAGAAACCAACGAGTCGAATAGTCAGTTCTAACAAACTGAAATACTTAAAACCAAAAACAAACCTCAAATTGTATATATACTAAATCCGAAAGTACAACACCCACAAGATTGTACATGTCTAAATCCCAAATATTACTACTACTAATAACAGTATTAACTCCAAAACAAATGTCAGAATTACAAAATTTCATATATCACTACTATAGTCTATACTAGAAACGTAAAACAACAAAACAAATACTAAATAGAATCGGCACTCGCCTAACCCAAAGCTAAGCAAGAACCTCATCATCAGAATTACCTGAAAAATAATCAACAGTCCACCGTCAGTGGCGAGTAACATAACTGTCCCACCCTAACGGGGATACACATGAACATAGTATAAATCAAACAATCAAATCAGACATCAAAACATGCGAATCATAACAAGTAATCATGCTGACCCGATTAACTTTAACCAACAAATAACATATCTTAAACTTTGTCGCAATCATTTACATACTAGACCGGACTATGCACGTACGAACGCATCTTACGCGATCCAACTTTCTACCATGCCAGGATTAAGAATCTTACTCCCAACCCCATGAAACCCATCTTACAGGAAATCCATATCCGAAGACGACATAGTAAGACCACCAACTATCCCAATACCGCGGATAGGATAGGGGCAACGTCTTAACCCAATTCTTAGAATCTTACTCTAAGTCTTAGGCGTCTAGTAGCAAAATCAAGCTAATCTTAACTTAAATTTACATTCTTAGTTAATTCTTAAGTTGCATCTTACGCCTTGACTTAAGAATAACATGTAAATCATCCAATCTTGGAACCTCAAACATCAATCTTTAACTTTCTTTATCTTTCCTTTAATTATCTTTAACTTTCAAGACTCGATCAAGAACTCATAAAGAACTCAACCAAGATTCAAGAACTCATTCAAGAACTCAATCAAGATTCAAGAACTCATTCAAGAAACCATCCATAAATTCATCATCAAAATTCACGCATAACCATGACTAAAATTCAACAACTTTTTCATCAATTTGCAAACATCAAAACTTCATAAAACTTGAATATGAACAACATCAAACATAGAATTAATTTAAACATTATAAAATACATATAATCAAGTAAAAATCATCACCCAAAATCAGATTATAATTCACGCATAAAACGAGTACATAAACATCAATTTCGGTCTAATCCAATCATGTAATCTACCCTATGAATCATAGTATACCAACTAGGATTTGGATAGTATGTTACCTTGTTAAAGATTAAGCAAATAACACACAAAACTTGCTGCCCAGAAAAGTAACCACACGGCCCAAGCAACACGAACATGGCACAAGCAACACGAACACGACACGAGCAACACGAACACGGCACGAGCAACTTGCACCACCACACGGCCAGAACACGAACCACCATGCACCACCCGATCCACACACACGTACACTGCCCAACTGCACGGCCTTAACCCACGAACACGAGCACCATACGAACCTCACAAGCAAAACCCAAAGCTAACCCGATCAACTAATCTTGATTGAAACTAATGAGGATTAACTTGTTTTTAAGAACTTAAAGATCAATGGGAGATGAATCTTTAAGTTTTGGGTTGAAGAATTTGATGAACAAAAGTGATGGTGGAATAGCCAAAAATGGCGTGTGGAATGGAGAGCAATTGGAGGGTGTTTGGCTTTTAAATTTGGTGAGCAAGTGTGTTTAAGATGGCATATGAGCAAATGAATCCTCAAGCCTTACTAACCCTTCTATTTATAGAAGTTAGTTAAGGTATGAATGCATGGCAAGTGGCAAAACTTGCAACATAACATGGGGGGGCTATGGCCTTGCAAATGGGCCAAGTTGGGCTTTCGATAAATAATTGGGCTAATTGCACTTATGCATGACTAATCATGCTTAAATCGATTTTGGCCCAAAAATATTAAATAATTAATTAGAAAATTAAATAATAAAAATTCTAATTAATTAAATAATAATAAAATAAAATAAAATAAATCGAATTCAATCGAAATTATTCACATAAAATAAAATAAATAGTCCAAAAATAAATTTTGGACCATACATAAAATCACATAAATAACAAATAAACAAAAGGCAAAAATACCGAAAAATCTGGGCCATTATAGTGCGGGCATATTTTCTAAGATTGATCTTCGATCAGGTTACCATCAGATTTCGGAAAAGGCAGAGGACATTCCAAAAAGGGCATTCCAAACAAGATATGGGCACTATAAGTTTGAAGTAATGCCTTTCGGTTTGACGAACGCACCAGCAAAATTCATGGACCAAATGAACTACACTTTTCACCACCTACTTGATGTTTGCGTGGTAATGTTCATAGATTATATTTTGATATATTCTAAGGATGAGCGGGACCACGAGAAACATCTACGCATGGTGATGGATGTGTTACGAGCTCAAAAGTGGTTTGCGAAGCTGTCAAAGTGTGAATTATGGCTCCAGGAAGTAGCATTTCTATGACACGTTATCGGCAAGGATGGTGTCCAGGTAGATCCAACAAAGGCCAAGGCCATTGTGGAATAGAGCAGCCCGAAGAGTGTGGTTGAAATCCGAAGTTTCCTCGGTTTAGCGGGTAATTAAACTGTCTCATTAAAGAAAAGTTAAAGTTTATTACTTAACCAATTGAGACTTGTAAAATATGTTGCCTTATTAACAGGGTACTATCGAAGGTTGGTAAAGGACTTATCAAAAGTAGCCCAACCTATGACAAAGTTGTTGCAGAAGGAAAGCAAGTTTATCTGGTCTGAGCAGTGTGAAAATGCGTTCCAGACTTTGAAGCAGAGCCTTGTTGAAGCGCCAGTCTTGACCCTGCCTAATGAATGTATGGGGTACGAAGTCTACAGCGATGCGTTGAAGAATGGGCTAGGATGTGTGTTGATGCAGGAAGGAAAGGTGATAGCATATGCTTCTAGACAATTCAAGCTTCACGAAAAGAATTACCCTACTCATGACCTAGAGTTGGAAGCTACAGTGTTCGCTCTCAAAATTTGGCGACATTATTTCTGTGGAGCGACCTGCAAAATGTTCACTGATCACAAGAGCCTCAAGTATATCTTCACGCAGAAAGAACTCAACATGCAGCAGCGAAGATGGCTATAGCTCATCAAGGACTATGATTTGTCTCTGGACTACTGCGAAGGTAAGGCTAACCGTGTGGCCGATGCGCTGAGCCGCAAGGAGAGACATTCTCTCAACCGAGTACTGGTATTACCGAAAGAAGTGCATGCAGATCTTCAAAGGTTGGAAGTAGAATTTGTGACACCGGGACATACTCGTTTCTACCTCAATGCTACGAGTGTGGAACCTGACCTTTACCAGGAGCTTCGGGAAAAGCAGAAATAGGACCCAAATCTCGAGAAAATCAACGAAGCTAAGCTTCAAGGGCAGGCGGAAGACTTTGTTATAGCAACTGATGGGAGTTTGAAACTCCGAGACAGGTATATAAGCCTTACTCAGAAATACTCTTATTATTCTTTAACTAACCTTAACTAACCTAAACCTGTTGGAGCGACATCAGTGATGCTTTAGTCATAGGACCGGACCATATCAAGGACACAGTGGAGCAGATCAAAGTGATTCGAGTGAAGTTGCAAGCAGCATAGAGCAGGAAAAATCCTATGCAGATTAACGGAGGAAGGCATTGGAGTTCCAGGAGGGTGAAAAAGTGTTTTTGAAGGTATCTCCGATGAAGGGAGTGACTCGTTTTGGGCAAAAAGGGAAGCTCGGGCCTAAGTATGTAGGTCCATACGAGATTTTGGAGAGAGTGGGCGAGGTGGCCTATCGGCTAGCTCTATCACCAGAGTTGTCGAAAGTGCATGATGTATTCCACATCTCGCAACAGCGAAAGTACGTGAGCAATCCATCCCACATCATTCTGGTCGAGTCAGCTGCTATAGAACCTAACCTATCCTTCGATGAGGTACTGGTGTAGATTATGGATCGTTAGGAACGGATGTTGAGACGGATAGTTGTTCCGCTCGTTAAAGTGCTTTGGAGGAGCCAACAATATGAAGAGGCTACTTGGGAAACCGAGTCCTCCATGCGCAAGAAGTACCCAAAGCTGTTCAGTCAGGGTATGTGTCTTACTTTTTCTTTGTTCTTTCGTCCTTTCGTTTGCTGTGCTTTATATGTGTGCTTCCTTATGAATTTCGAGGACGAAATTATCTTAAGGAGGGATGATTGTAATACCCCAAAATTTTGGGCTATTTTAAATATTATTTAATTAATTAAATATTTAATTAATTAGTTAATTAATTATTATTATTTAATCAACTATTAATTTAGCACCATAGCAAGCCTAATTATTAATCTTAGCCCAAATCCTCTGGCCTTACCTTGTCAAAGACCACGGCCCAACAAAGCTACCTCACGGCCCCTTTCTCAATTTCTCCTAATTATTTGTTTCTAGTTTTGCACCAAAAATATAATTCTACATCTATTTTTGACTCTACCTAAAAATCTAGTTTTTATCCTAACCTTTCTACTAAAGTTTAGGAGACCAATTATCCCTCTAGTTCTAATATTCTACACGGCCAACAACAACAACAACAACTTTCTACAATTTTTCTCCCTCTCTCAAAAACAAATCACAAAAACACCTAAACATCTCTATTGATTCATCAACCAAGAATTGAAGCAAGAATAGCAAAAAGAAGCCAAGAAACGTGTCTTTCTCCCTTTGAAGATCAACCCAAACTCATCCACACTAGGTAATTAGATTGCTTTTATTTAATTAGTATAATAGATTAGTGATATAATTATTAGAATAGGTTTAGAACTATATAGAATTGCTTAGAATTGTGTGAATTATATTTTGAACTAATTGTTAGTATACTAGGGTGCATGTCCAGTGGTTCCTATGTAATTCTATGATATTTCGTTAAATCATTTACATGTTCTATTATAACCCATGCTTGGCTCATGATTCTTGCTAATTAGAATTGATGAAAATAATTATTGATTGGTTATATGTGTTATTCGAATGTGAGCCGTGTATTGCATCTTTTTTTCGAATATTTTCCATGATAAAAACTTGATCTTTTTGTTAAAATCTTGATCTACTAATAGTCTTGTTTAAGCAACTTAATGGCTTGAAAATCTTGAATATAAAATAAGGTATTAACTTTTATTTAACTAATCTAGTATTCTAAATTTAATCTTGATATTTCTAGAATTTAGAAAGAAAGAATTTATTGTGATGATTTTATGAAAAAGCCGAGTGGTATTATGAAATAAAAGAGATGAATTTTACTTGTTTTCTTGATAAAAGATTAGTGTTTGAACTTATTTCTTGAAATTATCTTAATTAATAACTTAAAGCTTGTATTATCATTTAGATTAAAACTGAATTTTGATTATTTTGGTTCAAAAATGTCGAGTGTAGCAAGTTTACAAAAGGCTAGATTTTTATAATTCAATTAATCAAAAGATTAGAATTTAGTTGCAAACATGAAATTATTTTGGTACATTTAAAATTGTCTAATCTGTTGATGATAGAATTAATCTATATGAATTATGGTGATGGATTGTTATATTGATGATCTCGGAAAGGGTGTGAACTATTCGTAACTAATGGGTAAGTTTTGAATTCTATTTGTTATCTGTGATTACATTACGTCGTTGAATCATGTTTGTTACATATTTCCACGCATGAACTCGTTGGTTTAAATAGTAAAGTTGCATGAGAATTTTCGTGTGTTTATGGTCTAGAAGTAGTGTAAGTCGTGTCTTGAACTAGAGTTTTGTGTCAATAAAGTTGAACTAGAATTGATTAAAAGTCAAGTCGTGTCAAAAGAAGTTAAGCTGTGAACTAGAAAAGTGAACTTGAAAAGATAATTAATCTATGAAATGACCGCCCATCTAGTGGCTAAAGATCCATGAACATGGGTATAGTCGAAGCCACTGTCCCTTCTCCAGTTTTGGGACAGTTCTGGATCCCAGTGCTCAGGAAGTAGATCCTTTGTGGTTGACCCGACATGAGATAAGGAAAGTTGGGGGAAGTAGATCCTTCGTGGTTGACCCCTTACGAGCATATGGCTGTGTCATGAATTAGCACCTTGAAATGAACTAGAACTTGATAACTAATAATCAGAAGTCTACAAGTCTAGAGTTGGTAATCTCTAGATTTGGTTAGTCTCGTTATAGCATTCTATTGAGTCTTATTTCCGCTGCGTACTTGAATTGAATATTATAATGTTTCTTGCTATGATTGTTTGAATGTTCTGTGGATTTATTCTAATTATTATGTTTCTAATTTTGTTCTACTGATTAAGTAGAACAATCTAATTACTCCCCACTGACTGTGGACCCCCAAATTCACTTTTCAGGTACTGATGAAGAATAAGTGGGTAACAAAAGGGCTGGGATTATGAGCGGCGAGATTTAGTTGATTAGTTATTCTATTATAATTCTAGCCTTTGCAATAGCGATTTTATGGACTTTCTTATTTTTTTTATTAACGCACTTTGGACATTTTAATTGGTTTTGTATTATTTAATATTTATGTGAATAAAATTGAGTAAGTTTACAGATTGCACTGTTAATATTGAATTTTGAATCATAAACTTTTAATTAAATTTTGATTCGTATTGTTGTTTTCTTTGAAAACAACGTTGACAAAATACGGGTCGTTACACCGAATGTCTCAATGATGAAAAGGAATAATTTTTTATCCATGTTGAGTTATAATTGTATGATTAATTAATGTTTTATGATTTTAGAATTTATTTAATTATTTTAATGATTAAATTATGACAATTGTGAATAATATTCAAAGTATGAATTTTTTGATGTATTTTTTGAGACGGTCGAATGATATTTCATTAGGAAAAGAGTAATTTTGATCTTGTTTGTCCTAATTGAATAATTGTTTGATAATTCTTGGATTTATTTTTGATTAATTCTTTAATTTGGAATTGTTTATGTAAATAATTAAAAGGATCAATTTTTGTTCATTAATCTTGAAGTGGCCGAATAATTTAAGTTCATTAATAAGGGTAATTTGGCTTTATTTTAGCTTATAACAATTTAGTTTATTATTTAAAGATTGATTTAATTAAAATAATAATATGGAAATAAGGAATTACGTTGAATTATTTAAAATAAAAGTTGACTAATGAATAAGAATAAGAAGATAAGATAATAAGATGTTTATTAGTCTCACGATGAACATGGCGATAAGATAAGACAAGTTTATAATTTAAGAAGTGGACGCCTGTTTGGCGATACACGGGTCGAGAGACTAGGTTAAGTCAAAGCCACTGCCCAACTGCGGTCTCTGGGCAGTTCTGGATTCTAGGATGTGTAGTCGTCTAAGTAGTAGTACACGGGCTACTATTTAGGAGTTATGGCCATAGCTTAGGCTTAGTTCTTGCAAAGGAGAGCCACGGGTAGGATACACGGGTTCTACCCGGCTCATTTTAGGAAAGTTGGAATGTACACAGGCATCCTTAGGAGCTATAATGACCGGTCCATGGATTATTAAAGATAAGTTAAGTATGTTACTTGTGTAATAATATGAAAAGATAAGTAACCACTGGGATGATTACGGTATTTTCGTGTGACTTGTTATTTATAATGCATAATATGATATGTTTCCGCTGCGTATGTCTGATTCATGTTGCTATTTGAGATGATATTTGATGATTATCCATTGATGTTATGTGATTTATTCTTAGATTCTTTCTATTTTATGATTTATGGTTCCACATTTAAGTGGAACAGCCTAGTATCTCGCCACTGACGGTGGACTCCCCCCATTTCAGGTGATGATGGAGAAGCTTGTTTGGGCTCTCGTATGGGTCGGGTTATGTGTTTTTGCAAGATTGCTAGAGGAAACCCGAGCTTTACTTTATTTTCTAGTTTTTTTTCTTTTTCGATTTCACCCAGCCTGTTGGGAATAGACTTCTTACGTAGTTGTTTATTAGTGAGTTTTGAATAATATTTTCATTTTAAACCTTCCATTAGTTAATACTAAATAAAGTAATTTCTCCAATTTAAGTTTAAAAGTTTGGATTAATTAATGTTTTAGAATGTGTATGTTTGGTAATGATCCAATTGTTGATTTCCTTCGTAAATCGACATCTTATAAAAGTCGGGTCGTTACAACCTCCCTCCCCCGACACTTATAGTAGACCTCCCTCCCCTACCACCTACAGTAGACCTCTCTCCCGTACCTGTAACGACACGTATTTTAGCAACGTTGTTTTCGGAGAAAACAACAACACGGATCATTAATAAACAACTTAATAATAATCAAAACTTATAACAAAAGCGGAAGCTCTAACACTTAATCAATTATCATTAGAAATCTTAATAAAACAAAACTAGAATATTAACGTAAGACTAGGACTAATACTAAATGGGTAGCTAAACTGCTACTCTTGCAAGCTCACAAGTGCCAACTCTCGTTAACACCCGACATATTCTTCTTCTTCCCCTGAAAGGGGAATGGAGGGGTCCACAGTTAGCGGGGGTCCACATATAATAGTCAGAATACAAATCCACCAATCACACGAATAAATCAACATCAACAATTATATTCAAAATAACAATAATCAGTTAACGCAACGGAAAACATACAACTAAAACATTACCATTCTATATACTCTGCTAGGGTCACCTCGATCTTCTAGGCTTCTTAAACTCTAAGTATCAACTTCCGAATGCATTCTATCAATCTAAACCAAAAATCACTCTAACCACTTGCTAACGTCACCTTAAGACTTTACACTTCTTTAGATTCTTAATTAATCAATTTCCAATTGTTTCTTCCATTCTAATCCATGACTAGTCATATGCTCGTAGGGGAACACTTAACTCGTTCCCCAACTTTACTTTCTCAAGCCGGGTCAACCACGTCAGATCTACTCCCCGAGCACTGGGATCCAGAACTGATGCCATTCCGTAGTGGCGCAGTGGCTTTGACTATACCCATGTTCGTGGGCGTTAGCCACTAGATGGGCGGTCACTTCATAGTTATTCAATTTCTCATCTTTCATTATCTCATTCTCATCATCATCTTTGCTCATCATTTATTATGTATTTTATATGGTTCTCATACCGACCGTCAATTCCTTAATTATCGGCATAACTGTCCGTCAATTCCAATTATCAGTATATGCCAGCCGTCAATTCATTAAACCCGGTAGAGTATACCATAAATGGATCTGAGATGTTCGAAATCCCAGGATAGATAGGTGCGGCACGTATATCGGTCATCTTAAATACCAAGTCTTTCCTAGCCAGAGATCGAAACAAGACAATATCCTATTACTCTGTTTGTAATGACCCAGATTTTATTGGTATTTTTGCCGATAATTATGTGTATTTATGTGTGTTTATGTGTTAGTTCAAATTTATTTTTGAACTATTTATTTTATTTTATGTGAATAATTTCGATTTAATTCGAAATATTTATTTTTAGTTGTTATTATTTATGTTAATTATTATTTAATTGATTAGAATTTTATTATTTAATTTTCTAATTAATTATCTAATATTTTGGGCCAAATCGATTAGTGCATGATTAATTATGCGGTTTTCGCAAATTAGCCCAATTGAGCACGAGAGCCCATTTAGGCCCATTATAGCCATGATGGCCGGCCCCCTCTAATTGCATGGCAAAGTTTTGCCACTTGCCTTGCTTTCACACTTAACTAATTTCTATAAATAGGAATGGTTAGTGAGCCATGAGGTTCATTTGCCCATTTGCCTTTTTAACACTCTTGCCATCAAAATTCAATCAACACAAACTCCCTCTCAATTGCTCTACTTCACACGCCATTTTTGGTGCTTCCAAGTTGAACATTTGTTCATCAATCTTTCCAACCCCAATCTTAAAGATTCAAAGTCTATTGATCTTTAAGTAGCCTAAAATACAATTTAACCCATTCGTTTCGATCAAGATCATTAGTTTGGGTTGAGTTTGGGTACATGTTCGAGTGGGGGATCGTGTGCACGTGTGGGGTTCGTGTGGTGGCAGCCGTGTGGTGAAGCCGTGCAGGCCGTGTGTGCAGCGTGGTGGTGCCGTGCAGGTGTAGCCGTGCAGTGGGCAACAGTGGTAGCCGTGCTGACTGGGCAGTGGTGTTCGTGGGCCGTGTGTGCGTGGTGCAGTGGCCGTGCAGAGTAGTTCGTGGTGCTCGTGCGGTGGTGCCGTGTTGAAGAACGAGGTGTTCGTGCTTGTGCCGTGTTGTTGTTCGTGTGTGTCTTATTCCGGGCAGCAACTTTTTGTGTAAATTTGTGTGTTATCTTCAATAAGGTAACATGCTTTCTCAACCTTGTTGGTATACTATGTTTATAGTATAGATTAAATGCATGTATGGGTTGTTTGGTGATGATTATTCATGATTTCATGTGTTGTCTCTAATCTGAATTTTTATGTGGTTTTCATGATATTTTGATGATGGATTTTATGATTTTATGATTGATTCTATGTTGTAATATGATCATGATTTAAGTATCAAAGTTTGATGAATTTTTGGATAAGTTTGTGATGTTTTTCGTGGATCATGCGTGTGATTATGTATGAGTTTGGATGAGTTCTTGGTTGAAGATCTTGAATCTTGATTGAGTTCTTGGTTGAAGATCTTGAATCTTGAATGAGTTCTTTATGAATCTTTAATGAGTTCTTTGAGTTCTTTATGAGTTCTTGATGAGTTCTTTGAGTTCTTGATTGAATCTTGAAAGTTAAAGAAATTGATTTAAAGAATAAAGAAAGTTAAAGAATATGTTTAATTCGATTAAAGAATGATTATAGAATGATGATTTATGATTGGTTAGACTCAAGATTAAGGCTAGAGGCAGTTCTTGAGAATAACTTCGATGATTTAACTAGTTAATTTCGAGAATCAAGGCTAGAGGCAATTCTTGAACTTAATTTAGTTATGTTGGGTAATAATAATGAATAAAATGATTAAGATGATTAAATGAATTAATTAATTAAATTAGCTTGATTTCATTTTTAGACGCCTGATACTTTGAGTAAGATTCATTGTATTCGGGTTAAGACGCTGCCCCTATTCCATCCGCGGTATTGGGATAGTTGGAGTCATACTATGTGATCTTAGTGAATTTCCAGTAAGATTGGTTTCACGGGACATGGATTTCCAGTAAGATTGGTTTCATGGGGTTTGGGAGTAAGATTCTCAAATCCGAGCATAGTAGAAAGTTCGGATGCGTAAGATGCGTCCGTACGAGCACAGTCCGGTCTAGAATATGAATGATTGCGCCAAAGATAGTTGTTTAGGTTGGTTTGAGTCGAGTTCACGTGTGGGTTGATCTCGTACTTTGATTATTGATATTGATTATTTGATTTGTGCTATGTACATGTGTATTCCCATTAGGGTGAGTCAGTTATGTTACTCGCCACTGATGGTGGACTGTTGTATATTTTTCAGGTATTTCTGATGATGATACTCTTGCTTAGCTTTGGGTTGGGCGAGCGACGTTGTTATTTCTGCTATTGTTGGTTGTATTTTCTATTACTGTTGTTTTTAGATAGTATTAGAATATTGTATGGACTTTCATACGTTATTTTTAGACTCTGACGTGTGGTTGGAGTTACTCGCATTTTAGTATTTCTAGTTTGACTTTTGGATTAGTTTATGTACAAACTTGTGGGTATTTGTACTTTTGGTGGTTTAATAACAATATTTGAGGAATTAGTTTTATTTCTTAAGTATTTTAAGTTGTAGTTTTTAACTACTCGACTCGTCGGTTTCTTCCGCGCCGGTTTAAGCGAGTCGGGTCGTTACACTGTTCCCTTTCCTTCGTTATTATTATGTTATTATTTTATTTGAACTTAAACTTAAATTCTAAGTTAACCTAACTTGCTACTTAGTCAACCGTAGGTCAACATCCTATCTTGACTTCGAAACTTAATAACCAATTACACAATCATATTAATTCATAATCATAAGATAAATAAAGCAAGTAAATGCATAGTTTAATATAAGCTTAAATTAAATAATTAATAACATAATTCAATTTTTGTTTCACAAAATTCACGGTTTTTTATAAATAAATAAATTAAAGGAATTTAGTTAATTAATTTAAATAAATAATCGTAAATTATACTATTTAAATTGAACTGATTTTATAAAAATCCAAACTTTAATTTGAAGAACTAATTTTAGAAATAAAACTTCAATTCACACGGTTAGTTCGAATGCTTTTAATCAAAATTAAGTTTCAACATTTTAGTTTATTAATTAAATCAAAAGCTCACTAATTAAACTAGGCTAACTTTATAAAAATTCATACTTTAATAATTTAATCAACAAAATTTTGAACCAAAATTTATTTACAAACTTCTTTGCTATTTGACATTTTTAATCATCAATCGAACGTTCATGTTTTAAGTAAAAAACTTAAATAATTTAAAACGGGTTAATTCAAGAAAACCAAAGAATTAAAGATAGAACAAGATTAAAATAAAAAGATTGATCTTTTAAAACTTAAACCATTCTAAAATTTCAATAGAAATACAAGCAAGGTTTGGTTTTTACATGCACAGCAATTCATCAAATTAATTTATCAAGAATCATAGAACATACATAAAATCAAGTTACAGCACAAAATAAAACTACAAAGTCATCATGCTATGGTTCGTCCATCATGCGAATCAATCAAGATATCCATTCAATTCTTTCAAAAACAATAATTCTAATCAATCATAATCATATTCTAACAACTATATAATTAATCTATTCTAGAATTAAGAAAAACATCTAATTGCCTTAATTGTAGTTAAAAGAATTTGAATGTTTTTCTTGGGTTGGCCGTGTGTTTGGTTCGATTAGAGCTTGGTTTTAATTCCTCATTTTCTTGCTTCAATCCTTTTGGGTCTCTTGATCTTTAAATTTTTGTGTTTAGAATATTTTGAGAGAGAGTGGAAGAAGTTTTTATGGTTTTGTTGTTTTTGTATGTGCCGTGGGTTTGGGTGAGATGGGGTTTTTTTATAGATGCTTGGATGGTTTGAGTGATCTCCTAAAAATAGGTAGAGAATAATTAAAAATAGGATTTTTGCTTAATTCATATCTATTAATTAAAAGATTTGAAAAAAAAAAACAAATATTTGGTCCAATTAATGGGAAAGCCGTGTGGGCCTGGTAGCAAGGTGTGATTAGGCTTTGTGCCTATTTTGGTTAATGCAAGGTAAAAGTATGGACTCAGGTTTTAATTTGGGCTTAGTTTGATTTGAAAAGTTGTGCCAACAAATTATGTAATTAAATATTAAAAATTTAAAATAGCACAAAATTTAGGGTTATTACACTGCCACTTGCAGTAGAACCCTTTCCCCTGCCACTCCTTGTTTGAGGACCATTAATCCCTCTAGTTGAATTACCTCTATCCCTTGATCCCAGTTCTCCTCTTATCACCCTCCCTCTTCACAATAATTGACTTGGTTGTGCTGTGGATGAGTGGTGGGTTTGTGTTAATTGACTTGATTGTGTTGTAGATGAGTGGTAGGTTTGTGTTATGTGGGGTGGTTGACCCTCATTTTTAGGTCTAACTCTTTTTCTTTTGGGTTGTGGTTCAGGTTGTGGGGGTGGGTTGCATTTATGAGGGCAATTTCTTTTATTATGTCCCTTAACATAAAAAATATAGCATGTCATTTCCATCCCTGTCCTACTTAGTACACCGGGTTTTTTAGGATTTTCATGTGGATATTTGATAAAGGGATTTTCACCAAATAAAAACCCCTGTCGTAGTAAGAGGCGGAGAGAACATCGCACTAGTCTAGGCATGAGCATTGAACAAGCTAGGTCAAGTGATGGTCGGCAGAGGCGGAGAGAACTACGGGACTAACTAAAACTAAACTATGAAAATAAGAATAAAAGGGACTAGGGTAATCGAGATCCACAACTCATACCACCATGAATTATGAATCAATCGAAAGTTAGACTTAGGTCATGGATAAGGGGAGTTCGTTCTAAGATCACACTACTCTTTCAAGCTAGTGTGACGACCGGGAAGACGTACACAAACCTACTTTCGTGGCGAGCCATCTAACTAGTCATAAGCACAAATCACGAAGACCGGTAACTTTTCCTTGATCGAAGGCCCAACTTTCGTGGTGCTTCCATCAATCTGGCGAAGGGAGTCATCACCCACGTTCACCTTTCGATCCTTCAGTGGAGATTCTTCTATGAATCTAATGTTAGCTAGACACGAGACTAAACATCATCGAAGCTTCGGTACCGACAATATCACAACCAAAACCAAGAAACAACTAAATCACAAACATGGAGGATTTTGAGGGGTTTCACTCAAACCCTACAAATTAACTACTCACACGTAATTAACAAAAGCATGATAAAAACTACAACTAATTACATTAGCTAAACCTATAACTGAGAACAATAAAAACAACTAAAACCTAAAAACAATAAACTAAACTACAAATATTAACAATAAAATCAACATAAAAAACTATGCAAACATGAAAATAAATAATAAAACTAACTAATTAAGCAAATAAATCAACATTAACATCTATCAACTACTAGAAAGCAATAACAAAAACAAAGATAAAGATAAAGCTAAGAACAAGAAGGAGTTAAAGAACAAAGCTAGAAATAACATACATTAATTGAAGAATCAAAGGAAGAGGGTTTACAAAGGAGGAAATTTGAGAAGAAACTAACCAAACCTAACTAAGGAGCCACTAACATCAGCTACCAAGTAAAAAGAGGGGAAAAGAGTATATATAGTGCTCCCAAAACTAAGACAAAAGAGCTGAAAAATACTAAATAAAATGCTCAGCAACGCTACAGTGGGCGTTGAGGCGATGATAGCGCCCGCTGAGACCTAGTATCCAAGGCTTGCCGGTGCAGAACACTAATTGCAGCGGGCGCTGAGTTGGGATCAACGGCCGCTGCAAGCCTTTGGAGTGTCTTTGCCTCAAAACAGGGGGGGGGACAGCGGGCGTTGAGTTGGGATCAGCGCCTGTTGTTGCTCACTTTACACTTTTGGAATTTGGCAGCATCAAAATCAGCGGCCGCTGGGACTACATCAGCAGCCGCTGCAAGGTTATGAGAGGTTACTGCCACTTTTCATCCAGAAAATGCCTCAAGCCAACATACATCTCAGCGGACGCTGAGGAATTCCCAGCGCCCGCTAGGGCCTTTTTAGCAAAAGCATTGATAAATGATCCTTGTAGTTTCCTCGAGGTTTCCGGCTCGCTTCCTTGGGTTCCGAAATAGACTCGAGACTTACAAAAGGGGAAAAAAACGCATAATCAAAGCAAAATAGAGGAAATCACATAGAAAAGGGGGAAAGGGACTACCGGAAAAAAAACTAAACTAAAAAGCCTAAAAATACTATTAAAAACTAAATAAAAATAGAAAAGAAATTAATAAAAACTACGAAAAATACTACTTAAATACAAACTATCAATCTTTTCTCCTATTTTTACTAGGCCTTCCTTGGCCTACCTTTAAAGGAGGAGGGATTACATTGTAGGGGAACTTTGGCCAGTGTCTTTTAACTGTACAAGGTGGTATGGAACTTGAAAAAAAAAACAAGAATAAAGTAAGATCGATGACACTGTCAAATTGATTTAGTTAATACATAAATGAAAGCATGATGTTAAGTACCTACATAAATGAGAACCTCAAAGGAATATGATGTATCCAAGCATAAACAACCCAACAACCATCAAACACCCTTGAATAATCTCAGACATGAGTTGATAGCGGGAAAAATACTTTGTGATGGAGTCATTAAGAACAAAGGAAGGCAAGGGAACTCACGTCTCGCCGGAGTTAGCGTCTCTCGAAATTTGACAAGTGACGCCGCATACCAAAGAAGATACCTTTTAAGAACATGAAATCAATAGGGCTTAAGGTATGTGGAAAGTGGAGTGGAAAAATGGATGGGGTACAGTCATAGCATCTTATATACATGGTTCGAAACTACAAATAACTGTCGACCGACCGCTAGGATAATATACAACAGAATATCGGTCGGCTAAGAAAACTACTATCTCCTTCTCTAATTTTATGTACACCTTCTTTTTGAAACAAGTGTACAAATTATTAAACTTGTTTAGAAATAAAACACGACATAATAAACAATTTTTATTTTTTTAGAGAAGGAGTTACAATAATCGAATAATTATAGTACTAGAATATTTACAAGGACCGAAAACAAAATTCGATGCTATGACGTATAAATGTGGGAATGCGTCCATGGGTTGGATATCGAGGAGCGTAGGGGAAGTGTCGGAGTAGAAAATTTACAAGAGGTAAGATGGAGGGAAGAATAATAAAAATGGAATGCCAAAATCATGTTCCAAGTCTCGAAAAGGTGGTAGCAATTCATGTAATACCCCGTATTTTTATACATTTATACATGTATTTTATACGTATTTTGTAACCTATACACATATTTTATTCGCCTAAAGGAATAATTTATATGTTTACGAGTTAGGATTAATAAAATGGTTTAAAGTAAATATTTACAAAATATTATTTATTGGGTATTCAAATAATTAATGTATATTAATTATTGGAATTTTATAAAATCATATTTGGAAATAATATTAAAGGTTTTAATTATGTATTTTGGGCGTCGTTTACAAAAATAAAATATCCTGATTCGAAAAACGTTAAAAGTTTTATTTCCACTGTCACAAGCTCAACTCAGCAGGAAATCCAAATCGGACCATAGTAGTATATATACCTATAGCGTAACCCAAAACAGGTTAAAAACCCTAAATCTAAAAAGAAAAGAAAAAAACAAAACAAACCCTCTCTTACTCTCCGTCCCACTCACACGTGAAAGGAAAAAAAATTCAAAACCTGCACAATAGAACCACCGGCCAGCAGCCAGCCGAGCCACCACTGGCCCAGCCGAGCTACCAGCCAGCCGGTGCCACCACCGCTGTCGCGTCCGCCGCCGCCGCCGCCTGCTTCTCTCTCCTTTCCCCTGCTGTACCGTGAGGTACTGTTTGAAATTAAAAAAAATAAAAAATTCTTCCTTCTTTGTTATTAAATTTAATCCAAGTATAGGATTTTGTTTATACATTTAAATTATGATTTGGTATTTGTTTTTAATCATGATTAAACATTGAATATTGTTGTTTAAATTTAAGTTTTGAATCTAGAAGTTCATGGGTTCTTGTTAAGTTATTTTCAGATTTTTATTTTGAATTAAACTAGATTAAAACAAGTTCCTTTGATTAGTTTGTTGAATAAAGTAGTAGTTTTGGTTATTAGGTGTTAGGAGTTAGATTCTTGAATTTTTGAGAGTTTGGTTGAAGCTTTAATGGAGGTTTTATGGTGTTTTAATGAAGGTTGAAGAAGGGCATTATATGAAGTTGTCTAATTTAATGAGTTTTATGGATTTATGACTAATATTTGGTAGTAATGTTGATTATACTTTGGTTTTGAATTCTATACTTCAAAAATATGATTTTATAAGGCTTTAATGAAGTTTTAATTATTTTTATTAATCTGAAATTTTAATTAAATTAATGTATTTTAATGGGTTATAATTATTTTGGGCTAAATATGGGTGTTAAAAAAATAATTTTACTTGGTATATGAAAGATGGAACTTTAAATCATGTTTTGGAATAGTTTTATGGGGTTTTATTAATCTTTATATTGCTGTGTTTTTTGGAAAAGTAGTTTAATTTCGAAGGTTTTAATTGTTAGTTGTATATAAGGGTTTCCGGTAGTGTTAGGAACCTGTCGGGTGTTGTTAAAACTTTAAAAATTGATTTTTGGGACGTTTCGGAAGGGTTTTAAATGTTTTATCGAGGCTGAATTTTTGAATAATCACACTTACTCAATATTTTATTTATTTATTTAATCGTCGACTTGGTATTTTATTTAGAGGGCACAATTTCGGAATTTTAAATTAAATTAAGGAGTCGGAAATAAATTTTGAAATTTATTTAGACGCTGGAATATTGTAATATGTATTTAGGTTAGTTGTGGTGTTAAAGGGGTATTAATTAGCCCCAATATTTTATTGTAGGGGACTTTGAGTTCGATGAATTACGTTAATTGTGGCAAGTCGGAATTATTACACCAGGTATGTACATGACTATGAACACCCTTGTGTAGTATCATGTTAGGGTATCATATTGAAACGTAGTGTCATGGTTAGGAAGCCCTGAGATTTTGTGTGGTGTATAAGCATGTTTGGTGGTTTGACATGTTTGTGTTAATGGTTGCGAACATGTTTGGTCATTTATATATTTTTGGTTATTGGTTTATTGCCAGTAGGTTGGCTATTATTCTTTGTTATTGGTTTATTGCCAGTAGGTTGGCTATTATTCTTGGTTATTGGTTATGGCCAGTAGGTTAGCACAATGCAATGTTGGGTAATTGGTTGGTTGAGCAGGTTCAACCTCTGGTTAATTTTGTTTCAAATAATTTAATAAGGTGTCAGTTAATTTATTGATCACCTTGTCTTAAATATATATTAAAATCTGGTTATTGTGTTATTGTGTATATGGTCTTGGTTGGGCATTTTATGGTTGGTTTAATTATTAAGCTACTAATCACTTAAAGTGAAAGACGTAATAGCAATAAAACTCTAGATGAGTGCACGTCTGGAGTATTGACTACTTGGTACGGGTTGGGGAGTAGGTTCCCTTCTTTAGAGTCGTCTGATCAACGTGCTCATTATTGGTTCGGTAGTGGTGCTTAAAATAAGTCCCTACCCTTATTAGTTCTTGAGATCTCGGAACAGGTTCGCGGTCGAGGAGTCGCGCCCTTGATCGCTCATTGCGCTATTTATGGTTGGTTCATTTTGGAAACCCGTGGTCTAGTGCTATTCTAATGTTAATAAATAAGTCAGTGGGTGGTTTATAATTATAAAAGAAGTCAGAAGATCTTATGAATGAGTTGATTAAAACTATTATGTTAGAGTCATGTCTAGGTTGTTCCGTTGCATGATCATTGTTGTTAGTTATAGGGCATTTCATAGTTTATAGTTATGTATGTACTTAGTATTGCTGATTGTTGCCCACTTTTGCATTATTGTTGCATTGCCCACTTTTCTTTCTTTGGTGGGCCTGTGATGACCCATAATTTCACTCGGAAATTATGGTGAGCAGATCATACAGGTGATTCTTAAAGATGAATGGTTCAAACTGTTCTCATGCATCTTGGGGACATGGGTGTGATCGAGTGTAGCTCGCGTTATTGGTGCCATTTCAAACTATTATTATTACTTACCGTTGAGATTTGGATTTTATATGGTTTGACTTTAGTTTTCGTAAAACTTAAAGTAAATTCATTTGATTTGGTTTGGTTTGATTTTGAATAAAGGGCCTTGAATGGTTCCAACTTGTAATATTTTAAATTATTTTGATTTGAGGATTTTTAAGATTTTGAACTGATTTTAAGTTTGTTCCCGCTGCAAAATTCTGAATAAGCCGTAACGTTGTCACACGTGGCGGTAATACTCTAGTAATTCCTACTTATTTTAGGAGAAAACAGTTTTTATTTTTAGTAAAAAGGGTCAGGAATTATTGGGGTGTTACAATTCACAAGTCAAAAATCACATAAACTAAAACCGACGAGGTATAAAATGTGACGCTCATAAATGAATAACCTTAAAAGGGCCTAATTAAAGCAGGGGTTCGAAACCTCACCTAGGTTCAAATACTATCGACCCAGCGTCAACTAAACAAGGGACAACCTCGTACCACAATCTAACATGGATACTCATCTAGTCCTAAAGGTTTCTCCTAAAAGGGAAAAGTATTCTATCCTAAGAGTTAGTAAAAAGCATTGAAAATTGTGCGAACTCGAGACTCTAAAGGAAAGAAAAGTCCCCATAAGGATTCCCTTAGTTTCGTCATCGGGAGACGACTAAACCTAGGAAGAAAAAAGGGATAAAAGAAAATAAACTAATATGCAAAAACTAATAAAAAGAAACTAAGGAAAATAAACTACGAAAATAAACTGATATGCAAAGCACTAAAATGCATTTGGATTACGGGAAATTTTGGATTTTCAAAACGGGATCAAGACATGGAATATGCCCCAATGACCTAAAAAAATATCACACCACACTATGAAATGGAACCACAAGCAAGCACAAACAAAACATACTCCAAGAGCAGCTCCCCTAAGCTAGCTCCTCTATCCCAAGTCCACGACTACGAGTGTAACGACCCGACTTTTATAGGCTGTCGATTTACGAAGGAAATCGACATTTGGATCATTACCAAAACATTTATTAACAAATATTATTAATATCAAGGTTCATTATTCCATTATTTAGCTAATAATAAAATAAATAGTCTCAAAATCCTTAAATGAATCCAAAATACAACTCAGATTGTCTTTCCCAACAGGCTGGGCAAAACTAAATAATAAAGAAAATAAATGACATAAGATAGACTTCGGGTTCTCTCTATAAAACTTAACCAAGCACACAACCCGAACCAAACGTAAGCCCACTTATGCGTCTGCATCATCACCTGAAATGGGGGGGGTCCACCGTCAGTGGCGAGTAACTAGGATGTCCCGCTTAAATGAGGGACCATTAACCATATAATATCATAGAATTATTCCAAGAAAAAAAATACAAAAATACATGGAAATACGTATAAAAATACATACAAAATACTTATAAAAATACGTACAAAAATACATACAAAATACGTATAAAAATACATATGAGATACGTACAAAAATACATACAAAATACGTATAAAATATGTATAAAAATACATACGAGATACGTATAAGAATACGTACGAAATACGAATGTAATACATATAAAATACGTATACAGTACCTGCAGATATAGGTATAGAGATACATACGTGTACGTATGAATACGTATAGAAATACCTGTAGAATACATATACATATACATATACATATACATATATTCGTACTTAAATACATACATAGATACATTCTTAAGGACTTACTCATTACATACTTATCAGACGTACGCAGCGGAAAACTTAACTTAACATACTTATACAATACGTAGATTTATATACATAAATACATTGTCATATACATATTCATAACCTGTAAATTACTTATCCTTCATATTATAATTATCTTAAACCTTTCTTTTAACCATCTTCTTAACTTTATGGACCGGTCATTATAGCTCGTAAGGATGCCCGTGTACATCCCAACTTTCCTAAAACGCGCCGGGAAGAACCCGTGTATTCTACCCGTAGCTCTCCTTTGCAAGAACTAAGCCTAAGCTATGGCCATAACTCCTAAATAGTAGCCCGTGTACTACTACTTAGACGACTACGCATCTTAAGATCCAGAATTGCCCAGAGACCGTAGTAGGGCAGTGGCTTCGACTTAACCTAATCTAGTGACCCGTGTATCACCAAACAGGCGTCCGTTTCTTATCTTATCTTATCGACATGGCCATCGTGAGACCTATACTTATTATCATCTTATAACTTTATCCTTATTATTATATTATTCCTTCCCTTCATATTGCAACTTATCTTATTAGTTCCTTTTAATTCCTTTAATCATATTAATTCCAAAAATTACAATCTAAATTATTATAAGCCAAAAATTAAACTAAATTGATCATTCTCATAATAAAATCATTCGACATATTTTTAATAACAAAGTAATAATTAAATTAATTCATCAATTAATCATATAAACAATTAAATAAATCATTTAAATTAACATTTAATCATATAAATCAGGGATCATCAACAAGATTACTTAAAACATGATAAAAATCCTATTTTTATTATTGGAATCAATCGACATACATATATATACATACCAAAATTTATACTTTAATTTATTTAAATATAATTATTAATTATAAATCATGTAAACTTAATAACAGGAAATAAAATTATGCTCTAAACATTAAATCATCAAATTCAAACCATAACAAGATTAAAATCAATACTTTACTATACATGATTTACACGGCCTTCATGGGACAAATATACTATCAAGAATAATTTCAAGCATTGATATTATCATGCTTATATATTAAAGATTAATTAAAGACTACTAATAATAATTCAAGAATGAACAAGATTCAATCATAAAAATCAGATTTTTAACTCCCTTCACTTCTTTATGTCACTCGATTTTTTTATAATATGCACAAAATATTAACTTTAATTTAAGGCTTCAATTAAACAATTAAATAAACAAGATTATCAATTTTATTCAAGAAAATATCATAAAATTATCATCAAAATTATGTTATGCTACACGACAAAGGTTCGAACTTCCAAGAACAAGATTCAACAATTATCATGCAATTATACAATGTAAACATGTAATTAAAGAAATTATTTTATGCATAGAATTAACTAAAACACTTAAAGATTCATAAAGATTATATAAAATATTGAGAAAATAACATAAACTTTTTATATAACATGGTTCGAAATTCCTAGCCTACCATGATACTAATTCTATCAAATTTTCCTAGTTTAATCCTAATTAACTATATAGTTAAATTATCCCAAATTTAAAAGAGATAGTCTAGTTACCTGGATTAGGAAGAAAATCAAGAAAAATATCTTGGCTATGGTTCGAGTACTACACGACCAGCTAGGGTTCTTTGAGAGTTCCTTTGAGAGTTTAGAGTTGTATTACAATTAGGTAAAAAGGTTATGAGTGTTGTTCCTATTTAATTATAAGGAACAAAAGAAATAAATTAAATGAATAAAAAGAAATAGGGGGACCGTGTGATAGGAGGAATAGTAGGGGAGGTTGAGCAAATTTTGGGGAGACTAGATATGAGCTTAATTCAAAATAGGGTTTTTAGGAAAGGGTCACGATTAATAGAATTAGTAAACAAGAGAAATAAATAAATTAAAGGAAATAAATAAGGGAGGCTGTGTATGAGGAACAACAATATGGGTTTTTGGCCTCCTAAAATCTAGTAGTAGAAATAGGAATCAAGATAGGGTTTCTTTAGGCTTAGTCAAAATAGATAAGGGCTTTTAATAATATTGATTAAAACAATAGAAATAAATTAATTAAAGGAAAATAGACAAAGGGGGTCCTGAAGGGTATGAGTAATAGGGGGTTGTCACCTCCTAAAATTTAGTAGAAATAATAGGAAACAAGGTTAGGATTAATAGACTTATTTAAAAATAGATAAGGGTTTATAATAATATAGGTTACAAGAAATTAAAGAAATTAATTAGAGGAGAGCATGGAGGGTGGGCCGTGAGGTCTTTTAGGAATAAGGAGTTTAGGGCTCTCCTAAAATCTAGTAAGGAGAATAGGTAAACAAAGATTAGTTTATAGGCTTAGTGAATAAAAATAGATATAGGTTAGTATTTTATTAAAGATAATATAAAACAATTAAATGAAGAAGAAGGATAGAGCCATGGGGTATGGAAAGGATAAGAAGAATTGGGCTCGGGTTTTAGCATGACAAGGTGATAAGGTTTGGGCCAGTATAAAATAATTAGACTGCTACAGTAAAATTAATAATTAATTAAATAGTAATCAATTAAATAGTCAATTAATTATATATTTAATTAATTATGAAAAATTTAAAATATCCCAAAATTTCGGGGTATTACAACGAGAACATATAAGCATTCTAGCCCCAGGTTCACTTAAATACAAGTGAGATCTTACCTGTAGAGGACAGGTTTGGTTTGTCGGGAAACCTGTAGTCCAAGTACACCATTGACACTATTAAACCGCCTTTAACGCTATCGAAATCATGCCTCGATTGAGGCTCTAGTGCTTCACCCTCACTAGGTAAGGGTCCTACTAAACAAACAGAGTAGCCGGACCCACAGGGTCTAAACTACCCCAAAGCTAGGACGAAAGCATCATTTCGAGGCTGTGGGTGGAGAGGTCTAGATCTTTGGGTCATCCTCAAGGGGAGGGAAGAGTGTCGGAAGAAATAACCTTCCGAAACATGGTAATCATACATCTAGTCGGTTGTATATGGAGACGAATCAAGTCAGAACACGTTGACGAAGAGGTTTTTTCGGTCTCTAAGACAAATAAAAACCCCCGTTTTAGTAAGAGTGGGGGTTATCGAACACAGGGAACATGGTTAACATCATCGAACATTTCATCTGTTTTTTGTTGAGCTAATGCTTTCATTTTATTCAACATGAAGAACAAAGAGAGGGGGTGGTTTGGTGAAACTAAGCTAAAACAGAATTTAAATAAGGAAAATAAAAGAGTGGTCTGGTGGAAATATGCTTAAAATAGGTTTATTTATCGAATGACTCCAACTATACTCAATTTATGATTATCTATTGCCAAAGGTTTTAATCCTTTGAAGTCTCCTTAGGATAGTTAGACTCTACTTCGGTGCGAATATCTAACTCTCAATTACCAAATACACATTCGGTAAAAGCTTTAGGCATGGAGTTACAATAAAATTAATCGTCGGATTTAACTTGTCAAATCAAACTTTCAATTAACCTGTCTAAATTTCCAAGTTCAATTAACCAAGACTAGCTTAAACTAAGTGAACCCCCTGGGTAAAGTGTCAATTTTACTGAGATGCAATGTGTCAATTTTGCTAAGTTCAATTAGTGAAGACTAAGTTGGACTAAAGGGACTTGGGTGCTACATAGATTAAGGTTCCAAAACGCATGAATACTCCAAAATCTAGCTTTAGACCTTCAACCTTCATTAACTAGTTTCGAACCTAATTAAGGTTAGTCTAAGGTCATGTGTTTAAACCATTTTTAGACAATAATCAAGTAAAAGAGTTTAGAAGTAGTAGTGATTCTTACATAAACTTAGTTAATAACATGATTACCACCTTTCCAAAGTGAAGATAAAAAGGCTACATTAATCTAATGAAGAACATAAAAGATAAGAAGAAAAGGAAGGAGAGATATATACTAGTTATTATTAGATGAAGAACTAGAAGAGTTCAAGCATGACCTTCTTACAAACTCATCATATGCCTATTTATAGGCAATGAGCAAGGCAAGCAAGTTGCCTTTGTTGACTAATGTAAACTTATGAACTAAGCAAAAGACCAAACTAAGGGACTACATTTAAAGTAGAACCAAGGGTCCAAAATGAAAGAAAAAGCAAAAGATGATCATCTTTGATCAAGTAGAGAAATCAAAGATGATCTACTAAACTAAAATGGTGATCATCTTAGTCACTAGCCAAGGGAAGTTTGTAGGATAATCTTTACACAAGCTAGGTGGAGGGAACAAAAGCAAGTGGCAGAAGAAGCAAAAACCAAATCAACAAGTACAAGAGGCAAGTGGGGTGATGTCGGCAATCACAAAGGTTCAAGTGGATTGAAGTCGGCCAAACAGACACACAGGGCGCTGGCAGCGTCTTGGAGGGCGCTGGAATCGCCTTTTGAAAGGACCTCACTGTATCAAGGGTGCTGACAGCGCCCTATAAAGCGCGGGGCGCGCACCCTGCTGACTGCACACACAGGTCGGACTAAAATGGCCACAACTTTCTCGTTCCTTGGCGCAAAATAGGCATATGACCTACCGTTGGAAAGATTTTGAAGAGATATACAACCACCAATTTGAATCACTTCAATATCATTTCTAGATCAGAAGATATTAGCGTTTGAATTTACTCCTGCTGCATATTGATGTACGAAAACCTTGCTTTCACTTGTTCTTAATTTAGGCTAAAACTTGCAAGTTAATCTAGTTTACAACATAAACTCTAAACTTCACCTAAAGCTCAAAGTAATGTAAACACTAAGGAGAATGACCTAAATTACAAAAACAAAGCATTAAAAACAAACTAAAAACATGGTATAACTTGGGCTCATCACACGTCTCCGTAATGTTAGCATTAATGGAATGAAGGGCAGCGTTTTGCAGCTAGGACGAGGCCTCAAAGGCGGCCGTAAAGTCAAATTGCAGTTGGGGTGGGATTGGTTGTGCTTGTGGTGGTTGGGATGTTGGTTGTTCGACTTCCTCATGAACAGCAACCGCGGGGCCCTGAAATAGGTCAATGTCATGCTGGGATACGGGCTCCGCGGGGATTAAAAATGGGTTTTTCCGATGTAACCTAGTTATCTCGGGATTAGGCAAGTTGCGGTAGTGTCTCCCACGGACAAGGATACTTAGCGTGTCATCGCGGTTGGTGTTCTTGATGAAGGCTTGGTTGAAGAAGTCATACTTGTCAAAGTACCGGGTTTCAGAAAACTTTTCCAACTAGTCAATGTAATGTGAGTAACCCAATTTCCTAACTATAATGGTCACAAAGCCGTCTAAGGTGATATCAGCGATCATCTTGGGGTCGCTTGTCTGGGCAAGTATACGCTTGACCAACAAGTGACCCGTGCTCACCTTACTAATTGGAGTTGGAGTAGTTTCTAAGTAAATACAAAGCAACTCATCTTTGTTGATCTTACCAACCTCCTTTTTAGAGAAGATTGAGTAGGTCAACAACCTATGGAAAAGCCTTAGGGCAAGGTGATGGATGACATTGGCGACTGCCCAAGTAGAGTCAAAACGATCCTCACCTGTAATCGCATGCCAAAAGACAAGCGGGTTAAAGTCAGGAAAGTTTTTAGCACTAAAATCGATGATTGGGTTAGACGGGTCATAACCTAGAAATACATTAAGCTGGGAAATGATTATGGTGTGGCGGTCATTGAACAGTCGGAAAGATAGTTGATATTTCGATACATTAGTGGTGGACACTATTTTGGTGTAGGTCAAGTAACTAAGAAAATCAAAGGCTAAAAGTGGGTAAGTGTAATCGGCCACGTCGGGGTTGGTCAAATTTTCCCACCCAAAGTTTGTTAACGCGGTTCTCATCTCCCTGGTGATCTACAGCTCCACACAAGGGCGTGCATCATAGAAACGGGTAGGGCGAAATATCCGCCTCATGAGGTTTTCATACTTGGCCTTATTGACATGTGGAATCCTAGTGGGGGTGGTGGTTGTGGTGTATCATCCTGTTGGTTTGAGTCTGAGGTACCAGGTCGGTCATGTCTCTTCTTTTTACGGGACTCGACCATGGTTAGGCGAAATTAAGAGCAAAAACTAACTAAACAAAATTCAACTAGATTACTTCCCTAACCAGGCAATGAACAAGAGGCCTAAACCCAAGTGCCTCATGTTCACAAAATTAAAATAGAAAAATCACCAACACAACTCCAAGTCACAAAAATCAAGCAACACAAAACAAACAAACAATCCAAGACTACAAATAAGGACTCCAAAATTCAACAAAACAATTGCACAATTGAAAATTAACCTTAAAATTCGAACTTAGTTAAAAATGAGCTATTTAAGAAATTAGGGTTTCGGAAAATACCAAAGTTTGATATGAAAATACTCTAGATGATGCCTCTTGTTGTAGTTGCTGAAGAAAACTGGCCCAAATGTAACCCTAGAACCTTGCCATGTTCGAATTTGAGGAGAGAAGAACAAAGAAAAATGTGTTGGATTGGAAGAAATGGAGTAATGGACTGAAGAGGATGATGAATGATGTTGTTTGAGAAAGATTTGAGTGAGTTTGAGTTATATTTGAGTGAGTTTGAGAGTTAGGGTTTGAGAGAGAAGTCAGAGAGAATTCGTGTGGTGTTTTTTTGTTTTGCTCGTGAAAAATGACAAACACGGAGCTCTGAGTATTTATATAAAACGTCCTCAGTGGCCGCTAACTTACTCCAAGTGGTCGCTGCCCCAATTCGAAATGTTTCTAATTATCTTCTAGAAGCCCCATTAATGGGCGCTGAAAAGTTTTAAGCGCCCGCTGCAAGCAAAAATTTGGTCACTGCAAGAATTTGAGCATTCTGTAAGGGGGCGCTGATGGAATTCCAGTGGCCGCTGCACCTGACCTGTAGCCAAAATTGTAGCAGATTAAGCCCAGAGATTGTACCAGAATTTCATGCTTGGAACATCTTCTCTTGATTGCACACTAAAGGATACATTAGTATTGTTGACATATTCCTTTTAAGTTTGGATGATGACATAAACCACAAACTTAATCACTAATAAATGTCTTTGTGTACTTGGAGAATTTTAGGTCTTGAAGATAAATAAGCACTGGAGATTCAAATATGAAGATTCAAGCATTCAAAGGAGAAAGATCATGAGTCATGAGAAGATTCAAATACATGAAACGAAGCATTATCATGCTCCTACAAGAGAAGTTTCTATGGAGAATTCAACAATGAATTAGAGAACAAGATCAATTATTCCAACGAATTACTTGATGAAGAGAAGAGAAGAGTCCAAGATTATTACAAAGGTAATGTTTTAGGATTCATGTAAGTATATTAATGTATTCAATCTAATTGGAACTTGATTACGTTTGTCAATAGAACTACTGTAGTTCCTATAGGAACTGTAGTTCAGTTCCTAGAGGAACTTGTATCGAGTCAGTTGGTTATAATAGTCCACGTCCATTACTACATTTTAGGGTTAGTTTGAACAAACTTTTTGACTGTTTTAATGAGTTTAAAAGTTCAAAATTGACTGATATTATGTTTCCTTAATTTTAGGAGTAGTTAGCAAGTAAATTTTGAATTAGTTAATAGTAAAAGTTAGTTTCCTGTTTTTTTAGGTCTAGGTTGTTTATTTATTAATTCTCATTTATTTATTTATTACAAGTTTTATTTTGTTATAAAAATTAACTTTAAAAACAGAAAAAGAAAAAAGAAAAAAAAGGTTCTTTATTCTTTTCAAAAACCGTTTTTTTTTTCTAGCTATTTTCTATGATTAGTTAGATTATTTTGAGGGTTTTTTAATTCTTATTTGGTTGGTCAAAAATAAGTTAGTAAGTGTCCTATTATTAAGGAGTCAAATTAGTGGGGTAGTGTTAGGAGTAGTGGATGGTTAGGGTGTGCTTAGTGGACAATATTTTGCTTGTTCATTAAGGCTTTATGACCTCTATAAATACTGATTTCATTCTGAAGTTTTTAAGACACACAACTGTAGAAACCTAAATGTGTCTCCCCAATGTAGAGACTAATGATGAACGTACCATATTGCCATAAGATACAACTAAGGGAAATTGACGAAGAAAATGCACAATATACCTCCACCAATTGCCTAAACCCTGTTTAAAGTGCCTTGGAAGCAAATTTTAGGTTTTGCGATGATTACGGGATTTATTCGTAATTTTTCTTCATTTTTAGATATTTTTTATATTTTTGCATGCATTTTTCAATGTTTTATATTCATAAAAAAATTAAAAAATGTCTTTTTGCATCACAAAATATTTTTAAAAATCATAAAAATAATTTTATAATTCATTCATATTTATCTATATTTTTTAACATATTTTGAGAGCTTTTTATGGATTTTTTAGGTTTTTTGCATGCTTAGGGGCATTGTAACGACCCGACTTTTTAGCTTGTCGATTTACGAAGGGTAATCAACATTCGGATCATTACTTAATCTAATTAGACCATAATTCAATATTACAAAGGAAAGGATTAACCTTTATTAACTATAGCTGCTAGAATCCATAATAAACCTCTAATTAATATTACATCAAAGTCTGAAAAATACTGTCCCAACATGCTGGGATCTTAGTAACAAACTAAATAAAGGTTTAAATAGTTCTGACTAAACTAGAATACTTAAATAGAGGCCCAAACTCTCAAGCCCATCCGGCAAAGCCCGCTCTAATCTGCTGCAACGTCACCTGAAACTGAGGGGGGGGTCCACCATCAGTGGCGAGTAACTAGGTTGTCCCATTTAATCGAGGGACCACCAAACACATAATAGCATAGAAATTGTCATAAAAACTGTAAAGAACTTAATACATGTTTTACACATAAATATACAAATTACGTATAAATGTACGTATAAAAATACATATAAAAGAACGTATAGACGTACGTATAAATGTACGTACAGAAATACGTATACAAGTACGTATAAAGATACGTATAAAGATACGTATAAATACACCTGCAGAGATACGGTTAGAATACGTATAATCTTCGTATAGAATACGTACAAACAACCCTGCAGATACGGTTAGAATACATACAAAATACATTCAACATTCGCATACATACACACGCTAACATACTCGAATAATTACAGAAATATACACAGCGGAAGACTTATAATATACTGAACTTGTACTTTATATTATACAACTTAGAATTATACTTCACCACCTTCTTACATGATATCATCAGTAAATCCTAATCATATCTTTTCATAATCTTATCATCGAATTTCATATCATAATCTTATCATATCATATGTTATATCTTATCATAATCTTTCTTAATCGTAATTCATATCTTATAATTACATCTCATCTCATATCATAACATCAATCTTATAATAAGGGCATAATAGCTTCTTATCTTAACATATGCACTTATCATATCATTACATCAATCTTATAATAAGGACATAATATCTTCTTAACTTTACATATGTACTTATTATATCAACTTAACTTAACATATCATCTTTGCGGACTGTCTTCTTCAGCTCGTAGCGAACCAATGCGTTCGCAACTTTCCTAAAACATGTCGGGGTGAACCAATGCGTCCCACCCGTAGCCCTCCAATGCGAGAACTAAGCCTAAGCTATGGCCATAACTCCTGGTAGCGGCTCGCAGATACGGTTACCAGACGGCTACATGTTCTAAGACCAAGAACTGCGCGGGGGAACCTTTGCGTTCGTCCCATGTGAGCAGTGGCATCGACTAAACCCAATTGATAACCTTTGCGTTATCGCAAGGGCGTCCTATCTTATTTAACCCGATTGATGACCTTTGCGTCATCGCAGGGGCGATCTTTATATTGTATCTTATATCTTTACTTAATCATATCATATCATATATTGGGAAATACTAGGTGACCGTAATAGGAAATGAAATGTTCGGAGTCCCAGGAAAGAGAGGTGCGGCACGTATATTGGCCACCTTAAATACCAAGTCTTTCCTAGCCAGAGACCGAAACATAACATGTATATCTATTACTCTGTTTCCTTTCTTATCCCTAGTAATATCTTATATATCTTCAAAACTCATATAATATATTATCCTTAAAATATATATATCATATACTTATAATCTTACCCTTTCGGATACTAATTTTAATATTATATCATATACTAATTTGTAACCTTATCCAAGTAAGATAATTGTATTAATAACACTATTAGTATTTGGCCCTAATAAACATGTTACTAATATTATTATTCCTTTTTATCCCTACACTTTACAACTTATCCCCAATAATTATTTTATCCGTAACTTATATTACTAAATTATTCCTAAATTAATAACAATTCAAAATCAACTAAATTTGACTATTTCCAGCAATTTTACACGGCATTCCCAGAATGTTAACAAAATTTAATTAATTTCTTAATTTATTTTAATTAAACAACTAATTACTAAAAATTAGCAAATTAAAATAAAAATCATATTTTTCCTAATTTTCTTCCACACGACGTTTTAATATCTTTTAATAAAAATTATTTAATTAATTCATATAATTTAATCTACAGCAAACACTTAAATTAAATAAACAATTCTTACGAAAAATTATACTTAACATAACATAACAAGATTAAAATCATACATACACGGCATATACATATAAACAAGAAATAACACAACTTTTAATGTTTTAATCTTTAGCTCACTCGGGAGAATCCCGAGAGTAAGTAGATTTTAGAATATAATTCAAGAACAAATTTACATATTCAAGAATTTAAAGATTCATGGAATTAAATAAGGATTTAAAATAAAGATTCACATATTTAATCTAGCATGTTCAAGATTAGTATAAAAATAACATTTTTATTTCCTCCTTTAAATTTTGTACCACTCGAAAATTCAATAATTAATAATAGCATATTTTAATAATTCAATTGCCCTATTTTATACAATCTGATTTTTAAAGAATTAAATTAAAAACGACCATCTAAAGATCTCTAAAAATCTGGAAATTTTTATGGGAGCTAAATATGGGTTCAAGTATTTACGTGCATAAATTTCGTCTAAAAATAACATCTTTTACTATTTTTAAGTGATTTTATAACTAACCAGTCAGATTAGGCTGAATTCGGTTTCAGAATTTTATGCCATATCAAACGATCTTTAAAAATTACGAAAATTTAACACAAGCTGTAAAACATTATCACTGACTTCCATATAAAATTTCGTAGCATTCCGAATTGATTAAGTACACTAATAAATTCGTAAACCTATTCTGGACAGTTTTACCGGTTTGAAAGATTAAATTTTTATAAATAATAAACGGACGAATTTTGCCACGAAATAAATCATGGTTAATAATCAAACAGTAAACCAGATACCATGAAAAATTCATCAAGAAATAACAAGATTTGATTGGTAAATAAATTATACAAGATCATACATAAAATCAAGTAAATACATAAAAATCAATCAAGAAATTCATGCTTCATGCTCGACATGTTCATATGAAAACAATATTAAACTTCCTACAATTTTCATGCTTCAATTCCTAATTAACTATGTGTTTTTCTACCCATAGATTAAAGAGGAAAGCGAAGTTACCTTAATTCGCAAATTATCCAATGTAACAAAAGGGGGTTCACGGTTGTATGAGAGGGGAAAAAAAATGGAGAAAACTTTAGGGTTTGGAGCAAAATAACAAATAGGACCCAAAGGAAGAGAAGGGGTCCTATATATAAAGAAAATAATAAAATAAAATAAAAAAAATAAAAAATAAAAAATAAAAAAAAAACCAAACAACCCCATACTTCCCTTGAGCAGCCGTGTACTTAGAGGAAAAAGGGGAAAATAGTTGTTGGTCAAACAACAACCTTTGAACAAGTTAATTAAATTATTTAAATTAATTAAATAAATTAATTATCCACAAATATAATAATTAATATTTAATTAATTAAAACAAAACAACTTTGGCCCAAATAAAAAAAAAAAAAAAGAAGGAGCCGGCCAAGCTAAAAAGAGGAGAAAAAGATTGGGTCACTGGCCCAATTGAGTAAAAAGAGAGGACATAACAATTAAACAGTCCAAAATAGTGGGCCTCTTTGGACTAGAACTAAATAGGGCTAATAAAATAATTAGGAGACACGAAAATGAATAAAGGGACCGTGCTCAACAAAATCAAAGAGAATAATTGGGCTCGGGTTTTGGCCAAACAAAATAAAAAGGTTAGGGTCAGGCTCAAAAAGAATTAAATTGCTACCCAAAATAATAATTAATTAAATAATAATCAATTAAATAGTCAATTGATTATACATTTAATCAATAATTAAAAATTTAAAATATCCCAAATTTTCGGGGTATTACAGTCACCCCTCCTTAAGAAAATTTCGTCCTCGAAATTTGCAAAAGGAAGCACACGTAAGAAAACAATGGAAGAAAAACAACATCAAGAACATGAAGCGATCTGATCGAGGCGGAGACCTGTGGGTTATGGCTCACCACACTTCTGCTGCGCCACTCTGATATACAACGCCGGTCACAACCACTAAGTGATGGTTCCAGACTTGCCTTCCTTCGAGCAATGCACACGGAAACGAAAACGAAAAGACGTCTTAACCCTGGCTTCTACCCATGGTTTCTCTCACCTAAGGTTTCCATATTAGGCTAGGGTTCGCTCGGGTTCATAAAGCGCACATCTCACGAAGTTACTTGTGAAGAAGTAACTTAGGGTCTAACCTCAGCTCTGATACCAACTGTAACGACCCGACTTTTTAGCTTGTCGATTTACGAAGGGTAATCAACATTCGGATCATTACTTAATCTAATTAGACCATAATTCAATATTACAAAGGAAAGGATTAACCTTTATTAACTATAGCTGCTAGAATCCATAATAAACCTCTAATTAATATTACATCAAAGTCTGAAAAATACTGTCCCAACATGCTGGGATCTTAGTAACAAACTAAATAAAGGTTTAAATAGTTCTGACTAAACTAGAATACTTAAATAGAGGCCCAAACTCTCAAGCCCATCCGGCAAAGCCCGCTCTAATCTGCTGCAACGTCACCTGAAACTGAGGGGGGGGTCCACCATCAGTGGCGAGTAACTAGGTTGTCCCATTTAATCGAGGGACCACCAAACACATAATAGCATAGAAATTGTCATAAAAACTGTAAAGAACTTAATACATGTTTTACACATAAATATACAAATTACGTATAAATGTACGTATAAAAATACATATAAAAGAACGTATAGACGTACGTATAAATGTACGTACAGAAATACGTATACAAGTACGTATAAAGATACGTATAAAGATACGTATAAATACACCTGCAGAGATACGGTTAGAATACGTATAATCTTCGTATAGAATACGTACAAACAACCCTGCAGATACGGTTAGAATACATACAAAATACATTCAACATTCGCATACATACACACGCTAACATACTCGAATAATTACAGAAATATACACAGCGGAAGACTTATAATATACTGAACTTGTACTTTATATTATACAACTTAGAATTATACTTCACCACCTTCTTACATGATATCATCAGTAAATCCTAATCATATCTTTTCATAATCTTATCATCGAATTTCATATCATAATCTTATCATATCATATGTTATATCTTATCATAATCTTTCTTAATCGTAATTCATATCTTATAATTACATCTCATCTCATATCATAACATCAATCTTATAATAAGGGCATAATAGCTTCTTATCTTAACATATGCACTTATCATATCATTACATCAATCTTATAATAAGGACATAATATCTTCTTAACTTTACATATGTACTTATTATATCAACTTAACTTAACATATCATCTTTGCGGACTGTCTTCTTCAGCTCGTAGCGAACCAATGCGTTCGCAACTTTCCTAAAACATGTCGGGGTGAACCAATGCGTCCCACCCGTAGCCCTCCAATGCGAGAACTAAGCCTAAGCTATGGCCATAACTCCTGGTAGCGGCTCGCAGATACGGTTACCAGACGGCTACATGTTCTAAGACCAAGAACTGCGCGGGGGAACCTTTGCGTTCGTCCCATGTGAGCAGTGGCATCGACTAAACCCAATTGATAACCTTTGCGTTATCGCAAGGGCGTCCTATCTTATTTAACCCGATTGATGACCTTTGCGTCATCGCAGGGGCGATCTTTATATTGTATCTTATATCTTTACTTAATCATATCATATCATATATTGGGAAATACTAGGTGACCGTAATAGGAAATGAAATGTTCGGAGTCCCAGGAAAGAGAGGTGCGGCACGTATATTGGCCACCTTAAATACCAAGTCTTTCCTAGCCAGAGACCGAAACATAACATGTATATCTATTACTCTGTTTCCTTTCTTATCCCTAGTAATATCTTATATATCTTCAAAACTCATATAATATATTATCCTTAAAATATATATATCATATACTTATAATCTTACCCTTTCGGATACTAATTTTAATATTATATCATATACTAATTTGTAACCTTATCCAAGTAAGATAATTGTATTAATAACACTATTAGTATTTGGCCCTAATAAACATGTTACTAATATTATTATTCCTTTTTATCCCTACACTTTACAACTTATCCCCAATAATTATTTTATCCGTAACTTATATTACTAAATTATTCCTAAATTAATAACAATTCAAAATCAACTAAATTTGACTATTTCCAGCAATTTTACACGGCATTCCCAGAATGTTAACAAAATTTAATTAATTTCTTAATTTATTTTAATTAAACAACTAATTACTAAAAATTAGCAAATTAAAATAAAAATCATATTTTTCCTAATTTTCTTCCACACGACGTTTTAATATCTTTTAATAAAAATTATTTAATTAATTCATATAATTTAATCTACAGCAAACACTTAAATTAAATAAACAATTCTTACGAAAAATTATACTTAACATAACATAACAAGATTAAAATCATACATACACGGCATATACATATAAACAAGAAATAACACAACTTTTAATGTTTTAATCTTTAGCTCACTCGGGAGAATCCCGAGAGTAAGTAGATTTTAGAATATAATTCAAGAACAAATTTACATATTCAAGAATTTAAAGATTCATGGAATTAAATAAGGATTTAAAATAAAGATTCACATATTTAATCTAGCATGTTCAAGATTAGTATAAAAATAACATTTTTATTTCCTCCTTTAAATTTTGTACCACTCGAAAATTCAATAATTAATAATAGCATATTTTAATAATTCAATTGCCCTATTTTATACAATCTGATTTTTAAAGAATTAAATTAAAAACGACCATCTAAAGATCTCTAAAAATCTGGAAATTTTTATGGGAGCTAAATATGGGTTCAAGTATTTACGTGCATAAATTTCGTCTAAAAATAACATCTTTTACTATTTTTAAGTGATTTTATAACTAACCAGTCAGATTAGGCTGAATTCGGTTTCAGAATTTTATGCCATATCAAACGATCTTTAAAAATTACGAAAATTTAACACAAGCTGTAAAACATTATCACTGACTTCCATATAAAATTTCGTAGCATTCCGAATTGATTAAGTACACTAATAAATTCGTAAACCTATTCTGGACAGTTTTACCGGTTTGAAAGATTAAATTTTTATAAATAATAAACGGACGAATTTTGCCACGAAATAAATCATGGTTAATAATCAAACAGTAAACCAGATACCATGAAAAATTCATCAAGAAATAACAAGATTTGATTGGTAAATAAATTATACAAGATCATACATAAAATCAAGTAAATACATAAAAATCAATCAAGAAATTCATGCTTCATGCTCGACATGTTCATATGAAAACAATATTAAACTTCCTACAATTTTCATGCTTCAATTCCTAATTAACTATGTGTTTTTCTACCCATAGATTAAAGAGGAAAGCGAAGTTACCTTAATTCGCAAATTATCCAATGTAACAAAAGGGGGTTCACGGTTGTATGAGAGGGGAAAAAAAATGGAGAAAACTTTAGGGTTTGGAGCAAAATAACAAATAGGACCCAAAGGAAGAGAAGGGGTCCTATATATAAAGAAAATAATAAAATAAAATAAAAAAAAAAAAAAATAAATAAAAAAAAAACCAAACAACCCCATACTTCCCTTGAGCAGCCGTGTACTTAGAGGAAAAAGGGGAAAATAGTTGTTGGTCAAACAACAACCTTTGAACAAGTTAATTAAATTATTTGAATTAATTAAATAAATTAATTATCCACAAATATAATAATTAATATTTAATTAATTAAAACAAAACAACTTTGGCCCAAATAAAAAAAAAAAAAAAGAAGGAGCCGGCCAAGCTAAAAAGAGGAGAAAAAGATTGGGTCACTGGCCCAATTGAGTAAAAAGAGAGGACATAACAATTAAACAGTCCAAAATAGTGGGCCTCTTTGGACTAGAACTAAATAGGGCTAATAAAATAATTAGGAGACACGAAAATGAATAAAGGGACCGTGCTCAACAAAATCAAAGAGAATAATTGGGCTCGGGTTTTGGCCAAACAAAATAAAAAGGTTAGGGTCAGGCTCAAAAAGAATTAAATTGCTACCCAAAATAATAATTAATTAAATAATAATCAATTAAATAGTCAATTGATTATACATTTAATCAATAATTAAAAATTTAAAATATCCCAAATTTTCGGGGTATTACAGGCATTTTCGTCATTTTCGAAAGTTGAAAATTGTTCTGCAAAGCATATTAGTGTTTTTTATACTTTTCATATTTTTTCATTATTTTTAATAATTTTTCTGTAATTTTTTTGGAGCTTCTGGAGGAATCTAGAACATTCTGGAATGTTCTGAACATCCTGGCACATTCCAGCACATTCTCGAACATTTCGAGACATCTCGGAACATCCCGGGAGATCCTGAAATATTCCGGAATATCAAAATATTACAAAATATTTCCGTAATCGAATAAAATCGGATCGTAATCCACAAAATCAAGCGCAAAATCAAGCAAAAAAAATCAACCCCAATCTGACCAGGACCTGCGCCTAGACGTAGGTCACCAATACTGACCTGCGTCTAGATGCAGGTCATGTTATTGGACCTGTGCCTAGGCGCAAGTATGATGTCCTCCGCGGTCAATTTTTGCTCCTTCTGGCCTATAAATACACGTCCTTCCAACCCTTTCAAGATACGTCAACAACTCCTAGCCCTCTTCTGCATTGCGTACTCCAACTCTAAACACTCATATCCCATCAAACACTCCCCAATACATCATTAAAATCATCACAAATCATCAGCTCAATCAATTTCAAGCAAAATACTTTCATTCATCGTCGTTGATTCTACCTTGGTTGTTTTGATCGAAGGCATTGCAAGGTACACTATTTTGAAGTCTCTACCATTCTAAACTTTCATTAAATTTTTTTAAATCTTTATTTGACTCATCAAATGGTGATTAAAATGAAGATAAGTGATGATAATAGATAAATTCATACAAATAATGAAATTTCGAATTGAACCTACATATAAGTGTTCAATGCTTTAATCAACTTTTTCATATATCTTCATAACTTTTGTGATAATCCGATCTTCTTTTTAATCGCCATTTTATGATTAATTTTTGATTATTTCATTAGCTTTAACATGATCTAAATACATGCGTTGTGATTGACAATTCACTTTCGCATTATAATAGATCGTACATGAAAGTTCAGTTTCGCAGTCAATTCATACAAAATTGTTTTAATTTTGTATTTTTATTTTGAATCTCTTTTATTATATCTTTTTGCAATCATAGATCTATTTCATATTTCTTCATTATATGTTTTTATATTTATTATTTTTAGGATTTAACACTGACTTAATTCAAAGTGGTCACAATAATTAGTTCTGATCTGCAAATAATTTAACCTACCTAGTAATATGCGCTTTTAGGGTATAATATGAGATATCTTTGAATTCGGCAATAATAACAGTACGACCACAAAAAGAGACCTAGTAGAGACCGCTCACAGGCGGGCAGGCCCAAAGCACGATTGGCTCGTAACCTGTCCTCGAACCCATACTCTAGTACACGACCATATGGGGCCGATTGCTCCTGGCTTTCGGTACTTCTTCGGTGTACGTGGACCGTATAAACGCACGGTGGCGACTCCTACTAGTTCGTATTCACATACAGCGTTAACGAGCATTCAAATCAACTCGTGAGACGTAGGCGGCCGGGTAAAAACGAACCCTACAGTTTGGCGACTGCGCTGGGGAATATCAATCCTTAGTGGTGTGGACAAACTTGAAAAGTCTCGTGGTCTTATTATTATCATTCCCAAATTTTTTAGGCATATTGCATGCAGCCCTACGAATAGGTGCCCAATATAGGACCTTGTCTCATATAAGCATGTTCTATGCTCGAGACATAACCGGCCTCAATAATCATAACCGGCCCATCCCAGCCATGGCGCGTTATTCTCATGCCCGATGAGATCATAATAATAGATCTATTAATCGTGTGTCATTCAATTTGAAGAGTGACTAGACCAGTTTAGTTTCTCTTTAGCCATGGTACCTTCGTGACCACCCAGGACCGACCTTATAGAAGACCACTCATGTTATATCATATTAGGGTGACTATTTGTGCATTTTTTTTATGGGCTCTAGCCATGTGTTTTTTTTTATCCACTCACACTTCATATAGTCATGGTCATCTTTTAGTTCATATAGTTCACAATGTTGGGCCTTAGTGTCCTTGCATGTAGTCCATATAGGCTTTAACTTTAGGTTTCGGCCCAAAACCTTAGTCATTCCCTTAAATGGGCTTAATTAGGCACAATCCTTATTTAGGCATTTCCATTCACATACATTACATATTTCATGTATTTTGGTGCCCTTTACAAAAAATAAATAAAATAAATAAAAAAAAAAGTTAAAAAACAAAAAAAGAGAAAAAAAAAATTTCAAAAATGGAAAGGGGGTTCTCTTTTCTTTTTTTTAGTTCCTCTAAAATAATAAGTTCAGAGTTGTCTAAACGATCCATTTTCAATCCAAAGCATAGCCTTGGTGCCAGCAAGCCTAAGCCCAATCCAACCTTAAATCACCTTACTTAAACACTACCTCAAGCTTAATCAAACTCATCAAAACCCAAAAAACCTTAAGCCCATACCCAATCTACATCACTCAAGCCCATCACTTAAGTTCAGTTAGGATTTTTCTTTCCACTTCTAACCTTGTAATTTCATTTACATTAATAAAATTCTTTTTTTTTTTTACATTATTAGCCTCCATTTAAATTTGTGCTTTTAACCTTAACATAAATCATGACCTTAATTTTTCATAATCAATAAATTGTACTTAATAAATGGACATTGCCCTAAAGACATTTTTTTCTTGAACTCCACAAAAATCATCAATCCTTTCCCATCACCTGTATTCATTCAATCCTTTGTAACCCTTTGGGCCACAAGCACATACAAACCTACTTTCATTCCTTCCCCACATCTATCTACCTCACCCATGGGATCAAATGGTGCGTAGGAAAATATATGTGTCTAAAAAAACAAACTAAGAAAAATGCAAAAAAAAAGTTCAAATCAAAGTCCATCCAAAGTCAATAAAGCTAGTTCAGTTCAATAAATCAAGTTCAATTTAATAAATCCATCTCAATATCCAGTTCAATTCAATAAATATAACTCAATTCAATAAATCCAGTTCAATTAAATAAATCCAGTTCAATTCAATAAATCCAGCTCAATTCAATAAATCCATCTCAATTCAATGAATCCAGTCCAATAATTCAACTCAGTCCAATCCAATTAAAAAAAAGAGTCAAAAAGCACACTGCGCACCATGGGGGGTTAAATTGGGAACTTTGAGCCTTCTTTCCCTTTTTCTTCTTAACCCTCAACCCTAGATAAACATTACAACCACAAAATCCCTCTCCCCTGAGGCATTGTCCAAATAATCATCAAGAACTACGATGGTCTGATTCCATAAGGATACATAGGAAGCCTCTTCTCGAGGTTCGACCCAATTAATATATGAAATTTTGAGGTCCACCCCTTCAATTAACTTAGGGTTTTAAGCAAAATTTTTAGTTCACCACCCGACATAGGCTCGATTTTGAACCAACATTAATTCAGCCAACTACATCAATTCCCTACATCATCACCCATCAGTCACAAATTTTTAGCCTTTCTTTTTCTTGCACCGACAACCTTTCTCTTTCACACACCCTGGGGGGCTTTCTATAACTCTTATTTAGGTCAACGCTTTGATTTGACTCTTGTTTTCTTCTATTTAGGCGCGTCATGTTCCGTACAAGACTTCATCAATTAGGCAATCCTTACCTCATCTTTATCCTCTTAGGAAATCTAACTCAAGTTTATGACTTGAGCTAGCCTCTTTTCTCAATGCTTTGGCCTCTTTATGCCATCCACAAAATAGCTTTAACCATCATCCTTCATCCATCCTTACCCTCAAGGCTGGGGGCTTACCTATCCATCTACTCCACCAAAAACTTGATACTCACAAAAGCCTTATCCATCATCCCTCATTCATGCTACCCTACCTAATCACCACAAATATATATAGCCTTACCCACATTAGTGCTATCCTACCTATTCACCTACTCCACCTCAAATATAACCTTCCCCACAGGTTGGGGGCTTGCTTATGATCAAAAGTTTGTCTTTGCTTGATTGGGGGCTTAAGATCACTCCATCCCCTTTTCAGGGAAATACCATACCATTGGTTGATCCCCTTGGTCATTCATTGCTTTGTCATACATACCATATCATTCACTATGCACTAAATTTCACGAACACCAATCACATCATGCATCATGTACCACAAGCATATCACTCATCATAATCATTTCATGCTTACATTCATATACATGCATAGGCATAACGCACATTGTACATACGGACATCACATAGCACAAAGCACACAAGGCTAGAGCCCATCTTTGTTGAATCCTTAAATCACTATATGTGATTATTGTTTTGATTAACTTGGTTATGAACCTATATATACTTATATGGCTATGTACAGTTTTTCCTCGATATCTTTGCTTATGCAGCCTATACATGCTATTACCTAGCCCCAACCATAATACTTTGACTTTCGTTTTGCGAGAACATTCGTCTCTCCGGACTCAGTCAAAGTGGGGGCTTCTAATCATACACACACCTCCTTGTACATTTTTCGCCTTAACGGCCTCATCATCTTTTCTTACGGGTTTATGCTTCCCCTGATTCCTCAAGGGTTTAACCTTAATTCTCCAGCCAGAATACTTTGACCTTCGTATTGCGAGAACATTTGCCTCTCCAGACTCAGTCAAAGTGGGGGCTTCTCATCAGACACACACTTCCTTTTCCCTCACTCACAAGTACCTTTCTCACAGGGTTTATACTTACCCTAAGCTCACAAAAATTCCTCTAGGGGTTTATGCCTACCCTTAATTCACTTACTTTTCTCACAGGGTTTATACTTACCCTAAGCTCACAAAATTTCTCTTAGGGTTTTTGCCTACCCTTAATTCACTTTCTTTTCTTATGGGTTTATGCTTACCCTAATTCCTTTAAGGGTTTACCCTTAATTCCCCAGCCAGAATACTTTGACCTTCGTCTTGTGAGAACATTTGCCTCTCCAGACTCAGTCAAAGTGGGGGCTTCTCATCAGACATATTTGTTTTTCCTTACACATTTTTGCGCCTTAACGACATCACTCACAAGCACTTTCCTCACAGGGTTTATGCTTACCCTAATCTTACAAAAGTTCATCTAAGGGTTTATGCCTACCCTTAATTCACCTACTTTTCTCACGGGTTTATACTTACCCTAAGCTCACAAAAATATCTCTAAGGGTTTATGCCTACCCTTAATCCACTTCGCTTTGCTTATGGGTTTATGCTTACCCTCACACCTTCTCTCAAGAGTTTATACTTACTCTTGATTCTTCTCCTAAGAGTTTATGCTTACTCCTAACACATTACGTTGCTTAGGGTTTATGCTCACCCTCATACCTTCTCTCAAGAGTTTATTCTTACTCTTGTTTACTTCCTCTAAGAGTTTATGCCTACTCTTAGCACATTATCATTCTCACGGGTTTATGTTAACCAAAACACACATTATATTTTCTCACAAGAGTTTATGCTTACTCTTGACTCGTCAGATTTTCTACCAAGAGTTTATGCTTACTCTTGGCACACAACGGGTTTATGTCTACCCTAATCATATTTTTTTGTGAGTTTATGCTTACTCGCGCTCACCTTTTCAAGAGTTTATGTTTGCTCTTGATTGCTCCCGCCTATGCGACCTCCCGTCATTGTCCCAAGGGTTTATGCTTACCCAAGGGAGTAGTTCCAAAGGATCCAAGCGCATCCGTAGGAACCAGACACTTCATATGCCATCATCCCGAGGATCCAGACGCTTCTAAGGGATTAAACCGCATGGGGCGCGGTTACAGGTAAAACTAACATTTGTTTTGCATTGTGAACCAGAATAAGTGTACCAAATTATGGTGATTAGTAGTATTAGATTTTGTAATAAATTTGTAGTTGCTTAGTTTCAATTATGCATATATGTATTAGCTACTACTTAGTCTAATGCTTTCGTTTTGTTTTGTAATAGTTTAATTAGTACTTTAGATGAGTAGTTTTAGTTATTTTGGAATGTATTTTGTAATAGTTAGCAAAGCTCTTTTAGTTTGATAGCTTAATATGCAAGTAGGTAAACTACGGAACAAAATTGCACAAACGAACCAGTAGCAAGTCACGAGGTGCGAGCCTAGGTCACGATTCACGAACCCAGGGACCGAAGAAGGTCGCGAGTGTAACGACCCGAAATTTTGGGCCAGAAAATTTCGCGGTTATTAATGTTATGTATTAATTCCGAGTCCAAATAGGCCATTTAATTTGGACTGTTTACATCTTTTTAGTCGAACCTTTTCCTTCAAATTGGGCCAAAGACCCAATTTTTCTTTTTCTTTTCTCCATGGCAGGCCCTCTTGTGTAATTGTGTCCATTTTTAATTCTTTTGATTTATTTATTAATTAAGTTATTTAATTAAATAAATTAACTATTTAATTTAATTTTCTAAATAATCCCATTCAAACTTTGACCTAATATTTCTAACTATTCCCCTATTTTTACTACCTCCCACACGGCTACCCCTAAAAAAACATTAGGGTTTTGTTTTATTTATTTTTTTTTTCTTTTTTCTTTTCTTTTTTGTTTAAATAGGACCTAATGTACACATCTAGTCCCTAATTGGCAAATCACTCAAAACCCTAAAGAAAACTATTTTTTTTTTTTCTTCTCTCCCATTCAAAAAGTCGAACCTCTCTAAGAATTCACCAAGTAGTGAATTCTTCGTGCCTTGGAATAATTTAGCGTTTAAGGTAACTATGCTCTCCTCTTTAATCTATGGGTAGAAAAACACATAGTTAATTAGGAATTGAAGCATGAAAATTGTAGAAAGTTTAATATTGTTTTACTTGGATATGTCGAGCATGAAGAATGAATTTCTTGATTGATTTTTATGTACTTTCTTGTTTTTATGTATGATCTTGTATGAATTTATTTACCAATCGAATCTTGTTATTTATTAATGAATTTTTCATGGTATCTTGTTTACTGTTTGATTATTAACCATGATTTATTTCGTGGCAAAATTCGTCCGTTTATTATTTATAAAAATTTAATCTTTCAAACCGGTAAAACTGTCCAGAATAGTTGTACGAATTTATTAGTGTACTTAATCAAATCTAATGGCTACGAAATTTTAGGTGGAAGTCATTAATACTGTTTTAAAGCTTCTTTAATTTTTTCGTAATTTTTAAAGATCGTTTCCTATGGCAGAAAATTCTGAAACCGAATTCAGCCTAGTCTGACTAGTTAGTTATAAAATCACTTAAAAATAGTAAAAGATGTTATTTTTAGACGAAATGTATGCACGTTAATCCTTGAACCCATATTTAGCTCCCATAAAAATTTCCAGATTTTTAGAGATCTTTAGATGGTCGTATTTAATTTAATTCTTTAAAAATCAGATTGTATAAAATAGGGCAATTGAATTATTAAAATATGCTATTATTAAATCTTGAATTTTCGAGTGACCTAAGTATTAAAAGGGAACTCAAAATATGATTTTTATGATGAATCTTGATAGTATTGAATTATATTGATTAATCTTGAATTAAAAATTAAATCTTGTTATTATCTTCTAATTGTCGAGTGTATAGAAATTAAAAGAAGAGTTAAAAATATTATTTTTATGTTAATCTTGATGAATGTTGTTGAAAAATATGATTTTTATGTTTATTAATTAGTTAAATTATTTAATTCTTGATGATTGAATTCATATAAATTAATTGAATAATTTTGCTATTATTGATATAAAATGTCGAGTGTGGTGAAAGTAGGAAAAATAGGATTTTTATTATATTTTGGTAAATTTTAGCAATTAATTAATTAATTAAGATAAATTTAAGAATTAATTAATTATGGTTGAAAATTGAGATTTACGTGTGGAATTATTTGATTTAGTCAAATTTGGTTAGTTTTGAATTATTATTAATTTAGGAAATAATTAATAATAAAAGTTACAGATTAAATAATTATCAGGGATAAGTTGTAAAGTGAAGGGATAGATAATATGACTATTATTATTACTATTAGTATTCGGCTATTACAATTATTAATAATAATATCTACAAGTTAGTATATGATATTAAGGTTAGTATCCGAAAGGATAGGATTATAAGTATATGATAGTATATTATAAGATTTAAGGTTGCATAAGATACTACTAGGGATAAGAAAGGAAACAGAGTAATAGCTATACATGTTATGTTTCGGTCTCTGGCTAGGAAAGACTTGGTATTTAAGGTGGCCAATATACGTGCCGCACCTCTCTTTCCTGGGACTCCGAACATTTCATTTCCTATTACGGTCACCTAGTATTATCCTAATATATGATATGATTAAATTAATTGAAGATATAAGATACAATATGGACACCCACCTGTATGATACACGAGTCATTAGTGGGTTAAGTCAGAACCACTACTCAATGGGACGAACACATGAGTTCCCCCGAGTAGTTTGACCTTAGAACATGTAGTCGTCTGGTAACCGTATCTGCGAGTCGCTACCAGGAAGTTATGGCCATAGCTTAGACTTAGCGGTGAAACACGGGATCCGCTATGGGATTGGGTACACGAGCTCCTCCCGGCATGTTCTAGGGAGTTATGGTGAAACACGAGATCCATAACGAGTTATTAGTGACCGGTCCAACAAAGATATTATATTAGGATCATACGATTTGATGAGATGAAATCATAAGATGAAGATAAGATGATTTCTAAGAATTGATGATAAGATAGATTATGATCTAATATGATAAGAAAGACATGATATGATATGATTAAGATAAGATTTATGATGAAGGGAATGTGATTATGATTAAGATTTGTTAATGATATAATTTAAGAAGGGTTAAGTATAAGTTAATGATTGGGATAATTTAAGATGTATAGTATAAAGTATAAGTTTAGCATATTGTAAGTCTTCCGCTGTGTATTTCTGTATTTATGAGCATGTATTAAATCTTTTACAGTTTTTATGGTATTTTCTATGATATTATGTGTTTGGTGGTCCCTCGATTAAATGGGACAGCCTAGTTACTCGCCACTGACGGTGGACCCCCCCCTCAGTTTCAGGTGATGTTGCAGCAGATTAGAGCGGGCTTCGCCGGATGGGCTTGAGTGTTCTAGCATTTATTTTAAGTATTCTAGTTTAGTCAGGACAATTTGAACATTTATTTAGTTTATCCTATGATCCCAGCATGTTGGGACAGTTTTTCCAAACTTATGATGTAATAACAAATATTGGATTTATTACGGTTTTTAGCAGTTATATTAATAAAGGATAATTTCTCCCATTTATTTGTTGATTTATTGTTTAATATGATTAAGTAATGATCCGAATGTCGATTTCCCTTCGTAAATCGACAAGCTAAAAAGTCGGGTCGTTACAGTTGGTATCAGAGCCATAGGTTTGACCCTAAGTTACTTCTTCACAAGTAACTTCGAAAGTTGAGTGCTTTATGAACCCGAGTGAACCTTAGCCTAATATGGAAAACCTAGATGAGTGAACCATGGGTAGAAGCCAGGGTTAAGACGATTTATCGTTCACGTTTCGCGTTGGCGCCGTTTCGTATGTCGTGTATTTCTTAACGCGATTGTTGTTTCGGGATGTCGATCCCACGACCTTCAAGTTCCTGCCGTCGTCGTCGCAACTTAGAAGACGCAATTCTTACTTTGGCACAGATTAGCGTGCGGGTCCAGAATTCCCAGTCGTCTTCGTTCGATCAGATTGCTCGTTTACGTCCTCCGACGTTACTATGTGCTTTTGTGTGAACTAACAATAGGAATGTTTAAGTGTGTACGTACAGGATGACGCCCCCAAGGCCAAACCTCAGACTTCGACGCCGGAACCATCAATTCGTAGCCGTGACCGGTGTTTTATCAGAGTGGCGCAGCAGAAGCGTGGTGGGCCCATAACCCACAGGTCCAGGATCAAATTTCTCGTCATCGTCGTCCTACCAATGATGGCACGTCTGACCCCGTGATGCGCAAGAGCTGGATTTGAGAGATGGAAGAACGGTTCGACGCAATCGGTTGTCCGGAAGATAAACGAGTTCAGATCGCTAGCTACTACCTTCGACTAGAAGCAGACGACTAGTTGGTAACGGTTCGCCGCAGGGAAGAGCTGTGAAGAGCATGACACGGGAAGAGTTTACCTCCAAGCTACGAGAACGTATCTTTTCCGACGAGCTTAGGTGGCAAAAGCCAGAGGAGTTCCTGACGCTCACTCAGGGGACCATGCCAGTTCAGACATTTACCGACAAGTTCGCGAAGCTGTCCAGATTAGTCGCTGCAATATCTCCATCGGAAGCTGAGAAGCTGAAGCGGTATATCAGGATGACGAGTCCTCGCATTAGGGTACACGTTACCGGCAACAGGTCAGCATCGTTCCAGAACGCGTACGAGACCGCCTTAGAGGTTCAAGCATCGTTCGAGGAGGAAAGGGCTACAAAGAAGAGAACCAGGGAAAGCCAACCAGCCGCAGTCAAGAAGAGACCACGAATCTAACCATTTCAGGAGCCGCAATCGCAGGACGGGCAAGCAACCAACGTTTCCGGGTCCCCGGTTGGCAGAGGATGCGAGAACGAACGTCATTCCGGAAAGAGGTGCGACGGGTTACAATAGGGTGTTGCGTATGTAGACAAGGAAGGCACGAGACTTGGGCGTGACCAAAGAACAAACCGGCAACAATGGTGAGCCGAGTACAAGTGAAGAACCGAGTCTTCTACGTGACCAAGAAGAGGCGGACGCGCAGCTGACATAACTACGTGTACGGTCTCCGTCTACGGCTGATCGTTTATGTTTTAGTTGTTCCATTGTTTTCTTACGTGAGCTTCTTTAAGTAAATTTCGAGGACGAAATTTATTTAAGGAGGGGTGATTGTAACGACCCGAAATTTTGGGCCAGAAAATTTCGCGGTTATTAATGTTATGTATTAATTCCGAGTCCAAATAGGCCATTTAATTTGGACTGTTTACATCTTTTTAGTCGAACCTTTTCCTTCAAATTGGCCCAAAGACCCAATTTTTCTTTTTCTTTTCTCCATGGCCGGCCCTCTTGTGTAATTGTGTCCATTTTTAATTCTTTTGATTTATTTATTAATTAAGTTATTTAATTAAATAAATTAACTATTTAATTTAATTTTCTAAATAATCCCATTCAAACTTTGACCTAATATTTCTAACTATTCCCCTATTTTTACTACCTCCCACACGGCTACCCCTAACAAAACATTAGGGTTTTGTTTTTTTTTTTTTTTTTCTTTTTTCTTTTCTTTTTGGTTTAAATAGGACCTAATGTACACATCTAGTCCCTAATTGGCAAATCACTCAAAACCCTAAAGAAAACTATTTTTTTTTTTTCTTCTCTCCCATTCAAAAAGTCGAACCTCTCTAAGAATTCACCAAGTAGTGAATTCTTCGTGCCTTGGAATAATTTAGCGTTTAAGGTAACTATGCTCTCCTCTTTAATCTATGGGTAGAAAAACACATAGTTAATTAGGAATTGAAGCATGAAAATTGTAGAAAGTTTAATATTGTTTTACTTGGATATGTCGAGCATGAAGAATGAATTTCTTGATTGATTTTTATGTACTTTCTTGTTTTTATGTATGATCTTGTATGAATTTATTTACCAATCGAATCTTGTTATTTCTTAATGAATTTTTCATGGTATCTTGTTTACTGTTTGTTTATTAACCATGATTTATTTCGTGGCAAAATTCGTCCGTTTATTATTTATAAAAATTTAATCTTTCAAACCGGTAAAACTGTCCAGAATAGTTTTACGAATTTATTAGTGTACTTAATCAAATCTAATGGCTACGAAATTTTAGGTGGAAGTCATTAATACTGTTTTAAAGCTTCTGTAATTTTTTCGTAATTTTTAAAGATCGTTTCCTATGGCAGAAAATTCTGAAACCGAATTCAGCCTAGTCTGACTAGTTAGTTATAAAATCACTTAAAAATAGTAAAAGATGTTATTTTTAGACGAAATTTATGCACGTTAATCCTTGAACCCATATTTAGCTCCCATAAAAATTTCCAGATTTTTAGAGATCTTTAGATGGTCGTATTTAATTTAATTCTTTAAAAATCAGATTGTATAAAATAGGGCAATTGAATTATTAAAATATGCTATTATTAAATCTTGAATTTTCGAGTGACCTAAGTATTAAAAGGGAACTCAAAATATGATTTTTATGATGAATCTTGATAGTATTGAATTATATTGATTAATCTTGAATTAAAAATTAAATCTTGTTATTATCTTCTAATTGTCGAGTGTATAGAAATTAAAAGAAGAGTTAAAAATATTATTTTTATGTTAATCTTGATGAATGTTGTTGAAAAATATGATTTTTATGTTTATTAATTAGTTAAATTATTTAATTCTTGATGATTGAATTCATATAAATTAATTGAATAATTTTGCTATTATTGATATAAAATGTCGAGTGTGGTGAAAGTAGGAAAAATAGGATTTTTATTATATTTTGGTAAATTTTAGCAATTAATTAATTAATTAAGATAAATTTAAGAATTAATTAATTATGGTTGAAAATTGAGATTTACGTGTGGAATTATTTGATTTAGTCAAATTTGGTTAGTTTTGAATTATTATTAATTTAGGAAATAATTAATAATAAAAGTTACAGATTAAATAATTATCAGGGATAAGTTGTAAAGTGAAGGGATAGATAATATGACTATTATTATTACTATTAGTATTCGGCTATTACAATTATTAATAATAATATCTACAAGTTAGTATATGATATTAAGGTTAGTATCCGAAAGGATAGGATTATAAGTATATGATAGTATATTATAAGATTTAAGGTTGCATAAGATACTACTAGGGATAAGAAAGGAAACAGAGTAATAGCTATACATGTTATGTTTCGGTCTCTGGCTAGGAAAGACTTGGTATTTAAGGTGGCCAATATACGTGCCGCACCTCTCTTTCCTGGGACTCCGAACATTTCATTTCCTATTACGGTCACCTAGTATTATCCTAATATATGATATGATTAAATTAATTGAAGATATAAGATACAATATGGACACCCACCTGTATGATACACGAGTCATTAGTGGGTTAAGTCAGAACCACTACTCAATGGGACGAACACATGAGTTCCCCCGAGTAGTTTGACCTTAGAACATGTAGTCGTCTGGTAACCGTATCTGCGAGTCGCTACCAGGAAGTTATGGCCATAGCTTAGACTTAGCGGTGAAACACGGGATCCGCTATGGGATTGGGTACACGAGCTCCTCCCGGCATGTTCTAGGGAGTTATGGTGAAACACGAGATCCATAACGAGTTATTAGTGACCGGTCCAACAAAGATATTATATTAGGATCATACGATTTGATGAGATGAAATCATAAGATGAAGATAAGATGATTTCTAAGAATTGATGATAAGATAGATTATGATCTAATATGATAAGAAAGACATGATATGATATGATTAAGATAAGATTTATGATGAAGGGAATGTGATTATGATTAAGATTTGTTAATGATATAATTTAAGAAGGGTTAAGTATAAGTTAATGATTGGGATAATTTAAGATGTATAGTATAAAGTATAAGTTTAGCATATTGTAAGTCTTCCGCTGTGTATTTCTGTATTTATGAGCATGTATTAAATCTTTTACAGTTTTTATGGTATTTTCTATGATATTATGTGTTTGGTGGTCCCTCGATTAAATGGGACAGCCTAGTTACTCGCCACTGACGGTGGACCCCCCCCTCAGTTTCAGGTGATGTTGCAGCAGATTAGAGCGGGCTTCGCCGGATGGGCTTGAGTGTTCTAGCATTTATTTTAAGTATTCTAGTTTAGTCAGGACAATTTGAACATTTATTTAGTTTATCCTATGATCCCAGCATGTTGGGACAGTTTTTCCAAACTTATGATGTAATAACAAATATTGGATTTATTACGGTTTTTAGCAGTTATATTAATAAAGGATAATTTCTCCCATTTATTTGTTGATTTATTGTTTAATATGATTAAGTAATGATCCGAATGTCGATTTCCCTTCGTAAATCGACAAGCTAAAAAGTCGGGTCGTTACAGTTGGTATCAGAGCCATAGGTTTGACCCTAAGTTACTTCTTCACAAGTAACTTCGAAAGTTGAGTGCTTTATGAACCCGAGTGAACCTTAGCCTAATATGGAAAACCTAGATGAGTGAACCATGGGTAGAAGCCAGGGTTAAGACGATTTATCGTTCACGTTTCGCGTTGGCGCCGTTTCGTATGTCGTGTATTTCTTAACGCGATTGTTGTTTCGGGATGTCGATCCCACGACCTTCAAGTTCCTGCCGTCGTCGTCGCAACTTAGAAGACGCAATTCTTACTTTGGCACAGATTAGCGTGCGGGTCCAGAATTCCCAGTCGTCTTCGTTCGATCAGATTGCTCGTTTACGTCCTCCGACGTTACTATGTGCTTTTGTGTGAACTAACAATAGGAATGTTTAAGTGTGTACGTACAGGATGACGCCCCCAAGGCCAAACCTCAGACTTCGACGCCGGAACCATCAATTCGTAGCCGTGACCGGTGTTTTATCAGAGTGGCGCAGCAGAAGCGTGGTGGGCCCATAACCCACAGGTCCAGGATCAAATTTCTCGTCATCGTCGTCCTACCAATGATGGCACGTCTGACCCCGTGATGCGCAAGAGCTGGATTTGAGAGATGGAAGAACGGTTCGACGCAATCGGTTGTCCGGAAGATAAACGAGTTCAGATCGCTAGCTACTACCTTCGACTAGAAGCAGACGACTAGTTGGTAACGGTTCGCCGCAGGGAAGAGCTGTGAAGAGCATGACACGGGAAGAGTTTACCTCCAAGCTACGAGAACGTATCTTTTCCGACGAGCTTAGGTGGCAAAAGCCAGAGGAGTTCCTGACGCTCACTCAGGGGACCATGCCAGTTCAGACATTTACCGACAAGTTCGCGAAGCTGTCCAGATTAGTCGCTGCAATATCTCCATCGGAAGCTGAGAAGCTGAAGCGGTATATCAGGATGACGAGTCCTCGCATTAGGGTACACGTTACCGGCAACAGGTCAGCATCGTTCCAGAACGCGTACGAGACCGCCTTAGAGGTTCAAGCATCGTTCGAGGAGGAAAGGGCTACAAAGAAGAGAACCAGGGAAAGCCAACCAGCCGCAGTCAAGAAGAGACCACGAATCTAACCATTTCAGGAGCCGCAATCGCAGGACGGGCAAGCAACCAACGTTTCCGGGTCCCCGGTTGGCAGAGGATGCGAGAACGAACGTCATTCCGGAAAGAGGTGCGACGGGTTACAATAGGGTGTTGCGTATGTAGACAAGGAAGGCACGAGACTTGGGCGTGACCAAAGAACAAACCGGCAACAATGGTGAGCCGAGTACAAGTGAAGAACCGAGTCTTCTACGTGACCAAGAAGAGGCGGACGCGCAGCTGACATAACTACGTGTACGGTCTCCGTCTACGGCTGATCGTTTATGTTTTAGTTGTTCCATTGTTTTCTTACGTGAGCTTCTTTAAGTAAATTTCGAGGACGAAATTTATTTAAGGAGGGGTGATTGTAACGACCCGAAATTTTGGGCCAGAAAATTTCGCGGTTATTAATGTTATGTATTAATTCCGAGTCCAAATAGGCCATTTAATTTGGACTGTTTACATCTTTTTAGTCGAACCTTTTCCTTCAAATTGGCCCAAAGACCCAATTTTTCTTTTTCTTTTCTCCATGGCCGGCCCTCTTGTGTAATTGTGTCCATTTTTAATTCTTTTGATTTATTTATTAATTAAGTTATTTAATTAAATAAATTAACTATTTAATTTAATTTTCTAAATAATCCCATTCAAACTTTGACCTAATATTTCTAACTATTCCCCTATTTTTACTACCTCCCACACGGCTACCCCTAACAAAACATTAGGGTTTTGTTTTTTTTTTTTTTTTTTCTTTTTTCTTTTCTTTTTGGTTTAAATAGGACCTAATGTACACATCTAGTCCCTAATTGGCAAATCACTCAAAACCCTAAAGAAAACTATTTTTTTTTTTTTCTTCTCTCCCATTCAAAAAGTCGAACCTCTCTAAGAATTCACCAAGTAGTGAATTCTTCGTGCCTTGGAATAATTTAGCGTTTAAGGTAACTATGCTCTCCTCTTTAATCTATGGGTAGAAAAACACATAGTTAATTAGGAATTGAAGCATGAAAATTGTAGAAAGTTTAATATTGTTTTACTTGGATATGTCGAGCATGAAGAATGAATTTCTTGATTGATTTTTATGTACTTTCTTGTTTTTATGTATGATCTTGTATGAATTTATTTACCAATCGAATCTTGTTATTTCTTAATGAATTTTTCATGGTATCTTGTTTACTGTTTGTTTATTAACCATGATTTATTTCGTGGCAAAATTCGTCCGTTTATTATTTATAAAAATTTAATCTTTCAAACCGGTAAAACTGTCCAGAATAGTTTTACGAATTTATTAGTGTACTTAATCAAATCTAATGGCTACGAAATTTTAGGTGGAAGTCATTAATACTGTTTTAAAGCTTCTGTAATTTTTTCGTAATTTTTAAAGATCGTTTCCTATGGCAGAAAATTCTGAAACCGAATTCAGCCTAGTCTGACTAGTTAGTTATAAAATCACTTAAAAATAGTAAAAGATGTTATTTTTAGACGAAATTTATGCACGTTAATCCTTGAACCCATATTTAGCTCCCATAAAAATTTCCAGATTTTTAGAGATCTTTAGATGGTCGTATTTAATTTAATTCTTTAAAAATCAGATTGTATAAAATAGGGCAATTGAATTATTAAAATATGCTATTATTAAATCTTGAATTTTCGAGTGACCTAAGTATTAAAAGGGAACTCAAAATATGATTTTTATGATGAATCTTGATAGTATTGAATTATATTGATTAATCTTGAATTAAAAATTAAATCTTGTTATTATCTTCTAATTGTCGAGTGTATAGAAATTAAAAGAAGAGTTAAAAATATTATTTTTATGTTAATCTTGATGAATGTTGTTGAAAAATATGATTTTTATGTTTATTAATTAGTTAAATTATTTAATTCTTGATGATTGAATTCATATAAATTAATTGAATAATTTTGCTATTATTGATATAAAATGTCGAGTGTGGTGAAAGTAGGAAAAATAGGATTTTTATTATATTTTGGTAAATTTTAGCAATTAATTAATTAATTAAGATAAATTTAAGAATTAATTAATTATGGTTGAAAATTGAGATTTACGTGTGGAATTATTTGATTTAGTCAAATTTGGTTAGTTTTGAATTATTATTAATTTAGGAAATAATTAATAATAAAAGTTACAGATTAAATAATTATCAGGGATAAGTTGTAAAGTGAAGGGATAGATAATATGACTATTATTATTACTATTAGTATTCGGCTATTACAATTATTAATAATAATATCTACAAGTTAGTATATGATATTAAGGTTAGTATCCGAAAGGATAGGATTATAAGTATATGATAGTATATTATAAGATTTAAGGTTGCATAAGATACTACTAGGGATAAGAAAGGAAACAGAGTAATAGCTATACATGTTATGTTTCGGTCTCTGGCTAGGAAAGACTTGGTATTTAAGGTGGCCAATATACGTGCCGCACCTCTCTTTCCTGGGACTCCGAACATTTCATTTCCTATTACGGTCACCTAGTATTATCCTAATATATGATATGATTAAATTAATTGAAGATATAAGATACAATATGGACACCCACCTGTATGATACACGAGTCATTAGTGGGTTAAGTCAGAACCACTACTCAATGGGACGAACACATGAGTTCCCCCGAGTAGTTTGACCTTAGAACATGTAGTCGTCTGGTAACCGTATCTGCGAGTCGCTACCAGGAAGTTATGGCCATAGCTTAGACTTAGCGGTGAAACACGGGATCCGCTATGGGATTGGGTACACGAGCTCCTCCCGGCATGTTCTAGGGAGTTATGGTGAAACACGAGATCCATAACGAGTTATTAGTGACCGGTCCAACAAAGATATTATATTAGGATCATACGATTTGATGAGATGAAATCATAAGATGAAGATAAGATGATTTCTAAGAATTGATGATAAGATAGATTATGATCTAATATGATAAGAAAGACATGATATGATATGATTAAGATAAGATTTATGATGAAGGGAATGTGATTATGATTAAGATTTGTTAATGATATAATTTAAGAAGGGTTAAGTATAAGTTAATGATTGGGATAATTTAAGATGTATAGTATAAAGTATAAGTTTAGCATATTGTAAGTCTTCCGCTGTGTATTTCTGTATTTATGAGCATGTATTAAATCTTTTACAGTTTTTATGGTATTTTCTATGATATTATGTGTTTGGTGGTCCCTCGATTAAATGGGACAGCCTAGTTACTCGCCACTGACGGTGGACCCCCCCCTCAGTTTCAGGTGATGTTGCAGCAGATTAGAGCGGGCTTCGCCGGATGGGCTTGAGTGTTCTAGCATTTATTTTAAGTATTCTAGTTTAGTCAGGACAATTTGAACATTTATTTAGTTTATCCTATGATCCCAGCATGTTGGGACAGTTTTTCCAAACTTATGATGTAATAACAAATATTGGATTTATTACGGTTTTTAGCAGTTATATTAATAAAGGATAATTTCTCCCATTTATTTGTTGATTTATTGTTTAATATGATTAAGTAATGATCCGAATGTCGATTTCCCTTCGTAAATCGACAAGCTAAAAAGTCGGGTCGTTACAGCGAGTCGCGACCCAATCTCGCGAGTCGCGAGTTAGCCCTGCCTAGCTTCTACGTAATTCAGCTGTTGCAAGTTGGCTTGTGGGCTTTGTGTGTGGTCTTGCAAGTTGGTTGAGTAGCCTTGCTGCATCATCTACTAGCCTTGCTTGGTGTCATAGAACTTGGTTGGAGCTTGACATAGCTTAGGTGAGTCATAGAAGCTACAACAAGCATGAGTGGTGCTGAATTGTTTCAACTTGTGCAAGTGGATGCAAGTGGAACAAGTTGCTCAAAATGGCTACCAAAGAGGGGGGGGGGCGTATGGGGGTGTTTAAGCTTGATATTTTGGCTTTCTTTGCTTTGTTTATTCATATAATAGTAGTAGTAGCCTTAGCTTTAGTTTTATTATAAATAGCTTGTACTAGTTATGTAAAAATCAGAATTGGTTGAATGAAAAATGGTTTGAAAACTTTGTGTTTTCTTTCTTTAGTTTTTAAGTTGTGTGCTTAGAAGCTAGCATGGTTTGAAGTTCTTGGGAGTTGTACGTCTAGCTACAAGACTTCGTGCTAGATGAATGATTAAGAGGCCGAACCTGTTAATTAGTTATCTAGGCTATTAGATTAAGAGGTCGACCCTCTTAGTCGAAGCTAGCCAAACTGATTAATGACTTCGAGAGTGATTCTCTTAGGAGTTAGTCAGATTTGATTGTTGAGTTTTGAGAGCGATTCTCTTAACTCGGTAGTTTATTTAGCGGTAGATTCAAGAGCGATTCTTCCATCTATTAGCTAAAATATCCCATTTGGAGATTAGTGATCCTAATCTCTAAAATATCCCCTTTATTGTTTTTCGGTTTAGTTTTATTTTAGTGTAGCCTAATTACCGGCTACTGATTTTGTTACCCCTAAATTAAGAGCTAAGAGTGATTCTTTTAAGTCTTAATTTAGAGATATAAGATTGTTCTGAATGGAGTTTTGGAGCTTTCTTGTATTCATAGTAGTTTTAGCCTAAATTTAGTGTTAAGAGTGATTCTTTTCATTTGGTTTAGACTATACGAGTTTGTCCACAAAGTGAGCTACAAAATTGCGTGTTTTTTAGTTTGTTTGTAGATGAACTCGTAGGCATAATCGATCCGGGAACTTGTTCCTCGATTCGATATGTTCCAGGTACCGGCGTTAAAAACGGTGACTCAAGCTCGCAGAACGTCTTGAGTTATCCTCCGTCCCGATAGGAATACTTTGACTTTCTTCTTCTGAGTTTATACTTACTCTCCAGACTTAGTCAAAGTGGGGGCTTCTGTAGATACCTAAATGTGTCTCCCCAATGTAGAGACTAATGATGAACGTACCATATTCCCATAAGATACAACTAAGGGAAATTAAGGATGAAAATGCACAATATACCTCAACCAATTGCCTAAACCGTGTTTAAAGTGACTTGGAAGCAAATGTTCGGTTTTGTCATGATTACGGGATTTATTCGTAATTTTTCTTCATTTTTAAATATTTTTTATATTTTTACATGCATTTTTCAATGTTTTATATTCAAAAAAAAAAATATGTCTTTTTGCATCACAAAATATTTTTAAAAATCATAAAAATAATTTTATAATTTATTCATATTTTTCTATATTTTTTAACATATTTTTAGAGCTTTTTATGGATTTTTTAGGATTTTTGCATGCATAGGGGCATTTTCGTCATTTCCGAATGTTGAAAATTGTTCCGCAAAGCATATTAGTGTTTTTTATACTCTTCCTTTTTTTCATAATTTTTAATAATTTTTCTGTAATTTTTTTGGAGTTTCTGGAGGAATCTAGAACATTTCGGAACGTTTTGGGCATTCTGGCACATTCCGGCACATTCTAGAACATTTCGGGACATCCCAGAATATTTCGGAATATCAAAATATTATTAAAATATTTCCGTAATCCAGAAAATCACGCGCAAAATCAAGCAAAAAAAATCAACCCGGATCTTATCAGGACCTGCGCCTAGACGCAGGTCACCAATACTGACCTGCGTCTAGACGCAGGTCATGTTATTGTACCTGCGCCTAGGCGCAGGTCTGGTGTCCTCCGGGGGTCAATTTTTGCTCCTTCTGGCCTATAAATACACGTCATTCCAACCCCTTCAAGATACGCCAACAACTCCTAGCCCTCTTCTGCATTGCGTACTCCAACTCCAAACACTCATATCCCATCAAACACTCCCCAAGACATCATTAAACTCATCACAAATCATCAACTCAATCAATTTCAAGCAAAATACTTCCATTCATCGTCGTTGATTCTACCTTGGTTGTTTTGATCGAAGGCATTGCAAGGTACACTATTCTAAAGTCTCTACCATTCTAAACTTTCATTACTTTTTTTAAATCTTTATTTGACTCATCGAATGGTGATTAAAATGGAGATAAGCGATGATAATGGATAAATTCAGACAAATAATGAAATTTCTAATTGAACATACATATAAGTGTTCAATGCTTTAATCAACTTTTTCATATATCTTCATAACTATTATGATAATCCGATCTTCTTTTTAATCACCATTTCATGATTAATTTTTTATTATTTCATTAGCTTTAACATGATCTAAATACATGCGTTGTGATTGACAATTCTCTTTCGCATTATAATAGATCCTGCATGAAAGTTCAATTTCGCAGTCAATTCAAACACAATTGTTTTAATTTTGTATTTTTATTTTGAATCTCTTTTATTATATCTTTTTGCAATCATAGATCTATTTCATATTTCTTCATTATATGTTTTTTTATTTATTATTTTTAGGATTTAAAACTGACTTAATTCAAAGTGGTCACAATAATTAATTTTGATCTGCAAATAATTTAACCTACCTAGTAATATGATCTTTTAGCGTATAATTTGAGATATCTTGGAATTCGGGAATAATAGCAGTGCGACCACAAAAAGAAACCTAGTAGAAACTGCTCACACGTGGGCGGGCCTAATGCACGATTGGCTCGTAAGCTGTCCCCGAATCCATACTCTGGTGCACGACCATATGGGGCCGATTGCTCCTGGCTTTCGGTACTTCTTCGGTGTCCGTGGACCGTATAAACGCACGGTGGCGACTCCTACTAGTCCGTATTCACATACGGCGTTAACGAGCATTCAAATGAACTCGTGAGACGTAGGCGGCCGATTAAAAATGACCCCTACAACAACCAGGGCTTTCATTAAGTCAAAAACACTTAGAGTCTGTGTCCAAGTTCCACTGAGTTTCAATTCAGTTTTGCTTGCATTTCAATAAACTAGTTTGTCTTTGTGTTGTAATTGTGAGAAAAAGAGAAGTGTGAGAATATTGAAAAAGAAAGAGAACAGAGAAGAAAGAAAAGTGAGAATATAAAAGAAAGAAAAGAGAAAGAGAACAGAATCGTAAGTTCCTACAGGAACTCATAAGGTCCAGAGAGAAGTTTAGTGTTGTAATAGATTACAAGGCCTTTATATAAAGGTGGTGTTTTTCTTCCTTGGGCCAGGAAGTTTTTCTCGTTGAATTCTTTCTCTTGTTATTCAATTTTCATTCAAGTTCCTTTCGTTTCTATTTCTATTGAAAATTATTACTAGAAGTTCCACACAGCAATTCACCCCCCTCTTGCCGTGTTCCTACTGGAATAACAATTGGTATCAGAGCGGGAACTCAGAACATTCAAGACAGCTTGACGAGAGATCCGGGCAGTATGAACACTTGCGAGCAATTGGAAGAAGGGTACTCATCTTAGAGACCTCCTATGTTTAATGGGAACTTCTATGCATATTGTAAAAATCGGATGGAGATCTATATCAAGCCGAAAACTATCAGGTATGGAGAGTCGTTGAAGTCGGTGACTATAAGGTAACCAAAACTAATGCTAATAATGAGATAGTTCCTAAAGAAATTTCTGAATATGAACGTGAAGACTTTGAAAAAATGGAAATAAATGCAAAGGCCATAATGCTTCATTGTGGTCTTGGAACCCATGAACATAAGCGTATTATGGGGTGCAAGAGCGCAAAACAAATATGGGATCTATTACAGATATCACACGAAGGTACTAATGAAGTTAAAAGGTCTAAAATTGATTTATTAATCTCTAACTATGAAAGGTTCGAAATGTTGCCTAAGGAATCTATTCAAGATATGCTTACTCGTTTTACTAACATCATAAATGAGCTTGTTTCCCTTGGAAGAGATATTCCCATTGATGAACAAGTTAGAAAGGTCTTGAGGAGTCTTCCACAAGACGAGAGATGGAGAGCCAAAGTAACCGCACTTATGGAAACAAAGGACTTTACAAAGTTCAACATTGAGCAATTGGCGGGTTCCTTGTTAACCCATGAATTACATCTGGGAACCAGCGGAGAAGGTTCCAAAAACAAAGGATTAGCCTTGAAGGCAGAAGAAAGTGATGATACTGAAGAAGATGACGAGACAGTAATACTCGTTAGAAGATTCAAAAGAGCCTTCAACAGGCACCGAAGTTCCTTCAGGAACTCTGGAAAGAAATTGACGAGTTCCAAAAAGGACTTTGGATGTCACAAGTGCGGCTCCACTGATCACTTATATCACTAGTGGAAAAAACCCAATCTACCACTTCATATCTGCTCCACTATTTTAAAAAAGTGAAACAGAAAGTAAAAACCCTATCTACCACTCTATATCTGCTCCGCTATTTTAAAATAGAGGAGCAGATAATAGTATATTTTTAAAAAAAATAAGTATCTGCTCCGAATTTTTATTATAGCGGAGCAATAAGTACAATAAAAAGTTATTTGCTCCCCTAGTATACAACACGGAGCAAAGAAGGGAAAAAAAAACGTTGTAATTAAAACACTGCTATTCGCCTATTCCTATAATACAGTACGACAAAAATAAAAAACTACTGCTATTATTCCTTCAAACTCTAAGAAAAATAAAACAAACCCCTGCTATTCCAATTCATGCTAAACCTAAAATGCAAGACAAACTTCAAACCCCTACTATTCCATCCCAATTCGTGCTATAACCTGAATTGAAAACCACCGCACCGGGAAGCGAAACCACCACCTCAGCCGTGTGCCACTCAACAAGGTTGTCAACGTCCTTCCCTCGCTGATCAGCCATCCTATTCGCTCCACCAGTTTCATCGTCCTGCTGCTGAGACGATTGTTGGGTGCGTTGCCCTGCTGTTGTTCGTGCGCCATCATCGACTGTCGTCCTGCTGCTGCGTGCAATTCGTTCCTGAGGTATTTCACTCTCCTCCCACTCTTCTTTTCAATTTTCTGATGTTATAATTTTGGGGGTTTATTTTTTGAGGTTTTTTGAGGTATTTCACTCTGCTGCGTGCAATTCGTTTTCTGATGTATTTCACTCTGTTGTGTGCAATTCATTTTCTGATGTATTTCACTCTGTTGCGTGCAATTCGTCTTCTGATGTTAGAATTTTGGTTTTTTTTTATTTTTTTAAAATTTAGCTTTTGTTTGAATTTTCATATATGTTTTTTGGGTAAATTTCATAAATATCTTTTATAACATTTTGAAAATATCGTTGTTGTTTAAAACCAATTTGCTATTAATTTATTATATGATCGTTGCTTTCATATGGAATGAAATTGGAAGCAATCTAATTTGTGTGTTTTACTATGCTATTCATTAGCAAAAAAGTTTCATTAATTTGTCAGTTTCCGAATATGAATAATATGAATTATTGTAACTCATAGTAATATGGGGAGTATTTGATTAAGTTCAAATTTTGCAGGGATGAAGTTTAAACTTTGCTGAGTTAATTTAATTTTTATACAATTATATGTAGTTGGTTGTTTTTAATCTTGCCCACACAACATTGCAAATTAGAAGTAGAATAACATTCAACTAGAGGTGCTTATCAAACGACTTGAGACTGAGCACCACTAAGCTTGTCTCGGCTCTTAAATATTCTTAGAGCTCGGCTTTTGAAAATTATGGTTGCTCAATATCAAAAAGAAAAAAATTGGGCAACACTTCCTAGTTTGTGACCCCACTTCCTAGTTTGTGATTTTTTTATATGTCATATGGGGTTTGCACTTTGTCGTATACTATAACATAAATTATTTGATTTTATTTCAATTGATATTGCTATTACTTTAGTATTTTAATTGACTGTGATATTATCTTGTCTTGTACTATAGTATAGGTTATGTGATATGTTTTTGGGGAGGGAATGTTGGTCATATCCTTGATTATGTGGGATTTTTTTTATTGTATCAGGTTACATATTATTGCAACTAATTTCATTGTTTTTTGTACATAGCATGTTTAAATGTAATTTATAAACATTAATTAAAAGGTTCTCTAAAAATTTGAAGATAACATTTTTAAATGTATATATAAACAATAATTAAAAGCTTGTATTAGGCTAGTTTTTGTTCCTAAATGCCCTATTTCTATCCAAAATGATGCAAATAAGTAATAAAATGGTTATATTAGTGTTTTAGGACATGAATAGACCTTAAAACCAAGAATTAGGTTGATTTTTGCGAATATGGGAACAAAAACACTTAAAACTAGCCAAAAATGACCTATTAGGCTAGTTTTTTTCCCGAAAATGATGCAAATAAGTAATAAAATATTTATATTATTGTTTTAGGACATGAATAGACCTTAAAAACAAGAATTATGTTGACTGGTGCAAATATGGGAACAAAAACACCCAAAGCAAGGCAAAAATGACCTATTAGGCTATATTTGTTCCGAAATGCCCTATTTCTGCCCAAAATGATGCAAATAAGTGATAAAATGGTTATATTAATGTTTCAGGACATAAATAGAATTTAAAAACAAGATTTGGGTTCATTGGCGCGAATATGGGAATAAAAGCACCCAAAACAAGCCAAAACCTACCCATTTGGTTAGTTTTGATTCCAAAATGCTTTATTTTATCCAAAAATGATGCAAATAAGTCATTAATTGCGTACATTAGTGTTTTAAGACATGAATAGACCTTAAAAACAAGAATTAGGTTGATTGGTGTGAATATGGGAACAAAAACACCCAAAGTAAGGAAAAAATGACCTATTAGGCTAGTTTTTGTTTAGAAATGCCCTATTTCTACCCAAAATGATGCAAATAAGTAATAAAATGGTTATATTACTGTTTTAGGACATGAATAGACCTTAAAAACAATAATTAGGTTGATTGGTGCGAATATGGGAACAAAAACACTCAAAGCAAGGCAAAAATGACCTATTAGGCTAGTTTTTATTCCGAAATGCCCTATTTCTACCCAAAATGATGCAAATAAGTAATAAAATGGTTATATTATTGTTTTAGGACATGAATAAACCTTAAAAACAAGAATTAGGTTGATTGGTGCGAATATGGGAACAAAAACACTTAAAACAAGCCAAAAATGACCTATTAGGCTAGTTTTTGTTCCGAAATGCCCTATTTCTTACTAAAATGATGCAAATAAGTAATAAAATGATTATATTATTGTTTTAGGACATGAATAGACCTTAAAGACAAGAATTATATTGATTGGTGCGAATATGGGAACAAAAACACGCAAAGCAAGGAAAAAATGACCTATTAGGCTGTATTTGTTCCGAAATGCCCTATTTCTGCCCAAAATGATGCAAATAAGTGATAAAATGGTTATATTAATGTTTTAGGACATAAATAGACTTTAAAAACAAGATTTGGTTTCATTGGTGTGAATATGGTAATAAAAGCACTCAAAACAAGCCAAAAATTACCTATTTGGATAGTTTTGATTCCAAAGTGCTTTATTTTATCCAAAAATGATGCAAATAAGTCATAAATTGCGTACATTAGTGTTTAAGGACATGAATAGACCTTAAAAACAAGAATTAGGTTGATTGTTGTGAATATGTGAACAAAAACACTCAAGACAAGCCAAAAATGACCTATTTCAGCCCAAAATGATCCAAATAAGTAATAAAATGGTTATATTAATGTTTTAGGACATAAATAGACGTTAAAAACAAGAATTAGGTTGATTGGTGCGAACGTGGGAATAAAAACACCCAAAACTATATAAAATGAGCTATTAGCCTATTTTTTGTTCCGAAATGCCCTATTTATACCCAAAATGATGCAAATAAGTAATAAAATGGTTATATTAGTGTTTTAGGACATGAATAGACCTTAAAAACAAGAATTAGGTTGATTGGTACGAATATGGGAACAAAAACACTTAAACAAGCCAAAAATGACATATTAGGCTAGTTTTTGTTCCGAAATGCCATATTTCTAACTAAAATGATGTAAATAAGTGATAAAATGGTTATATTACTGTTTTAGGACATGCATAGACCTTAAAAAGAAGAATTAGGTATATTGGTGCGAATATGGGAACAAAAACACTTAAAACAAGGCAAAAATGACATATTAGGCTAGTTTTTATTCCGAAATGCCCTATTTCTGACTAAAATGATGCAAATAAGTGATAAAATGATTATATTATTGTTTTAGGACATGAATAGACCTTAAAAACAAGAATTAGTTTGATTTGTGCGAATATGGGAACAAAAACATCCAAAGCAAGGCAAAAATGACCTATTAGGCTAGCTGTTGTTCCGAAATGCCCTATTTCTACCCAAAATGATGCAAATAAGTAATAAAATGGTTATATTACTGTTTTAGAACATGAATAGACCTTAAAAAAAGAAATAAGTTGATTGGTGCGAATATGGGAACAAAAACACTTAAAACAAACCACAAATAACTTATTTAGCTAGTTTTGATTCCAAAATGCTCTATTGTTGCCAAAAGTGATGCAAATAAGTCATAAATTGCATGCATGAATATTTTAGGACATGAATACAAAATAATCTTATTATTTGGGATATTTATTTTGTTTTAGGTTTTCAATACTCCACGGGAGGAGGCTTTTACCACTACCGAAATCAACGCAGTTCGAGGCAAATTTGCTTGCTTCTTCACCAATAATTATACTTGAGCGTCGATAACTGTTTCAGGTTCTTCTATTGCACATTTACTTTTGTTCGTTATGTAATCGACAATTCTCTAACCAGCACGAACTTATTATTTTGCTACGTACTTTGGGCTTTGTTACAGGTGCAATTTCTGTTTGCTTCTTGGTTGCGTCGTGATCGGTTGATCCTCCGCTCGTGCATGGCATTGTTTAATATTTGCCCTAGCTTGCTTTCAATGCCTAGTATTTCTTTGTTAATTTTTTTTCTTATCTTAACTATCTTCCCGAAGTTATACTAATTGATTATAACTAGAGGTCTTCTACTTGTTCGTTATGTAATCCAATTGTTTCTGGCATTTTGTACGTTGCTTGTAAATATAATTTCTTTTGGTTTTATTAATACGGAGTATAATCTTAATTTGATGCAATGTTTTGATTTGATTTAAAATATATTCATATGGATTGAATGTATGAGGATTCTTTTAAATTTATATTGCAGGATTTGATTTTAGATACATTTGAATAGAAATTGCAAATTAAAAAAAAAACCATACATATTATCTGCTCCGCCATTTACGAAATAGCGGAGCAATTAATCATTATCTACTCCTCTATTTGTTAAATCGCGGAGCAGATACTTATTATCTGCTTAGCTACGTAGCGGAGCAGATAATAATTTACTATCTGCTCCGTTCAATGCTGCTGCGGGGCTGTAGCGGAGCAGATAATAGCTAAAATAGCGGAGCAGATAGGGTTTTTTCCACTAGTGTTAGGAATGTCCAAAGTGGGAAAATGAGAACCCTAAGTACAAAGGGAAGGAATCATTTAAGGAAAAGAAGGATTACAACAAAGAAAAATACTACAAGCCTTCTTATTCCAAAAATGATGTTCGCAAAGCAATGATAGCTGCATGGGGTGATTCTGAATCAAAAGAAGAAGAGGAGGAACAACCTGAAGAGGAAATGGCTCAATTGTGTTTAATGGCAAGATCTGATGTGCCCGAGTTCCCACAGGAACTCGACGAGAAGGTAAGCCTCAATCCTTATTATTTAAACTCTCTACCTAAACAAAAACTTGTTGACTTAGTTATTGATTTTCATAAAAACTGGATGATTGTACTGTTAAAATGGAGAAGAATGAGTGTGAAAACGCACTTAAAGTTAGTAGGGAACATAGTGATTGGTTTAAGGGTAATAAATTTGAAACTGACAATAGATTTTTTTGACCTATTTGATAAAAACAATGTTTTAATGGCTAAGGTTAAAAATCTTGAAAAAGAATTAAGCCAGACAACAATGGAATTTAACTGCTATAAGTTGATTAATCTTTGTTTGAAATATGAAAGTTCGAGTGAAAGTTCCTCTAGAGTTTCTGATCTGAAGGAACTCAAGACTGATCTGGAAAAAACAAAATCTGATAATAAAAAATTGAGAGTGGAACTTAGTGAAATCAAAAGGGATAAAGATAATCAACGAGAAGTTCCACAATGGATTCTGAATTCCCAAGCAAAGAGGACCGAAGGTCTGGGATTTAACTATAAACAAAAAAGGAGCAATCAGAAAAATATGTGGAACTTCCATGCAGCAGAGTCTGTCTGTTCTGCGGGAACTCAGGTCATCTGAAGGACCAGTGTTCCAAAAGAAACAACAGCTTGAATCTGAATCATAGAAATGTTAATCTGAAATGGATTAAAAAAACTTGTGATGATGTGTCTACAAAGGAACCCAAGGAAACCTGAATTCCTCAACCTAACCACTAATTATTCTTGCAGGAACTAGTTAGGTGGAACACCACATGGTACCTCGACACTGGATGTTCCAAGCACATGTCCGGAGACAAATCTAACTTTCTCTCACTAGTAGCCTACTCAGGGGGAACTATGACGTTCATAGAAATGTTAATCTGAAACAACAGTGTTCCAAAAGAAACAACAGCTTGAATCTGAATCATAGAAATGTTAATCTGAAATGGATTAAAAAAACTTGTGATGATGTGTCTACAAAGGAACCCAAGGAAACCTGAATTCCTCAACCTAACCACTAATTATTCTTGCAGGAACTAGTTAGGTGGAACACCACATGGTACCTCGACACTGGATGTTCCAAGCACATGTCCGGAGACAAATCTAACTTTCTCTCACTAGTAGCCTACTCAGGGGGAACTATGACGTTCGGTGACAATCAGAAAGCAAACATAATTGCCGTAGGTAAGGTAGGTAAGTCAAGTTCCCATAGCATAGATAATGTCTTTCTTGAAGATGGTTTGAAGCCTAACTTATTTAGTATTTCGCAATTTTGTGATAAAGGAAACTCTGTACATTTTACTAATGAGTGTTGTCAAATCATTAACAATGACACTAATAAAATCATTCTTGAAGGGAAACGCAATGGGAATACATATACTGTGGACCTTGAAGCAATTCCCAAAACTACTCTTACTTGTTTAAGTGTCATTGAGGATGATCCACTACTTTGGCATAAACGAATAGGACATGCTAGCCTCTCTCTACTGGATAAATTGAGAACAAAGGAACTAGTTGTTGGTTTACCAAACATCAAGTTCCAATGTGATAAATTGTGTGATGCATGTGCTAAAGGCAAGCAGGTTAGAAGTTCCTCTAAAAGTAAAAAGCTCGTGAGCACCACAAAACCATTGGAACTTATTCACATGGATTTGTGTGGGCCCATGAGAGTCCAAAGTAGAAGTGGAAAATTGTATGTCTTAGTCATATTTGATGATTACTCAAGATTTACTTGGAAAATGTTCCTTCATAGCAAAGATGAGACTTTTGAAGAATTTGTTTGCTTTGCTAAGAAGGTGCAAAAGTCAAGTGGTTATCAACTAATCCATTTACGATCTGACCATGGAACTGAATTTGAAAATCAAAAGTTTGACGAGTTTTGCAGGGAAAATGGCATGGATCATAACTTTTCCGCTCCTAGGACACCACAGCAAAATGGTGTCGTGGAGAGGAAAAACAGGGCTTTAGAAGACATGGCAAGAGCAATGCTCATTGCAAGTGGATTACCTAGGAACTTCTGGGCTGAAGCCGTTAATGCGGCATGTTATATAATTAATAGAATCATGTTAAGTCCCATCACAAACAAAACTCCCTATGAACTAATAAAAGGAAGAAAACCTAATATTTCTCACTTGAGATCTTTTGGTTGCAAGTGCTCCGTGCAGAATAATGGTAAAAGGAACTGAGGGAAGTTTGATGAGAGAAGTGATGAAGCCGTGTTCCTAGGATATGACACTAATAGTAAAGCATATAGAGTTTATAACAAGAGGACATTAAATGTCGAGGAAAGTGTACATAGTTTATTTGATGAATCTAACCCAAATGTAAATAGTGATACTAACATTTTGTAAGAAATTGAGGACTTAGAGATATGCTTGGTTAGAAAAGATCCAGATGAAGAAGAGTTAACATCCAATAAAGAAAGAGCAAATATTCCACAAGAACGACCTCATGTTGAAAGACAAGAAGAGCCAGTTCCTGAAGGAACTCAGGGGAAAGTTCCAAAGACTGAGAGGAACTTAGAAGAAGAGATCAGAGTTCCTGAAGAAACTGTACAAAGACCAATTCCAATCAGAGACTTTGAACCAAAACCTTGGAAACATCAGAAGGCTCACCCTCTTGATCTTATCATAAGTGATATAGGGAAAGGAATTCAGACCAGAACTCAGATCAGGAACTTCTGTGCCCATGGTGTGTTCTTATCCATCATTGAGCCTCGAAATCACATAGAAGCACTTGAGGATTCAGATTGGGTACTAGCCAAGCAGGATGAACTCAATCATTTTGAAAGGAACAAGCTAGATGAACATGGCATAATCGTCAGGAACAAGGCCATGTTAGTTGTAAAAGGATACAATCAACAACAGAGTATAGATTATGAAGAAACAGTTGCTCCAATAGCAAGATTAGAAGCTATTAGAATTTTAATTGATATTGCTTCTTTCATGGGTTTTAAATTATATCAAATGGATGCTAAATGTGCTTTTTCAAATGGATTTTTAAATGAGGAAGTTTATGTGGAACAACCTCCTGGTTTTGAAAACTCTAAATTTCCTAACCATATCTATAAGCTTGACAAGGCACTTTATGGGTTGAAGTAAGCTCCTAGAGCATGGTATGAGAGGTTGTCCAAGTTTCTTTTGGAAAATGAATTTTAAAGAGGAAAAGTTGATAAAACTTTATTTTTGAAATCCAAAGGAACTGATCTTCTCATTGTCCAAATCTATGTAGATGATATAATATTTGTGCTACTAACGAATCTTTGTGTCAGGAATTTGCAAATTTAATGAGCAAGGAATTCGAGATGAGCATGATGGGTGCATTAAATTTCTTTCTTGGTTTGCAAATAAGGCAAACTGAAAAGGGAATTTATATTCATCAACAAAAATACATACGGTTGCGTTTGGATATCAAGATTTCATTTTAAATAGTTGAATTTAATTCCAGAATTTCAATTTCTAGAATTCAATTCCAAATATTATGTTTGGCAAAGTTTAGAAATTCAAATTTGGAATTTGAAATTCCAAAATATTGTTTGGGTAAATAGAGAATTAAAAATTATAGATTTCAATCAAAGGAAAAGTTAAGTACTTTAATGAGGTTTTTACAATATCAAATTCAACAAAAATACAATGTTACAATATTTAATTAGTAAGTTTAGTTCACAAACACCCAAATAAAAATCCTAATCACTAATACATAATAAAATCCAATCTAATTTCTCTTCCTCAGCTAGATTCTTAAGCATATCAAACTCCTCCACTGTTCCATTCATGAACCTCTTGACGGCTTTCAAGATTTGTTCTCGTGAAATTCAAAGAACACCAGAGACCGCATTGTAAATCTCTTGAGAACTCGGTTTTGGAGGACCTTGTGTCCTGCTCAGGTGCTCTTTGAACGACTCCGCAAAGCTAGAAACTGCATCTGCTAGTCGATCTCTCTTGAGCCTCTTGTTTGAACCCCCAGACGATGTATCAGATGTACTAGCCCCTTCGATTTCACCGTCCATCGCAGTAGCAGACTCTTCATGTTGCTCAGCCCCCTCACCCATTGCTCTATCAGAAGCAAACAACGTGCAAATGTCATCCCAATTTTTAATACACTTATTCTGATATGTAGAGGCTTGGGGAATATTCTGTAAAAGACACAAAAACAAGGATCCCAAATTAGTGTGATCTTACTACCAAATTGTACACCAAATAATTAAGAAAGAAATTACCCTCTGCCAGCTATAACTAATACACAAATAGATTAATGGATACAATCGACCAAGTGACCAAATGATAGTCATATCATCACATGAATCAGTTTGATAATCACCAAACCCCAAAGACTAGCACATTTCAAACAATCAAACAAAACATTCCATCAGATTGAATACAAGATTGTATTACCTCACTAATTAGTAATGTAATTTTTTACCATGTTCACATAAAGCTTCAATCTTTAAACCCACCATAAACACACACACACACATTATGTATTACACTACAAAGATTAAACCATTTAGTAATCTCCTCCCTAATCTAAGTAATTACCAACCTATTAGATAATTAAACCACAATAAACCCATTGTTTAAAAAAAAATATATATATATATATATAGTAGTGTTGCTTCATACCTTGCAATATTCATTCCACGCGCTAAGCTCTTCTACTGGGATCACTAGCATTTTCCTTTCTTCATCCCACTTGAACTTTGTGTAACCTCGAATTTCAAAGTAATAGTAGCATAGTGCTTCTTCCAAACCTTGATTCGATTCTTAACATGATCTAATGTGACAAATATGCCCATATCAACTCTTAATTTGTCAGCCACGGCTTGATATGCTTGTGACTTGAAGTCTCCATCAACCTTGTTTCCTTCATTAATTTGCTCAAATAACGTGGAAGTGACTATCTCATCCATTCGGGGATTCCACGTAACGTAACCTCTTTTACATGGAGGGCCCATAGGCTCCTTGCCTTGTCTTTTGGAATTCATTGCCCCTAAAAATCATAAAAATAAAAGAGATAACATTGAAATATATCAAAACTCAAACGAATGAAAAGCATAATTAATAAGTAGTATACCTAACAAAAAAACGTATGCATCATTAACTATGCTAGAGCTCGAGTTCTTCTCCCTATATACTCATCAAACATTTTCTTTGCAAGTTTATCTCTAAACTCATCCCATTCATTTGTTGATCGAGCATATAAAATGTACTCCTCTTCTTCATCTTCAATATCGATGGCTTCCATATTCAACAAATCTTGCTCTACCTCTTGCAAAAGCTAAGGTTTATTTCTTCCATTTTTTCTTCCCTTAGAAAGTTATGTAGGATAAAGCAAGCATTTATGATTCTTATTTGAGTCTTTTTATCAAAAAAACAAGGATCCCTAATTATACTCCAACGCTTTTTCAACAAACCAAAAGCCCTTTCAATAGTATTCCGAGCGGAGGAATGTCGTAAGTTAAAAAGTTCCCTAAAATTTGTTGGAGTATTCCCTCTCCAAAAATTTAAATGGTAGCGGGTACCTTTGTAAGGAGCTAAGAATCCCTCACAATTTGTAAAACCCAAATCCACAAGAAAATATTTATCTGCATTATCATATACTAGCATTGTTATTTTAGATTCAATATAAAAAAAATCCAATAATATAAGAAAATGGATGGACACCTAAAAGTCTTACTTCTTGGTATCTTAAGACCATTATCTCTCCTTAAAGCATCACGAAGAACACGAGGATCCGATGCGGACCCTTCCCTACCGGGTAAAACATAAGTTAATCGGAGGTTTGAGTCACATGCAGCTATGACATTAGTACTAATGTCACCCAATCTATCTCGATATATATTGAGGTCGATCCTCAACAGGGACTGTCATCTTAATATGAGTCCCATCAAGGGCTCCGGCAACACCCTAACATTAAAATTAATAATCAAGAATCTAGCATAATTTATAGTCAAGAAATATATATCATTAAAAGTTGTATTAGAATTACCTCAAACCACTTCCACTTGTTATCATCCAAAAAACTAGTGGTCTGATCTACTTGCTTGATGTAATACTTCCCCAATTTTAAAATTGATCGAAGAACCATATGAAACTGGCGACTCACGGTTTCTCCCGAACGAGCAAAAATAGCTTGCATTGTTCTATTCTTCAAATCATGTGCAAGAATGTGAAGAAATAATGCAACTATCTCTTTTATTGTGACGTTTCTTGTAGTCACTAAACCCCCCTTTGATTGTAATATATGACATAATTTCTCAAAACAATTTATGTCTAGTCATAACTGCTCTCGACAAATCCTATTATTTTTTAATGTATTCATCCAAGTAGCTCTTGTTAGGGCACGCTCACGTTCATTCCATGTTACTTCTTTCACCCTATACTTTTGACCATACCATGCACTAGCTACTATCATAATAAAACCTATAACTATCACAATTAGATCCATATCTTCATCTTCATCCCTTGTACGTTTTCGGGACTCTTGTGTAGTCACTTCATCCGACATTTTTTTACTTCTATTATATAATTCAAAACAAAAAAGGCTCAAAATCAGTTAAAAAGTCAAAAACCTGCCTGAATGTCATTACATATACATATATGTATATAAACATTACAGTTTACAGTTAATTCAACTTCCTTATATATATGCGTCAAAATTCATTGCAATCAAACCAAAATTAATCATCTTCGAATAAAATAAATCCCACTTTAATCAAAATTTAATCATCTGATCTTGAAATCAAAGAAAAAAAATTGAGTTCAACAAGAAGCAAATCATGGATGGTAACGGCAGCAGTAGATGGAATGAAAGATCATGGATGGATGGTAATGGCAGCAAATCACGATGAATAAATGAATGAAAAGGCACGAAAAAATTGAATAACAGATCAACAGAAAATTGAACAAAAACGAACAACAGAAAGTCGAACAACAAGCCACAAAAATTGAATAACAGAAAATCGAACAGCTAAATCCACTCTCAAAATATAGGCTTAAAATATGCTTGAAAAAAATTCTCTCTCAAAATAAATTCCTGATTGCAAAAATTGGATCAAACAGCTACTTTAACATAAATTTTTTCCAGGTTCTTACAAACATCAACACATTCAGGCAATTTCACATCAACACATTGAAATTCATCACAGGACAACCGACATTCATGTCAATAGCCAAATCAAAAATCGAACAACAGAACTAGTTCAAAAAAAAAATAATAGTTGTTATCATCCGAGATTAATGCATTCCTTAGTTTCTGAATGATTGATTTTTTACATTCAAAACTAGTGGGATTTTGGATTTCACAAGTTTTCACAAGTTCTAAGCAAATCCAAAGGAGTCACATCTCACTGCAGTCAAGAGGATATTAAGATATCTGAAAGGAACTGATGACCTAACACTGTTCTATCCTCACAATGACACATTTGAACTCAAGGGATTTGCTGATGCGGATTATGCCGGTGATTTGGTGAATAGGAAAAGCACTTCAGGTATGGTTCAGATCCTTGAAACGTGTTTAGTTTCTTGGAGTTCCAAGAAGCAAAACACAGTTGCTTTATCCACTACAGAAGCCGAATATGTAGCAGCTAGGGTCGGGCAAAACCGAATATCCGGATTTTCGGATCACTTTTTTTCTGATCCGGATCCGGTCCGAATAATTGAAAAAAAATTTAAAACTTGACATTAAAAAAAGTAAAACAGAAAAATAAATTACATAATATCAGAGCATCAAAACATCAAAAAACATACATTATAAGAAAAACCTAAACTTCTTAAAAAAAAAAGGCAAAACCTAAACTAAAAGCCTAAAATAAAAAAAATATATATATATATATATAATCTAAAATAAAACAAAACGAAATTACAAAGAAAACAAGAACATAAATCAAAGCAAATTATATGATATGAACATAAACTAAATTATCAAAGAGTGGAAAGACAATTCTTATTTTTTATTTTAAAAAAAAAAATCGGATACCGGATAATCCGGTTTTTAAAAAATCTGATCCTTATCCGGTCCGGTTTTATTTTTTAAAACCAGATATCCGGTCTGGTTTTAAAAAAAGGATCGGATATCCGATTTTTCAGATAAAAAAAGCGGATAGCGGATCGGAAACCGGATACGGATATTTTGGGCCGCCCCTAGTAGTAGCTGTGCATCTTGTTCACAACTGCTTTCGATAAAACAACAACTAAGGGACTTTGGTATTAATTATAATTGTATTCGTATATATTGTGATAATAGTGCCATTTGTTTATCAAAGGATCCAGTTCACCATTCACCTGTGAAACACATTCATATACGTCATCACTTTCTAAAGGATAATGTAGAAAAAGGTTTGATAAAACTTGAATTTTGTCAAACTGAAAATCAAATTGCTGACATATGACTAAGCCATTGAATAGAGAAAGATATGAGAAATTGCGGATGGAACTTGGGATGATAAAATTAAAGTAATTTTCCAAAAAGCTCCTCTAGTTAAGTTAATTCAATTATCAAAATTCCTAGAATAATTTTCATTGCAATTATGGTGCGAAAGCATGTTCCTGATGGAATTTGAGATTTGTACTCGTAAATGTCTGTCAATATTACTCTTATTTTCATAATTGCTATTTGGATGATGAATTGAATATGTGCAAAAATATGTTCCTATTATTTTTAAATATTTTTTATTTTAAATCTACCCTTTAGGAGAGTCAATTTAGAAGAGTCATCATGTTCAAAATTTTATAAGTAATTAATTCAAACTTGTTTAACCCTCTACCCACAAATAAGGAGAGTAAATGGGAGAATCTTTTACTAGCTAAACAAATTACTATTTTTCTCTTTCTCCTCAAGCCATCCACCTATTCCTCCCTCTCTCACTCACATCATTCTCTATCTATCTCCAAAACCACATTCATTTTATCCACCTTTTTTATAATAATAATTAAAAAAAAAACTTCATGAACCTTCAATTTTTTTAATCCTCAACTACCAACTCTTCCAATCAAATCCAAAGTACCTCCACAACAAAACCGAAACCCTACCATCATCTAAGGGGAAATCCAAGAAAAGAAAAGAAGTAGATGATTCAACTATTAAGGTTTAATGTTCTACTCGAGATGTATGGGAAATTAGGGATCAAAAAAAGAACAATGTATTTAAAGATCAACCCTTGATGGATTGAAGTTGGGTGCGTTGGATTTCAAAAAAATAAAATAAAAAAGGAGAGGTCCCTATTTTGAATTTCGATGTTGATGATGATAGGAGTGTAGTAAAATTACTTGTTCCTAGTGCTGAAATTCTGAAGGAACAAGTAGAGGAGGAAGTACTTCTGAAAATTCTGAAGGAACTTGTTAAAGGACTATCAAGAAGATATTGAGGGAAAATATTCATGTTAAGGCAGACGTTGAGTGGCATAGTCACTACTTCGTAAAAAAGGAATGAATGAAATCATGGGGTGCCTCAAAGAGCTCAAAGTTGCTGCTGGAACTTCACCTGATGAAACTACAGGAACTTCTTGAGCATCTGCTAATGTTCCCCCCACGAAAGACCGTGATGATGCTTAACCTACCTTCTTCTTAACTCATTTACACTAATTCTCTTGAACTAACTTTAATTTGGTTATAATTTATGAACATGGTTTAGGTTGCTTTCTTTGTTTGCTTTGATTAACTTTTTCTTTCTTGTGGTTTTTCATCTTGAACATTATTAGTAATTGGGTAGTAGGTATTTTCTATTTTTCTTTTGTCTCTAGAACATATTATGTTGATTTCCTTCTAATCCAGCATGCGTTATGATGACTAATATTGCTAGATTGGTACTTGAGTTATTTTCTTATTCTAGAGATCTGGTATCTGCCATTACTGGTTTGATGGTGATGCGATTGGAAAGTGTTTTAGGGATGATGATATTGATTTTGATGATGCGAAAAGGGGGAAGGAAAATTGGCAAACTAACTATAACTTGGTGCTTCATTCACATATTATGACAGCTTTCTCTAATGGTATAAACGATATAAAAGTTATCTCTTGTGAATAATTTACTAACTCTCTTGATTCCAACTGGAGTTAAGATGTATATAACTTGGTAGTATAATTTAATTTAGTTCTTAATTAATTTAAGTCAATTTGTATTTATTTAAGGAAACATTGTTCAAAACTACCAAATAAATGTCGGCTTTTGAAAAATACTACCAACTAAAAAAAAGTTATTATTATAAAACTACCTAATACATCATTTTTGACCTGGTAGCACTACCACTTTTTGTGTTTGTTTCGTTTTTTTGATGTTATAGCCCACCAATTTTGATCTCTCTCTAATTTTTTCCCTAAAACTACTTTATTTCCCACCATTGCTAAGCATAATCAAGCTTCAATGGAAAAAAAGTACGATTAAAGAAAGTTGGATTTAAGAAAAAAAGGGGGTAATTTTGATTCATTTAATAGGTTAAAAGTCTGATATATGTCAAAAGAAAAGAGAAAGTTAGAGATAGAGGGTAATTGAGCATTTTTGGGAAAAGAAATAGAGGGAAATCAATAGTGATGGACCATAACATCAAGAAAATGAACAAGAACACGGAAAGTGGTAGTGCTACCCGGTCGAAAATGATATATTAGGTAGTTTTATAACAACTTTTTTTTAGTTGGTAGTATTTTTTAAAAGTCGATATTTATTTGGTAGTTCTAGACAATTTTTCCTTTATTTAATTTAAAGTAAAAAATATAAAAATAAAATAAATTGAAAATGAAACACGTGAGTGTTTACTCACTAATTCCTTTACCCACTTCCTTACTTCCTTTACCCACTTTCTTTTTCTCTTTCATAAACAAAAACCACGACCCACCCCTCTCCTTCATCAAACTTCATCTTCTTCATCTCAAGAAAACCCATAAAATTCAAGAAGCTTCATCCATCCAACAATGGCATCCGAAATTTCCACTTCCATTAATTCATCCCTAAACTCACCAAAATCCTCACAAACTCAAGAAAACTCCAAATCTCCACGCAAAATTGCAAAACACGAAACCCTAACCTCAAGACCGAAATCAAACAAGAGGAAGCTTGAGGAAGATGGTGTTGTCAAATTAGATCTGGAACTCGGAGAGGACAACACTCTAGAGACTACGACGCTTGAAAAATCGCTTGAAAAGGAACTCTCTAAGTTTGCTCCGAGGTTAGTCGTGAATGTCAAGTGGTGTCGGGAATGTAAGAACACTCAATTTCTTGATATTTTAGAGAATCAAAATTGGATTAAATTGTTAGGAGAGCATGCTCATGAATATGTATACCCACATGCAATCTTAGAATTTTGTCAGAATTTTGATTCCAAGAAAAATGTTATCATGAGTAGTGTTAATGGAGTAGATATTAAGTTTGATAGATTATGCTGTTTTGGCTCAATTATTTGAGGTGCCTGATGATGGGTATGACCAATACTTTAAGGGTGAATAACAATTGGTATCAGAGCAATTCAAATTTTAAAAATAATAAAAATTCAAAAATATTTAGTTTAAAGTTTTTGTTGTTTTATTTCATAAAGTGAAAAAATTAAAAATTAAAAAATGTTTTTTCAACGAGATTATCACTAATAATTGTCTTTGAGTTCTTGGAGAATTTTAGGTCTTGAAGATAAATAAGCACTGGAGATTCGAATATGAAGATTCAAGCATTCAAAGGAGGAAGATGATGAGTGAAGAGAAGATTCAAATTAATTAAACGAAGCATTATCATGCTACTACAAGAGAAGTTTCTATGGAGAATTCAACAATGAATTAGAGAACAATATCAAGTATTCCAACAAATTACTTGATGAAGAGAAGAGAAGAGTCCAAGATTATTACAAGGGTAATGTTTTAGGATTCATGTAAGTATATTAATGCATTCAATCTAATTGGAACTTGGTTACGTCTGTCAATGGAACTACTGTCTAGTTCCTATAGGAACTGTAGTTCAGTTCCTATAACAACTTGTGTCGAGTCAGTTGGTTATAATAGTCCACATCCATTACTACATTTTAGGGTCAGCTTGAACAAACTTTTTTTACTGTTTTAATCAATTTAAAAGTTTAAAATTGACTGAAATTGTTTTTCCTTGATTTTAGGAGTAGTTAGCAAGTAAATTTTGAATTAGTTAGTAGTAAAAGTTAGTTTCTTATTTTTAGGTCTAGGTTGTTTATTTATTAATTCTGATTTATTTATTTATTAAAAGTTTTATTTTGTTGTAAAAAATAAGTTTAAAAACAGAAAAAGATAAAAGAAAAAAAGGTTTTTTATTCTTTTCAAAAACCTTTTTTTTTCTAGCTATTTTCTAGGATTAATTAGATTATTTTGATGGTTTTTTAATTCTGATTTGGTTAGTAAAAAATAAATTAGTAAGTCTCCTATTATTAAGGAGTCAAATGAGTGAGGTAGTGTTAGGAGTAGTGGACGGTTAGGGTGTGCTTAGTGGACAACTTTTTGCTTGTTCATTAAGGCTTTATGACCTCTATAAATACTGATTTCATTCTTAAGTTTGTAAGACACACAACCAGAGCTTTCATTAAGTCAAAAACACTTTGAGTCTGTGTCCAAGTTCCATTGAGTTCCAATTTAGTTTTGCTTACATTTCAATATACTACTTTGTCTTTGAGTTGTAATTGTGAGAAGTGTGAGAAGTGTGAGAATATTGAAAAAGAAAGAGAACAAAGAAGAAAGAAAAGTGACAATAGAGAAGAAAGAAAAGAGAAAGAGAAAAGAAAGAGAGAAAGACAACAGAATCGTGTAGCAACTCACGAGGTCTAAAGAGAAGTTTAAGATTGTAATAGTTTACAAGGCCTTTATATAAAAGTGGAGTTTTTCTTCCTTGGGCCATGAAGTTTTCTCGTTGAATTCTTTATTTTGTTATTCAATTTTAATTCAAGTTCCTTTCGTTTATGTTTCTGTCGAAAATTTGTACTAGAAGTTCCACACAGCAATTCACCCCCCTCTTGACGCGTTCCTACTGGAATAACAAATATGTATAGGAGCCCAAAAAGGCCAAAAGTACACTCGTTGAAGTATTCGGAAGTTGCAATCAAGGAAATCTCTCGTTTTCTTGTAACACACTGTTGATGTTTTTTCGAGTGCTCCCTTTTTCTAACACACATTCATGGATAGATGTAAACGTTCACATGTATGCAAAAATGTGTGAAGGCACTACTCAATCTTTTCTCTCATCAATTTTTTTAAAATTTTATTTACAATGCAAGGAACTAAACTATCCTAAAAAGCAATAAATTTAGGGTTGCCTCCCACAAGCGCTTGTTTAACGTCCTGAGCCTGACGAAGGAGCTAGACACAAGGACTAAGAAATAGAAGAAAAACTATGTCAAAGTCATCCAGCAGGACCAACCGCTGAGGCTTAGTAAATAGCCTCGCAAAGCTCGTAAGAGCTTATCAAATGCACTGACACTCAACTCACTGAATACTACATAAGCAATGATCAAATAAAGCAAAGTGGATGGTTTGAAAACCATCATCCAATGCTTGTGGGAGTGAGTACCCACAGGGAGGTTGATCAAAATAAAAATTATTAAAAGAACCAACCCAAATAGGGGAAACACCAACATACAACTCCCTTGCCTTGGTTTCTGGAGGAGAAAGATTGGATTCAAGATAAGAGATGGTGCCCTCGCATGGGGGTGATATGAGCATGGATGGAAGGGGAGTGGGATGTGAATAGACAAGGTCGAATCCTCCTAAAATGGGAATAAGAGAATGTGGTATCACTACAACCTCCACATCAATAATGACCTTGTCAACTTCGCTCGAGTCAACTAAGAAGGCCTCATCCAATACGACATCACATGACGAGACGAGAGGGTCATGATTTTCATCATGAAATTGCAATGAAACATCAACGTCTGTGTGAGTTTGGATGGCGTTGTACAATAATGAGAGGAGATGGATCAAAATCATAATTAAAGTTGCAAACAACCTACTCGACTTGAAGATTATGCGATGAATAATCGGAATTCACACCACCTTGTAAAAACTCATCAAGAGCATGCTCTTGCGAGCATTGATGATTAACATCCAAGGTAGGGGTATGAACCGGAACATGATTAAAGCCATATTCCGTAAACAAGCTCGGCTCATTACTAAAGTCATGTATCCCTTGGGTAGTCATATCCCACTCATAGGTTTCCTTAGCTAGACACTCGAATAAAAGCCAAGCTCTATCCAAGTCTAAAGCTAAGAAATCGTCATAAGAAAGAAAATCAACCTAGTTTCTCATTTCATAGTTCAAGCCCTCATACATTACATTACATATATCCTATTTACCAAAATTATGATCAGGAGAAAGAGAGCTTCCAATCCTGTCATAATACATCCAAAACGGTTCATGCTCATATTGGGGATCAATCAAAGAAGTGGCCATAAGGCCTAAATATTCACAAAAATAAAGAAAAAGAAAGACCTAGAACCATTCTACTCAAACCCTTGAAATTAACTACTCCCACGTAATTAACAAAAGCATGATAAAAACTACAACTAAATACATAAACAAAACCTAAAACTAAGAATAAGAAAAACAACTAAAACCTAAAAACAATAAACTAAACTACTAAGATTAACAATAAAATCAACATAAAAATTAAGCAAACATGAAAATAAACAATAAAACTAACTAATTAAGCAAATAAATCAACAACAAAACTATCAACTACTAAAAAACAATAACAACCAACAAAGATAAAGCAAAGAACAAGGAGTTGAAGAACAAAGCCAGAAATAACATACATTAATTGAAGGATCAAAGGAAGAGAGTTTACAAAGGAGGAGATTTGAGAAGAAACTAACCTAACCTAACTAAGGAGCCTCTAACATAAGCTACCAAGTAAAAAGAGGGGAGAAAAGTATATATAGTGCTACCAAAACTAAGACAAAAGAGCTGAAAAATATGAAATAAAACGCTCAGCAACGCTACAGCGGGCGCTGAGGCGATGACAGCGCCCGCCGAGACCTATTATCCTAGACTTGCAGGTGCAGAAGACTAATGGCAGCGAGCGCTGAGTTTGGATCAGCGGCCGCTGCAAACCTTTGGAGTGTCTCTGCCGCAAAACAAGGGAGGGGGACAGCGGGCGCTGAGTTGGGATCAACACCCGCTGTTCCTCACTTTACACTTGTGGAATTCGGCAGCATCAAAATCAGCGCCCGCTCGGAATGCATCAGCGGCCAGTGCAAGGTCTTGAGAGGTTACTGCATCTTTTCAGCCAGAAAATGCCTCGAACCAACATACATCCCAGCGGATGCTGAGGAATTCCTTGTACCCAATGGGGCCTTTTTTAATTTGCACAAGCAATGACAAATGATCCTTGTGGTTTCCTCGAGGTTCCCGGCTCACTTCCTTGGGTTCCGAAATAGACTCAGGACTTGCAAAAGGGGAAGCAAACGTAGAATAAAAAAAAGCAAAATAAAGGAAATCACATAGAAAAAGGGGAAGGGGACTACCGGAACAAAACTAAACTAAAAAGCCTAAAGATGCTAACAAAAACTAAATAAAAGTAGAAAATAAATTAATAAAATCTACGAAAAATACTACCTAAATTCATATATCAATCTTTCCTCCTATTTTTACTAGGCCTTCCTTGGCCTACCTTTATAGGAGTAGGGATTACATTGCAGGGGATCTTTGGCCAGTGCCTTTCAGCTGTACAAGGTGGTATAGAACTTGAAGAAAAACAAGAATAAAGTAAGATCGATGACATTGTCAAATTGATTTAGTCAATACATAAATGAAAGCATGATGTTAAGTACCTGCATATGCACTTCCTAGATACATAGTAACCCTAAACCAATCATAACCATAAGGTTCTGCTTCCTTATTTAAGATGAAAATACATGCAATGGCATGATGACATGGTATATCGCGGTCATTTCCCACCTCCTACAAGTACAAGATCTTAATTCTAGGTCAACAACTAAAGTGTCCAAATAGTAATCGACATTAAAAAGAGTGTTAGAAGAAGGATTGACTTCACAATTAGGTGCAAAGGACTTCTCTTTATCCAACATAGTTTGAATCCTATGACATCCATCTATCCATCCATTATTTTTCAGCCTCTCAAAACATGTCCAGAATCTCATAAAAACTTGATCTACAGGTCTAGCACTTAGTACAGTTACAAGATCCAACACAATCCCAGGGCTTGTTGATTTCAATTCCTCAATTTAAGGCAAGATTTTCTTGTAATGATCCTGCATACTTCCATGAAGTAATTTATGTGCAGCATACTTCCCTTTGCATGCAAAATCAATGCTAACATATAACTTAAAATGAAATACCCCAAAATTTCAGGCTATTTTAAATTTTATTTAATTAATTAAGGGAATTCCCAGTGGTATACCCGAGCTTTTTCGAAATCCCACTGGTATACCCGAGTTTATTTTAATCCCAGTGGTATACCTAAAATTACGTCTAATTCTCATCCGTTACATTTATATATTCCGTTAAATGTATTGGAATATACCACTAGTAGAAAATAATTTAAGTGTTGCGGGTTTTTTTAACGTAAATGCTGCGGTTTTCAACCGCAGCATTTATAGGCGTATCATTTGATTTTTTTTTAAATGCTGCGGTTGAAAAACCGCATCTTCTGCACATTAAAATCTGCGGTTTTTACAAAAACCGCAGCTTTTAATTTTTTTAAAAAACTACTGCTAAAGAAAAACCGCAGCATTTAAATTAAAAAACCCCATCTTTTGGTACAATTAGAGCACTGAAAAGCTATGAAAACTGCATCTTTTTGATATATATTTTCAAAATAATAGATTTTAAATTTAAATAATAAAAACATAAATTTAAATTCAATAATACAAGGGTGATTCCTATTGATAGGGAACCCCAATCTCATAAATCTTGGAGGATGCTATTCGGTGATCATCACCACGTCATTACGCGGGGTCGATAGAAGAAAGAATTAAAAAAATCATTATATATATATATGTACAAAAATTTCTTACAATAATAACATTTAATAATAACAAAGTAGTAATAAATCATGAAATTTACAAATACGTATCATTAATGATAGTTGCACAATTGTCTCGAACTTCATTGATCTATGTAGATGTGAATGGCCCTTTTTCTTGGTGTGTTGAAAAGCTGAGAAAATACATAATATAAGTGATGTGATTAGTTTTCGCCACAATATATAAAAGCAAGAATTCTACGCACAAATAGGACACTCAAACAAATTATAGTGTTTTTGTTCCTATCTTCTCACCTCCAAGCCTATGGCATATTTTAAAGTTCTTTTCATGGCATTACAACATTCATTTAAGGTTTTGATAGCTAAATTTCATGTAAACTTTCTATGACTTATTTGCATGATATCGGACAAATTTAGAGCGTTTTAGAACAAAACCGAGCCAAATTGGTCATTTTTGGCTTGTTTTTGGTGTCATAATTCCCAACTTGGCACCGATCAACCTATTTCATGTTTTTAACATCCATTCACGTCCTATAACATTTATTTAAACAATCTATAACTGATTTGCATTTATTTTCGGCAAGGTTAGTGGGTTTTGGAACAAAAATGAACCAAGTAGGCCATTTTTAGCTCGTTTTTTTGTATTTTCGTTCTCAACTTAGCTCCGATCAACCTAGATTATGTTTTTAAATTTCATTTACATCCTATAACATTGATGTAAATATTATATGACTTATTTGCATGATTTTGAGCAGAGTTATAGCTTTTTGGAACAAAAACAAGCCAAATATGGAATTTTTGACTCGTTTTGGTTGTTTTCATTCCCATCTTCTCACCAATGACCCTAATTTTTATTTTAAGTTTCATTCACATTCTAAATTTATCATTTAAACTTTATATGAATTATTTGCATGATTTTGGAAAAATTTAGAGTGTTTTAGAACAAAACCGAGCCAAATAGGTCATATTTGGCTTGTTTTTGGTGTTATGGTTCCCATCTTGGAACCGATCAACCTATTTCATGTTTTTAAGATCCATTCACATCCTATAACATTTATTTAAACATTATATGACTGATTTGCATTTAATTTCGGCAAGGTTAGTGTGGGTTTTGGAACAAAAATAAACCAAGTAGGCCATTTTTAGCTCGTTTTTTGTGTTTTCGTTCTCAACTTAGCTCCGATCAACCTAGATTATGTGTTTAAGTTTCATTTACATCCTATAACATTGATGTAAACATTATATGACTTATTTGTATGATTTTGAGCAGAGTTATAGCTTTTTGGAACAAAAACAAGCCAAATATGGAATTTTTGACTCGTTTTGGTTGTTTTCATTCCCATCTTCTCACCAATGAACCTAATTTTTATTTTAAGTTTCATTCACATTCTAAATTAATTATTTAAACTTTATATGAATTATTTGCATGATTTTGGACAAATTTAGAGCATTTTAGAACAAAACCGAGCCAAATAGGTCATTTTTGGCTTGTTTTTGGTGTTATGGTTCCCATCTTGGCACCGATCAACCTACTTGATGTTTTTAAGATTCATTTATATCCTATAACATTTATTTAAACATTGTATGACTTATTTGAATGTTTTTGGGCAAGGTTAGAGGGTTTTGGAACAAAAATGAACCAAGTAGGCCATTTTTAGCTCGTTTTTGGTATTTTGGTTCTCAACTTGGCATCGGTCAACTTAGATTATGTTTTTAAGCTTCATTTACATTGATGTAACTATTATATAACTTATTTGCATGATTTTGAGAAAAGATTTTTAGCTTTTTGGAACATAAAAAGCCAAATAGGGCATATAAAATACAAGTGAATTGAAGAACAATAAGAAAAATAAAGTATCTAAGAGACCTCACCATAAGTAACAATAAATTCAATTGGAATTCTTTTCAAACCCCATATGAAATCCCTTCCATCATTCTCATAAACCACATGTCCGATCCATAACCCTAGATCATCAATATAAGTCCTAGTATCATTAAAATTGCCCGCAATTTTTAACTAATAATCCAACAATATAAAGCTAGATGGTGCATACCACTAATCAACATCTCACTCAATTGATAATGCAACTTATCAATAACCAACACAACATCATGATAGTATTAAAAGGACCTCGAAACCTTAAAAAAAACCAAAATCTCAAAAGTTAGAGCATTTTAGAACAAAAAACAAGCCAAATAGGTCATTTTGGCTTGTTTTTGGTGTTATAGTTCCCATCTTGGCACCGATCAACCTATTTCATGTTTTTAAGGTTCATTCACAACCTATAACATGCATTTAAACTTTCTATAACTTATTTGCATGATTTTGGGCAAGGTTAGATCGTTTTAGAACAAAAACGAGCCAAATAGGTCATTTTGGCTTGTTTTTGGTGTTATAGTTCCCATCTTGGCACCGATCAACCTAGTTCATGTTTTTAAGGTTCATTCACAACCTATAACATGCATTTAAACTTTCTGTAACTTATTTGCATGATTTTGGGAAAGGTTAGATCGTTTTAGAACAAAAACGAGCCAAATAGGTCATTTTTGGTGTTCTAGTTTATACGTTCCATGCAATACATACCAATATCAGTTTACTTTAAGTCAATATCAATTTACTTTAAGTGAATATCCTCTAGCAAGAAAGTTGTAGCAATAAAGCCATTGAACTAAGAAAAGAAAACCAGATGCGTTAGAACTTCTAGCAAGAAAGCTGACAAAGCTGTACCCTAGCATCCTTTGAGTCAATATCAATTTGCTTGATTTATATTAACTAAGCCGCTAAGATTTCTTAACGACTTCATATTTTGAGTTTTGACAACATAAATCATGATAAAGAAATTTTGAAAGAGCACAAGTCAGAACACATGACATTTCAAAGTAACTAATAAATTGACAAGACTACGGATTTGCCAATTAGTTCAAACTTTAATGTTCAAATAAGCCATCGGTTTTGATAGATCAAGTTAATTTTCAAACTTATACATGACTATCAAGTATCAACAATAAATGTTCATTAATCCGCAAATAGAATGTCACTCGAATAAGAAAAATCTATAAGCTTATCTCTAACTTTTGTAAAAACTGAGAAGAAATATCCAGCTTATCTCTAAGTTAATTTTCAAACTTATACATCTAAGAATGCATCGAAAGGCAATAATAGATGTTATCCTCAATTATCAACGGCAAAACTAAACTACAACATGTTGGGATCTTTACCATACAATCAAACCAATTGAAAACTCATTAAAGCAACATATATATATATATATATAAATATAGCAAAGCAAGGCAAAATCAGGATAGTTACCTGAATTATAGTGGCACTATTAGAACTATCATTGTCAATAATTACCCTGCATAGAAACCAAAAGGCAAACCATGTGAAAAACAGCATAAAAAATAGCAGATTAAGTAGGGAAGAAGAAACCCAGAAAAAAATTAAACCTTTTTTAATACAAAAGATTCCAAGAAGACAACATAAAGCCAACAAACCTATGATTTTTTAAAAGGGAATGGGAATCCAAAACAGATCAAATTCCATAAAAACATATCAGAACTGTAATTAAAGTGGGGATTGGAAATTCCACATAAACAAAGCAATAAAGAAAACTGAGCACAAAAACAACAGATGCCCACCAATTATTCTGATCTTCAGAAATTGCCATTTTTTTATTTCTTCAGAAAAGGTGATTAGATTCAGCAGAATTTTATTTTTTTACCAGAAAAGGAATATCAAGGAAATCAGTTTAGATTAACTTTTTGGGCAAGAAATAGCTCACCATCAAGAATGTTTTCTGTACTTATCATCAACATTGCCAATGCCATATGAAATTATGTGACTCCTTCCAAGTTCCAAAGCTTCACGCAATCAACACTCAAAAACTTGAAAATGATATCAGGGCTGGATAGGATTGTACAATTGAGGTCAAAATGAGAATTTGTTTTGCATTATAAAAATGTAAATTTGAATGGTAAAATCAATTAAATAAAGAGTCTTGAGAAGAGGAGAAAAGGCCACTACCTTAAACAATTAAGCAAGGACAGTCTGATGATCCCCATAACTCATTACACGCAACACTTATGCTTACTGAAATACCCATAACTTTTGAATCATTTATATTGCTTTAGTATTTTTAATTTTTTTTAGGTTTTGAATCATTATACAACAATAAAGGGGCTAAAATTCTAAACAATTAGATTATAAAAACTAATCATAAAGGAATTGAAAAAAATTAGGGCAAAAGAGCAAGTATCATACAATTAAAAGGCTCAAAATTCTACCTTAATTCGTAGGTGAGAGAGCAACATCAATAAAGGGGCTAGAATTCTACAACAATAAAGGGGCTAAAATTAGGGCATAATCTATAACAATAAAGGGGCTAAAATTCTAAACAATTAGATTATAAAAACTAATCATAAAGGAATTGAAAAAAATTAGGGAAAAAGAGCAAGTATCATACAATTAAAAGGCTCAAAATTCTACCTTAATTCGTAGGTGAGAGAGCAGCAGCAACCTCCAGCAACGACCAAGACCAAACTCCAGCAGCCACCACCAATAATTTCCAGCAACGAGCGTTGAACAACCACGCACGAGCACGCAGACAGCAGCAACGACCGAGCAGAGCGAGAGAAGCAGACCGCGCGAGAGAAGAGAGAAGAGAGCAGCCAGAGAGAGTGGCCGGAGATCAGACGAGCACGCAGACAGTAGCAACGCCGGTGGCGCCGGTGGAAGTCGTGGTGGAGATGGAGAACAACGCGGCAGAGGAAGAGACAGAGCAGAGAGAAAGAGAGTTTAGGTTTTGAAATGGAATTGGGAGGGACGAGCCTCGTGTTTGCCTATTTAATTTTTTAGAAAATTCAAATGATGCGGTTTATTAAATTTTTATTTTTTTTTGGGTTTTTTGCTTTTAAAAGCTACAGTTTTTCAAATAACCGCATCATTTGATATGTAGCAAAAGATTTTTTTTCTACTAGTTTACCTATTTTAAGGTTAGATTTAACTTTGTTAACAATTTTTTTAATTTTCTTTTAAAAAAAAATAAAAATTAAACCAAGTAATATATTAAATTAATGGGTTTTTGCAAAAAATGATCCGATTGCCCCCAATTTGCGTTTATGATTTGCATCGATTTGCGCGCATTGATCTACGTGAAAAAATAGTCCGCTCATGGTTTTATGGGTCATTTTTTTCCTTACGAGATCTGATTTGAGGTCGGATTTTGCAAAAAATGATTTGAATGCCCCACTTTACGTTCCCAATTCGCCACGTTTTGTGCGCATTGATCTACGTGAAAAAATAGTTCGCTGAAGGTTTTACGAGTCATTTTTACCCTTACGGGATTCGATTTGAGGTCGGATTTTGCAAAAAATGATCCAGTTGTTCCCCAATTTGCGAGCCCGACTCGCCTCGTTTTGCTCGCATTGATTTATGTGAAAAAAATAGTCTGCTTTAGGTTTTATGGGTCATTTTTATCCTTAAGGGTTCCGATTTGAGGTCGGATTTTACAAAAAATGATCCGATTGCCCCCAATTTGTGGTTATTTTTCCTTTATTTTGTTTTTTTTTTTGTTTTTTTTTTCAATATATTAACCATGGTTAGTGTTTTTAACAATTTTTAAACAAAAAGGTCACTTTTGGGAATTATGTTTAACATTAGGTACACCTCTGGGATTAAAAAAAAACTCGAGTATACCAGTGGGATTTCCAAAAAGTTCGGGTATACCACTGGGAATTTCCCATTAATTAATTATTCAATTAATTATTGAGCTAGCGTTATAGTAAGCCTAATTAGTAACCCAGGCCCAAACCATTACCTTACTTTACCAAAGCAAGGCCTTAGCCCACAAATGCAACCCCACGACCCCAATTGATTAATTCCCTCAAATTATTTTATCCTATTATTAACCTTAAATAATAATCCATATCTATTTTTACTCTACCTAAAAATCTAACTTTTGTCCTCCTATTCTTCCTACTAGATTTTAGGAGCCTATAACCCTCATTATTATGAAAACCACACGGCCACCCCCCTCATGATAAGAAGAAGTCTATCATTCCTTTCTTGCTAATCAACAACTGTACTAAAAATCTCAAAATATTCTAAAGCCTTTCTTTTGATTCAACCCTTCAAATATTGGACCAAGAAGCCAAGGAAGAACCGTGAACCTCTCGGCCATCCCTAGGAGTACGTATTCGAACTTTTCCATCCATATTAGGTAATTAGTTTGCTTTGCTTAATCTGTAGGATAGACCAGTTTTATAATCTTTAGAATAGGTATAGAACTATGCAGAATTATTTAGAATCTTGTTGAATGAATTTGGAATTATATGTTTGTGTATAATCGTGTGTATCGAGTAATGTAATGATTAATCCATGATGTTCTTGATGAATTTATTTTATGTTCTATCACAATCTATGCATATTCTGTAATTCTTGCCAATTAAACTTAATGAATAAATTGTTGAATCAGTTATGAATTTAGGTTGAGCATATGTAGTGGGCCATCATCTTGTTCGAATGTTTTTCTTGCTCAAGAATTGATCTTTTAAGCACAATCTTGTTCTAATGATGATCCATGATGAATTTCTTGAATTTGTTCTTTATTTAGTTAAGTTCTTGAGGTTTTAAAATTATAATCTTGCATTGACACTAATATTGCCGTGTGATAAATACCCCCTTGAGCATGGTTTGGTTCGAAAATCTTGTTTAAAAACTAAAGTATGAATTTTTCTTATATTAAATTAGTATTATGAATTCAATCTTGATATTTCTAAAATTAAAAAGAAAAGGGTAAATCTTGCTTATTTGGTTGTCAAAAACCGTGTGGTATTTTGGATAAAAAGGTTTATTTTTACTTCTTTTAAAGATAAAAGATTAGACTTTGAATTTGTTCTTGAAATCGTTTAAGTAATTAAAAAGGCTTGTATTTTAATTAGATTAAAATATAAAATCTCGCTATTCTTTCTTAAAAATGTCGATTATGGTGAGTAATAAAAGGAATGATTTTTCATTGTTTAATTGATATAAAAACTGGATTTTGATTACGTTCTTGAAATTATTTTAATTAATTAACGCTTATATTTTAGATTGATGAATGATTTAATTATGTGATTTATGAAGATAAAATATTGTTTTATTATTATCATGATGACCGTGTACTTATGGTAAGTAATGGGTAAGTTTTGTTTACTATTTCTTATATATGATTGAGTTATATTGTTGAATTATGATTATTGCATGACCTTAAGTATGAGCTTGTTGAATTGAATAATGTTGTTGCATGAGGAATTTTCGAGTGATTGGTTGTTCAAAATGCCAAGTAATTCGAGTCTAAGTCTAGTGTTTTGGGTCCTGAAGGTCGAACTAGAAATGATTTGAAGTCAAGTCCTGTTAAAAGAGAGTCAACTTGTGAACTAGAAAGATGAACTTGAAAAGATATTAATCTATGAAGTGACCGCCCATCTAGCACTAGTGCAAAAAATACATTTTGTTGCGGTTATACAAGGGGTTTTTTGCTGCGGTTATGAACCACAGCAAATAAGGGGTGCAGTAAAAAGTAGGTTTTTTATTTGTTGCGGTTCAACTGCAGCACATAACACACTATTTGATGCGGTTATTTTAAATAACCGCAGCAAATAAGGTGTTATTTGCAGCGGTTTTAAGCTATAACTGCAGCAAATAGGAACCCTAAAAAATTTATAAAAAAAAAAAATGGAATAAAATTGGAACCACCAATTTGGTTCCAATTTTATTCATTTTTTTAAATAGTATTAAACAGGACTTTAAAAAAATCAAGCATATAATTTCATTGAACTTTTTAACATTCCAAACATACATCCAAAACGGAAATAAACAAAATAAATTGAAACCAATTAAACATAAACTAAAATCAAATACAACTTTTAAAAATTTAAAATAGAAAAATTAAACATACATCCAAAATGAAAATAAACAAAATAAATTGAAAACAATTAAACATAAGCTAAAATCAAATACAACTTTTAATAATTCAAAATAGAAAAATTAAACATACATCCAAAATCAACATAAAAAAATGAACATAAGTATACGATTGCTTTCTTTAAATTACTGGCATACGCTTGAGCTTCTTCACATATGCTTGAGCTTCATTCCGCAGGTAAGATATCCTACCAATGCGGCAATGCACCACCATCATAGACTAATCAAACCCCTGTGTCAAGAGAACCAATAATAATGATAGACTATAGAATACTCCAAAGACACATAAGCTTATCTAACTCCAATTTAAGTGATCCTTCCTTAATGGAACTTTTATTGTATAAATCCCATTTCACAAGAAAGAAGGTATACATATATATATATATATATATATATATATATATATATAGGGATGGGTACATGGCAAGACATATCTAATGTTGTTAGGGCTTCAAGTTAAAACTCTTTTATATATTCAAATATCAATCCTTAATGAATAACCAGAGTGCTTAGTACATACAATAAAGAATACACATAACCGCATGCAAAAATCACACCTTTCCTTTTGTTCATTACAAATTAAGACAATTTTCGCCATATCAATGAGTTCAGAATCATTTCCTATTACCTGAAATGCTCTCAGTTTTATCCAGAAAGAATGCACAAGTTAATCACTTATCCATGGTATAAAGATCCAGAAAGAATGGAAGCGGTGAATGGAGGAATAAAGATGAAGAAGAAAAAAACAACCAAAAAAAAACTCACTGCAACTCTGAAAAAAAAAAACACACACACACCAGGTGTTCGAATAAATACCTGAATGAAAAACTTGCTCAATCCTCTAAACCTTCCTCTGATACCATGTCAAAATTGCTGCAATGGCTTAAGCAAAAATTCACAACAAGCAGAAGAAAGAAGAACACGCCAGGAATTAACCTTCACAGCCCTCTGATCTAGGCTCAGGTAAACTAGAACTAATCTTTATTATGTAAGAATGTAAGAACAACAATAGCAGAAGCTAATTCGAGTTGTACAGTAGGAAAATACAGTGAAGAGAGAATAGAAGATAGAAAGGAAAAAAATAAAAGTAAGTCAAATATACTGCCAGCTTGGGAGTATATATAACACTCTGCAAGCAGGCTGCTAACCAACTAAAAGAATAAACATTAACTAACTAACCTAAAATAACTAACTAAAAAAACTAACTAGGACTAATATATTTAACATATTTAAATTAATACAAATCAGAAAAGAAAAATAAGAGAAATACCCAGTAGGGAGATTGTCAACATAGTTGATGAGCATTTTTATAAGTGTTGTAGTTAGAAGCAAGGTCTATTAATTTAAAAGTTTAAAATTCGTGCTTAATTTTACGACAAGGTCCTCGTATCCAATAAATTATAGCATTTTCCATGCCCAACAATTAGATATATATATCCATATTCAATACTCATACCCATGCTTGAGTACAAAGGTCCTATGCGTCATAGGGTTACCAACATAAATATAATAATCCAACCATTAACTTATATGCTATAAATGGTCAAAATTACTAGAAAACAACCTAATGAACACTTAAAAGGATAAGGTGAGGAAAATTCTACATGCCTCATGTCTCTTCAAGAAACTTACACGAAAAGAAATTACATTGAGTCTTACACATCCTTTTTACTTTAACACATTTTTCATTTTATCATAAATCTATAAATATTTGTGAAATAGTTGATTTGAGTCAATCTAAACTTGATTTGAAAACCTTGTTTTATATCAATACTCTCATTATAGTCCCTTAATCCATCACCAAAACTTTCAAGTTTTATAAGCGTCACTTACTTTGGGAAAAATGGTTCACGTCTTTGGTTGTTGTTGCTGCAGAAATTTAGTATCAATTGACGTGCTCAGGCAACAGTTCTCACCTGCATCATCATTTTTGTTTATTATGTTAGTGTATATCAGGACAACAAAGTAAGCCATTATCTTGAAAACAAACTATCACAATTTTGTAGATTTATTATGTATGGTTTTGATGATTGTAAACAAATGATACTTATCTAACTAACATGTGTTTTAAGATGTGAATATTATATTATATTGGACAAGTCATATGAAGTTGATCCAAGCCGAGACGATGTATACGAGACGAATGAATAAATGAAGTTCTTGAATGAGAACTTTAAAAGTCTAAATTAATTAGGCTTATGAGAAGCTTCGGAGTAGAAGCACAATCAAAGAGAAGTTTCGGAGTAGAAGCAAACTCGAAGACGTTTCAGAGTCGAAACACCAAAGTTATTAAGGATAGAAAAATAAGAGTTTATTTTTCTTTTCTTAAAGTTATTATATTAGAACAAATAAAGAAATACTTAAAAACGAGTAAGGACATATAAGTATTATTAGGCATGGTAAATATTGATAAAATGAATATTTGTCTAAATGGAGTTGATGGGAAAAATATATTTTATCTTGGAAATATTTATGCAAATAAAAATATATTTTTTATTTGATAAAATAATATTTTTTTTATGGAGTTGAAATTAAAGATTTTTATTTCATAAAAATAATATCTTTTTACTAAGTTAAGATGAAAATGTTTTATATTTAAAAATAACTTGTGGAGAAATGGTTGAAGGAGTATTCGACCTAATCAAGTTAATTTTATTAGAAAAATATTTCCATCACTTTAATGGTTTCATTTAGTGAATATTAAAAATCTAATGTATGTGCTATTATGATCAATGGTGCTCCATGTAGCCCTTTCAAAGCAAAGAAGGGGTTGAGACAGGGTGACCCCATGTCTCCTTTCCTCTTTGCCATTGCTATGGAATACCTCTCCAGATGCTTACATGAACTAAGATACAATGGAGACTTCAACTACCATCCCAGGTGTGAGAAGTTGTTCATGACACACATGATGTTTGCTGATGACCTGCTCTTATTGGCAAGGGCAGATGCCTCCTCTGTCACTCTTCTGTTTGAAGCTTTCTCCAAATTCTCTAAGGCTTCGGGACTAGCTGCTAACCTAGACAAGAGTGAAGTCTACTTCGGAGGCATGAATGAGGCAGAGAAGAACAAGTTGCAGGAGATTCTAGGAGTTACTAGAGGAACTATCCCTTTCCACTATCTAGGAGCCCCAGTCTCGTCTAAGAAACTGTCCATAGCAGAATGCAGACCTTTGGTCGACAAAATCACTTCAAGAATTGCTTCTTGGGCTCCAAGGAAGCTCTCCTATGCAGGACGGCTTCAAATAATAAAAAGTGTGCTCTTTGGTATACAAACATATTGGGCTCAAATCTTCATACTCCCAAAGAAAATCTTGAAAGAAATTGAGTCCAAGTGCAGAGTATACCTTTGGACAGGAGGTACAACTAGCAGCAAGAAAGCCCCCATTGCTTGGGATCAAGTATGTCTTCCCAAGATCAATGGGGGGTGGAACTTATTGGCTCTCCCAGAGTGGAACAAGGCAGCAATAGGAAGAATTTTGTGGGACTTGGCACACAAGGCGGATAGCCTATGGGTGAGATGGGTTCATGTGTACTATTTCAAAAGCAAAACCAATTGGTGGACTTCGTGCTATCCTAAAAGTTGTTCATGGGTGTTAAGGAAAATCCTAAAATGCAGAGACATGGTGAACCAAGTTTGGGGTTGGAGTCAGGTGGAGCTTCATGGTAAGTATAACATCTCCAAGATGTATCAAGCTTTAAGACCTCGGATTCCTAAAGTGCCTTGGTGGAGAATTATTTGTCAGAATAGAGCTATGCCCAAAAGTGTTTTTATTATGTGGTTAGCAATCCAAAACAGATTACCAACCAATGATAGGCTAATCAGTTGGAAGCTCAACATTTCCCCTCAATGTCCTCTGTGTAATGGGCAAGATGAATCAATTAGCCACTTGTTCTTTCAGTGTACCTATAGCAAGGAAGTGTGGCAAAGAGTTATGCAAGGCATCCATACCAAATGTGCACCAAGTCTGGAAGATGCAGCAAGATATGGCAACAGATGCAGCAGGTCAAAGAGGCCACAACAGCAAAGCTTTCTTATGAGTCTAGCTGAAACTGTGTATTCTATTTGGTTAGAAAGAAATAGTAAGGTTTTTACCAATGTTTGTAAACCACCTAGTGCTTTGTCTAGACAAATCCTATATAATGTAGCTTGGAGGGGTGGGGATAATATTAGGGCCTTAATGTTATCTTAATGTAGTTGATGTTGAGTCAGGTTTTTGATGTTTAATTTAGGTGCTGGTAGAGCAGGTTTCATTTTGGGACTAGAGGGTTGGTTATTCTTGGCTCAATTAAGGGCTTGTCTTACTTGAGCTTGGTTTAACCTTTTTGGGGGTGGCCTTTGCCACTGCTCCCTAGGATGTATTTGATCCTATTTCTTTGGTATATATCTTACACTTACCAAAAAAAAAAAAATCTAATGTATGCATAACATTGTATGGTGTTTTGCAGGATCAAGCCTCACATAATTGGTAGTCTAATATATGTTCATCAAGTTAAAAATTATTTTGGGTCTTACATTAATTCAGGGTTCGCAACATTTTTAGGAGTTAAGTACTAAGTCAATAGAATTAGTTGTTAATTTTCTCTATTTGTATTTAATGTTTAGATTGATTTCATCTAAAAATTAAAAGCCTTAAAATTACAAGTGTTATAGTTAGGGGTCAAATCTTGAAAATAGGATCAGAGGGTTGTCTAGTTAAGCTTCCTAGGTTTATGGGTTGTTAGTAATTTAATTTAATTTTATTTACTTTTCTTTTGAAAAGAGATGGAAGCGTGGTCAATAGCTTGTTGGTGTACTCCTAAAGTTAAGGGGTTCGTTTTATTTATTTTGTTTTAAAATAAAAAATAAAAAAAAGGAGTTGATTTTTTCTAGTTAGGTTAAGCGTGTAATTAGAGTGGGTTTTTTTTAATTAGTTAGTAGTTTTGTTAGAATTGAGTTAGGAATTAGTTTTTTAATCAGTTACTTTTTATTTTAGAAGTGAGTTTTGTTGTGGAGTCCTAGTTAGTAGTGGTCTAAGGTAGTTAGAGAGTTTTTATGAGTTTTTTTTTTTTTTTTTTGACTTGCTCTAATTTGATAATAGTTAGTTATGGACTTGTTAAAGTGAGTCTCCTTAAATTTAGTTAGTGGGTTTTATTTTAGGAATAAAAATTAAAGCATTATTATTTAAAAGGAAAAAAAAAAAAACTCACGTTAGATTTTAGAGTTAGTGGGTTTGATTAGTTAAGGGTGTATGTATTCTTACTCTTGGAATTGTTCATTACCTTGTCTTTTCTATTTTATGGTCAACCATAATAATATATAGGTGTTGAGGAAGAAGTAAAGTAGTAAAAAGGGAGGTGTACATTAACTCCACTTCACCAGGCCACTACTTACACGCATGATGGCATTTCTTCCTCTCCAAGACAAGGCTTTTCAAGACAAATCATTTATTATAAATAGAAGAATTTCAGAAGTTTTGAAGAAGAACCACAGAAGCACTATTCTCCAAGAACAAGAAGATACATCAAAAGAGGGAGAGAGTGTCAATGTAGTCCTTCCTAAAGGAGTATGATTTTTAAGAGGCTAAGAATCCACTGTTAAATTTACATATTCTTAAAAATCATATCCTTCTGCTATTCCTTTACGGTTTTCTAGTATTAGCTTCAATATATTTGCGAGTTTCAATTTATCAAGCGTATGTATTATTTCTATGTAAATCTAGTGGAGTAGGCAAGAATTTGAGTGAATTCTTGTATGGGGGAATTGTACGGGTTTGAGTGAACTCTTATATTTTGGGGAAGGGAAAATTCGAGTGAATTTTTTATATGTGAACTTAGAGTTAAGTTCTTAGAGAAGAGAAAAAGAAGACTTTTAGTTAAGTCAAAGAGAGAAGAATCCGAGTAAAGTCATAGAGAAGAAATCGACTTTTAGTGAAGTCGTGTCACTGGTTCAGGAAAACAAGTGACAGGGGGAACAAGTGACAGGGGGAACAAGTGACCGGGGAACAGGTTCCTAGTGAAATTGAGAGAAAGAGAAGGTCCTTTCAATAGGTTGTACAGAGTCGTTGGCCTATTGTTAAATTAATGGAGAATTGAGTCAAAATCCTCAGGGATCGAGGTTTTTTCTAACTATTTGGGCCTAGAAGTTTTCCTCGTAGGTTAACTTGTATTTGTATCCTGTACCTCTTTCCTTTATCTTTTCTCTACTTTATCCTACTTGATTTTATATTCGTTAAATTCCACAAAAATAGAAAAGCGAGTCCCATACTACAATTCACCCCCCTCTTGTAGTATATATCTGAAATAACAAATTTCATTAATCCAAAAGCAAGCCGCCACTTTTCGCTTACGATAATTCAAAAGATTTTGTTGACAGTGTTGCCTTTTCAAGAGGCACCATTAGAATCAATATTTTCCATAACACCAGATTATGGGTTCTAATTGTTGCATATCGGATAAAACTATCTCGGATGCTTATCTTAATCCTATTTTTCCATCATTTTTCCTAAATAAACGTCCACAAGTAATGGGTACACTAGTCTAGAAATGACTGATTAGGAAGCAGATGGAAGGTGTATATAATTCAACTAAACCAAAAAAAATCATGCAATTTTTTCAACTTTAAAAAAAGCGAAACCAAAAAAAATTGAAGGAAAAAGTTAGAATTAGTTCAATCTGAGGGTGTGAATTGCAGAAAAATGAATTGCAGACTGAACGAAAAACAACTAAAAATACAAATTGCAGACTGAAAAATGAAATTCGAACATCAACAAAAAAAAAAACGAAATTAAATAATAAGTAAATGTAAGAAACCCTAAAAATCTTAAAATTCGAACTAAAATTTCCAATCCCAAAAAAAATAATTAAAAAACGCAACCCTAAATATCAAAAAAAAAAAAAAAAAACCAACCCAAAAACTAAGAAAAACCCAGAAACACAATCAAACCCCCTCCCCCCTCCCAAATTTTTTTAGCAAAAAAACCATCATATTCAAAACAACAAACAAAGAAAAAAACCCCAAAATTTCGAACCAAAACAACCTCAAATTCGAGCAACAAATCCCAGAAAATCACTCAAATTCGAACCAAAAAACCTAAAAAAAATTGAACACAAAACCCTAAAAAAACAACCAACAAAAAAACAATTAAGAAAAAAAAGATCTAAAGAACTCAAAACCCTAAAAAAACACCTATTGAACTAAAAATAAAAAATCCAGAAAAATCTAACAAATCCCCAAAAATTGAATATTAGATCTGAAAAACTAACCTTTGTGGGCCACTTTTTACCCTTGCCTTCTTGGACACCGTTGGTGGTGGTGCCTTCGTGAGACCGATAGAGGAGGCGAGAGACCAAGAGTGGAGGCGAGAGACCGAGAGAGGAGGCCAGATTGAAAGAGAAGAGGAAGAGTGAGAAAGAGAAGAGGCAGAGTGAGAAAGAGAAGATGCAGAGTTTGAGAGTGAGAAAGAGATTAGGGTGGGAATGTGGGGGTAAAAAACTACATATAAACATAGGCTTTTCTATCAAAAAAATAAAATATGAGCTATAGTTTGTTGTGGTTATGTAACAACCGTAGTAAACAATAACAGCAAATTATTTTTGATCTATTTTGTTGCGGTTATTAGAGATGCCCTGCATAACCGCAACAAATGTGGCGCAGCAAAAGGCATTTTTTCCACTAGTATAGTGGCTAAAGCGCCATGAACATGGGTATAGTCGAAGCCACTATCCCTTCTGCGGTTTTGGGACAGTTCTTGATCCCAGTGCTCGGGAAGTAAATCAAAAGTGGTTGACCCGGCATGAGCAAGGAAAGTTGGGGGAAGTAGATCCTTTGTGCAACGGTTGACCCCTTACGAGCATAAGACTGTGTCATGGATTAGCACCCTCGAAGAGAACTAGAATTGGAAAGTCAATAATGAAAGTCTAGAAGTCTAAAGTTAGTATTAGCTTGTTTTGGGAGTTGTTATGGTATTTCAATGTGTCTTGTTTCCGCTGCGTACTTGAATTCTAATGATTGTGAATGTTATTTCTATTGACTTGTGTGAATGTTCTGTTGACTTATTCTGATTATTATATTTCTGATTGGGTTCTACCGATTAAGTAGAACAATCTAATTACTCCGCACTGACTGTGGACCCCCTAATCCCTTTTTCAGGTACAGAAGAAGAGTAATTGGGTTACGCATGGGCTGGGAATGTGAGCTTGCGAGGATAGTAATTAATTAGATATATGTCTTTTCTAGCCCTTGTAATAGCAATTTAGTGGATGTTTCCGTAGATTGTTACTAATAATGGACTTTGGAATTATAGTTTTTATGAACTATTTTACGGTTTTAATTGAATAAATTGAATTAAGTTTAGAGCTTCCGCTGTTATTATTAAATGTTGAATTATAACCTCGATATATTTTGATTCGTATTGTTGTTTTCTTTGAAAACAACGTTGATAAAATATGGGTCGTTCCATAAGACCTCTCTTAATTGTCTCCTTAATCTCTATTGCAGTCCAATGAGGTATTGTCTTAAAAATTTCTAAGAGTTGCTTGGCCACCCATGACCTCTTAAGTTGCTTGTTTTTTTTTTCGTATTCCTTGAACAAGTATGCCGATCCTTCATTGTTTTTAATACTAGTGTGGCTCTCCTACTATCTCAGGCAACATACAACCAAAATAGTCATCCATCTAAACACTTAATCTCAATCCTTTGTTGCCTATTTATATCACTTACACTAACTCTCACATTTCTCCCTTGTTGAATGGCATAGTTGGCAACAACATCTTTGAATTCATGCCTATAAGGGAACCTTTTTCCAACTTTCCATATAAATGTTTTAAAGTCTGTGGACCTGCTCACTAGCTCACCAACCTTTTTATTCTTACCAACACTCAACTCCTCATCATCACTGTGTGGAGGAGTATTAATTTCGTCATCTGAAGCATCATAATCACTAACATACCCACCACCAAATGCTCCCTCCCCTGGCTGACTAACATCTGACCTGTTGTGGTCCTGCTCAACCAATAGCCTCCCTTCTTCTAGCTCCCTCTGAATCTTTGTAGCAATATATTGGATCTTATAGTTACAAAGCCTTAACCTATCTATACTCTATTTGTATTCATCATCACTATTATCTGACTGAAGTTCTTGTTCACCAAACTTACTTTCAGGAACTTCAACCCTTTGATGTTTATCCTTATCCCCCCTTCTCCTAGTTCATCCTCATCCCCCTTCTCCTAGATCATCCTCATCCCCCCTTCTCCTACTTTCAGGAACATACCCACCACCAAATGCTCCCTCCCCTAGCTGACTAATGTCTAGAATTGCTAAAGATTGTATTTTCGATGTTTGAATTATTATTATTGATATTAAACAATTGAATGATTATAAGTGTGTTGTTGAGTGTATGAATTTATTTCTTGATCAAATCTTGTTATTTCTTGATGAATTTTTCGTGAGAGTTTCTGTACGGGTTGATTATGTATCAAGATTTATTTTGTGGCAAAATTAGTTCTTTTCTTACTTATAACAATTTAATCTGTCAAACTGGTAAAACTGTCCAGATTTGATATACGAATTTATTATAATACTTATTCAATTAAGTTGGCTACGAAAATTTAGGTGAAAGTCCGTAGTAGTGTTTTACAGCTTTTTCTAATTTTTCTTAATTTTTAGAGTTCGTTTGATCTGGCAAAAAATTCGAAAACTGATTATAGTTTAATCTGATCGATTAGTTATAAAATTCCTTAAACTTAGTAAATGATATTATTTTTGGACGAAATTTATGCAAGGTAAACCTTGAACATAGATTTAACTTTCATCAAAATTTCCAGAATGGTAGAGACCTTTAATTAAATGGTTGTTCTTTAATTTAAATCGGTAAAATCAGATTGTGTAAAATAGTGTGATTAAATTGCTAAAATACTTTTAAAGTATATCTTGTCGAATATCTTGTTCAAATTATGATTCTTTATGAATTTCTTGATTTTTTTTTAAGTAAATAAGTTCTTGAATTAAATTGTTAACCTTGTTAGTAATTAAAGATTTGGTTTTTATTTAATTATTTGATGATTCGAAATCCAATTGTTGAATTATGTTATTCTCATGAATTATTGCTTAATTGTTATTTTATGAATATTTTGATTTATTATTGTTGAATTATGATTGAGTTCGAATTGTTGAGTTGGGTAATTGAAGAGTTTAGATTGATGAGAATTTGAAGTGCCTAATTTGTTTGTGGAGTTTAGATTCAAAGTTAAGATGAGGAAAGACCTAGAGTTGACTAGTTGTTATGTCAAGTTGACAAAAGAGTCAAAGTTATGGAATTAAATAAAATAATAATAATTTAAAACATCGAAGGAACGAAAACAGAGTAAGAGGATATTGTTTTGTTTCAATCTCTGGCTAGGAAAGGCTTGGTATTTAAGGTGGCCAATATACGTGCCGCACCTCCCTTTTCTGGGACTTCGAGCATCTCAATTCCGATTACGGTCACCTAGTACTTTCGATTATGGTATACTCTACCGGGTTTAAGAAATTGACGGCCGGCATATACTGATAAATAAGGAATTGACGGACAGTTTATGCCGATAAATAAGGAATTGACGGCCGGTATGAGCACCAATATAAAATACAAAAAAAATTAATAAGATAATATGGTGATGAGGATAAGATAATGAAAAATGAATAAATTGAATGGTAAAAGTAATATTAATAATGGAAAGGGAACAATGGAGTACAAATATTGTATGTTGGATGTCAAACCAATGGAATGATGGAGTATAACTATTGTATTTTGGATGTCAAACCAATGGGATGATGGAGTACGACTGTTGTATGTTGGATGCCAAAAGGTGGTGTACAACAGTTGTATGTTGGATGTCGGAACATTGGGGCGATGAAGTACAATATTTGTATGTTGGATGTCGGAACATTTGGGCGATGGAGTACAATAGATGTATGTTGGATGTCGAACCCATGAAAGAGAATATGATAACCCATGGAATGATGGAGTACAACTGTCGTATGTTGGATGCCGAAAGGTGGAGTACTTCAGTTGTATGGTGGATGTCGGACCATTGGGCCAATAATGAATAAATGTAATTCGTAAATCTGAATGGATATAAAGTAAAGAATTGAGTATTGGAAGTTGAGTTAGAGCCTAGAGTTTAGAGGTGGCCCTAGCTAGTGAGTCAATGTTGGTTATGTCATGTATTTTCGTTGTGTATCTGATTCTGTGATGTTTTCTAATGAATTATGGATTTGATTGTGTTAACCATGTTGATACTATGAAATAAGTGTGTTATGTTCTATCTATTATATATTTGATTGCGTTCTACAATTAAGTAGAACATTCTCATTACTCCCCACTGACTGTGGACCCCCCATTCCCTTTTCAGATAATGAAGCAGAGTAATTTGGGTTATAACGTTGGTTAGGTCTCATGAGCGAGCAAGCGTAGCAGTATTAGCTACCCATTTTAGTAGAGTTAGCCTTGTTAATGAATTCTAGTAGCTTGTAGTAGAACTTTAGTATTTTAAAAAGGTTTTTGGACAATTTCCTTGTTTTGTTTAATTAATTTTGATTAATAAAAGAATTAAGTGTTAGAACTTCCGCTGTTATTTTAAGATTTTTGATATAACTTTTCATTCATTAATGATTCGTATTGTTGTTTTCGAAGAAAACAATGTTGCTAAAATACGGGTCGTTACAGTACATACAAAGGTTGGGTTATTTGCTGATAATCAAAAGGTTGTATTATTGAATTGAAAGCAAATAATCCTAATAATAATAAGGAAAATTTGTCACAAAAATACCTTTTAAAATTTTCATATAGCATAAAAAAAAAATTTTTTTTTTGTTTGCAATTTAAAACCCAAACCCTAAATTTTGTTGTTAGATAAAACCTTTTTATGGTTTTCCACCAATGAAATTAGGTGGGAAATGATGTTAAGAAGTGGGAGATAAGGAAGAAAATGAAAACCTCTCACCGAAATCAACGCGTGAAACTTGGTGAAAATCACAAAAAAGATTTATCTTACAACAAAATTTGGGATTTGGGTTTAGCTTGCCAAAAAAAAATTAAAAGGTTTTTTTATTAAAATGAAAATTTTAAAAGATTTTTTGTTTGGACAAATTTTTATAATAATAATAATAATAATAATATCAACTAAGAAAAACTAAATTGAATTGAACTGAGGAAAATTGAGAAGAAGTGTAAAAGAACGGGACCTAATGATCGCTTGAGATCTCTTATTTGGTTGGAGTTGATGGTGGAAACATGTGATCTTGTTGGTACTGGGCTATGTGGGGGTGTTTCTGGTTTTTTTTTTTTTTTTTGTATTATATACCAAAGGAGAACATTATTGCATCCTACCCTAAGTGTGTGACACAAAGCCATCACAAGAAAATATCATAGTACTATAAGGGACATGCCCCTAATAGTCCTAATCAATCATGAAAACACAGAAAGACTACAATTCAAGCTTAATATAAAGGACTATGTCCTTAATATATAATACTTAGCAAGCTAATAAAGTAGAAATAAACCTACAACCTTATACAACTCAAGCCCAAAAAAAAAAAAAACCCTGATATTTAACTAAGGACACAACTAATCCATCACCCAAAGCACAACAACATACTAGTGCTTGCTAAGTATGTTAGTTATATTAACATAAAGAAAGAAGGATAAAAAGTAATGCTTAGAAAAAATAATACTAATTTTTTTTTTAAAATTCCATTTGTAAACTAAGAATACACGAGTTTGAATAGGCAAACTCATTGAAACAAACTTTAAAATAACTTCCTAGTATTAAGGCCGGGCATCTTAACCCACTACTCCACTAAAAACCTCAACAATAAAACATAAACTTTGACTAATTAAAACTACAACCCACTAATTCAACTTTGAAGGACTATTTCCATTTTCCAACACACCCCCCTTTCTTTAAAGTTGGGTATATTATTGTTAAACATTGCAGACTTGCTCGGCCACGAAGATTGACCTTCTTCATGATCACCAATACTTTGATGACATTAACTACCTCAACAACATCTTTCTCAAACACCATGAAAAATCTTCAACTTTCTCGAAGCACTTTCTCTTCAATCATTTGTGGTGCACATTATCATCACCTACACCTTTGATTCACTTCTCATAAAAAAAAAAACTCGATTCCTTGGTGCATATTATCACAAAACTCTACCTTGACATTAAATGAAGCATTTCTCTCCATCAATACTCTTCGACGTCAAACTTTTTTTTTTTTGGCCTCTTTTCAATTATTGTGGGCTACAAGGAAACCTTCAACAATGGTCACAATTTTTTTACTCTAATTTTTTTTTTCATCACTCTTTTTTCCTTACTTTTTTTTCTTTCTTTTCATCATTTCTTTTTTTCACTATTTTTTTTTTTTTTAAGTTAGGCCTAGGATCAAACCATCGGCTCAAATACCATGATAGTTATATTAATATAAAGAAAGAAAGGTAAAAATCACTCCCTCCGTCCACATTTATTTGCTCCAAATTGACTTTAACACTCTTTACATTGTTACTTTGACCTTGTTTCATTTGATATAGGTAATAAAAAATATAGTCATGTGGGATCTTGTTTGATTCGTCTTAGAATGTACTTTCCAAATATAATTTTTTTTTAGTTTTTTATTATGTATAATTAAAGATTAATACATTTAAAGTTATGTCTCGGGAGATATGAAAAAGCAGATGGAGCAATTAAATGTGGACAGAGGGAGTAATGCTTAGGAAAAAAATACTGATTTTTTTTAATTCCATTTGTAAACTAATAATACATCAGCTTAAATAGGCTAACTTATTGAAACAAACTTTAAAATAACTTCCTAGTATTAGGGCATCTAAACCCACTACTCCACTAAAAACCTCAACAGGTTGAACATAAACTTTGACTAATTAAAACTACAACCCACTAATTCAACTTTGAAGGACTATTTCCATTTTCCAACAAGGTAGGGCCCGGGTGTAATAACCCGAAAATTTGGGTTAGAAAATTTCGTGAATAATCCGCTTCAATTGTTCAAATCTAAGCTTAGATCTTGGAATTCGGGTTGGGTTATCTCATCCTATTTTTATTCATGACCCAACTTGGGCCCAAAGTCCATTAATGGGCTATGATGGTCGGCCATCCTATGGTTATTCCTTCTTTTATGGGCTACTAATCTTAATTAAGTTATAAGCCCAAAAGCCTAAATATTTTCCTTATCCTCTAAGCCTACCTTTATTTATACCCTTCTAACTTAAACAACTGATCAATCACTCATATTATCTTCCTATCATTACCGTCCCACTCGTCCCTCTCTCCCCTCCTAAAAAACTTGTCAATTCTTTTCTTTTCTTTCCATAATTCAAAGTTGATTAAAGATTGTTTCCATCAAAATCTTTAATCATATTTCTTTTAATCTTCTTTGATCTAAACTTATCAAAACTCAAGCATGCAACATAAGATAGACTAAGCCACGCAAATTAACACATAGTCACATACTTGAAATCCAATCGTAGCGGAGACAAACATATCAAATCATATCGTAATACGAAACCCTATCCAAAACTTAATCAAAAACATGCTTTCCAAATCAACGAATAATACAACAACAGAAGTACTAGGTATCCGCAACCGGAACTGCGAAATTCATAACTGACCACTTTGCCTCCTTTCCTCCAAAACAAATTCAAAAACTAAAACAGATTTCGTAAGACTAAACCAACGAAACACATCATAACACATCATATCATATAATATCATCTTAAACATATGACAGTACCGTCTTAAGCTTGTTGGTCAACCTTTGCGTCTCCCAACTTCCTAAACACATGGCAGGTCAACCTGTGCGTCTTCCCATAGTCCTCCTTTGCAAGAACTATGCCTAAGTATGGCCAATACCCCTTGACTAGCTACTCATGTTTCACCAACCAAACGACAACGAGCAAGAACAAAATGCAACACGTCCCACCCGATCAACCACACAATCGCACGGACACGAGCACCACACGGCCATAATGAGTCTTGCACACGACGCAGTTACGAACACCAGCATTCACGTGCACGAGACCTCACGAACCACCATGGCCAGACCCACGAACCATCGTGCACCACCACAAACACGAGCACCCTTCGACCGACACGAACCGAACCCTAACCAAAACCCGAACAATCGATCTTGGATGAAATTATTGAAGATTAAATGTGTTTAATCACCTTACAGATCAATGGAAGATGAATCTTTAAGTTTTTGGTTGAAAAAGATGATGAACAAATGGGTGGAGATTTCTAGCCAAAATAGGCGTGTGAAATGGAGGGAAAAGACGGAGTGGGTTTAGTTTGATTCGTGAGCAAGTGATGATTGGAAATAAATAAAGGGTGTTAAGCTCACTAATGGCACCTATTTATGAAAGTTAGTTAGGTGTGAACATAAAACAAGTGGAAATTACGCCAACAAGGAGAGGGGTCGGTTATGGGGATTGAAAATCGGCCAAAAGTGCTAATGGGCCACTTGCACTTAAGCATGAATAATCATAATTAATTTTAGACTTGACCCAAAATTAATTAATTAGAAAATTAAAAATTCTAAATACTAATTTAATTATAAAATAACACTGAAAATTAATATCCAAAATTTTAGGATATTACATTATCGACTTCGGTCGTGGTGATTATGTGTTATCGAATTCGGTCGTGGCGATTATGTGTTATCAACTTCGGTCGTGGTGATTATGTGTTATCAACTTCATTCGTGGCGATTATGTGTTATCAACTTCGGTCATGGCGATTATGTGTTAATGACTTCGGTCGTGGCGATTATGTGTTATCGACTTCGGTCGTGGCGATTGTGTGTTATCGACTTCGGTCGTGGCGGTTGCATGTTTAGATTTCTGTTGAGTCGATTGTATGTTTAGAATTCAGTTCAGTCGATTGTATGTTTAGAATTCAGTTGAGTTATTGCATGATTATTAATTTCAGTCGATTATTGTTAAGCATGTTATGATGGTATGAAAGTTGTTATGTTATTTGTTATTAAGCCTTCCATTGTACTTTTTTATGATTTGATTGAAGCATGATTTAATATTGTTAAGCATGTTTTGATGGTTTGGACGAGTGGCCTCACGGTTCTTGTGGGTGCCATTTGGTTCCTTGCTTCAATCTTTGATGGTTGAATTTAAGCAAAAAGGGTTTTTGGAAGATTTTTATGAGTTCTCTTTACAATCAAAGTTTTAAAGATAGAAATTATATTGGTTGTTCTTTTATTGGAGGTGTTGGCCGTGTGGAATAATAAGCAAAGGGGGTTCTTTTTGGTTTTCTAAATTTTAGGAGAAGTTAGGTTAAAAATAGGATTTTTAGGAAGAGTCAAAGTAGATATAGATTAATATTTCTTTGTGGAAAATAAAATAGAATAATTAAAATAATCATCACCATAGAGCCGTGGGGTGAAGGATACTAGTGAGGGGTTTGACTTCCTAAAATCTAGTAGGAAGTTTAGGAGCGCAAAGGTGAGATTTTTAGATGGGGTCAAACTAGATATAGTTTATAATTATTGATTGAAAAATAGAATAAAATAATGGAATAAAAAGAAAAAAAGGTGAGGGCCGTGAGGTGAGGAAAGGAGAGGGAAAATTGGGCTTGGGTTTTGGCAAATAAAGCAGAGATCTGGGCCATGGTTAATAATTAGGCTTACTAAAGTGCTAGGTTAATAATTAATTAAATAATAATCAATTAAATAGTTAATTAATTAATATATTTAATTAATTAAAAAAAATTAAAATAGCCCAAAATTTTGGGGCATTACATCCGGTCTACGAAGGGGCGAATGACCCTGTAATTCTCGAGAACTGGATTCGAGAGATGCGGAAACTATTTGATGCCACAACTTGCCTAGAAGAAGAAAGGGTGCAGATAGCGGCCTATTAATTGAAAGATGAAGCGGAAAACTGGTGGAGCACCGTCAAAGCTAACCTAGGGACTAAGTTGGAGATGAACTGGCAAGAGTTCAAAAAAAGGATCCAGGAGTGATTCTACCCAGATGAGCTTCGATGGCAAAAGCAAGAGGAATTCCTCGTGTTCACCCAAGGGAACTTTTCCGTGCAAGCTTATACAGACAAGTTCATAGAGTTGTCCCGGTTTGCTGTAGCCGTAATCCCCTCTAAAGCCAAAAGGGTAAAGCGGTATATCAAGAAGATGGATCCTTGCATCCGGGTCCATGTGCTCAGCACTGGAGCAATGACTTTTCAAAGAGCCTATGAAGTGGTACTTGAGATACATGCCTCCGTAGCTGAATTGAAGAGGACGCATCCAGGAAAAGAGCATTTGTAACCTCCACTCCAGAACCACCTAAAAAGCGTCGGTTCGAACCGACTTAGGGGCCATAGTAGAGCGCTAGGCTATTCCCTAATAAAGGCCCGAGGATCTGCCCAAATTGCAAGAACGATTACCACCCAGGAAAGAGGTGTGATGGATCCCCGATCGTGTGCTTGGATTGTGGTCATGAAGGTCAGAAGTCGATGTTTTGTCCTAAGAAGCAACCAGCTACGACAACAAACAATCAAGCACTAGTGAAGAACAAAATCTTTTGCATGATGCAAGAGTTAGCGAACGCCCAATTAGATGTGGTTACGGGTACTTCCTTGATCTATAATTCTTCTTCATATGTTTTGTTTTTCATGGGTTCTATGTGTACTTCCTTATGCAAACTTCAAGGAAGAAATTTATTTAAGGAGGGGTGATTGTAATAACCTGAAAATTTGGGTTAGAAAATTTCGTGAATAATCCGCTTCAATTGTTCAAATCTAAGCCCGAATCTTGGAATTCGGGCTGGGTTCTCTTATCCTATTTTTATTCATGATCCAACTTAGCCCGAAGTCCCATTAATGGGCTATGATGGCCGGCCATGCTAGGCTATTCCTTCTTTTATGGGATACTAATCTTAATTAAGTTATAAGCACACAAGCCTAAATATTTTCCTTATCCTCTAAGCCTACCTTTATTTATACCCTTCTAACTGAAACAATTGATCAATCACTCATATTATATTTCTATCATCACCGTCCCACTCGTCCCTCTCTCCCTCAGCTCCTAAAAAACTTTTCAATTCTTTTCTTTTCATAATTTAAAGGTGATTAAACATTGTTTCCTTTAAAATCTTTAATCATATTTCTTTTAACATTATTTGATCTAAACCAATCAAAACTCATTATTGTAGGCTCTTGCTAGTAGTGTCCCGTGTGGGTGCCGAGTAGCAGGGTACCAACCTTTCGAATTTTTACTTCTTAATATCGGTAACTAGACTAAACACTTGGAATTAGGATTGTTAATTTACATAATTTGTTAGATAGATTGCTAAATCATAGAATTTTGATCATGAAACTTGAGTATGAATTTTGAACCATGCATGTAATGTGTTGAACATGCTATTGTTGATTTCTTGAATTGTTTACATGTTTTTATATGATTTATTTAATTATTTAAGATTTAATTCATGGTTTATGATTGTAAATTGCATGATTTAAATTTAAAGGATTGCTTAAAACTTATGTTTTTGTCTCTGATTCACTCGACAATTTCGAGTAAATTACAAGTGTTGATTTTTGTTATTATCTTGATGATTCTTGATGAATTCACATGATTCTTTGTATTTCTTCGATGATTATTTGATATAAATCATGAATTTATTATTTATTATTACATGTATCTTTAATAATATTTATGGATTAATTATCACCTTTGTTCTTGAAAGTTTACTAACCATATAGTTATGAAAGAATGGATTTTTATCGAGTTCTTGAATTATTTCTTTAATTCTAAAGCATGATTTTCGATTTAATTAATATTAGAATGCTAATCTTGGATTAATTTTGCATTATGTTCTTTTCTTGAATTAGCCGTGAATTCCATGATATAATTGTGTTAAAGTTTCAACTTTTTATTATTAGATTAAGTGCAAAATCGAATCTTTATTATGAAAGTTTAATTGCATTGTTATTTAAGTTTATGATTCACTTTTGCATGTTGAAATCTTGATGAACTTGAATGATCTACTTGTTTGGTTATTATCATGGATGGCCGAATAGTTTTGGCATATAAAGGTTGAATTTTTTTTTCTTTCTTATTTGTGTTGTTAAGCATGATTACATGATAATTACTTGATTACATGTGTAACACCCCGTACTTTTGGGGTTAGAATTTTAGGTAACTAGTTTTTCTTTCCTGTTGTCTTAAATAAATTATTTCGAAAAATATTAATAGATTCCCTGTTTGATAATTGGAAAATCTTTTAAACGTTAGTTTTCGGGAATTTATGTTATTATTATTTGTAAAATATTAATCCCAACTATTAGTTATTACAGTATAATCCAAACTTTGGGGGTTGTTTTACGATATTAGTCTATTGACTTATTTAACCTATTGTAATCGGTCAACTATTCATAAATTATTCGTTATCTTTCCTCTTTTCTTATTTATTGTACTTGACTATACCTCCCCCTTTTTACGAAGGAAATCGGAGCCGGTCAAAAGTTAGTATGGACTAATATCATAAAACTACCCCCTTAGTTTGGATTATGGTGTAATAACCTATAGTTGGGATTAATATTCGAAGACCTCCAATAGTTGGGATTGTTCATATGAATTTTTCCTATTTTATAATGTGTCAAACAAATTTTTTGTATTATTGTTATCTTACATTTTCTCCTTTGGCCTCAACCCATTAGGTTCCCAAATCATCACCTTAAGGCAATTCAAGGTTGTGGACCGACTCAAATTTAATGTTGAATGAATGACGAGTTGGCTAAGTAGGGGTTAGGAGTAATTTTAGTCCCTTCTTGGTAAACAGACTTGATAAGCCTTTTCATTTGATTTCTGGCCCATTGATTCAATCCATGTTAAACCCAAGGTCAAACTTTTTACCTTGCTTTGCCAAAATAGGGCCAAAGCACAAAACCCTTTTACTATTAATTGAGCCCACACGCCCCCCCCTATTTCCCCTCTAATTAATTAATTTTTTATTTAGCTAATTAATTAGATAATATCCTTAAACCAAAAATATCATTTTTGGTCTTTATCCTTTGCCTACTAGAATTTAGGAGCACCAAACAAAGAACTTGATGAATTATTAAAGCCCCTTATTCCCCTATTATTCATTCACGGCCCCCCTCTATTCTAAGTCAATAACAATTGAACATTATCCTCTATCCTCCTGATAACCCTCCTAATGATTCTTAACTACCTTAACCCTTACTACTTCTATAAATACATAACAATAAGAACCAAAACCCCCTTTTTCTTAGACTACTCACGGCACCCACATAAACCAAATCAATAACTATTTCCTTCCATTACTTCCTCAAGAACAATAAAACACAAAAGCTTCAAAAGACATCCAACTCAATTCCATACCAGGCAAAACAAATATTGAACAAAGAACCCAAGAAAATTCAAACCTCTCGTTCGAGTAGACACACAGCCAACCAAAGGAGTATTTCGAAACCTTGTCGTTCAATTTTCGGTAATTAGATGTTTTATTTAATTCTAGAATAGATTAAATTTATAATTATTTAGAACATGTTTAGAATTGCTTAGGATTATTTTATTTTAAATTGTTAGAATTACATGATTGATGAATACATTGTGTTGTCCGAATGAAAGCATGATGATAGGATGATTCTATTTTATTTTTTGTCATGGTTTTATGTATAGTTTAGTTAAATCAAGAGTCTAATTATGCGTTATCGACTTCGGTTGTGGCGATTATGTGTTATCGACTTCGGTCGTGACGATTATGTGTTATCGAATTTGTTTGTAGCGATTATGTGTTATCGACTTCGGTCGTGGCGATTATTTGTTATCGACTTCGGTCGTGGCGATTGTGTGTTATCGTCTTTGGTCGTGGCGATTATTTGTTATCGACTTCGGTCGTGGCGATTGTGTGTTATCGACTTCGGTCGTGGCGATTGCATGTTTAGATTTCAGTTGAGTCGATTGTATGTTTATAATTCAGTTGAGTTATTGAATGATTATTAATTACAGTCGAGTATTGTTAAGCATGTTATGATGGTCTGAAAATTATTATGTTATTTGTTGTTAAGCCTTCCGCTGTACTTTTGGATGATTTTATTGACGCATGATTGAATGTTGTTTTCCGCTGCGTAATTCTGATGCTTGAGTTGATTTGATATGTTCGAGAGTTTTCCCCTTTTATCATGATTGTTATGATATGATTGCTTCGTTCTTTCTTATTATGTATTTTATTGTTCCACTTTTAAGTGCAACAGCCTCGTTGCTCCCCACTGATTGTGGACCCCTTTTCAGGTAATGAGGATGAAGTTAGAATGGGCTTTGGCGTAGTTTGGGTTGTGTGCCGTGGCGAGAGATTTAGTTTTACTTCGTCACTTTTTAGACTTATATAGTTTCAGTATTTCTTTGATTTCGCCTAGAGGATTTCTATAATAATGTTAAGTTTACACTGTTTTTCCCTTTATTATTAGTTGTTTAGTAGATTCCATTATTCCTTTTCCATTAATAAAAGTTAGACCTTGAACTCAATTTAGTTGTTTAATTGTAAATTATTAACTTATAAGCAATTGGTAACGAACCGGTTTGTCGATGAACGCAAGATCGAAAACGTACGAAAAGTCGGGTCGTTACACCGGGTCAATTTGTTGGGGGGTTTGCTTCTAGTCTGGTCAGGTTGGGTGTTTGTTTTTTTCTCCGGTTGGGCTAGATCTGTGCTGGTGGCTGATACTACTTTTTGTTGGTGAGGGCTTGTTTGTGGGTGGCATGTTTCTTACTAGTTTCCAATTGGGTTATTAAGGACGGTGCATCTGATTTGTCACTGGCTAGTCAGTAGCCTTCTGTTGTTGGCTGGTAATGCTTCCAACTGGAAAGAATGAATAATTTGAATTATGGTTCTCATGTTCTAAGGGCTCGTTTACATTAGCTGAACTGAACTGAACTGAATTGAATTAAACTGAACTGAAGTGTATTAATTGAACTCACTACAAGAAAAGAAGGATATGGCAACGCCACCTATAGCAACAATAGTTTTTGTGTTGCTATAGATATGTTTTGGTAGCAGTTTTTTAGATTGATTTTTTTGTTTGGAAAACTGTTGCCATATAATAAGCTATTGCAACACTTTTCGATTTATTAGTAAGAGCCAAATCTTTAGCAACACTTATTAGTTTTATGCTTTTTAAAAAGAAAAAAAAAAAAACAAAACAAAACTTAAAATTGGGTGAGCATTCCAACCTTCACCACTCCAACCTTCCGCATTCTCTTCGTTCGTTCATCAGCTTATTTCTTCAGCATTCCAACCTTCAGCACTAGGACCTTTCATTCTCTCCGTTCGTCTCCTTCATCAGCACTCCAACCTTACTTCTCTTCATTCGTCTCCTTCAGCGCACCAACGTTTCTTCTCTTCGTTCGTCTCCTGCAGCACGCCACCGGTTCTTCTCTTCGTTCGTCTCCTGACCCATCAATTGAGGTAATTGTTTTTTTTAGGGGTTTTTTCTGATTGTATTTTCGCTGACCCATCACGTATTTTAGGGTTTTTTTCTGATTGTTTTTTCTGATTGTATTTTAGGGTTTTTTTTTCCTGATTAAGGTAATTGTATTTAGGGTTGGTGCCTGTATTTAGTTAAATGCGTGTTTTCGAATTAGTGTAAAATAATGCCTGTTGAGAGTAGAATTGTATTTTCGCCATTTTAGGGTTGATGGGTCAGTGAAAAAAACAGGGTGTGAATTTCCATTTTAGCGAAAACAGTCTTGAATTGTAATTTCGCCATTTCAGATTGTATTTTCTGCTTGTGATGGGTCAGCGAAAAAGAACAGGGTGTACTGTGAATTGCGTTGCTACTTGTTGTTTCTTCTTGCTTGTGATTGCTATGTTGTTGCTGAATTACCATTATATGCTGAAATGGCTGCTACATTGATGGTTTAAATTCGTTTTAGGTTTTTTTTTTCTCCAAGATTTAAATTTTTTTTATTTTAGTTTTAAATTCGTTTTTTGCTTTCAATTTCAAGATTTATATGATCAACATTTAGATGTTAGAATCTGATTTTAGTTCTTGAATTTATACCCAAAATATAACTCATTTTTTATGCGGTTTTTTTTCTATTGTGTGAATTGCAGTGTTGTTGGTTGTTTCTTCTTGCTTGATATTGCTATGTTGTTGCTGAATTACCGTTATATGCTAAAATGGCTGCTATATTGATGGTTTTTGGCTGCTATGTTGATTGTTTTTGGCTGCTATGTTGATTGTTTTTGGCTGCTATGTTGCTGGTTTATTTATTTGATTTTAATGGTTAAATTTTTTATTGGTTTATTTATTTGATTATCGTGAGTATAGATGAATGCTAGAATCTTTGTGTACTTATCTGTTTGAATAAAGAAAACCTTATGCTAGGGCCCTTTGCTTGTTTTGAGTACAAATAATAATGCATCAGAATTCAAAGAATTATGGCTGCTAGACCCTGTTGTTAATTTACCAGATCCTATAATGTATATTCTACTTTCATCAACCTTTGCTCACAACCCCATATGATCCAACATTTTACTCTTATGAAGATTTATACAGCTAGCTTCTAGTTAAAACTAACATGATTATCTATATATACCTCATGTCCATATATGCTAACGGTTAAATTAAGAAACATGGATCTGAAATGATTGAAATTCTAAAGTTTACAATGATGATAAAGTAATTATATGTCATATGGGTATTAGAAATTAAAGTCATAGATAAAGAAAATTAATTTACTTTACTTAATAAAACAAAACCATGATATAGACATACATTAATGAGATCATAAATTCTAGCGATGTGTTTGATGCTTTGTCTGCTGCAGAAGTGGATTCTGATTATGATGACACGGATTGGGATTGGATGCATGCTAATGATGATGATGCTGATGGTTCCTAAGTCTTAGGGGTTTAGTTTAAGTTAGCTATATTTTTGAAATTATGATACCCTTTGACATTATGTTTTGGTTTCTTGTAGTTGAAATCTAGCATGCATTTATTTTAATTTCATATTCGTATGACACTTCTTAAAGTTAGACTGAAACATACGTCACTCCTAATCAGTGATTATTAAGTCTTGAACAAGGATTTTTAGAGATAATTAAAATTTTCGAAGATTAAAGGTGATTTAATTGGACGACTTGGGATTTACCAAGTCAACTAAGAAATTTTTTGGAAACATTTAATTATCCATGTGAATGCAATCTTGTGCTTGATTTATAAATGTATGAGTAATTTATAAATGTATAAGTAATTTGCTCAATCTTTGTTTAATTGGAGATTGAGAATATAAATTGAATCTCATTATGTATAGTTAATTCTATCAAATGTGAACTTTCTTTTAGTGTAGCTCGTGACGCGGAAGGCTACCGGTATCCTGAAAGGCTGGACAGCCACATAGGCTGCTGTCGGCTTCCTGGCAGAAGCTGGGAGATGCTGTCGGCTGCCCTGGGCTGCTGCTGGGTCGCCTAACAGCTGCTAGGTGCTGCTGCCGGCTGCCCTAGGCTGCTGCTGGGTCGCCTGGCAGCTGCTAGTTGCTGCTGTCGGCTGCCCTAAGCTACTGCTGGGTCTCCTGGCAGCTGCTAGGTGCTGCTGTCGGCTGACCAAGGCTGTTGTTGTGACGCTTAGTAGTTGCTAGGTATTGCAGCTTGTAGCCTAGGGTAATCGGTTGCCGACAACCGCGTTGGGCCAGCTCGATTGCGTATCCACTTGATGTACAATCTGTTTTTGTGTTGAGATTACTCTAAGAATGAGTATATGTTTAGCTTAGACAAATAGAGCATATGATTATTATTATATAAATAGGATTTTGTGTAATTGCAAGTTCTCTTTTGTTTGTTATCATATTTGTATGTGTATGTACAGGTTGGCAATGATGAAAAAGAAAGGGTCTCAAACGCTAAATAAAAAAACAGGTTGCGCAACCTGTGTTAACACCAGATGCACTTGCTCAGCAACTCTTGGAAAAAATTGGAAATATGAAAGCTAAGACTGTAGTGAATGAGAAAGATAGCAATGCGGAAAATGATGATAAAGATTACGAACCGGAAAATAATGATGATCATGATACTGATGAGGATAACAATAGCACTATTCCTCACAAGGCAGTTAGTTCAGCATCCACATTCATTTCTTCGCTAAATAAGGTTATGTCATATGCTATGCAATTTAAGTTCATTTCTTCAAAATAATACATATGTTGTGAAATTTAACTACATTGAGTGTTGTTGTTGCAGAAGGTAAGAACTAGAGCATATGCTCCACGAAAGGCAAAGAATAAGCCTCTTTGCCCAGCTTTATCAAAGGATGATTTCTTACTGATGCAACAAGAAGTGGATCCATTGGAAGCACATCAATTAGAGCTAGATGTACAAAAACTCGAGCAAGAGCGATTACAATCCAAACGTCAAACTTCTTCCGTTTTTGTGTCGGAGAACCAAGAAGAGAATGTCACATCTCCAAATAAAGGTATTGTGCATCATTTACTCTGTACAACAAGCTTTTACCCTTAGAAACATTATTTTATTCATTTGTTAATATGTTATTCAATAAGTTTATCATGATCGAACTTACTAATAATGTTTTTCCTCCATTTGTTTGTTTGTTTTCTTTTTTTTTTATTTAATATTTTGTTGGCTAGAAAACAAGTTTACGAAATGCTAAAAATCGCCAAGAACAGGATAACATGCACATGTGTGGTCCCGTTCCCTTTGCCATGATTTTCGATGAGATGGTAAGCAATATAATATGCATACTATCACTAATATTTTCAATGTTTCCTATAACATCTTTCTAACTTGTAAATTATAATCAGGTATTTTTTTTATCTTATATCTTTAAAGACTATACATGTTATTATATATTAAATGCAAATTTCTGGATGCATTTTTTACTAACATTCTACAGATATATAACCCCTCATCAATCCCGAAACTAATTTGTTAATTTCTTACTATTGTACTTATTACTTTTTCACTTTTGTACTTGTTACTCTTTGGTTGATATCACATGTTAACTTGAGCATTAATTGTTTTGGCTTTTCTCCTTGAGTAGGTCTTAATAATCACTAGCACTTTGGTACTATCTCCTAATTATTTGTTTTTGTCTTTTTTTCATTTTACAGGTTGGTGCAGAGCTTCAAGTATTGCAAGTCCATCCGTAATTCATATTTACCAGATTGTCGTCAAATAAACATTAGATAGGTTTTGGTAGCTTAGCTTTGAGTAAGTTTTGCTTTATAGTGTGAATTTGGTTTATAGTGTTTTATGGGGTTGGAAGTGACCTTTTTCCATTAAAGAGTGTCATGACATGAAACAATTATATTCAATTACTAGTGTAGTGCTATCAGTTGTGTGCAGATTGTGGAAAACAAATCTCCAATTTTAATAAAATCGTAGTGTTTCTACATGATGAATATATCACTTGACATTTCAATGCTTTTGTGCTATCCAGAATGAATATAGATTGTATTCGTTCATATTGCTACTTTATTAAATTTTTGTTAGAAGGAAAAAAAGTGTTGGATTAAATTTGTAAGATTGTGTTGCCGAAAATCTAAATTGTTGCCCTAAAACATAATATAAGTGTTACCATAAGATGAGAAAATCGTTGCCATACACGATATAAAGTGTTGCCAAAAATCCATATTGCAACTTTGACAAAGAATAAAACTGTTGCTACAAGTCATGAAAAGTGTTGCCTAAAACCTAAACCGTTGCCTAAATATATAATTTAAGTGTCACTAAAAGATGAGAAACTGTTGCTTTAAATATCTGTAAAAAGTGTTGGCTAAAGGTCATATTGTTGCCTCAAATAAAGTAATAAGTGTTGCAATAGGTAAATAAAATGTTGCTAAAGAAAAGTGTTGCCATAGATTTTTATGGCAACAGTTTTTAAAAATTGTTGCCACAAAAAAATATATTGTTGCCATAAAGTTTTAGCAGCGGCACCTATTGGTAGCGCCTCAAGAAGTGTCGCTAAAAGGCTATTGCAACAATTATAGAGCTTATGACAACACTTTTTTGTTGTTGCCATAAGTCTTTTTTCTTGTAGTGCACTAAATAGAGATGAACTGAACTGAATAGAGATTAACTAAATTGAATTGAACTGAACTGAATATAATCTGAAGTAAACATGCAAGCCCTAAGGCCCTGTTTCTTTGGACTTAATTCCAGAAATTATAAGTTCAGTTCAGTTCTCTTAAATTCTGTTTAGCTCAGGTCCCTTATTATTAATAGGAAAAATTCCTAAGAATAAGCCAACCTTTGGTCGATCTTCCACAATTAAGTCAACCTTTTGAAAATCCAGAAATACGCTAACCTTGTTATCATTTAAGCCAAAAATAGGTCAAATGATTATTTAATCTATTAGTTAATGGTTGTTTTAAGTTACTATTATCATTTAAAGCAAAAAACACAACAAGAAAATAAGCTTCGGCCGACTGCCATTTACCGACCGTTAACGGTCGGTGCCTCAATTTACCGACCGTTGACGGTCGGTAAAAGGAGGTCGGTGTATAATTAGTCGGTAAAATTTTTTTACCGACCGACGTTCCGTCGGAAATAATTTACCGACCGTACACCGACCGTTTACCGACTAAATAAGAGTTTTTTTAAAAAAATTGGAAGTCATTTTCCGACCGTCATGACGGTCGGAAAATGGCTTTTTCCTGCCAATTTTTTTTCGCGCCTAATCATTTACCGACCGTGTGTCGGTCGGCATATTTATTTTCGCGGTTTTTTTAATTTAAATATTTACTATTTTCGAGGTTTTGAGTTTTTAGATATCGACCGTTTGGCGGTCGTTAAATTGTTACGTCTTTCATTTCATTAAATATAAAAAACCTTTGCAAAACATATTAAATTATTTATTGATGAAGAATAGTTTATACATACGAACTAATATTTGATATTATTTATATAAATAATTCGTAATACACAAAAGTATGTAATATATATATTACAGTTTCCAAAAACGTAAATTAATAAACCCAAATATATATAACAAACAACTACACTACGAAGGCTCCAGAACCGCCAGAACCGTCTGTGCGATCGTCGAGGGGTCGTCGGTGAATGGAAGACTGATCGCCGAATCGCCTCATGAAAGCATCCATCTGCGCCTTCATCTGCTCGAGGTACTCCGCTTGCTTCTTCTGATCCTCCTCCAGACGGCGCTGATGCTCCTCCCGTTGACGGTCTCGCTCCTCCAGACGGCGCTCTCGCTCCTCTAACTCTGTCCTCGCACGCTCGGACTCCTCTAAATGCTCGGTCATCTGTGCCAGTTGAGCGGAAACTGATGGAGAGTAGGTAGATCCAACGCGCCGCCGCGAGGTTCTCTCATAATAGAGAGAAGCTCCGTCTTTGCCGAACCCTAGAACCTCGCCCTTCCGGAAGCCACCAACTGTATCAAAGAAGACCTGGTTGGGATCCGTCTCCGAGCCACTAGCTTGAGACTCCGAAAGGTTTTGGTTATATTGTTCCTGCAAATTATGGGCGGAGTTAGTTCAAACAATTCAAAAAGAACCTAAATAGGCCATTTTTGGCTCGTTTTGGGTGTTTTCATTCCCAACTTCGCACCGATCAACGTAGATCATGTTTTAAAGGTTAATTCACATATCATAACATTATTATAGACATTCTATCACTTATTTGCATGTTTTTGGGAAAGTTTAGAGGGTTTTGGAACAAAAACAACCTAAATAGGCCATTTTTGGCTCGTTTTGGGTGTTTTCATTCCCAATTTCGCACCGATCAACGTAGATCATGTTTTAAAGGTTAATTCACATATCATAACATTATTATAGACATTCTATCACTTATTTGCATGTTTTTGGGAAAGTTTAGAGGGTTTTGGAACAAAAACAACCTAAATAGGCCATTTTTGGCTCGTTTTGGGTGTTTTCATTCCCAACTTCGCACCGATCAACGTAGATCATGTTTTAAAGGTTAATTCACATATCATAACATTATTATAGACATTCTATCACTTATTTGCATGTTTTTGGGAAAGTTTAGAGGGTTTTGGAACAAAAACAACCTAAATAGGCCATTTTTGGCTCGTTTTGGGTGTTTTCATTCCCAACTTCGCACCGATCAACGTAGATCATGTTTTAAAGGTTAATTCACATATCATAACATTATTATAGAAATTCTATCACTTATTTGCATGTTTTTGGGAAAGTTTAGAGGGTTTTGGAACAAAAACAACCTAAATAGGCCATTTTTGGCTCGTTTTGGGTGTTTTCATTCCCAACTTCGCACCGATCAACGTAGATCATGTTTTAAAGGTTAATTCACATCTCATATCATTATTATAGACATTCTATCACTTATTTGCATGTTTTTGGGAAAGTTTAGAGGGTTTTGGAACAAAAACAACCTAAATAGGCCATTTTTGGCTCGTTTTGGGTGTTTTCATTCCCAACTTCGCACCGATCAATGTAGATCATGTTTTAAAGGTTAATTCACATCTCATATCATTATTATAGACATTCTATCACTTATTTGCATGTTTTTGGGAAAGTTTAGAGGGTTTTGGAACAAAAACAACCTAAATAGGCCATTTTTGGCTCGTTTTGGGTGTTTTCATTCCCAACTTCGCACCGATCAACGTAGATCATGTTTTAAAGGTTAATTCACATCTCATAACATTAATCAAAAAACAATCCTATTCGTACTCTTCGGCTTTGAAGCCGGAATTCCGCTCTAAACATCAATTGCAAATAATAATAAATCAATCCTATTCGTACTCTTCGGCTTTGAAGCCGGAATTCCGCTCTAAACATCAATTGCAAATAATAATAAATCAATCCTATTCGCACTCTTCGGCTTTGAAGCCGGAATTCCGCTCTAAAAATCAAATGCATAGTAAAGAAGAAAGCATTACCATCACTTCCTTGGCCTTATCGCTAATCGGAACCGGATCCTTCCCTGGTTGCTTCTTGAAGTGAGTATCGAGGAAGAGATCCGCAGCATCAGGCAGCTTCCCTCCTTTCGCCTTGGACAAAACAAACAAATGTGCGTAAGGGTGGGATATATATAATCAAGTGTGCATTAATTACAATAATTTAATGAAATAGTAGACTAACCAATTGCTTAGCTCGTTGAGTGGTGGAGACAGATCCCGCGTAGTGAGAGGCCTGGGCCTTGCCACTAGCGTCGCCGCCTCTCCTGTTTGCCTTCGCTCGAGCCGACCTTTCCTTGAATAGCTTGTCATCGAGCCTACCCTTCATTGCCTGGTACATGTCATCACCAAGCCAATTTGGTCGGTCTTTCCGCTTGTGCACTGTGTCATTGAATATGTCCTTCAGCCGTAATCCAGCCTTGGTATCAAACGCATCCCGCACAGTGCCCTCGAGCTCAGGCCTCTAAGTGTACTGTTTCTGCATTAGACCAAGGACAATCAAATATGTTAATGTAAGAGATTATATTTTCCAAAATATTGTATCAAATTACATAATTTGTCTTACTGACCTTCCACATGTTCCACCAATGTACCTTGGTCGCCTGATCTACCTCAGTGTAGTTCTTCCAAGGCTGATGGAAGTAGGACTTGATGACGTGCGTTATTGATCGAACAACAACGCCCTTGTCAAACCTTGCACACAAAACATTGTAAGATTAAACTTCATATGAATGCAACTTAATTTCAATAGTGAAAACATTAAAAAATAACACAAAAACTCACCATATGCCATCGGGATCCAATTCTCGAACCCCAGCTGTGGATGTAGAAGCTTCTCCCTGATCCTTGTCTCCACCCTCAACCTCACCAGTTTGTCTATCGGGTTCTCGAGTCGGAGTAGTCTCAAGCGGAGGAGTAGAGTGAGACAAAGGAGTGACCTGAGGCAGCGAGGATGGAGTAGGCTGAGACAAAGGAGTGAGCTCAGACGTAGGAGTAGGCTCAGGCAGCGACGTAGTCTGAGACATAGCAGCGTGAGACACATATGGCTGAGGGCGAAGAGGACAATGCCGAGGCCGAAGCTGTGGTATCGGGGGTAACCCCAACTGTGGTGGTGGAGGTAAGGTAAACGTAGGTTGAGTTGGACCGGAAGATGAACTCGCCGACCGTCTCCTAGACGACTCAACACGACGATGAAGGTCACCAGGACGCAATATCGGCCTAGACCCAGTAGGACGAACCGAAGACTGAGAGGGAGAATCTTGCCGGGTCTGGGAATTCTGACTCTTATCTTCCGAATCTGACATGTTCCTGCATAAAGTAATGAGTAAATTATTTGCACGATTCATAGTTATTAACAGAAATCACAATCACAAAATGATGGTATAAAAACGTACCCCAATTAACTAATAATGAATACGCGAATAATAAAATTTATACATACAAAACTAAACAAAACAAAACTAAATTACAATGAATTGCTACAATTAAATTAAATTTAAATTACATCCTAATGAAATAAACCGATGTCGTCAACGTCCTCGTCATCATCATCAACCACTTCATCAATCTCATCACTTCTAAGCTCCTGTCCACTGTCGTAGTCATCTTCATCAAGACTTGGAATGACCTCATCTTCGTCATCATCACCCTGAATGATCTCGTAGTCTGGAATCTCGTCCGGAGAACATACACCTACGGGAATAAGGGATGTTTCCTCTTGTAGAACATCCGAGTCCACCGGGGCATCAACCTCTGACCTAGCTTTTGTCTTGAACACAGCCCACCACTGCACTTTGTCCCTCTTCAGGCTAGGATAAGGAGCATAATACACCTGACTGGCTTGGTACGAGACAATGAAGGGGTCGTACCACGGGAGTGTCCTAGTGTGATTGACCTCTACAAGTCTATATTTCTCATGAATGTTCATGCCCTTGTCACAATCAAACCAACTGCAGTTGAACAATATTGTTTTGTACTCTCCATCACTCCCGTGGTAAGACAATTGTAACACCTCTTCCAAGGTGCCTAAGTAGTCACCCCCTTCTTGACTCTCAACACACACTCCATAATTCATGGTTGACTTGTTCCTACCATAGCTTTGTGTGTGGAAATTGTACCCATTGACGTAGAATTGATTCCAAGTTATCACTTCTTTCGAGGGACCCATCGCGAGAGCTCGTGTGACGTCATCAGCAGACTGTGTCCGAAGTACCTAGATTTGTTGAGTGAGTCATTAAATAAAATGATGGTATGTAATTAAAAAAATTGGGGAATTAAGGGATTAGGGTTCCTCACTTGTGTCCTTAACCATGTTGGGTATTGGGATTCGCATTTGATCCAAATTTCCTCCCTCTTTATTTGGGGATTTGACTGCACTATGTGATCCTCAAATTGCCTATTACAATGCGCAAGTTCGATCTAAGTCAGCTAAGGCGGAATGCAATATTGTTTTGTAATCTAAGACAGTTAAACTAATAAAATTACCTTTCATAGTCACTTAATATGCCACAATTTGCGAGGATGTACAGATGGGCTCGGACGTACTCCTTGTCTGTCAACCAACGTTTACTACCACTCGTTGTTGGTCGACCACAATCCTCCCTAAACAATTCAGGGACATTGACACCATGTTGGCTTTCCACAACATGATATGTATTTCTACCCAAGTCCCTCGACTTAGTATCAACCTCCGACTGAAAATACTGTGAACAGAAATTGGATATCTCCTCAGCCAGGTATGCATTGCATATAGAGCCTTCAACCCTTGCCTTGTTCCCCACTTTACGCTTCAAGTTGTTGAGGTACCTGTCAGTAAATAAAACATGAGCAATGTAAATGTCACTTCATAGGAAATTAGTAAAGGGGTATAAACGATTACAATAACTCACCGTTCGAATGGGTACATCCATCTGTACTGAACAGGACCCCCAATATATGCTTCATGTGGCAAGTGTACCGGCAAGTGCTCCATGGAGTTAAAGAATGCCGGGGGAAAAATTTTTTCTAACTTACATAAGATCTCAGCAATGTTCTTATGTAGGCGGTCCATCTCACTCAAAGTGATAGTGAGAGCACACAAGTCACGGAAGAATTGGCTGATTTCAGTTATTGCCTTCCAAATATGAAGGGGGAGCAACTCTCTTAGGAAAACAGGCAATAACCGCTCCATAAATACATGACAATCGTGACTCTTCATTCCATGGAGCCTATTTTTTTTTTATCAACACATCGACTTAAGTTCGAAGCATACCCGTCAGGAAACCTCAAGTCTCGGATCCAATCACATAACACCTTCTTCTGCTCCTTATTAAGTGCGTAAGGTGCCTTGGGCATCTGCTCACTACCCTTACCATCATCAACAAGCTCCAACTCTCGACGCCTACAGACACTCTTCATGTCTTTCCTCGCACTTACAGTGTCAGACGTTTCGTCTTTCACAGCCATGACGGTGTGGATGAGCAGCTCGAAGAAGTTCTTCTCAATATGCATAACGTCTAAGTTGTGCCGAAGCAGCAAATCCTTCCAATACGGCAGGTCCCACAAACAAGATTGCTTATCCCATCCCATTTTTTTCTTCTTCAATTGCTTCAAAGCATCAGGACCATCAGTTGCTTTCGGTAAGTCCTTCACACACTGCCACAGTTCCTCACCTGACATGATATGAGGAGCCGAGTCATTTTCAACTCTGTTCTTACAAAAAGCTATCTTATTCTTTCTGAAGCAGTGGTCGGAATCTAAAAAATGACGATGGCAATCAAACCATGATACTTTGCCACCATGTTGTAGCCAAAAGGCTTTGCTTTTCTCCATGCAATATGGACACGCCTTTTTACCGAACGTGTTCCAACCTGACAACATACTATATGCTGGAAAGTCACTGATAGTCCACAACAAGGCTGCGCGAAGATTGAAATTCTGCTTCTTTGAGATGTCGTAAGTCAAGGATCCAACCGACCATAGATGCTTCAACTCATCAATTAAAGGTTGCATGTAGACATCCAAATTGTTCTTCGGATTTTTTGGCCCAGGGATAAGCAAGGAAAGAAAAATGAAAGGTTTTTTCATGCACATGGACGGTGACATGTTGTAAGGTGTAGTAAAAATAGGCCAACAAGAGTATTGCTTTCCAAACTTCCCAAAAACGGAAAAACCATCAGTGCACAACCCAAGTCTAACATTTCGAGGCTCGGACACAAAGTCCTTAAAGGTCCTGTCGAAGTGCTTCCACGCTTCACTGTCACTTGGGTGAGCCATGTTCCCTTGCCCTCGACGATTTTCAGAATGCCATGTCATAGCCTCAGCAATGTTCCTAGTAGCAAACATCCTTTGCAATCGTGGTGTTATTGGGAAGTAGACCAGAAAACTTACTGGAACCAAATTGTCATTCGAAGTCTTCTTGAACCGATTCGACCCGCAATGACGACACTTATCAAGCTCAGCCTCGTCCTTCCAAAATAGCATACATCCATTCGGGCATGCGTGTATCTTCTCGTGAGGAAGCTCTAATCCCTTGAGTACCTTCGTTGTGTCGTAATAGGTGCTACACTTAGTTTTTTGGGTGGTGGGGAACGCATCGTTCACCAATGAACCAATACCATCTACGCACCTGAGTGGCAAGTTGTACTCAGACTTTAAATTGATCATTCTAGAAGCCATCTCCAACACAGAGATGTTGCTACCATCATACAAAGGCTGCTCGGCTGCCTTGAGCAAGTCGAAGAACATCTTCGCTTCCGCGTTTGGTTCTTCTTCAGCCGAAGTTGCCTCCTCAAGGAATGGTGGGTCCACGTTGTTCCCAAAAGCATCGACAACCATTTCCCGGTAAGGATTCGGATGAGTAGGAGACGAGGTGGACTCTATACTCACCCTTTCACCGTGACATAACCATTCATAGTAGTTCGGAATGAACCCCTTCTTATACAAATGTACCTTTACGTTGGGCACATCCAAGTAATTCAAGTTTTTACACCGAACACAAGGACATCTTATCTTGTCCCTATCATTAAGCTCGGGGTGCTGCTGAGAGAACGCAACAAACTCATTCACCCCTTGGATGAACTCATCCCGAAGTTTGTGGTCCTTATCGTATCTCTTGTACATCCAATCACAATCCTTCCTTTTCATTTCGATTATGCCTATTCTAAGCCATTAACAAATATCAGTTCAAAGCATTCAAACATCCTTCACTCTTATCTTATTTTAGCCTTTCTTAATTCTTCTTAAAGCTTTCTTATCTAATGCACATGTATATATATATATATATATATTTAAGTCATATTTAGTTCTATTTTAATTGTATTCATTCACAACAATTACAAAGATTCATAATAAATCAAATACAAAGGCAATTTTGTATTTGAAAATAAATACAACTCAACTTTCAACCAACAATCATATTTCTTGATTAATCAACAAAAACAAAAACAAAATAAAAATAAAAAACAAAAACAAAAACAAAACAAAAACAAAAATAAAAATTATTTCATTAACATTTTCAATTCATTTCGTTTCGTTTTAGTTCCATTCATTTAATTTCTGTTCGGTTTATTTCATTTCAATTTAGTTCAGTTCAGTTGCTGTTTTCTTAGCCCAAAGAACACGACCTAAAATGTGTTGAGTGTTTTTTTGGGCATAGGTTGAGTGTGATATTACTAAGAACAAGTGTTGAGCACCCTAGCCATAGAGTAAGGCCGTTTTTTTAAAACCGTTGTTTTGGACTAAATTAATTTGATTTGAACAAAATTTGTTTGATTAGAATATAATTAAACAAAATCTTAAAGTTAGCAAATAATGAACGAGAATTTTCAATTCATACACACAAATACATATGTAATACATACACAATACATAAATAATAAATACACATACATACAAATACATACATAATACATACACATATACATACATAATACATACACATATACATACAAATACATACAAATACATATACATATATACACAATTGAATAAATTGAAAAACAAAACAAAAAAAAAACCCTAACCACAATTTGAGGAGCAGGGGCGGCAGCCGTGCGTCGGCGGAGGGACGGAGGGGCAGAGGCGGAGGGGCGGAGGGGTGGAGGGGCGAAGGAGAAAGAAAGAGAAGGAAAAGGAGAAAAGGAGAAAGAAAGAGAAGGAGAAAGAGAAAGGACGGCCGAAGGGGTGGCGGACGCCGGTGACGGTGGTCGCCGGTTCGAGGGAGAGAGAGAGAGGGGGTCAGGGTTTGGTGGTTCGAGGGTTCGCGAGGGAGAGAGAGAGTGGAGAGAGAGAGAGAATGAAACGTGAAATGGGAACCAAATTCCCCGACTGGGGTTTTAAAATTTTTCAAAAATTTCCGACCGTCCGGATCGTCGGTAACGGTCGGTATTTACCGACCGCCTATGTTCGGTCGGGAAATACCGACCGTTACCGACGATCATGACGGTCGGAAATTTTTTTCCGACAGCAGCTTCGGTCGGAAATATTTTTCGACTGTTTTCAGTCGAAATCGGTCGGTATTTGACGACTACGGAAATGTCGGTCGGTAAACTCGGTCGGGCGAACGAGATTTTCTTGTTGTGAAATAGGTTGAATGATTGTAAAATAGTGATTGTAATGGTTGTTATTGAGAAATGATTTTGACACTCTTCTCCCTCATACAAGAATAGTAAAGGAGAGGAGTGCCAAAATCAATTTTAGGAGTGCCGAAATCATCAGCCTTGTTATTACTACTATAATTATTATTTTCTGACATCGTATTTATGTGTATTGTTTTTCCAGCCACTTTTCAGGCAATGGTTTTTGGACCGACATCTCCCGTGAAGATTTTCCAGCCGACTTTTCCGGCTAAGGTTTCTTGGTTGACTTTTCCTGCGACAGTTATTTGATCGGCAATTCTTGCGACGATTTTATGACCAACTTTTCCAACGAATGGTTTTGAGACCGACATTTTCATGCCGATGTTTTCGGCGACGGTTTTCACACCCACATTTATGTTGACGTTTATCCGGGTGACAAATGCGCCGAACTTTTTTCGGTCGACTTTATCTTTGATCGTTTTCAGGCCAATATTTTTACGAAGGTTTTTAAGGCCGACTTTTATGGTGAGTGTTTTCGGGCCTACTTTTCCGGCGACGATTTTTAGGCCTACTTTTCCGAAAATACAGGCCCACATTGTGATCCTACGTCCATAACTGTGTTATATCAAGATGATGCTGTTGAAGGTCTTCAAGTTTTTGTTGACAACAATTGGAAAATAATTGGACCTCATCAACATGCATTTGTTATCAACATTGGGGATACTTTTATGGTAAGTTAGGGTTTCCATATTATCATTTTCCCACTAGTCTCTTACTCGGATGATTCTAGTGCAGTCTTATGACTACTGATTACCATAGTGGATGACTAGGATCACACGATTTTTGATTTATTTTTAATTCATAAATTTAATTCAAAATCCTTTTTTAAATACTTTAATCAGATTAATTTCTTATTTTTGAAAATGAATTTTTGATTTTTCTAGAATAAAAACTGATTGTAGAAAAAATCATAAATTCATTTCCTAGAATAAAAAATCTAATTAAAGTATTTGAAACAAGATTTTTAATTAGATTTAGCAATTAAAAAATAATAAATCGTGTAATACTAATCATCCACTATATTAGTCGGTAGATATAAGAATACACTAAAATTTTCACTCTTACTCCCTCTGTCCCCTTAGCTTTGTTGCATTTATTTTTTCGCATTTCCTAAAACGTAATTGTAAATAAAAAACGAGTATTTATGAATAAATACTCAAAAGATAAGAAATAATCCTAAAGTTATAATAATTTCATTTATTTGACTATAAATATTTGTCACACTATTTGATATAAGGCAAGCTCTTTATTCATCATATTCATTTGGAATGTATGGGTTTATAAAAGTTTGTTGAGTATAAAATGTTAAAATTAAAAAATAATGACTATTATAATGACTATTAAAAGTTTGCATCAAATAAAATTTGATTTGGAAATGTAAGTATTATATTTAGAATAAATTTAGATTTGAGATCAATCTAATCCATTTAATTTAAACCTCTATAATCTTTTTAGAATTTGGTAAGATATTTTAAGTACTAGTTCCCAAATAACTATGTAAGATAGAGTTTGTTTAAATTTATTTAAAAAAATAATAATAATAATTGCACTTTTATGCTATATATAGTAGTTTGTTCTTATGTTTTTATTTTTTTAATAGGGATTTTTTCTTTTGAACATATTTCAATTGGTAATACAATATATTAGGACCACTAACACAAAGTGTACTACACCCTTAAACATGAAATATAGATTGCTTGTTGAACCTTAAGAAGAAAACAAAAGGCTAGGAGCAGTTTACAACGACAAATATATATCACATAATTTTGAATAAAAAAAAAAAAAGAAATGTAATACAATGATGTCGAATATGCCCTTAGTTTCCCCTGTATATATATTTTCTTTAAAAGTCCATATCAGATTGAATGATTGTCTAAACCTATAGATCAACACACTAATGTAATGCATGGTGAGCAAATGAATGGCAGGCAATGACAAATGGGGAATACAAGAGTTGTTTGCATAGGGGGCTGTGGTGAATGCCAAGGTGGCCAGGACCTCTATGGCCTTCTTTTTGTGCCCACAAGAAGACAAAGCAGTGCGACCTCCAGAAGCTCTAAATAATAAGCCAAGAAAGTATCCTGATTTCAATTGGTTGCAATTCTTTAGTTTTACTCAACAAAATTACCGAGCTGACCGTAATACTCTTCAAGGCTTCACCGATTATTTATGGTCCAAACTACCACCTTCCTCCAATGATTCTTCTCCAAACACAACAGACGAATGAAGAGAATTAATTAATTAAGCATTTTATCCAAAAAAAAAACTACAGTTGAATTTGAGTATAATTTATATTTGCTGAAAAATAAAGTCATTTTTAGGGTTTAAGTTTAATATTCTTACAATAAATATTAAATTTAATATTTAATAATATTACTCTGTATTAAGTAATTTTTCTGGGCTTCCTTTGATGTTGTCTTTGGTGTAGGTATTTACCAAATTTATTTTACCCCCTCTCCCTTCTATAATGTTTTGGCCCTTTGGTTTGGTGCAAGTTAAGGTGTTTATTTCATATTGAGTGATTGTTTTAATACATTTTATTAATGGTTGACTCACCATGTGCATTCTCTAGCTAACTCCCCTATACAACCATATATCTTATTCTTAAATAACACACAATCTGGTACATTATTATGTGAGATCTGATTAGTCTATAACTGAGATATATCTCTCAAGGAACTATATGCAAATTTAATTAAGGGTTATTCTCACTAGTACCCATGTGTTTTTGCATTTTCTCAGGTGTACCCACTTTTTTCTAACTTTCTCACAGGTATACCGATCAATTTATCAACGATAATGATATATACCCAGTTTAGTGATGAAACGTTAACTATATTTAATGACGTTAACATTAGTTGGTATAATTATTATTTATATTATTATTATAATAATTATTATTATTATAATTATTATTGTTATTATTATTGTTATTATTATTATTATTATTATTATTATTATTATTATTATGAATATTTGATTTTAATAATCCAACCTTTTGATTATTCTTAAATAATCCAACCTTTGTACCAAATTTCATAGAGTGAACCAAAACCAAATTTTAGGTGTTTTTGTAGTTGGTTTAAGTAGTGTTTGGGTAGTTTAGCGCTAACGTTTTTGACCACTTACCTAAAGACACAAACAACACTTAAATTAGCTCCAATATCACACCTAAAATTTGGTTTTGGTTCACTCTATGAAATTTAGTACAAAGGTTGAATTATTCAGGAATAATGAAAAGGTTGGTTTATTATTTGCGAATGGCTAAAAGGTTGGATTATTAAAATCAAATATTCCTTATTATTATTATTATTATTATTATTATTATTATTATTATTATTATTATTATTATTATTATTATTATTATTATTATTATTATTATTATTATTATTATTATTATTATTATTGTTATTATTATTGTCATTAATTTTTCATCACGTTTTTCTCTCCGACTTTTCCGGCAACATTTTTCCGGCCGACTTTTCGGGTGATGGTTTTCGGCCAATCCAAGACGGTCTCCAAATGACTTTTCTGGTGACTTTTCCGGTTGATTTTTCAGCGATGGTTTTCGACCGACTTTTCAAGTCGGAACGCCATTACTACTAACTCAATACTAACGTCATTAGTTATTACTTTCAAATCATGGCTAATCGGGTCGTTTTTTGCAAATTCTGAACTCAAATATGACTCATAAGGGTTAAAATGACTTGTAAAACTTGATAGAATTTTTTTTACTCATAATTAATGCGCACAAATTGAGGCGAATCAGGAACGTAAATCGGGGCTAATCAGGTCATTTTTTCAAATTTCGACATCAAATCTGACTCTTAAGTGTTAAAATGGCCTGCATAAAACCTTGAGAAGGCAATTTTTCGACATAAAATTAATTAGGAACATAAATTTGGGCTAATCTAGAATTATTTTTCAAATTTCGACATCAAATATGAACATTAAGGGTTAAAATGACCCGTAAAACCTTGAGAGAGCATTTTTTGACATATATATAAATAAGTGCAAATTGAGGTGAATCGGAAACGCAAATCGGAGCTAATCAGATCATTTTTTAAAATAATTTATAATTTAAATAAAAATATTCAAATTAAAAAAAATGATAAGAAAAAAATTTTAAAAAATGGAAATATAAAAAAATAAAATTTCAGTTTAGCAAAATTCAGTCAAAAGAAACAATTCCTAATTCGCTCTTATTTTTTATTTTTCATTTTTTTAATTGTATTAGAACTTAACTAACGTAAGTAATTACTCTCACCTAACGTCGTTAGTGATGATGCAAATCAGGTTATGGTTGACTAATGGTGGATCAACTGATGGGTACCTCTGAGAAAGTTGGGTAAATGTGGGTACACTTGAGAAAACGTAAAAAGACATGGGTACTAGTGAGGAAAACCCTTTAATTCATTTTAATTTAGGGGGGAAATTTTGTGGCACCACATATGCCTCACTCAACACAACAATTTTATCACGTGACACAACTACATTGTATAAGGACAGTACTTATAGGTTTGAGGTAGGATACACATGTATCCAAACCATTTAATTATGATTGCAGCAATGCCTTGTCAATTTTGTGACACAACATTCATTTGCCTCACTTGACACAACAATTTTATTACGTGACACAATTACATCGGATCAGGACAAGACTTAGAGGTTTGACGATAGATGTACCCTAATAATTTATGTGTTGCGTTTTTTTTTTTTTTTTTTTTTGCGTAAATGCTACGGTTTTCAACCGTAGATTATATAAGCGTATAATTTGAATATTTTTTTTAAATACTGTTGTTATAAAACCGCATCTTCTGCGCATTAAAAGATGTGGTTTTTTCTGAAAATCGCAGCTTTTAATTTTAAAAAAAAATATATGCTAAACCAAAACCGCATCTTTTAAATAAAATACTGCATTTTTTGAATGAAAAAACCCCATCTTTTTGTTCAATAATTATAACACTAAAAATCTATGAAAACCGCATCCTTTTGAAATATTTTTTAATATAATAAATTTTAAATTTATATTATAATATAAAAAAATAAATTTAAATTCAACGGTAGAAGGGTGATTCCTATTGATAGGGAACCCCAATCTTATCTTCGAGGATGCTATTCGGTGATCATCACCACTTCATTATGCGGGGTCAAAGTAGAAACAATAATTAGGGCTAATTTGATTTATGTGATTTATGCATTTTGAACCTTGATTTCCTTCGAACTTTTGGCTTCATTCTAGCGTCATAATATTGATTAATTCCAAAGTGGTCACAAAACAATTTTAGGCTAATTTGTGCATTAATTTGAACCGACTTAGTAATTCGCAAATTAGGGCTAAAATTGAGTTATCTCTGTTGCTCTGAAATTGAACAATGATCTTACAAAAGAGACCTAGTAGAGACCGCTTGCAAGCGGGCGGGCCCATGCACGATTGGCTCGTAACCTGTCCCCGAACCCATACTCTGGTGCACGACCATATGGGACCGATTGCACCTGGCTTTCGGTACTTCTTCGGTGTCCGTGGACCGTATAAACGCACGGTGGCGACTCCTACTAATCCGTATTCACGTACGGCGTTAACGAGGATTCATATCAACTCGTGATGTAGGTGGCCGGGTAAAAACGACCCCCATAGTTTGGCGACTCCTTTGGGGAATATAACTCCTTAGTGGTGTGGACAAACTTGAAAAGTCTCGTAAGATCATTATTCAATTTTTGAGCATGTGACATAGTGACCTTCCGCATAAGGTCACACTTAGGCCCGCGTCTCATATGAGCATGTTCTATGCTCGAGATCGACCCCGGGGGGTTTGATTATGGTTACTTTTGGTGCCAGACCTCAATAATCGTAATCGGCCCATCCCAGCCATGACGCGTGATCTCATTCCCAATGAGATCATAATGAGGGATCTTTTAACCGTGCGTCATTCAATGTGAAGAGTGACTAGATCAATTCAATTTTCCTCTAGTCATGGCACCTTTTGACCACCCAGGACTGACCTTAGAAGACCATCATTTGTATATTCTAGGACTAGTGTGCTATGTGTGCATTTGGCCCATTAGTCTAGCTCAGCCTAGTTTACTTCACTCATCAACCATAAGGATAACTCAATGTCAAGTCCACAGTCCAAATCACCAGTCCAGTTCAATAGTCTCGTCTCTTTAGCCCATTCCCCAGTCAAGTTCTTTAGTCCAAGTAACTGGTCCAGCTCATAGTTCATAGTCCATTTCCCCAGTCCAAGTCCCGAGTCCAGTTCTAAAAATGGGGTCCACGTCCATCACAGTCCAGTCTAATTTCATAACTTTCTCGAGTCCAAACACACTTTAGTTTGCCATAGGTTCAGTTCATGTCACAGTCTCAGCACAGTTCACCACCAATCTCCTCCCAGTCCAGTCTCCAAGTCCAGATAGTCCTAATTAGACATAGGCCCAACTTAGCCCCATCCCGTTCACAAGTGGTCCTAACTAAGCATAGGTTCATTTTAGCTCTCTTCAGTGTTGGTCACAAACCAAAAGCCTTGTACCTTAAGACAGAGTTAGGTTAAGGCTTAGGTCCATCCAGTTCACATTCAAACACATTCCAGTGTCAGCTCATCGACATTCACATTCTAGAACAGGGTTCTATTGGTTTCAGCTTCAATAAGTATAAGCTCCTTCGATTGGCCCAAACAACAATGAGAAGTCTTAAGCCCATCTTCACAAAATCCATTCACATCAAAAAAGACCATGTCCATCGACCCTTCATCATCTTCCATAGCCACCAAAAAAAAAAAAAAATCAAGGACACCTTGACCCAAGTGGAGAATGACCAAGCACCACAATCACAAAGGCCCAGCACCACATACAAATACCCCAAACATCCAGTCCAGTCCATCTCCAACCCTATGAGTCACCCCAAAGCATGGTTCAATGAACCATGCGGCCTTCCTGTGAGTCAAATCAATGAGTCTTCATCCTAGCCCACTGACCCTTTTCACTTACCATCTCGAGTCTATGTCATACACACTTTGACCTTTCCACTTTCCACCAAATGGCCCGCCACGTTTCCATATTTTCCAATGTCATTTCCAACTCTTTGCAGGTCCAATCACTTACATGGCTTCAATTGATTAATCAATAAAACTGACTAATAAAATGGAATTAAACAATCTTGAAAGGCCATCCTTCCTTAAGCTTTACAAAATAAACATCCCTTCCCATCACCGGCAAACATTCAATCCCTTGCAACCCCTTTGAGCCATAGCACATACATAAACCTATTTTCCATCCTCACCTACATCTACCTCACCCATGGGATCAAATAGTGCATAAGAAAAGACATGTGCTAAAAAAAAAGTCCAGTATGTTCAATTTTAGTTCATTCTAGTCCAGTTCAATTCAAAAAAAAAAAAAACAAAAATTCCAATTCAATTCAAAAAAAAGAAAAAGAGTCCAATTCAAATGAATTCCATTCAATTAAAAAAAAAGAGTCCAATTGAATTCAATTCCATTCAATTAAAAAAAAAGGTCCAGTTTGTTCAATTTCAATTCATTCTAGTCCAGTTCAATTCAATTCAAAAATAAAAATTCCAATTCATTTCAATTCCATTCAATAAAAAAAAAAGAGTCCAATTCAATTCAATTCAATTCCATTCAATTCAAAAAGAAAAAAAAAAGAGTAAAAAAAGCACACTGCGCACCATGGAGGGCTACATCGGGAACTTTGAGCCTTTATCTTTTCCTTTCTACACCTTCAACCACAACCTTACATTACAACCTCAACAGTCCTTTCCAAATAAGCATTTTTCAACTTTCAATTTCAAAATCAGACCCACAGAACTACGATGGTCTTATTCCGCAAGGATACGTAGGAAGCCTCTACTCGAGGTCCGACCACATTAATAAAAAATCAAACGAAGCCTAGCTGCCGAGTGATTCTACCTGCTAAGAGTTCGAAAATAAAATTTCCTAATCTTTGACCCGTGCATAGACTCATCAATCTTGAACCCACATTTCTAACCAACCCTACATATTAGCCACATCCATTTTCAACCTCGAGTCACAAAATTTTGGCCTTTCTATTTGTCAAACCCTATCCCATTCTTTGGTCACCTTCAAAGACTCTTTGACTAAACTCTCCAGGAGGTAAAGCCACCTAACTCTACTAAGGGTTAGCACATTATATTTGGGGGCTCATCACCATGTTTTCCCTGCTCCTGTCTCTTCACAACATCATCCTCTTTCTTCACTTGGGGGGCTCCTCTGTTTCTATGATCTAACCGTCTCAGGTCTATCTTATCAAGCTGAAATCAAGGAACTCCGTTCATGGACCCCATGTCTTCTTCACATCCCAGTTCAAATTGAGTCAAACTTCGTGTCTAGGTCAAACGCCGTGTCTAGGAAAACCTCTGATCACAAAGTCGCCCTCATGTCATTCCCATTAACACCCCGTGACAAGACATTGAGTTATCCTATCTCCTCCATTGCATGGGCGTCATCCTAGCTTGCAATAATCCCAGTCCTTTGTAAGTCAATCATGCCCAGACCTATACTGAACTAAAGTGTTGTTACTACCACAGATCACTGTCAAAGCTCATACAACTACATTTCCATTTCAAGCTTATAAACATTACTAAAATTTCTATCTTATCACATATAATTATGAAATAATAATCATATCATAAAATCATATAATAACATTATATAACTTGCATAAATTAATTAAAATTCGTGCTTTGACAAACTAAATTAATCTAATCAACTCGCCATGCATGCATAATCAATAATTCAAAATTACGAAAAAATTATCATATTCATTTTCCTAATTTAATTTGTCTAAATTAAATAATATAGCTAAAAATTACCTAAATTTGCATAATGGAAATAACTAGTTATCTGGATTAAGCATGCCAATCAACATGCATGAAAATCACCCTATTACTCACAACAACAACACAAAAACACCAAGAAAAATCACCAAACAAATTACATGTCAAAATCACATTTACTTAATTTTTACATCTAACAAATTCAATTCAATGACATCCAAATTAACCGGTGGTAAAGGGATAGAGAAGAAAGTGATGAATAAAGAGATGGGGATCAATCCCATCCATATAAGGCGACAATAAAAATTATTAATATTGAATTAAAACTATCAATTAAGAAATGGCAGAAGTACGTATAAGAAATGTAAATGTATTATTAGTGATATACTCAATAAGTTGCTTCCATTGGTCATTGGACTCCTACTCACGTTGGGATCAACCCTTTTATGGGTGCTAATTTTTTTTTTAGCTACGGACAAAGCGGGATTTTTTTTCGAGAGTAAGAAAACTTGATTTTTTCTTGTAAACCTTTAATCTCTTTCTTAAAAAATTATATATGAGTATTGATTTAGGAACAAAAATAATTAAACTTTTTCCATTAATAATATATTGTCCTATTTCATATGATTACATTTTAATGAATCCACATAAAATAAGGGGGGAATTAAAGACTAACAAAGTGCATGAGATCGTTCATATGATTACATTTTAATGAATCCACATAAAATAAGGGGGGAATTAAAGACTAACAAAGTGCATGAGATCGTGGGAGATATAGAATCTGGTATGATTTAATGCATTAAGGTGTTCACATTATGAAAGTGTCTTCATTCTTCTCATGTTTTCTTTTAATCCAAATCCAAAGATTTGTCCTTATAAATACCTCCTATTTTGTTAATACATATTGTCACACATACAAATAACTACATTTGGGTTATTCATTGCAATTGAACCATAACAATAATGAATTCAAGTGCGTCCACCCGTTCAAACTTTGTCACCCCTCCATGGGAGCTCCCAATCCAAAACAAAAATCTTCCTCAAAACACTAACATACAAAAGCAAACCACAAACATCCCAAAAAGCTTCATTTGGACTTTTGGTGATGTTGATATTATCGATCAACCAAAAGAAGTCATGGATGCCCCAATTATAGACCTTGAGGGGTTCCTTAGAGGGGATGAAATGGCTAAAAATCGTGCTATAGAACTTGTGAAGGTGGCTTGCTCAAGCCATGGGTTTTTCCAAGTGATTAACCATGGTGTTGAGTCAAAACTTATAAAGAAGGCATATGATAATACTGGTCATTTCTTCAAGTTACCACCCACCAAAAAGGCTAACACATTCAAAAAACCCGGTAACCCATGGGGATTATCCATGGCTCATACTGATCGTTGGACAACCAACTTACCTTGGAAGGAGACTTTATCTTTTCCTCACCATGCTAAAAATAATGACAATGTTGTGGAGGAATTTTTCACCTCCGTGTTAGGCAATGAGTTTCAGTCTATGGGGTGAGCATACATATACTTTCTCCGTTTTTATAATTTAAAAATAAATATTTCGTACTACCTCCGTAGTACCAAAATAAATGCTACATTTATCTTTTTATATCAACCAAGATACATCTTTAAGAATTAATATTTATAGTTGTATATAATTAAAAAAAATATGAATTAGATATTTAGAAATTACATATCAAGCCGAATTAAACAAGATCCCACTTGACTATGGTTTTTATTATATGTATAAAATTGAGAAGAGTTAAAGTTACAAAGTGAACAATGCCAAAATCAAAATATATCATTAAATATATTTTTAAATTGTGGGAGATGAAAACAAATGTAATAGGACTATATGCGAGAGATAGGGACTAGGGAGAAACTATATATTGCGCAGAGAAATGATAGGGGTAATTTTTAAAAAATAAAAAATGAAAAATGGTGCAAGTAAAAACAGTTAGAATTTTCGGATACAGAATTGGATTCGAAAACTTGGATATGTGGATTTTTTTTATAATAGATTTGTTTTTTGAAAACTGAATATTTGAATTCTAAATTTGTAAAACATTTAGTTGGATCGAAAAATCAAATATCTCGAAATTTGAATATTCAGAAATTCTCATCATCTAAATCTCTGTAATTTCGATCTGCATCCGATCTGGTATTCAAATTTTAAAATTGGATATCTAATTCGATTTTCTGAATTTAAAAAATTTGCATCAGATATTTGATTTTTTGAATCTGCATTTATATTACAAACTTATTAATTGATGATGGTTTTTTAAACACATATTGTTCTTTTTTTTTTTTAATGTATATGACATAAAATTAATTATTTCCTCAAACTGTATTAGTGTAGTAGGGGTGTCACTGTTCCAAAATCTGGTTGGATCGGATCGGTTGTACATGTGGACTGGAATTATAGGTTTAGACTCGTTTCGTACCTATTTTTTATTTTTTTAAATGTCCCAATTGGATTCAGGTTTTGAGAGATTTGGGCAGGAAATTTACTACTTCCTCTGTTTTGGAATTCATACAACAAATGTCTTTTCACTTATGGTGAGGCAATTTTTGAAGATTAATCTCTAATTATGTATTTATAAAAATTACAAGTTGAGACGAATCCAACTAGACCACACAAAGCTATATTTTTCTTTATGTACAAGTAAAAAATTACGATCAAAGCGCAAATTGTGAATAGTGTCAGAAGTATAATTGTTGCAAGAAATTGAAAATGGAGAAAGTAGTATTTTTTTATTAAAAATAATATTTTATGAATTCTGGTCCAAATAGAATGGAACTGAAGTTTTTAGGGTTTGAACTGGAATCATCATTTTTTGTGGAAGGGATACCAAATCGGAATCGCCGGGCTTGAATTCAGGTCCGGACTAGTTTGTTTTCAACGCCCATAACTCTAGATACATAAGCCCAAGAATTTTGAATAAGTGAAGAATGTGAAAGTGAAATGATGGTTTTTAATGTTTAAATAGGAATTTTTGTGAAAATCTCCTTATCACTTTTTTTAAAAACTGCCTTTAAATATTTTTTAAAAATCTAACGTTTTGAGATTTTATCAAATTCACCCCTAATGTCATGACTCCGTCAGATATACTATTGAACGAACACTTAATTAATTTATGATGTTAGTTGAAGTTTTTCTTTCATTAGTTAATGATTTGAAGCTTTAAAGGAAGTGATTTTTCTTCAATAATTGATCTTTGATTGAATTTTAAAGTAGCTTGATTGAACTTTTACAAACTTTTAGGGGTGCAAATCATATTGTTTCGAAACTTTAGGAGTTTCATAAAACACTTTAAATTTGTCCAGATAATGACATTAGGGGTACATTTATAATGTCTTAAACGTTAGGGTTTTTTTTTAAAAAAAGAATGTGAATGACGTTTTTCATAAAAGGTTATAAACATAAGTGCATTTTTTAAAAAGTTTCCGTTTAGATATGAATAAGAGAAACAACGTAATTATAAGATATTAAATGGTCCAACATGTCGGGTAAAGAAGAGAGAAGAGGTAAACGTTTTATTTAATTAAACATGAAGAAAAATCGGAAACAATGTAGTAAAATAGAGCAGCAAGAAATGATGGAAAAAAAATCTTAATGGAACGAATGGAGTATTTAGTATATAACTAGCGTGGAAACAATATTAATAATTCTGCTTAACTACATACTCTCTTTTGGGGAATGGTTTCGGCTCTCAAACAATTGTTTTTGGCACTCCAATTTTGAGACCATAGATTTCAATGCTCTACTCTTATAGAGTGAAAAATCTTGTCATATCCAACGGGCAGACTACCCATCACTAGTAAAGTGTTGTGGTTAATATTGATAGTGAATTTCAACCCATATGATTAATAATATTTTAATGTCATTATAAGTAGTGGGTTGTCTAGTCACCGGATAGATGTAGCAATGTCCCTCATAAAGGTATACCAAAATTATTTCTCCTTCTCTGTTTTTATAGATGCATTATTATATTGTCGTTGGTGAAAGTTTTAAAACACAAGTCACAACTAACCCTCTTGTATTTAGATTTTCATTGTTTAATTTTGCATTAAAATATTAATTATAAGATACTTCCCTCTTCGATTTATTTTAAATTTATCAATATTTTCAATCTATGTGTCTGAAACCGTTGCTAATCTCATGGTCAGTTAAGTATTTTTCTAAAACTAACTAAGATAAAAGATATTCTCCCTTTGTTTCAATTTATTCTTTATACTTACTTTTTGCAATTTTCAATTTTTCATGTGTGAGTATTACTTTCGTCGGTTTCAACTTATTACTAATTATCCTCAAATAAACGTTTCAATATCTTAATTTTTAATTTTTCATATGCATATTTTACTAATTTCAAATTTTTACAGGATGGATTATCAGAAATACTGCGAGGAAATGCACAAGCTAACATTAGTAGTAACAGAACTACTGGCAGTAAGCTTGGGAGTAGAACGATCCTACTATCGCGAATTCTTTGAAGATGCAAAGTCAATAATGAGATTAAACTATTATCCACCGTGCGATGAGCCAAATCTAGTGTTGGGAACAGGCCCACATTGTGATCCTACGTCCATAACTGTGTTATATCAAGATGATGCTGTTGAAGGTCTTCAAGTTTTTGTTGACAACAAATGGAAAATAATTGAACCTCATCAACATGCATTTGTTATCAACATTGGGGATACTTTTATGGTAAGTTAGGGTTTCCATATTATCACTTTCCCACTAGTCTCTTACTTGGATGATTCTAGTGCAGTCTTATGACTACTGATTACCATAGTGGATGACTAGGATCACACGATTTTTGATTTATTTTTAATTCATAAATTTAATTCAAAATCCTTTTTTAAATACTTTAATCAGATTAATTTCTTATTTTTGAAAATGAATTTTTGATTTTTCTAGAATAAAAACTGATTGTAGAAAAAATCATAAATTCATTTCCTAGAATAAAAAATCTAATTAAAGTATTTGAAACAAGATTTTTAATTAGATTTTGGCAATTAAAAAAATCAAAAATCAAAAATCATCCACTATATTAGTTGGTAGATATAAGAATACACTAAAATTTTCACTCTTACTCCCTCTGTCCCCTTATCTTTGTTGCATTTATTTTTTCTCATTTCCTAAAACGTAATTGTAAATAAAAAAACAAGTATTTATGAATAAATACTCAAAAGATATGAAATAATCCCAAAGTTAACATAATTCCATTAATTTGACTATAAATATTTGTCACACTATTTGATATAAGGCAAGTTCTTTATTCATCATATTCATTTGGAATGTATGGGTTTATAAAAGTTTGTTGAGTATAATATGTTAAACTTAAAACTAATGACTATTATAAGTTTGCATCAAATCAAATTGGATTTGGAAATTCAAGTATTATATTTAGAATAAATTTAGATTTGAGATCAATCCAATCCATTTAATTTAAACCTCTATAAACTTTTTAGAATTTGGTGAGATATTTTAGAGTACTAGTTCCTAAATAACTATGTAAGATAGAGTTTTTTTAAATTTATTTTTAAAAAAATAATAATAATTGCACTTTTATGCTATATATAGTAGTTTGTTCTTATGTTTTTATTTTTTTAATAGGGATTTTTTCTTTTGAACATATTTCAATTGGTAATACAATATATTAGGACCACTAACACAAAGTGTAATACACCCTTAAATATGAAATATAGATTGCTTGTTGAACCTTAAGAAGAAAACAAAAGGCTAGGAGCAATTTGCAACAGCAAATATCACATAATTTAGAAATAAAAAAATAAAAAAGAAATGTAATATGATGATGCCGAATACGCCCTTAGTTTTCCCTATATATATATTTTCTTTAAAAGTCCATATCAGATTGAATGATTTTCTAAACCTATGGATCAACACACTAATGTAATGCATGATGAGGAAATGAATGGCAGGCAATGACAAATGGGGAATACAAGAGTTGTTTGCATAGGGCTGTGGTGAATGCCAAGGTGGCCAGGACCTCTATGGCCTTCTTTTTGTGCCCACAAGAAGACAAAGTAGTGCGACCTCCAGACGCTCTAAATAATAAGCCAAGAAAGTATCCCGATTTCACTTGGTTGCAATTCTTTAGTTTTACTCAAAAAAATTACCGAGCTGACCATAATACTCTTCAAGGCTTCACCGATTATTTATGGTCCAAACTACCACCTTCCTCCAATGATTCTTCTCCAAACACAACAGACGAATGAAGAGAATTAATTAATTAAGCATTTTATAAAAAAACAAAATAAACTACAGTTGAATTTGAGCATAATTTATATTTGCTGAAAAATAAAGTAATTTTTAGTGTTTAAGTTTAATATTCTTACAATAAATATTAAATTTAATATTCAATAATATTACTCTGTATTAAGTAATTTTTCAGGGTTTAAGTTGTTTTATGTTATCTTGGGTATATGTGTGTTAGAGTTGAATTACACCAATCAAACTTAATATTATTATGTAATTTTCTGGGCTTCCTTTGATGTTGTCTTTGGTGTAGGTATTTACCAAATTTATTTTACTCTCTCCCTTCTATAATGTTTTGGCCCTTTTGTTTGGTGCATGTTAAGGTGTTTATTTCATATTGAGTGATTGTTTTAATACATTTTATTAATGTTTGACTCACCATGTGCATTCTCTAGCTAACTCCCCTATACAACCATATATCTTATTCTTAAATAACACACAATCTGGTACATTATTATGTGAGATCTAATTAGTCTATAGCTGAGATATATCTCTCAAGGAACTATTTCCAAATTTAATTAAGGGTTATTCTCACTAGTACTCATGTGTTTTTGCATTTTCTTAGGTGTACCCACTTTTTTTCAACTTTCTCAGAGGTATACCGATCAATTTATCAACGATAATGATATATACCCAGTTTAGTGATGAAACGTTAACTTAAGTTAATGACGTTAACTTTAGTTGGTATAATTATTATTTATATTATTATTATTTATATTATAATTGTTATTCTTATTGTTGTTGTTATTATTATTATTATTAAACTTTTCATAATTTAAAGGTGATTAAACATTGTTTCCTTTAAAATCTTTAACCATATTTCTTTTAACATTATTTGATCTAAACCAATCAAAACTCATTATTGTAGGCTCTTGCTAGTAGTGTCCCGTGTGGGTGCCGAGTAGCAAGGTACCAAAATTTCGAATTTTTACTTCTTAATATCGGTAACTAGACTAACCACTTGGAATTAGGATTGTTAATTTACATAATTTGTTAGATAGATTGCTAAATCATAGAATTTTGATCATGAAACTTGAGTATGAATTTTGAACCATGCATGTAATGTGTTGAACATGCTATTGTTGATTTCTTGAATTGTTTACATGTTTTTATATGATTTATTTAATTATTTAAGATTTAATTCATGGTTTATGATTGTAAATTGCATGATTTAAATTTAAAGGATTGCTTAAAACTTATGTTTTTGTCTCTGATTCACTTGACAATTTCGAGTAAATTACAAGTGTTGATTTTTGTTATTATCTTGATGATTCTTGATGAATTCACATGATTCTTTGTATTTCTTCGATGATTATTTGATATAAATCATGAATTTATTATTTATTATTACATGTATCTTTAATAATATTTATGGATTAATTATCACCTTTGTTCTTGAAAGTTTTCTAACCATATAGTTATGAAAGAATGGATTTTTATTGAGTTCTTGAATTATTTCTTTAATTCTAAAGCATGATTTTCGATTTAATTAATATTAGAATGCTAATCTTGGATTAATTTTGCATTATGTTCTTTTCTTGAATTAGCCGTGAATTCCATGATATAATTGTGTTAAAGTTTCAACTTTTTATTATTAGATTAAGTGCAAAATCGAATCCTTATTATGAAAGTTTAATTGCATTGTTATTTAAGTTTATGATTTACTTTTGCATGTTGAAATCTTGATGAACTTGAATGATCTACTTGTTTGGTTATTATCATGGATGGCCGAATAGTTTTGGCATATAAAGGTTGAATTTTTTTTTTCTTTCTTATTTGTGTTGTTAAGCATGATTACATGATAATTACTTGATTACATGTGTAACACCCCGTATTTTTGGGGTTAGAATTTTAGGTAACTAGTTTGTATTTCCTGTTGACTTAAAAAAATTATTTCGAAAAATATTAATAGATTCCCAGTTTGATAATTGGAAAATCTTTTAAACGTTATTTTTCGGGAATTTATGTTATTAATATTTATAAAATATTAATCCCAACTATTAGTTATTATAGTATAATCCAAACTTTGGGGGTTGTTTTATGATATTAGTCTATTGACTTATTTAACCTATTGTAATCGGTCAACTATTCATAAATTATTCGTTATCTTTCCTCTTTTCTTATTTATTGTACTTGACTATACCTCCCCCTTTTTACGAAGGAAATCGGAGCCGGTCAAAAGTTAGTATGGACTAATATCATAAAACTACCCCCTTAGTTTGGATTATGGTGTAATAACCTATAGTTGGGATTAATATTCGAAGACCTCCAATAGTTGGGATTGTTCATTTGAATTTTTGCTATTTTATAATGTGTCAAATAAATTTTCTGTATTATTGTTATCTTACATTTTCTCCTTTGGCCTCAACCCATTAGGTTCCCAAATAATCACCTTAAGGCAATTCAAGGTTGTGGACCGACTTGGTAACTAGACTTGATAAGCCTTTTCATTTGATTTCTGGCCCATTGATTCAATCCATGTTAAACCCGAGGTCAAACTTTTTATCTTGCTTTGCCAAAATAGGGCCAAAGCCCAAAACCCTTTTACTGTTAATTGAGCCCACACGACCCCCTCTATTTCCCCTCTAATTAATTGATTTTTTATTTAGCTAATTAATTAGATAATATCCTTAAACCAAAAATATCATTTTTGGTCTTTATCCTTTGCCTACTAGAATTTAGGAGCACCCAACAACTTGATGAATTATTATTAAAACCCCTTATTCCCCTATTGCTCATTCATGGCCCCCCTCTATTCTAATTCAATAACAATTGACCATTATCCTCTATCCTCCTAATAACCCCCCGAATGATTCTTAACTACCTTAACCCTTACTACTTCTATAAATACATAACGATAAGAACCAAAACCCCCTTTTTCTTAGACTACTCACGGCACCCACATAAACCAAATCAATAACTATTTCCTTCCATTACTTCCTCAAGAACAATAAAACACAAAAGCTTCAAAAGACATCCAACTCAATTCCATACCAGGCAAAACAAATATTGAACAAAGAACCCAAGAAAATTCAAGCATGATGATAGGATGATTCTATTTTATAATTAGATTAAATTTATAATTATATTTAGAACATGTTTAGAATTTGCTTAGGATTATTATTTTTTAAATTGTTGGAATTACATGATTGATGAATACATTCTGTTGCCCGAATGAAAGCATGATGATAGGATGATTCTATTTTATGTTTTGTCATGATTTTATGTATAATTTATGATCCTTGTCATGAATCTTGATATTGATTTGATGAATTGTTTTACTAGCCTAAAAACCGAGTTGTTCATGTTGAATCCTGGAAATTTTCGAGCGTGTTAAGATGTTTCAAGAATTGATCTTAGTTGTAATCTTGATCAATTTATGTCCTTTCATGATTTTCTTGAATGATTTTACTAATTGTTTAAGTTCTTGAATCAAAGTGTTAATCTTGATTGATGTTTGATAATTGTCGAATGGTGATGATGAGTTTGTTGAGTTTTGAGTTCGAAAATGTTGATTGATTATTAAAGTATGGATTTTTATGAAGTTAGTCTAATTTAATTATTGTTATTTTGAATTAATTAATTAAAATCTTGAATTTTTATTCTTATTATTTAATCTTGAGAGTGCTGTGTAAAATGAGGATTATTAAAAGTTTGATTTTTATTATTCAATTGGCAAAAAGATTAGATTTTGAACCCATTCCTGGAATTGTTATGATTAATTTGATTTTAAGGCCTTTATTATATTATTTAATTATTTATTTATGAAAATTTGGAATGATTATCTTGTTTATATGGAAATTTCGAGTGCCATGTTAATTTTTGAGACCAAGTTTTGATTTTTATTTGATAATTGTATGTTTGGAATTTAATTGTTGAATTGTGCGAGTACATGAATTAATTAATAATTGGTTGTTATTATTTTTTATGATCTTGAATGAATGTTTTGAATCTTGAATGTGGTTGTTTGAATGTTTTAATGAGTTAGACTATTGAGTATTTGAAGTGCCTAGTTTGTTTTGTCATGTCTAAGAGTTAGTGTTAAGATGAAGTTTGACCTAGAGTTGACTAGTCGTTAAGTTAGGTTGACTTTAGAGTCAATGTAAAGGAATTGGTTAATGAAAGATAATGAAAAGATTAATGGATCAATGGAGTACAAATTAATGTACGTCAAAGTTGGACCAATGAAGTACAAATTGATGTACATCGAAGTTGGACCAATGAAAATATTAATGGAACAATGGAATACAAGTTGATGTACGTTGAAGTTGGACCAATGAAAGATAATGAAAAGATTAATGGAACAATGGAGTACAAGTTTAATGTACGTTGAAGTTGGACTAATGAAAGATAATGAATTGAATAAGAAAGTTGAATAGTCAAAGTCTATAGAGTCTAAACTCTTGAGGTGACCCTAGCTAGAGAGTATGATTTCGTTATGATATGTTTATTCTGCTACGTTGTCTGATTGAATTATGTACCTGATTGAAATATTGATATTATTATGTTTGACTTGTTAGTTGCCATGATTTGTTGATCTGTGTTATGGCTATTATATTTTTGATTGCGTTCTACAATTAAGTAGAACATTCTAATTACCCCCACTGACGGTGGACCCCTCATCTCCTTTTACAGGTAATGAAGAAGATTAACTGGGTTGTTGCGAGGGTGGCACTTGTGAGCTTTCAAGCGTAGTAGCTTTTATCTCCATAATCTTTTAGTAGTCTTAGCCTTATCTCGTTTCCCTTTTGACTAGTACTAAGAAGTAGTAGGTTTTGAAGAACTTTATTTAATTCCTTTGTTTGGATTATTTAATATTCAAGTAATAAAAGGCTAGTTTTTATAGAGCTTTCACTATTATTCCAAGTCCTGTTTTATAAGTTTTGAACAATAATGATTCGTTTTGTTGATTTCTCCGAAATCAACGTTGCTAAAATGCGGGCCGTTATAACATGATTATTTGATGATTTATTATTTGGCTTTAAGAATTATCTGGACTATTTACGTGGTAGAGTCAAATTACTTACTTTGCATGAGGACCAAATGATAAGTCACATAAATACTTACCATTCGTTTCTGAAGCAGTATATTTTATGTGAAGAATTCTAGGTGTTTAGTTAAATCAAGAGTCTAATTATGCGTTATCGACTTCGGTTGTGGCGATTATGTGTTATCGACTTCGGTCGTGACGATTATGTGTTATCGAATTCGTTTGTAGCGATTATGTGTTATCGACTTCGGTCGTGGCGATTATGTGTTATCGACTTCGGTCATGGCAATTGTGTGTTATCGACTTCGGTCGTGGCGATTATTTGTTATCGACTTCGGTCGTGGCGATTGTGTGTTATCGACTTCGGTCGTGGCGATTGCATGTTTAGATTTCAGTTGAGTTGATTGTATGTTTTCAATTTAGTTGAGTCGATTGTATGTTTATAATTCAGTTGAGTTATTGAATGATTATTAATTTCGCCTTCCGCTGTACTTTTGGATGATTTTATTGACGCATGATTGAATGTTGTTTTCCGCTGCGTAATTCTGATGCTTGAGTTGATTTGATATGTTCGAGAGTTTTCCCCTTTTATCATGATTGTTATGATATGATTGCTTCGTTCTTTCTTATTATGTATTTTATGGTTCCACTTTTAAGTACAACAGCCTCGTTACTCCCCACTGATTGTGGACCCCTTTTCAGGTAATGAGGATGAAGTTAGAATGGGCTTTGGCGTAGTTTGGGTTGTGTGCCGTGGCAAGAGATTTAGTTTTACTTCGTCACTTTTTAGACTTATATAGTTTCAGTATTTCTTTGATTTCGCCTAGAGGATTTCTATAATAATGTTAAGTTTACACTGTTTTTCCCTTTATTATTAGTTGTTTAGTAGATTCCATTATTCCTTTTCCATTAATAAAAGTTAGACCTTGAACTCAATTTAGTTGTTTAATTGTAAATTATTAACTTATAAGCAATTGATAACGAACTGGTTTGTCGATGAACGCAAGATCGACAACGTACGAAAAGTCGGGTCGTTACGCCGGGTCAATTTGTTGGGGGTTTGCTTCTAGTCTGGTCAGGTTGGGTGTTTTTTTTTCTCCGGTTGGGCTAGACCTGTGCTGGTGGCTGATACTGCTTTTGGTTGGTGAGGGCTTGTTTGTGGGTGGCATGTTTCTTACTAATTTCCAATTGGGTTATTAAGGATGGTGCATCTGATTTGTCACTGGCTAGTCAGTAGCCTTCTGTTGTTGGCTGGTTATGCTTCCAACCGGAAAGAATGAATAGTTTGAATTATGGTTATTATGTTCTAATGGCTCGTTTACATTATCTGAACTGAACTGAACTGAATTGAACAGAATTGAATTGAACTGAACTGAACTGAACTAAACTGAACTGAAGTGTATTAATTGAACTAAATAGAGATGAACTGAACTGAATAGAGAATAACTAAATTGAACTGAAATGAACTCAATATAATCTGAAGTAAACAAGCCCTAAGGCCCTGTTTCTTTGGACTTAATTCCAGAAATTATAAGTTCAGTTCAGTTCTCTTAAACTCTGTTTAGCTCAGGTCCCTTATTATTAATAGAAAAAATTGCCAAGAATAAGCCAACCTTTGGGCGATCTTCCACAATTAAGTCAACCTTTTCAAAATCCAGAAATAAGCTAACCTTGTTATCATTTAAGCCAAAAATAGGTCAAATGATTATTTAATCTATTAGTTATCTGTTGTTTTAAGATACTGTTATCATTTAAAGCAAAAAATAGGTTGAATGATTGTAAAATAGTGATTGTAATGGTTGTTATTACTACTATAATTATTATTTTCCGACATCGTATTTATGTGTATTGTTTTTCCAGCCACTTTTCAGGCAATGGTTTTTGGACCGACATCTTCCGTGAAGATTTTCCAGCCGACTTTTCCGGCTAAGGTTTCCTGGTTGACTTTTCATGCGACAGTTATTTGACCGACAATTCCTGCAACGATTTTATGACCAACTTTTCCAATGAATGGTTTTGAGACCGACATTTTCATGCCGATGTTTTCGGCGACGGTTTTCACACCCACATTTATGTTGACGTTTTTCCGGGTGACAAATGCGCCGAACTTTTTTCGGTCGACTTTTTCTTCGATGGTTTTCAGGCCAATATTTTCACGAAGGTTTTTAAGGCCGACTTTTATGGTGAGTGTTTTCAGGCCTACTTTTCCGGCAACGAATTTTCGGCCTACTTTTCCTGCAATAAAAAAATTAAAATTAAAATTAAAATTAAAATTAAAATTAAAATTAAAATTAAAATTAAAATTAAAATTAAAATTAAAATTAAAATTAAAATTAAAATTAAAATCGGGCCTAAGTGTTGGATTTGGTTCTTCTATTTACTTGGCAACCAAATGCTGCAAGAGACATCTAGAAGAAATGGCACAATTCACATCGGACAAATCCCCTGAGCCAGTTTACGTGTGCTCCTTGTGCAGGTACTCATACAGACAGTCCACAATTGGACCTAAACAGAATTACAATCTTTCCACAAAATACTTAGGTCTACTTCGGATCATATTGTGTTTTACACGAAAAAGCATGTAAACAAGAACAAAACTTCAAGAAACCAACTCATATAGTTTCGGCCAACATGTACATTGGTATATCGTCATACTTTGTATAAATTTTTATGAATGACAGATAACAAATTCAATTAAAGTACTAGTCTAGATCAAATACAAATCTGTAAAAATTCATTTTTAATATAATTTACCATGTTAAAATATGATCAAAATACTAGCTAATCACTTTCAGTTCCTATCATATTATAAACATTACTATAATTTCTATCTTATCACATATAATTATGAAATAATAATCATATCATAAAATCATATAATAACATTATATAACTTGCATAAAATTAATTAAAATTCGTGCTTTAACAAACTAAATTAATCTAATCAACTCGCCATGCATGCATAATCAATAATTCAAAATTATGAAAAAATCATCAAATTCATTTTCCTAATTTAATTTGTCTAAATTAAATAATATAGCTAAAAATTACCTAAATTTGCATAATCAAAATAGCTAGTTATCTGGATTAAGCATTCCAATCAACATGCATGAAAATCACCCTATTACTCACAACAACACAAAAACACCAAGAAAAATCACCAAAAAAGTTAGATGTCAAAATCCCATTTACTTAATTTTTACATTTAACAAATTCAACTCAATGACATCCAAATTAACCGGTGGTAAAGGGATAGAGAAGCAAGTGATGAATAAAGAGATAGGGATGAATCCCATCCATATAAGGCAACTATAAAAATTATTAATATTGAATTAAAACTATCAATTAAGAAATGGAAGAAGTATAAGAAATGTAAATGTATTATTAGTGATATGTGTTCAATACTCAATAAGTTGCTTCCATTGGTCATTGGACTCCTACTCACGTTGGGATCAACCCTTTTATGGGTGCTAATTTTTTTTTTAGCTACGGACAAAGCGGGATTTTTTTTCGAGAGTAAGAAAACTTGATTTTTTCTTGTAAACCTTTAATCTCTTTCTTAAAAAATTATATCTGAGTATTGATTTAGGAACAAAAATAATTAAACTTTTTCCATTAATAATATATTGTCCTATTTCATATGATTACATTTTAATGAATCCACATAAAATAAGGGGGGAATTAAAGACTAACAAAGTGCATGAGATCGTTCATATGATTACATGAATCCACATAAAATAAGGGGGGAATTAAAGACTAACAAAGTGCATGAGATCGTGGGAGATATAGAATCTGGTATGATTTAATGCATTAAGGTGTTCACATTATGAAAGTGTCTTCATTCTTCTCATATTTTCTTTTAATCCAAATCCAAAGATTTGTCCTTATAAATACCTCCTATTTTGTTAATACATATTGTCACACATACAAATAACTACATTTGGGTTATTCATTGCAATTGAACCATAACAATAATGAATTCAAGTGCGTCCACCCGTTCAAACTTTGTCACCCCTCCGTGGGAGCTCCCAATCCAAAACAAAAATCTTCCTCAAAACACTAACATACAAAAGCAAACCACAAACATCCCAAAAAGCTTCATTTGGACTTTTGGTGATGTTGATATTATCGATCAACCAAAAGAGGTCATGGATGCCCCAATTATAGACCTTGAGGGGTTCCTTAGAGGGGATGAAATGGCTAAAAATCGTGCTATAGAACTTGTGAAGGTGGCTTGCTCAAGCCATGGGTTTTTCCAAGTGATTAACCATGGTGTTGAGTCAAAACTTATAAAGAAGGCATATGATAATACTGGTCATTTCTTCAAGTTACCACCCACCAAAAAGGCTAACACATTCAAAAAACCCGGTAACCCATGGGGATTATCCATGGCTCATACTGATCGTTGGACAACCAACTTACCTTGGAAGGAGACTTTATCTTTTCCTCACCATGCTAAAAATAATGACAATGTTGTGGAGGAATTTTTCACCTCCGTGTTAGGCAATGAGTTTCAGTCTATGGGGTGAGCATACATATACTTTCTCCGTTTTTATAATTTAAAAATACATATTTCGTACTACCTCCGTAGTACCAAAATAAATGCTACATTTATCTTTTTATATCAACCAAGATACATCTTTAAGAATAAATATTTATAGTTGTATATAATTAAAAAAAATATGAATTAGATATTTAGAAATTACATATCAAGCCGAATTAAACAAGATCCCACTTGACCAAAATTAATGCTACATTTATCTTTTTATATTATAGATTGTGTTTTGATATAATGTAGTGGATTTCTCTGTGTGTTATGTGTTTTGTATGATCATTGATTTTTTTTAATTGTTAAACAGTACTTAATGGATATTAATGTTCAAAAAATGCATTAAAATCAATGATCAAGCAATTGATGGAAGGAATAATTCTGCTTAACTACATACTCTCTTTTGGGGAATGGTTTTGGCTCTCAAACAATTGTTAAAAAAGCTCGTGAACCATAATTAATGAGACACTTCATCAACTGATGGAAGAAAGAAATGCAGACGTTTTTGGCACTCCAATTTTGAGACCATAGTTTTCAATGCTCTACTCTTATAGAGTGAAAAATCTTGTCATATCCAACGTGCAGACTACCCATCACTAGTAAAGTGTTGTGGTTAATATTGATAGTGAATTTCAACCCATATGATTAATAATATTTTAATGTTATTATAAGTAGTGGGTTGTCTAGTCACCGGATAGATGTAGCAATGTCCCTCATAAAGGTGTACCAAAATTATTTCTCCTTCTCTGTTTTTATAGATGCATTATTATATTGTCGTTGGCGAAAGTTTTAAAACACAAGTCACAACTAACCCTCTTTTATTTAGATTTTCATTGTTTAATTTTGCATTAAAATATTAATTATAAGATACTTCCCTCTTCGATTTATTTTAAATTTATCAATATTTTCAATCTATGTGTCTGAAACCGTTGCTAACCTCATGGTCAGTTACGTATTTTTCTCAAACTAACTAAGGTAAACGATATTCTCCCTTTGTTTCAATTTATTCTTTATACTTACTTTTTGCAATTTTTAATTTTTCATGTGTGAGTATTACTTTCGTCGGTTTCAACTTATTACTAATTATCCTCTGATAAACGTTTCAATATCTTAATTTTTAATTTTTCATATGCATATTTTACTAATTTCAAATTTTTACAGGATGGATTATCAGAAATACTGCGAGGAAATGCACAAGCTAACATTAGTAGTAACAGAACTACTGGCAGTAAGCTTGGGAGTAGAACGATCCTACTATCGCGAATTCTTTGAAGATGCAAAGTCAATAATGAGATTAAACTATTATCCACCGTGCGATGAGCCAAATCTAGTGTTGGGAACAGGCCCACATTGTGATCCTACGTCCATAACTGTGTTATATCAAGATGATGCTGTTGAAGGTCTTCAAGTTTTTGTTGACAACAAATGGAAAATAATTGAACCTCATCAACATGCATTTGTTATCAACATTGGGGATACTTTTATGGTAAGTTAGGGTTTCCATATTATCACTTTCCCACTAGTCTCTTACTCGGATGATTCTAGTGCAGTCTTATGACTACTGATTACCATAGTGGATGACTAGGATCACACGATTTTTGATTTATTTTTAATTCATAAATTTAATTCAAAATCCTTTTTTAAATACTTTAATCAGATTAATTTCTTATTTTTGAAAATGAATTTTTGATTTTTCTAGAATAAAAACTGATTGTAGAAAAAATCATAAATTCATTTCCTAGAATAAAAAATCTAATTAAAGTATTTGAAACAAGATTTTTAATTAGATTTTGGCAATTAAAAAAATCAAAAATCAAAAATCATCCACTACATTAGTCGGTAGATATAAGAATACACTAAAATTTTCACTCTTACTCCCTCTGTCCCCTTGTCTTTGTTGCATTTATTTTTTCGCATTTCCTAAAACGTAATTGTAAATAAAAAAACAAGTATTTATGAATAAATACTCAAAAGATATGAAATAATCCCAAACTTAACATAATTTCATTAATTTGACTATAAATATTTGTCACACTATTTGATATAAGGCAAGTTCTTTATTCATCATATTCATTTGGAATGTATGGGTTTATAAAAGTTTGTTGAGTATAAAATGTTAAACTTAAAACTAATGACTATTATAAGTTTGCATCAAATCAGATTGGATTTGGAAATTCAAGTATTATATTTAGAATAAATTTAGATTTGAGATCAATCCAATCCATTTAATTTAGGATTATTTGCTTTGAATAATCCAACCTTTCCACTTTTGGTAAACAATAATCCAACTTTTGGATTATTAGCAAATAATCCAACCTTTGGTTGTACCCTCCCAATAACAGACTACAACCTGCTACAGCAGGTCACTAGCAAGTAAACTATTATTAGGGGTTAATTACCCTCCATTCTATTTTAAATCAAAATTAAATCAGGAAAAAAAAATTCAATATTTTTTCCTCTAACCCCTACCATCCAGCCCAAAACAGCCACCCACCACCACCACCACCCAACCCAGTCACAACCACCCCCCGACCCCCAGCCACCCCAATCGAACCCCCTACCGCCCCTTATTCGAAAACAACCACTCACCTCCACCACCACCCAACCCAGTCGCCACCACCCCCCTCCCCTCCGACGACCCTCAGCCGCCTAAACCCGAACCACCTCGTTCGAATCCCATCCCATTCGAACCCCACCCTAATCGAACCCCACCCCAAATCGAACCCCCAGCCACCCCCAATTCGAAAACAACCACCCACCACCACCTTCACCCAACCCAGTCGCCACCACCCCCCCTCGCCGACCCCCAGTCGTCCAAACCCAAGCCAACCCATTTGAACCCCACCCCAATTGAACCCGGCCTCCACCTTAAATCGAACCCCAGCTCCTACCACCCCACCCCAATTCGAAACAACCACCCACCGCCCCCACCGCCCAAAACAGTCGACACCACACCCCCCCTCGCCGACCCACCAGCTGCCCAAACCCGAGCCATCCCATTCGAATCTCACCCCAATCGAACCCCCACCCCAAATTGAACCCCATCCCCCCACCCCAATTTGAACCCCCTATCGCCCCCAATTCGAAACGGCTGGTGATGGGATGATGATGGTGATGGGTCACCGGTGATGAGGGGTTGGCGGCGGCAGATTTGGGGGTAGGTGAGAGAAAGTGAGATTGAAGAGAAGAAGGAGAGTTTACAGTGATTTGCAGTAGGAGAGAAGTAAATTTTTTTTTATGATTTTAAATTTTAATTACATTATTTTAATAAAAAAAATCCTGATTTTTTTTATTTTTTATTATTCAATAATTTAAAAAGAGAACCAATGATATATTACCAAGTGTCCAAGCTTATTTGTTTACCTGCTAGTAACCTGTTGTAGCAGGTTATGGTTTATTATTGGGAGGGTACATACAAAGGTTGGATTATTTGCTAATAATCCAAAAGTTGGATTATTGTTTACCAAAAGTTGAAAGGTTGGATTATTCAAAGCAAATAATCCTTTAATTTAAACCTCTATAAACTTTTTAGAATTTGGTAAGATATTTTAGAGTACTAGTTCCCAAATAACTATGTAAGATAGAGATTGTTTAAATTTATTTTAAAAAAAAAATTAATTGCACTTTTATGCTATATATAGTAGTTTGTTCTTATGTTTTTATTTTTTTAATAGGGATTTTTTCTTTCGAACATATTTCAATTGGTAATACAATATATTAGGACCACTAACACAAAGTGTACTACACCCCTAAACATGAAATATAGATTGCTTGTTGAACCTTAAGAAGAAAACAAAAAGCTAAGAGCAATTTGCAACAGCAAATATCACATAATTTTGAAATAAAAAAATAAAAAAGAAATTTAATATAATGATGCCGAATACGCCCTTAGTTTCCCCTATATATATATTTTCTTTAAAAGTCCATATCAGATTGAATGATTTTCTAAACCTATGGATCAACACACTAATGTAATGCATGGTGAGGAAATGAATGGCAGGCAATGACAAATGGGGAATACAAGAGTTGTTTGCATAGGGCTGTGGTGAATGCTAAGGTGGCCAGGACCTCTATGGCCTTCTTTTTGTGCCCACAAGAAGACAAAGTAGTGCGACCTCCAGACGCTCTAAATAATAAGCCAAGAAAGTATCCCGATTTCACTTGGTTGCAATTCTTTAGTTTTACTCAAAAAAATTACCGAGCTGACCATAATACTCTTCAAGGCTTCACCGATTATTTATGGTCCGAACTACCACCTTCCTCCAATGATTCTTCTCCAAACACAACAGACGAATGAAGAGAATTAATTAATTAAGCATTTTATAAAAAAACAAAATAAACTACAGTTGAATTTGAGCATAATTTATATTTGCTGAAAAATAAAGTAATTTTTAGTGTTTAAGTTTAATATTCTTACAATAAATATTAAATTTAATATTCAATAATATTACTCTGTATTAAGTAATTTTTCAGGGTTTAAGTTGTTTTATGTTATCTTGGGTATATGTGTGTTAGAGCTGAATTACACCAATCAAACTTAATATTATTATGTAATTTTCTGGGCTTCCTTTGATGTTGTCTTTGGTGTAGGTATTTACCAAATTTATTTTACTCTCTCCCTTCTATAATGTTTTGGCCCTTTTGTTTGGTGCATGTTAAGGTGTTTATTTCATATTGAGTGATTGTTTTAATACATTTTATTAATGGTTGACTCACCATGTGCATTCTCTAGGTAACTCCCCTATACAACCATATATCTTATTCTTAAATAAAACACAATCTGGTACATTATTATGTGAGATCTGATTAGTCTATAGCTGAGATATATCTCTCAAGGAACTATATGCAAATTTAATTAAAGGTTATTCTCACTAGTACCCATGTGTTTTTGCATTTTCTCAGGTGTACCCACTTTTTTTCAACTTTATCAGAGGTATACCGATCAATTTATCAACGATAATGATATATACCCAGTTTAGTGATGAAACGTTAACTTAAGTAAATGACGTTAACTTTAGTTGGTATAATTATTATTTATATTATTATTATAATAATTATTATTGTTATTATTATTATTATTGTTATTATTACTATTATTATTATTGTTCCTGTTCCTGTTCTGGAACTTCTGTTGAATAGTCAACGATCTTTGGTGTGATTGATGCGGACTCCGTACACTTCTCGTTAGGGTTTTGACCTGCAAAATAGTCAAAGGTTGCTAACCCGGGGGGTGGAACCCGGGAACGCCCCTCCGATGCTTAAGTCAGATATCGGGAGTAAGGAGTCAGTGTGATGTGAGTTTTGTGAACTATGAATTGCGTACCTTTGGAATGATTGGACTGATCCTTATATAGGCATTAGGTTCCCCGGTTAGGGTTTTACTGAACTAGCAGGGCCTGTGTGTGGGCCTGGCCCATGGCATACATTGATAACATGGTCAAGGTTTTACCAAGTTAGATGACACGTGGCATTGTCTGGTTCGTTGTGGAACATCTGATGTGCCCTAGCCCTACCAGAACTGGGCCTAGGATTTGGGCCTACCAACATAGGTTTGACTACCTGGGTGGGCCCGGAACAATTAGCCCCACGCTCGACGTGGAACGGGAATCCGTGGACGTTGGATGCCGAGCGGAATACTCCGGAAAAAACAAATTTCAAGCCCCTTATGATCACAAAGGAAATGGCCTTAAAGAGCACACCTCGATCGAGGTGACCTGGATCGCGAGGGAGGGACCCTCGATCGAGGTTACCTCGATCGTGAGGCTCACAGGCTTTCCCTTAGCCTTGTTCATTTAAGCCCCAAGGAGGCCTTAAGAAAACCTCGATGGGGTCTTCCATTAGGAGGATACCTCGATCGAGGTAACCTTGACCGAGAAGGGGAACCCTCGATCGTGGGGCTTGCAAGGCTTCCCACTACTCGTGATCGTGCAATCCCCGTGGGGTCCCAAATATCCTCGATGGGGTCTCTAAGGGAGACACCTCGATCGAGGTAGCCTCGATCGTGAGGGAGAGTTCCTCGATCGAGGTAACCTTGGCTGTAATGTCCCCATATTTGCCTCGAGGGTCTTCTAAAAATGCAAATAAGGTGCAATGTTGTCAGCTAGTCTCTTGCTCCTTGGGGTGACTACCTCGATCGAGTAATGTTAACCTCGATCGAGGGGTTTTTACATCGACCCGATGGTGTTTTCCTTGCTCATAGGCCAAACACTGTGGTTGTGAGAAAACTCTTCATGAGTGTTGCCCAGAAATTCTAAGTGTTGCCTCTACATCATCTCTTGACCAAGAAATTCGAGTAGTTTTATCCAAGTGCTGGCATCAATCTTATCCTCCGCGACCGTAGTTACCCTTGGTCGCGGTAGAGATATTGACAAGGAGACCTCCTATAAAACTCGAGGGTCCCCCAACCGCGATAGTGTTTTCCGCGACCGTGAAGAACCTCCAATCCCGATGCCCTATTGAGGAATTTTGTAGAATTTTCCTAAGTGTTGACACCATTTCTATTTACCGCGACCGTTGTTTCCTTGGTCGCAGTTGAGGCAAAACTCGGTGACTCTTGCCAGAAAACTCGAGGGTCTCCCCTTCCTTGACCACGATGGACATACTCAGAACCATTGTGGAGTAACCAACGATGCAATTTGGGACTTGCTTTCCGCGATCGTGAAGGACCTCTTTCTCTTGAATTCAGTTACTGAAATTGGCTAGAACTTCCTAAGTGTTGACATCCTTCCTATCTTCCACAACCGTTGTCATCCTTGGTCGCGGTTGAGGAAAAAACTTGGTGATCCTTGTAAAAAACCTCGAGGGTCAACTCTACCATGACCGCGATAGATACCCAGAAGAAAAACCCTTAGAGTGTCCATCGAGGTGATTTAGGTTGTGCTCTTCCGCGATCGTGAAGGACCTCTTCCCTCGAACTTCACTTATTAGAAATTATTAAAATTTTTCTAAGTGTTGATGCTTCTTAGGCCTCCTTTCCACCTCGAGGGTCTTCCTTACCTCGACCGTGATGGAGGTGTAAGGAGAGGATTACCTTGGTAACCTCGAGGGTCCTCATTACCTCAAGTGTGATAAAGCAATTTGGGGGACACGTTGGTTGTGCCCACACTAAATGGGGCTTTGGCCTAAGGTGGTCAACCGTCCCTTTAGGGGGCTAATGAGCCCCAGGATGTGGTTGACACCTATCCAGCCTCCCATCTTCTATGATGGGTGCCTACCTTGAGTAGGGCTTACTGTTAGCCTTAGGAGCTTTCCTCAAAGCCATGGGGCTAATGAGCCCCAGGGACTAAGTGTCAGGCCAACTTCCCTACGTCCTCGAAGGTGTCTATTACCTTGAATGTGATAGAGGTGAAAGATGAAAAGACCTTGAAGACCTCGAGGGTCCTCCTGTACCTCGAGCGTTAGGAAATGTGAGGGATAGATGCCCTGGATGCCCATCAGCCTTGATGGGTGCCCACGTTGAGTGGGGCTTTGGCCTAAGGTGATCAACTGACCCTTAGGGGCTAATGAGCCCCAGGATAAGTGTGATACCTGTCCAACCTCCCATCTCCTTTGATGGGTGCCTACCTTAAGCAGGGCTTAATCATTGGCCTAAGGAGCTCTTTCCAAAGCCAAGGGGCTAATGAGCCCTAGTGACTTTGAATGCCTGTCCAGCCATTCCATTCTCCTCAATGGATGCCTATGTTGAATAGTGCTCTTTATCACTTGATGAGGTGGAGGGTTTGACCAAATGTCAACGAATTAGTGAACACTGTTCACCTTCTAAACTCATAATTTGATGTCGTTTTATCTGATTTTTACCATATTGAGGTAAAAACCGTTTCACATTCTTTACCTCCTATATATTCAACCCCTTAATCATTTCCTCAAAATCATTCTCTCACTGCTCAAATTTTCTCTCTCTAGAGCTTCTCATTCTCCTCGAAGGTGACTTCTAAGCTTGTGTCTAGGCAACTTTGAAGTAGTCTCCTTGTCCAGGTAATTGTCTCCCCTCCTTGTATTTATTTTGAATAAGTGGGTCCTTGTCCTGTCGAGTACCTTTCTTTTCCTTAGTTTATTTTAATAACTTAGGTATTGGACATGTCAAGTACTCCAACCCTTCTTCCCCTAGAGTGCACTGGGGTCCTTCGGGTCGAGGGCGATGAAGGGATTGAATCCCAAAACATCCCTGAGGCCATCCCTCTACCTTCTGACTCGGATGGGTCAGTGTCTTGGGGAGAAGAGGTAGAAATCCCCTACCCTTGGGATCCATCTGTAGCGCATCCTAACATTTACCATTCAACGTATGAAAAACTTGTAGGTATATTAAACATGAACCTCGAGGGTCTTTTCACCTCCGGTCAGGAGGAGACAGAGAACATCGTGTACCCTAAAATCCCCCCTGAGAAGGGTCCTAAATATTTCTTCCTAGCCCCAACTTTCAACCATCGTCTAAAGCGAGATATTCGTTCCTTTGCTGCCCAATTCCAATTTTCAGAGCCATATGTAGTATTTCGACCCATTAACCTTCAGACCATTCGTTCCCCCCTGACGGATGTGTAGCTGTGTATAACTTTCCATGGTCAGGGGGCTTAGATTTCCATTACACAATTTTGTTGTATAGCTTCTTTGTGAATATAACTTATCCTTAGCTTCATTAGTGCCTAACTCTTGGGCCTCGATCAATTCTTTTATTGGCATATGTACAATGCTTAGGATTACCCCAACCCTTCGCCTATGGCGGAATTTGGCTAAATTAGTAGAGAGCCGTAGTGTTTATCATGGGAAGGGTTGGTTAGCTTTCAGGTTAGAAAGGGCTATAGATTTGTAAATAATGTGCCCACCAACCAGGAAGGATTTAGGCACGAATTCTTCTTTGTTTTTAATAGCGAGGGGTGGAAAATCCCTAGGGTGGTGGAAGATGAACTAAACTTCCACCTAAACCGCCAAGTTCCAAAGATGTCCGCTGAGGAAGCAGTGGTGGCCATCTACTGCAAGCTCGAAGCAAAAGAGGAAAAGGGGAAGACAGTGATGGTCCCCTTTAACTGGCTTCCCAGCACGGATGACTTAAAGCAAGACTTTTTCTTGTCTGCTATGGGGCTAAACCCAGCATATCCTGAGGGTAGGGGCTCTTATCTATGAAGTCCTAACTTAATATTTTGACCCTTCATGATATTCTAACTTATTTGCTCTTTTTATTACAGGGTTAGCTCGAGACAAATTAGATCCAAAGATGGCCTACCTCATGACTGCAGCTGTAACGACCCGACTTTTATAGGCTGTCGATTTACGAAGGAAATCGACATTTGGATCATTACCAAAACATTTATTAACAAATATTATTAATATCAAGGTTCATTATTCCATTATTTAGCTAATAATAAAATAAATAGTCTCAAAATCCTTAAATGAATCCAAAATACAACTCAGATTGTCTTTCCCAACAGGCTGGGCAGAACTAAATAATAAAGAAAATAAATGACATAAGATAGACTTCGGGTTCTCTCTATAAAACTTAACCAAGCACACAACCCGAACCAAACATAAGTCCACTTATGCGTCAGCATCATCACCTGAAATGGGGGGGTCCACCGTCAGTGGCGAGTAACTAGGCTGTCCCGCTTAAATGAGGGACCATTAACCATATAATATCATAGAATTATTCCGAGAAAAACATACAAAAATACATGGAAATACGTATAAAAATTCATACAAAATACGTATAAAAATACATACGAAATACGTATAAAAATACATACGAAATACGTACAAAAATACATACAAAATATGTATAAAAATACATATGAGATACGTACAAAAATACATACAAAATACGTATTAAATACATATAAAAATACATACGAGATACATATAAGCATACGTACGAAATACGAATGGAATACGTATAAAATACGTATACAGTACCTGCAGATATACGTATAGAGATACATAAGTGTACGTATGAATACGTATAGAAATACCTGTAGAATACATATAGGGATACATATACATATACATATATTCGTACTTAAATACATACATAGATATATTCTTAAGGACTTACTCATTACATACTTATCAGATGTACGCAGTGGAAAACTTAACTTAACATACTTATACAATACGTAGATTTATATACATAAATACATTGTCATATACATATTCATAACCTGTAAATTACTTATCCTTCATATTGTAATTATCTTAAGCCTTTCTTTTAACCATCTTCTTAACTTTATGGACCGGTCATTATAGCTCATAAGGATGCTCGTGTACATCCCAACTTTCCTAAAACGCGCCGGGAAGAACCCGTGTATTCTACCCGTAGCTCTCCTTTGCAAGAACTAAGCCTAAGCTATAGCCATAACTCCTAAATAGTAGCCCGTGTACTACTACTTAGACGACTACGCATCTTAAGATCCAGAATTGCCCAGAGACCGCAGTAGGGCAGTGGCTTCGACTTAACCTAATCTGGTGACCCGTGTATCACCAAACAGGCGTCCGTTTCTTATCTTATCTTATCGACATGGCCATCGTGAGACCAATACTTATTATCATCTTATAACTTTATCCTTATTATTATATTATTCCTTCCCTTCATATTGCAACTTATCTTATTAGTTCCTTTTAATTCCTTTAATTATATTAATTCCTAAAATTACAATCTAAATTATTATAAGCCAAAAATTAAACTAAATTGATCATTCTCATAATAAAATCATTCGAAATCTTTTTAATAACAAAGTAATAATTAAATTAATTCATCAATTAATCATATAAACAATTAAATAAATCATTTAAATTAACATTTAATCATATAAATCAGGGATCATCAACAAGATTACTTAAAACATGATAAAAATCCTATTTTTTTATTGGAGTCACTCGACATACATATATATACATACCAAAATTTATACATTAATTTATTTAAATATAATTATTAATTATAAATCATGTAAACTTAATAACAAGAAATAAAATCATGCTCTAAACATTAAATCATCAAATTCAAACCATAACAAGATTAAAATCAATACTTTACTATACATGATTTACACGGCCTTCATGGGACAAATATACTATCAAGAATAATTTCAAGAATTATCATGCTTATATATTAAAGATTAATTAAAGACTACTAATAATAATTCAAGAATGAACAAGATTCAATCATAAAAATCAGATTTTTAACTCCCTTCACTTCTTTATGTCACTCGATTTTTTTATAATATGCACAAAATATTAACTTTAATTTAAGGCTTCAATTAAACAATTAAATAAACAAGATTATAAATTTTATTCAAGAAAATATCATAAAATTATCATCAAAATTATGTTATGCTACACGACATAGGTTCGAACTTCCAAGAACAAGATTCAACAATTATCATGCAATTATACAATGTAAACATGTAATTAAAGAAATTATTTTATGCATAGAATTAACTAAAACACTTAAAGATTCATAAAGATTATATAAAATATCGAGAAAATAACATAAACTTTTTATATAACATGGTTCGAAATTCCTAGCCTATCATGATACTAATTCTATTAATTTTTCCTAGTTTAATCCTAATTAATTATATGGGAAACTTCTACCAGATTTTAAAAGAGATAGACTAATTACCTGGATTAGGAAGAAAATCAAGAAAATATCTTGGCTATGGTTCGAGTACTACACGACCAGCTAGGGTTCTTTGAGAGTTCCTTTGAGAGTTTAGAGTTGTATTGCAATTAGGTAAAAAGGTTATGAGTGTTGTTCCTATTTAATTATAAGGAACAAAAGAAATAAATTAAATGAATAAAAAGAAATAGGGTGACCGTGTGATAGGAGGAATAGTAGGGGAGGTTGAGCAAATTTTGGGGAGACTAGATATGAGGTTAATTAAAAATAGGGTTTTTAGGAAAGGGTCACAATTAATAGAATTAGTAAACAAGAGAAATAAATAAATTAAAGGAAATAAATAAGGGAGGCCGTGTATGAGGAACAACAATATGGGGTTTTGGCCTCCTAAAATTTAGTAGTAGAAATAGGAATCAAGATAGGGTTTCTTTAGGCTTAGTCAAAATAGATAAGGGCTTTTAATAATATTGATTAAAACAATAGAAATAAATTAATTAAAGGAAGACAAAGGGGACCGTGAAGGGTATGAGTAATAGGGGGTTGTCACCTCCTAAAATTTAGTAGCAATAATAGGAAACAAGGTTAGGATCAATAGACTTAGTAAAAAATAGTTAAGGGTTTATAATAATATAGGTTACAAGAAATTAAAGAAATTAATTAGAGGAGAGCATGGAGGGTGGGCCGTGAGGTCTTTTAGGAATAAGGAGTTTAGGGCTCTCCTAAAATCTAGTAAGGGGAATCGGTAAACAAAGATTAGTTTATAGGATTAGTGAATAAAAATAGATATAGGTTAGTATTTTATTAAAGATAATATAAAACAATTAAATGAAGAAGAAGGATAGGGTCGTGGGGTATGGAAAGGATAAGAAGAATTGGGCTCGGGTTTTAGCATGACAAGGTGATAAGGTTTGGGCAATTACAAAATAATTAGACTGCTACAATAAAATTAATAATTAATTAAATAATAATCAATTAAATAGTCAATTAATTATATATTTAATTAATTATGAAAAATTTAAAATATCCCGAAATTTCGGGGTATTACAGTCACCCCTCCTATCAAGGCTCTTGCTGTAAAAGGCAAGATCGATTCAAAGGAAGAACCAATTCCTAATCCCCCTGAGGTAATTATTGACCTTGATGGTATTTTATGTTGCCCCCTTCCTTTGACTCGATGATGTCTTAACATGTTGGTTACCTCGATACGATCCTAAGCATAAGAATAAACCCTCGACCAACGGGGTTCCTCGAATCAAGAGGGCTAGGGAGAACAATCCTTTTGCCGAAGAGCCAAAGGATAAAAAGAAAAAGCAAAAGGCGGTGGAGGTGCCTTCGTCGACTCCGCCTGAAGAGGGCATTTTTCAAAAAGCTGCAGCCACAGAGGCTGCCCTTGTTGCTGCTGGGAAGGTTATTAGGCCTTCCTCTTGGAAAGAGGTTCCAGCTGGGGGCGATAGATATTTCAAGGCGCTGACCTAGAAGGAGCGCAACCGTCGCCTCCACGGGGCGTTCAGGGTCATATACTCCCCTTCTGATGAAGAGTACATCATGGGGGGTGATGGAGAAGAGGTCTTTAATGAGCTCCACAACTCCTGGCTGGATGTGAGAACCTATGCACCTGTTCAAATTCTTCCATTTTGTATCTCTTTGTTACTAACTTTTTATTTGTGCAGATTTCTATCCGGATGCATGTTGCATCCAAGTATATGCTGACCAATAAAGGTAAGGGCTTGTCCCTTGCTGATGCTGAAAAGGCCAAGGCTGACTTGGCTGAAGAAAAAAATGGACATGCATCCACCAAGAAATCATTGGAGGCTGCTAACTCCAAAGTGATTTCTTTGGAGAGTGAGTTGGAAACTGTCAAGGCTGATCTTGCCACTGCCAATGCCTCCATTACAGACCTGGAGCAGAAGGTGGCAAATGACATCTCCCAGCGCGACTCAGTCAACCGCGCTAAAAACAAAGCCCTCGATGACTTATCGAAGGCTAAGAAGAGCTTGAAAAAAGCTCAAAAGGCCAGGGACCAAGCTCTGGATGAAATGAAGAATGAGGAGGAAGCCATCGTCAACAAGTGGCTAGATTCTGAGGCTGGGGAGAGGTACAAGTCAGGCCTTCACCTGAGTAGTGCTGCTGAGGGCGCTGGCATTTTTATTGCTGATACCCTTGGCTGGGCCAGGAAGGTTTTGGAGGAGCTTCACCCAGGGGAATGGGCTTCCTTTGAATCCAGGTACCAAGCATTGGAACTGGAGGAAGAGGCTCAGGGGCAGGAGGTTGTTCCTGAGGAAAAAGAGCCTAAGGAAAAGGCTGCCCCTCTCCAGGGTGAACAAGAGACCAACTTTCTCTCTTCTAGCTCGAGTGAGGGAGGTGACCTCGATGGAGTTGGCAAGAGTGGTGGGCAAGGCAACCAGCAGAAACAACAGCAGCAGCAACAACAAAGGGATCCTGATCAGCTCTTAGATGAGCTGAACATTTGTATAGATTAGGTTTCCTGTACTTAGTTTTTTTATCATTTGGATTCCTAAGATAAGAGCTTCGTGCTTTGCCTCATTGTTTGATGCCACAAAACTGAATTTGATGGCATATTCCAGTCGATCCCCATTATCAGTCTTGATTAATATTCCTGCTTCTCCTCCACTCTAAGTAGAAGGTCCATTGATAGACAACTCCCAAACCTTAGAACTGTCTTGATTAGAAGGGCTTGGCCTGTTGGTGCATTCCACAATGAAGTCAGCCAGTGCTTGAGCTTTGATGGCTCGACGGGGTTCATATTCTAACCCAAAGTCAGATAGCTGGTTTGCCCATTCAGTGATGCGATTCGAATGATTCTTCCCCTCGATGATCTTCCTTATTGGTTGTCCGGTCAGGACCCTTATTGGGTGAGCTTGAAAATATGGTCTTAATTTTCAACTAGCCATGACTAAGGCAAAGATCATCTTCTCAGTCTCTGTATACCTAGACTCTGCCCCTAGAAACGCATGACTGATGAAGTAAACCGCTTGTTGCTGCTTATCTCTCTTAGCTACTAGTACTGCACTTAAAGCATACTCAGATATTGCTAAGTAGATGTACAATGTCTCCCCTGGTAAGGGTGAAACAAGCTTTGGGATACCGGCAAGGTACTCCTTTAACTGTATGAATGCCTTCTCAGCTTCCTCGTCCCACTTGAATGTGGCTCGCTTCAACACCTAAAAGAAGGCGAGGCTCTTGTCTGCTGACCGTGATAAGAAACGGCCCAATGCAGCCATGCACCCTGTTAGTCGTTGCACCTCCTTAACAGTCCTTGGAGATTGCATGTTGATGACGGCTTGAATTTTATCAGGGTTTGCCTCGATGCCCCTCTCATGGACCAAGAAACAAAGACATTTGCCCCCCTTAACTCCAAAAACACACTTCTTGGGGTTGAGGTTCATAACAAACTTCCTCAGTGTTGATAAGGTTTCCCTTACATCCTTTGGATGATCTCCTGCTTGTTTGCTTTTGATTATCATGTCAACATAAACCTCAACATTGCGACCAATCTTCTTGGCAAAGATTGTGTTCACTAGCTTTTGATAATTTGCCCCAGCGTTCTTGAGTCCAAAAGGCATGACTCGATAGCAGTAAACCCCCTGGTTGGTGATGAAGGCAGTATGTGCCCGATCTTTTTCATCCATTGGAATCTGATGGTAGCTGATCGGGGCTTAGGGGTCGTTAGTTCCTAATCCGGTCAAAAATAATTACCCTAGGCTAACCTAACAAATAGTATAGGAAAGTAAGGGGTCGAACCACAAGAAACTAGCGGATTACTTAGTCAAGTTATTGAGTGAAAAGGGGGTTTTTAATAAAGAGGAAAGGTGATTAAACTACTTTAACAAACTAAATCTAATTAAATAAATTAAATTAAAACCAAGTAAAATCAACGATTAAAGGCACTAGGGAAAAGGGGGAAAACATGATATTCCAAAAATCAAGCACGGAGCAACGACATAGCAAGCATAAAATCAATTGTTTCAAGCAAGGAGATTAGTTAATGCAAGTGGGCTTAGATTTCTCAGCCGACCCACTTACATAACATCTCAATCTAGACCAAACCAAACACCATGGATCGAATCGCTCGGTAGACTAGATCTCTCATTCTCTACCTCGCTCACAATCCGGTTCGAAATACCCTAGACCTTTTCTAACATATTGTCTCTAACCTCATGCTTAGATTTCTCAACCACACTTGGTTAGTCCAATATTCTATCCTAGAAGTTGGCCAAACTCCTAATCTAGAATTTTAATCCATGTTAGAAAACAAGCATCAACAAATAATTTCACACCAAACCAACAATTACTCCATGTTCAATAATCAAAATACCATCATTTTCCCCCTCCCCTAGCTAGAAATATAGCCTAGGAGAGGGATGTTCATACTAACAAAAGCCATAAATAAAGCAAACATAATAGAAGAAGTAGAGAAACTAATAGACATGGAAGATAACAACTAGACTTGCAAATACTAATTCAAAGATTTAAACTTAAAATCTCAAAAACAATGAATAAGAAACTATAGCTAATGATAAATAATAACTCAACAAATAATGACATACAAATGATGAACAAATAACAAAGAAAGAAAGATTGAGAGTTTTTACCAAACTAGAAGATTGAATAAATAGATTGATTGCAAATGGAGAAGAGATTGTTGAAGATTACAAACTAAAAGTATCAAAACTCTAGTGTTTCTCTCTCTAAAATATCTGAAAAATGTGCTAAGTGTAATGAAAATTTTCGTCCCCTTAACCTAGAAGAGTTGGGGTATTTATATATTACATGAGGGAGAAGGGGAATATTCAGAATAAATGAGCCGTTGCAGGTGGGAGCGGACGCTCTGAGGAAGGGGAGCGGACGCTCCATTCATGGCGAGCGGACGCTCCATGTATGGGAAGCGGACGCTCCATGGGTTGGAGCGGACGCTCCATGCATGGCGAGCGGACGCTCCATGGGTTGGAGCGGACGCTCCATGCATGGAGAGCGGACGCTCCATGCATGGAGAGCGGACGCTCCATGCATGGAGAGCGGACGCTCCATGCATGGAGAGCGGACGCTCCATGGGTTGGAGCGGACGCTCTGACCTTTGCTAGCAGCCACTGGACTTTGTGATCTAGGCCGAGCGGACGCTCTGAGGGGGTGGAGCGGACGCTCGGCGTTGGTGTTGCCATTTCATTCCACTTCAAGCTTTGAACTTTCACTCCCGGGCTCGGGCTTCGCACACAAGGCTCCGAATGCTTTGGCGTGGACCTGAAACATCTCATGCAAAATATCAAAGCATTTGTATTCCCATTTTCTCTCAAAAATGCATAGAAAATACCCAAAAAATGAAACGAGACCCAAAACTTGGTAACATGAAACGAGCGGAGGAAAAACCAATTAAAAATGCACAAATATGGGCAAAACAAAGAATAAAAAAGGATGAAAAATGACCTATAAGATGGTGCACAAATGCACTGATCAAAATCCCCCCAACTAAGCTTTTGCTCGCCCTCGAGCGAAGTCAAATTGATTCCCGAACCACAAGATAACAACACCAAGTAATGGAAAATAACAACCTAATCAAACACACCATATTTACTCTAACTCACTGTCGTAGGAATGACGGTCATTTTTAGCGTAAATGAGAAGCCCTTTAAACCTCCAAGTCCCTTAGGAGGGCGAGTGAGCTCTCGCGAGGGTTTTCGAGCAAAGATTAACCCACAACTGAAAAGGGAGCCAAAGAAAGAAAGAGAAGAAAATAAAATTATGACTTCCATGCCCAAGGTCACTCCTCATCAATATGGTTCACATATCCCCAAAATCTCTCAAATGACTTCCAAGGTGAGCAATTCCACAAGAGGTGTGCTCGTAAATGAATGGGCCAGAAGGGGCTAGCAAGAAGTGTTTAAGGAGTGTCCTCGATAAACAAAGCAAACCTCATCTCGCACACAACCATTGCTCTCTTTGGTAGTCTTTTCACTTATCCCCTAACGATCTACATGTTTGGCAAAACGTTCTCTCCCTAAAGTTCACATCGACATTCTTAGATTAAGTTGCGTAGTAGGGAGTATGCAAAGGACTTGTGGCTTGGCCACTTATTGAGGTTTGTTTTTTTTTTTTTTTTTTTTGATTGAATAGGCTACTAGCCTTGTGGACATTGCCACTTATTGGACTCGATAAAATGTGCTTAGCACTTATTGACTTGATAGACATGTGGTGAAACCACTTATTGACTCGATAAGCATGCATGTTAGCTATTACACGAACTTGCTAGGAGAATCTTTGTGAACTTTAGAGATTGATTCTTTTTCCTCACTTATTTTCATTGGGACATAAGCTACTCATTTTTCGCTAAGAACAAGGCGTGGGATATAACCCGAACTTGTGTTTACACCAAATTTGGAAATGCCCCCCTACTCATATCTCATCACAGGAGGTCATTCCAAAAGCAAGGAAACCAATGATTACAAAATAAACGAAAATCTTTTTGTATTTTTTTTCCTTTCCTTTTCTTTCTTTTTATATATATATATATATTTTTTTTTTATTTTTTTTTATATATTTTTTTTCTTCTTTTTTTTTTTTTTTTTACCAAGCTTAAAATAAAAAAAAATAAAAATAAAAAAAAGGACAAATAAAAAATAATAGAAAATTAAGAAAATAAATCAAAAATCCAACTATATACATGAACTCCACATAATGATGCATCATGGAAAATAGTCTAAAGCATGCCAATATCACAATCAAACCGCACAAAAAGGGGGAATATCTCAACCCCGGCAGCTAATCCTAATACCAAACATGCTTTGCATCTACCTATTCTTCTAATCAAATGCTAAAAAGGAGGGGTAAGGGAAAGGTCTCACCAAAGTGGTGCCGGAACTACACGGAATGGCCATCGTGCATCTCCAAAATTATAGCTCAAACCGGTACAAAGAACCTGTAAAACTACATCCAAACTATTTCTCCAAAACAATGATTAGACAAGAATAAGATCCTATCCAAAAATTTATCATTATAGAAAATAGAAGAATTAAAAATAAAATAAAAAATAAAAAATAATAAAATAAAAAAAAAGTTACCGATACATCATCAAGAGAGAGAGAAAATATTACAAGTACTAAGGGGATTACCACCATATGCCCCCTCAAACTTCCTCGTTCTTTGCCCCATATGATCGGAAAAATTATAGTGCAGCCCCCCCAACTAGACAGGAGCACCGTCTCGGTGCAAAGAGGGAAGGCGGGGCAAAGAACGCGGAAGCTAGTCTTCGAGACCGGGGTCGGACTCGGGAGTGTCATCCCTGAATACCACTCTCTCAATCGGATGGGGGTGAGACCAGTGGTAAGCAAGGGGATGACCAGAGGGAGGGCCATGGGGCTCCCACCCGCCATGGTAGTAGGGTGGGAAAGTATAACCTGGGGGGGAGAGGAAGGCAGGGTCTCCACGGGGGTCACAACCGCCTGGGACGGTGTAATCAAACCCGGGGTGTAGAGGGAAGTCGTCGGGGAGGGGGCGAGTGGATGATCCCGGACCACGCCAATATGGGTAAGTATACCCACTCCCATCCCAATTAGGGACGGGTCCCTCTTGGGGAGGGTGGTGAGGGTAGTTCACCGGGGGCATAAAGTATCCCATGTTGACCTGGTGGTCATACATCTGTGCAACGAAGGGGTGGGGGGGTGGGATGTCGTCCACAGGTGTATGAGGCGGTATCATCCTCTCAAAATTACTCATGCGCTCGGAGATGTCTCCGAGGATCTTACCGAATTCATTAAAATTAAACGCATTTACCTCAGGGCCCCTGTGATGAGAAGGGGTCACCTCGTCCTCGTGCATGACTTCTTGGGCCCCCGAAGGCCCGGCGGCTTCCTTCCCTTTGCGTCGCCTCTCTCCCGTTGCCCTGGCCTCCTCGGCCGCCTTTCTTACTTGTTCTTGTTTTTTCTCTGCTCTCTCTCTCGCTTGTTTCTCTCGGCCGCTCATATCACTTCGCTGCAAGGGGCGTAAGGGGAGCGCCCACCTATTCTCGACATCAACTGGAGGGCGGGTGACGAAGGTGCATGGTAGGTAGCACCACGCCACCTCCTTCACCTTCCATACGAAGTTCTTCCCTCTCTTGCCGGCCTTAGAGAGGTGACGAGCGACAGTCAAGCGATCCGCATCTAGACGAGCCTTCTTCTCCAAAGGCTCCATCCCAAGTAGTTCCGCTTGAAACCTCAACTTATAGGCTAGCCAAATCACCAAGCCTCCGAAGGTGATGGTCCCCGAGTTCCGAACCGCCTCTACCTTCCGTGCTAAGAGGTAGCCAAGGTTAGGCTTCCTCTCTTTCTCGTCGGTGGTGAAGTGCTTGGGGCCCTCGGCCGCCCACCAAAGCATGTAAAGCTCGGATGTGGAGACCTTGCCAAGCTCCCCCCTAGAGAAGAAGAAGTAGACCAGAAGCCTCTGGAAGTAACGGAGAGCCGGGTGCAGAATGTCGGTTGAATTGGCTCGGTTTGATTGGTAGTCTTCGTCCCCCTCTGTGATGTCGAGCCACCAATCATTGATATAAAAAATTTGGCCTGGTTCCCCATCCTCATCCACTTCTAAGTCGGGTAAATCCTCCCCTGTGTAGTCGAAGCTCCGTGCTTCCGGGTCAAATCCGAAGAAACCGTTGAACTCCTCCAAGGTGAAGGAGTGGTCCTTGTTGCATAGTCGGAAATTGACACGGAAGCGACCGTCTTCCCCTTCAATGGGGTTCAGGGAGAATGACGCGATAAATTCCGCGGTCAAGGTTTTGTAGGAGAGAGGAGGTTGAGTGGGGTTTTTCTCTTGTTACCTCTATTTGCATATACCCACTCGTTAGGGATCTCCTCTTCCATAATGCCCTCTATTCCTAAGAACCTCGCAAACTTGCGTATATCTTTGTCGATACCCATATCCTGGCAAGTCGCTTGGTCGTAGAACATGGTGGGCTTCATGTCCCGAGTCAAAAGTTTCTCATAGGCCCGTTGGTGTTTGCTCTCCCCAAATCGAGGAGTGTAGGCCCTGGGGTGCACCCCTTGGCTAGAGGATTGCCCCTCTTGGTTAGGCCTACTTTGGCTTGGGGATCGCCTTGAGCGCTTCCTTGAGTTAAACATTGTACCTATGAACAGGAGAGAGAAAATCAGCAATTTTGGATTGATGGTTGGGAACTCAAAAATTAATCCGAAAAACAAACATTCCCCAATTTATGCCTCCAAATAAAAATAAAATAAAATAGAATAAAATAAAGTAAAATAAAATAAAATAAAATAAATAAACAAAAACAAATGCCAACGAAAACAAAAATAAACAAACAACCCACGTGAGTTAAACTCACAATCCACCAAAACAAAATAGACCAAAACAACTAGCTAAACTAATGCCGATACTATGCTTGGAGGATATAATACAATGGCTCCTACTCACAAAATTCAACAAACAACTCCCTTGCTCACAAATTCAAATTAACATGCTTAATTCCCAAAATGATAAGTCATACACAAGAAAAATGCTCAAACACTATACTTAGGCTAAGAACAAATTTCATGGTCAACCACAATTTACCAAGAGAAATTAAACATGAGCCAAGACAATGGCATGGGGCAAAAATTTGGGGGTTTCGTGGCCGAAAATAGGGTCCAAACTCAAAAATTCAATTGCTAGATTCAAGCACCCAAAGCAAGATTTCTACAAATAAATGCTCAAAAACATCAAAGAACTTGAATCTAGCAACCTATAATCATCAAAATCATAAGGCAAGAACATATTCAAACACAAACTTACGTGCTTGATTCAAACACTCATCAACATAAATCATGAACAAGCTTGACAGAAATTGCAAAATTGAACATGAAAAGCATACATAACCTTGAATTAAGCATAAATAAGGAGTTTGGAAGCATGACCAAATGGATTTGGGCAAAAAGATTGAAACCCTAGGTGAGAGAAATGCGAGAAACGACCCCTAAAACAGCCTACCCGTGCGAAAAATAGTGAGGAGAGAGAGTGGCTTGAGTTTTTGGTGAGATTGATGGGGTTATGAGAGGGGAGAGTAAGAGAATGGTTGTGTTGAGAAGATGAAGTGAACAATGATTATTTCGACCCCCCCATTCAGTTTTAATTAGAATTTTTTATTTTTTATTTTTTTTGAAGACGCGGAGAGGACGCTCGCTAAAGAGGGGCGAGAGGCAGTGAGCAAGCTGGTAGCCACGAGCGGACGCTCTAGACCAGGAGCGGACGCTCGCTGGTAAACGGAGCGGACGCTCGCTCTGGCCAGAGCGGACGCTCGCTAAAGAGGGGCGAGAGGCAGTGAGCAAGCTGGTAGCCACGAGCGGACGCTCTGGACCAGGAGCGGACGCTCGCTGGTAGACGGAGCGGACGCTCGCTCCAGCCAGAGCGGACGCTCCATCGCTTCAAGGAACTCTCTGCCTAAATTTATTTATTGAGTGCGGACGCTCCTCACCCCAGAGCGGACGCTCCATCAAATCAAAACAACTCCACTACTATTTTGTTACTCACCAAAAGATTAGCCAATTGTGGGGCAAAAAGGTTAGTCATGGCCATTAATTTGGCCATCCTATGCCTCAAAAAGCCCGGAATTCCACAGAATTTCGAAAAGAAATTGAAAAGGGAGACCTACAATGAGCTCTACCCCCCTCACAAAACGAAATTCCTCTGGGATTTCCATCACTGCCAAGCGAGAAAAGGCAATATCACAAGTACAAAAGCTAAAAACTAAAATTGTTCAAATGACTATTCATAAAAAGGATACACGTGTTGCCTCCCGGAAGCGCTTCTTTAACGTCACTAGCTTGACGCGGGCCCCCCACCACAAAGGCGGAGAGCACGAAGAGTGCTTAGTTTTAAAGTCCCTAAGCATTGGACCATCCATTATAAGTTCTCAATCAAAAGAGGGATCATCCCTCACAACATCCAACCGCAAGCAAGAAGGGTCGGGGATCTCTTCGTTGGAGTAGTACTTCTTTATCCTTTCGCCGTTGACCTTGAACAAATTGTCGCCTTGTTGGAGCTCAAATGACCCATATGGAAAGACCTTGGTGATCGTATAGGGACCGGACCACTTAGATTTGAGCTTCCCGGCTCTCAACTTCAGCCTAGGATTGAAAAGGAGCACTTTGTCACCCACTTGAAAATTACAATCCTTGATCTTCCGATCATGCCACTTCTTTGATTGCTCCTTGTACACTTTGGAACACTCATAGGCTTCATGTCTTAGCTCTTCCAACTCACTTAGCTTGAGGAATCGTGCTTTTCCGGCGGCATCCATATCCATGTTCAAGTGCTTCAAAGCCCACCAAGCTTTGTATTCTAGTTCCACCGGTAAATGACACCCTTTTCCATAAACTAGCCGGTAAGGAGTTGTCCCAATCGGAGTCTTGTAGGCCGTCCGAAGAGCCCAAAGCGTATCATCCAATCTCAATGACCAATCCTTTCGTGTTTGATTCACCATCTTCTCTAAAAGGTTCTTGATTTCTCTATTGGATACCTCGACTTGCCCTTGAGTTTGAGGGTGGTAGGGCAAGCCCACTCTTTGGGTGACTCCATACTTCTTCAAGAGCGCACAAAAGTGATTTTTCGCGAAGTGAGAACCTCCATCGCTTATGATGCATCGAGGTACTCCGAATCTCGGGAATATAACCTTCTTGAGGAGACGGACCACTACCTTGTGGTCATTGGTTGGGGAGGCAATTGCTTCAATCCACTTAGTCACGTAGTCTACCGCCACCAGAATGTAGAGGTTGCCACACGATGATACAAAAGGACCCATGAAGTCGATTCCCCACACGTTGAAAGGCTCAACATGCAAAGTAAAGTTTTGGGGCATCTCATGAAGTTTTGTAATTCCTCCGGTCCTTTGGCATCGGTCACATCTTTGGATGAATGAGTGAGTATCTTTGTGCAATGAAGGCCACCACAACTTGCATTCATGAACCTTGGCCGCCGTCTTATCAACACCACCATGGCCTCCGCTTGGTAAAGAGTGACAATGCTTCAAGACCCCTTCCACCTCGTATTCCGGAACACACCGCCGGAACAACCCATCATTACACTTCTTGTAAAGGTAGGGGTCTTCCCAAAAGTAGCGGCGAGACTCCTTGATCATTCTTTTCTTGCGGTGGGAATCGAAGTCTTGAGGGAAGTCTCCACACACAAGGAAATTCGCCATGTCGGCGAACCATGGGATAGTCTTGGAAACGATTGCTATCAAAGCTTCATCACGAAGCTCATCATCAATAGGTAGCTCTTCCTCTTCATATATGGGGTGATCAAGGGGCAACCGGGAAAGATGATCGGCCACATAGTTTTCACAACCCTTCTTATCCCGAATCTCAAAATCAAATTCTTGGAGGAGAAGTACCCATCGGATGAGGCGGGGCTTAGAATCCTTCTTGGCCCATAGATACTTGATTGCCGTGTGATCGGTGTACACTACCACCTTGTTGCACATCAGATATGATCGAAACTTATCAAAAGCAAAGACAACGGCGAGCATCTCCTTCTCTGTGGTGGTGTAGTTCTTTTGAGCTCCATCTAAAGTTCTACTAGCATAAGCAATCACATGAAGCTTCTTATCTTTGCTTTGCCCTATCACCGCTCCCACTGAAAAGTCACTCGCATCACACATTAGCTCAAAAGGTGAGTCCCAATCCGGGGCTTGCACTATAGGGGCACTAATCAAGGCACTTTTTAAAGTTTCAAAAGCCTTAATGCAAGCATCTCCGAATTCGAACTCCCTATCCTTATGAAGTAAGTCGGTTAAGGGGCGCGCAATAGAAGAGAAATCTTTAATGAACCTACGGTAGAACCCGGCATGCCCGAGGAAGGCCCGGACTCTGGTCACCGTAGTAGGTAGGGGAATCTTCTCTATTGCGGCCACCTTGGCCGGATCTACCTCAATACCCTTTTTCGAGACTTTATGGCCAAGGACTATGCCTTCCTCAACCATAAAGTGGCATTTTTCCCAATTCAAAACAAGATTCGTCTCTTGACAACGCTTCAATACTCGCTCGAGATTAGCTAAACAATTGTCAAGAGATGAACCACAAACACTAAAATCATCCATAAATACTTCAATAGCATCCTCTAGCATGTCGGAGAAGACAGCGGACATGCACCTTTGAAAAGTAGATGGGGCATTGCATAGACCGAAGGGCATTCTCCGGTATGCGAATGTCCTAAATGAGCATGTGAAAGTAGTCTTCTCTTGATCCTCGGGGTGGATCGGGATTTGGAAAAATCCCGAATACCCATCAAGGAAGCAAAAGTAAGATTGTCCTACTAACCTCTCCAACATTTGGTCCATGAAAGGTAAGGGGTAATGATCTTTCTTCGTGGCTTTGTTGAGCCTACGATAGTCAATGCACATCCTCCACCCGGTCACCGTCCGGGTGGAGACATCATTCCCCTTGTCATCCTTGATAATGGTCATACCCCCTTTTTTGGGAACAACATGGACGGGACTTACCCACTTGCTATCGGAGATAGCGTAGATAATCCCCGCCTCACGAAGTTTCAAGACCTCTTTCTTCACCACCTCTTTCATGGTGGGATTCAACCTTCTTTGAGGTTCTATAGAGGAGGTATGGCCATCATCAAGATGGATCCTATGCATGCACAAACTCGGACTAATCCCTTTTAAATCATCAATGCTATACCCGATGACCCCTTGATATTTTTGCAAAAGTTGCTTAAATTTTTCCAAAGAAGGGTCATCAAGGCTAGCATTGACAATAAAAGGGTAACAACAAGCATTATCAATGAAAGCATATTTGAGTGAAGGGGGAAGGGGTTTCAATTCTACCTTGGGAGGAGGCGTGGTCCTCTCCTCATTATCCTCAGTTTGGATCAATGGGAGCTCATCTAATGGTTCATCTTCCACCAGACAAGCTTGGTCAAGAGAGGCTTCAAGTTCCGTAGCCTCCTTGGATTTCTCAACCCCATCTTCTAATTGCATAACTTCCTCAAGAGGATCTTCCCTTCTTCGATGAACCCGTTCACACTCATCAAGCTCACTACTCACAAGATCAACCCGGCAAAGCTTTTCAACCATCGGTTTCTTCATCATCTTAGAGAACTCAAACACCACTCTTTCATCGGCCACTTCACAAGTTATGGTATTATCTCTGCAATTCACTACCGCAGCAAGAGTGTGAAGAGCTTCCCGACCTAGGATGAGAGGTGTGGTCGGGTCCTCTTCGATATCCATGACAACAAAGTCGCATGGGGCAATGAGATTTCCAACCCTTAACGGCACATCCTCGAGCTCTCCACAAGGAACCGTGGTAGATCGATCGGCCATTTGAATAACTTTTCTCGAAGGAATCATCTCATAATCCAAGAGTTTAGCAATGGAGAGGGGCATCAAGCTAACACTTGCCCCTAGCTCGGCTAAAGCTCCTTTGGTACCCAAATCACCTATCATGACCGGTAGAGTGTAGCTTCCCGGATCCCTTAGCTTGGGCGGCATCTTCCGTTGCAAGATCGCACTCACTTGAGATGGTAGAGTGACCATCTCATCAATTTGTTTCCTCTTGTTAGAAAGAAGTTCTTTGAGGAACTTCGCATATGTTGGCATCTCTTTGATTGCTTCAAGAAAGGGGATGTTAAGAGTGAGTCCCTTCATGCATTCCATGAACTTGTGATACTTTGCATTGAGTCTCCTCTCCACAAGCCTCTCCGGATATGGAGGCTTTGGAGCATACTAGGCGAATTCCGGTGGTGTGGTTGAAGTAGCATCTTCCAAACTTGCTTTTCTCCCCCTATCCCTTTTCTTTCTTTTGTCACCCCCCAAATCTTGCCCATCATCGCCACCCTTAGCATTTGAATTCTCCACCATGACCTCCTCTTCTACCACCTTGTCTTCTTCACTTTGGGGTGCCTCCTCATTAATTTGTTGCTCCTCGGTAGACCCATCATAGACTGTTCCCGATCTTAAATGGATGTCATTCACGGAGTGAGAAGCGGGGTTGGCCGAAGGTTGTCCCGGTAGCTTGTCATTTGAAAGTTGGGCCACTTTGTCGGCCAATTGGGCAATTTGGGTGTCGGTCATTTTTTGGTGGGAAGTGATTTCTTTGATTTGGGTGCTTTGTTGAGCTAACTCCTTTTGGAATCCACTCATCTCTCTTTGGAGGTTTTTGAATTGGTCTAAGATGAGTTGGGTGTCTTGAGTTGGGGTATGGTGAGGCATAGAAGGGTTAGGGAATGGAGGATTGGGATGATTTTGTGTAGGGTTGAAGTTTTGGTTGAAAGGTGGCTTGTTGAAAGGTTGCCGGTTTGGATGATTTGGGTGGTTGTAGTACCCTCCTTGATTGGGGTTGTTGTTGGTGTAGTTGGATTGCCCACCTTGTTCATAAGGCCTTTGGTTACTTCTGACATTGTCTCGGAAATCTCTCTGATTGTATTGATAGCCCATAGCCGCCACTTGTTCCGGATGGAAATCCCTACCACCACAATAACTAGCATCATGGTTTGTACCGCCGCAGTGTTCACAAGAGAAGACCGGAGCCTTGGTGGATGGTGTAGAAGTTGATGCCACTTGAGATTTACCCATCTTTTTGTCAACGATTTGCTCCATGTAAGCCTTCAATTGTTCGGGGTCAAGCTCATACTTCCCCGGCTTCTTGGTTGTTGCGCTTGATTGACCTCCCCATGCACAATCTCGCACCACTTCTTCAATCTTATCTTCTAGCTCAGCTTGGGGAACTTTAGAGATTTGGCCTCCACAAACGGCATTAAGATGTGACTTGGGGATAGGATCCAACCCATCATAGAAAGTCCGGATGAGTTGGTTCTTAGAATATTCATGATTGGGGCAAGCTCGAACATACTCATTGAACCTTTCCCATGCCTCACTTAGTGACTCCCCATCCTCTTGTTGGAACGTAGCAATCTTTCTTCTTTTTTCGGCGGTCTTTTCTTCGGAGATAAACTTTTTGAGAAACGCCGAGGCCACTTCACTCCAAGTAGTCAATGATCGTGGCTTAAGATTCTTAAGCCATCTATAGGCACGCCCGGAGAGAGAGTGACGGAAAAGGTGCATCCGGATGTAGTCTTGAGTCACTTGGTTGGTTTGAACCATGGCACAAAGCTCCAAGAATCGGTTGAGATGCTCAATAGGGTCTTCATGTGCCATCCCCGTGAATTGATTTTGCAGGACCATGTTGGTGTAGTGGGGATGTATGGTGAAATTAGTGTTGGTTGTGGGAAGGAGTAGTCCGCTTGTAAGCTCATAGTTGTCCGGAGCCCCAAAGTCTCGGAACAACGGGCCGGAATTTTCATCACCCATGCTTTCTGTTGATGTGCTTGATGTGTCAGGATGGTTTTCCCCAAACTCACCTAACTCTCGATACAAATTACGAACCCCACGCAAAGTACGGTTGATATCAAGGTTAAGAGAGTATTCGGGAGGCCCTTGGGACCGCCTTTGCATTCAACACTTGCATCAAACACAACTAAGCAAGGCGTTAGCAATTGACAAACTAACCACAAATAATAACACTAATTTAATGATAGAGAAAATAAGCAAAGAAAATAAAGTGCAAAAATAAAATAAAATAAATCAAACAATAACGAACTAAATAACACCGTAGTTCCCCGGCAACGGCGCCAAAATTTGATCGGGGCTTAGGGGTTGTTAGTTCCTAATCCGGTCAAAAATAATTACCCTAGGCTAACCTAACAAATAGTATAGTAAAGTAAGGGGTCGAACCACAAGAAACTAGCGGATTACTTAGTCAAGTTATTGAGTGAAAAGGGGGTTTTTAATAAAGAGGAAAGGTGATTAAACTACTTTAACGAACTAAATCTAATTAAATAAATTAAATTAAAACCAAGTAAAATCAACGATTAAAGGCACTAGGGAAAAGGGGGAAAACATGATATTCCAAAAATCAAGCACGGAGCAACGACATAGCAAGCATAAAATCAATTGTTTCAAGCAAGGAGATTAGTTAATGCAAGTGGGCTTAGATTTCTCAGCCGACCCACTTACATAACATTTCAATCTAGACCAAACCAAACACCATGGATCGAATCGCTCGGTAGACTAGATCTCTCATTCTCTACCTCACTCACAATCCGGTTCGAAATACCCTAGACCTTTTCTAACATATTGTCTCTAACCTCATGCTTAGATTTCTCAACCACACTTGGTTAGTCCAATATTCTATCCTAGAAGTTGGCCAAACTCCTAATCTAGCATTTTAATCCATGTTAGAAAACAAGCATCAACAAATAATTTCACACCAAACTAACAATTACTCCATGTTCAATAATCAAAATACCATCATTTTCCCCCTCCCCTAGCTAGAAATCTAGCCTAGGAGAGGGATGTTCATACTAACAAAAGCCATAAATAAAGAAAACATAATAGAAGAAGTAGAGAAACTAATAGACATGGAAGATAACAACTAGACTTGCAAATACTAATTCAAAGATTTAAACTTAAAATCTCAAAAACAATGAATAAGAAACTATAGCTAATGATAAATAATAACTCAACAAATAATGACATACAAATGATGAACAAATAACAAAGAAAGAAAGATTGAGAGTTGTTACCAAACTAGGAGATTGAATAAATAGATTGATTGCAAATGGAGAAGAGATTGTTGAAGATTACAAACTAAAAGTATCAAAACTCTAGTGTTTCTCTCTCTAAAATATCTGAAAAATGTGCTAAGTGTAATGAAAATTTTCGTCCCCTTAACCTAGAAGAGTTGGGGTATTTATATATTACATGAGGGAGAAGGGGAATATTCAGAATAAATGAGCCGTTGCAGGTGGGAGCGGACGCTCTGAGGAAGGGGAGCGGACGCTCCATTCATGGCGAGCGGACGCTCCATGGGTTGGAGCGGACGCTCCATGTATGGGAAGCGGACGCTCCATGTATGGGAAGCGGACGCTCCATGGGTTGGAGCGGACGCTCCATGCATGGCGAGCGGACGCTCCATGGGTTGGAGCGGACGCTCCATGCATGGAGAGCGGACGCTCTGGCCTTTGCTAGCAGCCACTGGACTTTGTGATCTAGGCCGAGCGGACGCTCTGAGGGGGTGGAGCGGACGCTCGGCGTTGGTGTTGCCATTTCATTCCACTTCAAGCTTTGAACTGTCACTCCCGGGCTCGGGCTTCGCACACAAGGCTCCGAATGCTTTGGCGTGGACCTGAAACATCTTATGCAAAATATCAAAGCATTTGTATTCCCATTTTCTCTCAAAAATGCATAGAAAATACCCAAAAAATGAAACGAGACCCAAAACTTGGTAACATGAAACGAGCGGAGGAAAAACCAATTAAAAATGCACAAATATGGGCAAAACAAAGAATAAAAAAGGATGAAAAATGACCTATAAGATGGTGCACAAATGCACTGATCAGTAGCCAGCATTGGCATCCATGAAGCTGAACATTGCATGTCCGGCAGTAGAATCAACCAAACTATCTATCTTCGGGTGAGGATAGTCATCCTTGGGGCAGGCCTTATTCAGATCAGTAAAATCTACACACATTCTCCATGTTCCGTTAGGCTTTTTGACCAAAACAACGTTGGCTAGCCAATCAGTGTATTGGCACTCCTTGATAAACCCATGCTCTAGCAGCTTCTTTACCTCAGCCGCAGCGGCCTTGTTTCTTTCCTCACTCTGTCTTCGCAATTTTTTCTTGACGCCTTTGAACCCTTCACGAATGTTGAGCTCGTGACACATAACCGAAGGATCAATGCCTGACATTTCCGAAACGTCGAAGGCAAAGACATCTCGAAATTCTTTGAGTAGCTTAGTGATTGACTCCTTGAGGGTGGGATCCATGTCAATGCCAATTTTGACTGTGTGCTTAGGATTGTCATCGATGGGGACTTCCTCGTGCCCTTCGATGGGTTTCGGTCGAGCGTAGTGTTTGGCATCCTCATCTAGAAACACAGCCTCAGAAGACTCGACCGGCTCCTTTCTCTTGTCGCCTACCTCGACCTGTGGTGAGGTAGTCTTGATGCTGTTGATGTAGCATTGCTTGGCTGTCCTCTGATCACCGTACAAATTCCCAACTTCCCCTTTATCTGTCTCATACTGCAATAAGAGCTGGTATGTAGAGATGGCAGCCTTTATTTTGTTCAACAAAGGTCTTCCCAAGATGATGTTGTAGGGGAGTTTAATGTCTACGACGATGAATGTGACTGGTAAGTTGCGTCTTTCCCCCTTTTCTCCGAGCCGAACAGGAAGCTTAATGATCCCCAAGGGGAAGACGGGTCGACCCCCAAAGCCAAACAAAGGTTTTTCCAACGGGGTTAGATCGGCTTCGCCGTACTTCAGTTGTCGTAGGCATTCCAACGTCATTACATCAGCTGAACTCCCACTGTCCACAAGTACCCTCTTGACCCTAGAGTTTGCTACTTTTACCTCGACCACGAGGGGGTCGTCGTGAGGAAAGCAGGTAGGTCGAAGAGGAGACTTATTGAATACCATAGTCGGACCTAATGGGGGTGGTTCGATGGCCCCTTCAGCAATCTGAAAAGTTGAGTTCCTGAGATCCCTCTTCAGTGCTTTGTTTGACGGCGCTTCTAGTGAATATCCTCCAGCGATGACGTTGATCAATCCGTCAGTCTCGTTGCTGTTACTACGTTTCTGCTTCTTGGCCCCATTCTCTTTTGACAGATAAGGATTGAGCTTGCCTTGATCCGCCAGCTTATCAAACGCCTTTTTCAACTCCCTGCAATCTTTTGTGGTATGCCCAATCTTTTGGATTCCTTATATTGATCAATGTGCGAACAGGAGTCGGCTTAGGGAGGACTTCTTTGCCCTTGATGTCCAGGATTATCTCCCGTCTGTTAACATTGAACCTAGGATCTTCCCCCCCATCTCGAGTGTCTTTCTTAGAAGTGGATGTCCGGCTAGGACCCCCTCGTTAGGATTCTTTCCTCTTATTATCTTTCTTTTTTTCAGACTTCTCGACGGGGTTATTGATATCCGAGGCCTGGACGTATTTTCGAGCCCTGTCCATCGCGTCGGTATAGGAGGACACTTCGTTTTCCAGCACGGAAAACTTGAACTTTCCCCTCTTTAGCCCTGACATGTATGCGGCATAAGCCACTGAATCTTCCACATTAGGTATTTGCAGTAATTCAGCATTGAAACGCTTGAGATAATCTCCCAAGAGCTCATAAGCCATGAGATGAATGCTTATCTTACGCTGCTTCTTCCCAGCCACAAAGTGGCTAAGGAACATCGCCTCTAATGTTGCAAAACTGATGATCGACCCTGATGGGAGATCAGTGAACCAGGTAAGGGCCAGACCCTTGAGAGTAGTAGGGAAGTACCTACACCAGCTTGCCTCACAGCTTGTTTGCACTGCCATTTGGGCTTTGTAGGCAACCATATGATCAGCGGGATCAGTCGCCCCGGAAAAAGGTTCGATGGTGGGGGCCTTTACTTTCCTTGCGTCGGTGGTGTACAGAAGCCTCTGGCTGAATGGAGTTTTGAAGATGACCTCCCCTGTTAGTCGCTCTGGCTCGACTACTGGAGAGCATCTTCTGTTGTCATCCCGGTTAGGGACAGCCACTGGGGAACGACGTACGCCTTCCCCCAGGTTTGGGATGGCAGCGAACCTCTGATTCCTAGCAGTAGTGTGGTGAGATCTCTCTGGTGATCTCCTTGGATGGCCTTGAGTCTCCTGTCTTGTGACCTCCCTGACATTTGAGGCCGTTCGTGCCCGACGCGACTCGATGACATTTCGAGCGTCATCTCGTCTAGAATTGATGATTTCTCGAGCGTCCCTAGGCTGAGAGCATCTTTGTGAACGTGCCCCTGTTGCCCGACTAGGGTTGGGGCCCCTTGATGGACCTGCAGCCTGGGATGGAGGCCTTTGTTGCCCAATCATAGCGGATATGCTATCTCTCAGCTCCTGTAGGCTCTGTTGGAACTTGTTGTTCATTGCTGTCACGATGTCTTCGAAGTCCTTACGCGAGACCATCTGTTCTTCGCGACGGCGACGATCACTCGCCCTATTGGACGAATTGTCGTCAGTGACATGTGCTCCTCGCCGGTTAGGCGATTCATGGAGATTTTCTTCTGGCAGATTAGATCGAGTCGCCTTTGCCCTGGTATTTGCCATGTCTTTTGTTCTGTCCCCACAGATGACGTCAATCTGTTCCTATTCTGGAACTTCTGTTGAATGGTCAACGATCTTTGGTGTGATTGATGCGGACTCCGTACACTTCTCGTTAGGGTTTTGACCTGCAAAACAGTCAAAGGTTGCTAACCCGAGGGGTGGAACCCGGAAACGCCCCTCCGATACTTAAGTTAGATATCGGGAGTAAGGAGTCAGTGTGATGTGAGTTTTGTGAACTATGAATTGCGTACCTTTGGAATGATTGGACTGATCCTTATATAGGCATTAGGTTCCCCGGTTAGGGTTTTACTGAACTAGCAAGGCCTGCGTGTGGGCCTAACCCATGGCATACAGTGACAACCTGGTCAAGGTTTTACCAAGTCAGATGACACGTGGCATTGTCTGGTTCGTTGTGGAACATCTGATGTGCCCTAGCCCTACCAGAACTGGGCCTAGGATTTGGGCCTACCAACATAGGTTTGACTAACTGGGTGGGCTCGGAACAATATTAATTTTTCATCAACGTTTTTCTCTCCGACTTTTCCGTCAACACTTTTCCGGCCGACTTTTCGGGTGATGGTTTTCGGCCAATTTTCCAAGACGGTTTCCAAGTGAATTTTCTGGTGACTTTTTCCGGTTGATTTTTCGGCGATGGTTTTCGACCGACTTTTCAAGTCGGAACGCCATTACTGCTAACTCAATACTAACGTCATTACTTATTACTTTCAAATCAGGGCTAATCGGGTCGTTTTTTTGCAAATTCCGAACTCAAATCTGACTCATAAGGGTTAAAATGACTTGTAAAACTTGATAGATTTTTTTTTTACTGATAGTTAATGCGCACAAATCGAGGCAAATCAGGAACGCAAATCGGGGCTAATCGGGTCATTTTTTCAAATTTCGACATCAATTCTGACTCTTAAGTGTTAAAATGGCCTGCATAAAACCTTAAGAGGGCAATTTTTCGACATCAAATTAATTAGGAACATAAATCTGGTCTAATCTAGAATTTGTTTTTTTAAATTTCGACATTAAATATGAACATTAAGGGTTAAAATGATCCGCAAAACCTTGAGAGAGCATTTTTTGACATATATATAAATTAATGCAAATTGAAGCGAATCGGAACTGGAAATCGGAGCTAATCGGATCGCTTTTTAAAATAATTTATAATTTAAATAAAAAAAATTCAAATTAAAAAAAAAAGATAAGAAAAAAATTAAAAAAATGGAAATATAAAAAAAAAAAATTCAGTTCAGCAAAATTCAGTCGAAAGAAACAGTTCCTAATTCGCTCTTATTTTTTATTTTTCATTTTTTAATTGTATTAGAACTTAACTAACGTAAGTAATTACTCGCACCTAACGTCGTTAGTCATGATGCAAATCAGGTTATGGTTGACTAATGGCGGATCAACTGATGGGTACCTCTGAGAAAGTTGGGTAAATGTGGGTACACTTGAGAAAACGTAAAAAGACATGGGTACTAGTGAGGAAAACCCTTTAATTCATTTTAATTTAGGGGGGAAATTTTGTGGCACAACATATGCCTCACTCGGCACAACAATTTTATCACGTGATACAACTACATTGTATAAGGACAAAACATATAGCAGGTTTGAGGTAGGATACACATGTATCCAAACCATTTAATTATGATTGCAGCAATGCCTTGTGAATTTCGTGACACAACATTTGCCTCACTTAACACAACAATTTTATTACGTGACACAATTACATCGGATCAAGACAAGACTTAGAGGTTTGAGGATAGATGTACCCTAATAATTTAAGTGTTGCGTTTCTTTTTTTGCGTAAATGCTACGGTTTTCAACTGTAGATTATATAAGCGTATAATTTGAATTTTTTTTTATAATACTGCTGTTATAAAACCGCATCTTCTGCGCATTAAAAGATGTGGTTTTTTCTGAAAATCGCAGCTTTTAATTAAAAAAAAAAAACTATATGCTAAACTAAAACCGTATCTTTTGAATGAAAAAACCCCATCTTTTTGTTCAATAATTAGAACACTAAAAAGCTATGAAAACCGCATCCTTTTGAAATATTTTTTTAATATAATAAATTTTAAATTTATATTATAATATAAAAAAATAAATTTAAATTCAACGTTAGAAGGGTGATTCCTATTGATATGGAACCCCAATCTTATCTTCGAGGATGCTATTCGGTGATCATCACCACTTCATTATGCAGGGTCGAAGTGGAAGCAATAATTAAAAATAAAAAAAAAATATATATATATATATGATAATTTCATTCAATAATAACGTTTAATAATAACAAAGTAGTAATAATACAGGAAATCACAGATATGTATCTGTAGACACCCAATTTTGGCACTTTAGTTAGCTCCCAACGGTCTATGATGAATGTACCCTGTTGCACAGGTTCGGTCTTGAGCTAGTATGCCAAAATGCCAACTCTTTACCCCTCTCATACCACTCTCACACCATTTATAGGTGTTTTAGAGGCTCTCGACTCGTTTTAGGATTTTTCGGACATTTTTTAGGATTTTTATTAATTTATTATTATTATTTTTCATGCATATTTATTTTATAAGGGCATTTTAGTCACTTTCCATTACATAAAATAATTTTCCTTGGTTAATTGCATTTTTCTAGAATTTTTTGTAATTTTTCCACAATCTTCTGAGTTTTTATCTATTTTCTATGAATTTTTGAAACATTTTCCATTCTTAGGGGCATTTTAGTAATTTTACACCTGCATCGTCAACTTTTCCTCCACTTTTCACTCATTTGTATTTTTCTAGAATTTTCCCATATTTTTCGGCATTTTTAGCGTATTTTTCAAAATAGTCGGAAAAACCCGAAAATGGTTCGAGAACAGTCCAGAATAGCCTGGATTATTCCGGAACCTCGCGGGATATCCCTGAATCCCAAATATTACAATAGTATTATGTAATCATCCAATGATTCCCGTAATCGTATCATAATCGCATAATATCTCGGAGATTCACACGCAAAATAAGCAAAAAAGTCGACACGGACACAGCTGGACCCGCGCCTAGACGCTGGTCCATATTACGGTTCCCATGCTCTCACCAATAATCCTTATTTTTATTTTTAATTTTCACTTACGTCCTAAATTATTCATTTAAACTTTCTATGACTGATTTGCATGATTTAGTACAAAGTTAGAGCATTTTAGAACAAAACCGAGCCAAATAGGTCATTATTGGCTAGCTTTTGGTGTTATAGTTCCAATCTCGGCACTGATCAACCTAGTTCATTGTTTCAAGATTCATTCACGTTCTATAACATTTATTTAAACATTCGGTGACGTATTTGCATGATTTTGAGCAAGGTTAGAGTGTTTTGGAACAAAAATGAACCAAATAGGCCATTTTTAGCTTGTTTTTGGTGTTTTCGTTCTCAACTTGGCACCGATCATTGCTTGATCAAACTGCATCTTCTTCAACATTATTATTTCTTGAATGAACCACACTCACCTTAAGGTTCAAAGTTTATTGTATAGATCATGAAATTGTTATTAGATAACTTGGCCATTTTTAGATCATTACTTGAACAAACCACACTCACATTAAGGTTCAAAGTTGATCAGATCACTACACTGGTTGCTATAAGGTTAGATTATGGTACTGAGTTTGACAATGCAAGCATCGTCGAGTTCTATAGAGATAATGGAATAAGTCACAACTATTCTTCCCCAAGAACACCTCAAAATAATGGAGTAGTTGAGAGGAAGAACAGAACATTGGACGAGATGGCCAGAACAATGTTGATTGAAAGTGGTCTCCCCAAGGATTTTTGGGAAGAAGCTATACACACAGCTTTTTATATTCTGAATAGAGTCTTGTTAAGACCATTGGTAAAGTAAACACCTTACGAACTTCTAAAGGGTAGAAACCCCAATATTGCACACCTAAGAAGTTTTGGATGTAGATGTTTTGTGCATAATAATGGTAAAGAACAACTTGATAAATTTGACCATAGAAGTGATGAAGGAGTTTTTCTTGGATAATCTCCACATAGTAAGGCATACATAGTTTTCAATAGGAGAACATTGTGTGTTGAGGAGAGTGTTCATGTGATTTTTAATGAATTTAACATGTTATCTGATATTTCACAGGTAACACATGATGAGTCCATTGATTTCATGGAATTTAATGGAGAACAACCAACTGGTCAAGGCACTGAAGACTTAGAAGAACCAGGCTCACCCACTGTGACTCCAATCTTGAATGGAGAAGAGACTGGAGGAGATCAAGGAGACTTATATGAGAATCAGGTAAATAACCCAGGGGGAACTGGAGATCCTGATCCCAATCCAACTGAATTACAGGTAAGAGAGTCTAATTAGGAAAATGACCAAGTGTTTCCCCATGGATAAAATTAGTCTACATCATCTGAGGGAGATCACATGCCATCTTGTTCAAATGAAGGAAATGCATAAATTAATCAAATGTTCAAAAGCTACAAATACTCATCTTCTCATCCCACTGAGCAAATATTGAGTGACATCAATAAAAGGATTCAAACAAGAAGATCTATTTAGGGTTACAGCCATACAAGAAGCAAAAGATCTAACCACATTATCTTTGGAACAACTCAATGGTTTCTTGATGACTCATGAGATGTTGGTAGATTCAAAGGCTGAATCTAGTTCAAAAAACAAGGAGATGGTTTTCAAAGCAGAAGAATCAGAGGAGGATGAAGATGATATCAGCCTTATGGCTAGAAGATTTGAAAAATACCTTAGGAAAAAATCAAAGGGTAAGTTTTCAAAAGGAAGAAACAGTTCTGGACAGTTCAGGAAAACCAATTCCAATGCTGGTAGCTTTAAATGTGGTGAAATGGGGCACAGAATCAAGGAGTGTCCAACATGGAAGAATACCAAGGGAAATCCTAGAGTCCAGGCTAAGAAGAAGGTGTTCCAAAGAGCTATGCTCGCTGCAATTTGGGGAGATTCATAATCAGAAGATGAGGAAGATGTAGAAGAAGCAAATCTCTGCCTTACTGCTTTCACATGCACAGACCAGTCTGGGGTCTGTTCTGAAGAAGAAGATGTTCTCTGTCTCATGGCTGGTGGAAGCACTTCAGATGAAAACCAGGTATGTTTTAATGAAATAAAGGCAAACATGCATAATGTAGATAGAGATGAATTACTTGATTATCTTGAATTCACCATTGATCAATGCATTAGTGTTGGGTTTGCTTACCAGAACAAAAAAAAAGAAACTAAAAGAAACAGTTCGAGATTATGAAATATGTGGTGCTAGATCTGCTGAACTTGATCTTATTTGTGAAGAACTTAAAGAAACAATTTCTGAACTTTAAATGACAGCAGATCAGCAAAGAATATAGCTTGAGACATTAAACTCCAAACCAGTCCCTAAAGAGGATGAATTTTTTGAAAAAATTGAATAGGGGTTTAATGAGCTCAAGGAATTGTTTACACGTAATTCAAATTTTGAACTGCTAAAAGATACATGTACCTTGAGTAAATCTGATGTCATACTTGCATATGACTACTTAATTGAAAAACTTCAAGATTTACACAAGGAACATGGTGATCTTAAGGTTTCTAGAGAGACTGGTTCTCCCACTGCCTTTGATGAAGTTTTTGATGTTTTACATGATGAGTGCACAACTAAGATATGTGATCTGGAGGCTGAACTCATCTTGCTAAAACAAGAAAACTTCAAGAAGACCAGTGACGAACCAGATGCCTCCCTGGTCTCAAGACTACAAGATGAACTTCAAAAGACTAGACTTGATGTGAAATCTTTTGAGAAACAAAATGAAGTCCAACTTAAGAGGCTTGAAAGCAAGGAGCATGAGCTAACAGATTGTATGAACCAATTGAACAAAATGTTAGATGCTCAGAAAACCCTAAACATCCTCACATCCCAACCTGGAAATTCTCAAAGGTTTGGTTTAAGGTATTCTGGATCTAGTTCTACAACTGTTCTAGGCAGAGACAACACATGGTTGAATGAATTCAAGAAAGGCAAGTATATTTTTGCCAAGGACATGCATGTTTGCACCTACTGTGGTAAAAGAGGTCATGTTACTAACAATTGCTTCACATGACAAGAAAAACAAAACCCACACCAAACAGGTGTGGGTTAGGAAGGTCAAGGTTAAGAATGTTTCAAAGAACAAGGAACCCAATATGGTATGGGTTCCTAAAGCTAACCTTTAATTTGCTTTTGCATGTACGAGTGAAAGGAAAACCATATTGGTATTTGGACAATGGTTGCTTAAGACACATGTCCGGGGATAAAGAAAAATTCCTTTCACTCACTGCATTCGAGGGAGGGCACGTGACATTTGGCAACAATAGAAAAGGACTTATCAAAGGAGTAGGTAAGGTTGGTAAGTCACTCTCCCAAGAAATTGACAATGTTTACTATGTAGAAGGCTTGAAACATAACCTTTTGAGTATCTCTCAACTATGTGACAAGGGAAATAAAGTGAATTTTAATCAAACACTTGTCACATAGTGAACCCTAAGACAGGGGAACTGGTCTGTAAAGGAACAAGGCATAACAATTATATCACATACTTAAGTCCAATTCCACAGATCAGTTCCCTCTGTCTTAGTGTTGTAAAGGATGACCAATGGCTTTGGCATAAAAGATTATGGCATGTTAGCTTCACTTTGCTCAACAAGTTGAGATTATAAGATTTGGTGATAGGTTTATCTAACATCAAATATGTGGCAGACCAGCTCTGCCAAGAATTTGCAAAGTGCAAACATGTTAGATCATCATTTAAACCAAAGAAAGTAGTTAGCTCCTCTACGCCATTTGAACTTGTACACATGGATGTATGTGGACTAATGCGTGTACAAAGTAGAAATGGCTTTAGTTATGTATTTATCTTAGTTGATGATTACTCTCGTTTCACTTGGACCATATTCTTGAAATACAAAGATGAAACTTTTGATGAATTTAGAATTCTAGTGAAACAGGTCCAGAAAAAGATCAATCATCAGTTGGCATCTATTAGATTTGATCATGGATCAGAGTTTTATAATGCTAGCTTTATAACTTATTATATAGAGCATGGTGTTTCTCATAATTTTTCAGCCCGCATAACTCCACAATAAAATGGAGTAGTTGAAAGAAAGAATCGCACTTTAGAAGAAATGGCTAGAACCATGCTTCTTGAGAGTGTTCTGTCAAAGAAATTCTGGGTAGATGTTGTGGCACATCATGCTACATACTTAATAGAGTTATGCTAAGACCAATACTGAGAAAAACACCTTATGAACTTCTAAGGGGTCGAAAACCAAACATTGAACATTTAAAAATATTTGGTTGTAAATGTTTTGTACACAATAATGGTAAGACCAGTTTGGACAAGTTCGACCCCAGGAGTGATGAAGCTGTTTTTATTGGGTATTCTCCTCATAGCAAGGCATTTAAAGTTTTCAACAAAAGAACCTTATGTTTTGAAGAGAGTATCCATGTGTGGTTTGATGAAACTAAGATGTTCAACAAGCCTGTGCAGGTAGATGATGATGAAGGTTTTGAGATTGGGATGACAAACTTCACTGGAGCTGAAATAGAGAACACTACTGAACCAAACCCTCCAACTTCTTCTGAACACAACAATGGGTCTGGTGCAACACGGGTAAATGCTGAATAGGTTGTTGAACTCAAGGACTCTCCTGTTCATCTAGCTGAAGATAAAGTGGGAGAGAACACTGAAGAAACTGGTCCACCCTCTCAAATTCAGAATGAGATAGGGGGAACCAGTACAGACATTGGTTCTAACTTAGGTGACTCAAATGTAGTAAGAAGGAGCATGTTTAAGCATAGAAATTCTCAACCTGCTGATCAAATCATTAGTGATTTGTGAAAAGGAGTCCAAACTAGAAATTCTATTTGGAAAAATTTATGTGCTTACTTTTCCTTCTTATCTCACATAAAACCAACTGACTATAGGATTGCTCTAACTGATCCTGATTGGGTCTTGGCCATGCAAGATGAGTTGAACCAATTTGAGAGAAATTAGGTTTGGCATCTTGAACCAAGAACCAATGAGATGTTAGTTATTGGAACCAAATGGGTCTTCAGAAACAAATTGGATGACTCACGCACTATAGTCAGAAACAAGGCATGTCTAGTGGTTCAAGGGTTTAACCAACAAGACGGGAATAGATTATGATGAAACCTTTGCTCCAGAAGCCAGGCTTGAGGCAATAAGAATTTTAATTGCCTTTGTTGCTCACATGAACTTCAAACTCTTTCAAATGGATGTCAAAACTGCTTTTCTAAATGGATATTTGAAAGAAGATGTGTTTGTGGAGCAGCCCCCTGGCTTTGAGGATAGAGATTGTCCTGATCATGTCCACAAGTTAGACAAAGCTCTTTATGGCCTCAAACAAGCCCCTCGTACTTGGTATGAGAGACTCTCAAGCTTTCTAATTGAAAATCATTATGAGAGAGGTTCAGTGGACAAGACTCTATTCTTAAAGAAAAGGAGAACAGATATGTTAATGGTCCAGGTATATGTTGATGATATTCTATTTGGGGCTACTAATTCTGTTTTGTGTGATGAGTTTACAGACCTAATGAAAAGTGAATTTGAGATGAGTATGATGGGAGAACTTGGCTTCTTCCTAGAGCTCAAAATCAAGCAAGTGGATGATGGAATCATGATCCACCAACAAAAGTATCTCAAGGAGCTGCTCAAGAGATACGGTTTGCAAGATAATAAGTCCTATGACACACCTATTCCAACCTCTTCTAAATTGAGCCTAGATGAGAAAGTAAAGGATGTTGAGGATAAGCTATACATAGGTATGATTGGCTCACTTCTCTACCTAACAGCTAGTAAACAAGACATAGTGTTCTCAGTTGGGTTGTGTGATAGATTTCAAAGCAACCCAAAAGAGTCTCATCTTAAAGTTGTTAAGAGGATTTTCATGTACCTGAGTGGTACAGAGGACATGTGCTTGTGGTATCCAAAGGGGAGCAATTTTGATCTTTTAGGATACACTGATGCTAACTATGCCGGTTTTAATGTTGACAGGAAGAGAACTTCAGGAATGGTTCACTTCTTAGGTTCTTGTCTTATATCATGGGGATCTAAGAAACAAAATTCAGTGGATTTATCCACAGATGAGTCAGAGTACATAGCTTCTGCTTTGTGTTGTGCTCAATTGCTTTGGATAAAGACACAACTAAAGGATTTTAGGCTCTGTTCCGAAAGTGTTCCCATATTGTATGATAACACCAGTGCCATAAACATTTCTAAAAATTCTGTCCAACATTCTAAAACCAAGCACATTAAAATCAGACATCATTTTCTCATAGACAATGTGGAAAAAGGAAATGTTAATCTTGAGTTTTGCAGATCTGAAGAGCAACTGGCTGATATTTTCACTAAGCCCCTGAGCAGGGAAGTGTTTTTCAAACTCCGCACATTACTTGGTATGGTACGGATTAGATCCTACTTCCTTAGGATTTATCTTTCCCTTTTTTTATCAGATTTGGCATTTTTGATCCTTAGTGTAGATAAGCAGGGTTCGTTAACTTTTAAGTCTTATATATACAAGTGCTCACAAATTTCTTATGTTGATGTTGTTCCAATGTGTAGTACCTCTAAGTTGCCTAACTGAAAGGTGCCTCAAATTTGTAATGAATACAGATCAGCGTCAGACCATCGTCAGACCAGTTCCTTACAACGATTATCTCAGTTCATTATTAAACTTTCAATTTTGAAATTGAGAAATTAATTGTACTGACAAGTGACCGTTGTGGGACTAATGAACAGTGTAAGGTAACCTCCTCCATTTCTCTCTTAATAACTGCTAACTCTCTTTCAGTTTATTTCACTCTTTCACATCAACATTACCTCTTTCTAACCGTCTCTCTCTCTGACTGATCTCCCCTCTCAAACCCTAAGCATCATCAAAAGAATCTCTCTACAGAATTCTCATCACTTTCTCTCTTTCTCTCACTTTCAATTTACCGAAATAAACAAACAATGGGAAGGAAGAAGAACAAGGGGTCCAAGAAAAAGGGCAAGGGTCTGAGTCAATCACCAAAATTCACATCATCGAAGATCGAAAAGGAATCTAGTGCTACAGTGGTTGCTTTACACCATGAAGCAGAAGAGAAGTTGGAAAAGGTTAAGGACCAAGCTATTGAAGAAACTGTTGGGCAAACCAAGGAAGCATGCAAACCCAAAGAAAAAACTCCACCATCACCATCTCCTGAATCACCACCACCTTCATCACCAAAATCTCTACCACTTCAAACTCAGAAAATTCCACCCCCATCTAAACCATCACCCTCCTCATCAGAGAAATCATCCTCTCCTTCACCTAAACAACCCTCTCCACAACCTACAATTTCTTCTACTCCACAGCCATGAAAGAGTCCATCACCACCCCTACAGACCACAGAGAAACCAGTGCCAAGCACTGAAGAGAAAGATGTAATAATGGGAGAACCGGAAGAGAAGGTTGAAAATACTCCTTTGGATGACATGGATGTAGAGATTACAGGAGTGAAACAGGGGGATAGACCCTTAAGGTCAAGAGGGTGTAAGGATGAAATAAAGAAAGAATCTACTAAGGAGGCTCTGGAGGGAAAGAAGGAAGAGAAGAAGAAAAGGATGAAAAGCATGGCTAAGAAGGGCAAGAGTTCTGAGAGCCCAAAACCTGCAACAAAGCTACCAACAGAGAAGAAGAGGAAGGCTGACTCTGTACCTGAGAAGGCCTCAGCCAAGAAAAAAGGTAAGACCACTTTTGACCCACTGTTTGAATTAAGTGGTAGGGGCGTATTTTTTAATTTTGCATGTCCACAGTCTTGGCTGAGTCAACCTTTCTTAGAGGAGTTTAAGGAGGCCCTAGAGTTTCAGGGTTGGGAGGGGTTGTTTGGTAAAAAGCTAGATGTGTTTGAATCTTATGTTGAGGAATTCTATTCAAAGTTGGGGAAGTTAGACAAAGGCAAGGTCTGGAGTGAGGTTGAAGGGGTAGATATCACTCTGTCCAAGAAGAGTCTAGGGGAGGTAATAGGAATGCCTAGAGGGGGGTTCTGTGACTATTCAAAAGATAACTGGCCTACTATCCCAGAAGTCAGTACAGAACATATCCAGACCACTCTCTTTACTGGTTCTCCTTCAGATGGTTCTCGCTATGTAATTGGCCAACTGAGGGAACCAGTTCTGAGGCTGTTTCATACAGTGGCTTCTAAGATAGTACTCCCTAGGGCTCAGGGCAGGATGGATGTGAGAAAAATGGATGCTGTGATAATCTACTTCCTTTATAAGAAGATCAAGTTGAGTCTCCCTAGTCTTATGCTAGCCCACATAGTTAGCATCCTTAAAAGGTCAAACCACTCTCTCCCCTATGTTGCCTGGCTTACCCTAGTTTTTCAAAATAGGAAGGTACCTTTGATTGGTGAGGTTAAGAAGATGATTTTCCTCACCAACCAGATCCTAGGTCAGAAGGGAATGACCTTTGAAGGTGGGATTCTGAAAATGAGGGATGAAGAGAGGATCAGTGGGGTTAGGAAAATAAGCAGCTCAAGGTCTGAGGAAGCTACCAGGGCACCGTCCAAACAAGTCCAAACACATGGAGAGCTACTTCAACAGATGATGGTAAGTGTTAATGCTCTGTGTACCTCCTTGGATGGATCACTCAAGAACATATCAGCAAGGTTGGACACCCATGAAGAAAAGCTTGCCTCCTCTTCCAGCATCAAGCCCAAGACCACCCAACGACTAGTCGACATCATTGCTCAAGTCAAGAAGAAGAAACAGGAGGAGAGTGCAGAAAAGGAGGATGAGGATCCCACTGAGGATTCTGCTGATGATGCTAACTCCAGCTCTTCTTAACTTACCCCCTACCCTGCTAACAAATCTCTCAAACTTTCTTAATTCTGGCTTCCATGAACAATTTAACTTTTCTTAGTTTTTGACCACTTCTGCCAAACATTTTCATTGCAGAGTGGTCCTGGTCTGTATCATTTTTAAACCTGTGTGCACATTGAACTTTAGGATTGTGAGTTGCAGGTACTCACTGTTTGGGACAACATCTCTAGAATGTTGTGTTAATCTATGCTTGTGCTTGACTTTACTTGCTGCCTTTTCCTAATTTTTATGGTGTGATTATTTTGTCATTTCATGATGCCAAAAGTGGGAATAGGACAGGTGAAGTTCCTAGTATTAGGTGTAGCAACTTGAACAAGGTTCAGACCTTGTTAGAGATGGCTCTGCTTCATGCCTAGGAGTATTTTGAATTCAGATCAAATGCTCCTATCCATCTCAACTTGAAGTAACTCTTCCAAGTGAACTTATAATTCTTTTGCTACACTTGATATTGATAAGTCTTGCAGGTTACAGGTATAATGCTAAAACTCAATAATTATTGAGTAATGTGATGAGTTGACTGACCTTGTAATCAGTCTAATTGTGCTTTAGTCTGCTGTGTGTTTTTAATTCTCTAAGATTATGAATCTAACTACAGGCACAATGCAAGACCAGTTCTCTGAACAGTTGTTTTAATCTGAAAAATTGGTTACTGTTCTCAGGGGGAAATTCATGGTTTGTCATCATCAAATAGGGGGAAATTGTTGAACCATGTTTGATTTGAATGATAACAAACCAGTTCTCTATACTTGATTGCTATGCATGTTTGTGTCTGAACATGTTGAATCAAGTGAGGACTCATCGAGACAACTTTGAAGGCCTTGAGATACTTGAAGATTAGAAGCCAAGAGCTTGGAGCTTTTTTTTTCTAGGATCTTCTTGTAAAATAAACTTAGGAAAATATAACTTGTGTTTCTAAGTAAAGAGCAAAAAAGGTTAAAGTTTATGTCTAGTAAAGAGAACATGCTAAGAACAACCAAAGAACAGGAAAAGAATAAGCAAAGAACAATTCTCTCTACCAGATGTAAACTTTGTAGTACTGAGACCACTGTGGAAACAGACCTCAGTATTACGCACGTGCACTTAAGTAATCGGTATCGATTTTTGTGTTCAAATTATTTTTTAAAATTTATTAGAAAAATATTGATCACTTAGGTTTTGGAAAGCTGCCAAAATGATACACCAAATCAGCTTTGCAATGTACTTAGTTTGAACTTTCGTGTACTTTCCCACTACATGTAGTCGAAGGAGACAAAGTCTTAAACAAGTACTATTGTACTTGTGTCAGCTGAATTGGTTTGCACTATTTAGGCAAGTCTCCAAGCACGCTTTAGGGGACGGTTTTCATTTGCAAAAGTCTCCATCTTTGACAAACCCTAAAACCCTCTTGCTCTCCATAGAAAACCAAGCCATATTTTCTGAGAGTTTATTCATAAAGCAAAAGTATATCCATATCCATCTTTAAGATAAAATTTACGGAGATTTGAGATTGTAATTTTTGAACCACTTAGAGTGAAGTGCCTGGGGAGTGTTCTGTGAACACTGAGTGAATTGTTAGAGTTAACAGTTGGGGAATTAAGTGTTACAGAGTTGTAGCATTTAATTGAGTGTGTAACCTTGATATTATTCAGAGTTGATTAATAATATTGGTGAGAGAGTGGAGGACGTAGGCTCGTTTAGAAGTCGAACCTCATTAAATCCTTGTGTCCCTACTCTTTATTTACTGTTCTGTCGTTGTTCTCCAAAATAGATAAACAAACTTGAAAAACCATTGAAAAAACACACATACTCAATTCAACCCCCTCTTCTTGAGTATACATTGAACTTACACATTTCCATAGTACCTCCGCCTAAATAACCTACATCAGCTCAAACAACTCAAAACAAACCTTCAACCGAAGCTAATGTTGAGGGTGAACAACCGAGTGACACAGTTCAAGCTAACAAGATTATGTTAGAAACCCTAGAAAAGATTCTTGAGGAAGAACTTGAGGATGAACCCATGCAGGCTGAGGAAAAGGATCTGAAAGAAAAAAGTGTGTAAGAATAGCCAGAAGTGGCTGAAGAAGAGGAAGTTCAGTTTGTCAGTGAGACAAACAGGCCTCCGGTACAGGTAATTGGCAGGAGATTTATTAGGTCAGGAAGTACAATCAAATAGGAGATTTCTGATACTCCAAAAGCCACACCCTCTAAGAGTGTGAAGAGAAAAACACCTGCTACTAAAACAACCAAAGGTAAATCTACTGTTTCTGATGGGAATGTTATGTCTTGATGTGGTTGTGAGGATGTATATTTTGATATGCCTGCTTTGTCTGAGGTAAAGGAGATTTTAGAATTTTAGGATTGGATGTGTTTGTTCAAAACTGTTTAAAAAGCTTATGTAGAGTCAAACTGCAGGAGGAAGGAGCAATGGAAAAAAAGAGACAAATTCAAAGGATAAGATTAAAAATTCTAACGCTTCTAATCGAGAGAGGGATTCTCATATGATCCTTTTACCTATATATACTAGCCTTTGTGCACGGTATATGTGCTTATGTCTAGGGCTTAGTGTTACTCGATAATAATAAACCAAGTCCAAATTGTAAGTTTATAACTAAGTTGACATCATATTGTTATAGAAGAAACATTGATTTACTTTAAAATAGTAATTAATTATAACGAAACAAATAAAAAATATCCAGTATCCCAAGCGGGCGCTTCAAGATTTTCAGCGGGCGCTTCAGCTTTACCAATGGGCGCTTGGGAGGGGTTGTGCTTGCCTAACTTGCCTCATGTTCAAGCAGACGCTTCAAGGAAGGAAGTGTGCGGTTGGAAGCCTATGAACTAAACAAAACCTCCCTTTCATAAGGGTGCTGTCCTTGGGACTTCCAGGTTTACTTCCTCGGGGTCCAAAACAAGCTCGTGACCAACAAAATGGAAAGAAAACGCATGAACAACGCAAAAACAAATGAAAATACATAGACAATGGAAATGGGACTACAAAAAAAACTAAATGAAATAGCTTAAAACTGGAATAAAAACTAAATAAAAATAGAAAATAAATTAATAAAAACTACGAAAAACACTACCTCAATACAGACTATCAATAAAGAACTAAAAATGTGTTTTAATTACTATTTTAAGTAAAAAAGTGTGTAGAAGAAGTGATTCTTATTTAAACATTATTAATAACATTCTTCTACATTCCCATAGAAGAACTACATCCTCAAGTGAAGATGTGAAGAACAAAAGAAAGAAGAAGAAGAAATCAGAAGAAATAAATATTATACATGAATGATCTTAGTGATCAAGCATAGCCATAGAAAAGCTCATCTAATGCCTTATTTATAGAAAAAAATAATAAGGCAAGTGGACAACTTGAACAAGTAAATACAAAAATATCCTACCAATAATGCACAACAAGAAGCAAACATAAAGTAGTAAAGGTAGCTCAAGTGGATAAGAAGGTCGGCAAAACATAGCACTGTGTTCACACAGGAGCGTTGGGCTCACCTTTAAGGGCGTTGAGTTCGCCTATGCTTTAGCTTCAAATTTTCAATTCTCAGAACATAGGAGCGCTGGCAGCACCCCTATAGGCGCGGATCGCGCCTTCTTAACTTATTAAAAACTTATCTATAAACCCCAACAGCATCGTTACCATGAAAAAGTCACAAAGCCAAAATTTATTTTGAAACGTCAAAATAACCAATAATAAAAACTTATTAAAATGCTTTACAAAACAAAGCAGCATTAAGTGAGGAAAATGCTATAAAAAAATGTAAATAATAAGAAAACAAAGCACGAAACTCATCCTCCTCCGCATGAACAAACCAAATGTCAACAATTTATCTGGTAACAACATCAGTATGACCGTTTTATCTTAGCTTACAAATGGACATTCTTCTAAAGTAAGCTACTTCGAAAAGATAAAAGATTAGGTTTCGGTTAGAATCCGAAATTCAATATAATAATTATAAAATAGAAACAAAGGGCATAAATAACACAAATAATCATGGCACCTAATGACCTATGCCTTAAAAGCATCTGAACGCCTAACTAAGATAGTATCTATACTATCATGCTCTACTCCATAATTCCATGTACAAAGAAAACTCTAGGTACTTCATTAAATTTAATATCTCCACAAACAAAGTATGAATAATAAAATGAAAAATCCAACAATGTCCACTAAAAGGAAAATTAAAATTAATGGAAAAAAGGCAACCCAAAAGGTCCAAGTAATATCGTACCAAATTTGTAGCGGAAAGTATGAAAGAACAAAATTCAAAACTTTTCTAAACAAAACTTGTGGAAATGATTAAAAGGGAACATTAGATGAGGGAATTCCTATTAAAGTGAAAATACTAAGATCAAGTTCAGAGGTCCCAATATGAGCTTATAATGTGATTTTAATACTATAATTGTAAACAAATAATAAAATAATAATGCAATCCTTTGTAGGAAGAAATAAAGATTAGTAAATTCCTAAAGAAAAAAATAATACCATAACTTTAAACAAATTAATAAAAAATAGGAAAAATTGACATCACTAGGCCATACTATTTGTCATCTGCCCATATCAGTCCGAACAATTGATTATCCCAGAGGAAGATGAGATGAATGTAAAGGTATGCTTAATCACTAAGATCATTCATCTATAATATTTATTTCTTCTTCTTTTTGTTCTTCTTTCTTTTGTTCTTCACATCTTCACTTGAGGATGTAATTCTTTTTGGGGAAAGTGGAAGAATGCTATTAATAATGTTTATATAAGAATCACTTCTTCTACACTGTTTTACTTAATTATTGTCTAATTTTATGATCTTAAACTTGCCTTAATTAGGTGATCACCTAGTTAATGAAAGTTGATGGTCTAAAGGTGATTTCTGAAAATACAAATGTATTCTTGGTAACCTTAATTAATTCTATGAAGTAACCACGTTCCCTTAAATTCAGCGTAGTCTTCAGCTTTTAAACTGGCAAAATTGACAAATTGCAACTTAGTAAAATTGACACTTTACCAAGGGGTTCACTTAGTAAAGCTAAATCTGGTTTTGATTAATGTTGAAAAATAACTAGTTAACTGGAGTTCAACCGAACAACAGTTAATTCTTTTGGGTTTTCTTTTTCTTAAAGCTTTTTTTCACTACGTATTCTTTGACAGTTCTCTTTACTGGACATAAACTTCAACCCTTCTTGCTTCTTTTCATTTATACCTTAGCCTTAATTCTCTAAGGTCATTGTTACACGAAGATCCTAATTTACATGAAAATAAAAACTCCAAGCTCTTGGCTTCTGATCTTCAATTATCTCAAGGCTCTGAAGTTCTTCACTTCAAATCTTGCCTTGAAGTATCCTGAGTTGATTCAACCTGTTTATACACAATCATACACATAACAATCAAATATAGAGAACTGGTTTGTCATCTTTCACATCAAACATGGTTCAACATAAGGGTTTGAGTGAACTCTTGTAATATGCGGGAAATTTTAGTGAATTTTCCATGTTTGAACATAGAGTTAAGTTTTAACAGAAGAGAAAGAGAAGACTTTTAGTGAAGTCAAAGAGAGAAGACTTCGAGTAAAGTCATAGAAAAGAAATCGACTTTTAGTGAAGTCGTATCACAGGTTCAGGGGCAACAAGTGACTGGGAGAACTGGTTCTTAGTGGAATTGAGAGAAAGCGAAGGTCCTTTAAATAGGTTGTACAGAGTCGTTGGCCTATTGTTAAATTAATAGAGAATTGAGTGAAAATCCCAGGGTCGAGGTTTTTCTTCCTATTTAATTTGGGCCTAGGAAGCTATCCTCGTAGGTTAACTTGTTTGTGTATTTTGTTCCTCGTTAATTTATCTTTTCTCTACTTATCTAACTTGCTATTACCTTGGGCAACCACTTCCCTGACAGCTTTTGAACCATGTTTGATTTGAGTGATGACAAACCAGTTCTCTATACTTGATTGTTATGTATGATTGTGTATAAACCGGTTGAATCAAGTGAGGACTCATCAATGTAACTTTTGAAGTGAATAACTTAAGAGCCTTGAGTTACATGAAGTTCAGAAGCCAAGAGCTTGGAGATTTTAACTTCTTGTAAATTAGGACCTTCTTGTAAGATGAACTTAGGGAAGTAAGGCTTATGCATATTTATAAAGAAGCACGAAGGGTTAAAGTTTATGTCCAGTAAAGAGAACAAAAAAAGAACAATTCTCTTAATTAGAAATAAACATAGTAGTATTGAGACTAATGTGGAAAAAGACCTCAGCATTACGCACGTGCACTCAAGTGATCAATATTGATATTAAATCCAAAACGTTTTAAAATTCAAATGATAGATATTCATCATTTAGGTTTTGGAATATCTGCTAAAATGATATACCAAATCATCTCATTTAATGCATTGTACCAAGTTTGGAATTTAGTGTACTTTTCCACTAACCCACTACATGTAGTGGAAGGGAACAAAGTCTAAACTAGCACTATTGTACTTGTGTCAGCTGATTTTTTCTCTATTATTTAAGCAAGTCTCTAGTCTGCATGCACTTTTAGCGTACGGCTTTTCATTTGCAAAAATTGTGTATCTTTTTAAAACCCTAAAAAACGCTCTTGCTCTCAAAAGAAAACTAATCAACATTTTCAGAAGTTCATCTTAGAGCAAAACCATCTCCATATTCATTCTTCAAGAGAAAACTTATAGAGAATTTGATTTTGTATTTTGAAGCACTTAGAGGGAAGTGGTTGGACAGTGTTCTGTGAGCACTGAGTGAATTGTTAGAGTTAACAGTTGGGGAATTGAATGTTATAGATTCTGTGAGCACTGAGTGAATTGTTAGAGTTAATAGTTGGGGAATTGAATGTTATAGAGTTGTAGTATTTGATTGAGTGTGTAACTGTTGAACCATGTTTGATTTGAATGATGACAAACCAGTTCTCTATACTTGATTGCTATTTATGTTTGTGTATGAGCAGGTTGAATCAAGTGAGGACTCATCAAGGCAACTTTTGAAGACCTTGAGATACTTGAAGATCAGAAGCTAAGAGCTTGGAGCTATTTATTTTTTATATTTCTACGATCTTCTTGTAAAATGAACATAGGAAAATAAGACTTGTGTTTATAAGTAAAAGAGCAAAAAGGGTTAAATTTTACGTCCAGTAAAGAGAACAAGCAAAGAACAGTTCTCTTTATCAGACATAAACTTAGCAGTACTGAGACCACTGTGGAAACAAACCTCAGTATTACGCACATGCACTCAAGTGATCAGTATCAATTTTTAATTTCGAAATGTTTTTGAAAATATAATTGAAAAATATTAATCACTTAGGATTTGGAAAAATTGCCAAAATGACACATCAAATCAGCTAATTTAATGCATTGTACTTAGTTTGGACTTTAGTGTACTTTCCACTACATGCAGTGGAAGGAGACAAATTCTAAAACAAGTATTATTGTACTTGTGTCAGCTGAACTTGTTTGCATTATTTAGGTAAGTCTCGGTGCATGCTTTGTGTTCACAGTTTTCATTCACAAAAATTGTCTATCTTTTAGAAAAACCGAAAAACCCTCTTGCTCTCCATAAAAAAGACCAAGCCATATTTTCAGGAGTTCATTGATAGAACAAAATAATCTCCATATCCATCTTTAAGAGAAAACTTACGATGATTTTGATATTGTATCTTGAACCAATTAGAGGGAAGTGGTTGGGGAGTGTTCTGTGAACACTAAGTGAACTGTTAGAGTTAACAGTTCGGGAATTGAATGTTACAGAGTTATAGCATTTGATTGAGTGTGTAACCTTGTTATTATTCAGAGTTGATTAATAATATTGGTGAGAGAGTGGAGGACGTATGCTTATTTAGAAGCCGAACCGCGTTAAATCCTTGTGTCCCTACTCTTTAATTATTGTTCTGTCATTGTTCTCACAAATAGATAAACAAACTTCAAAAACACTTGAAAAAACACACATACTCAATTAAACCCCCTTCGCGAGTATACATTGAACTTACAATTGGTATCAGAGCCTAACTTCTCAAAGGGTTAACTACATAGAGGAGCAAGAAGATGAATAGTCAAAAATCAAGCAGTTCCAGCCTTCCCAAGTTGAATGGCACAAACTACTCATGGTGGAAGAATTGCATGAAAAATCTTATCATTGCAATAGACTATGAATGTTGGATGATTGTTAACAATGGACCCACATCCATTCATAAGAAGAATCAGGAAGGGCTTATTATTCCTAAGTCTGAAGAAGAATATACAAGTGAGGATTACAAGAAGCTAGAAAAGAATGCAAAGGCAATGTCACTTGTTCATTAAGGAATTGTAGAATGTGAGGTAAATCGAATCCTAGCTTGTTCATCTGCAAAGGAAATTTGGGATACTATGGAGCTTGCTTATGAGGGAAACTTTGAAGTGACAAGGTCAAAAATTGACATGCTCATGTCAAAATATGAGGTGTTTGAGATGACTAGAGAATAAAACATTAAAGATATGTTTACAAGGTTCATGACCATTGTAAATGAACTAAAGTCATTAGGGAAGACCTTCTCAAGTGAAGAGTTGGTGAGGAAAATATTAAGAAACTTTTCAGGCAAGTGGATGCCCAAGGTTACAGCCATATAAGAAGCACAGGATCTAACCACATTATCTCTGGAACAACTCATTGGTTCCTTGATGACTCATGAGATGTTGGTAGATTCAAAGGCTGAAATTAGTTCGAAAAACAAAGAGATGGTTCTCAAAGGAGAAGAATCAGAGGAGGATAAAGATGATATCAGTCTTATGGCTAGAAGATTTGAAAAGTACCTTAGAACAAAATCCAAGGGTAAGTTTTCAAAAGGAAGAAACTGTTATGGACAGTTCAGGAAAACCAGTTCCAATGCTGGTTGCTTTAAATGTGGTGAAATGGGGCATGGAATTAAGGAGTGTCCAACATGCACGAACCCTAAGGGAAATCCTGGAGTCCAGGCTGAGAAGAAGGTTTTCAAAAGAGCTATGCTTACTGCAGTTGGGGGAGATTCAGAATCACAAGATGAGAAAGATGTAGAAGAAGCAAATCTCTGCCTTACAGCTGTCACATGCACAAACCAGTCTAGGATCTATTCTGAAAAAGAAGATGTTCTGTGTCTCATGGCTGGTGGAAGCACTTCAGATAACAACCAGTTATGTTTTAATGAAATAAAGGCAAACATGCATAATCTAGATAGAGATGAATTACTTGATTATTTCGAATTAACCATTGATCAATGCATTAGTGTTGGTTCTGCCTACCAAAACAACAAAAAGAAACTAAAAGAAATAGTTCGAGATTATGAAATATGTGGTGCTAGATCTGCTGAACTTGAACTTATTTGTGATGAACTTAAAGAAAAAAATTTTGAACTTAAAATAACAGTAGATCAGCAAAGAATAAAACTTGAGACATTAAACTCCAAATCAGTTCCCAAGGAAGATGAACTTTTTGAAAAATTTAAAAAGGGGTTTAATGAGCTCAAGGAACTATTCACACATAACTCAAATCTGAAATTGTTAAAAGTTGCATGTACCTTGAATAAATCTGATGTCATACTTGCCTATGACCATTTGCTTGAAAAACTTGAAGATTTACACAAGGAACATGGTGATCTTAAGGTTTCTAAAGAGACTGGTTCTCCCACTGCCTTTGGCGAGGTTCTTCATGTTTCACATAGTGAGTGCACAGCTAAGATATGTGATCTTGAGGCTGAACATATTTTGCTAAAACAAGAAAACATCAAGAAGACCAGTGACAAACTAGATCCCTCCCTGGTTTCAACACTACAAGATGAACTTCAAAAGACTAGACTTGATTTGAAATCTTTTGAGAAACAAAATGAAGTTCAACTTCAGAGGCTTGAGAACAAGGAGAATGAGCTAAAAGATTGTATGAACCAATTGAATAAAATGTTAGATGCTCAGAAAACCCTAAACATCCTCACATCCCAACCTGAAATTCTCAAAGGTTTGGTTTAGGGTATTCTGGATCTAGTACTACAACTATTCTAGGTAGAGACAACACATGGTTGAATGAATTTAAGAAAGGCAAGTATATATTTGCAAAAGACATTCATGTTTGTACCTACTGTGGTAAAAGTGGTCATGTAACTAACAAGTGTTTCACCAAAAAGAAACATGACATGAAGAACAAAACCAACACCAAGCAGGTGTGGGTTAGGAAGGTCAAAGTTAAGAATGATTCAAAGAACAAGGAACCCAAGCTGGTTTAGGTTCCTAAAACTAACCTTTAATTTTCTAATGCAGGTATGAGTGAAAGGAAAGCCATATTAGTATTTGGACAGTGGTTCCTCAAGACACATGTCCAGGGATAAAGAACAGTTCCTTTCACTCACTGCGTTTGAGGGAGGGCACATGACATTTGGTGATAATAGCAAAGGACCTATCAAAGGAGTAGGTAAGATTGGTAAGTCACTTTCCCGAGCAATTGACAATGTTTACTATGAAGAAGTTTTGAAACATAACCTCTTGAGCATCTCTCATCTATGTGACAAGGGAAATAAAGTGAATTTTGAATCAAACACTTGTCACATAGTGAAACCTAGGACAGGGGAACTGGTTTGTGAAGGAACAAGAAATAACAATGTGTATATCACATAATTAAGTCAAATTCCAAAGAACAGTGCCCTCTGCCTTAGTGTTGTAGAGGATGACCAATGGCTTTGGCATAAAAGATTAGGACATCATAACCTCACTTTCCTCAACAAGTTGAGATCAGAAGATTTGGTGATAGGTTTACCTAACATCAAATATGTGGCAGACCAGCTCTGCCAAGAATGTTCAAAGTGCAAACATGTTAGATCATCATTTAAACCAAAGAAAGTGGTTAGTTCCTCTAGGCCATTTGAACTTGTACACATGGATTTATGTAGACCTATGCGTGTACAAAGTAGAAATGGCTTTAGTTATGTGTTTGTCTTAGTTGATGATTACTCTTGGACCATATTCTTTAAATACAGAGATGAAGCCTTTGATGAATTTGAAATTCTAGTGAAACAGGTCCAGAACAAGATTAATCATCAGTTGGCATCTATCAGATCTGATCATGGATAAGAGTTTTATAATGCTAGCTTCATAACTTATTGTATGGAGCATGGTGTTTCTCACAACTTCTCAGCCCCAAAACTCTACAGCAAAATGGAGTAGTTGAAAGAAAGAATCACACTCTAGTAGTAGAAATGGTGTGACGACCCGACTCTTATAAATCGGGCGCGGAAAGAACCGACGAGTCGAATTGTCATACTAACAACGAACATACTTTAAATCAAAAACTTTACTTCAAATTATACTTCTAAAAATCCCAAATGTACAATTACCACAAGTTTGTACATAACTAAAACCTCAAAAAGTCACTACTAAAGATTTAACTCCAAAAACTGTAGTCAGAGTTAGAGTATACAAACTATCAAAAATCCAAATCCTAATAACGAAATACAAACTACAAAGGAAAATGTACAACGACGCTCGCCCAATCCCAAAGCTAAGCATCACCGTCACCATCAGAGTTACCTGAAAATATAAATCCACCATCAGTGGCGAGTAACATAACAGTTCCACCGTAAAGTGGATACATATGAACATAAAACAGATCAAACAATCAAAACAGACAATCACACAAAATAGACAAGCAAAGCTTAAATAACAGTGCCAAGAAATACAACTAACAACTTATTAACTATACTTAAACTTTACAATATCTTTGTCTCTATCATTTACATATCAGACCGGACTATGCTCGTACGAACACATCTTATGTGATCGAACTTTTTATGATGCCAGGGATGAGAATCTTACTCCCATACCCATGAACCCATCTTACGGACCCATATCATAAAGATGACATAACAAGTATAAACTACCCCAATACCGCGGTTAGGATAGTGGCAACGTCTTAACCCAAGTCTTAGAATCTTACTCTAAGGTTAGGCGTCTCATATGCAAATTCAAGCTAATCTTTAAAATTCATTACATCATGGTTATTCTCAAGCCTACATCTTACGTCTTTACATGAGTTTAACGATGTACATTACTTTCTTTGAACTTCTTTAATGGTTCTTTACACTTTCTTTAACTTTAACCACATAATCTATTCTTTTCGACTAATTAACCAAAAATCAAGAAAATCAAGATTCATTATAACATAATACGGAAACTTCAAGAAAAATTAGCCATCATCAAATTATTCATCGCACGCGCATCCTTTAACTTAATTCGTCAATCATCAATTCAAGATTCACATGAAACCCATCAAGATTAACAAGAACACCATTATAAACAACACCAAATATAGATGCATAATCATGACACAAATCTTGATTACGACTTCATCTTTTTAACACCAAGTTCCATACATAGATACCTAATCATGCCACAATACATAATTCATGACTTAAATTGCATAAAGATCATATTATAATATCAAAAATCAGCACCTATTTACACGCATAAAATGGGTTTTGTACTCAAATTCATCACACTTTTTAGTCTAATTTAGTCACCAAATCTATCCTATGATCATGGTATTCAATCTCGCATCAAAAAGCATGTTACCTTGACAAAACTTGATTGCAAACGACAATAAAAACTTGCTGCCCGGAACCTTGCACTACACGGCCCACCACACGAATCACACAACCGCACGGACACGGTACGAACAACACACGGCCACCACGAGACCACCACTCGAACCACTGTGCAGCACCACGAACCACACGAGCACCCCACGAACACGATTACCCAACTCGTACCAACCCGGAACCAAACCCGAAGAAGTGATCTTGAATGAAATTAATGCGGATTAATTTGAATTTTGATACTTAAAGGTCAATGGAGGATGAATCTTTAACTTTTGGGTTGAAAAAATTTAATGAACAAATGTTGGTGATGATTTAGCCAAAAATGGCGTGTGGAAGGGAGTAAGAAAGGAGTGTGTGTTTAAGTATTGATTATAACCAAATGGTATTTAAATGAGAAAATGATCCTAATGCCTTACTAACACCTCTATTTATAGAAGTTAGTTGGGTATGAACATAAAACAAGTGGCAATTAAGCCAAGCCAAAGGGGGGGCCGGTTGGGGGCTCAAAGGAAATAGGCTAAATATTGCTAATGGGCCACTTGCACTTAAGCATGGTTAATCATGATTAATTTTGGACTTTACCCAAAATTAATTAATTAGAAACTTAATAATTCTAAATAATTAAAATAAATTAAAATAAAATAATCACACTCAAGCAATAAAATAGCCCAAATAAATTTACACCATGCACAAAATTAAATATAAATTCAAGCAAAACTATCAAAGCAATTATAACAGAAATCCGAGGCGTTACAACCTCCCCTCCTTAGAAAGAATTTCGTCCCAAAATTTAAAGCAAGAGAGATAGCTCACTTGCGAATAACTATGGGTAATTCTGCTTTATTGATGCCTCAGTTTACCATGTTGCCTCTTAATGATGTTGGCTTCTCCATAACACCTTGATTAGTCTGACTCGCTTGCGTCGGAGGGTCCTCTCTTCACGATCCAAGATCTGGACTGGTCGCTCTTCGAAAGTCAGGTTGAACTCAATCGTGGCTGACGCCACGGGAATGATGTGGGTAGGATCATAGACATATTTGTTAGTTCAATGTATACTCAAGAAGGGGGGGGGGGTTGAATTGAGTATGTGTGTGTGTTTTTTTTTTTTTTTTTTTTTCAATCGTTTTCAAGTGTTGTTTATGCTTTTGTGAGAACAACGAGAGAACAGTAAGCAAAGAGTAAGGACACCAAGATTTAACGAGGTTCGGCTTCTAAACAAGCCTACGTCCTCCACTCTCTCACCAATATTATTAATCAACTCAGAATAATAACAAGGTTACACACTCAATTAAGTGCTACAACTATGTAACACTTAATTCCCCAACTGTTAACTCTAACAGTTCACTCAGTGTTCACAGAACACTCCCCAACCACTTCCCTCTAAGTGGTTCAAATATTACAAACTTAAATCTCCGTAAGTTTTTCTCTTAAAGATGGATATGGAGATAGTTTGGGACTAAAGATAGACTCTCAGAAAATATTACTTGGTTTTCTTTGGAGAGCAAAAGTCTTCTAGGGTTTTTTGCAAAGATTGTCTTTATAGACAAGGAAAACCGTCACCTAGAAGTGTGCTGGAAGCTCCCCTAAATTGTGCAAAAGGATCAGCTGACACAAGTGAACAGTTGACTGTTCCAGACTTTTGTATACTACCACTGTTTGCAGCGGTTAATACTCAAAAGTCCAACAAGTACATTGCATTTAATGAGCTGATTTTGCAAATCAATTTAGCAGATTTCCAGGACACAAGTGATCCAAATTTTTCAAATAAATTTTCAAAAAGATTTTGAACTCGAAAATCTGTACGGATCACGTGCGTAATACTGAGGTCTGTTCCCACAGTGGTCTCAGTACTACTAAGTTTACGTCTGGCAAAGGGAACTGTTCCAAGCTTGTTTTGTGCCTGTTCTTAGCTTGTTCTTGGGCTGTTCTCTTTACTGGATATAAACTTAAGGTCTTTTTGCTCTTTACTTAAAAACAATAAGAATATTTTCCTAAGCCTATTTTACATGAAGATCCTAGAAATATAAAAATAAAAAGGCTCCAAGCTCTTGGCTTCTGATCTTCAAGTATTTCAAGGTCTTCATGATTGCCTTGATGAGTCCTCACTTGATTCAACCTGTTCATATACAATTATACATAGATATCAAGTATAGAGGACTGGTTTGTCATCATTCAAATCAAACATGGTTCAACAATATTTCCTTAGCTGAGAAACATGAAACACATCATGAACATTAGATAAACAAGGCGGTAAAGCAAAATGATATGCCACTTCCCCAACTCGTTCAAGTATCTCGTAAGGTCCCACGAACTTCGGTCGGAGCTTCACCTTCTGTCCAAAGCGAGCAACTCCTTTGAATGGTGAAACCTTAAGCAAGACTCTTTCACCTACCTCAAACGTTAGTGGTCTACGATGGTGATCGGCGTAGGAATTTTGGCGGCTCTGAGCGGCTTGCATCTTCGATCGAATGACTCTGACCTTCTCCACACTGTCTCGTAAAAGCTCGGGTCCTAATGATAACTGTTATTATAAGAAAAATTGACCAACAAATCGGACTCCGACATTTCCTGCCATAGAGAGTCTCGTACGGAGCCATATCAATGCTGGAGTGATAATTGTTATTATAAGAAAACTCGACCAAGCAAAGCATCCTAACCCATGACTGATGATACTCTAAAGTACACGCTCGCAACATATCCTCCAGAGTCTGGATGGTCCTCTCAGTATGGCATCCGTCGCCGCGTGAAATGCGGTGCTAAGCTTCAACCTCGTCCCGAAGGCTTCCTGAACGGATTTCCAGAAACGAGACAAGAATCTCGGATCTCGATCAGAAACTATCTCCCCCGGAACTCCGTGAAGTCGAATGATGTCCTGGGTGTAAGCCTCTGCTAGGCGCTCCATCGACCAAGTCATCTTCATCGGTATGAATCTAGCGACTTTAGTCAATCTGTCCACAATTACCCAAATGGCATTCAACCCATTACAAGTAGGCAGGCTAACCACAAAATCCATAGATAGCGACTAAAATTTCCAGGTCGGAATCGGTAGTGGCTGCAAAAGAGCTCCTGGTCGCTGATGCACGATTTAAACCTTCTGACAGACCAAACATCGAGCTACCAACTATGCCACATCCTGCTTCACCTTAGGCTACCAGAATTGGCCCTTAAGGTCCTTATACAACTTATTACCTCCAGGATGAACAGACTAGGGTGAGTTATGTGCCTTAGACATGATCTTGTTCCGAAGATCAGAAATGTCTGGTACGCACCATCTCCCCTGAAAATGCAGATTACCGTCGAACGAAGCCTCAAAGCCAACGGTTTTTCCTTGAAGCAAAGCCTCTCGAATCGTAGTCAACTGCGGGTCGTCCTTCTGTCCTTCGCGTAGTTCCTAGAAAAACTCGGGCTCGACACTCATAGAAGTTAGAAAAAATCTGACAGAACCACGACTTCTACTGAAGCTCAATCGATTCTTGCGACTCAGTGCGTCAGCAACTAAGTTCGCTTTGCCTTCACAATAATTAAGCGTCAGGTCATAGTCCTTAATCAGCTCTAGCCATCGTCGCTGCCTCATGTTGAGGTCCTTCTGTGTGAAGATGTACTTGAGAATATTATGATCCGTGAATACCTTGCACGATCCACCATAGAGATAGTGCCTCCAGATCTTGAGCGCGAAAACCACAGCTGCTAGCTCCAAATCGTGCGTGGGATAGTTACGCTCGTGCACCTTCAGCTGTCTCGATGCATAAGAGATGACCTTCCCACCCTACATCAGCACACATCCTAGGCCACTCTTAGATGCATCATCGTAGACCTAAAAATCCTCCTCATCGTTCGGAAGGGTAAGAATAGGAGCATAAACTAACTTCTGTTTCCGCTGCTCAAACGCTTGCTCGCAGGCCTCCGTCCAAACGAATCAGATCTCCTTCTGTAGGAGACTAGTCATTGGCCTAGCTATCTTAGAGAAGTCCTTGACGAATCGCCGATAGTATCCGGCCAAACCCAGAAAACTACGAACCTCCGCCACACATCTCGGGCTACTCCACTCTACTACTGCCTTAACTTTTGTTGGGTCTACCTTAATGCCTTCCTTACTGATAACATGACCTACAAATATTACTTCGCGTAGCCAAAACTCACACTTAGTGGGCTTCGCGAACCAATTTTGCTTCCTCAGTATCTTTAATACTATTCGGAGCTCAGCATGCTCAGAATCGTCTCTCGAATATACTAGGATATCGTCGATGAAAACTACGACACACTTGTCGAGTAAGTGATGAAATGTCCGGTTCATCTGATCCATGAACACCGCTGGAGCATTAGTGAGTCCAAACGCGATCACCTCAAACTCGTACTGGTCGTATCTCGAGCGAAATGCTGTCTTCGGGATGTCTTCTTTCTTAATTAGAATTGATGATATCCAGATCGAAGATCTCTCTTCGAGAAAACTTTTAATACCCGAAATTTCGGGATATTTTAAATTTTTCTTAATTAATTAATTATATAATTAATTAATTATTTAATTGATTATTATTTAATTAATTATTAAATTTGTTGTAGCAATCTATTTATTTTTATCCTGGCCCAAACCATTTCCCTTGTCATGCTAAGACTCAAGCCCAATTTCTTTCTCCATCCTCCTTATGATATCCCACGGCCCCCTTACTTTCTCCTTCAAATTATTTAATTCCTTTTCAAGCTAAAATAATAAATCATATCTATGTTTGACTAGATTCTAAAAATCTAATTTTTATCCTCCTACTTTCTCTACTAGATTTTAGGAGTTTGTTTTACTCCCTTGCCTAAAATTTCTACACGGCCATTACACCATAAAAAGTGGAACCACTTTTATAATTATTAATCTCTAAAAGCTAAACTACAAATAAAAACTAAACTACAAAAAAAAACTAAACTACAAATAAAAACTCCTCTTTTTCCCCACACAAATACGTCCTTCACTTCATCAATTCAAACACCCTCATCAAAGAAAGTTCAACCTTTAGCCTTTAAAGATCGAACCATTCACCATCAATATTAGATTATTAGGTAATTAGATTGCTTTATTTAATCAATAGGATAGATTAGTTATATAATTTTTAGAATAGGTTTGATCATGTTTAGAATAGGTTTAGTCATGTATAGAATTGTTTAGAATTACTTAGAATCATGCTGGATGAATTTTTAATTGTTTATTGATGATTAACCATGTTTGTCGAGTGCTTCTAATATTATTCCAAGATGTTTTGACATGTATGAATGGCGAGTGGTATTAAGTAACAAAAAGAGGATTTTTATCATGTTTTAAGTGATATTTGTTGATAATTGTTAGTTTATATGATTATTTATTTATTTAATTGATCTATTGAATTGTTTATATGATTATTGTAAAGAATAGAATTAATTATTGTTTTGCTATTGGATATGTCGAGTGGTACAAGTCCTAGATTAGAGTTATGAGTCAAGTTAAGTTGGACTAGAATTGATCAGAAGTCAAGTTGTATCATTATGGGATTGAGTTGTGAACTAAAATTGAGAACATAATTGTAATATGGAAAAGATTATTAACTATAAAGTGACCGCCTATCTAGTGGCTTAAGTTGCCATGAACATAGGTATAGTCGAAGTCACTGTCCTATCCTCGGATTTGGGACAGTTCTTGATCCCAGTGTCGGGAAGTAGATCTAAGTGGTTGACCCGCATGAGCAAGGAAAGTTGGGGAAGAATTAAGGTTTCTCCTACGAGCATATGACTGGTCATGGATTAGCACCTGAATTGAATGGAACTAAAGAGTCAATAGTGGTGTCAAGAAGTCTAGAACTGAATAAGTTAGTATAGAAGGTCTTGGTTTATTGTGATGTTATGTTTCTTTCCGCTGCGTACTTGAACGATGATGTATATGAATGATTTCTTGATGATTTGTTTGACTGTTTGGTTGACCTGTTCAGATTATTATGTTTCTAATTGTGTTCTACTGATTAAGTAGAACAATCTAATTACTCACCACTGGCCGTGGACCCCAAAACCCTTGTCAGGTACAGGTGATGATTGATTGAGTTACGCAAGGGCTGGTATTGTGTGCGAGCTAGTTTAGCAGTTTATTTTTATTCTAATGTTCACCCCTAGCCTTTGTGTCATTTTTAGTGGACTTTTCCTTATTTTGTAGCATTGTTGGAACTTTAGAAACGTATTTATTTTGGATTATTTAATGGTTTTAATGAATAATATGAACTAAGTTTAGAGCTTCCGCTGTAATTGATGAATCTGATATTAAAGGTTTATAGATGTTAATGATCTGTATTGTTGTTTTCCCCGAAAACAACGCTGCTAAAATACGGATCGTTACAGTTGGTATCAGAGCCGAACCTTAGGATTACTTCATCATAAGTAACCCAAAAGATTGTGCGCTTTATGATCCCGAGAGTTAACATAGATAGCTTTACCACAAGAACTTATGTGAGTGTTGACTTGGGTAGAGCTATGGGATAAATAATTTTTCATTGCTTGCAAAATGGGGTAGAGCTTCCGCTGTAATTGATCAATATGATATTAAAGGTTTATAGATATTAATGATCTGTATTGTTGTTTTCCCCGAAAACAACGCTGCTAAAATACGGGTTGTTACAAAACTCCCACTCCTCTCAGCTGATTGAATAGGTCCTCAATTCTAGGCAACGGGTACTTGTTCTTGATTATTACCTGATTCAACACTTTGTAATTTATGAATAAGTGCATGCTACCGTCTTTCTTCTTCATGAAGTGCACTGGTGCTCCCCATGGAGAAACACTCGGCCTAATGAAGCCCTTATCAATTAGTTCCTGAAGTTGCGTCTTCAACACTTGCAACTCCGAAGGTGCCATCCGGTAGGGTGCCTTTGAGATCGGCGCTGTCCCGGGTGCTAAATCGATGTTAAACTCGACATCGCGCTCGGGTGGAACCTCTGGCAGCTCAGCAGGAAATACATCTCTGAAATCCCTCGCTACAGGTATATCGTCCAACAGGCTATCTTCAGTCACATCCCTTACTTGACATAAGAAAACCATATCGCCCTTCTGGCGAAGCTTCCTCATCTTTAAAGCCAAACTTACCACCACTCCTTTCTTCACAACAATACCAGAGTAGGTAACTCGGTTGCCCTTCGATCCTCGGAATGCCACTGACTGGTCTCGGCATCATATGGTTGCTCGATACTTCGACAGCCAGTCCATGCCAAGAATGACGTCAAACTCCATCAGCGGGAACTCCTTAAGGTCGGCCGTCGCTTGCTCTCCAGCACTAACGATGGGTACTCCTCTGAACTCATGCTGACAAACAAAATCCTCTCCAGAAGGGAGAGTTATAACAGAACTAACAGCAGTACTACCAAGTAGGTTAGACCTCAAGACAAAACTACTAGCCACGAAAGAAACTGTTGCACTAGAATCGAACAAAACGTAAGCTAAGACACCAGAAACAAGAAACTTACCTGAGACTACGTCTGGCTGGACCTCTGCTTCTGCCTCAGTCATAGAGTAGACTCGATTCTTCACAAGAGTCTTGGTCGGTGCCGGTAGTTGCTTGACTTCGGTGCTCAGCCTCTTCTCGGGGCAGACTGATGCCTTACGGCCCTCCTTCCTGCAGATGAAACATGAAATAGACGTCCCGTCGCATCGCTTCCCTGGATGGAAGTCCTTGCTACAACCTCTGCACTTCGAACTCTCGGAACCCTTATACGAACTGGCGGTCTGAGGGGCACTGCTAAGAGCACTGAACCGGGGCTTCTTGAAAGGTGGCGACGTCAACGGGGTCGGGGTCCTCTTCTTGCTCTCCTCTCCGTCGATAACAGATGCCTGGATCTCGAGTGCTACCTCGTAAGCTCGCAGAAATCACTTCACTCCACTGCTTATCACGTGAACAAGAATCCTCAGATCTAGTGTAACACCCCGCATTTTAACAACGACATTATTAGTGATAACGTCGTAAACAGACAGTTACCAATCGATTATTATACGAAAATATAACTAAAACTCGTGGAAGGAATACTTATTAATAATAATAATGGAATCCCAAATTACAAAAGGTTAAATGAACCATAAATGTAGTCCTAAAAACTGAAATAAAACTTATTGCAAAAGCAGGAAATAAAAATAGGGGCCTAGATGCTCGACCAACACAACCCGACTCTAGCCTCTATCTTACTTACCTGCAAAATAGGTTTGGGGGTCCACCATCAGTGGCGAGTAACTAGACTGTTCCACTTAGCAGTGGAGCCAAATAACATAAAACATTAAATCAAATAGCAGGCACGAAGCAACCCAAAAAGTACGAAATAACGTTCAATTAACAGAATTATATAACAGAGAACACATACAGCGGAAGACTTCATCAAATGATAAGTTCAAATACTAAACTCTTAAATACAACATTAGATTCATTTATCAACAGTAGACATCAAGAGTTAACCGACACGACTGAAGTCGATACAACAAGTGAATCCCAGACACGATTCATCACCGATGAACCGATACGACATGGCACAAAACCGATAACAACAAACAACTCCCCGACACGATTCATCACAAATGAACCGATACGACACGACGCAAGGACGATACAACAAACAAGTCCCTGACACGATTCATCACAGATGAACTGATACGACACGGCGCAAGGCTGATACAACAAACAATTCCCCGACACGATTCATCACCGATGAACCGATACGACACGGCGCAAGGCCAATACAACAAACAAGTCCCCGACATGATTCATCACAGATGAACCGATACGACATGGCGCAAAGCCGATAACATCATTGACGCGACCGACTCAAAGCGATAAATGACACGACTCAAAATAAGCATCCAATGACATGACTCAAACCAGACGAGTATCAATAATCACGCATGACTCTTACAATAATGACACATCAAGCTCAACAATCCAAATAAGCAATTATGCAGACCAACCAGACAATGCATGAATAACATGAAATAAACATAAAGGTTCAATTTTTATAATTAACAAATAAGATTTCAAGAATTAATCATCAAACAAGATAAAAATCCAAGCTTAACAACATGCTATCACACGCATAACATAATCGAAAATACCAAGCAAGAACATTGTCAAATTATCAAGATTAAATACAAGAACATCAAGAATTAATCATAGAACGAAATAGCTTTCAAGATCACACAATAACATAAATTGATCAAATAAGAAAACAAATCTAACAACCTAGACATCATGTTTTATACGAAAATCATAACAACAATAACATCGTGATTTTAAGCCTAGTATCCTATGCAACCTAATCCTATTCCTAAGTAGAATAGCTAGTTACCTATAGGGGAAACCACACACATAAAACCACGCACAACCTTGCCCATTCATCCCCTAGTTCAACCCAAGCCACGCCCAAGGTTAGGTTTGTATTGATGAACAAGATTGAAGGTCTTGAATCAATCTTCAATGGTGTCTTTGATTTGATGAAATAAAAGGAGGATTGGGTTGGGAAATCTGATGAGATGTTGTGATATGTAATGGGGAAAAGGTTGAGTTTTATTTGTAGTTTAGTTTTTATTTGTAGTTTAGGATTGGAAAAAAAACAAAAAACAAAGGGGTCGGCTAGAGAGATGCAAAGTAACATTTTTTGGATGTTCCTAAAATGTAGTAGGGTAGTTAGGGAAAGTAAAAATAGAGTTTTTGGATTTTACACAAAATAGATGTAATTGGATAATTAAGGTAAATAAATAAATCAAATTAAATTAAAATAAAGGAAAGGCCGGCTAGGATAATTAAGGTAAATTAAATAAATCAAATTTAATTAAAATAAATTAAATTAAAATAGATGTCAGAGCAAGGGCTTTGGGCTTGATCAATTAAATAAAAATTAAGTCTTTGGGCCCAAATCGAATAATTCAGACTTTAAGGCTTAATCTTACACGAAATTTTACGGCCCAAAAATCTGGGTCGTTACATCTAGCTTCTTGATGTAGCGCTTGACCCGCTCATCCTCGGACGGAACAACAGACTTAGCGAACTTCGATAGCTCGGTGAATTTATCGGTGTGGGCCTGAACCGTCATCTTACCCTGAGTGAGAGTAAGAAACTCCTCCTGCTTCTGCCATTGTAACTCGTCGGGGTAGAACCTCTCCTGAACTTTAGTCACGAACTCGTCCCATGTCATCGCGTGCAAAGGCATGTGCGCATCTCTAGTCATGCTCCACCAATTGTCAGCCTCTCCTCTCAAGTAGTAGGCGAAGATCTGGACCTTCTCGTGCTCCGGACAAAACGTGGCGTCGAAGAGCTTCCCCATCTCGTGGATCCAGCTCTCCAAAACCGTAGGATCGGCAGTCCCATTGTAAGTCGGTGGTCGATGACGAGCGATACGATCGAACGTTGACTGCGAGGTAGGCGGTTGATGACTATGGTGCGCTAACGTAAGAATAGCTTTCTCGAGTGCTCGTAACCGTTGTCGTCCCGAATTTGACCGGCTAGGCATGGACATGCTGAAATAGCAAGACAACAAGAAGTGTTAGTCAAAAGCCCACTACTCTAGTCAAGCACACAACAACAAAATAAGAGAAAAGAGACCTATCCCGGTTTTCTACCCGACACTCTTCTCCCTTATACTTATTCTTAATTGGGTTTATCGCTCGGGAAAGGTACAGCTCACAACTCCCAGGTTTACTCGAATCCTAATACTTCACTTTAAGCTTAACCTTTCGACTTTGATACCAACTGTGACGACATGAATCTTATAAATCGGCCGTGGAAAGAACCGATGAGTAGAATTTTCATAATAACAACAAACATAGTTTAAATCAAAAACTTTACATCAAATTATACTTCTAAAAAAACCTAAATGTACAATTACCACAAGTTTTTACATAACTAAAACCTCAAAAAGTCACTACTAAAGATTTAACTCCAAAAACTGTAGTCAGAGTTAGAGTATACAAACTATAAAAAATCCAAATCCTAATAACGAAATACAAACTACAAAGGATTTGGATTTGGTCACCAAATCTATCATATGATGGTGACAGTGATGGCAATGAAATCCTAATAACGGTGATGCTTAGCTTTGCGATTTGGTCACCAAATTTATCATATGACCATGGTATTCAATCTAGGATGAAAAAACATGTTGCCTTGACAAAACTTGATTGCAAACGACAATAAAAACTCGTTGCCCGGAACCTTGCACTACACGGCCCACCACAAGAATCACACAACCGCACGGACACGGTACGAACAACACACGACCACCACGAGACCACCACTCGAACTGTAACGACCCGAGTTTTTGGACTGTCGATTTACGAAGGAAATCGACAAATGGATCATTACCAAACACAAGAACTTAATAATAATATCATATTTCAAGTTTAATAATTCTTTATTTAACTAAATAAATAAATAATATCCCAAAATCCATAATCAAACTCCAAAATACATAATTAAATACTGTTCAATCCCAACAGGCTGGGATAGAAACTCAATAAAAGAATAGAAAACATAAATAGACTCCGGGTCCACTAAGCTAAACTCATCACATCTCACAACCCGATCCAAACGAGCCCACTTATGCGTCTGCATCATCACCTGAAATTAGGGGGGTCCACCGTCAGTGGCGAGTAACTAGCCTGTCCCGCTTAAATGAGGGACCGTTAACCATATAATAGCATAGAATCAAACGAGGAAATCATACAAAAACATATGGAAATACGTACAAAAATACATATGCAATACGTACAAAAATACGTATAAAAATACGTAGAAAAATACGTATGGAAATACGTATACAATACCTGCAGAATACGGTTAGAGATACATACAAAATACGTGTACAATATAAATACCAATACAAATACAAATACATACATCATCCAGATACGAATACGTACATCATACATATACTCAGAAATACACCATTAAAATACAGACTTACCAGACGTATGCAGCAGAAGACTTAATATTACATAAATAATACACATACATGTCAATACACAGATACACATAACCCTTCCTGTGAATTACTTATTTATCATATTTTACCCTTAAACCCTCTTTTAACCTTCTTATCGGACCGGTCATAATGCTCGTTGTGGATCCCGTGTGCACCACAACTTTCCTAAAACATGCTGGGGTGAACTTGTGTATTCAGCCCGTAGCCCTCCTTTGCAAGAACTAAGCCTAAGCTATGGCCATAACTCCTAAATAGTAGCTCGTGTACTACTACTTAGACGATTACATATCTTAAGATCCAGAACTGCCCAGAGACCGCAGTAGGGCAGTGGCTTCGACTTAACCCGACCTGATGACTCGTGTATCATCAAATGGGCTTCCTTACGTATCTTATCTTTTCTAAAGGCCATCGTGAGACCACTAATTAACAAGAAATATCTAAAGGCCATCTTGAGACCACTAGTTCACATCATTTTCTAAAGGCCATCTTGAGACCATTAATTCATATCATATCTTATTCCTTTTCTTCTTATTCATATTATTACATTCCTTCTTAGTCATATTATTTCTTTCCTTCATATTACAACTTATCCCTATTAATTCCTTTTAATTCCTTTAATTATATTAATTCCTAAAAATTACCTTCTACTATTATTATAAGTCAAAAATTAAACTAAAATTGATTAAAAACATATTGGGACCACTCGACATTTTATAATAATATAACAATTAAATAAATTCACCAAATACTCATATAATAATTAAATAAAATCATTTAAATTAATAATAATTCATATAATCAATAATTATCATAAAAAATTACATAAAACATGATAGAATCCTACTTTTCATATTTTGTTCCACTCGAAAATTCTATGTGAAAAATACCGAAATTTCACAATTAATTCAATAAACATAATTATCAATAACTAATCATATATACTTAGTTAAAACCGATAAATCATGCTTTGAACACTAAATTACCAAGATTGATCATAAAACAAGATTAAAACCCACTAATTACCATATGAAACCACACGGTATTTTTGGCAACAACAACAATATCATGATTTAATTTCAAGAAACAACATAATTACATTAAAGGTTCAAGGTTAACAAGATTCATCATAAAAATTGGATTTTAATTCTCCTTTATCACTTTATGTCACTCGAAAAAATGAGAACACAAGCAAGACTTTTATTTTAATCAAGAATTAAATTATACATATAAATAAATCATGTACATGCTTTTAATTCAAGAAAATATGCATAAAAATCATCATTTAATCCATCATACTACTCGATAATTACACAAAAAAATTCAAGAACAAGAATCTAAAATTATCATGCAATTATTCAAGTAATTATATATAGTTAAATAAATATTTTCATGCATAAAATTAATTTAAACATTAAAGATTCATAAAGATTTCATAATAAAATCAATAAAATAACCTGTACATAAATTTCATGTGGTTCGAACAAACTCATCCTAACATGATACTAATTCTTTTAATTTCTCCTAGTTTTAATCCTAATTAATTATACAGATAACTATACCAGATTCAAGGGGGTTAGTCTAGTTACCTGGATTAAGCAAAGAAATCAGAAAAATCTTTCCTTTGGGAGTTGAATACTACATGGCCAAGAGGGGAAACTTTTTAGGGTTTTTCTTTGAGTTTGAGTGTATAGAATTGAAGAAAAAGAATTAGGTTATAGGTTGTTCCCTATTTATAATATAAGGACAAAAGAAAACAAAATAATTAAAAAAAAAACTAAGGGGAACTGTGAGGTTGGAGTGGAAGTAGGGAGAGGAGAAAAAAATTAGGAGGACTTGGTTATAGGTTAGACCAAGTTTAGGATTTTAAATTAATTAATTTAATTAATTAAATAGATAATTAAATTATCTAATTAACCATCAATTAAATAAAATAATTAAAAAGGAAATAATTATTAGCCATGGGAGGGCCGGCCGTGAGAGAGAATATGGGTCATGGGACCCGGTTTTCGGATAAAAATTGACGAAATAAAAATACACAGTCCAAATATACGGGCCTTTTGGACTTAGAATAATAAAATAATATTAATAACCGCGAAATTTTCTGGCCCTAAATTTCGGGTTATTACACGAACCACTGTGCAGCACCACGAACCACGTGAGCACCCCACGAACACGATTACCCAATTCGAACCAACCCGGAACCAAAACCGAACAAGTGATCTTGAATGAAATTAATGAGGATTAATTTGAATTTTGATACTTAAAGATCAATGGAGGATGAATCTTTAACTTTTGTGTTGAAGAAATTTGATGAACAAATGTTGGTGATGATTTAGCCAAAAATGGCGTGTGGAAGGGAGTAAGAAATGAGTGTCTGTTTAAGTATTGATTATAAACAAATGGTGTTTAAATGAGCAAATGATCCTAATGCCTTACTAACACCTCTATTTATAGAAGTTAGTTGGGTGTGAACATAAAACAAGTGGCAATTAAGCCAAGCCAAAGGGGGGGGCGGTTGGGAGCTCAAAGGAAATGGGCTAAATATTGCTAATGGGCCATTTGCACTTAAGCATGGTTAATCATGATTAATTTTGGACTTAATCCAAAATTAATTAATTAGAAACTTAATAATTATAAATAATTAAAATAACATAAAATAAAATAAAATAAACTAAAATAAAATAAAATAATCACACTCAAGGAACAAAATAGCCCAAATAAATTTAGACCATGCACAAAATTAAATATAAATTCAAGCAAAACTATCAAAGCAAATATAACACAAATCCGGGGCATTACAAATGGCTAGAACCATGCTTCTGGAGAGTGGTGTGTCAAAGAAATTCTAGGCTGATGCTGTGAGTACATCATGCTACATAGTTAATAGAGTTATGCTAAGACCAATACGAAGAAAAACACCTTATGAACTTCTAAGGGGTCGAAAACCAAAAATTGAACATTTAAGAATATTTGGTTGCAAGTGTTTTATGCACAACAATGGCAAGACCAGTTTTGACAAGTTCGACCTTATGAGTGATGAAGCTGATTTCATTAGGTACTCTCCTCACAGCAAGGCATATAAAGTCTTCAACAAAAGAACTTTGTGTTTTGAAGAGAGTATCCATGTGTTGTTTGATGAAACTAACATGTTCAACAACCCTGTGCATGTAGATGATGATGAAGGTTTTGAGATCGGGATGACTAACTTCACTGGAGCTGAAATAGAGAACACTGCTGAACCAGACCCCCCAACTTCTCTTGAACACAACAATGGGTCTAGTGCAGCACAAGTAAATGGTGAACATGTTGTTGAACTTAGTGACTCTCCTGCTCATCCAACTGAAGATAAAGTGGGAGAGAACACTTAAGAAACTGTTCCACCCTCTTAAATTCAGAATGAGATAGGGGGAACAAGTACAGACATTGGTTCAAACTTAGGTGACTCAAATGTTGTAAGAAAGGGTATGTTTAAGAAAAGAAACTCTCACCCTTTTGATCAAATCATTAGTAATTTATCAATAAGAATCCAAACTAGAAATTCTGTTTCGAAAAATTTATGTGCTTACTTTTCTTTCTTATCTCACAAAGAACCAACTGACTATAAGATTGCACTAACTGATCCTGATTAGGTCTTGGCTATGCAAGATGAGTTGAACCAGTTTGAAAGAAATCAGGTTTGGCATCTTGAACCAAGAACCAATGAGATATCAGTTATTGGAACCAAATAGCTCTTCAGAAACAAATTGGATGACTCAAGCACTATAGTCAGAAACAAAGCCAGGCTAGTGGTTCAAGGGTTTAACTAACAAGAGGGAATAGATTATGATGAGACCTTTGCTCCAGTAGCCAGGCTTAACGCAATAAGTATTTTAATTGCCTTTTTTACTAACATGAACTTTAAACTCTTTCAAATGGATGTTAGAACTGCTTTTCTAAATGGATGTTTGAAAGAAGATGTGGATGTGGAGCAGCCCCCTGGCTTTGAGGATAGAGATTGTCCAGATCATGTCTACAAGTTAGAAAAAGCTCTTTATGGCCTCAAACAAGCCCCTCGTGCTTGGTATGAGAGACTCTCTAGTTTTTTGATTGAAATTATTATGAGAGAGGTTCAGTGGACAAGACTCTATTCATAAAGAAAAGGGGACCAAATCTGTTAGTGGTCCATGTATATGTTGATGATATTCTATTTGGGGCTACTAATTTTATTTTGTTTGATGAATTTGCTGACCTAATGAAAAGTGAATTTGAGATGAGTATGATGGGAGAACTTGGCTTATTCCTAGGGCTCCAAATCAAGCAAGTGGATGATGGAATCATGATCCACCTACAAAAGTATCTCAAGGAGCTACTCAAGAGATATGGTTTGCAAGATAGTAAGTCCTATGACACACCTATCCCTACCTCTTATAAGTTGAGCCTAGATGAGAAAGGAAAGGATATTGAGGATAAGATATACAGAGGTATGATTGGCTCACTTCTCTACATCACAGCTAGTAGACCAGACATAGTGTTCTCAGTTGGGTTATGTGCTAGATTTTAAAGCAACCCAAAAGAGTCTCATCTAAAAGTTGTTAAGAGGATATTTAGGTGCCTGGGTGCTTCTAGTATCCAAAGGGGAGTGATAGGTCCATTTTAGGACCTATTTCCTGGGCTCTTTTCACTTGTTTTCATTTGCTTTTAGGCTTATTTTTATTAATTTTAGGCCTTTTTAGCTTAGTTTAGGTCTTAGTTACGTTTTCTTTGAATAATGTCTTTTCTTGTCGTTTTTGCTAATAATTGAGCTCTTTTGCATTACTTATGTGTTGCGTTCATTCATGTAGGTGTTTTGCGTGTTTTCGATCAATTCTTGAAAGCTGACAAGGGTCGTGAGAGGTCCCGAGAAGCTTTCAGAAGTGTGCCGCAATAAAGCCAAAATCACAATCACCACTTTTGGAGCATAGGTCAACTTTGAAAGGCCATAACTTTTTACATACTTATCATTTTAAAGCGATTCAAGTTGGAGGTTAAAGCTTGTTCCGATAGCATCGAAACGCCTGGTCATAAGCTAAATTCTGATAAGAAATAAAGGAGTTATAATGTTTTTAAAACTGACTGTCTGGCTGTCCAGCGGCCGCTGAGAAGTTTCCAGCGCCCGCTGAGACCTATTCAGCGCCCGCTGAGATTTCCAAGCGCCCGCTGAACTGGCCAGAACAGCCAGTAGCTCATTTTTTGGCTCCAGCGCCCGCTGAGACCCCTCCAGCGCCCGCTGTCTTCTCCTCAGCGCCCGCTGAAGTGCTTTTCTGCGATATTTTTATTACTTTTCTTCTGTTTTTGCTCGGATTTTTGGGGGGTTGTATAAATACCCCCCTTTTCCCATTTCTTACACAACTGAGGTTAGAGGCTCACTTAGGGTTTTAGGTTAGATTTTGTTGCTTTCTTCTTCAATTTCCTTTTGTAATTTACATTTGCTCTTCAATTTATGCAAGTTTCTTAGTTTCTCTTCCTCTTGTTCTTCAATCTCTTCAAGGTACTTTTATTGCTTTCTTTATTTGCTTGATTTCTTGTTCTTTGTTGCTAGTTATTGATGTCTAAGTAGTTGATAGTTGTTGTTGTGGTTTATTTAGTTAGTTTATTTGTTATTTTCATGTTTGTTTAGTTGTTTATTTTGATTTCATTGTTGTTCTTGGTAGTTTAGTTTGTAGTTTTCTAGGTTTTAGTTGTTGGTTTTAATTGTTTATGTTTGTTATTTGTTTGTTGTTTTAGTTATTTATGTTTGTTTCTTGTTGATTTAGTTGTTAGTTTAGTTTTAGGTTTTAATTGTTAATTTGTTTTGTTCATAGTTTTAGGTTTAATTATGTTTTTATTTTTAGTTTTAATTATGTTTTTATTAATTATGTGTGAGTAGTTAATTTCTAGGTTTTGAGTGAAACTTCTCAAATCCTCCATGATTGTGGCTTAGTTGTTCTTGGCTTTGGTTGTGATAATGTCGGTACCTTAGGATTCGGTTATGTTGAGTCTTATGTTTAGCTAGCATAGGATTCATTGAAGAATCCCCACCGAAGGACCGAAAGGTGAACGTGGGTGATGACTTCCTTTGCCCGATTGATGGAAGCACCACGAAAGTTGGGCCTTCGATCAAGGGAAAGTTACCGGTCTTCGTGATTTTGTGCTTAGGACTCGTTAGATGTGTCGCTGCACGAAAGTGAGTTGTATATGTCTTTCCGGTCATCGTACTAGCTCGAAAGAGTGGTACGATCATAGAACGACCTCCCCTTATCCGCGACCTAAGTCTAAGTTTCGATTGATTCATAATTCATGGTGGTATGAGTTGTGGATCTCTTACCCTAGTCCCTTTTATTCTTGTTTCATTAGTGTAGTTTTAGTTAGTTCTCTCCGCCTCTCGCGACCATCACCCGACCTAGCTCGTTCGACGCTCACGCCTAGGCTAGTGCGAAGTACCTTCCCCGTGTTCGACACCCCCACTCATACTACAACGGGGGTTTTTATTTGGTAAGAAATCCCTCCTATCAAATTGGCGCCGTTGCCGGGGAAGGCAATGCCATTAGTTTAGGTTGAGTAGAATGGTTCTAGGTCTTTCTTTTTCTTTATTTTTATTTTTGTGAATATTTGGGCCTTATGGCCACTTCTTTGATCGATCCCCAATATGAGCATGAACCATTTTGGATTTATTATTATAGGATTGGAAGCTCCCTTCCTCCTAATCATACTTTTGATAAGTGGGATATTTGTAATGTAATGTATGAGGGCTTGAATTATGAAACGAGAAACTGGGTTGAGTTTCTCTCTTATGGCGATTTCTTAGCTTTAGACTTGGATAGAGCTTGGCTCTTATTCGCGTGTCTTGCCAAGGAAACCTATGAGTGGGATATGACTACCCAAGGGATACATGACTTTAGTAACGAGCCAAACTTGTTTGTGGAATATGGCTTCAATCATCTTCCGGTTCATACCCCTACCTTGGATGTTGATCATCAATACTCGCAAGAGCATGCTCTTGATGAGTTTTTACAAGGTGGTGGTGTGAATTCAGATGATTCATCCCATAATCTGCAATTCGAACCCGTTGTTTGCGACTTTAGTTATGATTTTGATCCCTCTCCTCTCGTTGTTGTAGAACCCATCCAGACTCACATAGACGTTGATGTTTCATTGTAATGTCATGATGAAAATCATGACCCTTCCGTCTCGTCATGTGATGTCATATTGGATGAGGCCTTCTTAGTTGAGTCGAGTGAAGTTGACGAGGTCATTATTAATGTGGAGAATGTGGTCATACCACCTTCTCTTACTCCCTTTTTAGGAGGATTTAGCCTTGTTTATTCACATCCCACTCCCCTTCCATCCATGCTCATATCACCCCCATTCGAGGGCACCATCTCTTGTCTTGACTCCAATGTTTCTCTTCTAGAAACCAAGGCAAGGGAGGTGTTTGGGGGTGTTCCTTCTCTTTTATTTGATTTTTCTTTTTGTAGTTTTTATTTTAATTTACCTCCCTGTGGGCACTCACTCCCACATAAGCATAGGATGCCGGTTTTCAAACCATCCCCTTTGCTTTATTTGATCATTGCTTATGTGGTATTTAGTGAGTTGAGTGCCAGTATGTTTGACAAGCTCTTGCGAGCTTTGCGGGGCTATTTACTGAGCCCCGGGTGGTTGTTCCCGCTGGATGACTTTGACATAGTTTTTCTTCTATGTCTTAGTCCCTGTGTCCAGCTCCTTTGTCAAGCTTAAGACGTTAAAACAAGCGCTTCTCGGGAGGCAACCCGAGTCTTTTTCTTTTTCCTTTTTCTTTTATCTGTAATTCTTTTGTTTTTTGGAGTTTGGTTTCTTTTCTTTCTTTTTTGCAGGTTAAATGAATAAGCAACTCTCATGGACATGTATGGTACTAAAATGCAAAACGGAGGTTGTATGCTTACTTTATAGCCTGTTTTGGTGAGATCATTCCAAATTCCCTTTATTTTATTTTTCTTATGTGCTTAGTTGTAGGATTAGTTTTAGGAGGAGATGATTGTTCGAGGATGTTTGGCTTTCAATTTTTGGCTTTTAAGCCCTTGAGGACATTTGGATATCGATGGCGTTGGGCCTCGATTTATTTATTTGTTTGATGCTTGGTTGATTGATTGAGAGTCATTCATGCTTGATTTTATTTTCCTTCCTTTTGTTTAGGTTTTATTTCTATTTTCCCTTTTTCCTCTTCGTTTTCTTTTATTTTCTTTTCAAGGCAAAGTGTGTTTTTGTTTTGTTTGTAGTTTGGACTTGGTTCCTAATTTCTTGGACTTTGAATGCATTCCTTCCTAAGTGTTAGTGGTCCACATGGTTTGAGATGTTGGAGTTGATTTTCAAATACTACATGCTAGGTTTCAGAACTTTGGAGTTCATGAAACCTAATGTCTTGGCTTGTGGTACGATTGGCAAAGCTTTGCTAGCTAGTTGAAGCCCTTGAGGTAGTATTTGCAATTCACTACCCTTCATATATGAGAAAATTGTCAAATATTTCTAGCCTTCATCATTTTGTTTGAGTGGCAATAGGATCCTTCTCATAGTATAACTCGATCAAGAACTTGATTCATGACTTTCCGAGACTGTGACCGAGCTAATCTAGGGGAGGACGGAGGCGTTCATTTCTTAGTTATTTTCCATTTTTTTTTCCTTTTTCATTTTCCTTTTTATTTTAGCATCTTGCTTCTTTTCACTTTTCTAGGTGTTTGCTTTACATTCATCCTTTGAAACCCTTTGAGCATGGCCCTTCCTTTCTTCTAGCCACGTTACAAGCCTTGATTCCCATTGTTTTGTTTTGTACCCTTTAGGTGTAGTGAAGCAATTGGAGCGTCTTGGTTCGTATATGTTTTGTATTGGAAATTTGTGAAGTAAGGAGTTCGCCCAAGCGAAAGTGTGTTAATTTGTATGAATTAGAGCAAAAGCCGACCTAAGTTGTAAAAAAGGCAAGGTCATGTAAAAAAAAATAAAATAAATAATCACAACCAATTATTCCTTCCTTTTTCACAATGAGGGCATTGTGTCATTCAAGCTTGGGGGGAGGAATAGTTCGAGAAAAAAATTTAATTTGATGTATATTTTTATTTTTTTTATTTTATTTATTTATTTATTTATTTTCATTTTTCATATAGTTTTTTTAATAAGCTTGGGTTTTTTTTTTTTTTTGGTGTATGTGTGCGAATTTGAGGAGTTCGTTTGCTATTTGATGCTCATTAGTACTTATTGCTTCACTATTTAGGTTTGAGCACCACAAGCCAAATTGATTCCTACCCTATCCCTAGCATTACATTACAACCCTAAAGCCCTCTTGATCCTAGATAGTTGAGTCCTTTTCGGTTGAGGAAGTCATGTTTCAAGCATATTGAGCGGTTTGCTATGATGAGATGTCGGGTAGCCTAAATTGTTTCTCCTTTTTGTTTTTCCAACTCCTTCGTGGAGTTATGAGAAGCTACCTTTATGGGTGGAGACGACACTAGCTTAGCATGTGGATGCTTGGTTGTTGAGCAAAAGGGGAATGTTCCTCTCTAGTTCTCCAATCTAGCATGTTTTATTTGACTATCCACCCTTAACATCTTTGAGCATGTTTTCCATTAGTGCTTAGAAAGGTTCGCATTCATTGATCCTCGGTCCTTTAACAAGTCCAACTAGTTGTTTTTGTTTTGTTTGGTTTTCTTTTTATTTTCCTTTATTTTTGTTTTTCTTTTTTTTTTTTTGTTTCTTGTGAACCTTTGCCTCGGTTTGTTTTTGAGAGAGTTATGGGTTAAACTCTTGGGAAACCCTTACGAGAGCACACTCGTCCTCTTTGGCGACACAGAGGTTTACATCGCTTGTTGCTTTTGCTAAAAGCAACCGTGATTCCTACGAAAGTGAGTTAGGATTTTATTTTTCAGTTTTGCATGTTGTTTTTGCTTGAGGACAAGCAAAAGGCAAGCTTGGGGGAGTTTGATAGGGCCATTTTAGGACCTATTTCCTGGGCTCTTTTGACTTGTTTTCATTTGCTTTTAGGCTTAATTTTATTAATTTTAGGCCTTTTTAGCTTAGTTTAGGTCTTAGTTGCGTTTTCTTTGAATAATGTCTTTTCTTGTCGTTTTTGCTAATAATTGAGCTCTTTTGCATTACTTATGCGTTGCGTTCATTCATGTAGGTGTTTTGCGTGTTTTCGATCAATTCTTGAAAGCCGACAAGGGTCGTGAGAGGTCCCGAGAAGCTTTGAGAAGTGTGCCGCAATAAAGCCAAAATCACAATCACCACTTTTGGAGCATAGGTCAACTTTGAAAGGCCATAACTTTTTACATACTTATCATTTTAAAGCGATTCAAGTTGGAGGTTAAAGATTGTTCCGATAGCTTCGAAACGCCTGGTCATAAGCTAAATTCTAATAAGAAATAAAGGAGTTATGATGTTTTTAAAACTGACTGTCTAGCTGTCCAGCGGCCGCTGAGAAGTTTCCAGCGCCCGCTGAGATTTCCAAGCGCCCGCTGAACTGGCCAGAACAGCCAGTAGCTCATTTTTTGGCTCCAGCGCCCGCTGAGACCCCTCCAGCGCCCGCTGTCTTCTCCTCAGCACCCGCTGAAGTGCTTTTCTGCAATATTTTTATTACTTTTCTTCTGTTTTTGCTCGGATTTTTGGGGGGTTGTATAAATACCCCCCTTTTCCCATTTCTTACACAGCTGAGGTTAGAGGCTCACCTAGGGTTTTAGCTTAGATTTTGTTGCTTTCTTCTTCAATTTCCTCTTGTAATTTACATTTGCTCTTCAATTTATGCAAGTTTCTTAGTTTCTCTTCCTCTTGTTCTTCAATCTCTTCAAGCTAGTAGAAAAAAGGTTCATTAGTATCGTTTTTTTGCCCCTATTAGTATCGTTTTTCACACGATACTAATAGAGGCGTTAGTAATAGAGTTTGTTATTACTATCGTTTGTAAAAAACGATAGTAATAAACTCTATTAGTATCGTTTTTAGTAAAAAACGATAGTAATAGTAAGCTTATTACTATCGTTTTTTAGTTAAAAACGATACTAATAGAGTTCTATTACTATCGTTTTTTACTAAAAACGATAGTAATAGTAAATCTATTACTATCGTTTCTTACTAAAAACGATAGTAATAGCCTATCTATTACTATCTTTTTTAGTAAAAAACGATAGTAATAGAACTATTTTTTTAATTTAAATTTACATTTTATTATTATATACTATATATTTATTTAAATTTACAATAATGTAATATTTTTTTACAATTAATTAAAATTTGTAAACGATACATATATAATACAAATTCGATGTATTCATATAAAATATATATACTTTACAAGAACGTTTGATACGATCGATGTTTACAGTAAATATAAATAAAATGTATAAATAATGTGCTACTAATACAAATTTTATTTAATTTGGATCGGACAACAAGAAATTTAGCCTGAAGAATCTCGCCCATTGCTCGCGAAACTCATCCAACTCTCCTTTGGTATATGGGGCAGATCTTCGAATGTAATCCTTCAAAATCAAAGATTGAAAAAAAAAACATATAAGTAATGTTACAGACGCCATCTTGCTTAGACTTTTAAGGCCAAAATATTTGCAAACTAAAAAAAAAGGTTTAGGTATTTATTTGTATGATTCTACGAAGTAGAAGCTCATTTTGGAGCGAAAAATAGCCAAATAGGTCATATTTGGCTAAATTCTACCATTTTCGTTCCTACATTCGCTCCTACAAGCCCATTTCATGTTTTAAAGTTGCTTTCATGTGATGTAAACATTTATAAATTATTTGCATGTTATTGGGAAAGGTTAGAGGGTTTTGGAACAAAAACGAACCAAATAGGTCATTTTTGGTCCGTTTTTGGTGTTTTCGTTCTAAACTTGGCACCGAGCAACCTAAATAATGTTTTTAAGTTTCATTTACATTCTATAATATTCATGTAAACATTATATGATTTATTAACAAAGTTATAGCTTTTTGGACCAAAAACAAGCCAAATAGGGCATTGACTCGTTTTGGTTGTTTTCGTTCCCATCTTCTCACCAATCAAACTATTTAATATTTTTTAATGTCATTCAAGTCCTATAATATTCATGTAAACTTTATATGATTTATTTGCATGATTTCGGACAAAGTTAGAGCGTTTTAGAACAAAAAACGAGCCAAATAGGTCATTTTTGGCTTGTTTTTGGTGGTATAGTTCCCATCTTGACCCCGATCAACCTAGTTCATGTTTTTAAGGTTCATTCACAACCCATTACATTCAATATTACTTTGTATGACACATTTGCATGATTTTGGGCAAGATTACAGGGTTTTGGAACAAAAATGAACCAAATAGGCCATCTTTAGCTCGTTTTTGTTGTTTTCGTTCTTAACTTGACACTGATCATCCTAGATTATGTTTTAAAGTTTCATTTACATCCTATGACATTCATGTAAACATTATATGACTTATTTGCATGATTTTGGGAAAATATATTGCTTTTTGGGACAATTACAAGCCAAATCGGCCATTTAGGCTCGTTTTGGTTGTTTTCGTTCTCATCTTCTCACCAATCAAACTATTTTGTATTTTTTAGTGTCACTCAAGTCTTATAATATTCATGTAAACTTTATATGATTTATTTGCATGATTTCGGACAAAGTAGTTTGATTGGTGAGCAGAGGGGGGACTGAGGGGCAGAGGGGTGGGCTGCAGAGGGGGCTGAGGGGGGCAGTGAGGGGAAGAGGGGGGGATGGGGGGGCAGAGGGATGGGCTGCAGAGGGGGCAGGGGGGCTGTGATGGGGGCATGGGGGGGTGCTGTGGGGGGGGGAGGTGTGGGGGGCAGTGGGGGGGGGCTGGCAGGGGGGAGGGGTTGGCAGGGAAGGTGGCTGGCAGGGGGGGTGGCAGGGAAGGTGGCTGGCAGGGGGGGTGGCTGGCAGGGGGGGGTGGCAGGGGGGAGGGGCTGGCAGGGTTGGGATGGGGCACACACACACACACAAATACACACACAAATACACACACACCCACACCCACACACCCACACACACACAAACACACACACACCCACACACACAAACACACACATCCAAATTTTAGGTGTTTTATTCTTGTAAGCAATAAATGACTTATTTGCATGGGTTTTGGGGAAAATATGGCGTTTTGGAACAAAAACTAGCAGCATAGGTTATATGTTTATTAAAATCATGTGATTGGTTATATGTTTATTAATTATTAGAGTGACGCGCCGCCCCCGTTTAAGAATCTAATCATTTGCCATGTCAATGGGCACCCATCCCCCATTCATGCTCGACATAGTTAGATTTAGATCCTTGAGACGGCCCACGCAAGCGACAGTGAGATTGTGTAAAGCGATAAGCAAGAGTGTTTAATATTAGAAGCAAGTGATTGGTTACATGTTTATTAATTATTAGAGTGACGAGATTGCGATCTCATGCCACAACTACGCCCCCGTTTAAGAATCTAATCATTTACCATGTCAATGGGCACCCATCCCCCATTCATGCTCGACATAGTTAGATTTAGATCCTTGAGACGGCCCACGCAAGTGACAGTGAGATTGTGTAAAGCGATAAGCAAGAGTGTTTAAAATTAAAATCATGTGATTGGTTATATGTTTATTAATTATTAGAGTGACGCGATTGCGATCTCATGCCACAACTACACCCCCGTTTAAGAATCTAATCATTTACCATGTCAATGGGCACCCATCCCCCATTCATGATCGACATAGTTAGATTTAGATCCTTGAGACGGCCCACGCAAGTGACAGTGAGATTGTGTAAAGCGATAAGCAAGATTGTTTAAAATTAGAAGCAAGTGATTGGTTACATTGATTTAAGCAAAAGCAAAGCAAAGAAAGCAAGTGAAACAAAAGGAACAAAACCTAAACCAAAGTAAAACAAAAACAAAATAAAACAGGATTAATTCAAAAGAAATCAAAACAAATCAAGAGAATCGAACCACAAGGCAAGCAAATTAGGCACATAATTCCCAAAATCATCAAATAAGGTTGTGGCACAACGCCATCAACCATCCAGTGTCCTCAGGTCGGGAACCTCTTGCCCCTAACAAAGCAAACATCCTCAAACTATCGTCTCAATCCTATATCATCACCTAAAAAACTAAGCAACCAAGAAATAAAAGGGGAGTTGGAAAGAACTTACCGAGGCATCACCATCTTCAATTGTTAGGCAATTCATATACCAACAAGAAGGATTTAAAAACCGTCACATAGCTTCATTTGATACTTCAAGCAATTCATATACCAACAAGAAGGTGCTGCATAAGTCACAACTATATAAAAAACTAACAGTTTGACAGGCATGTCATAGCTATTTGATTTTCAACAATACATATTTACAACCTTACAGAACAAAGGAAATAGAAATTTTGCAAAATAATACTCTCTGTGGAATATAGGAGAATTGTAAAACACATACTTGAATGATGAATAGAATCTACCTTATTGAGTTATTGGGGTACAACATTCTGATAAAAAATTCAATACAATAGGTTAGGTTTGACACTTATACATTATGTTGATAACAAATTTCTAATATCACATATCAAACTAAGAGCATTTTCGTTTGAGTTGTTTCAAAACATGAGATTTTAAAGCTTGTACCATGTGATGCCATGGAACATACAATTATGATGATCCTCTACTAAACATTCTACCTGGGCATATCATACAAATGAAGCAAGAAAACATTATCCATGGTAATGTACTTATTTGAACAGGTCTTGCAACTTCAAGCCCATTGAAAATATCATTATATTATAATGCCAACCCTCAATTTGTATTTGAATCAAGGGCATTCAAAATGTAATAATAACAAGGTTTAAAAGACCTATGAATGCAATTACTCCACAAGTAAACTTTACAAGGTCCCAAAACCAGTAGACCCAAAAGTGTTTTCACCTTCAAAAAACATATTAACAACTTAAGCTAAGGCCACTACAACTCCACAAGTTCAATTAACACCCACAATAAATCACTAACAAACAAAATTAATTTTGAATAATTCCAAAATTGCTTCAACCCTGTACATTGTTATATCAAGCTAAAAAAATAAAAAATAAATAAATAAAAGAAGAAAAATAAGAAGAAGATATATGATCTTAATTTAAATTAAAAATAAAAATCCAACATTCAGAAAGAATTAAGCGTGGAAAAGCAGAAAACGCAAAGTAAGTTAATCAGTTGAAAAATCTTAATATGCAATAATAAAAATCATATTAGCAAATCCCTAATATTCAAATCCTTAAAATTAGCAAATCCCTAAAATTCAAATCAAAATACCAAAAACAACATAATACCCACAAAATTGTAAAACCCTAAAATCATTCTTTATACATAAACTCAAATAAAACTGAAATTCAATTCAAAAGATCTTAAAAAAACCTGGAAATTTAGGTCGTTGATGTTGGTTGGAGTTCGTAACAGGCCTTCGTTCTACTTCGCAGCAAGCCTAGCTTCGTTCGAGTCCGCAGCAGCCCTCTACACTGCCCCCTCCCCAGAACTCAGCCCTAAAATTCAACCCTCAAAACAATCAACACGTTTAGGGTTTACGAATTAAATAAAAGAGTAACAACAATGGCGAAAAGGAAAAGCTAGGTTTACCTTGGTCCAAGCAGTAGCCCTCCGTGCCCCTCTGCTCACATACGCCTTGAATTCGAACCTAGGGTTTCGAGGAAGAAGACGAGCCTTCACTCTTTCTCTTTCTCTCGAGCAGAAGCAGAACCAGTAGCACGGATCTTCGATCCCTTGCTCTTTCTTTCTCTCGAGCAAAATCAGAGCAGAAGAAAAAGAGCAGAAGCAATCAGAGCAGAAGAAAGAGCAGAAGAAAGAGCAGAAAGAGCACGATATATTGTAAGGTCCTAATAAAAAGGTCCTTATAAAAACGTATTATTACTATCGTTTTTTTAAAAACGATAGTAATAGTAAGGCTATTACTATCGTTTTTTTTTAAAACGATAGTAATAGGTTCTCTATTACTATCGTTTTTGTTAAAAACGATAGTAATAGGCTCCCTATTACTATCGTTTTTTTAAAAACGATAGTAGTAGGCTCTCTATTACTATCGTTTTTTTTAAAAACGATAGTAATAGGCTCCCTATTACTATCGTTTTTTTAAAAACGATAGTAATATGCTCTATATTACTATCGTTTTTGGTTAAAACGATACTATTGGGGAGATACTAATAGACAATTTTCTACTAGTGAAGGTACTTTTATTGCTTTCTTTATTTGCTTGATTTCTTGTTCTTTGTTGCTAGTTATTGATGTCTAAGTAGTTGATAGTTGTTGTTGTTGTTTATTTAGTTAGTTTATTTGTTATTTTCATGTTTGTTTAGTTGTTTATTTTGATTTCATTGTTGTTCTTGGTAGTTTAGTTTGTAGTTTTCTAGGTTTTAGTTGTTGGTTTTTAATTGTTTATGTTTGTTATTTGTTTGTTGTTTTAGTTATTTATGTTTGTTTCTTGTTGATTTAGTTGTTAGTTTAGTTTTAGGTTTTAATTGTTAATTTGTTTTGTTCATAGTTTTAGGTTTAATTATGTTTTTATTTTTAGTTTTAATTATGTTTTTATTAATTATGTGTGAGTAGTTAATTTCTAGGGTTTGAGTGAAACTTCTCAAATCCTCCATGATTGTGGCTTAGTTGTTCTTGGCTTTGGTTGTGATAATGTCGGTACCTTAGGATTCGGTTATGTTGAGTCTTATGTTTAGCTAGCATAGGATTCATTGAAGAATCCCCACCGAAGGACCGAAAGGTGAACGTGGGTGATGACTTCCTTTGCCCGATTGATGGAAGCACCACGAAAGTTGGGCCTTCGATCAAGGGAAAGTTACCGGTCTTCGTGATTTTGTGCTTAGGACTCGTTAGATGTGTCGCTGCACGAAAGTGAGTTGTATATGTCTTTCCGGTCATCGTACTAGCTCGAAAGAGTGGTACGATCATAGAACGACCTCCCCTTATCCGCGACCTAAGTCTAAGTTTCGATTGATTCATAATTCATGGTGGTATGAGTTGTGGATCTCTTACCCTAGTCCCTTTTATTCTTGTTTCCTTAGTGTAGTTTTAGTTAGTTCTCTCCGCCTCTCGCGACCATCACCCGACCTAGCTCGTTCGACGCTCACGCCTAGGCTAGTGCGAAGTACCTTCCTCGTGTTCGACACCCCCACTCATACTACAACGGGGGTTTTTATTTGGTAAGAAATCCCTCCTATCAGGGAGCAATTTTCATCTTCTAGGATACACTGATGCTGACTCTGCTGGTTTTAGTGTTGACAGGAAGAGCACTTCAGGAATGGGTCACTTCTTAGGTTCTTGTCTCATTTCATGGGGATCTATGAAACAAAATTCACTATCCTTATCCACAACTGAGTCAAATTACATAGCTGCTGCTTTGTATTGTGCTCAATTGCTTTGGATAAAGATAAAACTAAAGGGTTTTGGGATCTGTTCCGGAAGTGTTCCCATATTGTGTGATAACACAAGTGCTATAAACATTTCTAAAAATCCTGTCCAACATTCTAAAACCAAACATAATGAAATTAGACATCATTTTCTCAGAGATAATGTGGAAAAAGGAAATGTTAATCTTGAGTTTTGCAGATCTGAAGAGCAATTGGCTGATATTTTTACTAAGCCCTTGAGCAGGGAAGTTTATGTTTGTCGAACTCCGCACATTACTTGGTATGGTAAGGATTAGATCATAGTTCCTTAGGATATATCTTTCCCTTTTTGATCGTTAATCCTTAGTGTACATAAGCAGGGTTGGTTAAGTTTTAATTGTCATATATGCAAGTGTTCACAAAACTCTAATGTTGATGTTGTTCCAATGTGTGGTACCTCTAAGTTGCCTAACTGATTGGTTCCTCAAGTTTTTAATAAATACAGATCAGCGTCAGACCATCATCAGACCAGTGCCCTATAATAGTTATCTCAGTTTATTACTGAATTTTCATTTTTGAATTTCAGAAGTTAATTTTCTCTGACAGATGACCGTTGTAGCATTAATGAGCAGTGTAAAGTAACTTCCCTCTTATCTCTTCAATAACTGTTAACTCTCTTTCCTTTTTTAATTTTAACATCTTCATTTGGTTTTCATTATATCTTCCTAACCGTCTCTCTCTCTCTCTCTAACTGCTCCCTTCTTCTTAACCCTAAGCATTTTTCACATAATTACTCTACAGAATTCTCTTCACTTTCTCACTCTCTCTCCTACAAATTTCTACAATCAACACTATAGGAAGAAAGAATACCAAGGGATCAAAGAAGAAAAGCAAGGGTCTTAGTCTTTCACCCCAATTCTCATCTCCAAAGGATGAAAAGAAGTCGAGTGCTTCAGTGGTTGCTGAACACCACGAAGCTGAAAAGAAGTCGGAGGAAGTTAAGGAACAAGTGATTGTGGAAACAGTTGAAGAATCAAAGGATGCATGCAACACAAAAGAAAAATCTCCACTCAAGGCATGATTGTTTATTGTCCTAGTCGCGTCAAGCGCAAGGCATGATTCCATCAAGAATGTATTTTGAGTTGACCTCTTCAATTTAGTTAATGATAACCCTTAAAACTATGTTAAGTCTTGCTTTAACTTTCTTGTTTAAATCTTGCCGTGAGAATTAAGAGTAATTGCTTTGTTGATTTGTTAATGCCATGTAATATATATATATGTAATTAGTTTCGTAAAGCATTTGTAAGTAGTGTATCATAAGGTTTAATTGATTTTATGATGATCTTGTTGTTGTTTTTTAATGATGATTTTGCGTGATGTTGAATGGTGATATTGTGTAATAATGAATGGCGAATGCTTTGGGTTGCTAAATGTCTTATATGGAGTCTTTTGAGTCTTGTCAAGTCGAGCCGTGTCGAGCGGTTTAAGACCGTACGTCGAGCGGTTGAAGAACATGCGCGTATCGGTTCATCTGTGGTGAATCGTGTCGGGGACTTGTTTGTTGTTATCGGTTCATCTGGGATGAATCGTGTCGGGGACTTGTTTGTTGTTATCGGTTCATCTGTGATGAATCGTGTCGGGGAATTTTTTTTGTTATCGGTTCATCTGTGATGAATCGTGTCGGGGACTTGTTTGTTGTTATCGGTTCATCTGTGATGAATCGTGTCGGGGACTTGTTTGTTGCTATCGGTTCATCTTTGATGAATCATGTTGGCGACTTGTTTGTTGTTATCAGTTCATCTGTGATAAATCGTGTTGGGGACTTGTTTGTTGCTATTGGCCTTGCATCGTGTCGGGGACTTGTTTGTTGTTATCGGCCTTGCACCGTGTCGGGGACTTGTTTGTTGTACCGACTTTGGTCGTGTCGAAATTATCCTTAGTCTCTAATAATGTTGACAATCGTATTGATGAGTAAGCGTGCACTACAACAAATCAACGCTTGTGCCACGGGTAAAATCGTGGCACAAGATCAAATTATCCGTGGCTATGAAATTTAGCCACGAAATTACTTCCGTGGCACAAGTGGCCGTGGCTAGAAACCTGCCACGGGAAAATGAAAGACGTGGTATGTTTTGTTTTTTATGCGAGTGGTATTCACGTGGCAAGAAAATCTATTGCCACGATTGTTATCGTGGCAAACATATTGTCTACTACACAAAGAACCGTGGCTAATAAGCTCCCTTGCCACAAATAATACTGTGGCTAACAAAACAATTCTTGCCACAATATACTACCGTGGCTAATATGCTATCTTGGCACTAATAATACGGTGCCTAACAAAGTCACATTACACCAATATTACCGTGGCTAATGAGCTACCATGCCACAACTGGTGTTGTGGCTCCACCAGATATGTTGTGGTAAAAAAGATTTATATGTGGCTAATATTCTAAATAATATTGAATACTCAAATATATATCACATAATAAATTTGGACAAATAAAATTTTATATTTGCGTACAATATCCATACATATGTCTCAATAAAAATCTAAACCGGTCATGTAAAAAAATCCCAACAAAATACTAATTGTTCATGCAAAAGTACAAAAAGAATCCAACAACAAATCAACAATGTCTTGTGCTTTGTAGTCGATATCTGCTTTTTACCTACAAGAAATTAACGAGGAAAAATCAATAAGTTATCAAACAATTAATAAAAACACTACATAATAAGTAAATGTAAATAATAATAAAGAATACATTTAAAGCAAATGATATTACAATAATAAGCATTTTCAAGACCTATATACTTTATTAATTATAATGAATCTTCACTTTATTAATTCTAATGAATCCAAACCGCATTGTTTGCTTCAATTTTTCTACCCACAACATTACTGGTTTGTTCCACTTTTTTTTTTCTTGTTCAGCTTTTATTGAATTTAAATTACCAAAAACTAATGGTGACAGATTTAAATTGTTCAGATTGTTGTGCACAATCGTGGCTTATTTGCATGACTTATCTGTATGATTTTAAGAGTAAAAAGGGTATTTTTCGGCCTTTTCATTCCCATTTACGCATGTCCTATAACATTAATGTTAAAAATTTATGACTTATTTCCATGATTATATGGATAATAAGGTCATTCCTTATGTAATCTGCCGAGTATTTTTTTATTTCTTTTTATTTTTGCCTTGGGCATTTTTTTTTGCATCTTCGAACCAATCACCCTATTTCAGGTTTTAAATCTTTATTCATTTCCTATAACATTCATTTAATCTTTCTAAAACTTATTTTCATGATTCTAGGCACAATTGGACATTTTGGAACAGAAAGTATTCAAATTGGTTATTTTGGGGCTCGTTTAATTTAGGGCATTTTTGTTCCCATCTTTGCTCCACTCAACCTATTTCAAGTTTCTAAGTGGTACTCATATCCTATGTCCGTTTAGATGCACAATACATCAGAATTCAGAATTAGCTCATCAAAGTCCAAATCATCAATAAGCCAACATTGCATAATAATATTATTAGTAGCACAACTTTGAAACGTACCACAAGTAACTGTGTAACGACCCGACTTTTATAGGTTGTCGATTTACGAAGGAAATCGAAAAATGGATCATTACCAAACAATACTTAAAGAACATTATTAATATTAAAGTTCATTATTCTATTTATTAACTAATAATTAAATAAAGAGTCTCAAAAGTCCTTAAATAAATCCAAAATACAACTTAAACTGTCTTTCCCAACAGGCTGGGCGGAACTGAATAATAAAGAAATAAAATAGCATAAGATAGACTCCGGATTCTCTCAATAAAACTCAACAAAGCAGACAACCCGAACCAAACGTAAGCCCACTTATGCGTCTGCATCATCACCTGAAATGGGGGGGGGTCCACCGTCAGTGGCGAGTAACTAGGTTGTCCCGCTTAAATGAGGGACCACTAACCATATAATATCTTAGAATTGACAAAGAAAATCATACAAACATACATGAAAATACATGAAAATACATATAAAAATACATACGGAATACGTATAAAAATACATACGAAATATGTATAAAAATACGTATAAAGATACATACGAAATACGTACATAAATACATACGAAATACGTATAGAAATACATACGAAATACGTATCGAAATACATACGAGTACGTACAAAATACGTATAATACGTATAGAAATACCTTTGAAATACGTATAGGGATACCTACATATATATATACATAATTACATACATAAATACATACTTAAATACATACTTATCAGACGTACGCAGCGGAAGACTTAACATATCATACTTATACAATACATAAATAACATACTTACATATAATTACGTTAATACATATATAATCATATCCAACCCGTATAATACTTATTTTATCATATTATTACCCAAAATCCTTCTTCTAACCATCTTCTTAATTTTATGGACCGTTATTATAGCTCGTAAGGATGCCCGTGTACATCCCAACTTTCCTAAAATGCGCCGGGAAGAACCCGTGTATTCTACCCATAGCTCTCCTTTGCAAGAACTAAGCCTAAGCTATGGCCATAACTCCTAAATAGTAGCCCGTGTACTACTGCTTAGACGACTACACATCTTAAGATCCAGAACTGCCCAGAGACCGCAGTAGGGCAGTGGCTTCGACTTAACCTAATCTGGTGACCCGTGTATCACCAAACAGGCGTCCGTTTCTTATCTTATCTTTTCGACATGGCCATCGTGAGACCAATACTTCTTACCATCTTATAACTTATCCTTATCATCATATTATTCCTTTCCTTCATATTGTAACTCATCTTATTAATTCCTTTTATTCCTTTAATCATATTAATTCCTAAAATTACAAAGTATATTATTATAAGCCAAAAATTAAACTAAAAATTGATCTTGACCTGTTATTTTTTCAATAAAAAACAACAATTAATCTAATTCTTTAAATAATCAAATAAACAATTTAATAAATCAATCAATTAATCAAATAATCATATAAACTAACAATCATCAATTAGTATTACTTAAAACATGATAAAAATCCTCTTTTTCTTATATTGGACCACTCAACAATTATACATAAAATATCCAAAATTGACACTTTAATTTAATTAAATACAATTGCGAATAATTAATCAAATAAACTTAATAATAAATAATAATTAAAATCATGCTTTAAACATTAAATCATCAAAATTGGACTAAAACAAGATCAAAATCAATCCTTTATTATACATGAACCACACGGCATTTTAAGGGTTAGATTAATAACAAGATTAAATTCAAGAATTTACAATAACATGATTAAATTAAAGATTAAAATCAAGATTAGAAATAATAATTCAAGATTCAACCATAAAAATTAGATTTTTAATTCCCTCTTAATCTTTACGCCACTCTTTAATCTTGAACAATATGAACAAAAATAATTATTTTAATTTAAGACTTTAATCAACAATTAAACAATCAAGATTATTAACTTAATTCAAGAAATATCATGAAATAATTATCATATAATCATCATATTGAACTCGACAATCACACGAAAATTCAAGAACATGATTCAACAAATTATCATGCAATTATTCAATATAATTATGCAATTAAAGTAATTATTTTGTGCATAGAATTAATTAAAACAATAAAGATTCATCAAGTTTACATAAAATATCAAGAAAATTACATACTAAATTACATCATATGGTTCTCGAACATCCTAGCCCTATGATGATACTAATTCTTTCAATTTCCCTAGTTTAATCCTAATTAATTATATGGAAAACTATACCCAATCTAAGAAGGATAGTCTAGTTACCTGGATTAGGAAGAAGAAAATCAAGAACAGATCTTGGTTATGGTTCGAAAAACACACGGCCAAACAAGGATTTTTACGGTTCTTTTGAGAGTTTAGAGTTATATTAAATATAGGTAAATAGGTTATGAGCTTTGCTACCTATTGAATATATATAAGGATCCAAAAGAAAAATAGATAAAAAGAATAATAGGGGGCCGTGAATCAAGAGGAATATTAGGGAAAAAGAGTGACTTTAATTAGTTGTTGCAACAATCAGGGAGACTAGGTAAAAGTAGCTAATTTAGGATTATTAGATAAACAATTATCTAATTTAAATAAGTAATTAAAATAAAAAGAAAAATTGCCCCTCGTCCATGATGTGGGAGCCGGCCAAAGAAGGAAAGAATGGGTCACTAGGCCCAATTTGAGATAAGGTAAAAGATGTAAGATTAAACAGTCCAAATATTCGGGCCTTTTGGACTTAGAATGCTAAAACAATATTAATAAACCGCGAAATTTTCTGGCACTGAATTTCGGGTTATTACAGTCACCCCTCCTTAAATAAATTTCGACCTCGAAATTTACTTAACGAAGTTCAAAACACATACATGCATAAAACAATTAAAAACATAAACCAATATAAAAAACAAAAACGACCAAAACAGCCGCATACCTGCTTCGAACAGCTCGGGATACTTATCCCTTATCGAAGCTTCCGTCTCCCACGTAGCCTCTTCGAACTTCTGGCTACACCAGAGTACCTTAACCAAAGTTACCACCTTACGCCGCAACATCCGATCCAGGCAATCCAAAATCCGCACCGGCTTCTCTTCAAAGGTCAAATTCGGCTCGATCTCTGACGATTCCACCGGAATAATGTGAGAAGGGTCATTCACGTACTTCCGTAGCTGGGATACATGAAATACATCGTGAACCTTTGATAGATCCGGAGGCAACGCCAATCGATAAGCAACCTCTCCGACCCGATCTAAAATCTCATATGGCCCGAAATATACTTGGGTCTGAGCTTACCCTTCTGGCCAAACCGAATCACACCCTTCATCGGAGACACCTTCAGCAGAACCTTATAACCAACCTGAAATTCCAACGGCTTCCGACGACGATCAGCATACGACTTCTGTCGACTCTGGGCTGCCTGCAACCTTGCCCTGATGATCTTGACCTGCTCCACCATGTCCCTGATATGATCAGGACCAATCACCAAAGCATCGCTGATGTCGCTCCAACAAGTAGGGTTGCGACACTTGCGCCCATACAACGCCTCATAAGGAGCCATCTTGATACTAGCGTGATAGTTGTTGTTGTACGAAAATTCCACCAAACTCAATGATTTAACCCAAGTCTGCTGGAAATCCAACGCACAAGCCTGTAGCATATCTACTAGCGTCTGGATGGTCCGTTCCGTCTGCCCATCTGTGGCTGCGTGAAATGCCGTACTCAAATTAAGCTTAGTCTCAAAAGCCTCTTGCAAAGACTTCCAGAACCGTGACAAAAATCGGGGATCTCGGTCGGACACGATATCCTTAGGTACACCATGCAACCGTATGATCTCCCTCGAGTAAGCTTCCACCATCTTCTCCATCGACCAAGTTACCTTCATCGGAATGAATCGGGCGACTTTAGTCAAACGATCCACAATTACCCAAACAGTATCCAAATCCGTAGATGTCATTGGTAGGCCCACTATGAAATCCATGGATATGGAATCAAACTTCCATGTGGGTATCGACAATGGCTTTAACAGTCCACCTGGTCTTTGGTGCTCAATCTTAACTTTCTGGCAGGTGAGACACCGTGCAACAAAGTCTACCACTTCCTGCTTCATCCTCGGCCACCAAAAATATTCCTTCAGGTCCTTATAGAGCTTCCCACCACCTGGATGCACCGAATAGGGAGTATTGTGAGCCTCTTCCATGATTCGATTTCTCAGTCTCGAATTCTGGGGCACACACCACCTGTTGCGGAGTAAAATTTAGTATCCATTAGGTGAAAATAGTTTAACTGTAACTTTTAACTCCATTACCTGTTGCGGAACTTCATACCGCCGTCTGAATCAATCGTGATGTCTTCTGCCTTGCCTTGAAGTTTGGCTTCACGAATCTTCTCGAGCTGCGGGTCTTCTTTCTGACTCTCCTGTAACTCTTGGTACAAGCTGGGTTCAACACTCATGGCATTCAGATAAACTCGCGTGCTACCCGCCATTACCATCTCAATCTCCATCTTGCGAAGATCAGCACAGATTTCCTTAGGTAAAGCCGCCATCCTATTAAGTGAATGGTGATCCTTACGATTAAGGGCATCTGCCACCCTGTTGGCCTTTCCTTCACAATAGTCAACTGAGAGGTCATAATCCTTGATCAACTCGAGCCATCGTCGCTGCCTCATGTTGAGCTCCTTCTGAGTGAAAATGTACCTCAAGCTCTTATGATCGGTGAATAGCTTGCAAGTAGCCCCATAGAGGTAATGTTTCCAAATCTTCATAGCAAACACTACAGCTGCCAACTCTAAGTCGTGAGTAGGGTAGTTCTGCTCATGAACCTTGAGTTGTCTCGAAGCATATGCAATCACCTTGCCTTCTTACATCAGAACACAACCTAGACCCTTCTTCGATGCATCGCTGTAGACTTCATATCCCACACCTTCATTTGGCAAAGCAAGAACCGGTGCAGATACCAGACTCTGTTTGAGGCTCTGAAATGCTTCTTCACACTGATCAGTCTACACAAACTTGCAATCCTTGTGTAGCAATTTGGTCACAGGTGTTGCTACCTTGGAGAAGTCTTTTACAAATCTTCGATAGTAACCTGATACAGAAATTTCACAGGTAAATATTCATACATTTATAGCTAATTCAGCTTCCTCAAATGCTTTGAAATTACCTGCTAGGCCAAGAAAACTTCGGATCTCGGCCACGTTCTTAGGACTGTGCCATTCCACTATCGCCTTTACCTTGGCTGGGTCTACTTTGACACCGTCCGTATTAATCACGTGCCCTAGAAAGGCTACTTCCCTGAGCCAAAACTCGCACTTAAACAACTTTGCAAACCACTTCTGGGCTCGCAAGACACCTAACACCATATGTAGATGTTGAGTGTGATCTTGTTCACTCTTCGAATATATAAGGATATCATCGATGAACACCACCACACACACATCCAAGAGATGATGAAATGTCCGGTTCATCTGATCCATGAAAACAGCAAGAGCATTAGTCAAACTGAACGGCATTACCTCAAACTCATAGTACCCATATCTAGTGCTAAAAGCGGTCTTCGGTATATCTTCCGGCTTCAATGGGATCTGATGATACCCTGACCTGAGATCAATTTTGGAGAACACACTAGCTCCCTTCAACTGACCAAATAAATCTTCAATCCTGGGCAAAGGATACTTGTTCTTGATTGTCACCTTGTTGATTTCTCGGTAATCGATACATAACCGCATGTTGCCGTCTTGCTTCTTGACGAACAATACCGGAGCACCCCAAGGGGACACACTGGGCCTTTTGAAACCCTTGTCAATCAGATCCTGCAACTGGGTTTTCAACTCTTTCAGCTCCGCAGGAGACATACGATATGGGGCCTTCGAGATTGGAGCAGTTCCGGGCACCAAATCGATGTTGAATTCCACTTCCCGTTCCGGTGGTATGCCTGGCAACTCTTCTGGAAACACGTTTGCATGATCCCGAACCACTGGAATGGCTTCTAACTGCTCTTCTTTGGTCATGTCTTTGACTTGACATAAGTACACCGCCTCACCTTTGCGCTGCAGACTGCACATCTTCATTGCGGACACTATCTTCACACCTTTACTCATGGGCTCCCCAACATGGGTTACCCTTTTTGCGTTGGGACCACGCAAAGTGACAGATTGATCTTGGCATCGAAAAGCTGCTTGATACTTGGCCAACCAATCCATCCCTAAGATCACATCGAACTCGATCATCGGAAATTCCTTCAAATCAGCTTCAAACTGTACTCCCGAGATTACAATAGGAACATTTTTGTATTCCCGATGGCAAGCAAAATCCTCTCCCGAAGGAAGAGTTATCAAAGATTTGACCGGGGACTCTCCAGTCATGTTAGCTTTCACAACAAAAGATCTAGAAATAAAAGACACGGTAGCACCCGTATCAAACAGAACATAAGCATCAATATCATGGACCAGGAAGGTACCCGTGACCACGTCTTGCTGAGCATCCGCCTCCTCCTGAGTCATGCAGAACATCCTGTTCTTCACCGGTGCTAGGCTAGTTGTTGTTGCTAGATGTTTCTTAGGATAGAACACCGACTTGTGACCTTCTTGACCACAATCAAAGCACACGATCGGCGACCCATCACATCTCTTGCCCGGGTGATACTCTTTCTTGCAGCCTTGACAGATCCTCGGGCCTTGACTTGGAGCTGGTTGAGCACTCTGCTGAGGTTTCAGAGTGGACTCGAACCGAGACTTCTTTGCTGGTACTGGAGTAGGAACCGAAGGTACCCTTTTCTTAGTTGTTTCTTCATCGGAGACCAACGCTTGAATTTCTAGAGCTACCTCGTACACCTTCTGGAAGGTCGTCGCTCTGCTACTGATCACATGAACCCGAATGCGAGGGTCCATTTTCTTTATGTATCACTTGACCCTCTCAGCTTCAAAAGGAATGACTGCAGTAGCGAACCGAGAAAGCTCCGTAAACTTGTCCGTGTAAGCTTGAACGGACATGCTGCCTTGGGTGAGCGTGAGGAATTCTTCCTGCTTCTGCCATCTCAGCTCATCAGGGTAAAACCATTCCTGCATCTTCTCGGTGAAGTCCTCCCAGTTCAGCACTAGTTCTGTTTTGGGATTGGCCCGTAATGTACTCCACCAGTTGTCAGCTTCGCCCCTTAGATAATAGGACGCTATCGGAACTCTTTCCCGCTCGGAGCATGCAAGGGCATCAAACATTTTCTACATTTCTCGAATCCATTTCTCGAGAACGGTCGGGTCTGCTGCCCTATCATAGACCAACGGTCAGAGTCGTGCAACCTGATCGAAAGACGACTGACTACGTTGAGGTTGGACACTCTTCTGAGCTAAAGTGAGGATAGCATCCTCCAACGCTCGGCGTTTGAAGAGAGAATTGCGTTCTAGAGTTGACATTCTACAAAACAACAATTCAGATTATTAAGAACACATGCATATACTAATGTCAGGAAACGCGAAAAACGATAAAATATCTTATCCCAGGTTTCTACCCATGGCTTCACTCACTTAGGTTTTCCATTTTAGGCTATGTTTCACTCGTGATTCATAAAGCACTCATCTTTCAAGCAACTTATGGAGAAGTAACTTTAGGGTCTTAACCTGGCTCTAGTACCAACTATAACGACCAGACTTTTATAGGCTGTCAATTTACGAAGGACATCGACAAATGGATCATGAGCAAACAATACATAAAGAACATTATTAATATTAAAGTTCATTATTCTATTTATTAACTAATAATTAAATAAAGAGTCTCAAAAGTCCTTAAATAAATCCAAAATACAACTTAAACTGTCTTTCCCAACAGGCCGGGCGGAACTAAATAATAAAGAAATAAAATAGCATAAGATAGACTCCGGGTTCTCTCAATAAAACTCAACAAAGCACACAACCCGAACCAAACGTAAGCCCACTTATGCGTCTGCATCATCACCTGAAATGGGGGGGGTCCGCCGTCAGTGGCGAGTAGCTAGGCCGTCCCACTTAAATGAGGGACCATTAACCATATAATATCTTAGAATTAACCAAGAAAATCATACAAACATACATGAAAATACATATAAAAAAAATACGGAATACATATAAAAATACATACGAAATACGTATAAAAATACATACAAAATACGTATAAAGGTACATACGAAATACGTACATAAATACATACGAAATACGTATAGAAATACATATGAAATACATATAAAAATACTCATAAAATACGTAACGAATACGTATAAAGTACATATAAGGTACTTGCGAAATACGTATAGAAATACATACAAGTATGTACAAAACACGTATAATACGTATAGAAATACCTGTGAAATAAGTGTAGGGATACCTACATATATATACATATATACATACATAATTACATACTTAAATACATACTTATCAGACGTATGCAGCGGAAGACTTAACATATCATACTTATACAATACATAAATAACATACATACATATAATTACGTTGATACATACATAATCATATCCAACCCTTATAATACTTATTTTATCATATTATTACCCAAAATCCTTCTGCTAACCATCTTCTTAACTTTATGGACCGGTCATTATAGCTCATAAGGATGCCCGTGTACATCCCAACTTTCCTAAAATGCGCCGGGAAGAACCCGTGTATTCTACCCGTAGCTCTCCTTTGCAAGAACTAAGCCTAAGCTATGGCCATAACTCCTAAATAGTAGCCCGTGTACTACTACTTAGACGACTACATATCTTAAGATCCAGAACTGCCCAGATACCGCAGTAGGGCAGTGGCTTCGACTTAACCTAATCTGGTGACCCGTGTATCACCAAACAGGCGTCCGTTTCTTATCTTATCTTTTCGAGAAGGCCATCGTGAGACCAATACTTCTTATCATCTTATAACTTATCCTTATCATCATATTATTTCTTTCCTTCATATTTTAACTCATCTTATTAATTCCTTTTATTCCTTTAATCATATTAATTCCTAAAATTACAAACTAAATTATTATAAGACAAAATTTAACTAAAAATTGATCCTAACCTGTTAATGCTACTCGACATTTTCAATAAAAGAACAACCACTAATCTAATTCTGTAAATAATCAAATAAACAATTTAATAAATCAATCAATTAATCAAATAATCATATAAACTAAAAATCATCAATTAGTATTACTTAAAACATGATAAAAATCCTTTTTTTCTTATATTGGACCACTCGGCAATCATACATAAAATATCCAAAATTGACACTTTAATTTAATTAAATACAATTGCCAATAATTAATCAAATAAACTTAATAATAAATAATAAAATCATGCTTTAAACATTAAATCATCAAAATTGGACTAAAACAAGATCAAAATCAATCCTTTATTATACTTGAACCACACGGCATTTTAAGGGTTAGATTAATAACAAGATTAAATTCAAGAATTTACAATAACATGATTAAAATCAAGATTACCAATAATAATTCAAGATTCAACCATAAAAATTAGATTTTTAATTCCCTCTTAATCTTTAAGCCACTCGACAATCTTGAACAGTATGAACAAAAATAGTTATTTTAATTTAAGACTTTAAATAACAATTAAACAATCAAGATTATTAGCTTAATTCAAGAAATATCATGAAATAATTATCATATAATCATCATATATAACTCGACAATCACACGAAAATTCAAGAACATGATCCAACAAATTATCATGCAATTATTCAATATAATTATGCAATTAAAGAAATTATTTTGTGCATAGAATTAATTAAAACTATAAAGATTCATCAAGTTTACATAAAATATCAAGAAAATAACATAGTAAATTACATCATATGGTTCGAACATCCTAACCCTATCATGATACTAATTCTATCAATTTCCCTAGGTTAATCCTAATTAATTATATGGAAAACTATACCCAATCTAAGAAGGATAGTCTAGTTACCTAGATTAGGAAGAAGAAAATCAAGAACAGATCTTGGTTATGGTTCGAAAAACACACGGCCAAACAAGGAGTTTTTAAGATTCTTTTGAGAGTTTGGAGTTGTATTAAAAATAGGTAAATAGGTTATGAGCTTTGCTACCTATTTAATATATATAAGGATCCAAAAGAAAAATAGATAAAAAGAATAATAGGGGGCCGTGAATCAAGTGGAATATTTGGGAAAAAGAGTGACTTTAATTAGTTGTTGCAACAATAGGGAGACTAGGTAAAAGTAGTTAATTTAGGATTATTAGATAAACAATTATCTATTTAAAATAAGTAATTAAAATTAAAAGAACAATTACCCCTTGGCCATGATGTGGGAGCCGGCCAAAGAAGGAAAGAATGGGTCACTGGGCCCAATTTGAGATAAGGTAAAAGATATAAGATTAAACAGTCCAAATAATCGGGCCTTTTGGACTTAGAATACTAAAATAATATTAATAACCGCGAAATTTTCTGGCCCTGAATTTCAGGTTATTAAAAACTGCCACCCAATATGAATGCTAGGCGCCATCAGAGGGATTATTGAGAATATTCTAGAATAATATAAATAAATAAAATAATTTTACATTATTGTAGCTTTTTATTTTTGTTGTGGTTTGTTAGTAGAGTTATTATTTTTGGATGCTTATGTTGACGTGGCTTTTGCACTTGTTCAAGTAAAGGCATATATTGAAAAACTCAAGGCAAACTAAATTTCTTAGTAAAAAAAAAGGAACTTATCTCAAATAGACAAAACCAAAAAATAGTGGTTGCTAGCCTTTAGTAAACCAAATAAATCAGCTAAAGAAATCAAGTGAATCAAACCATGAGGCAAGCAAGTTAGGCACATAATTCCCAAAATCATCAAATAAGGTTGTGCCACAATGCCATCAACCATCGAGTGTCATCATGCCCCTAACAATGTAAATATCCTCAAACTATCATTTCATCAATACTATAGATAATCCTAGAAACCTAAGCAACCCAAGAAATAAAAGGGAAGTTGAAAAGAACTCATTGAGGCATCCTCAAATTGTTACCTGTGAAATCTTTGACCACAATAACAATCAAAAGTAGCGATATCTCATGAAATGGAATCACTTCTCAAACAATGAACATGTCTCATTTCAAATTAACAGATCAACGATTTATATAAATGTAACATAACCCTACAAATCTAATTCATTCAGAAATCAATTGAGTATTGAAATTAACAGCAATCATAATTCACATATTCACCGTTCATTTTCATATCTAATAAAGAAAATAAATAAATAAATAAAATGATAGACATACCTTAAAATTTTTAAGGTGAACCGAAGAAGACAATAACCTGCTTCAGTCTTTGATCAACATTTTCAAATAAGCGAACTGTGGAGGCTTCTTCACCTATATCATAAACAAATTTTAGAAGGCAAAACTGAGTTAGTACACACTTGATGGAGAATGATGCATTTGCCAGTTTATCTGAATAATTATTTGGCATAAATCAAAATCTAACTAAATTAATTAAGTATTCATCTATATGAAGTTCGAAGAAAAGAAAATTCTTGTATACATGTTGGGCACTTGCCCATTTTCCCCCTTGTTTAAGGGCAGTGAACTAAAAAAAAAGACTAAACATATCGAGAAAGGTCACATCTATCATCAACGTTGAGAAGATATGTAACGCCCCAGGTTTTCGGTATTTTCTGCTATGTTTATTGTTGGTATTTATGTTTGTTTTATGTATGGTCAGAATTTATTTGGACTATTTATTTTTTTTTTATTTCTTGAATATGATTATTTTATTTTATGATTAACTTTTTATTATTTATTAGAATTTTATTTTAATTTTCTAATTAATTAATTTTGTTTTGGGCCAAGTGCGAGTTTAGACATGATTAGTCATGTTTAAGTGTAATTAGCCCAAATGAACTTGTTAGCCCATTTGAGCAAGCCCATAACCGGCCCCCTTATGTTGAGTGGGTTGGCCTTGCCACTTGTCTTGTGTTCACACCTTAACCAACTTCTATAAATAGAAGTGGTAGTAAGGCTTAATGATCATTTTCCCATTTAATCACCCTTGCTCACAAATCAAAAGCTAAACACTCCCTCCATTTTTTCTCCCATTCCACACGCCTATTTGGCTAGTTCACCCCCAACCTTTGTTCATCATTTTCTACAACCCAAAACTTAAAGATTGATCCTCCATTGATCTTTAGTTATCAAAACAAAAATCAAACCTCATTAATTCCATTCAGGATCACTAGTTAGGGTTTAATTTTAGGTTGGTTCGAGTGGGTATTGGTTCGTGCGGTTCGTGCGTGGTGCTCGTGTGGGTACTGCATGTTTGTCTTGGTGGTGCTGCACGGTGGTCTTGGTGGCCGTGTGGTGGTTCGTGGTGATCGTGTTTTGAAGCCGAGTGGTGCCGAGCTTGGCCGTGGTTATTGGTCCATGTGGAACGAGTCCGTGCAACGAGTTTTTGTAATTTTCAGCAACCAAGTTTGATTAGGGTAACATACTTTTTCATCCTGTGTTGTATACTGTGTTTCATAGGGTAGATCAGATAATTAAATTAGACCGAAAGTTTGTTGAATCTAGCCTATGTCATGCGTGAATTTCTGAGCATCTTTGGGAATCGTTTTCATGATGTTTTGCTCGGTTTTCATGTGTCTTATGATTACTTTTTGTAGATTCATGTTTGGTTATGTTTATGTTCAATTTTCATGATGTTTTGATGCTTAGAATTGATGAAAACGTTGCTGAATATGTTTCGATTTGTGCGTGTGACATGAGTATGTTTGAGCATTGATTAAGGCTTGTGTTCTTGATTAATCTTAATGGGTTTTATATGATTCTTGAAGTTGATACTTGATGAATTAAGTTAAAGATTATGTTCTTGATGTTTATTTAATGTTTCTTGAGGTTTCTTTTTATTCTTTGATGAATCTTGGTTTTCTTGGTTATGATCATGTTTTACTTTAAGTATAGTTTAATTAAGGATTATTAAATATTGTTAAAGAAAGTTTAAAGAAAGATAAAGAAACGGTAAAGAATGTTTAAAGAAGTACAAAGTTAGTAATGTACATAGTTAGACTCAAGAAAAGGCGTAAGATGCGATCTTGAGAATAACCAAGAATGTAAAGAACGTAAAGATAACTTGAATTTGCTTTTAGAGGCCTCACCTTAGAGTAAGATTCTTAGACTTGGGTTAAGACGTTGCCCCTATCCTAACCGTGGTATTGGGATAGTGTATACTTGCATGTCGTCTTTATGATATGGATTTCCGTAAGATGGGGTTCATGGGCTTGGGAGTAAGATTCACATTCCTGGCATAGTAGAAAAGTTTGTTCGCGTAAGATGCGTTCGTATGAGCATAGTCCGGTCTAATATGTAAATGATAGCGACAAAGATTATGATAAGATTGGATAATTAAAGTCAAGCAAGTTATTATTATTGTTGTTTTTACGTTGCATGTTTGTTTGGATTGAGTGCCTGATTTGTTGTTTAATTTATTCTATGTTCATGTGTATCCACGTTAGGGTGGAACTGTTATGTTACTCACAACTGATGGTGGATTTATGTTTTCAGGAAACTCCGATGATGATGGTGTTGGTTAGCTTTGGGATTGGGCGAGCGCCGTTGACTGTTTCCTATAGTTTTAGTTTTTATTTTCCATAGCATTTATATTCGAACTTTTAAGAGTTGTAAGTACGTTCTAACTCTAACTACGGATTTGGAGTTTTTTTTTTTTTTTAGTAATGACTATTTGGGACTTAGTTATGTACAACTTGTGGATTTGTACAATTTGGGTTTTATAATAATAATATTTGAGGTTTTGTTTTAAATTTTAAGTATGTTGTATGTTAGATCGACAATTCGACTTGTCGGTTTCTTCCGCGCCCGTTTAAGCGATTCGGGTCGTCACAGTTGGTATCATAGCCGAATAGTCAAAACTTTAAGTGAATTTTTAGGATTTGAGTAAAACCCGGGAGTTGTGAGCTTTACCATACCCGGGTGATAAACCGATTAAGAATAAGTATAAGGGAGAAGAGCATCGGGTAGAAGACCGGGACATGACTCTTTTCTCTTATTTTTATTTCTTTTGAGTGCTTGAATGTAGATGTGGATTGTTGACTGACACTTTCTTTTTGTCGTTATTTTCTTGCGATGCTTTCAGTATGTCCACACCTCGCCGGTCAAGTTCGGGACGACAGAGGTTACGAGCGCTCGAGGAAGCCATTCTTACGTTAGCACACCATAGTCGTCAGCCATTGGGTTCGCAGTCGACGTTCGATCGTATTGCTCATCATCGACCACCGACTTACGATGGGGTTGCCGACCCTATGATTTTGGAGAGCTAGATCCGCTAGATGGGGAAGCTCTACGACGCTACGTTTTGCCCCGAGCTGGAGAAGGTCCAGATCACCGCCTATTACTTGAGAGGAGAGGCCGATAATTGGTGGAGCGTAGCTAGGAACGCATGCATGCCCTTACACTCGATGTCTTGGGCCGAGTTCGTAGCTAAGGTCCAGGAGAGGTTCTACCCCGACGAGTTACAGTGGCAGAAACAGGAGGAATTTCTTACTCTCACTCAGGGTAAGATGACGGTTCAGAGCTACACCAATAAGTTCGCCGAACTATTGAGGTCCGTTACATCTGTAGTACCATCCGAGGAGGAGCGGGTCCAACGCTACATCAAGAAGCTAGATCCGAAGATTCGTGTTCACGTGATCAGCAGTGGAGCGAAGTCATTTCAGTGAGCTTACGAGGTAGCACTCGAGATTCAGGCGTCTGTTATCCAGGAGAATGCGAGCAGGAAGAGGACCCCGACCCCGGTGACGTCGCCATCTTTCAAGAAGCCCCGATTTAGTGCTCCTAACAGTACCCCTCCAACCGCTAGTTCGTCTAAGGGATCAGAGAGTTCGAGGTGCAGAGGTTGTGGCAAGGACTTCCAGCCAGGGAAGCGATGTGACGGGGCGCCCATTTCATGTTTTATCTGCGGAAAGGAATGCATTAAGGTAGACCCGAAAAAAGTTAAGGCTGTAGTAGAATGGGGTAGCCCGAGAAATGTGGCGGAGGTTCGTATTTTTCTGGGTTTGGCCGGATACTATCGACAATTCGTCAAGGACTTCTGCAAGATTGCTAGGCCAATGACTAGTCTCCTACAGAAGGAGATCCGATTCGTTTGGACGGAGGCTTGCGAGCAAGTATTTCAGCAGTTGAAACAGAGATTAGTTTCTACTCCTATTCTTAGCCTTCCGAACGATAAGGAGGATTTCGAGGTCTACAGTGACGCGTCTAAGAGTGGTCTAGGATGCGTGTTGATGAAGGGTGGGAAGGTCATCGCTTATGCATCGAGGTAGTTGAAGGTGCACGAGCGTAACTACCCCACGCATGAATTGGAGCTTGCAGTTGTGGTTTTCGCGCTTAAGATCTGGAGGCACTATCTCTATGGTGGTTCGTGTAAGGTATTCACAGATCATAAGAGTCTCAAGCACATCTTCACTCAGAAGGACTTCAATATGAGGCAGCGACGATGGCTTGAGATAATTAAGGACTACGACCTGACACTTAATTATTTTGAAGGCAAGGCGAACTTAGTCGCTGACGCACTGAGTCGCAAGAATCGATTGAGCTTCAATAGAAGTCGTACTTCCGTTAGAGTTTATCTGACATCGATGAGTGCCGAGCCCAAGTTATTCCAGGAACTGCGCGAAGGTCAGAAGGATGACCCGCTGTTGACTAAGATTCGAGAGGCTTTGCGGCAAGGAAAAGCCGTTGGCTTTGAGATTTCTACCGACGGTAGTCTGCGTTTTCGAGGGAGGTGGTGTGTACCGGACAGTTCTGATCTTCGAAACAGGATCATGTCTGAGGCACATAACTCGCCCTACTCTATTGATCCTGGAGGTAATTAGTTGTATAAAGACCTTAAGGGCCAATTCTGGTGGCCTAAGATGAAGCAAGATGTCGCAGAGTTCGTAGTTCGATGTTTAGTTTGTCAGAAGGTTAAGATTGAGCACCAGAGACGTGGAGCTCTTTTGCAGCCACTACCGATTCCGAACTGGAAATTTGAGTCGGTATCAATGGATTTTGTGGTTAGCCTACCTACCTGTAATGGTATAAACGCCATTTGGGTAATTGTGGATAGGTTGACCAAAGTCGCTAGGTTCATACCGATGAAGATGACTTGGTTGATGGAGCGCCTGGTAGAGGCTTATACCCAGGACATTATTCGACTTCACGGAGTTCCGAGGGAGATAGTTTCTGATCGTGATCCGAGATCCTTGTCTCGTTTCTGTAAATCGGTTCAGGAAGCCTTTGGAACGAAGTTGAAGCTTAGCACTGCATTTCACGCGGCGACGGATGGACAGACTGAGAGAACCATCCAGACTCTGGAGGATATGTTGCGAGCATGTACTCTGGAGTATCATCAGTCTTGACTGAAGATGCTTTGCTTGGTCGAATTTTCGTATAATAAAAGTTATCACTCCAGAATTGATATGGCTCTGTACGAGGCCCTCTATGGCAGGAAATGTCAGAGTCCGATTTGTTGGAATGATATCAGTGATATTATGGCTTTGGGACCTGAGCTGGTACGAGATACCGTAGAGAAGGCTTGACTCATTTGATCGAAGATGTAGGCCGCGCAGAGTCGTCAGAAGTCCTGCGCCGATAACCGACGTAGACCACTGACATTCGAGGTAGGTGACAGAGTCTTGCTTAAGGTTTCACCATTCAAGGGAGTTGCTCGCTTTGGCCAGAATGGGAAACTCTGACCGAAGTTCGTAGGACCTTACGAGATACATTAACGAGTTGGGGAAGTGGCATATCGATTAGCATTACCGCCTTGTCTATTTAATGTTCACGATGTGTTTCACGTTTCTCAGCTATGGAAATATGTATATGATCCTACCCACATCATTCCAGTGCAATTGGCAATGTTTGAGCCGAATCTGACGTTCGAGGAGCGACCAGCTCAAATCTTGGATCGCGAAGAGAGTACCCTCTGATGCAAGCAAGTCAAGCTAGTCAAGGTGTTGTGGAGAAATCAACATCATAAAGAAGCGACTTGGGAGACAGAGGCGTCCATGAAGCAGATGTACCCGGAGTTATTCGAAGGTGAGCAATCTCCTTTGCCTTAAATTTCAGGACGAAATTTCTTTAAGGAGGGGAGGTTGTAACGCCCCAGGTTTTCGGTATTTTTTGCTATGTTTATTGTTTGTATTTATGTTTGTTTTACGTATGGTCCGAATTTATTTGGACTATTTATTTTTTTTATTTCTTGAATATGATTATTTTATTTTATGATTAATAGTTTTATTATTTATTTTATTTTATTTTAATTAATTAGAATTTTATTTTAATTTTCTAATTAATTAATTTTGTTTTGGGCCAAGTGCGAGTTTAGACATGATTAGTCATGCTTAAGTGTAATTAGCCCAAATGAACTTGTTAGCCCATTTGAGGAAGCCCATAACCGCCCCCCTTATGTTGAGTGGCTTGGTTTTGCCACTTATCTTGTGTTCACACCTTAACCAACTTCTATAAATAGAAGTGGTAGTAAGGCTTAATGATCATTTGCCCATTTAATCACCCTTGCTCACAAATCAAAAGCTGAACACTCCCTCCATTTTTTCTCTAATTCCACACGCCTATTTGGCTAGTTCACCACCAACCTTTGTTCATCATTTTCTACAACACAAAACTTAAAGATTAATCCTCCATTGATCTTTAGTTATCAAAACACAAATCAAACCTCATTAATTCCATTCAAGATCACTAGTTTGGGTTTAATTCCGAGTTGGTTCGAGTGGGTATTAGTTCGTGTGGTTCGTGCGTGGTGCTCGTGTGGGTACTGCACGGTGTTCGTGGTGTGCTACACGGTGGTCTTGGTGGCCGTGTGCTGGTTCGTGGTGATCATGTTTTGAAGCCGAGTGGTGCCGAGTTTGGCCGTGGGTTTTGGTCCGTGTAGAACGAGTCCGGGCAGCAAGTTTTTGTAATTTTTAGCAACCAACTTTGATTAAGGAAACATACTTTTTCATCCTATATTGTATACCGTGTTTCATAGGGTAGATTAGATGATTAAATTAGACCGAAAGTTTATTGAATCTAGCCTATGCCATGCGTGAATGTTTGGGCAGCTTTGGGAATCATTTTCATGATGTTTTTCTCGGTTTTCATGTGACTTATGATTACTTTTGATAGATTCATGTTTTGCTATGTTTATGTTCAATTTTCATGATGTTTTGATGCTTAGAATTGATGAAACGTTGTTGAATATGTTCGATTTGTGCGTGTGACATGCGTATATTTGAGCATTGATTGAGGATTGTGTTCTCGATTAATCTTGATGGGTTTTATATGATTCTTGAAGTTGCTACTTGATGAATTAAGTTAAAGATTATGTTCTTGATGTTTATTTTATGTTTCTTGAGGTTTCTTTTTATTCTTTGATGAATCTTGGTTTTCCTTGTTATGATCATGTTTTTCCTCAAGTATAGTTTAATTAAGGATTAATAAAGATTATTAAAGATTGTTAAAGAAAGTTTAAAGAAAGATAAAGAAACGGTAAAGAATGATTAAGGAAGTACAAAGTTAGTAATGTACATAGTTAGACTCAAGAAAAGGCGTAAGATGGGATATTTAGAATAACCAAGAATGTAAAGAACGTAAAGATAGCTTGAATTTTCTTTTAGACGCCTAACCTTAGAGTAAGATTCTAAGACTTGGGTTAAGACGTTCCCGTATCCTAACCGCAGTATTGGGATAGTGTATACTTGCTATGTTGTCTTTATGATATGGATTTCCGTAAGATGGGGTTCATGGGTTTGGGATTAAGATTCTCATTCCTGGCATAATAGGAAAGTTCGTTCGCGTAAGATGCGTTTGTACGAGCATAGTCCGGTCTAATATTTAAATGATAGTGACAAAGATTATGATAAGATTGGATAATTAAAGTCAAGCAAGTTATTGTTATTGTTGTTTTTACGTTTCATGTTTGTTTGGATTGAGTGCCTGATTTGTTGTTTGATTTATTCTATGTTCATGTGTATCCACGTTAGGGTGGGACTGTTATGTTACTCGCCACTGATGGTGGATTTATGTTTTCAAGTTAATCCGATGGTGACAGTGTTGCTTAGCTTTGGGATTGGGCGAGCGCCGTTGACTGTTTCCTATAGTTTTAGTTTCATTTTTCCATTGCTTTTATATTCGAACTTTTAGGAGTTGTAAGTACGTTCTAACTCTAACTACGGATTTGGAGTTGTTTTTTTTAGTAATGACTATTTGGGACTTAGTTATGTAAAACTTGTGGATTTGTACGATTTGGGTTTTATAATAATAATATTTGAGGTTTTGTTTTAAATTTTAAGTAAGTTGTATGTTAGATCGACAATTCGACTCATCGATTTCTTCCACGCCGTTTTAAGCGAGTCGGGTTGTCACAAGATAAGTATAAGCTATCTACTGGCAATAAACACTTCTTCTTACTTCCTAGTTTCTAAATCCACTGATCCATCACAAACTAAATGACTTTCTTAAGGTCAAGAACTGAACATCAATACACAAGGGGCTCTTTTTACAAACTTTAACTCTAAATAAACTATCCCTCATAATATATACCATTTCAGTACAAGGAGGCCCTTCTTACAAAAATTGAATTTTTAAACATCATAATTTAATTCAAAATCCTCATGAAATAAACTTAGTCATGACTATGGAATTATCAAATGCAGATACAATAAAATCTGAAAAATACAATAAAATCATTAGTTTTTTCACCAGAAAACTAGCTATAGTTACTTGGATAAGAAAATGTAAAAAGATGATTTAAAATCTAATTCAATATAGCTTATCTGCATTTAGTTGGAACATTGAGCTCAACAATGGTTGAAGCCTATCATCAAGCTTAGATATATCAACATCATGAACCTTCCAATTGTTATTCCATTTTATTTTATTAAAACCAAAAGATTTGAAGGAATCAAGCCAAATTAACCCCAAAATATAAAACTATGATTCCAACAATTCAAAATTTGCAGCCCATGATAATCATATTAAAACTTCATAACCAACTAAATTCATGAAAACTTTCCATTACATTTTCTCATAACCCCAACAAATATACCGCAAAAACCATCAATGAATTCATAACCAAGATTAAAATCAGAAGCACCCAACATAAGCAAATTTCATGAAATCAAATAAAAAACGAAAAAAAATTAGATTAAATCAGATTATAACAAAAAAATCGAAAAAATAAGCAATCAGGTTGAATCAATGAGGCACCAGCGCAGGGGCAGCGAGCAAGAACACCGGCGAGGCAGCAGATCTATCATCGGTAGCAAAGCAACATAGTAGCGCAGCGGCACGAGGCAGATTAATAGAGCAGGGCAGCGGCAACGAGGCAGTACAGTGCGTGGGTATAGATTTGATAGCGAATGAATACCAGCAGGCAGCGGAGCACCAGCCGCCGACGACGCACACGAGGCGAAGAAACAAGGTTTTGCCTTAGTTAGTTGTGAAGATTTGATGTGTATAGGGTTTAGGGTTTCCGCTTTTAAGAATTTGTTGTTGGAGTGAGAATGAAGGGATGAACCGATGAATGTGTTAATTAGGGTTCTATTTGTCGTAAAAAAAAAAGGAAAATTTCATTATTTATCTTGGTTTTAATAAAACCGAGACAAATTGGCTCTCATTTATTTGTTCCTATTTGATATAAACCGAAACAAATAATTCTTATTTGTATCTTGTTTTATAAAACTTATACAAATAAGGGGTAACAAATATCAATTGTTCCACTAATGATTCTAAAAGCAATAAGGGGTTTGTCTCCAAATCAATGAAGAGGAGGAACAGTACTAAAAGACTAAAACCTTAGACATACTCAAAGGCTGAAACTATCGAACAATTTTCAAAGATTGAAACTAACAAACTAATCCTCGGAAGATAAAAGATTAAACGAATAAAACCTTAAACACATAAACAACAAGAAGTAAGACAACAAACATCACTCCCATACTTTGTGAGTTGTTGACGTGGCAGCTTACATGTTGATTGACATGTGGCATCGTTCTTGCTTTGAAAAGAAAAAACTTTTTAATAATATGTACAAATGTATAGATTAGACATATATGGTTTGTTAATTATATTTTTATTTTATATTTTATATTTATTGGAAAAACAACAAAATGATCAACAACAAAGACCCAATATCAAAACGTTAATTTGTCAATAGAGCTTGAGTTGAACGAATAATATTACCCATAACAAAAAGTTTTGTTTGCGGTAATCAACTTTTTTGGGGGCAGAAAAGCTTGTTTGCGACGAATAAAATATTTCTCATGGCAAATGTTTTTGCTTGCCACGAATATATTTATTTCCCGTGGCACAAGTAATTGTTTGCCACACTTTTGTTTCCTCCCGTGGCATAATTATTCCCGTGGCATGATAATTTTTAATTAACTTGTTTTTCCTGTGGCAGGATACACTTGTGCCACGAATTTCATATTCCTGTGGCACAAGTGTCAATTTGTTGTAGTGGTGGTAATCTTTGAATATGTTATTTAGTGATTGTTATGTTTTCCGCTGCTAACTCTTATGTTGATTATTTTGTATCTTGTGAACGTGATATTTCCTGTGTTTCTAATCCTATTATTTTATAATGTGGTCCTACTTCTAAGTAGGACAGTCTAGTTACTCGCCACTGATGGTGGACCTCCAATTCTATTTTGCAGGTTAGCAAGATAGAGGCTAGAGTCGGGATGAGTTAGTCGAGCGTCTAGGCCCCTGTTTTCTTTTCCTACTTTTGCAGTTAGTTTTATTTCTAGTTTTTAGGACTTGATTTTGGTTTCATTTAACCTTTTGTATTTGCGATTTCATTAATAACAATAACATATATTATTTCCAAGAGTTTTAGTTATATTTTTACATTATGAATCGATTGGTAACTTCCCGTTTACAACGTTATCACCGTTAACGTCGTTGCTAAAATGTGGGGTGTTACAGTTGGCACCAGAGCTCTAGGTTAATCCTGAGTTTACTTCTTCATAAGTAAACTGTGAGATGAGTGCTTTATGTAATCAAGAGTGTAATTTAGATGACAAAACCCTGAAATAGAAGTGTGAGCAGCTTTGGGTAGAAACCTGGGTTAGGAATAATTTTATTTTTTAGTTCCTAAGTTTCTTGTGTTGTTGTGTTCTTTGTTTATGTGTTATGTGTGCTTCCTTATGAAAATTTGAGGACGAAATTTTCTTAAGGAGAGAGATTGTAACGACCCGAATTTTTGGGCAGTAAAATTTCGTGTAAAAATTTAACCTTAAAGTACAAATCATCCGATCTGGGCCCAAAGACTTAATTTTTTTTTAATTGAATCTAGCCCAAACCTTGCTTGAATCTCCTCATGGCCGGCCCCCCTATTATTTTCCCTTTATTTTATTTATTTACCTTAATTATCTATTTAGTTCTATTTAGTTTAAACCTAAAAACCTTACTTTTATCTCCTAAACTAACTCCTAAAATCTAGTAAAGCCTACCCTATCCTAAAAACGCAACCTTTATCTCTCCTTATTTATTATAACAAGCAACACACAAAAACCCCTCTTCCCTCTATTTGGCCTTACGACATCCTCATAAACACCACCTCAAAAATCCATCATTTACCTCACCAAATCAATCAACACCATCATGAACCTCCAACCAAGCAAGCTTTACAAGACCGAATTTGGGTGTGGCCTTGGTCGAACAAGAGTGACGAGTGGGCAAGAGTTTTGCGTGTGGTTTTTATGTGGTCTTCATTAAGGTAACTAGATTCTTCTACTTAGGAATAGGATTAGGTTGCATAGAATAATAGGCTTAGATTGTTAGTTGTTGTCGTTCTTGTGTTCGTAGAATAGCCGAGCGGCTTAGGAAGGCATGGGTCCGAATTCTTGTTAATTAATTCATGATTCTTGATTAATCTTTACATGTTGTTATGATCTTTAATCTTGTCTTGGAATTCTTGCATGATTTACTATGTTGATTCCTGAATTCTTGTTTGGTTCTTGAATAATTCTATGCGTGTGTTATATGTTGCCAAATCATGAATTTTTGCTACTTTGTAGAACTTCCATGATGGTTGATGAATCTTGATAGTTTGATTCTTTAATCTAGCTTTCCGTTGAAATGTTATCTTATGCTTTTTCCTAGTTTCTTTTGTAGCATGCGAATAGAAGTGTTCAAGGTATGATTGTTTATTTTCCTAGTCGTGTCAAGCGTGAGGCATGATTCCATCAAGCATGTATTTTGAGTTGACCTCTTCAATTTAGTTAATGATAACCCTTGAAACTATGTTAAGTCTTGTTTTGCCTTCCTTGTATAAATCTTGCCCTGAGAATTAAGAGTAATTGTTTTGTTGATTTGTTAGTGCCATGTAATATAATTAGTTTCGTAAAGCATTTGTAAGTAGTGTAGCATAAGGTTTAATTGATTTTATGATGATCTTGTTGTTGTTGTTGAATGATGATTTTGCGTGATGTTGAATGGTGATATTGTGTAATGATGAATGGCGAATGGTTTGAGTTGCTTAATGTCTTATTTGGAGTATTTTGAGTCTTGTCGAGTCGAGTCGTATCGAGCAGTTGAAGACCGTACGTTGAGCGGTTGAAGACCGTGCGTGTATCGGTTCATCTGTGATGAATCGTGTTGGGGACTTTTTTTTATTATCGGTTCATCTGTGATAAATCGTGCCGGGGACTTCTTTGTTGTTATGGGTTCATCTGTGATGAATCGTGTCGGGGACTTGTTTGTTGTTATCGGTTCATCTGTGATGAATCGTGTCGGGGACTTGTTTGTTGTTATTGGCCTTGCACCGTGTCTGGGACTTGTTTGTTGTATCGACTTCGGTCGTGTCGAAATTATCCTTGGTCTCCAATAATGTTGATAATCGTATTGATGAGTAAGCGTGGAAATCTTTGAATATGTTTTTTGGTGATTGTTATGTTTTCCGTAGCTAACTTTGATGTTAATTATTTTGTATCTTGTGAACGTGATGTTTCCTGTGTTTCTAATCCTGTTATTTTATGTAGTGCAGGTTAGCAAGATAGAGGCTAGAGTCGGGATGAGTTAGTCGAGCATCTAGGCCCCAATTTTGTTTCCTGCTTTTGCAGTTAGTTTTATTTTCTAGTTTTTAGGACTTGATTTTGGTTTCGTTTAACCTTTTGTATTTGAGATTTCATTAATAACAATAATAAATATTATTTCCATGAGTTTTAGTTATATTTTTACATTATGAATCGATTGGTAACTGTCTGTTTACGACGTTATCACCATTAACGTCATTGCTGAAATGTTGGGTGTTACATTATGAATCTGATTGCAGGCATAGTGCGAGACAAGTTCCTCTGAACAGTTGGTTACTTTTCTCACAGGGAACTTTATGGTTTGTCGTTATCAAATAGGGGCAAATTGTTGAACCATGTTTGATTTGAATTATGACAAACCAGTTCTCTATACTTGATTGTTATGTATGTTTGTGTATGAACAGGTTGACTCAAGTGAGGACTCATCAAGGCAACTTTTGAAGACCTTGAGATACTTGAAGATCAGAAGCCAAGAGCTTGGAGCTATTTATTTTTTATATTTCTAGGATCTTCTTGTAAAATGAACTTAGGAAAATAAGACTTGTGTTTATAAGTAAGGAAAAATTGTAAATATTAATCCGAAGTTTGGGCCATCTTCCGCTACTAATCCCAACTTTGATTTATTTCTAATTAATCCGATGTTTGTGGGTGGTCTTCCAATATTAATACGATGTTTGTGGTGGTCTTCTAATATTGATCCAACACTTTTGAATTTTGGAAGACCATCAACAAATTTCGGATTAATATTGGAAGACCACCAACAAACTTCGGATTAATTAATCAGAAATAAATCAAACTTCGGATTAATAGTGGAAGATGGCCCAAACTTCGGATTAATATTTACAATTTTTGCTATAAGTAAAAGAGCAAAAAGGGTTAAAGTTTATGTCCAGTAAAGAAAACAAGCAAAGAACAGGCTAAGAACAAGCAAAGAACAGTTCTCTTTATCAGACATAAACTTAGCAGTACTGAGACCATTGTGGAAACAGACCTCAGTATTACGCACGTGCACTTAAGTGACCAGTATCGATTTTTAAGGTCGAAATGTTTTTGAAAATTTTATTGAAAAATATTGATCACTTAGGATTTGGAAAAGCTGCCAAAATGATACACCAAATCAGCTCATTAAATGCAATGTATTTAATTTGGACTTTAGTGTACTTTCAACTACATGTAGTGCAAGGAGAAAAAGTCTGAAACAAGTACTATTGTCCTTGTGTCAGATGAACTTGATTGCATTATTTAGGTAAGTCTCCATGCATGCTTTGGGTTCACGGTTTCATTCATAAAAATTGTCTATCTTTTGGAATTAAAAACCGAAAAACCCTCTTGCTCTCCATAAAAAAACAAGCCATATTTTCTGGAGTTCATTGATAGAGCAAAATCATCTCCATATCCACCTTTAAGAGAAAACTTACGGATATTTTGATATTGTATCTTGAACCACTTAGAGGGAAGTGGTTGGGGAGTGTTCTGTGAACACTGAGTGAATTGTTAGAGTTAATAATTGGGGAATTGAATGTTACAGATTTGTAGCATTTGATTAAGTGTGTAACCTTGTTTTTATTCAGAGTAGGTTAATAATAATTGTGAGAGAGTGGAGGACGTAGGCTTATTTAGAAGTCGAACCTCGTTAAATCCTTGTGTCCCTACTCTTTTATTATTGTTCTGTCGTTGTTCTCACAAACAGTAAACAAACTTGAAAAACGATTGAAAAAACACACATACTCAATTTAACCCCCCCCCCCTTCTTGAGTATACATTGAACTTACAGTAACCATTTTTATTCTTCAGAGTTGATTAATAATATTGGTGAGAGAGTAGAGGACGTAGGCTATTGAGAAGCCGAACCTCATTAAATCCTTGAGTCCCTACTCTTTATTTTACTGTTCTCTCGTTGATCTCACAAATAGATAAAAAAACATGAAAACGATTAACAAAACACACATACTCAATTCAACCCCCCTCCCCTTCTTGAGTATACATTGAACATACAATTGGTATCAGAGCCTAACTTTTCAAAGGGTTAACTACCTAGAGGAGCAAGAAGATGAATACTCAACAATCAAGTGGTTCCAGAATTCCCAAGTTCAATGGTACAAACTACTTATGGTGAAAGAACTGCATGAAGAACCTTATCATTGGAATCGATTACGAGTGCTGGACGATTGTTAAGAATGGACCCACAGCTATCCACAAGAAGAATTAAGAAGGGTTCATTGTTCCCACTTCTGAAGCAGAGTACATAATTGAGGACTTCAAGAAGCTGGAAAAGAATGCTAAGGCAATCTATAAAAAGCTCTAAAATTTTGATTAAAAAATACAGAAAAATATGAAGAAGTTATAAAATTATTTTATGAATTTTTAAAAATATTATATGATGCAAAATGATTTTTTTTATGAATATAAAACATTAAAAAATGCATGGAAAAATTAAAAAAATGAAGAAAAATTGTGAATAAATCCCGTAATCATCGCAAATCCTAATAAACGCTTCCAATGCAATTCAAACATGGTTTAGGCAGGTGGTTGAGGTATATTGTGTATTTTCATCGTCAATTTCCCTTAGTTGGACCTTATGACAATATGGTACGTTCATCATTAGTCTCTACATTGGGAAGAAACATTTAGGTGTCTACAGAAGCCCCCACTTTGACTGAGTCTGGAGAGTAAGCATAAACTCGCAAGACGAAAGTCAAAGTATTCCTGTCGGGATGGAGGATAACTCAAGACCTTCTGCGACCTTGAGTCACCGTTTTTAACGCCGGTACCTGCAAAACAAATGTTAGTTTTACTTGTAACCGCGCCCCTTGCGGTTTAATCCCATAGAAGCGCTTGGATCCTCGGGATGATGGTGGATGAATCGTCCAGTTCTTAGGGATGCGCCCTGGATCATTCCCTTGGGTAAGCATAAACCCTTGGGACAGTGAAAAGTCGTATAGGTGGGATCGATCAAGAGTAAGCATATACTCGAGAGAAAATATGTTTAGGGTAGGCATAAACCCGTCATGTGTCAACAGTAAGCATAAAATCTTGCTAAAAAGGTAAGATGTGTGTTTGGGTTAACATAAACTTGTGAAAACGATAATGTGCTAAGAGTAGGCATAAACTCTTAGAGGAAGAAACAAGAGTAAGACTAAACCCCTGAGCGATGAGGGTAAGCATAAATCCATGAGCAAGGATGATGTTGTAAGAGTAAACATAAACTCCTAGTAAGTATAAACTCTTAAGAGAAGGTATGAGGGTAAGCATAAAGCCTAAGCAAAGTGATGTGCTAAGAGTAAGCATAAACTCTTAGGAGAAGAATCAAGAGTAAGTATAAATTCATGAGGGAAGGTATGAGGGTAAGCATAAACCCATAAGCAAAGCGAAGTGGATTAAGGTTAGGTGTAAACCCTTAGAGGTATTTTTGTGAGCTTAGGGTAAGTATAAACCCGTGAGATAACTAGGTGAATTAAGGGTAGGCATAAACCCTTAGAAGAACTTTTGTAAGATTAGGGTAAGCATAAACCCTGTGAGAAAAGTGCTTGTCAGTGATGACGTTGAGGCGGAAAAATGTGTAAGGGTTCTGGATGGGGAATTAAGAGAAGCCCCCACTTTGCCTGAGTCTGGAGAGGTAAATGCTCTCGTAAGATGAAAGTAAAAGGATTTTGTATAGGGAATTAAGGGTAAATCCTTAGAAGGAATGGGGTAAGCATAAAACTGTGAAAAAAGTAAGTGAATTAAAAGTAGGCATAAACCCTTAGAGTGATATTTGTAAGGTTAGGGTAAGCATAAACCCGTAAGAAAAGTAAGTGAATTAAGAGTAGGCATAAACCCTTAGAGTGATATTTGTAAGCTTAGGGTAAGCATAAACTCTGTGAAAAAAGTAAGTGAATTAAGGGTAAGCATAAACACTTAGAGTGATATTTGTGAGCTTAGGGTAAGCATAAACCCTGTGAAAAAGTACTTGTGAGTGAGGAAGTGTGTGTCTGATGAGAGGCCCCCACTTTGACTGAGTCTGGAGAAACGAAAGCTCTCGCAAGGCGAAAGTCAAAGTATTATGGTTGGGGCGAGGCAATAGAAAATATGGGCTGCATGAGCAAAGATGTCAAGGAGATGATGCATATAACTATAAGCCATATAGGCATGCATGGGTTCATGACCAAATTATTCAATACAATAATCGCATATGGTGATTCAAGGAATCAAAACTGATGGGCTCTAGCCTTATATGCTTTGTGCTAAGTGATGTGCATATGTACAATGTGTATGATGCTTATACATGTATATGAATGTATGCATGAAATGAGTATGATGTGCGATATGCTTGTGGTGCATGATGCATGATGTGATTGATGCTCATGAAATGTGATGTGTTATGTATGATAATGCAATAAATAATCAAGGGGATCAACCAATGGTATGGTCCTTTCCAAAAATGGGGCGGAGCTATCTTAAGCCCCCAATCAATCAAAGTTAAAAAATTTCAATTCGATCATGAGCGAGCCCCCAACCAGTGGGGTTAAGGTGTATGGAAAGGCTATATTTGTGGTGGATTAGATAGATAGGGAGGCTAACAACATGTGGGGTAAGGATGACATGAATGAGGGTGGCGATTAAGGCCTTTTTGTGGATTTCAAGTTTGTGGTGGAATAGGTAGACCCAGTTAAAGAGTGATGAAGGTGGTTATAGAGAGGCAGGGCAAATTTTGTGAGCCATGGAGTTAATGTAACGCCTCAGGTTTTGGGCTATTTTCTTAATTATCGTGTTTGTAATTATTTTTATTCTATGCATGGTTTAAATTTATTTAGACTATTTTTATTGTTTGAGTGCGACTATTTTATGATTTATTATTTCTTTTATTTTATTTTATTTTAATTAATTAGAATTTTATTTTAATTTTCTGATTAATTAATTTAGTCTTGGGCGAAGTGCGAATTTAGTCATGATTAGTCATGAATTAGTGCAAATGGCCCAAGTGTTCAATTTGGCCCAATTCCTTAGCCCATAACCGACCCTCTTTCTTTTGTAAGGCTTGGTTTGCCACTTGCCTTGTTTTCACACCTAACTTACTTCTATAAATAGAGGTTGTTAGTAAGGCTTAAACACCATTTGCCCATTTAATCATCATTTGCCACAATCAAAACCAAAGCATTCTCCCTCCATTTGCTCTCCATCCCACACGCCATTTTGGCTTCCAAAACACCCATCATTTGTTCATCTTCATTTCAAACCCAAACTTAAAGATTCAACATCCATTGATCTTTAAGTGACTAAATTCACAAGTAGCCTTCATTGCCTTGTTCAAGACTTGGGTTTTTGGGTTTTGTTCATGGGGTTCGAAGAGTGGTCGTGCGTGGCGCCTTGCGTGGTGGTTCGTGCTGGCCGTGTGTTGGAGCCGTGATTGGTGGCCGAGGGTAACGACCCGAAAATTTCATGAAAAATTAAGCCTTTAAACCCAAACTATTCGATTTGGGCCCAAAGACTTAATTTTTATTTAATTGATCAAGCCCAAAGCTCTTTCTTTGACTCCCTCCTAGCCGGCCTTTCCTTTATTTTAATTTAATTTGATTTATTAATTTACCTTAATTATCCAATTACATCTATTTTGTTGAAAACCTAAAAATTCTATTTTTATTTTCCCTAACCACACTACCACATTTTATGAACACCCAAAAAATCTTACTTTGCATCTCCCTAGCCGGCCCCTTTGTTTTTATTTTCTTTTTTTTTCCAATCCTAAACTACAAATAAAAACTAAACTACTAATAAAAACTTAACTACAAATACAAACTCCTCCTTTTCCCCACTACATATCATGGCATCTCATTTGATTTCCCAATCCAATCCTCCTTTTATTTCATCAAATACACCATTGAAGATTGATTCAAGACCTTCAACCTTGTTCATCAATGCAAACCTAACCTTGGGCGTGGCTTAGGTCGAACTAAGGGACGAATGGGCGAGGTTTTGCGTGGTTTTATGTGTGTGGATTCTCCTATAAGTAACTAGATTATTCTACTTAGGAATAGGATTAGGTTGCATAGGATACTACGCTTAAAATCATGTTGTTATTGTTGTTATGATTTTCGTATAAAACATGTTGTCTAGGTTGTTAGATTTTTTTTCTTGTTTGATCAATTTATGTTCTTGTGTGATCTAGTAAGCTATTTCGTTCTATGATTAATTCCTGATGTTCTTGTATTTAATCTTGATAATTTGACAATGTTCTTGCTTGGTATTTTCGATTATGTTATACGTGTGATAGCATGATGTTAAGCATGGATTTTTATGTTTATTTTTCCATAAATCTTGATTAATATTGTTAGTGATTGTTATTAATGTGTCTTGTTATATTCTTGGTTTATGTGTGTGATATTAATGGCACAAAGGCTCGATTTTTATGATTAAATCCTGAATTATGATATTGTTGATATTTGTATGGTGTCTTTGAGTCTTGTTGAGTCGTGTCGTGTCGAACGGTTAAAGATCGTGCGTCGAGCGGTTGAAGATCGCGCGTCTATCGGTTCATCTGTGATGAATCGTGCGGGGCAAGTTTTGTGTAATTGATTGAGATTCAGAGTCATGTCGAACTGTTAAAGATCGTGCGTCGAGCGGTTAAAGATCGCGCGTCTATCGGTTCATCGGTGATGAATCGTGCGGGGCAAGTCCTTTGTTGTTAGTCTTGTTATCAGTTGTAGATCGAGCATTGTCTAGTTACTGAACTTGAGTTTGATGATGTGTGTTGTACTTGGAAATGATGCAATGGTTTGAATTGATGGATGGGTTGAATTGATGGACATTATTATTGTTGTCTGTTATGTTTTCCACTGCTAACTCTGATGATGATTAATTTGTAACCTGTGATCGTTGTTGTTCCTGTGTTCTAACCCTATTATTGTATGTAATGCGGTCCTACTCCTAAGTAGGACAGTCTAGTTACTTGCCACTGATGGTGGACCCCCAAATTTTATTTTGCTGGTAAGCAGGATAGAAGCTAGTAGCAGGATCAGTTGATGAGCGTCTAGACCCTATTTTTATTTCCTACTTTTGCAATAGGTTTTTATTTCAGTTTTAGGACTAGATTTATGGTTTATTTAACCTTTTGTAATTTGGGATTCCATTATTATTAATAAAATGTATTACTTCCACGAGTTTAGTTATATTTTTACATTATAAATCGATTGGTAACTGCCTGTTTACGACATTATCACTAATAACGTCGTTGCTAAAATGCGGGGTGTTAAACCGTGTGTGGAGGTGCACGGTGTTCGAGTGTGGTGCCGTGTTGAAGCCATGTTTGGCCGTGTCTAACGAGTTTGGGCAACGGGTTTTTATACTCTTTTGTGATCAAGTTTGATTAGGTAACATACTATCTTACCTTAATATGTATACTATGATTATAGGGTAGATTAAGTGATCATGTTGGATAAATTTTTTATGATTGTTTGTCAATTCATGCGTAATTTTTAAGTATGGTTTGGGTATGGATTTCATGATGATTTTCTTAAGTTTTCATGCATGTTTTTGATGGGATTTTTCGTATGGCATGGTGTTGAAGTTGAGTTCTTGTTGAGTTCTTGATGAGTTCTTTGATTTCTTTATGAGTTCTTGGTTGAATTTTGAAATCTAGAAAGTTAGTCATATGTTCTTTAAAGTGCAAGTTTATTAATGTCTTTTGAAGTTTTATTTAAAGATAAGCAAAGTTTTCTAAAGTTTTCTAAAGGAAGTTTTAAAGAAGTTAAAGAAAGGTTTAAAGAAAGTTAAAGATTTAATAAAAATCGATTCAAGAAGTAGTAATTGTTAGTCTTATGTAAAGGCGTAAGATGCAACTTAAGATTAACTAAGAATGTAAATAACATAAGATTTGCTTGAATTTGCTATTAGACGCCTAACCTTAGAGTAAGATTCTAAGGCTTGGGTTAAGACGTTGCCCCTATCCTAACCGCGGTATTGGGATAATGATTACCACTATGTCGTCTTCCTGATATGAATTTCCCGAAAGATGGTTTTCATGGGGTTGGGAGTAACATTCTCAATCCTTGCATAGTAGGAAAGTTCTTTCGCGTAAGAGGCGTTCGTACGAGCATAGTCCGGTCTAATATATAAATGATAGCGCCAAAGATTAAGTAAAGATAAGTCGAAAGTTGAGTATTTGGAGTTAGTCGAGTTTTGGATATTATTATTGGTTGTTGTTATTATTATCGTTATTATTATGATTATTATTATTATGATATGTCATATTGCGTGATCGTGTGTTGGGTGTTTGATTTGGTGATTTGATTTATTCTATTATCGTGTGTATCCTCGTTAGCTTAGGGTGGGACAGTTATGTTACTCGCCACTGACAATGGATTGTTGTTAATTTTTCAGGTAACTTTGATGATGACGGTGTTACTTGGCTTTAGGTTGGGCGAGTGCCGATGTTTTCTTATTTTAGACTATGTTATGTTTTTAGTTTGGACGTATAATTTCTGTATTTAGTATATTTTGACTCTGACAGTATTTGGAGTTATTTTCTAGTATTGATACATATGGGTTTAGTATTGTACAACTTGTGGGTATTGTACGTTTTTGGGTTAAAGTAATAATAATTTCGAGGTTTTGTTTTGATTTTTAGTAAGTATGTTTGTTAGATCGACAATTCGACTCGTCGGTTTCATTCGCGTCGGTTTAAGCGAGTCGAGTCGTCACAGTTTAGCCCCCAACGAGATGTACTAACCTATGGTGGGGTTAGGTGGCTTTTCCTCCTATTGATCGAGACAAAGTGTCCTTCAAGGTTGCCAAAGAGTGGTCTAAGGTTCAAAAAAAGTAGAAAGGTTAAAATTTGTGACTTGGGCTAGAGATGATGTGGTTAAAATTCCCAATTTAACCCCCATGGTGCGCAGTGTGCTTTTTGACTTTTTTTTATTGGATTGGACTGGATTGAATTGTACTGGATTTATTAAATTGAGCTGGATTTATTAAATTGAACTGGATTTATTGAAATGAGCTAAATTTATTGAATCAACCGGAAACTGATGGATTTATTGAATAGAACTAGATTTATTGAACTGAACTAGCTTTATTGGCTTAGGATGAACTTTGATTTGAACTCTTCTTCTTCTTCTTTTTTTTTGTTCTTTTTTTTCATTTTTTATAAATTATTTTTGTACCATGTCTTTTCCTACACACCATTTGTTCCCATGGATAAGGTAGGTGTAGGTGAGGAAGGAAAGTAGGCTTATGTATGTGTCATGGCTCAAGGGATGCAATGGATTGAATGTGTGCTGGTGATGGGAAACGAGATGATTGTATTTGTGGAGCTTGTGAAAGAAGGCCTTTCAAGCATTCTTCAATTCCATTTGATCAACTGTTGTTTGCTTAATTGAGAATGTTAATGGCAGGACTTGCATAAAATTTGAAATTAACATTGTGAATGGGAGAGTATATGGAAAGAAGTAATTCTTTGTGGAATATTGAATGGCTTGATGGAAATGGAGAACCTATGTGACATAGACTCAAAGTGGAAAGGAAGGGTCGTTGGGCTAGGAAAGGAAGGGTCATTGGGCTAGGACAAGGACTCATTGACTCACTGGGTTAAAGCTAAGGGAGTTATGTGGGCTTGAGTGGTATAGGCTAGAAATATGGGCTTAAGTGATGTGGGCTGGGTATTTTAAAGCTTTCGGGTTTGGATGAGTGCTGGGGTTGTGTTTAAGTGAGGTAAGTATAACGCCCCAGATTTTTTAGTTATTTTCTTTGATAATATTGCTTGTATTTGTATTTTATTTTGGTGCATGGTCTAAATTTATTTGGACTATTTTTGTTGCTTGAGTGTGACTATTTCAGTTTATGATCAATTATTTTATTATTTATTTTATTTTATTTTATTTTAATGAATTAGGATTTTATTTTAATTTTCTAATTAATTAATTTTGGGCCAAGTGTGATTCTAATCATAACTGGTCATGCTTGAGTGCAATTAGCCCATGTGATCATCATAGCCCATTTGAGCAAGCCCCAACCGGCCCCCTCTTCCCTTTGTTGGCTCATTTGCCACTTGCCTTGTGTTCACACTTGATTAACTTCTATAAATAGAAGTGTTAGTAAGGCATTAGGATCATTTTTGCCATTTAATCACCCTTGCTCACAAATCAAAACCTAAACACACTTCCTCTTTCTCTCCTTATTCCACATGCCATTTTTGGGCAGCCATCTTCAACCTTGGTTCATCAACTTTTCAAACCCAAAACTTAAACATTCAACCTCCATTGATCTTTAAGTAATTAAAACACACGTAGCCTTCATTGCCTTTGATCAAGATCAATTATTCGGGTTGGTTTTTGGGTTTGGTTCGTGTGGTTCGAGGGCGTGTTCGTGTGGGTTGTGCACGGTGGTGCAAAGAAGAGACCCTCGGTTGCAGAAAATTCGTGAGGCAAAAGACCAAGGCAAGGCGACCGATTTTCGAAATCGGCACGGATGGAGGATTAGATTTCATAAGAGGTAATGAAATTTCAATTTTAAAGTTTTAAAACTTAAAGGTTTTGTGCTAATTCATGGTTATTTTTCGTAAGGTGGTGCGTGCCTAATGATGCGGACCTAAGGAACAAGATCATGAGCGGGGCGCATAACACGCCATACTCCGTACATCCGGGAGGTGGAAAGCTCTACATGGATCTGAGAGAGTATTTCTGGTGGCCATGAAGCAATAGATAGCAGAGTTTGTGGCACGATGTCTCATGTGTCAACGGGTGAAGATCGAGCATCAGAGGCCCGGCGGTTTACTTCAACCATTGTCCATACCTATGTGGAAGTATGATTCCATATCCATGGATTTTTGTGGTAAGTTTACCAGCTACATCTAATGGGTTGGATGCGGTTCGGGTGATTGTGGATCGATTGACTAAGGTAGCAAGATTCATTCCGATGAAGACTACTTGGTCAATGGAGAAGTCACTTCAGGAGGCCTTTGGTACTAAGTTGAACGTGAGTACGACATTTCATGAGGTAACAAACGAACAGACCGAGAGGACCATTCAGACTTTGGAGGACATGTCACTACTAGAAAAAACTACTTTTGCTACAATAATTATGATACGTTTTTATGCATATATGATGCAATTTCAAATAGAACCGCATCAGAAAAGTTTATCTGATGCGGTTCCCCTTAAAAAACCCCGCACCATATACCAAAAAAAATTTAAAAGCGCAACACCATCTAAACTTAAAGAAACTGACATATTACACGCATAATTATTCACGCAGAGCAACATTTAATAATTTGAAAAATATAACCACAAAGCAAAACCAAAACAAACTATCAAAGTACCAAAACCTAAAAAAACTAACACCAAGATCTAGGCTAGGGTTTGCGGTGGCTGCGGCTAGGGTTTACGGTGGCTGTGGCTAGGGTTTGCGGTGGCGGTGGTAGACGGTGTGGCTGAGGCTAGGGTTTGAGGTGGTAGCAGGTTCGGCGGTAGTTTCTCGAGTTTTGTAGAAGGTGTAGCGGGCAAGGGCGCAATTGGCTTGGGTTGCGAGGGACGGCGGTCTGAGTGACTGAGGAGGGCTGCGACTGTGGCAGGGCCGCGACTGAGATAGGGGTTGACTGAGGGTGACTCGTGGGGGGTCTAGGCTTGTGGCGGCTGTCAGGGCGAGTGGTGGCCGCAGATGAGGGTGGTTGTGGTTATGGGTGGTGGCTGGTGGCTACGTGTTGACCATTTGAGGTATTTTTTAACATTGTTATTTGAATGAATTAATTGATGCAATAATTATTTGTTCAATTGTTAATTATCTGCTGTGTTGCTATTAATTTTAAGAATTTTTTTCATATTCTCCATTTCTATCCAATACTAGTGAATAAATGATAATGATGGTATTGGTTTTGATTTTCTTTCAAAATATATATTGTAAACCGCCGGTTACTATAAAATATATTCACGCATAAATCTAAAATGTTATACTCATGCAATATTATTTGAAGCTTTAAATGAAGTTAGAAAATATTTTAAAATGCTTAATAGAACATATTTCATTTACACTTGATTATACTCGTGCTTATTAATGGTGAAATATATGAATTATATGTGTGTAAACGTGAATATAATAAATATACTTTGTAGAGTATAGTACTTTCATCTTAGTAAGGTATTAGTGAATATTAGTTAATTAATTCGAATAAGAAAAATGTTTGGTAATAATATTAGTTTATTTGATAATATAAATAGTAATTTTTTTTTTCAATCTTATTTTTTATCATTTAATTATATATAATAATAAGGTGGTTGCATTGGTGATGAATGATTTTTATGGTTATGAATGATTCTTAATGTTTTTTTTATGAAGATGAACGTTGCATTACTATTTGAATTATAGTTTTCTCTTAATTATATTAGATGCTCGAGTTTCATTTCATTCTAGTTGTTTAGGTTATTTTTCATTGTAATTATTTTACTTCTAAAAAGTTTGTTTGGGTATAATGTTTAATTATTATAAAACATATTTTTTGTTAGATGACAAAAGATCGTTCATGGATGTATGATGGCATTGACTCATCGACATTTGTTAATGGGGTTTTAGAGTTTTGTAATTCGGTTTTTGCACATCAGGCTAGGACAAGGGTAAAGGGATTTTATTGTCCTTGTATTAAGTGTTGCAATGTCCAAGGTTTATAATGTTGATGTGCTTGGGCAGCACATACTTCGTTATGGGTTTAGGCCTCAATATCACGTGTGGGTCTATCATGGAGAGGAGGGAGTGTATGAAGAACAATTTGGTGCGGATGATGTGCACAATGATTGGAATGTGGCTCATACGATTGAGGAGGTTGATAGTGAATATGATTATGAAGATGAGGATGATTATGTTGGTGAGGATATACATGGTGTGGATGAGATGATGGATGGTATTGAGGATAATCTTTTGAAAAATCAACGTTTATTTGATTATTTAACATAGGCTTTTGAAAAGCCGTTGTATCCAGGTTGTGTGAAATTCACCAAACTTTTAGCAGTGTTGTCACTTTATAACATTAAGTCAAGATTCAATTTGAGTGACATTTGTTTCACAACCATTTTGGAAGCGTTAAGTGAGATGTTTCCCGATGGAAATGAACTTCCAATGCCGAACTATTATGCTAAAAAACTTATGTGTCCTTTAGGTTTAGAGTACGAAAGGATACATGCTTGTCCAAATGATTGTGTCTTGTATCGAAACGAACTTGAGAATTGGGAAGAGTGTCCACGATGTGGGATGTCACGTTACAAGCGTAACGGAAGTGTTGGTGTAAAGGGGCCCCCTGTAATGGTTCTTTGGTATCTTCCAATAAAGCAAGATGCTAAGAATTTAAGGTGGCATGCAGATGGTAGAAAGAAAGATAGGTTACTTAAGCATCTGGCCGATTCTCCTGAGTGGAAGAGTATTGATACTTTGCTTGGATTGTGTACGGATGGAATGAATCCATTTAGAAGTCTTAGTTAGACACATAGTGCATGGCCGGTACTTTTGGTTATTTATAACTTGCCTCCTTGGTTATGCATGAATCGCAAGTATATTAAGTTGTCTCTTCTCATACCATGTCCTAGACAGCCAAGAAATGATATTGATGTCTATCTTGCTCCACTAGTTGATGATTGGTTGAAGATTTGGAATGAAGGGGTTTCAGTGTATGATGCATATGCTAATGAGATCTTTAGATTGTGTGGAGCTGTTTTGTTCACTATCAATGGCTTTCCTGCTTACGGAAATTTGTCCGGGTACATCAATAAGTAATGTGTCCAAGTTATACGCTATATTTAGAAGGATTTGTTTTACTTTTTGTTTATTATTTAGATAATTTTTGGATTTTAGAATCCTTTAGGTATTTATAGGGTTTAGGAATTTTGGTTCTTTGTGTACCCCTATTCCTTAGATTATTATGTATTTTTGGTTTCGTATTGATAATGCTGCGATGATTGCCCAGGAGTGTGATTCGAAGCAAAGAAGTACTTGAAGAACAAAGAGCCTAGGGTCCCCTCGCGAGTTGCGGCTTTTCTCGCAAGTCAAGACCCAGCCTAGGGGTACCTCACCAGAGCAGAGCAGAACAAAGGCAAAGGCTTCTTGCGAGTCGCGAGTTTTGGTCGCAAGTCGCCACCCTAGACGGTGGTTGTTGCTTTTGTTTTTCTTCTCTTGCAAGTTGGCTTGTTTCTTTTGTTTTGATTGGTTGAATATTGAGGCACATACTTGGGGCAGTAATAAGTTAGGAGAGAGGGTAAGAAGGGTGAAACATATCAAACATTCACATTTAGAATTATTTTGACATTTTCTTGCTCTCTACATAACTTTTCACCATTTTTACACTTTTGATGAGATTCAAAGCTTTGTATCTTTTGGTTTCTATCAAGCTTGTAGCTTAAACATTATCTTGGTGAAGATTTATTGAAGCTTCCTCTATTGTATTGTGAGAATTTCTACTCTTTATTTAGACTTGATTATCACTTGTTTTTCATGTTTGAATATATTAGTTTGTTGCATAAATTGCTAGGAGTACTACTAGTATTGTTGTGTTGACGAATTATTGCTAGATTTGTGACTTCCCTTGCTAAGGAAGTCCCTTGTCAATTAGTAGCAAGTTAGGGTTTGGTTTGGATATGCTACATCCTTATTTCTCCTTAAGAATTCAAGTGTATATGTTAAAAGCTTTTTTTAACATAAACGATCTTATTATTCTATTCTCGGATTGACCTTAGAGGCCGCTCTTCTAGGTTGTCTTTGAATAAGGGTTGTGTAGTATTGGAAATTTTACTACTTAGTTAATCATAAGGAGATTAAAAGATTTATTCTTCACATTTGGTGATCAAGATTATGCATTTTGAGTTGTTTTCGATGATCAATACTCTAGTCGGAAGTGGATATTAATCGGAGCCAAGACGTCCTTCTTTGATTTCTAATTCACCGATAATTAAACTTTTTTATTCTTAATCAAATCCATTGTTTTTTATTGAGTTTTTTAATTTGTTTAATTATAAGCTTAACCATTTGTTAAACCCCCCTCTTTTCACTACTTTAGTTTATTTCATTTTAGTTTAATTCAAGTGCATTTTACTAACCCTAGTTCCCTGTGGATACGAACCTTGTTTCCCTACTAGATTTATTTGTATTAGAAAATAAGAGAATTATATTTGGTTTTGGCGTGTACGACAAGGGCTTACCAATAAGGGAAAGAAAGCATGTCCAATTTGTACAAATGACATGGAATCCACATATATTCCTAATTGTTAACATGTGTATCCATGCAATCGAATCTTCCTCCCACTCAATCACCATTATCGAAAGAAGAAGAAGGCATTTAATGGGTTTGTGGAAGAACTTGTAGCTTGTAGGCCACTCACTGGCGTGGAAGTTTATGAGTAGCTAAAGGATATTGAAACTATTTTTGGCAAAACAGGAAGGAAAAACAAACCAGTGGGGATGTGGAAAAAGTTCTATCTTTTGGATGCTTCCATATTGGAGAGATCTACAGGTGAGGCATTGTCTTGACGTCATGCATATAGAGAAAAATGTGTGTGATTCCATTCTAGGAACACTTGTGAACATTCAAAATAAGACCAATGATGTCAAAGTCGTGCAATTAAACTTTGAAAAAGAAGGACTTCGACCAGAATTGTGGCCTCAGCTTAAGAAAGATAACAAGGGAAAGAAGCCCGATAATGAAAGTGTCCAAAAGAAGGGAAAGGGAAAAAAAAGACTGATGATAAAGGTAAAAAGAAAGTGAATAGTGAAAGAAAAAATGAAGTCGATAACAGGAATTTCTTGCCTCCATCTTGCTACACATTGTCGAAAGAAGAGAAGCGAGATTTATGTGAGTGTTTGTATGACATTAAAGTTCTAACAGGTTACTCGTCCAACATGAAAAGATTTATGTCTTCAAACGGTGAGTTGAAATTAGGAAGTATGAAATCGCATGATTGTCATGTCATGATGCAAGTCTTCTTACCAATCGTAATTCGTGGGATACTACTAAATCATATTAGATACGCTATAACTGAATTGTGTTCATTTTTCAATACGATTTGTAGAAACCTGCTTGATCCCACGAATATTGATACTCTTGAAAAAAAAAAGTGGTTGAAACTCTATACAAATTGGAAATGTATTTTCCACCTTCATTTTTTGATATAATTGTTCATGTTGTACTCCATGTAGTTGGTGAAATCAAGCTTTGTGGCCCTGTTTTACTGAGGTGGAGTTATGCTTTTGAAACACACATGGGTTCTTTACAAAATAAAGTGAGGAATCCAACACATCCCGAAGCGAGTATTGTTCAAGGTGTTGTAAGCGATGAGGTTGGTAATTATGTAGCCGAGCATCTAGTTATTGTAGAACCTATTGGACTTCCTACATCCCGAAATGCTGGAAGACTTAAAGAAACTGACATACTACACGCATAATTATTCACGCACAACAACATTTCATAATTTGAAAAATATACCCACAAAGCAAAACATAAACAAACTATCAAAGTACCAAAACCTAAACAAACTAGCACCAAGATCTAGGCTAGGGTTTGCGGTGGTATATGGTGTGGCTGAGGCTAGGGTTTGCGGTGGTAGAAGTTTCGACGGTAGTTTCTCGAGTGTTGTAGAAGGTATGGCGGGTTAGGGCGCGATTGGGGTTGCGAGGGGCAGTGGTCTAGGTGACTGAGGAGGGCTGCAATTGTGACAGCGTTGCAACTGAGACAGGGGTTGACTGAGGGTGGCTCGTGGTGGGGTCTGGGCTTGCGGCGGCTGTCTGGGCGAGTGGTGGACGCGAGTGAGGGTGGTCGTGGTGCTGGGTGGTGGTTGGTGGCTACGTGCTGACCATTTGAGGAATATTTTTTAAAAATTGTTATTTGAATGAATTAATTGATGAAATAATTATTTATTCAATTTTTAATTATTTGTTGTGTTACTATTAATTTTAAGAATTTTCTTCATATTTTCCATTTCTATCTAATACTAGTGAATAAATGATAAATGATAATGATGGTATTTGTTTTGATTTTCTTTCAAAATTTATATTGTAAACCGTCGGTTACTATAAAATATATTCACGCATAAATCTAAAATGGTTATACTCATGTAAGATTATTTGAAACTTTAAATTAATATAGAAATTATTTTAAAATGCTTAATAGAACATATTCATGTATATTTGATTATGCTTCTTGCTTATTAATGGTGAAATATATGAATTATATTTGTGTAAACGTGAATAGAATAAATATACTTTGCAGAGTATATTATTTTCAACTTACTAAGGTATTAGTTAATATTAGTTAATTAATACGAATTTGAAAAATGTTTGTTAATAATATTAGTTTATTTGACAATATAAATAGTAATTATTTTTTTCAATCTTCTTTTTTATCATTGGGTTTTTTTCACTAGTACCTGTGTGTTTTTGCATTTTCTCAAGTGTACCTACTTTTATCCAACGATCTAAGAGGTACCCATCAGGTGATCCACCATGTAACGACCCGTAATTTAGCAGCGTTGTTTTCAGAGAAAACAACAATCACAAATCATTAACTTCTAAAACTTCAAAGTTAGGTTCATAAACTACAGCGGAAGCTCTAAAACTTAATCATATTATTCATTTAAAACTGTTAGATAATCCCAAAATAAATATCAAACCAATATCCTTTACTATTACAAAATAAAGAATAGACTACTAAATCAAATAAACATAATCCCAGCCCATACGTAGCCTAAACTCAATCACCACCTGTACCTGAAATAGAATGGGGGGTCCACAGTCAGTGGTGAGTAATTAGATTGTTCTACTTAATCAGTAGAACACAATTAGAAACATAATAATCAGAACAGATCATCTGAACTGTCGAACAAGTCATCATGCAAAGAAGTCAACAAGCAATCACATCAAGTACGCAGCGGAAAACAATCATACAAGTCATCCTTAACAAGACCTTCAGCTCAGCTCAACCAATTCTAGACTTCTAATCCTCATCAACGACTCTTCTTTTCTGTTCTTTCCCAATCAGGTACTAATCCATGACCAGTCATATGCTCGTAAGAGGTCAACCACGAAGATCTACTCCCCCCAACTTTCCTTGCTCATGCCGGGTCAACCACAAGGATCTACTCCCCAAGCATTGGGATCAAGAACTGTCCCCAATCCGAAGATAGGACAGTGGCTTCGACTATACCTATGTTCATGGCACATGAGCCACTAGATAGGTGGTCACTTCATAGTTAATCATCTTTTCAATTCAATTCAATTCTGTTCTGTTCTATTCCAATCCTCAATTCAATTCCTTATCGTCATAGCTTAACTTCTAATCCAATCTTGTTCATCTTAACTTGACTCAAACTCCAAACTAAACTTATACCACTCGAAAATGACCAACATCATGCGGAAAAAATAATGCGGAAATACTTGGAAATACGTACAAAAATACATACGAAATGCGTACGAAAATACGTACAAAATACATACGGAATACGTACAAAAATACGTACAAAAATACATACAGAATACGTACAAAAATACGTACAAAAATACATACGGAATATGTACAAAAAAATACGTACAAAAATACATACAGAATACGTACAAAGTACGTATAACAATACGTATACAATACGTATAAAATACCTGCAAAATACGGTTAGAAATACATACAATATACGTATACCATACAGTCACAGATACACGAAAATTCATACTCTACACATATACAAAGGAAACCTTCCCCTAAAATACTTGTCATATTTTACCCATAACCCTTCCTTTATTCATATTATTACTTTCTTTCATATTGCGACTTATCCCTATTAATTTCTTTTAATGGTAAATAATTATGTTGTTACTTTCCTTCATATTGCAACTTATCCCTATTAATTCCTTTAATTATAATAATTATAATGCTTCCTAAAATTACCTTTTAATAATATTGTAAGTCAAAAGTTAAACTAAAATGGATCAAATAAAATATGAGACCACACAACATTTTAATCTAAAAATAATAATTAAATAAATTCATCATATCATCATATAAACATTTCAATAAATCATATAAAATGACAATTAGCTACATAAGTTACCTAAAACATGATAAAAATCCTATTTTCCATATTTCACATCACTCGACATTTTGGAGAAATAATACCAAAATTAACACTTTAAATTAATTAAATATCTTTATCAATAATTAAATAAATTAACCTAATAAATAAATAAATTATGCAACAACATCAAGACATCAAGATTAATCAAGAACAAGATCAAAAGATAATCCTTTAACCGTATAACATCACACGGCAATTATAGGGCCAAGATATAACAAGAACATTTCAAGAATTAATAATAACATGTTTTAATAATTCAATCACACTATTTTACACAATCTGATTTAAAGAATTAAATTAAGATCGACCGTCTAAAGGTATCAAATAATCTGGAAATTTTTATGGGAGTTAAACATGGGTTCAAGGTTTAAGGTACATAAATTTCGTCCAAAAATAACGTCATTTACTATTTTTAAGGGATTTTATAACTAACAAATCAGATTAGGCTGTAATCAGTTTCAGATTTTTCTGCCATAGCAAGCTGTAAAACAATATTACTGACTTCCACCTAAAATTTCGTAGCCATCCGAATTGATTAAGTATCTTAATAAATTCGTAAACTAAATCTGGACAGTTTTACCAGTTTGAAAGATTAAATTATTCAAGCAAGAAAAAGGACGAATTTTGCCACGAAATAAATCATGATTCATAATGAAACAGTAAAGAAACTCCCTAAAATTATTCTAAGTGACTCGACAATTTAGAACAACAAGAACAAAAATATTCTTTTTAATTTAAGACTTTAATTAATAATTTAAATAATCAAGATTCATCAAATTTACATAAAGAAATCAAGAAAATAACATCATAATATTCATCATATCATTCGAAAAAATTTCAATCCTAAACATGATACTAATTCTAAGCAATCCTACATTATTCTAAACAATTCCAAACCATATTCTAAAAACTATGAAACTAATCTATCCTAAAGATTAAGTAAAAGCAATCCAATTACCTTTGAAGGAATTATATGGTTCGAATAATCACCAAGGTTAACGATTTCTTTGTGTTCTTTAAGGTTTCTTTAAGGTTCTTGATCAATCTTTAAGGGTTGAAGCCATAGAAAAGGGTTAGGAATAGTTTTAATGATTGATCTTTGAAGGATGATAATTAAAGAAATTGGTTGTTGTAGTTCTTCCTATTGGTTGTGTAAAATGAAAAGAAAATAAGGGTCTAGGTTTACTATAATTTAGTAAGCAAAGTAGAAAGAGTAATAAAAATAGGGTTTTTCTAGAATGGATCAAAATAGATGTAACATTTAATATATAGGGTAGAACAAATTAAAGAAATTAATCAACAAGAAAAGATGGGGTGACCGAAAATATTGAAGGGAAAAAGGGTTAAGAGTTCCTAAAATTTAGTAGAAAAAAAAATGAGAGCAAGAATAAAAATAGGATTTTTGGAAAGGTCAAAATAGATAAAGGTTTAATAATAATATTGAATAACAGAAATTAAAGAAACAAGAAAAGAATGAAAGGGCAAACTGTGTAACACATAAATCAAAGGGAATAATTGGGCTCAGGTTTTGGCAAGATAAAAGTTCGGGCCAAGATTAAAAATAACTGGACTGCTACAAATAAAGTTAATAATTAATTAAATAATAATCAATTAAATAGTCAATTAATTATATATTTAATTAATTATGAAAAAAATTAAAATATCCCGAAATTTCGGGGTATTACACACCATTATTCAATCATAACCTGATTTACATCATCACTAACGACGTTAGGTGAGAGTAATTACTTACGTTAGATAAGTTCAAATGCAATTAAAATAATAATAATAAGAGGAAATTAGGAACTGTTTCTTTGGACTGAATTTTGCTGAACTGAAATTTTATTTTTATATTGTTCCATTTTTTTATTTTTTTCTTATTATTTTTTTTTATTTGAATTTTTTTTTATTTAAATTATAATTTTAAAAAAACGATCTAATTAGCTCTGATTTGTGTTTCCGATTCACCTCAATTTGCACTTATTTATATATATATGTCAAAAAATGCTCTCTCAAGGTTTTACGGGTCATTTTAACCTATGTGTCAAAAAATCTAGAATAGCCCAGATTTACGTTTCTAATTAATTCGCCTCGATTTTCGCCATTAATCTATGTATCAAAAAAGAACTCTCTCAAGGTTTTATGCGGGTCATTTTAACACTTAAGAGTCAGATTTGATGTAAAAATTTGAAAAAATGACCCGATTAGCCCCGATTTGCGTTCCATATACACCTCGAATTGCGCGTATTAATTATGAGTAAAAAAAATACTATCAAGGTTTTACAGGTCATTTTAACCCTTATGGGTCTGATTTGAGTTCGGAATTTGCAAAAAATAATCCGATTAGCCCTGATTTGAAAATAATAACGAATGTCGTTAGTATTGAGTTAGCAGTAATGGCGTTCCGGCCAGAAAAGTCAGTCGAAAATAATCGACGAAAAATCGAACAGAAAAAGTCACCAGAAAAGTCAATTGGAAACCTTCTTGGTAAAATTGGCCGAAAACTATCGCCGGAAAAGTCGATCGGCAAAATGGTGCCGGAAAAGTCGGAGAGAAAAACGATGATAAAAAATTAATACAATAATAATAATAATACTTCCTCCGTTCCAAAAAAAAAAAAACACAACAGTTTTTAAATTTGCATGATTCAAAATAAATGCAACATTTTTTTTCATTCCTTTTATGGTAAGATTTTTTGTGGTATTTAACTATTTTACCCTTACTTAAAACCCTTCACAATTTACTTTTTGGGTCCCCACTTTCTCTCTTTATTTATCTTAATCAACTACCCCTAACTTTTCTTACTTTACTTTTTACTTTTTGGGTCCCATTTTCTCTCTTCGTTTATCTTAATCAACTACCCCTAACTTTTCCTAATTACCCAACTCCAAATTTTGACTAGGAGTCCATGTTATCTAAATTGTTCCGTTTTTTTTGGAACGGAGGAAGTAATAATAATAACAATAATAATAATAATAATAATAATAATAATAATAATAATAATAATAATAATAATAACAATAATAATAATATAAATAATAATACCAACTAAAGTTAAAGTCGTTAACTTAAGTTAACGTTTCATCATTAAATTAGGTATATATCATTATCAGTGATAAATTGATGGGTACCTCTGAGAAAGTTGGAAAAAAGTTAGTACACCTGAGAAAATGCAAAAACACATGGGTACTAGTGAGAAAAACCCTTTATCATTCAATTATATATAATAACAAGATGGTTTCATTGGTGATGAATGATTTTTATGGTTATGATTGATTCTTAATGTTTTTTTTATGAAGATGAACGTTGCATTACTGTTTGAATTATAGTTTTCTCTTAATGATATTAGATGCTCGAATTTCATTTCATTCTAGTTGTTTAGGGTTTTTTTCATAGTAACTATTGTAATTATTTTACTTTTAAAAAGTTTGTTTGGGTATAATGTTTAATTATCTAAATATATTTTTTATTAGATGACAAAAGATCATTCATGGATGTATGATGGCATTGACTAATCAAAAATTTTTAATGGGGTTTTAGAGTTTTGTAATTCGGCTGTTGCATATCAGGCTAGGACAGGGGTAAAGGTATGATATTGTCCTTGTGTTAAGTGTTGTAATGTGTCCAACGTTTATAGTGTTGATGTGCTTAGGGAGCACATACTTCATTATGGGTTTGGGCATCAATATCACGTGTGGGTCTATCATGGTTAGGAGGGAGTGTATGAAGAACAATTTGGTGCGGATGATGTGCACAAAGATGGGAATGTGGCTCATACGATTGAGGAGGTTGATAGTGACTATGATCATGAAGATGATGATGATTATGTTGGTGAGGATATACATGGTGTGGATGAGATGATTGATGGGATTGAGGATGGTCATTTGAAAAATCAACGTTTGTTTGATTATTTGACAGAGGCTTCTATAAAGCCATTGTATCCAGGTTGTGTGAAATTCACCAAACTTTCAGCCGTTTTGTCACTTTATAACATTAAGTCAAGATTCAATTTAAGTGACATTTGTTTCACAAGCATTTAGGAAGCATTAAGTGAGATGTTTCCCGATGGCAATGAACTTCCAACGTCGAATTATTATGCTAAAAAACTTATGTGATCTTTTCGTTTAGAGTACCAAAAGATACATGCTTGTCCGAATGATTGTGTCTTGAGAATTTGGAAGAGTGTCCAGGATTTGGGATGTCACGTTACAAGCGTAACGGAAGTGCGGGTGTAAAGGGGCCCCCGGTAAAGGTTCTTTGGTATCTTCCAATAATACCAACATTCAAGCGCTTGTTTTCAATAAAGCAAGATGCTAAGAATTAGAGGTGGCATGCAGATGGTAGAAAGAAAGATAGTTTACTTAAGCATCCAGCCCATTCTCCTGAGTGGAAGAGTATTGATACTTTGCATGACATATTTGGCAAAAAAGATCGTAGTTTGAGGCTTGGATTGTGTACGGATGGAATGAATCCATTTGGAAGTCTTAGTTCGAAACATAGTAAATGGCCGGTACTTTTGGTGATTTATAACTTGCCTCCTTGGTTATGCATGAAGCTTCAGTACATTATGTTGTCTCTACTCATACTAGGTCCTAGACAGCTAGGAAATGACATTGATGTCTATCTTGCTCCACTAGTTGATGATTTGTTGAAGATTTGGAATGAAGGGGTTTCAGTGTATGATCCATATTGATAATGCTTTAGGTATTTATAGGGTTTAGGAATTTTGGTTCTTTGTTTACCCCTATTCCATCGATTATTATGTATTTTTGGTTTCGTATTGATAATGCTTCGATGCCTGGGAGTGCAATTCGAAGCAAAGAAGCAGCTGAAGAACAAAGAGGCCAGGGTCGCCTCGCGAGTCGCGACCCAGCCTAGGGGTACCTCAGCAGAGTAGACCAGAGCAGAACAGAGGCAGAGGCTTCTCGCGATTCGCGAGTTTTGGTCTCGAGTCGCGACCCTTGACGGTGGTTGTTGCTTTTTTTTCTTCTCTTGCAAGTTTGCTTGTTTCTTTTGTTTTGATTGGTTGAATATTGAGGCACGTACTTGGGGCAGTAATAAGTTAGGAGAGAGGGTAAGAAGGGTGAAACATATCATACTTTCACACTTAGAATTATTTTGACATCTTCTTGCTCTCTACATAACTTTTCACTGGCCATTTTTACACTTTTGATGACCTTCAAAGCTTTGGATCTTTTGGTTTCTATAAATCTTGTAGCTTAAACATTATCTTGGTGAAGATTTATTTAAGCTTCCTCTATTGTATTGTGAGAATTTCTACAATTTATTTATACTTGATTATCACTTGTTTTTCATGTTTGAATATATTTGTTTGTTGCATAACATGCTAGGAGTACTACTAGTATTGTTGTGCTGATGAATTATTGCTAGATTTGGGACTTTTGTGCTACATCCTTATTTCTCTTCATTCAAGTGTGTTGTTATATGTTAATTTTTTTTTTAACATAAACGATCTTATTGTTCTCTTCTCTTAATGCTATTCTCGGATTGAACTTAGAGGCCGACCTTCTAGGTTGTCTTTGAATAAGGGTTTTGCAGTATTGGAAATTTTACTACTTAGCTAATCATATGGAGATTAAAAGATTTATTCTTCACATTAGGTGATCAAGATTATACATTTTGAGTTGTTTTCGATGATCGATACTCTAGCCGGAACTGGATATTAATCGGAGCCAAGATCTCCTTCTTTGATTTCTAATTCTCTGATTATTAAACTTATTTATTCTTAATCAAATCCATTGTTTTTAATGAATTTCTTAATTTGTTTAATCATAAGCTTAACCATTTCTTAAACCCCCTCTTTTCACTACTTTAGTTTATTTCATTTTAGTTTAATTCAATTGCATTTTAGTAACCCTAGTTCCCTGTGGATACGAACCTTGCTTCCCTATTACATTTATTTGTATTAGAAAGTAAGAGAATTATATTTGGTTTTGGTGTATACGAAAAGGGCCTGCCAATAAGGGAAAGAAAGCATGTCCAATTTGTACAGATGACATGGAATCCACATATATTCCTAATTGTAAACATGTGTATCCATGCAATCGAATCTTCCTCCCAGCCAATCACCGTTATCGAAAGAAGAAGAAGGCATTTAATAGGTTTGTTGAAGTAGGTGTAGCTCGTAGGCCACTCACTGGCATGGAAGTTTATGAGCAGGTTAAGGATATTGAAACTATTTTTGGCAAAACTGGAAAAAGATCGGTGGGGATGTGGAAAAAGTGTTCTATCTTTAGGAAGCTTCCATATTGGAGAGATCTACAGGTGAGGCATTGTCTGGACTTCATGCATATAGAGAAAAATGTGTGCGACTCCATTCTAGGAACACTGATGAACATTCCAAATAAGATCAAGGATGTCAAAGCCGTGCGATTATACTTTGAAAAAGAAGGACTTCGACCAGAATTGTGGCCCCGACTTAAGAAAGATAACAAGAGAAAGAAGCCCGATAATGAAAGTGTCCAAGATAAGGGAAATATTTTTTTCAAATCTTTCTCAAGATTTAGCGATTTCAAGTCAAAGTTAGTGAGTGGATGGATAACTAGGACAAGAGAAAGATCTCGAGGTAAGAAGAGGAAGCGTGGCAAGGAAGGAGAGGTAAATGAAGGAGAAAAGAGTATTGAAGAAGGAAGGGATGATAGAGATGCAAACAAGAAAGCACCGGAGAAAGTGCCTTATGAGATATGGGATCATATCTCAAAAGATGATTGGGAAGTATTTGTTACTAAAAAAAAGACAAAGAACTTGTAAGTTCTTGTAGTTATATCAAATTAATTACCTTAATTTAAATGATTAATATTTGTTTGAATATATCGGTTAATGAATTTCCTTTTATTTTTAAAATAGAAAAGGAGTAGTAAGTCTTAGGCAAGTGCAAAGAAGAAAAATCATCATATGGGTCCTAAAACCTATAATGAAAAAAGAAAGTAGTGGATTAGTGAAGGCTTTTATCCGAATTCATGCTCATTGTCGTCAACAAGGGCATCTAGCTCTACAGACACTGGAGTGAAGGCAGATCGGGTTAGTGATTGGTATTGTTCACTTCATAGTCGAGATGAAAGTGGGAAAAGAACCATTTCAAAGCCATCTATTAAGGAGTGGCCGATGCTGTGGTGAGTTTATAATAATGTTACTTCATTACATTTTAATCATTAGTTGAACTAAAATTTTTGCTATCTCTATTTTTTATTGGTGTTTCTACCATTCATGGGTGTATAGATTGGACGGAAGCAGAAGGAAATAGATGGTGAGTTCACCCCCAAGGGGGACAAGGATGCCTTATACATGGTACTAGGCAAGGACCATAAAGGCAGAGTTAAAGGTACAGGTGGGGTACGTTTAGGGTTGAAAAAATCTTTTGAAAATGAGTATTCAACTTCAAAATCAAGTGTAACCATACCCCAAGATTTGGATGCCATTAAAGAGGAGCTAAGAAGAGAACTGCGGGAAGAAATGGCGGCCATGCTCGAACATATGGGATACCAACGTACGGAGGGTTTGCAAGGTAATGTTTGTGACAAATCAAGCACTCAATAATCCACCTGATGACCAGTTTATAGTTGTTGCTTTATTAAATTTTCCATAAAGTTAAATAATTGTTGATGTTCACATCTTTAATCCCCTGGTTTGTAGGAGGAGATACCTTGTGAACTTTTACTACCTGAATTAGGTGTTGGTAGTAAGTTGGTAATGGTTCCTTACGGTCGTGCACAACCACTAACAGAGGGTCAAAAATTTCATTTGGTGGAAGTAAAAGATGATGCTATAAGTGTATCCATAGACTCAATCATCTCTTGCTTTGAAGATGCCGCTCTTCCGATCTCTAGGCCAGATTGGGACCTTCATACATTAATTAATGCACAGGGCAATTTCATAACATGGTCATGTTCTTGGGTGAAACTTTCTAACAAGGTAATGTTTATTATTTGTGCAATTTATTAATTAATAGTTATATTTTTTTGGAGTGTAGACAGGTTACTATGTCCTTTTTAGCAGGTTGTGAAGGAAAAGAATAGGCTAAAAACCAAGAAAGTCGATGCAAACAAAAAGGGGTTGAATGCAAACAAAGAGGAAAATATAGCAAATGATGAGGAAGTTGATTCACCAGCCGAGGGAAACAAAGAGATTGAGAATGTATAAACAAGACGCTTTCATCCAAGGGCTCATGTCCCCAAGTAAAAACAAAAGTCACTCCGCTTGTGAATGCCAGTGTAGTGAAGTTCATCACACAGGCATGTTTTTTGCTGCATGGTTACGTTAGTAACCTTCCAGAAGACAACCCTATACAAGTTACTTTGAATAAATTGCAATTCAACTATTTTGAGGATACTCATACATGGGTTAGCAAGGGCGACATTACTGAATCCCTTACCGGAGCAATGTTGGATGTATCTGTATTAAAAGCTTTTATGAGGTGATATACTTTATTATATGTTTATTATTTGCATGTTTAATTTTTTAATTACTATGTAACTTATTTTAATTGTTACGAGTTCAGTAAACTTTATGATGATTTGATTCAAAGAAAATCTGCTGCGAAAGTAGGATGGCTTTGTTCACAAGAGATTAGTGCTTCACATTTTATGCAAAATCCTCTTGAAGTGAAGCATTACATCGAAGAAAGTTTCAATGAATCAAACTAGTAGAAAAAAGGCTATTTGCATCGTACATTTCAAGCTATTAGTATCGTGCATTTGCAGTTACAAATAAAGCTGTTACAAATAAGGACATTATTTGCATCGTGCCTTAAACTGCACGATACAATCAAGTGATCTATTTGTATCGTGCATTTTAAGGCACGATGCAAGTACATCACATATTGCCAAAAAAATGTTGATTTATTTGTATTGTGCCTTTGAAGGCACGATGCAAATAAATCATTTATTTGCATCATGCATTTGAAGGCACGATACAAATAAGATGCTTATTTGGATCATGTCATTGAAGGCACGATGCAAATGTGTCCAATTGTTTTAATTGGATTATTTCTAAATTTTTTTATATTATATATAATTATCATTGAATTATATATTAAAATGTATAAATTAATCAATTATATATAATTATCATTAAATCATACAGTACAGTACGTATACGTAGGCCGCCTAGGAATGAGCCGCGCGCCAAGGATCGATGAATTGATCGAAATGTATATAATATAAATATACTACATACAAACAAATCAATTCTTTACAAAAATGTATTTCGAATATAGTACACACCTCAAAGGTCCAATAAGTTGTCAACGATAATACATAGACGCATATATACAAATAAAAACACAATTCTACAAATTATCAGATCATCATTTCAACATAAAGGGCCGAAAGAACCTCGCCCATTGCTCCCTAACTTCATCAATCTACAATTTAGTGTACGGGTCAGATCTTCCAACAAACTCCTTCAAAATATTGTAAACCAAATCAAATTAAACTACATGATAATCACAATATAATACTTGAAATAATAAAACAATGGAACGACAAGTAGTGAAATATGTCCTAGTTTTTTGCTAAATTTTGGATGTTCCCGTTCACATTTCCACAGTAATCAACATATTTCATGTTTTTAAGCTTTATCTATGTACTAAAACATTTATTTAAGCATTCTATAACTCATTTGCATCTTGTACGCAATAAGCGGTCATTTTGGAACACTAACAAGTAGAATGGATCGTTTTTGGCTATTTTTGGGTGGTTCTCAATCCCATTTCCACATTTATCAACCTATTTCATGTTTCTAAACTTTAGTCATGTCCTATACATATATGTTATCATTTTTGAATCAATTTGCATGATTCTACGCAACAAAACAACATTTTAGAATGATAACTAGTGAAATATGTCCTTTTTGCTAATTTTTGGGTGTTTCCGTTCCCATCTCCACAGTAATTAACATATTTTTTTGTTTTTAAGCATTCTATAACTCATTTGCATCTTGTACACAATAATAGGTCATTTTGGAACACTAACAAGTAGAATGGATCGTTTTTGGCTATTTTTGGGTGGTTTTCAATCCCATTTCTACATTTATCAACCTATTTCATGTTTCTAACCTTTAGTCATGTCCTATACTTATATGTTATCATTTTTGAATCAAGTTGCATGATTCTATGCAACAAAACAACATTTTAGAACGATAAGTAGTGAAATATGTCCTTTTTGCTAATTTTTGGGTGTTTCCATTCCCATCTCCACAGTAATTAACATATTTTTTTGTTTTTAATCATTCTATAACTCATTTGCATCTTTTACTTAATAAGAAGTCATTTTGGAACACTAACAAGTAGAATGGATCATTTTTGGCTATTTTTGGGTGTTTTTCAATCCTATTTCCACATTTATCAACCTATTTCATGTTTCTAACCTTTAGTTATGTCCTATACATATATGTTATCATTTTCGATCCAATTTACATGATTCTATGCAACAAAATAACATTTTAGAACGATAAGTAGTGAAATATGTGCTTTTTGGTAATTTTTGGGTGTTTCCTTTCCCATCTCCACAGTAATTAACATATTTTTTTGTTTTTAAGCATTCTATAACTCATTTGCATCTTGTACTTAATAAGAAGTGATTTTGGAACACTAACAAGTAGAATGGATCATTTTTGGCTATTTTTGGGGTGTTTTTCAATCCTATTTCCACATTTATCAACCTATTTCATGTTTCTAACCTTTAGTTATGTCCTATACATATATGTTATCATTTTCGATCCAATTTGCATGATTCTATGCAACAAAACAACATTTTAGAACGATAAGTAGTGAAATATGTCCTTTTTGGTAATTTTTGGGTGTTTCCTTTCCCATCTCCACAGTAATTAACATATTTTTTTGTTTTTAAGCATTCTATAACTCATTTGCATCTTGTACTTAATAAGAAGTCATTTTGGAACACTAACAAGTAAAATTGATCATTTTTGGCTAGTTTTAGGTGTTTTTATTTCCACACTTATCAACCTATTTCATATTTCTAACTTTTAGTTATGTCATATACATCTATGTTATCATTTTAGAACCAATTTGCATGATTCTATGTAACAAAACAACATTTTAGAACGATAAGTAGTGAAATATGTCCTTATTGCTAATTTTTGGGTGTTTCCGTTCCCGTCTCCACAGTAATCAACTTATTTTTTTGTTTTTAAGCTTTATCCATGTCCTAAAACATTTATTTAAGCATTCTATAACTCATTTGTATCTTATACGCAATAAAAGGTCATTTTGCACTAACAAGTAGAATGGATCAGTTTCGGCAATTTTTGGGTGTTTTTCAATCCTATTTCCACACTTATCAACCTATTTCATGTTTCTAACTTTTAGTTATGTCCTATACATCTATGTTATCATTTTAGAACCAATTTGCATGATTCTATGCAACAAAACAACATTTTAGAACGACAAGTAGTGAAATATGTCTTTTTTGCTAATTTTTGGGTGTTTCCGTTCCCATCTCCACACTAATCAATATATTTTTTTGTTTAATTTTTTTTAAGCATTCTATAACTCATTTGCATCTTGTACGCAATAATATGTCATTTTGGAACACTAACATTTTAAAACAACGATATGCATAAAAATATATAAAGAAAGTGGGGTTCATAACCACTTCTCTCCCAAACTACAAATAAAATCAACATACCTGTTGTAAATCACCCTTACATTCGTTGTAAAGGGTCACTATCTCATACATGTATCTCATTACGTAGTAGCCACACTCAGTCCCACAAATTTGTTGCCGACACTAGCAATATTACAGAAATAATAAATGTTAATTCACTTGTCACTCATATACATTACAAACAACATCAAAAGGTTCACCAAATACCTCCATTTGCTTAAGAACGAAGTTGGGGTTATTGTTTGGCATATCACATGGCTTGATTTTCGCTTTGTATTGTTTGTATGCACTAGAAAACAAGGTTGAACACTTGTAAGCTATTGACTATAACAGGGATTTACCACTTATAAGACAATGCTCATAAATCACTTACTGTTTAAAAACTTGCTCACAGCTCAATTGAGGTGGATGTTGTTGAGCAAAAGGGTCAAAATGGAACATCACTCCAGCCCGTAAATCAATGACTATAAGAATCCAATGGTTGCTAAAATAAACACAATCACATATAACAATAAAAGATAAGGATTAGGAGTCATGCCAAAAAAAAGTATTGCACAAGTAATTAAATAGCACGTACTTTTCATTATATGGGGCCAAAATAAATTTGCTATGATCCTCCTTCTTGTTCAGTTCCGTATGGAAAGCTTCTTTCACATACTTAAGTGCATCAAAAACACTTCGCTTGCATTCAACAACTGAAATTCTTTGGGGACAAAGGAAGGTGATGTTCCTCCCTTTCATAGATGAGATGAATTCCTCAATTAGGCATCTAGAATAATTCAAAGACCGACAATTATTAAAACTAAAATCAAAAGCAAAAACAGAGGAAGATACAATGGTCAGATGATTTACAAGATGTAGACATGTATGATAGACACATTCAAAGATGCTCCTCTGAGAAATTCGGAAATGCCAGTATGGGTAACCCAAACATCAGCGTCGGTTTGAGAATACATAAATGGGGCCTTCAATGGAACATAAAGAGTGTCATTCTTCTCTTCAACCAATAGAATGTGTAGCAATGAAAATTCTTCTGTGAGGCTTTCACCATCGTCAATGAGGGTGTCCTTTTCTTTCACATTTGACTCTTCTGTCCTAGGGTTCCAACTGTTCGCGTGTTCTTTGCTTTTAGAATATGTTATCTTCTTCGGACTACGTCTTTGCTCATCCTTGATTCCACCTAAAAATAAAATAATCAAATAAAAGTAATGATAACACTGAATATGTTTTTTCCCACTTTAGATAATACTAAAAAAAGTACAATAATAATAATTCAACAACTTGTGTACTAACCGAGTCTTCAAATATAACCATAGACATAGGCCATAAAATGAAGTATTGATCCGCTTCACTAAGCTTTGTAATGTGTTCTTCAGGCGGGATCGATAAAAGTACTGAGACATACTCCTCAAAAACTTTATCCACTGTCACCTTATAGTGCTCACGTAATGCTTGTGATGTGTGCACAACCCCATCATGAATTGGGTGTGATGTAGCTTCAACAACCAACACCAAGTTACCATCTTCATCATTCACAGCAAGTTTACATTTCCTAGGCTCCTACAACAATGTAAGAACGCACGAAAGTTGGGCAATTCATAAATGTCTATGTCACAACAAAATTTTAAAATAAGCTTTGAAAGGATTTTAATTACCTTAAGATTAAGAGGCTACAGGGGTGGATTGGGAGACGAAACAATCATATTATTAGCAGACATGTTGGAAAACTTCGCAAGGTGCACTTGAAGTCCTTCTTGCAAGCGTTTGTCAAAATTGTTGCTCATTTCTTGCAAGCGATTCTCAAAATCATTTCTCATTTCATTGATAAGCTTCTCAAACTGTTGCTCACTATATTTTTTGCCCTTTAAAGTTTTTTCATACGCCTCCCGATGGCCAACACCGACTCCCGATCGACCAAGTCCCTTCACATAGCCGCAGTAGTCCTTTCTACCAAGGGCTTTAGACAGAGCATCGACACCATATTTTGAGGTGGTATGTACTCCTTCCTCCTTCGCCCTTGAATGTTTCTCCAAGTGATCCATCTACAAATAAACAAACTTAGGGTGTAAATATAGACATGTATATTGATTACTGTAACGAATTAAAAATATAGATTTTGTTTCTTAGGTAGGTATATGAACTAGTTACCACTTGGCTAACTATTCGAGCAGTCTCAGGTTTTTTAGGGTCAACTTCCAATTTTCCATCCTTTGTAGGCTTTTGATGTGCAAGACACCATTCCAACGCCCTACTTTCAACACTTTCACTAATCAAAGAGCTATTAGCACTGCTTGATAATTCAGTTGGAGGACGCAATCTCTTTTCTTTGATCCATTCCTTTCTTTTCCTCATATAGCTTTTTTGGCCTAAATGGTGGCGATGGATGTTTCCTTTTGAACATTGTTTGCCACGTTCACTTTTTTCCTATGCAACACACCAAATTAATACACTATTAGCAAATTAAATTAGTGTGTATATACATGTAATGCATATTAAAAGTCGATAAATACAATGTGAACTTACCTTGAATTCGTCAGTACTAACGTAAGCCTCAAAAAGTTTCCATTGCTCCTTATTTATGTAGCCTTCATACACCTCCCATGGCGGATTGTTTTCATTCGGATTACCCGGTGGAGGAGCTGACTTCTTCGTGATGAAACGATTCACCAACCGAGATTTCAATTGCCGGAATCGAGCAGATAATGCTCTTCTGAATTTTTTCTCTCTCATGCCTCTTGGATCATCTATGTGGAACAATTTTTGCAATATATAGATAGTAAATACTATCAAAATAGTTTTAAAAAATACAATAATATCTACGGCAATAAAGCTATGTGAATTACATATTTGTGATTTACATACCTTTGTCTCAACCCACAAAATGTGTATTAGGTCTTCATCCACATTAGACCATTGCTTAATGTTTATATCAATTCTTAAGGCGCACCGCCCAAGATGTTGCCCATATGGTTGTTCAAATTCTCCAATTGGAAGGTCGTATTCATCAAACTCAAGAATCATTGGTGTTGATGATTTCAATTATTTCCCCGGACCTCTGCCCGCCTTTTTGGTTGCCTTCCTCTTAGAAGTGGAGGTAGTATTTTCCTCTAGAGTGGTGTTGGGCTCTTCAAATTCTAATTCATTCTCATCATAATTGTCATCATCACCGCCTCTGTCCATTATCTTAGATTCCTATACAAAACCAATTAAAACACAAAAAAGATTAGGATCCACATAAGCGCAAGAGTGAAAATAATAAAATATATTAAAGCACTCAACATTTGACTATAATTACTATTAAAACATACATAATATATAAGAAAGAACAATCAATCAAGTTTTTTTATGGCAAAGTAAGTTTACCTTTTTACATCCAAAACTATGATCACTGTTAGAGTTATAGGTAGTGGTCTCACTACTGTCATCATCAGAATCATCACCACTGTCAGGCTAATAATCGACATCTGATTCAGAATCAACAACTATATCCGGCTTTATTCGTCCCCTTGACTTTGTCAATGAATTTGCAATTCTTGGCAAATTTAAAGCCTCCATTCTTGCCTTGTTCTCAGCTATCCTTAATTCCCTAACTTTCTCATAAGCACTTAATTTCGAAGTTTTATTTGAGTCTGAATCAATCACTTGCTCTTCATCCATTCTGATTTTTTCTATAAAATAATTACGAGACACTTAAATCAATTTATTATAAGAAAAAACATAAATGTTGAAACAATTGCAGAATTATAAAATTAAACGAACACACATTATTGAATACATATTACAAATATGATTACCTAGAATCCTCAATTGGAACGTCAACATAAACTCCTTCCTCACGGTCAAATCGAGCATCCTCAACATCTTCTCCATCTCGTAAAGGTTTAACACCATTTGATAAGGGAGGGGTAGCATCAAATTGGTCGTACTCTTCCTCATCAACCACATCTTCAACACCCACAATATTTCTCTTCACTTGAACCACTACAAACCACTGAGGATTAAAATTGTCTTTAATGTAAAAAATCTGCTTAGCCTAGGATGCTAGCACAAAAGGTTCCTTGGTGTCACTAAAATGATTTGAGTCTACCAAATTCATCCCATCATCGCCTACCTTCATGCCACGCCGATTATCCACCCATTTGCATCTGAAGAGAGGTATTTTGAAATCAAGATAATCAAGTTCCCATATCTCTTCAATAACCCCGTAGTATATTCGTGTCCAATCAAGTGGATTCTTATCCCTCACAGTGGAATATTCTGTAGAAGAAGCAAGAACCATAACACCACTATTTTGGTGCACACTTTTATCATCCTGACGCTTGGTGTAAAAGCAATATCCATTAATGTCATATCCTTGAAACGAAGTAACAAAAGGACGTGGACCCCTCGATAAAGAAGCAATTGTATCGGAGACATTATTGTTAGGTTGCTTCATTTTATGTTGAATTTCATGTTGAAACCAAGCAGCAAAAGTGCGATTATGCTCTTGCATAATAGCATAAGGACTAGCTCTTGGATTACAACGACGCAACTCAATGATATGTCTTTCCAAGTAAGGGTGAACTTCAGACAGGTGCTGTAAAACACAACGATGGGCCATTTTAAACCTTTCATCAGGAGGTTTAATCTCCTTACGATTGATTGTACCCTTTCCTTCAAGTCTACCCTCATGTTGAGATTTTGAAACACCGATTTCTTTAGCCTTATCCAAGAAAACAGCACAAAAATTAGATGCCTCCTCGGCTCTTAATCGTGTGACAATGCTCCCTTCAGGTTTTGCCGGATTTTTTACCAAACCTTTTAAAAAGCCCATGTACCTTTCAATAGGATACATCCATCGTAGAAAGACAGGACCGCATTGTTCCACTTCATCAACAAGATGTAACACCAAGTGTAGCATAATGTCAAAGAAAGAAGGTGGAAAATACATCTCGAACTTACACAATGTCTCTATAAGATCTTCTTGGAGAGTTCTGAGCGTCTTTGGATCAATCACCTTACTGCATATCTTGTTAAAAAAACACGCACAATTTCACAATATTCAGCCTAACATGTTTAGACAACAAACCTCGGAGTGCGATAGGAAGAAAAACCTGCATCATGACATGTAAGTCATGCAACTTCATACCGACCATCTTCTTATCATCTACAGATACAAAACGTTTGACGTTTGAAGAATAACCCGTTGGCACCTTAATCCCATACAAAACTCACAAAATATTCTTTTTTCCTCTCTAGATAAAGTGTAGCAAGCTCTTGGCAAATATGCTTTGGTTCCATTCTCATTGTATTCTGGCCATAGATTGGGTCTGACATTTTCTTTTTCTGCATGTCTTTACGCACATTGAGTCCATCTTTTGTCTTTCCCGGAATATCCAGCAAAGTCAAAATGAGTGAATCACAAACATTCTTCTCTATGTGCATAACATCAAGATAGTGCCTAACTGACAAGTATTTCCAATAAGACAAATCCCATAGGATGGACTTCTTTTTCCACAAAGCATACTTATCAGATTTATCTTTTTTGCGCCCTTTTCTGAGCACTTTACGAAGGAACTTCACTTGTTCATACAATTGGAATCCAGTAGCACGACCGCGAGCTACCCCTTTCTCAACTGTGCCATTAAATTTTATCTTCATCTTTCGATATCTATGAGACGGGAAGAGGAACCTTCTAGTACACCTATACACATTCTTATTGGAGTGTGTAAGCCAATCTTTTTCCATGTCATCATCACATACTGGACAGGCTTTTGCACCTTTATTTTTATACCCGGACAAGTTTCCATACGCAGGCTTTTGCACATTTATGGTGCAAAAAATCATGGCACGAAGAGTGAAATTTGTGCACTTATATGCATCGTACATCGGCACGCCTTCATTCCATAACAACATCAAGTCGTCCATCAAGGACGCCAAGTACACATCTATGGCATTATCGGGTTGTTTAGGACCCGGTATAAGAAGAGACAACATTAAATATTTCCGCTTCATACACAACCAAGGAGGCAAGTTGTATATATTCAATACAATCGGCCATGTGTTATGCCTGGTGCTAAGGGTTCCATAAAGATTCATCCCATCCGTACTCAATCCAAGTCTAAGGTTCCTAGGTTCATCGCCAAATAGTGGGAATTCATTGTCTATCGTCTCCCACTGTTTTGCATCAGCAGGATGTCTAATTAGCCCATCCTTTTTCCTCCCCTTATCATGCTAAACTAAATTTTTAGCGTCTTCTTGAAGTGAGAAGAGTCTTCTGAACCTCGGAATGATTGGAAGATACCATAACACCTTAGCTGGAGGTGGTTTCTTATCACTTGACTGCACTTCCACGCCCTTATAACGCGACTCTCCGCATACTGGACATGCATCCAAGTGTTCATACTCCTTTCTATAGAGCACTAAATCATTAGGACATGCATCTATCTTGGTGTAACCTAAGCCTAATGGGTTCATCAGTTTCTTAGCATAATAGGCAGACTTAGGAAGATCATTTCCATCAGGAAACATGTCTTGTAAGGCTTCCAAAAACTCTGTGAAGCTTGTATCAGTCCAACGATGCTTAGCTTGCAAATTCGACAAGGTTAAAATCGCTGAAAGCTTAGAATACTTAGTACAACCGGGAAACAAAGGAGTCTCAGCAGCCTTTGACACATCCTCAAACATGTGTGGTTGTTCATTATGCTGATCTCCCATTGCATTCATTAAATCATCAACCCCATCTTCCTCCATGGCGACATCCCCTTCCTCCCCCTGATTGGCCTCACAATCATTAGTATCAGTCCCCACATGTACCGTATTATCCCTATCATCAACTAACTTTTCTCCATGCCAGTACCAAGTCTCATACCCAATGGTAAACCCACGGCGAAACACGTGGTCCTCAATCTTATTGATGTCAGGTCACCTCTTTGCATTACCACAATCACGACAAGGACAAGCTATAGTAGGAGTTTTCTTAAACCTTTGATGCTCTAAGGCTGCCAACCGGAATTGCAATACTCCATCTCAAAATTCCCTTTCCGTTCGATCTCCATACATCCAACTACGATTCATTTCTACCATAGTAAAATCAGACATATATTCCAACGACAATTACTTCATAGGCATAACCCATCAATGAAATTGTACATCAAATTGGGTAGGTTTCATTTAAACATAAAACATACGTAGTAATAACAAAACGTGTAAAAAATAGTTTGTTGCACATAAAAATTAAAAGATATAGTATATATATTTTTTACGTGGGGTTGAGTAAAAAATAAGGTCTAGTATTAATTTTTATGTTTTACCGCACATAAAGTGCGCGCGCCTCATATCTAAAAAGCGCACACCTTCGCCTTGCACCTCGCGCCTAGGCTCTACCGACCCTTTGCGCCTCAGTGCAACGCACGCCCTTTAAACATAAGCTTGAAACAATGTAACTTTTAAAAAGCAAAATGAATTCTTTTCAATTTGCACCTAACTAACGGTATATCCATATTCATCAATGCAATTATTTCTTCATCCAGAGAACATTTGTACACAAACAGAAAAAAGAAAACAACTTTGAAAACAACCATTCTTATGTACATTATGAACTTCAAAAATTAAATAATAATAATAAAGGGAAACATCAAGAACATGATAATGACGATAATGCTCACAATAACAACCAAGAACAACATTATGCTGATGATGGAGATTGTGAAAACAAGCAAGAAGATGATAAAAATGAGGATGTTCTTGAAAATAAACAAGACAATAAAGGGAAGAAACCCATGATCTTGACAACTACTACTTCACCTCAAACTTCCCGCAATAATTTTATTGTCTTCATTACCCACTCGTACGTATTTCTTTCTTTCTTTCTTAGCTATTCTCTTTTATTATTATTTATTTACCCAAATACTAAATCCTTTGATTTAATTAAGTCTTCAATTTCACAACACATTTCTTTTCTACAATCATATTATATTGTTTCTTCTTTTTTTTGGGTATGTAATAATGGACGCACGCAGTAGTAGTACAGGTTTGGAAAACGTAGTATTCACAAAAAAGGCTTACGAAATTAAGAAAGCTTTAATGATGGAAGGACTTGCTCATGGTACTAAAATTCTCATTAACCCTAATCCTACGGTTAGTTTACCCTAATATAATTCATTCACTTCCTAAGCTTCCTATTTTATTATTATTATTGTTGTTATTATTATTATTATTCGTCTATTAATTTAAACGTCTTCCTTATTATATTTGAATTATATATATGTTTAATTTGTACGTCTATTGAGTGTGTACTTCTAAGTGTAAAAATGGCCAGTGAAAAGTTATGTAGAGAGCAAGAAGATGTCAAAATAATTCTAAGTGTGAAAGTATGATATGTTTCACCCTTCTTACCCTCTCTCCTAACTTATTACTGCCCCAAGTACGTGCCTCAATATTCAACCAACCAAAACAAAAGAAACAAGCAAACTTGCAAGAGAAGAAAAAAAAGCAACAACCACCGTCAAGGGTCGCGACTTGAGACCAAAACTCGCGAATCGCGAGAAGCCTCTGCCTCTGTTCTGCTCTGGTCTACTCTGCTGAGGTACCCCTAGGCTGGGTCGCGACTCGCGAGAAAAGTCGCGACTCGCGAGGCGACCCTGGCCTCTTTGTTCTTCAGCTGCTTCTTTGCTTCGAATTGCACTCCCAGGCATCGAAGCATTATCAATACGAAACCAAAAATACATAATAATCGATGGAATAGGGGTAAACAAAGAACCAAAATTCCTAAACCCTATAAATACCTAAAGCATTATCAATATGGATCATACACTGAAACCCCTTCATTCCAAATCTTCAACAAATCATCAACTAGTGGAGCAAGATAGACATCAATGTCATTTCCTAGCTGTCTAGGACCTAGTATGAGTAGAGACAACATAATGTACTGAAGCTTCATGCATAACCAAGGAGGCAAGTTATAAATCACCAAAAGTACCGGCCATTTACTATGTTTCGAACTAAGACTTCCAAATGGATTCATTCCATCCGTACACAATCCAAGCCTCAAACTACGATCTTTTTCGCCAAATATGTCATGCAAAGTATCAATACTCTTCCACTCAGGAGAATGGGCTGGATGCTTAAGTAAACTATCTTTCTTTCTACCATCTGCATGCCACCTCTAATTCTTAGCATCTTGCTTTATTGAAAACAAGCACTTGAATGTTAGTATTATTGGAAGATACCAAAGAACCTTTACCGGGGGCCCCTTTACACCCGCACTTCCGTTACGCTTGTAACGTGACATCCCAAATCATGGACACTCTTCCAAATTCTCAAGACACAATCATTCGGACAAGCATGTATCTTTTGGTACTCTAAACGAAAAGATCACATAAGTTTTTTAGCATAATAATTCGACGTTGGAAGTTCATTGCCATCGGGAAACATCTCACTTAATGCTTCCTAAATGCTTGTGAAACAAATGTCACTTAAATTGAATCTTGACTTAATGTTATAAAGTGACAAAACGGCTGAAAGTTTGGTGAATTTCACACAACCTGGATACAATGGCTTTATAGAAGCCTCTGTCAAATAATCAAACAAACGTTGATTTTTCAAATGACCATCCTCAATCCCATCAATCATCTCATCCACACCATGTATATCCTCACCAACATAATCATCATCATCTTCATGATCATAGTCACTATCAACCTCCTCAATCGTATGAGCCACATTCCCATCTTTGTGCACATCATCCGCACCAAATTGTTCTTCATACACTCCCTCCTAACCATGATAGACCCACACGTGATATTGATGCCCAAACCCATAATGATGTATGTGCTCCCTAAGCACATCAACACTATAAACGTTGGACACATTACAACACTTAACACAAGGACAATATCATACCTTTACCCCTGTCCTAGCCTGATATGCAACAGCCGAATTACAAAACTCTAAAACCCCATTAAAAAATTTTGATTAGTCAATGCCATCATACATCCATGAATGATCTTTTGTCATCTAATAAAAAATATATTTAGATAATTAAACATTATACCCAAACAAACTTTTTAAAAGTAAAATAATTACAATAGTTACTATGAAAAAAACCCTAAACAACTAGAATGAAATGAAATTCGAGCATCTAATATCATTAAGAGAAAACTATAATTCAAACAGTAATGCAACGTTCATCTTCATAAAAAAAACATTAAGAATCAATCATAACCATAAAAATCATTCATCACCAATGAAACCATCTTGTTATTATATATAATTGAATGATAAAGGGTTTTTCTCACTAGTACCCATGTGTTTTCTCATTTTCTCAGGTGTACTAACTTTTTTCCAACTTTCTCAGAGGTACCCATCAATTTATCACTGATAATGATATATACCTAATTTAATGATGAAACGTTAACTTAAGTTAACGACTTTAACTTTAGTTGGTATTATTATTTATATTATTATTATTGTTATTATTATTATTATTATTATTATTATTATTATTATTATTATTATTATTATTATTATTATTATTATTATTATTATTATTATTATTCGTCTATTAATTTAAACTTCTTCCTTATTATATTTGAATTATATATATGTTTAATGTGTACGTCTATTGAGTGTGTACTTCTTCCAACTATATAATAATGGCAAAACTAAGTGCATAAACTTTACAACATCTGTCAGTTGCTTGCTTAGCTTTACCTAACTACGTACTTAGTCAAATTATATCTATATATACTTCAAAAATCAATCATGGTGATGTACATTTTGAACTTCAAAAATATAAGAACTAATATTTTCAATAAGCTTTTCTTAATTAATTGTCTTTATTTCCCATAAAAATTAGCAAATAATATACTAATTATCATTCAAACATTTTGACAAACATGTTGTAGGCATGAAATAGTAATGTCATTTTTCATGTAAAAAACATAATAAAAGTCAATCTTAATCTTTTCTCATCAAAATTGAACCCTAAATTAACAATAACAACCAAAGATTCAAACAAATTTAATACCAAAAACCAATAACTAATTTAAAAGAAATAAAAAAAAAACTAATTCGTGGTGAAGCAACCAATAATACCTCAACTTAGTGGTGAAGCAAGACAACAACTAATTCGTGGTGGTGAACGAAGGCAGAGAGTAGCAGAGAGAAGCAGAGCAGAGTGCAGCGACGAACGAAGCCAGACCAGAGTGCAGCAACGAACGAACGAAGCCAGCAGATCGAGCAACAACGAACGAAGGGAGAGAGCAGCAGAGCAGCAATGAATGAAGGCAGCAGAGAGCCAAACGACAGCGGCTGCTGGTGGTGGCGGTTGAGGCAGCGAATTGAAGTTTTTTAAAAAAAATTAGTAGTAATGAATTAGAGAAGGGGGGAAATTATAATTTTTACCAAAACATTTTGTATCGTGCCTTATTATGCACAATACAAATAATGTAGTATTTGTATCGTGCCTTTAAGGCACGATGCAAATAGTGCATTATTTGGATCATGCCTTTAAGGCACGATGCAAATATAACATTATTTGGATCGTGCATAATAAGGCACGATACAAATACTTGTTATTTGGATCGTACATGGTGAGGCACGATGCAAATACGCAGTTACAAATACTAATTTTTTTACTAGTGTGGACACAGTTTTATTATAGCGCCATATCTTCAAAATTATGTATTAACTAGTTTACTTATTTTGGATTTTGTAAAATTCATGATTATTCGTAACTACAATTTGTAATTGCAGTGTGCATTGGTTGCTTCTAGTTCTAGCACCATCTACTAACACCGTTTATCAATTTGATTCCCTGCGTCAAGAACCACCGCGGGAACTAATAATCAAAACAAGTATAAATGGGTACATTACTTTATTTTACCTTGTTTTAATATTTTATACTCTAGTTTTATTTAACATATATATTCATGATTAATAAGTAAGATATATATTTGACCATGTGAAATTATAGTGTGATGAAGAAAATGAGTGGAAGAAGAGGACTTAGTAGAACCTCGATTCTTGAATGGAAATCTGTTAAGGTAATTGATTTTGAATAAATTTGTGTATTTCAATTTATTTTCATTTTTATTCCATATATAGTTTTTAGTAGTACATAGCATATTAACAATATACTTAATTTTGTTGCATGTTTATTTCATGATTAGTGTGCACAACAAAAGACTGGTCTTGATTGTGGCTATTATGGGATGAGATTTATGCACGAAATAGTCTCTACTTGCACAGAAGTAAATGATTTGGAGAATCTACGTAAACTTTTATTTTTTGGTAAATTTGAATGAAACTTAGGAGGTTTGTATATTTAGTACGCCATCAATGAGGTCTGAACAGTAATAATTAATAAATGATAACTATCTGAAAAGTATGGTGGATTATATATAGCTAATAGTAAATGATGGTAGAAAGGATATGCACTACAAGTATAGATATTAATGACACCCTCTGTTGCCGCTATAAGGGTGGGGGGAAGGGGCTTGGGGGGTGGGGCAGGAGTGGGGGAACAAAAGCACCCTAAAAAACCTAAAATGACCGGTTTGGCTTGTTGTCGCTTGTGAATGCCAATGTACAGAAGTCCCTCACACAGGCACGCTTTTTGTTGCATGGTTACGTTAGTAACCTTCCAGAAGACAACCCTATACAAGTTACTTTGAATAAATTGCAATTCAACTATTTTGAGGATACTCATACATGGGTTAGCAAGGGCGACATTACTGAATCCCTTACCGTAGCAATGTTGGATGTATCTGTATTAAAAGCTTTTATGAGGTGATATACTTTATTATATTTTTATTATTTGCATGTTTAATTTTTAATTACTATCTAACTTACTTTAATTGTTATGAGTTCAGTAAACTTTATGATGATTTGATTCAAACAAAATCTGCTGCGAAAATAGGATGGCTTTGTCCACAAGAGATTAGTGCTTCACATTTTATGTAAAATCCTATTGAAGTGAAGCATTACATCGAAGAAAGTTTTAATGAATCAAACAAAGCTGGACACAGTTTTATTATAGCGCCATATCTTCAAAATTATGGATTAACTAGTTTACTTATTTTGCATTTCGTAAAATTCATGATTATTAGTAACTACAATTTGTAATTGCAGTGTGCATCGTTTGCTTCTAGTTCTAGCACCATCTACTAACACCGTTTATCAATTTGATTCCCTGCGTCAAGAACCATCGCGGGAACTAATAATCAAAACAAGTATAAATGGGTACATTACTTTTTTTTACCTTGTTTTAATATTTTATACTCTAGTTTTAATTAACATATATATTCATGATTAATAAGTAACATATATATTTGACCATGTGAAATTATAGTGTGATGAAGAAAATGAGTGGGAGAAGAGGACTTAGTAGAACCTCGATTCCTGAATGGAAATCTTTCAAGGTAATTGATTTTGAATAAATTTGTGTATTTCAATTTATTTTCATTTTTATTCCATATATAGTTTTTATTAGTACATAACATATTAACAATATACTTAATTTTGTTGCATGTTTATTTCGTGATTAGTGTGCACAACAAAAGACTGGTCTTGATTGTGGCTATTATGTGATGAGATTTATGCACGAAATAGTCTCTACTTGCACAGAAGTAAATGATTTGGAGAAGGTACGTAAACTTTTATTTTTTTGGTAAATTTGAAAGAAACTTAGGAGGTTTGTATATTTAGTATGCCATCAATGAGGTCTGAACAGTAATAATTAATAAATGATAACTATCTTAAAAGTATGGTGGATTATATATAGCTAATAGTAAATGATGGTAGAAAGGATATGCACTACAAGTATAGAAATTAATGACACCCTCTGCTGCCACTACAAGGGTGGGGGGAAGGGGCTTGGGGGGTGGGGCAGGGGTGGGGGTGGGGGAACAAAAGCACCCTAAAACAACCCAAAATGACCGGTTTGGCTTGTTGTCGTTCCGAAAAGCCCTTGTTGTGCCCTAAACCTTGCAAATGATTTATATAATCAAAACTTAGATGGTTTAGGACATGCATGAAGCTGAAAAACTTGAAATAGGTTATGTAGGTTGAAATTGGGAACAAAAACACCCTTAAACAACCCAAAATGGCCGGTTTGGATTGTTGTCGTTCCGTAAAGCCCTTGTTGCCCCCTAAACACTGCAAATGAGTCATATAATCAAAACTTAGATGGTTTAGGACATGCATGAAGCTGAAACTTGAAATAGGTTATATAGGTTGAAATTGGGAACAAAAACACCCCTAAACAACCCAAAATGGCCGGTTTGGCTTGTTATCGTTCCAAAAAGCCCTTGTTGGCCCCTAAACCCTACAAATGTGTCATATAATCAAAACATAGATGGTTTAAGATATGCATGAAGCTGAAAAACTTGAGATAGATAATGTAGGTTAAAATTGGGAACAAAAATACCCTTTAAACAACCCAAAATGGCCGGTTTGGCTTGTTGTCGTTCCGAAAAGCCCTTGTAGCCCCCTAAACCTTTCAAATGAGTCATATAATAAAAAATTAGATGGTTTAGGACATGCGTGAAGCTAAAAAACTTGAAATAGGCTATGTAGGTTGAAATTGGGAACTTAAACACCCTTAAACAACCCAAAATGACCGGTTTGGCTTGTTATCGTTTTGAAAATTCCTTGTTGCCCCTTAAGCTTCCGAAACTTTGTCAAAATGTCATATTTCTGAAATAGATTATATATCTAACTTAACGATTGCAAGAATAGTACACACTCTGTATTTCAATGTAAAACAGATAGAAAAAGGAAGAAACTTACACAGGATATTATCAAAAATGGGCTTAAGATCATAAATATCTAATTATTTACATTATTACCAATCATAGCCATATTAGAATTAAAAAAATTTAATTAAGCCAAATTAACCCATTTAACAGGTTCTCTTTATTTTTTTTTTCTTATATGATTTATATTTTAGGTTTATAAGGCTTCAAGGGAAACAACTTTTAGTGTTGAAGAAATCAAAGGGATTCAAGGCTTATTTGCAGACTTTATCTCCGAATGCATATGTTCTCTGTAAAATAGGTTTTAATATATTATGTAGGAATTGTTATAAACTCTCAAAAATATTTACATTGGATTTGGATGTATGTCGTAGTTGGACAAAGGCGCATCGGGTAACACGTTTGTGTGCTAAATGTATTATGCTTTGGCCGGTGTAATAATATGATGATGGATGAGTTGTTGGATTAATTATATAAATTTATTTTCAGTGTATAATAGATGTGTATGATGATTGATGTGATGTTGGATTATGAATTGTGATTTTAATATATTAACCGCATTAAATTTATTATAAAAAAACAGGCATATGATGTGGTTCTTAAACGAACCGCATCAGATATTATTATGAATTATGATTTTGATATAGGGCACTATATGTTGCGGTTTTTAAACAAACTGCATCAGATATTATAATTATTTTTTAAAAACTTACCTGTATATGCTGCGGTTCTTGAGGAACCGCGTCAGATAACTTCCTATCTGCTGCGAGGATCCCCGCATCATATACTCAATTTTGCTACAGTTGCGCCTGCTTTTGCTTGCTGTGGGGCAAAACCGCTACAATAGAGCTTAAAAACCCCGCAGCAAAAGCACATTTTTCTACTAGTGTGTTACGGGCGTGTGCTCTTGAGTTTCAGCAGCCTTGGGTGAAATCTTTGAGTTTAGTCGAGTTCTCCTACAACAACAGCTATCACTCGAGTATTCAGATGGCCCCATATGAGGCTTTGTATGGGCGCAAGTGTCGTAGTCCGTTATGTTGGAATGACATCAGTGACTCTTTGGTGATTGGCCCGGAACATATCAGAGAGACGGTTGAGTTGATTCGGGTTATTCGCGCTAAACTTCAAGCCGCTCAGAGTCGTTAGAAGTCGTATGTAGATTGTCGGAGACAAGCTCTAGCTTTCGAGGAAGGTGATAAGGTCTTACTTAAGGTGGCGCCGATGAAAGGCGTGGCTCGGTTTGGCCAAGGGGCAAGCTTAGGCACTGATATGTTGGTCCATATGAGATCCTCGAGAGAGTTGGAGAGTTGGCTTATCGGCTTGCGTTACCACCTGAGTTATCTAGGGTACATAACGTATTACATGTTACGCAGTTGTGGAAATATGTTAGTGACCCTTCACATGTGGTGACGGTGGATTCGGTACATATGGAGCCGAACCTATCTTTCGAGGAGTTGCCAGTTCGAATTTTGGACCGACAGGATAGGAAGCTGCGACGGAAGATATTACCTCTAGTGAAGGTGCTATGGAGGAGTCAGCAGACCGAGGAAGCGAATTGGGAGACTGAATCATCCATGCAAGAGAAGTATCCTGAGTTATTCTGAGCGGGTATGTGCTCTTCCCAATGATCTTTGTCTTTTGGGTATGATTAGTTGTGTTTGATTGTGCCTACTTATGGAAATTTCAGGGACGAAATTTTCTTAAGGCGGGGTGACTGTAATATCCCTTAATTTTGATATGATTTTTGGGTGATTTATTATGATTTTATTTCATGGCTTTGATTTATTTTAGTTTATGTTTGGACAGTTTGATTTATGTTTTTAATTATTGGGCTTAGTTTTTACTAAGTTAAATTAGTTAGCCCAATTAGACCAATTACACCCCCCCCCCCTGGCCAGTCCTCTATGGGTAAATAACCCATGTTTTGGCTCCTTCTTTTGCCTACACCTCTATATATATGGGTGCATTTAGGATTTTGGGGTGACTTACATCATTTGCAAAATACTTACTGCAATCAAAGCAAACATAAACTTCATCTTCCTCCTCCTTATTCACGCCATTTTTAACCCCATTTCTACACTTCAATTTCATCATCTTCTTCCACCCAATTTTTCAAGATTCTATAGTTTTTAGTCTACATATCTAGTGTAGTATTAGTTTCCTCAAATACTTTGATCCAGATTGTTGTTCAGGTTTTTTTCGGGTTGGGTTCGAAGTGTGTGTTCGTGTGGGTTGTTGATCATGGCCGTGTGAGTGCTCGTGAAGGCCGTGCGTGTTGCGGTGGTGATTGTGTCTGTGACGACCCGACTCGTATAAACCGGAGCGGAAGGAACCGACGAGTCAAATTGTCGAACTAACAAACAAGACATAATTAAAATCTAAATCAGTACCTCGAATTATATTATTAAAAATCCCAAAACGTACAAATACCACAAGTTTGTACAAAACTAAACCTCAAATAGTCATTACTAAAGTATTAACTCCAAAACCGTAGTTAGAGTTAGAATACACATACTACAACTACTAAAGTCTGAATTCTAATAATAAAACGTAAACTATCAAATTAAGCAAACAACGGCGCTGGCCCAATCCCAAAGCTAAGCAACACCTTCATCATCAGAGTTACCGGAAAACATAAATCCACCATCAATGGCGAATAACATAACAATCCCACCTTAAAGTGGAGACATATGAACATAGAACAAACCAGATAAACAAATCAGGCACTCATACATACAAACATACAAGATTTAAATAACAAATATAACGTCAAGAAATAGATCTCGCTCGACTTTACTTAAACTTTACTTTACAATATCTTTGTCACAATCATTTACATATTAGACCAGACTATGCTCGTACGAACACATCTTATGTGATCGAACTTTCTTACTATGCCAGGAATGAGAATCTTACTCCCATACCCATGAACCCATCTTACGGAATCCATATCACAAAGACGACATAATAAGTACTAACTATCCCAATACCGCGGTTAGGATAATGGCCGCGTCTTAACCCAAGTCTTAGAATCTAAGGTTAGGCGTCTATTATGCAAAATCAAGCTAATCTTTACGTTCTTTACATCTTGGTTATTCTCAAGTTACATCTTACGTCTTTACTTGAGACTAACTATGTACATCACAATCTTGGAACCTCTTTAGCCATTCTTTATACTTTTCTTTAACTTTCTTTAATTATCATTACACAATCTATACTTAAAGAATACATGACTATAATAAAGAAATTCAAGATTCATCATAGAATTATTAAGAACTTCAAGAATCATCAAATATACATCAAGAAAATATTCCTTAAATTAACTCTTCAATTATCCATTCAAGATTCACATAATAACCATCAAGATTTATTAAGAACACAATCATCAATCAATGTCCAACTTACACGCATGACACACGAAAATTCCAGCCATATAATCATCATTGTTATGCATCAAATCCTTATATAAACTTCATGAAAATTGAAAATAAACATAGCCAAACATGAATCTATCATAAATAATCATAACATGCATGAAAACTAAGCAAGAACATCACGAAATCGACTCCCAAAAACTGCCAAGAAATTCACGCATAAAATGGGCTAAACTCATCAACTTTCGGTCTAATTTGGTCATCAAATGTACCCTATGAATCATGGTATTCAAATTAGGGTGAAAAGGCATGTTACCTTAATTAACTTGATCGCAAACAATTATAAAAAATTGCTGCCCGAAAATGATTTCACACGGCCCAAACAATCACACAAACACGGTACGAAACAAACCACACGGCCACCACGCACGACCGTGCTGCACACGAGCCCACCAGCCGTGACCACCGTGCACCACCATGACTTCAAACGAGCACCACGCAAGGCACTACCGTGCACAACCCACACGAACACACCCTCGAACCACACGAACCAAACCCAAAAACCAACCCGAACAATTGATCTTGATCAAAGGCAATGAAGGCTACTTGTGTTTTAATTACTTAAAGATCAATTGAGGTTGAATCTTTAAGTTTTGGGTTTGAAAAGTTGATGAACCCAGGTTGAAGATAGCTGGCCAAAAATGGCGTGTGGAATAAGGAGAGAAAGAGGGAGTGTGTTTAGGTTTTGATTTGTGAACAAGGGTGATTAAATGGCAAAAATGATCCTAATGCCTTACTAACACTTCTATTTATAGAAGTTAATCAAGTGTGAACACAAGGCAAGTGGCAAATGAGCCAACAAAGGGAAGAGGGGCCAGTTGGGGCTTGCTCAAATGGGCCATGATGATCACATGGGCTAATTGCACTTAAGCATGACCAATTATGATAAGATTCGCACTTGGCCCAAAATTAATTAATTAGAAAATTAAAATAAAATCCTAATTAATTAAAATAAAATAAAATAATAAAACAATTGATCATAAAATAAAATAGTCACACTCAAGCAACAAAAATAGTCCAAATAAATTTAGACCGTGCACCAAAATAAAATACAAATACAAGCAATATTATCAAACCAAATAACTCAAAAATCTGGGGCGTTATAACCTCCCCTCCTTAAAAAGAATTCCGTCCCAAAATTCAAAGCAATAGAGAGAGCTCACCTGCAAACAACTTTGGATACTTCTGCTTAATAGACATCTCAGTCTCCCACGTCACCTCTTCATGATGTTGATTTCTCCACAACCTGACTAGTCTGACTTGCTTGCGCCGGAGGGTCCTCACTTCTCGATCCAAGATCTGGACTAGTCGCTCCTCGAAAGTCAGGTTCGTCTCAATGGTAGCTGACTCCACTGGGATGATGTGGCTAGGATCATATACATATTTCCTTAGCTGAGAAACATGAAACACATCGTGAACATTAGATAAACAAGGCGGTAAAGCTAAACGATATGCCACTTCCCCAACTCGTTTAAGTATCTCGTAAGGTCCCACAAACTTCGTTCAGAGCTTCTCCTTCTGGCCAAAATGAGCAACTCCTTTGAATGGTGAAACCTTAAGCAAGACTCTGTCACCTACCTCAAACGTCAGTGGTCTATGTCGATGATCGGCGTAGGACTTCTGGCGGCTCTGAGCGGCTTGCATCTTCGATCGGATGACTCTGACCTTCTCCACAGTGTCTCGTACAAGCTCGGGTCCTAAAGCCACAGAAGCACTGATATCATTCCAACAAATCGGACTCCGACATTTCCTGCCATAGAGGGCCTCGTACGGAGCCATATCAATGCTGGAGTGATAGCTGTTATTATACGAAAACTCAACCAAGAAAAGCATCCTAACCCATGACTGATGATACTCTGGCGTACATGCTCACAACATATCCTCCAGAGTCTGAATGGTCCTCTCAGTCTGGCCATCCGTCGTCGCGTGAAATGCGGTGCTAAGCTTTAACCACGTCCCGGAGGCCTCCTGAACTGATCTCCAGAAACGAGACAAGAATCTCGGTTAGAAACTATCTCCCTCGGAAGTCCGTGAAGTCGAATGATGTTCTGGGTGTAAGCCTCTGCTAGGCGCTCCATCGACCAAGTCATCTTCATCGGTATGAATCTAGCGACTTTAGTCAACCTGTCCACAATTACCCAAATGGCATTCATCCCATTACAGGTAGGCAGGCTAACCACAAAAATCCATAGATACTGACTCAAACTTCCAGGTCGGAATCAGTAGTGGCTGCAAAAGACCTCCTAGTCGCTGATGCTCAATCTTAACCTTCTGACAGACCAAACATCGAGCCCCGAACTTTGCCACATCCTTCTTCATCTTAGGCCACCAGAATTGGCCCTTAAGGTCCTTCTACAACTTATTACCTCCCGGATGTACAGAGCAGGGCGAGTTATGTGCCTCCGACATGATCATGTTCCGAAGATCAGAAATGTCCGGTACGCACCATCTCCCCTGAAAACACAGACTACCGTCGGACGAAACCTCAAAGCCAACGGCTTTTCCTTGAAGCAAAGCCTCTCGAATCCTAGTCAACTGCGGGTCGATCTTCCGCCCTTTGCGCAATTCCTGGAAAAACTCGGGCTCGGCACTCACAGATGTCAGACGAACTCTGACGGAACCACGACTTCTACTAAAGTTCAATCGATTCTTGCGACTCAGTGCATCAGCAACTAAGTTCGCTCTGCCTTCGCAGTAATTAAGCGTCAGGTCGTAGTCCTTCATTAGCTAAAGCCATCGTCGCTGCCTCATGTTGAGTTCCTTCTGTGTGAAAATGTACTTGAGACTCTTATGATCCGTGAATACTTTGCACGGACCACCATAGGGATAGTCCCTCCAGATCTTAAGCGCGAAAACCACAACTGCTAGCTCCAAATCGTGCGTGGAGTAGTTACGCTCGTGTACCTTCAGCTGCCTCGATGCATAAGCGATGACCTTCCCACCCTGCATCAACACACATCCTAGGCCACTCTTAGATGCATCACTGTAGACCTCAAAATCCTCCTCATCGTTCAGAAGGGTAAGAATAGGAGTAGAAACTAACTTCTGTTTCAGCTGCTGAAAAGCTTGCTCGCAAGCCTCCGTCCAAAAGAATCGGATCTCCTTCGGTAGGAGACTAGTCATCGGCCTAGCAATTTTGGAGAAGTCCTGGACGAATCATCGATAGTATCCGGCCAAACCCATAAACTACAAACCTCCGTCACATTTCTCGGGCTACTCCATTCCACTACAGCCTTAACTTTGGTTGGGTCTACCTTAACGCCTTCCTTGTTAATGACATGACCTAGAAATGCTACCTCTCGTAGGCAGAACTCACACTTGGAGAACTTCGCAAACCACTTTTGCTTCCTCAGTATCTCTACTACTATTCGGAGCTGCTCTGCATGCTCAGACTCGTCTCTCGAATACACTAGGATACTGTCGATGAAGACTACGTGTAACGACCCGACTTTTCGACTTGTCGATTTACAAAGGGAAAGCGACATTCGGATCGTTACTAACTTAAATAACAATAAATCAACTTAATTGAATGAATAAATTATCTTTTATTAAATTAACTACTGAGAATCCATAATCCAATATTTGTTATTACATCATAAGTTTGGAAAAACTGTCCCAACATGCTGGGATCATAGGATAAACTAAATAAATGTTCAAATTGTCCTGACTAAACTAGAATACTTAAAATAAATGCTAGAACACTCAAGCCCATCCGGCGAAGCCCGCTCTAATCTGCTGCAACATCACCTGAAACTGAGGGGGGGGTCCACCGTCAGTGGCGAGTAACTAGGCTGTCCCATTTAATCGAGGGACCACCAAACACATAATATCATAGAAAATACCATAAAAACTGTAAAAGATTTAATACATGCTTTACACAAAGATACACAAATTCCATATAAACGTACGTATAATAATACGTATAAAGGTACGTATAAAATACGTATACAGATACGTATAAAATACGTATAAATACCCCTGCAGAAATACAGTTAGAATACGTATGATTACGTATATAAATACGTACGTTCAACCCTGCAAATACGGTTAGAATACATACCAAATACATTCCACATCCGTATAATTATACATACACATACATGTTCATAAGTTCAGGAAATACACAGCGGAAGACTTACAATATACTAACTTATACTTTATGCTATACATCTTCAATCCTTAACTTATTCTTAACCCTTCTTAAATTATATCATTATTAAATCTTAATCATAATTTCATCACATTCCCTTCATCATATAAATCTTATCATAATCATATCATATCATCATAAATCATATCTTAATCATATCATATCATGTCTTTCTTATCACATTAGATCATAACCTATCTTATCATCAATTCTTAGAAATCATCTTATCTTCATCTTATGATTTCATCTCATCAAATCGTATGATCCTAATATAATATCTTTGTTGGACCGGTCACTAATAACTCGTTATGGATCTCGTGTTTCACCATAACTCCCTAGAACATGCCGGGAGGAGCTCGTGTACCCAATCCCATAGCGGATCCCGTGTTTCACCGCTAAGTCTAAGCTATGGCCATAACTTCCTGGTAGCGACTCGCAGATACGGTTACCAGACGACTACATGTTCTAAGGTCAAACTACTCGGGGGAACTCATGTGTTCGTCCCATTGAGTAGTGGTTCTGACTTAACCCACTAATGACTCGTGTATCATACAGGTGGGTGTCCATATTGTATCTTATATCTTCAATTAATTTAATCATATCATATATTAGGATAATACTAGGTGACCGTAATAGGAAATGAAATGTTCGGAGTCCCAGGAAAGAGAGGTGCGGCACGTATATTGACCACCTTAAATACCAAGTCTTTCCTAGCCAGAGACCGAAACATAACATGTATAGCTATTACTCTGTTTCCTTTCTTATCCCTAGTAGTATCTTATGCAACTTTAAATCTTATAATATACTATCATATACTTATAATCCTATCATTTCGGATACTAACCTTAATATCATATACTAACTTGTAGATATTATTATTAATAATTGTAATAGCCGAATACTAATAGTAATAATAATAGTCATATTATCTATCCCTTCACTTTACAACTTATCCCTGATAATTATTTTGTCCGTAACTTTTATTATTAATTATTCCCTGAATTAACAATAATCAAATTTAATCAAAAATTGACTAATTCATCAATTCTACACGGCATTATTAAAAATATAACAATAATTAACTATTTTCTAGAATTAATTTAGTTAATCAATATAATTACAAAAATTACCAAAATAAGATAAAAATCATATTTTTCAACAACATTCATCAAGATTAACATAAAAATAATATTTTTAACCCTTCTTTTAATTTCTATACACTCGACAATTAGAAGATAATAACAAGATTTAATTTTTAATTCAAGATTAATAAATATAATTCAATACTATCAAGATTCATCATAAAAATCATATTTTTAGTTCCCTTTTTAATACTTAGGTCACTCGAAAATTCAATAATTAGTAATAGCATATTTTAATAATTCAATTGCCCTAATTTATACAATCTGATTTTTAAAGAATTAAATTAAAAACGACCATCTAAAGATCTCTAAAAATCTGGAAATTTTTATGGGAGCTAAATATGGGTTCAAGGATTAACGTGCATAAATTTCGTCTAAAAATAACATCTTTTACTATTTTTAAGTGATTTTATAACTAACCAGTCAGATTAGGCTGAATTCGGTTTCAGAATTTTATGCCATATCAAACGATCTTTAAAAATTACGAAAACTTAACACAAGCTGTAAAACATTATCACTGACTTCCATATAAAATTTCGTAGCATTCCGAATTGATTAAGTACACTAATAAATTCGTAAACCTATTCTGGACAGTTTTACCGGTTTGAAAGATTAAATTTTTATAAATAATAAACGGACGAATTTTGCCACGAAATAAATCATGGTTAATAATCAAACAGTAAACAAGATACCATGAAAAATTCATCAAGAAATAACAAGATTTGATTGGTAAATAAATTCATACAAGATCATACATAAAATCATGAAAATACATAAAAATCAATCAAGAAATTCATGCTTCATGCTCGACATATCCAAGTAAAACAATATTAAATTTCCTACAATTTTCATGATATGATTCCTAATTAACTATGTGTTTTTCTACCCATAGATTAAAGAGGAGAGCATAGTTACCTGGATTCGCTATTAAAATTCCAAGGGAAAATGATGGCTCACTGTTTTTGAGAAGAGGAAGAAGGGGAAGAGAGAAAATGTATTTTAGGGTTTAGGAACAATTGCAAAAATAGGACTAACTAAATGATAATGGTCCTATTTATAGAAGAGAGGAAGGAAAAGAAATAAAAAAAAACAAACCCTAATGCTACTAATGAAGCTGCCGTGAAGAAGGAGAAAGAATAGGGAGGTGGAGTGGACTTAGTTAGGTATGACTAGGCTAGGTTGAATTAGTTTAGGGCTTTAAAAACTAATTTAATTAAATCAAATAATTAATTAACCAATTTAAATAAATAAAAACAATACTTGGCCCAAATAAAAAAAAGGGAGCCGGCCAAGTAGAAAAAGAAAGAAAAATTGGGTCTTTGGCCCAATTTGGAAATAAGAATAGGAAATACAAATTAAACAGTCCAAAATATAATGGGCCTTTTTGGACTAGAATTAAATAAATATAATTAATAACCGCGAAATTTTCTGGCCCAAAATTTCGGGTCGTTACAATTGTAACGACCCGGAATTTTGGGCCAGAAAATTTCGCGGTTATTAATTATATTTATTTAATTCTAGTCCAAAAAGGCCCATTATATTTTGGACTGTTTAATTTGTATTTCCTATTCTTATTTCCAAATTGGGCCAAAGACCCAATTTTTCTTTCTTTTTCTACTTGGCCGGCTCCCCTTTTTTTTATTTGGGCCAAGTATTGTTTTTATTTATTTAAATTGGTTAATTAATTATTTGATTTAATTAAATTAGTTTTTAAAGCCCTAAACTAATTCAACCTAGCCTAGTCATACCTAACTAAGTCCACTCCACCTCCCTATTCTTTCTCCTTCTTCACGGCAGCTTCATTAGTAGCATTAGGGTTTGTTTTTTTTTTATTTCTTTTCCTTCCTCTCTTCTATAAATAGGACCATTATCATTTAGTTAGTCCTATTTTTGCAATTGTTCCTAAACCCTAAAATACATTTTCTCTCTTCCCCTTCTTCCTCTTCTCAAAAACAGTGAGCCATCATTTTCCCTTGGAATTTTAATAGCGAATCCAGGTAACTATGCTCTCCTCTTTAATCTATGGGTAGAAAAACACATAGTTAATTAGGAATCATATCATGAAAATTGTAGGAAATTTAATATTGTTTTACTTGAACATGTCGAGCATGAAGCATGAATTTCTTGATTGATTTTTATGTATTTTCTTGATTTTATGTATGATCTTGTATAATTTATTTACCAATCAAATCTTGTTATTTCTTGATGAATTTTTCATGGTATCTGGTTTACTGTTTGATTATTAACCATGATTTATTTCGTGGCAAAATTCGTCCGTTTATTATTTATAAAAATTTAATCTTTCAAACCGGTAAAACTGTCCAGAATAGGTTTACGAATTTATTAGTGTACTTAATCAATTCGGAATGCTACGAAATTTTATATGGAAGTCAGTGATAATGTTTTACAGCTTGTGTTAAATTTTCGTAATTTTTAAAGATCGTTTGATATGGCATAAAATTCTGAAACCGAATTCAGCCTAATCTGACTGGTTAGTTATAAAATCACTTAAAAATAGTAAAAGATGTTATTTTTAGACGAAATTTATGCACGTAAATCCTTGAACCCATATTTAGCCCCCATAAAAATTTCCAGATTTTTAGAGATCTTTAGATGGTCGTTGTTAATTTAATTATTTAAAAATCAGATTGTATAAATTAGGGCAATTGAATTATTAAAATGTGCTATTATTCATTCTTGAATTTTCGAGTGACCTAAGTATTAAAAGGGAACTAAAAATATGATTTTTATGATGAATCTTGATAGTATTGAATTATATTGATAAATCTTGAATTAAAAATTAAATCTTGTTATTATCTTCTAATTGTCAAGTGTATAGAAATTAAAAGAAGAGTTAAAAATATTATTTTTTTATGTTAATCTTGATGAATGTTGTCGAAAAATATGATTTTTTTTTATGTTTATTAATTAGTTAAATTATTTAATTCTTGATGATTGAATTCATATAAATTAATTGAATAATTTTGGCTATTATTGATATAAAATGTCGAGTGTGGTGAAAGTAGGAAAAATAGGATTTTTATTATATTTTGGTTAGTTTTGAATTATTATTAATTTAGGAAATAATTAATAATAAAAGTTATGGACAAAATAATTATTAGGGATAAGTTGTAAAGTGAAGGGATAAAAAGATATTATTAGTATTATTATTAGGAGGACCGAAAATAATATTAGTAATATTAATATAAATATTTGGATATTGTTACAAATAATATATGATATAATATTAAGGTTAGTATCCGAAAGGATAGGATTATAAGTATATGATATGTATTAAGGAATAGTATATGTTATAAGAATATGAGAAGTATAAGATATTATTAGGGATAAGAAAGGAAACAGAGTAATAGCTATACATGTTATGTCTCGGTCTCTGGCTAGGAAAGACTTGGTATTTAAGGTGGCCAATATACGTGCCGCACCTCTCTTTCCTGGGACTCCGAACATTTCATTTCCTATTACGGTCACCTAGTATTATCCTAATATATGATATGATTAAATTAATTGAAGATATAAGATACAATATGGACACCCACCTGTATGATACACGAGTCATTAGTGGGTTAAGTCAGAACCACTACTCAATGGGACGAACACATGAGTTCCCCCGAGTAGTTTGACCTTAGAACATGTAGTCGTCTGGTAACCGTATCTGCGAGTCGCTACCAGGAAGTTATGGCCATAGCTTAGACTTAGCGGTGAAACACGGGATCCGCTATGGGATTGAGTACACGAGCTCCTCCCGGCATGTTCTAGGGAGTTATGGTGAAACACGAGATCCATAACGAGTTATTAGTGACCGGTCCAACAAAGATATTATATTACGATCATACGATTTGATAAGATGAAATCATAAGATGAAGTTTAAGATGATTTCTAAGATGTGATGATAAGATATGTTATGATCTAATATGATAAGAAAGACATGATATGATACGATTAAGATAAGATTATGATATGATATGATCAAGATAAGACTATGATATGATATGATTAAGATAAGATTATGATAAGATATGATTAAGATTTATTAATGATATAATTTAAGAAGGGTTAAGTATAAGTTAAGGATTGGGATAATTTAAGATGTATAGTATAAGGTATAAGTTTAGTATGTTAAGTCTTCCGCTGTGTATTTCTGTATTTATGGGTATGTATGTATGCGAGTAAGGATGCATGTATGTATGAATGTTGAGTGTATTTTTGTACGTATTTCTAACCGTATTTGCAGGGTTGATTGTACGTACATTATACGTAGATTATACGTATTTCTAACCGTATTTCTGCAGGTGTGTTTATACGTATTCGCATACGTACTACGACACACTTATCGAGTAAGTGGTGAAATGTATGGTTCATCCGATCCATGAACATCGCTGGAGTAGTAGTGAGTCCAAACGGCATTACCTCGAACTCGTAGTGGCCGTATCTAGTGTGGAATGTTGTCTTCGGGATGTCTTCTTTCTTTACTGTAATCTGATGATATCCAGATCAAAGGTTTATATTCGAGAAAACTCCCGCTCCTCTCAATTGATCAAATAGGTCCTCAATCTTAGGCAACAGGTACTTGTTCTTGACTGTTATCCGATTCAACTCTCGGTAATCTATGCATAAGCGCATGTTATCGTCTTTCTTCTTCACAAAGAGCACTGGCGCTCCCCATGGAGACACATTCGCCCTAATGTAGCCCTTATCGATCAAATCCGGAAGTCGCGTCTTCAGCTCTTGCAACTCCGAAGGTGCCATCCGTTAAGGTGCCTTTGAAATCAGCGTTGTCCCGGGTGCTAAATCGATATTAAACTTGACATCGCGCTCGGGTGGAAATCCTGGTAGCTCATCAGGAAATACGTCTCTAAAATCCCTCGCTACAGTTATATCGTCCAACAGACTAACCTCGGTCAAGTCCCTAACCTCACACAAGAAAACCGTATCGCTTTTCTGGCGAAGTTTCCTCATCTTCAAAGCCGAAATTACCTTCACTCCTTTCTTCAGAACGATCCTAGTGTAGGTAACTCGATTTCCCTTCGATCCTCGGAACGTCACTAACTGGTCTCAGCAACAAATGATCGATCGATACATCAACAGCCAGTCCATGCCAAGAATAACGTCGAACTCCATCAGCGGGAACTCCTTAAGATCGGCTGTCACTTGCTCTCCAGAAATAACGATGGGCCCTCCTCTTATCTCGCGCTGACAAACAAAATCCTCTCTAGAAGGGAGAGTTATAACAGATCTAACAGGGGTACTACCAAGAAGACAAGTCCTCAAGGCAAAACTGCTGGCCACAAAAGAAACGGTTGCACCTGAATCGAACAACACATAAGCTAAAACACCATAAATAAGAAACTTACCTGAGACTACGTTTGGCTGGACCCTGCCTCTGCCTCAGTCATACAATAGACTCGGTTCTTCACAGGAGTCTTAGTCGGTGCCGGTAGTTGCTTGATCTCGGTGCCTGGCTTCTTCGATCTCGGGGCAGACTGATGCCTTATGGCCTTCCTTCCCGTAGATAAAACACGAAATGGGCGTCCCGTCACATCGCTTCCCTGGATAGAAGTCCTTGCCACAGCCTCTGCACCTCGAAGTCTCTGAACCCTTATACGAACTAGTAGTCGAAGGGGTACTGCTAGGAGCACTGAATTGGGGCTTCTTGAAAGATTGCGACGTCACCGGGGTCGGGGTCCTCTTCTTGCTTGCATCCTCCTCGATAACAGACGTCTGGATCTCGAGTGATACCTTGTAAGCTCGCTAAAATGACTTCGCTCCACTACTGATCACGTGAACACGAATCCTCGAATCTAGCTTCTTGATGCAGCGCTTGACCCGCTCCTCCTCGGATGGTACAACAGATCTAGAGAACCTCGATAGCTCGGCGAACTTATCGGTGTAGGCCTGAACCTCCTCCTTTTTTTGCCACTGTAACTCGTCAGGGTAGAACCTGTCCTGGACCTCAGCTAGAACTTGACCCAAGACATCGAGTGCAAGGGCATGCACGCGTTCCTAGCCACGCTTCACCAATTATCGACCTCTCCTTTCAAGTAGTAGGCGACGATCAGGACCTTCTCGAGCTCGGGGCAAAAAGTAGCATCAAAGAGCTTCCCCATCTCGTGGATCCAGCTCTCCAAAATCGTAGGGTCGGCAGTCCCATCGTGAGTCGGAGATCGATGACGAGCGATACGATCGAACGTCGATTGCAAACTAGGCGGCTGACGACTATGGTGCACTAACGTAAGAATCGCTTCCTCGAGTGCTTGTAATCTCTTTCGTCCCGAACTTGACCAGCGAGGTGTGGACATGCTGAAACTTAGCAAGACAATAACAAAAAGGAAGTGTCAGTCGAAAATCCACAACTATTGTCAAGCACTCAAAACAAAAATAAGAGAAAAGAGTCCTATCTAGGTTTTCTATCCGACACTCTTCTCCCTTATACTTATTCTTACTTGGTTTATCACTCGGGAATGGTACAGCTCACAACTCCCGGGTTTACTCAAATTCCTAATACTTCACTTAAAGTTTAACTATTCGGCTCTGATACCAACTATGACGACCCGACTCGTATTGTGGTGGTTACAGTGTCCGTGTTGTGGTGGTTCGATGGAGGGTCGTGCGTGATCAAAGGGTAGTAACCCTGATCGCGGTGGTCGTGCGTGGTGGCACGAGTTATTGGTGTGGCTGGCAATGTGGTGTCATGGTTCTGGCCGTGTATTTTGGGTCGTGTTCGTGATCAATTCGTTCATTGTTCATTCCTTAGTTGTTTGATTATCGATCTTGCGTAATCCAGGTAACTAGTTGTTTGATTCGAATTTGGTAACTAAGTCTACATATATTAACATAGGATTGAATTAAATAAAATGATGAACAATTCTCATGTTTAGGCCATGTTATGCGTGTGATGTAAGTATGTATGCATGATTATTTCTTGATTAATTCATGTATGATTTGAGGATTAAAAGTTGATTTAGTAATTCGATCATGAGTATTATGATTACATTGATTTGATTTAGTTATTTATTTTATTGAATTAAACCCATGTTGAGTGGTTCATGCGTGTAAAATGATGAGTATGCGTTCTTGATGAGTTCTTTAAGTGCTTTAATTTCTTTAATAAATATGTTATGATTTAAAAGGTAGCTTTTAAAGTTGATTTTTAATTAAGTACTTACTTGAAATTATATTTAATTTTGATTAGTTCTTTAATCTCGATGGAATTTTGAATTAGTCAGTTTCTTGGAATTTTCGAATATTAAGGACGTTTTCTTGAATTTTCGTTAAGTTCGGTTATTTCAAAATGCTTTTGGAGTTTATAAGTTTTGAGTATTGATCTTTTACGATCATGTCGGTATTTTCTAAGTCGCCTATCTTAGTAACGCATTGGTTGCTATTTTGGGTTAAAGTCATAGTCACTGCCCTGTGTTCGATATTTGTGGGGTAGTTCTGCATCCTAGGGTGTGTTGTCGTCTAGGTTGGTGACACATTTGTTGCTAACTTAGGAGTCATGGCCATTACATAGACATAATACTCGCATTGGAGTGCTACAGGATTTGGACATATTGGTTTGTCCCAGGATGTGTTAGGAAAGTTGGAAGACGCATAGGTCAACCAACGAGCTGAGACTAGACTGTCGGCTGGTTTTCGAGGTCGCATTGGACTCTCGGTTTTAAGTCGTATTAGACTATCGATTTGGACATTTGCATTTTCGGTTTTGATTTCGATTTTGGTTTCAGTTTCGATTGTTATTTTGAGTTTTGGTTTTCAGTTTTGGATTTGGTTTTCGGTTTCAAATTCGGTTTTGATAAGGTTTCGGTTTTTGTCTCGATTTTCATTCGTATATATTTGTGTATATGTCGATCCGCTGCGATTGGACGCTAGGTGCGTACGATTATGTGATGATATTGATTCATGATAATTGAACTATTGCATTGGTTGTTTATTACTCTATTTGATGATATTTTATGTTATGTATGTGGCTTAAGTCCAAAATTTGAGTAGAACAGCCTAGTTACTCGCCACAGACGGTGGATATATTTTTAAGGTAATGATGTCGAGTAGTTGTCTACTTGTGCTTAGGCTAGGATTGAGTGAGAGATTTGTGGACTCTACTTTGTAATAGCTTAACTTTACTTTCAGCATTTATAGTTTAGTACTCAGACTTTGGTGGTTTGGTTAATTAGATAGGTTGTAATTTGGACATTTGGACTTTCGTACTGTTTGATGTTGGTAGAACTATATTCTAGTTGTAGAATTAAATGTTGTTTTGGGATATTAGTTAGTAATAATGACTTGATTTCTTGTGGGTATTGGTTTTAATTCTGTCAGAAAAATCGAGTCGTTATTGATAATATATTCTAATGAATTAGATTGCTTTTACAAGAATGATATTTGATTGAAATGGATTAGAACAAAATAAATGGATTAAAATGGATAGATTTGATTCATGACAATGAATTGTAATTGATTGATTTTGGCTTCCAATAATATTTAGGAGTGATGTTAATTAATAAATTTTAAAAACTATTTTTTTTGGGCCGGGGGGGTGCATGACCCCCCGACCATTGATTATATAATAGAGATTGATGTAAATTTACACAAGTTTTTAGTTTTGTTAGGTTTCAGTGCATATTATTGTAACTAGATTAGCACTTGATATGTGCGTTACACAATTTATGCATAATAATTATATAATTAATTTTACAATATAAAGTATCATTGAATCAATGTTAATTTAGAAAATCTTGACATAGTCGAACTAAATAAAGATCAACGTAAGATGGATGGTTAAAAAATACTTTGAAATTTAAGTAATTCGTAGGCAAATGCATTATGTAAATGATGGAGGAATCAATAATTGTAATATTAGTTCTTCCATCTTGTTCTTTTCAAAGAAGCAAGACAACAATTGTTGTAGATTGAAACAACATTTATTGTAATAGTTGACAATTCCAACACTTATAATAATTAATTTATTTTTTAGTTTTTTTTAAAGGATGATGATATCATATTTAATTTTGCAGGTAAAATTTTCATTGAGTATTTGACACGTGTCCATTATGATGTAAGCAATGTTTTGTTTTAGTATCCCTTTTAAAAAATATAATTGATAAAATTTGTTTCAATAATGATAATCAATATTGTGTAAGTAAAAGTCGAAATCAAGGAAAAGAATAAAGATTTTTGTTACCTTCAAAAAAGAAATAAGGATGAACGTAAGGTTATCATCACAATTGTTAAACACAAATAATGTTATTATTATTATTATTCAACATATTCATAAAAGCTATTATTCTTCCTTAAAAAAAGCTATTGTTATTATTATTATTATAATAATGGTAATAATAATAATAATTATTATTAATATTATTCAAATTTAAAAAATGAATATACATGGGCAATTTTGATGACAAAATGAACAATAATGGTCATATGTATAATAGATATTATTATTGCTAGCAGTTTCAAAAGTTTTATTTTATAGCAACATTAAACTTGAATCGGTATACAATATTGACAAAAATATTACATTTTTATATTAGATTTATATAATTTTAGTTTTATTGTAAATAAATTATATAAATGATTTTTAAAAAAAATTACCGCCACAACTTTATGTTATGAAATTTTTTACAAGATTGATTATTGTTATAAATAATTTGTAGCTAAAAATAAATATTTATTTTTAAACACAAATAATGTTGCGTTCGATTCAACTTATTAAGCATTGTAATATTTAGGGTTCGTTTACTTTAGCTGAATATAGTTGAACTGAACTGAAATGAACTGAAATGAATTGAGCTGAACTGAACTGAACTAAATACAGCTGAAAGTAATATTTTACTCCCTCCGTCCCAAAATTAAAAATGCTCCCTTTTCCTTTTTTGTATGTCTAAAATTAAATGCTACATTATTACTTTTTACTACTTGTGATATTATGGCCAACCTCTAAAATTACACTTATACCCTTAACATAACATTAATTAATTCTACTTTTACTACTTTTCATATTATGGTCCTCCTATAAATTCGCACTTACTACTTTTGATATTATGGCCTACCTATACCAACTAGAACCTTAAAAATTACCCTATTTACCCTATGTAGCATTTAAAAAGGTACAAAGAGTATAAGAGAAGAAAATTGCAAGCTGAACTGAATTTAATTGAACAGAGCTGAATTTAAGCTGAAGTAAACAAGCCCTTATTTTTAAAAAGTTCAGATCAAATAAAAAACGATTCATACTAGATTAGTTAAGTTTTGAAAGATTCAGATAAGATCATACCAGATAAAACACAGTTCAAATCAGAGAAGTTATAGCTATAAAAATAACTAAAGTTAAAAAAATTAGATCAGATAAAAAAAAACTTCAGATAATTGATCTAATCAGAAAAGTTCAAATAAGGTAAGATTAGATTAGAATTGTTAAGTTATAATTTTATCTTTTCTGATATGATCTGAACTTTTTTGAACTGATCTAAACCTTTTTATCAAATCTGATATGATAACTTTTCTGATCTGATATAGATTAATTTTTTTTATGAATTTTTATGTTTAGATTTTTTCTAATATGTTTTCAATTTTTCTAATATGATATGAATTTTTCTGATATGATTTAAATTTTTTTAATGTGATTTGATTATTTCCGATCTAATTTTTTTAATAAGCACTAGAGTGCTTAAATATGTTGAACCGAACAGAGCTTAATTTATATTAAATAAAAATAGATAAAACAATGATCAAATTATTAGTTAAATTATCAACAACTATATTGTATATTATTACAAAGTTATTAGTGAAGAATATTTAATTAAATAAAAAATGTGGAGTTAGACGTAAATATCAAGATCGATATATATTAGTGGTCAATTGAACAAATCTTAATTAGAAAGTTACATTTTAGCAATTATCTGTTAATGTGGAGTTAAATATCAAGTTGAATACATTTTTTTTTTCTAGTTACACTATACCATGTTCTTTTGGATTTATTTTCATTTTCTTTGGCATAGTTTAATTTATTCCACTCTAAAAAACAGGGCATTAGCACTGTAATTATGAATGAAGTTTAATGCTTTTATTTATGTATTACACGAATAATATTTAGCTGAATTGTTAAATCAACAGGTGACCATAATACGTTAGAAGGTTAGAGTTAATACGTTTGAATTTTGTGTTATTTAGCTATATTTTTTGTGCAAAGGTGTACAAAAGATCTATATACCTTGCTCAATTTATTTTCGATACTAAGAAGTTTATCTAGATTCATATAATTATCCATCATCTACTTACTATATTTGTTAGGGACAAGTGCGTCGCAAATTATAATTCATTTTTCACTAGAAATGTGAAAAGTCTTTATTTTTATTTTAAGTCGTAAAAAAAATCATAACAAATTGTTGTAACTAATCAACAAAAACTATGTATCAATCTAATTATGATTATTTTTTTAGAATATAATAATAAATAGTTACATATGTTTACCAAGTTAATTATGTAGCTCAAACGATAATGTTATTAACAGATTTTAATGACGTCATAGGTTCAAATCCGTTAGACCCGTTGCCATCCTTACTCATCATACCCAATATGACCAACCGATTTCAACCTGACATTGATGACGATCTAATCAATTATAACATGGATATTAATTACAACCTGCGAAAAACCGTTTTTGATCAACTGATTGACATGCATACCAATTGCAACCTGCAAAAAAAATCATCCGAGACGGACCAAGCTTGAGCTTATACCAACAAGGATCGGACCTAAATCGACCGATATCAAGGACTAATATGAACTATTTTTTTATCAATCTTGTTACATACCGTTTAATTCATTTTTTTCATCTCTACTTGACTACTTATGAGACGAGACAACTTTCAAACTACTAGAGGTCGAATCGGTAAAAACTCAACTCATGTTCCTAACAAGTCAAGTCGAGCAATACATTACTCAACTAAAAAAAAAATCGCCATAAGTTCGATATAATAAATATCATATAATATTCAATTATTTAAGCTTTTGAAATTATTTAATATTTCAAATAAAATATCTCAATCATCAATAATTTGAAATGGAATGATAATTGAAAAAGCAAAATATTACAAAGATGAAATAATTTGCAAGTTAGTAAAAAATTAATCGTGAAATTTTTTGTGAAAGCTCGACTTGTCAAAAACTCCGTTAAAGCTTGACTCGAGCAATAATCAATCAAAGTTCGATTAATAACCGACTCGTCTTAACTCATTTCGATTCAAACTCAACTCGAAATGTTAATAAATAGAGTCGTCAAGCAACTAAATTCTCAAACTCAACTCGCATTATAAGGACCTTTAATCCATACTCCTAATCACCAACATTATTAATTAAACGAAATCATAAATTATAATACTCAATTACCACCTTCACATATCTACTATTTGCTCCAATAGATCAACTCACAATTCCTTTCATTTTTAACTAATATTACAAGCACGCAGTAATCAGATTTAAGGGAAATTGCCAGTGGTATATCCGAGCTTTTTCGAAATCCCACTGGTATACCCGAGTTTAATCCCAGTGGTATACCTTAAATTACGTCTAATTCTCATCCGTTACATTTAGAATGTATATTCCGTTAAATGTATTGGAATATACCTATTTTAAGGGTTAGATTTAACTTTGGTTAACAATTTTTTTTAATTTTCTTTTAAAAAAAAATAAAAATTAAACCAAGTAATATATAAAATTAATGGGTTTTTGCAAAAAATGATCCGATTGCCCCCAATTTGCGTTTCTGATTTGTATCGATTTGCGCGCATTGATCTACGTGAAAAAATACTCCGCTCATGGTTTTACGGGTCATTTTTTTCCTTACGAGATCTGATTTGAGGTCAGATTTTGCAAAAAATGATTTGAATGCCCCCACTTTGCGTTTTCAATTCGCCACGTTTTGTGCGCATTGATCTACGTGAAAAAATAGTTCGCTAAAGGTTTTAAAGGTCATTTTTACCCTTATGGGGTTCGGTTTGAGGTCGGATTTTGCAAAAAATGATCCGGTTGTCCCCCAATTTGCGTTCCCGATTCGCCTCGTTTTACACGCATTGATTTATGTGAAAAAAATAGTCCGCTTTAGGTTTTACGGGTCATTTTTATCCTTAAGGGTTTCGATTTGAGGTCGGATTTTACAAAAAATGATCCGATTACCCCCAATTTGTGGTTGTTTTTCCTTTACTTTGTTTTTTTTTTTCAATTTATTAACCATGGTTAGTGTTTTTAACAATTTTTAAACAAAAAGGTTACTTTTGGGAATTATGTTTAACATTAGGTTACACCTATGGGAGTAAAAAAAACTCAGGTATAACAATGGGATTTCCAAAAATTTCGGGTATACCACTAGGAATTTCCCTTTATTTTATCACAGTAACAAAAAAAAAAGAAAAAAAAGAAATCAGTCGAAAACAACAAGCTTACTATACTCCTCCCCAGAAATAGCATCCTCCATAACAGCTTCAGGATTAAGGTCCTTCCCCTTACCATCCAAAAACAGCTTCACCATATTCTTTGAAAACCCACTTACCAACGCCACCCCTTTCTGATCCTTCATCACCGGTATCGACCTCGAATCCCTCAAATTCCAGAACACTATCTCAGGCACCACCTCTCCATAACCACTCTCCTCAAACTTGCTCCTTATAACCATATAATCCGTCTCCCATGGATTCTCTGACGCTTGATCAAACTCCATATCACTAAACACAAACACCCTTTTCACCATCTTTTCCTTTGCTAAACTCCCTTCAACTGCTACCCTCAATATCAAATCAAACACCCTTTGAAAATTCGTGTTTCCTCCCCAATCCATCTGTCTTATAAACTCTGTTTTCGACCTCAAATCATCTCCTTCCACCATATGCAGTTCTGGGGATTCACTGAATGTGATCACTTTTCCTTTCCATGGCTCATCAGATATCTCTGATAGCAGTAGTCCTAGAGCTACACAGACGTCCATGGGTGTACCCGACATTGAGCCTGAAACATCACACACTGGTATACAGTTATTCAGTGTTCCTTGTTTAGATAAATCTTTCACCATTCTCCGCCATTGAAGCTCTGACACCTCACCTCCATCATCGCCTTCTTCCAAAGCTTTGATAATCTCATGTGGAAGTAGTGCTCCTGCTGCAATCTTCGCCTTCCCTGACTTCACCTTCTCAAGATAGTCCTTAAAACGCTCTTCATCGTGCTTTAGAAATAGATCCTTGTATGTCTTCATTGCTACGGAAGCAACTCTGTTGTACGGCAATTCGTTCCACTGATTTGCAGACATGAACACCTCAGGAAGCTCTAGCGCACGGCGTAGTGGCACGAGCACCTCCTTGCGGAGTCGATCCCGCACACGGTACGCGTAATGCGTCTCCTCCATGCCCGTGTACTCAGCGTATTCCTCACGGGGGTATACCCTCCGTGCAATGGCTTCGCACAGGAGAGTCGCACGGTCAAAGGAGGAGTCCAGTGATGGGCACCACTTGGCCGCTAAGCTGATCATATTATAGTTGGAAGCGTTGTAAAACTCTAAATCCGAACTCAAATAACTTGCAAAGAGATCAGAAACACGGTCGTGCAGATACTTGTAATCATCATCATTGTTATACCTCTCCAATGCTTTCTTCGCAGCCTCGGATTTCTTCTGGTGACGAAGTTCGCCTGCAAGTTGTTTTTCCATTTCCTGTTTCACATGCGAAGAACGAATTCTCGATTCTTTATCTATTGAACTCACGGTTACGGATTTCGATTTTTTGGATGATTTTTTGGTTTTATTCCTACCCTTCGTAACCTCCTTCTTCTTCATCTTAGGAACACGATTAATACCCAAAATTCGAAACAAAATCTCAGGAAAATCCTTGAAATAACCAAATTCGACAAAACTAACAAGATTAGAAGCGAGGGTTTTAGGGTGATTTTGATGGAGCCAAAAAGCGGCGGTATAAAAACCATTTTTATCAGATTTGCCAGTACCACGAACACCACGAAGGTTGCAAATCAATTTGAGAGTGAGTAAAGGGTTGTGAGACCAAGCAAGATCAAGAAGATTGGTAAGAGAATGAGAGGAAGTATTAGGAACAACTTGGAAAAATAAATCTAAACAGGGGTTACCAGAAGAGAGGAAGGTCGCAGATAAGTTCTCGGTGAAACCCATCATTGACGGCGACGTAGATTGTATCGTCGATTTGTTGAAATTTGCAACCATTGCATCGATGAATGGATCGCTGCATGCGGTGGTTGATGCGGCGGAGGAAAGTTGTGGTTGGGTGTCGGATTGGGGAGGACCTACGAGAAATAGGGCCATTTTTATTTTATTTTTTTGGGAATTTGTGTGAGGTTCCAATGATGATGGATGTAGGGTTTAAATATACAAAAAAAAAATGGCAGTGGCAAAAATCTCAAAACTGTGAAATGACAAATGAAGCCGGCCTTGGTGCCCACGTTTTCACAATTTCATTTTACATTTTCTTTTTCAATATTTTGAAACGAAATTCTAATTGAACTACCCTATTTTGGCGAATTACCGAGTTTTTTTAATCCCAATGGTAATACTCATTATGATTAAAATTTTCAAAAATAGCATCGTGTATGAATATTCTGTTAATTAAATAAAAATAATAACTAAAAATAATAAAAAATAATATATTCAATGTTTCACAGGTCATTTTAGCCCTTAAAAGATCCAATTTGGAATTGGAATTTCCAAAAAACGACCTGATTAGCCATGACTTGTGTTTTCAATTTGTCTCAATTTGCGCACATTGATGTACGTGTAAAGAAAAAAGTATGTTCAAGGTTTTACGGGTCATTTTAACCCTTATGGGATCCGATTTGAGGTTGTGATTTGCAAAAATACCCGATTAACCATAATTTACGTTCCCGATTCGCCTCGATTTTCCCACATTCATCTACACGTAAAGAAAAATATTATTCTTAAGGTTTTACAGGTGATTTTAATTCTTATGGGGTCCAATTTGATGTCGAAATTTGTAAAAAATGACTTGATTAGCCATAATTTGTATTCTCAATTTGCCTTAATTTGCGCGTCCTGATCTCGTAAAAATAGTTCTTCTCAAGGTTTTTACAAATCATTTTAACACTTAGGGGGTTTGTGTTGATAATTATAATTAATTAATTATTAATATAGTTTTTTAGTTAATTATAATTAAGTAATATATTTCTTTTTGTTAATTTTAACGATTTTTTTATTAATAACATCACATTTGGGAATTTAATCGTAAATAGTATTACCGTTGGAATTAAAAATAACACGGTAGTACCAATGAGAATTCGCCAAAATACGGTAGTACAAATTGAAATTTCCTATTTTGAATTACGAATGATTTAATTACTTCTTCATTTTTTTATAAAAAAAAGGACAAAAGCTAACCGGCCTACCTGCGAATCTGAGGACTGGTGATTTCCGCACTCCAAAAATTGATTTCCGCACTCCACCTTATACAGTATTAACCCGGGTTAATACTATGAAGGTGGAGTGCGGAAATCAATTTTTGGGGTACAGAAATCAGTTCTCGAATCTGAAATATGTAATGTCCTTTCCTATAATCCTTTAAAAATTCCACTCTTCCTTTTTCTCCACTTTGGCCTTGGTGCCCACGTTTTCACAATTTCGTTTTACAATTTCTTTTTTTGAAAAAATTCATATGAATAATCTCAACTATAGGTTATTTCGTTATTACACTACAATCCAAACTATGGGGGTAGTTTTATGATATTAGTCCATAATTAATTTTAATCGGCTCCGATTTTCTTCGTAGAAAGGGAGGAAGGTATAATCAAGTACAATAAATAGGAAAAGAGGAAAAATAACGAATTCTTTATGAATTGGTCACCGATTATAATAGGTTAACTAAGTCAATGGACTAATATTATAAAACAACCCCCAAAATGTGGATTATACTGTAATAATTAATAGTTAAGATTAATATTGGAAGACGTCCAATAGTTGGGATTATTTATATGAATTGTTCCTTCTTTTTTTGACAAATACATTTTCTTTTTCTTTTTCAATATTTCAATATTCTGAATTACGGATTATTTAATCAATTCTTCATTTTTTTTTTAAAAAAGACAAAAGCTAACCGACCAACCTGAGATGTGTAAAAACAGGTCAAACGGTCGGAAACAGGTCAGTCAAAAACAGGTTTGGTCAAAAACGATCGTTAAGAAATAGGTCATAAGAGTCTTTTCGGTATTGGCTGGTAACAGTCGGTCTTATTCGGTATCCGGTCGAATTTTATATTTTCCTAGACAGGTGTCGGTCGGTTTCGGTCCGGTACTTATCGGTCCGGTTGTTTTTCGGTAACAAGTCACATTAGGTCGGTCAAAATCAGTCTTTTACAAGTCGTAACCGGTGCACGGGTCATAATCAATCGGTCAAAATCGGTATGCAGGTCAAAATCGGTTGGTCAAAATCGGTATGCAGGTTATAATCAGTTGGTCGCGGTCAAATGTATATTGTAACCCGTCAGTCTTAATCAATCAATCACAATACAATCGGTCAAATATTCGGATCAAATTTTGATATTTCGGGTTAGTTGGCCCAGAGCTTTTGGCTAAGAATTTAGTATCGAATAATTGAGCCAAAAACCTATGTCATATTTATCTTATTACAATTAAGGTCATAGCAGATCTAGTTTGGATCCATTGATGTGGAAAAATACATATATCGAGTCCATGCGGGTCAAGGAGTTCGTTTTATGGTAGCCTATTTAGTCCAAATAAGACCGGTTTATGTGCTATATATTATGAAAGGTTAATTTATATACCTTAGGACAAAACAGGTTGATTTATAATTTTAATTTATATATCTTTTTAAAAAGAAAGTCTTTGCGAAATTATTAAGAATAACATAATAAACTAATTGAGTGATTTAATTAATATATATTCTTATCTAATTTAAGAAATATTATACTTAAGTGAATTATACTTATTTTTTTTCTTACTTTGTAAAAAATTAAGTTTAATTTATTAAATTTTAATTAAATTAATTTTAAAATATTACATCATTTTTTATGTTAACTTACAAAAATCATGTAATTAAGTTCGATCAAAATCTGATTCGGTTATTGATACAGAACTGGATGGTCAAACAAGCGTCTTCAACGGTCAATGACAACTCGTACTCTTTCCATAACTATTTAACTTGTTTAGTTTTAGCTTCATTTTTAGCTTCATTTTGTGATTTAGATTAGATTATGTTTAGTTCATGATTATAGGTCCTTAGTGAGCTTATTTTCATGTCCATATCCATGTTTTGATGAGTTTTTCATATTAATATTTGAGGGTGTAGTTGGACCTACGAGTTTATGTTCTCTTGGGTGGGTTTTGTGTAGTTTTTGCTTCATTTTGAGACCCCCATCCTACATCAATTGGTATGAGAACTGGATGGTCAAACAAACCTCTTCAACGGTCCATGACGACTCTTTCCATATCTATTTAACTTGTTTAGTTTTAGCTTCATTTTTAGCTTTACTTTTATGCTTTTCGGGGTTGTAATAGCTAGCTTACACCCTTGTTTTAATGCTTTAGTAGTTTGCTAGGCTTGTAATAGCATAAGAGTAAAGAATTAGAATGGATAAAATGGGTTAAAGGGGCATACACGGCAGTTCATAAGCATTGCACGACCGTGCAAGGAAGATCGTGCAAAAGAGAAGCATTTTTTAAGGTGCAACACCGTGCAGATTGGGCTGCACGGCCGTGCAAGTAAGTTGCACGACCGTGCAGGCCAAACCGTGCACGATCCAGAGACATCAGCAGATTTTGCACGATCGTGCAAGTCAGTCTGCACGACCGTGCACGATCCAGTAGCTATTGTTTGGTCGTGCACGACCGTGCATGGTTGTGCTGCACGACCGGCACGGGGGCCTGCACACGTATTACTAAATTTGGTTTTCTCTCTTGTTTTGTTTAGTGACTTTCTAATCTTGGCCCTTGATTATTATGAGATCAATGGCCTACATTAATTGTAATGACCCAGATTTTATTGGTATTTTTGCCGATAATTATGTGTATTTATGTGTGTTTATGTGTTAGTTCAAATTTATTTTTGAACTATTTATTTTCTTTTATGTGAATAATTTCGATTTAATTCGAAATATTTATTTTTAGTTGTTATTATTTATGTTAATTATTATTTAATTGATTAGAATTTTATTATTTAATTTTCTAATTAATTATCTAATATTTTGGGCCAAATCGATTAGTGCATGATTAATTATGCGGTTTTCGCAAATTAGCCCAATTGAGCACGAGAGCCCATTTAGGCCCATTATAGCCATGATGGCCGGCCCCCTCTAATTGCATGGCAAAGTTTTGCCACTTGCCTTGCTTTCACACTTAACTAATTTCTATAAATAGGAATGGTTAGTGAGCCATGAGGTTCATTTGCCCATTTGCCTTTTTAACACTCTTGCCATCAAAATTCAATCAACACAAACTCCCTCTCAATTGCTCTACTTCACACGCCATTTTTGGTGCTTCCAAGTTGAACATTTGTTCATCAATCTTTCCAACCCCAATCTTAAAGATTCAAAGTCTATTGATCTTTAAGTAGCCTAAAATACAATTTAACCCATTCGTTTCGATCAAGATCATTAGTTCGGGTTGAGTTTGGGTACGTGTTCGAGTGGGGGATCGTGTGCACGTGTGGGGTTCGTGTGGTGGCAGCCGTGTGGTGAAGCCGTGCAGGCCGTGTGTGCAGCGTGGTGGTGCCGTGCAGGTGTAGCCGTGCAGTGGGCAGCAGTGGTAGCCGTGCTGACTGGGCAGTGGTGTTCGTGGGCCGTGTGTGCGTGGTGCAGTGGCCGTGCAGAGTAGTTCGTGGTGCTCGTGCGGTGGTGCCGTGTTGAAGAACGGGGTGTTCGTGCTTGTGCCGTGTTGTTGTTCGTGTGTGTCTTATTCCGGGCAGCAAATTTTTGTGTAAATTTGTGTGTTATCTTCAATAAGGTAACATGCTTTCTCAACCTTGTTGGTATACTATGTTTATAGTATAGATTAAATGCATGTATGGGTTGTTTGGTGATGATTATTCATGATTTCATGTGTTGTCTCTAATCTGAATTTTTATGTGGTTTTCATGATATTTTGATGATGGATTTTATGATTTTATGATTGATTCTATGTTGTAATATGATCATGATTTAAGTATCAAAGTTTGATGAATTTTTGGATAAGTTTGTGATGTTTTTTCGTGGATCATGCGTGTGATTATGTATGAGTTTGGATGAGTTCTTGGTTGAAGATCTTGAATCTTGAATGAGTTCTTTATGAATCTTTAATGAGTTCTTTATGAGTTCTTGATGAGTTCTTTGAGTTCTTGATTGAATCTTGAAAGTTAAAGAAATTGATTTAAAGAATAAAGAAAGTTAAAGAATATGTTTAATTCGATTAAAGAATGATTATAGAACGATGATTTATGATTGGTTAGACTCAAGATTAAGGCTAGAGGCAGTTCTTGAGAATAACTTCGATGATTTAACTAGTTAATTTCGAGAATCAAGGCTAGAGGCAATTCTTGAACTTAATTTAGTTATGTTGGGTAATAATAATGAATAAAATGATTAAGATGATTAAATGAATTAATTAATTAAATTAGCTTGATTTCATTTTTAGACGCCTGATACTTTGAGTAAGATTCATTGTATTCGGGTTAAGACGCTGCCCCTATTCCATCCGCGGTATTGGGATAGTTGGAGTCATACTATGTGATCTTAGTGAATTTCCAGTAAGATTGGTTTCACGGGACATGGATTTCCAGTAAGATTGGTTTCATGGGGTTTGGGAGTAAGATTCTCAAATCCGAGCATAGTAGAAAGTTCGGATGCGTAAGATGCGTCCGTACGAGCACAGTCCGGTCTAGAATATGAATGATTGCGCCAAAGATAGTTGATTAGGTTGGTTTGAGTCGAGTTCACGTGTGGGTTGATCTCGTACTTTGATTATTGATATTGATTATTTGATTTGTGCTATGTACATGTGCATTCCCATTAGGGTGAGTCAGTTATGTTACTCGCCACTGATGGTGGACTGTTGTATATTTTTCAGGTATTTCTGATGATGATACTCTTTCTTAGCTTTGGGTTGGGCGAGCGACGTTGTTATTTCTGCTATTGTTGGTTGTATTTTCTATTACTGTTGTTTTTAGATAGTATTAGAATATTGTATGGACTTTCATACGTTATTTTTAGACTCTGATGTGTGGTTGGAGTTACTCGCATTTTAGTATTTCTAGTTTGACTTTTGGATTAGTTTATGTACAAACTTGTGGGTATTTGTACTTTTGGTGGTTTAATAACAATATTTGAGGAATTAGTTTTATTTCTTAAGTATTTTAAGTTGTAGTTTTTAACTACTCGACTCGTCGGTTTCTTCCGCGCCGGTTTAAGCGAGTCGGGTTGTTACATTAATATTCTTATTGGGGTGTGTTTAGTTTATAAATTGTCTCTTTGCCTCATGTAAAAATCATATTTTATTGAAATGAAAATTGAGAGTTTTCTCTTGTTGGAGTGCTTAGTGAACTCACCCGTCCTTGGTGGTTGGGAAATCTTGCAAACTTTGTGATTGTAAGTCATTTTCTATTCTTTAACTTTGTGATTTAGATTAGATTATGTTTAGTTCATGATTATAGGTCCTTAGTGAGCTTATTTTCATGTCCATATTCATGTTTTGACGAGTTTTCATGTTCATATTTGAGGGTGTAGTTAGACCTACGAGTTTATGTTCTCTTGGGTGGGTTTTGTGTAGTTTTTGCTTGATTTGAGACCCCCATCCTTCATCAATTGGTATCAAGAGCCTAGGTTTCAATACCTCCAAAGATCTTGGTGATTTATTGCAAAAAAATTTCAGATTTTTGTTGTTGTTGAATATTGCATAGAAGGTGTTTGATGAAATGTTTGAGTGGTTTTTTTCTTCTTTAAACCCCATACTTCCTTGTCTAATCTTTAAGGGATATTAAAGTAAGCTTAAAATCCATAAAAAGTAGTATCCTCCTTCACCTAGCACCAGAAAATTTTTGTTTGAAGTTGTGATTTTTGATTGCAATATAGGTGTTTGCTAAAATGCCTAAGTGACTTTTTCTTCTTCAAACCCCGTATTTCTTTATCCTATCTTTAAAGGATATTGAAATAACCCTTTTAACACCACAAATAAGTTTTCCACCTTTACCTAGCACCACAAATTTCTAGCCTATTGTCATCTTTTGAATATGGATTTGCCTAAACACAATTTTTCTATGAGGGAGATTGAGTATATGAAGGATGTGTGCAAGCAAATGATTAACTCAATTGACCAAATGGTTGAGACAAAACAAAGGTTTTCTAAGGAGTTTAGAACTCAAGAGTTTCAATCTAGATGTACGGTTTTGGGTAGGGTTTGTAATTTCAAGGTTGACCCAAATGCTAGAGAGAACTTGGTATCCCAATACATGGTTGATAAACTTGAACTACATGCCTTGGGTTATCCTAAATAAGTGTCCCTTTTCTATTCGGAAGTCTTATTTTGATGAGCTTACTTGTACGGTGAGTCAAATGGATGATTGTCATATTGTTTTTGGACAACCTTGGTTGATGAGAAGAAATGTCATCCGTGATTCTTGTGAGAACTCATATTCCTTCAAATTACAAAGTGCAAGATTGTCCTAAATCCATTTCCTCCTAACAAAGTGCAAGAGGGTTCGGTCAAGCATGTCACTCCCATTTATAATGAAGAGGTATCCAATGCACAAGATGAGGGTTCATTGCCTATGGTTCATGGTGATCTTCAAAACGAGGTAAAAGAATCCACTTCTATCTTCTTCCCTTATAATGAGGTTTTTTATTGTGATGATCAATTTAATGAGCATGAATAGGATGATGTGATGAAAATGGATGATATGCATGGTAATGATTTTTCTATTGTTGATCATGGTGATGTTCATGAGACTTCTTGGGTTAATAATGAATTAGAAGAATCTAGTGTTGTGCATGATGATTCTCTTGGGCTTAATTCTTGCTTAGCATGTTTTGACGTTGGCATTAGTGAATCAAGACTAAGGTTTGAACGTAATTCTTTACCCCTTGATGTTATATTTGATCTATCTTATGCTCATGGAGGTTGTGGTTGGTCTAGAATTGATAAGGGTGTTAGTGATGATGTCTCATTTTCTATGACATATTCTTGTATTGGAAGAACTCTATTGGTCTCGATGTCATTGAAATATGGATTTTTGAGGTGGCGGGTTAGGTGCACCAGCTTAATTTCATGGTTGATGTACGTCGGATTTCGTTGGTTGTGCTACTTGTCCACCTTGTTTGGGTGTTTGATCCGGGTGGGTCTATGAAGAGCAATGGAAGTTTTGATTCGGTTTTCCTAACTATAGCTATCGAGTTAGTGGATTGGACCTTTTTTCGTTGTTGGTTGTTCTCACTATGTTCCTTGTTGAAGGCGAGGATTTGAGGGCAAATCCTTTTTTAGAAGAGGAGTTTGATAGAGAACTGGATGGTCAAACAAGCGTCTTCAACGGTCAACAACGACTCTTTCCATATCTATTTAACTTGCTCAGTTTTAGCTTCATTTATAGCTTTACTTTTATGCTTTTCGGGTTGTAATAAGTAGCTTAAACTCTTGTTTTAATGCTTTAGTAGTTTGCTAGGCTTGTAATACCATGAGAATGAAGGATTAGAATGGCTAAAATCGGCTAAAGGAGGCATACACGACCGTGCATAAGCATTGCACGACCGTGCAATGAAGATCGTGCAAAAGAGAAGCATTTTTTAAGGTGCACGACCGTGCAGGTCAAACCATGCACGATCTAGAGACGTCAGCAGATTTTGCATGACCGTGCATGTTAGTCTGCACGACCGTGCAACCATGTTGCACGACCGTGCAGGCCAATCTTGCACGATCCAGTAGCTATTGTTTGGTCGTGCACGCCGGTGCATGGTTGTGCTGCACGACCTTGCACGAGGGCCTGCACGCGTATTGCTGAATTTGGTTTTCTCTCTTGTTTTGTTTATTGACTTTCTAATCTTGGCCCTTGATTATTATGAGATTAATGGCCTAGATTAATGGTCTTATTAGGGTGTGTTTAGTCTATAAATAGTCTCTTTGCCTCATGTAAAATTCATATTTTATTGAAATGAAAATTGAGAGTTTTCTCGTGTTGGAGTGCTTAGTGAACTCACCCTTCCTTGGTGGTTGGCAAATCTTGCAAACTTTGTGATTGTAAGTCATTTTCTATTCTTTACCTTTGTGATTTAAATTAGGTTATGTTTAGTTCATGATTATATGTCCTTAGTGAGCTTATTTTCATGTCCATATCCATGTTTTGATGAGTTTTTCATGTTCATATTTGAGGGTGCAGTTGGACCTACGAGTTTATGTTCTTTTGGGTGGGTTTTGTGTAATTCAGCTCAGTTCAATTAAGTTCAGTTCTTCTCTATGCAGCTAATGTAAACGAGCCCTAAGTTACTAGGTTAGCACCCGTGCAGCCATGCATCCTGTTTGAATAATGATAATCTATATTGTGTAAGTAAAAGTCGAAATTAAGGAAAAGAATAAAGATTTTTGTTACCTTCAAAAGAGAAATAAGGATGAACGTAAGGTTATCATCACAATTATAATGTTAAAATATGTCAAGGTTAAATGTTTATTCTTAATATATTATTTCATATAATATCTTTTTGGTAAAATTCTAATATTATGAAGTAATTGTGTTGTAATTTATGCTATATCAATTTTTACTTATTCAACATATTCATAAAAGCTATTATTCTTCCTTAAAAAAGCTATTGTTGTTGTTGTTGTTGTTGTTGTTGTTGTTGTTGTTGTTGTTGTTGTTGTTGTTATTAGTATTATTATTATTATTATTATTATTATTATTATTATTATTCAAATTTAAAAAATGAATATACATGGGCAATTTTGATGACAAAATGAACAACAATGCCCATATGTATAATAGATATTATTATTGCTAGCAGTTTCAGTTTTATTGTATAGCAACATTAAACGTGAAACGGTACAATATTGACAAAAATATGGATTAATTAATTTTAATAATACAACCTTTGTGGGATTCACAACTAATAAACCAACCTTTTTATTATTTATTAATAAACCAACCTTTACACCTAAATTTCTTTGAGTAAACATTTTGACCTCTTACCTTCTTAATAGGTAATTTTTGACATTTTTTTTAACAAAAAAATCAAAAATTAAAAAGAAAAAAGAAAACATATAAAAAAAAACTCATCCGCAACCTACCCACCCCCCGTCCAACCACCCCCATCTCCAACCTCCCCACCCCACCTTCCCAACCAACCCCATCCCTAACCTCCCCACCCCCACCTATCATCGGCCGCCCCTCCCCCTTGCACAACCACCCCACCCCCACCAAACCCCCATCCCCAACTTCCCCACCCACCGAAGTCCCCATCCTCAAACACCCCACAACCCTCAACCCCCCTTTCCCACCCTCAAAACCCCCACCTCCGCCACCCCCCGACCTCAGCCACCCCCTACACGAGCATCCCCACCCAATTCCGAACCACCCCGACCCCTTTATGACCCACCTGAACCGACCCCCACTGTAACGATCCGAATTTTATAAGCTGTCGATTTACGGAGGAAATCGACAAATGGATCATTACCAAACAAAACATGCTAAAACAATATTAAATTCTAACTTTTTGTCTTGAATTTAGAAATCTCTTTATTAAATAATTAACTAATAAAAGAATATAAATGTCCATAAAACCATATTATTCAACAAACTACAACTTAAAATGTTTATTCCCAACAAGCTGGGTGAAATCTAAAAAGTAATAAACTAAAAAGTAAAGTAGTGTAAAGACCCAACTCGCTTAAACCGGCGCGGAAAAAACCGACGAGTCAAGTTGTCAGTCCTAACATACTAACATACTTAAAAATTAAAAACAAAACCTTAAAATATTATTTACTAAATCCAAAAGTACAACACCCACAAGATTGTACGTTACTAAACCCAAATATATATGTTAAACTCCAAAACATAATCAGAGTTAGAATATAATACGTGATACAACTACTAAGTCCAAACTAGAAAATCATAATAAAACTAAAACAAAATACAAGTAACTTTGGCACTTGCCCAACCCAAAGCTAAGCAAGAACCTCATCATCAGAATTACCTAAAACTAAACAACAGTCCACCGTCAGTGGCGAGTAACATAACTTCCCCACCCTAACGGGGATACACATGATCATAGCATAAATCAAACAACCAAATCAGACATTCGACATATCATCATGCGAAACGACATATCATACCAACACTATTCATAATTAAAACGATAACGACATTATACCAATGGACAACAATACTAACTCGACTAACTTCAACTATTATCTTAACATTACTTAATCATTGACGCAATCATTTACATATTAGACCGGACTATGCTTGTACGAACGATTCTTATGCGAACGGACTTTCCTACTATGCCAGGATTGAGAATCTTACTCCCAACCCCATGAAACCCATCTTACGGGAAACCCAACCCCACTATCCCAATACCGCGGTTAGGACAGGGGCAACGTCTTAACCCAAGCCTTAGAATCTTACTCTAAGGTTAGGCGTCTAATAGCAAAATCAAGCTAATCTTTTATCTTTATTTACATTCTTAGTTAATCTTAAGTTGCATCTTACGCCTTGACTTAAGACTAACATGTAAATCATCATTCTTGGAACCTCATATATCATTCTTTATCACTTTCTTTAACTTTCTTTGAACCTCTTTTAACTTTCTTTAAACTTAACATAACTTTTTTTAATCAAGACTCGACCAAGAACTCATAAAGAACTCATCAAGATTCATAAAGAACTCAACAAGATCATCAATAAATCATAAAGAACTCATCCTCATAATCATCATCAAAATCACGCATACACCATCCATGTTCAACAATGATTTTCATCCACTTACATGCATCGAAAATACATGGAACTTGAACATGAACTTACAAAAACATAAAATTAACATAACCAATCATAAAATACATATAAACAAGCAAGAATATCATAATCAATCACCCAAAATCAGCCTATGCTTCACGCATAAAATGGGTACTTAAACATCAATTTTGGTCTAATCAAGTCATCTAATCTACCCTATGAATCATAGTATACCAACTAGGATTAGGATAGTATGTTACCTTATTGAAGATTAAACAAATTATAACACAAAACTTGCTGCCCGGAACCCAAACCACACGGCCCAAGCAAAACGGTACACCACGGCTTCAACACGGCCCACCACGGTCTTGCACGGCTTCAACCAAGAACTTGCACGGCTTCAACCACGAACCACCACTCGTGCACAGCCTTCACACGACACCACCACACGGTTACCCACATAAAAACCCACAAGAACCAAGCCCGGAAACCAAACCCGAACTAGTGATCTTGAATGAAACAATTGGGGTTTAGTTTGTGTTTTGATACTTAAAGAGCAATAGAGGTTGAATCTTTAAGTTTTGGGTTTGGATGGATGATGAACAAATGATTGGATTTGAGAAGCCAAAAATGGCGTGTGGACTATGGCAAAATGGAGAGAATTTGGCCTTTAAATTGATGAACAAGTGTTTAAATGGCAAATGAATCATAAGCCTTACCATCACCTTCTATTTATAGAAGTGATTAAGGTGTGAACATGAAGCAAGTGGCACATTTAGGCCACTAATCATAGGGGGCCGATTTTCATAACGCTCAAATGGGCTTTGTGATAACTTGGGCCATTTGCACTAATTCATGATTAATCATGATTAAATCCGCACTTGGTCCAAAACTAAATTAATTAATTAGAATATTAAATAATAAAATTCTAATTAATTAAATAATAGTAGAATAAATAATAAACAATAAACCATCAAATAAAACAAATCAAATCGAGCAAATAATCAATAATAAATAGTCCAAATAAATTCAGACTATACATAAAATCACATAAATAAACAAATAAATCAACGACAGAAATACCAATAAATCTGGGTCATTACAACCTCCCCTCCTTAAAGAAATTTCGTCTCGAAATCTAAAGCAAAGGAGATTGTTCACCCTCAAACAGCTCCGGGTACTTCTGCCTCATGGACGCCTCTGTCTCCCAAGTCGCCTCCTCATGGTGCTCATTTCTCCACAACACCTTGACTAGCTGGACTTGCTTACGCCGGAGGGTCCTCACTTCGCGATCCAAGATCTGAACTGGTCGCTCCTCGAAAGTCAGATTCGGCTCAAACGTGGCCGATTCCACTGGGATGATGTGGGTAGGATCATGTACATATTTCCTTAGCTGGGAAACATGGAACACATCGTGAACATTAGACAAACTAGGTGGTAATGCCAACCGATATGCCACCTCCCCAACTCGTTCTAGTATCTCGTAAGGTCCCACGAATTTCGGTCAGAGTTTCCCCTTTTGACCAAAGCGTGCCACTCCTTTGAATGGTGAAACCTTAAGCAAGACTTTGTCACCTACCTCGAAAGCCAGTGGTCTATGTCGATTATCGGCGTAGGATTTCTGACGACTCTGCGCAGCCTGCATCTTAGACCGAATGACTCGGACCTTCTCTACGGTATCTCGTACCATCTCAGGTGCCAAAGCCACAGTATCACTGATATCATTCCAACAAATCGGAATCCGACATTTCCTGCCATACAGGGCGTCGTACGGAGCCATATCGATGCTAGAGTGATAACTGATATTATAGGAAAACTCTACCAAGCAGAGCATACGTACCCAAGTCTGATGATACTCCAGAGTACATGCTCGTAACATATCCTCCAGAGTCTGGATGGTCCTCTCAGTCTGACCATCTGTTGCCGCGTGAAAAGCGGTGCTCATCTTCAACTTCGTCCCAAAGGCTTCCTGAACAGATTTCCAGAAACGAGACAGAAATCTCGGATCACGATCAGAAACTATCTCCCTCGGAACTCCGTGAAGTCGAATGATATCCTGGGTATAAGCCTCTATTAGGCGCTCCATTGACCAGGTCATCATCATCGGTATGAATCTAGCGACCTTGGTCAACCTATCCACTATCACCCAAATGGCATTCATACCATTACAGGTAGGTAGGCTAACCATAAAATCCATAGGTCCGACTCAAATTTCCAAGTCGGAATCGGTAGTGGCTGCAAAAGACCTCCAGTTCTCTGATGCTCGATCTTAACCTTCTGACAGACCAAACATCGAGCTACGAACTCTGCTACATTCCTCTTCATCTTAGGCCACGAGAATTGGCCCTTAAGGTCCTGGTACAGCTTGTTACCTCAAGGATGAACAGAGTAGGGCGAGTTATGTGCCTCAGACATGATTCTGTTCCTAAGATCAGAACTGTTCGGTATACACCACCTCCCTCGAAATCGCAGACTATCATCAGAAGAGATCTCGAAACCAACGACCTTTCCTTGCCGTAAAGTCTCTCGAATCCTAGCCAACTGTGGATCATTTTGCTTACCCTCACGCAACTCCTAAAATAATTCAGGTTCAGCACTCATAGATGTCAGACGAAATCTGACGGAACTACGGCTTCTACTGAAGCTCAATCGATTCTTGCGACTCGATCAGTGCGTCAGCGACTAAGTTCGTCTTGCCCTCGCAATAATTAAGTGTCAGGTCGTAGTCCTTAATAAGTTCAAGCCATCGTCTCTGCCTCATATTGAGGTCTTTCTGAGTAAAGATGTACTTGAGACTCTTATGATCCGTGAATACCTTACACGAACCACCATAAAGATAGTGCCTCCAGATCTTAAGCGCGAATACTACAGCTGTTAGCTCCAAGTCATGCGTGGGGTAGTTACGCTCATGCACCTTCAGCTGCCTCGATGCGTAAGCGATGACCTTCCCACCTTGCATTAGCACACAACCTAAGCCACTTTTAGACGCATCACTATAAACCTCGAAATCCTCCTCATCGTTCGGAAGGGTAAGAATAGGAGCAGAGACTAATCTCTGTTTCAACTGCTGAAATGCTTGCTCGCAAGCCTCCGTCCAAACGAATCGGATCTCCTTTTGTAGGAGACTAGTCATTGGCCTAGCAATCTTGGAGAAGTCCTGGACAAAACATCGATAGTATCCGGCCAAACCCAGAAAACTACGAACCTCCTCCACATTTCTCGGGCTACTCCTTTCAACTACAGCCTTAACTTTTGGCGGGTCTACCTTAATGCCTTCTTCACTAATTACGTGACCCAGAAATGCTACTTCGTGAAGCCAGAATTCACACTTGGAGAGTTTCGCGAACCACTTATTCCTCCGCAATATCTCTAGTACCATCCGGAGATGCTCCGCATGCTCAGACTCTTCTCTCGAATAGACTAAGATATCATCTATAAATACTACGACGCACTTATCGAGTAAGTGATGGGAAGTCCGGTTCATCTGATCCATGAACAAGGCTGGTGCGTTAGTGAGGCCAAAGGGCATCACCTCAAACTCGTAGTGGTTGTATCTCGTACGAAAAGCGGTCTTAGGAATGTCTTCTTTCTTGACTGGAATCTGATGATATCCAGATCGAAGATCTATCTTCAAAAACACTCCCGCTCCTCGTAACTGATCGAACATGTCCTCAATCCTAGGCAACGAGTACTTATTCTTGATAGTTACCCGATTCAATTCTCGGTAGTCTATGCACAGGCGCATGCTACCATCTTTCTTCTTCAAAAAGAGCACAGGTGCTCCCCATGGAGAAACGCTTGGCCTAATGAAGCCCTTATCGATCAAATCTTGAAGTTGCGTCTTTAACTCTTGCAACTCCGATGGTGCCATCCGGTAAGGTGCCTTCGAAATTGGCGATGTCCCGGGTGCTAAGTCGATATGAAACTTGACATCGTGCTCGGGTGGAACTCTTGGTAGATCATCAGGAAATACGTCTCTGAAATCCCTCGCTACAGGTATATCGTCCAACAGACGCTCCTCAGTCAAGTCCCTTACCTGACATAAGATCACCATATCGCCCTTCTGGTGAACTTTCCTCATCTTCAAGGCTGAGATTACCTTTACTCCTTTCTTAAGGACGAACCCAGAGTAGGTAACTCGGTTGCCCTGCGATCCTCGAAATGTCACTGACTGATCTCGACAACGAATGATCGCTCGATATTTTGACAGACAGTCCTACCAAGAATAACATCGAACTCCATTAGCGGGAACTCCTTCAGATCGGCCGTCACTCGCTCTCCAGCTATCACGATAGGCACTCCTCGGAACTCGCGCTGAAAAATAAAATCTTCTCCAGACGGGAGAGTTATAACTGAACTAACCGGAAAGCTGCCACGAAGATTAGACCTCGAGGAAAAAGTACTAGCCACAAAAGAGACAGTAGCACCAGAATCAAATAAAATAAGTGCTAACACACTAGAGACAAGAAATCTACTTGAGATAACGTCGGGCTGAACCTCTACCTCTGCCTCTGCCTCTGCCTCAGTCATACAGTAGACTCGGTTCTTCACCGGAGTCTTAGTCGGTGCCGGAAGCTGCTTGATCTCGGTGTTTGGCTTCTTCTCGGGCAAACTGACGCCTTATGGCCTTCCTTCCTGCAGATAAAACATGCTATGGGCGTACCGTCACACCGCTTCCCTGGATGGAAGCCCTGCCGCAGCCTCTGCATCTTGAGCCGTCGGAACCCTTATGCGAACTCGTGGTTGGAGGGTTACTGCTAGGAGCACTAATTCGAGGCTTCTTAAACGAAGACGACGTCGCTGGGGTCGGGGTCCTCTTCCTGCTCGCATCCTCCTCGATAGTCGATGCCTGAATCTCGAGTGCTACCTCGTAAGCTTGCTGAAATGACTTCGCTCCACTGCTGATCACGTGAATGCGAATCCTCGGATCTAGCTTCTTGACGTAGCGCTTGACCCGCTCCTCCTCAGATGGAACTACAGACGTAGCGAACCTCGATAACTCTGTGAACTTGTCGGTGTACGCTTGAACTGTCATCTTACCCTGGGTAAGAGTAAGAAACTCCTCCTGCTTCTGCCACCGCAACTCGTCGGGGTAGAATCTCTTCTAGATCTTATCTACGAACTCGATCCACGACATCGAACGTAAGGGCATGCACGAGTCCTTAGCTACACTCCACCAATTATCGGCCTCTCCACGTAAATAGTAGGCGGCAATCTACACCTTCTCGTGCTCGGGGCAAAACGTAGCGTCGAAGAGCTTCCCCATCTCGCAGATCCAACTCTCTAGGATAGTAGGGTCGGCAACCCCATCGTAGGTCGGTGGTTGATGACGTGCGATACGATCGAACGTCGACTGCGTACTAGGCGTATGACGACTATGGTGCGCCAACGTAAGTATCGCCTCCTCGAGTGCTCGTAACCTCTGTCGTCCTGTACTCGACCGGCGAGGCGTAGACATGCTGAAACGCAGCAAGACAAAGACATACAAAAGAAACAGTGTCAGTCAAACATCCATACTACAGTCAAGTACATCAATCAAAAGGAAAAATAGGAAAAAGAGTCTTATCCCAGTTCTTCTACCCGACACTCTTCTCCCTTATACTTAAACTTAATTTGGGTTAATCACTCGGGAAAGATAAAGCTCACAACTCCCGGGTTTACTCAAATCCTAAAACTTCAATTAAACCTATTCGGCTCTAATACCAACTGTGACGACTCGACTCGGTTAAACCGGCGCGGAAGAAACCGACAAGTCAAGTTGTCAGTCCTAACATACTAACATACTTAAAAATTAAAAAGAAAACCTCAAAATATTATTTACTAAATCCAAAAGTACAACACCCACAAGATTGTACGTTACTAAACCCAAATATATCTGTTAAACTCCAAAACATAATCAGAGTTAGAATATAATACGTGATACAACTACTAAGTCCAAACTAGAAAATCATAATACAACTAAAACAAAATACAAGTAACTTCGGCACTCGCCCAACCCAAAGCTAAGCAAGAACCTCATCATCAGAATTAACTGAAAATAAACAACAGTCCACCGTCAGTGGCGAGTAACATAACTGCCCCACCCTAATGGGGATACACATGATCATAGCATAAATTAAACAACCAAATCAGACATTCGACATATCATCATGCGAAACGACATATCATACCAACAATAATCATAATTAAAAAGATAACGACATTATACCAATGGACAACAATACTAACTCGACTAACTTCAACTATTATCTTAACATTACTTAATCATTGGCGCAATCATTTATATATTAGACCGGACTATGCTCGTACAAACGCCTCTTACGCGAATGAACTTTCCTACTATGCCAGGACTGAGAATCTTACTCCCAACCCCATGAAACCCATCTTACGGGAAATCCATGTCAGGAGGACGATATAGTGGTAATCATTATCCCAATATCGTGGTTAGGACAGGGGTAACGTCTTAACCCAAGCCTTAGAATCTTACTCTAAGGTTAGGCGTCTAATAGCAAAATCAAGCTAATCTTTAATCTTTATTTACATTCTTAGTTAATATTAAGTTGCATCTTACGCCTTGACTTAAGACTAACATTTAAATCATCATTCTTGGAACCTCAGAAATCATTCTTTATCACTTTCTTTAACTTTGTTTGAACCTCTTTTAACTTTCTTTAAACTTAACTTTCTTTAATCATGACTCAACCAAGAACTCATAAAGCGCTCATCCTCATAATCATTATCAAAATCACGCATACACCATCCATGTTCAACAACGATTTTCATCCACTTACATGCATCGAAACTACATGGAACTTGAACATGAACTTACACAAACATAAAATTAACATAATCAATCATAAAATACATATAAACAAGCAAGAATATCATAATCAATCACCCAAAATCAGCCTATGCTTCACGCATAAAATGGGTACATAAATATCAATTTTGGTCTAATCAAGTCATCTAATCTACCCTATGAATCATAGTATACCAACTAGGATTAGGATAGTATGTTACCTTATTGAAGATTAAACAAATTATCACACAAAACTTGCTGCCTGGAACCCAAACCACATGGCCCAAGCAACACGGTACACCACGGCTTCAACACGGCCCACCACGGTCTTGCACGGCTTCAACCACGAACTTGCACGGCTTCAACCACGAACCACCACTCGTGCACAGCCTTCACACGGCAGCACCGCACGGTCACCCACGTAAAAACCCACACAAACCAAGCCCAGAAACCAAACCCGAACTAGTGATCTTGAATGAAATAATTGGGGTTTAGTTTGTGTTTTGATACTTAAAGATCAATAGAGGTTGAATCTTTAAGTTTTGGGTTTGGATGGATGATGAACAAATGATTGGATTTGAGAAGCCAAAAATGGCGTGTGGACTATGGCAAAATGGAGAGAATTTGGCCTTTAAATTGATGAACAAGTGTTTAAATGGCAAATGAATCATAAGCCTTACCATCAGCTTCTATTTATAGAAGTGATTAAGGTGTGAACATTAAGCAAGTGGCACATTTAGGCAACTAATCATAGGGGGCCGGTTTTCATAAGGCTCAAATGGTCTTTGTGATCAATTGGGCCATTTGCACTAATTCATGATTAATCATGATTAAATCCGCACTTGGCCCAAAACTAAATTAATTAATTAGAAAATTAAATAATAAAATTCTAATTAATTAAATAATAGTAGAATAAATAATAAACAATAAATCATCAAATAAAACAAATCAAATCGAGCAAATGATCAATAATAAATAGTCCAAATAAATTCGGACTATACATAAAATTACATAAATAAACAAATAAATCAACGGCAGAAATACCGATAAATCTGGGTCGTTACAGTAGACTTTGGGTTTCTTCTATAATTCTCGCAAAAACACTCAACCTGATCCATACGAAAGCCCACTTATTGATCTGCATCATCACTTGAAATGGGGGGTCCACCGTCAGTGGCGAGTAACTAGGTTGTCCCACTTAAATGTGGAACTATAAATCATATAATAGCATAGAATCAACCAAGATATACATATTATACATGAATAATTATACATTAATACATGACATATTAGACGTACGCAGTGGAAGACTTAACATAACTTGCATAAAAATAACATAGTGAATACATAATTAATCATAATAAATACGTAAATAACATACCAACCCGATGAGTTCTTATCTTCTCATATTATTACCCAAATCCCATCTTTTAACCATCTTTCTTAATCCATGGACCGGTCATTACGTAAGGATGCCCGTGTACATCCTAACTTTCCTAAAATGCGCTGGGAAGAACCCGTGTATTCTACCCGTAGCTCTCCTTTACGAGAACTAAGCCTAAGCTATGGCCATAACTCCTAAATAGTAGCCCGTGTACTACTACTTAGACGACTACACATCCTAGGATCAAGAACTGCCCAGAGACCGCAGTAGGGCAGTGGCTTCGACTTAACCTAATCTGGTGACCCGTATCACCAAACAGGTGTCCACTTCTTATAATTTATCTTATCGACATGGTCATCGTGAGACCGATAAAAAACTTATAATCATAACATCTTATTCTTATTATTCTTATCAAGGTCTATCTTTTTTCTTATTAATTCAACTTAACTTCTTATTTCTTTTTATTCCTTTAATTATATCAAATTCTTAAATCGTAAACTAAGATTATTATAAGCCAAAAATTAAATTAAATCGATCAAACTCCTATCTAGACCACTCGACATTTTCGAACAAAATATAAATAAATTAATTCTTTTAATAATTACATAAACAATTCAATACATCCATTAAATCATCAAATTAATATAAAAACTAAAAATTATCAAATAATATTGCATAAAACATGATAAAAATTACTCCTTTACATTAATGTAATATTCGGCCTTCATGAATAAATAACCAAAAATTGACAGTTTAACATATTAATCATAATTATCATATTTTAAACAACAAACTTAATAATAAAATTATAAAATCATAGAATAATCATTGGATTATAAGATAATAAATTAATTAGTTAAAACAAGATCATAATTTACTCTTTTTATGTTAATATTATTCGACCTTCTTCGAAAAAATTAAGGACAAAAGTTTATACTTTAAATTCTACATATAATTATCATATTAAAATTATTAAAATTGTCGTATAAATTATAAAAACATGATCTAACTATTTATGAACATTTATAATTAATCATAGATAAAAAATTAAGCCTTTTGCTCCTATTACATTCGGCCATCAAGAAAGAATCAACAAAATCAAGATTAAAATTCAAGAACCTATTAATTCATAATTAAATTACTTTTAAATTAAAGATTAATTAATAAATCAAGATTAGTAATATAATTGGACAAGAAAAATTGAAACTTTAATTATGTTTATCATCATGGGCCACTCGACATTTTTAAAGAAGCAAGAACAAAATTATAGATTTAATTCAAGACTTCAATTAGACAATTAAATAAATCATGTACATACTTTTAGATCAAGAAAACATCACAAAATAAACATAAAAATTATGCAACACACTCGATATTCACACGCATGGTTCAAGAATTAATTCAAGATTTTATCATGCAATTATTCTAATTAAAACATGTAATTTAAGATAATAAATCATGCATAGAATTAATTAAAATAACAAAGATTCACTAAAGATCATATAAAAATATCAAGAAACATCATGAACAATAATCATCATATGGTTCGAAAAATATAACCTAAACATGATACTAATCCTATCAATTCCTAGTTTTAATTTTAAACAACTATATGATAAATTATACCAAATTCAAGGCGGTTAGTCTAGTTACCTTGAATTAGGAAGAAAACAAAGAAAATTCTTTGATTGGGGTTCGACACACACACGTCACACACACAAGAGCACTTTTGTGGATTTGAGAATATTTTTAGAAGTTAGAAGTTAGGATAATAGATTATGAGTATTGTTCCCTATATATAATTGTAAAGAACAAAAGAATCAATTAAAATAAAAGAAAGGGGGAAGGGGGCCGTGTAATATGAGGAGTAATAGGAGGGAGTTAAGTCAACTTAGGAAACTTGGTATGTGGTTAGTTAAAAATAGGACTTTTAGATTAATTAGGATAATTATAATAAAGATTGCATATTTAGATATAGAATTATCTAAATAATAATAATAATAAAAGAAAATAATCCTTGGCCAAACAAAAGAGAAGGGCCGGCCAAGGGGGATTATATTGGGTCATTGGGCCCAAATTTTGAGACAAGAGAGATAATAAGATAAAACTGTCCAATTAACTGGGCTTTTTGGACTTAGAATTTAAAAAAATATAAATTAACCACGAAATTTTCTGGCCCAGATTTTCGGGTTATTACAGTCACCCCTCCTTAAATAAATTTCGACCTCGAAATTTACTTAAAGAAGCCCAAGTAACACACACACAACAACAAAACACAAATCACAAAATAAATTAAAATTATTGTCGCATACCTACTACAAAGAGCTCGGGATACTTATCTCTCATGGATGCTTCCGTCTCCCACATAGTGTAACGACCCAGTTTTTCGGTAAATTCTGCTATGATTATTTGTTGTATTTATGTTATTTTTTTTATGTATGGTCCAAATTTATTTGGACTATTTATTTTTATTTTATTTGAATAATTATGATTATTTTATTTTATGATAGATTGTTTTATTATTTATTTTATTTTATTTTAATTAATTAGAATTTTAATTTTCTAATTAGTTAATTAATTTTGGGCCAAATGCAATTTAGGCATGATTAGTCATGCATGAGTGGAATTAGCCCAAGTGATCATCAAGGCCCATTCAGCCTTGCTAAAATCGGCCCCCTTATGTGATGTGGCTTAATTTTGCCACTTGTGTAACAACCCCAAATCTCCCTCTACGAAAATAATAGAATAATACATATAAAATACCGTAGAGATAGACTTGGGCGTATTACCGCCACGTGATAACGTAAGACTATACTTGACTACAACTTTGCAGCGGAAGTTAAATGTACTTATTATTAAATGCGATAAAATTTGTGTTAAAACATAATAACTTAAAATAAAATTAAAACCCTAATCTAGGTGAATGACGCCCTTTCCCCTGATGCAACATGTAGTCCACTTTGATCATCAACACCTAGCTACTTATCAATAAATGATAAGTAGGGCAAAGCCAAAAAAAAATAAAGTACGGGTTAACAAAATATGCTAAGTACGTAAAATGCAAGATAAGTCGAAATAAACTTTATTTTAATAAACATGCTTTTGAAATACTCAAGTCATATTATATGAAAACAATTATTTATCCAAGATGATCATTTTCCAAAAAAATTCCAAACCATTAATATTGAATGTAAATATTCAAATATTGAAAATAAAATTTTCCTATACCCCAAATTCCCCCTCTAAGTGTGCACACCCCCCAAGTTAGTATCTTTCGTTATAAAGGCTATCCTTGAGAAAAGACTAGGTCATACAAAGTCCATATTCTTATCAACCAAATCCACATAGTGTGATTACAAAACAATAAATAAGCTTATAAAGCTTGTGGAGTCACCAAAAATATTTTTAATATAATAAGAGTTGAGTATAGAGAAATAATCTCTTACTTGTAACTTTCCAAAATTCCTTATTTCCTTAATCTCTCAAAGTGATATGGCAATATCAATAAAATATTTAGATATTCCAAAACTTTTTATAGAATTTTTTTTTCTAAGATGTTATTTTCCAAAATATAATAAGATTCAAATGTTTCCAAAACTTTACTTTCTAAAATACAATAAGATGGTTCAAATTATAAATATTATTTCCAAATCTAGAAATTTCTTCACAAAAATTTAAGGCTACCAAAATATGAAAAATAATTTTGTCATCAAACTTTAAATTAACATAATTTTAACAATTAATTGAACATAAATTATACCATGTATCATGTAAACACATAAAAATCATGTAAACACATTAATAAGGTATCTAGCCACTTAACGTACTTTGAATCGTCCTATACGAATATAAAATCAATTTTTAAAGGGATCGCATAAAACACCCTACAAATAAAATATAACTCTAATTAATACAAGGGCTATTAAAATTGACAAGGACTATAAACATTGATTTACTATACGTGCATGATTTTTTTTATTTTATTTTATAAACAACTTCTTTTAATAACGAAAGAAAATATTATTTTATTTTTGTATTAAATTAAATAAGTGATTATTTATTCATTTGTCTTAATAGTGACGATTAAAAACTAGGTAATTAATTGTTAATATTCATAATAATATTAGAAACATAATTTTCAGATTTATTTAAGTATAAAAACATGGAATTAGTTATTTATAAAAATATGTTACTAGTTTATTTAATTGAGAGAAAAGGAGAAGGAAGAAACCCAATATAAAGAAGTATGAAGGAAGGGTTGGCGAGGTGGACGACATCGATGGTGGAATTAGCGCTAGTGGGGGTGCGCCGGCTGGTGGCCCGCCGGTGGTGGTGGTGGCCGAGTTGTGTGAGAAAGTGTGGGAGTTTTTGAGAGCAAAGTTATGTGTGAGAGGAAAAACCAATGGAAATGTGTGAATGAAATGAATGGTCTAAGGGGGTTTATATAATTGTTGAGATTACATAATTTAGGACATAAAATATTGTGTGAGTCATGAAAATATTAAGTTTAGGATGATTTAAGGTAATATGGAAAGATTGAAAGATTATTTGCTTGGGAGACAAGGATTGATAAGGACTTTAGGGAAGTTGATATTAGGGTTTTTAACACAATTTTTTTTTCCCTTCCACTTGTTAGCCGTGACTCTTAGTGGCCTTCCAAGCTTTTTTTTTTTTTTTTTTTTTTTTTTTTTTTTTGTAATTATGTGGTTGGGCTACAATGCTAATCATTTGGGTTTGGTTAGGTTTTTGATTTTTTTGGATTTCAAGAATATTATGTGGGCTTAAAATCATTATCCAATTAAATTAGTTTACTCATAAAATTTTAGTAATCCGTGAAAAATAAAAATTATTTAAAATATCCGAAAACCATATGTATGTATATGAATTTTCGGTTTTTATAAAAAAAATAACATTTTAACATGACATTGTATCTAAAATTCAAACAAATTATTATAGTAGTATTAAAATATTCTCTTAAAATTTAATTAATTACAAAAATAATTATCTAAAATTACGGGATATTACAGTTTACCCCGCTTAAAAGAAGTTTCGTCCCGAAACTTAATAAAAAGACTAAATTTTTGTTTTGTGTTCGTTTCATGCACATCCTAACCAGACTCATAAATAACAACTTTTATTAAAAATGACTCAAAAATACCCAAAAATGACTCAAAAAGCAAATGCGCAAAACTCTATGCACTCTACCCCCCTTAAAAAGAGTTACGCCCTCGTAACTCGATTGATTAAAAAAACATAAAGCGCAGTATTCTTCAATAGCTTTGAAATAAAACTCTTTCAACCATGACCAAATTTTCGATCGAATCCCATTATAAGTGTTTGAATAACAATAATAATGATTGTATACTATTTTCGTCTCCTTACTTACATATCAAGGTTTATAGTGCTTGAGCCTCAACCAGTGATAACTAACATAGTGGTTCTTATCATTTTGATCTCATATTTTGACCCAAATTAAAATCTCAAAAATATCTCAACTTTTAGAAGGCAATAATGCTAGTATCCACATATATACTTATTCCATCCCAAAGTAATATATACTCTAAGACCTCAATATATACTTCATAAAGTCACAATGATACCCTTAAAACCCTAGCAAGATCATATGATTACTTATATACAACAAAAGTAGTAAGATACTTAATTCCAAACAAATCATATAATACTTGACATTCATAAAAGAGTACCATGTAATCATATAATATAATAATACAAAACATCATATAAACCACTCCAATGACACTAGTGTGATTACACACAAAAAAAGAAATTATCTCATTAATTCAACCATTTACGTTTTTTATTAATTATTAAACTAAGTGAGACGATGAATAGTTTATAATGAATTACTCATTATTCAATCACTTAAAAGAGTTTACAAAAAAAAAAAAAAAAAACAAAAAAATTGGAAAGACACTTATAATTTGAAAAAAAAAATCTTTAGAAAACTTAAATGTATACAAAACAAGAAATATCACATATAACTTAAATGTAATCTTTTTGAATTTCTTAAATATGAAGTAGTGGTTTCAAATAAAAAAAAGATTTAATATTGAAATATATATGATTTGTGTATAAAAGTGATTATTTTGGAAAATAACTAATAACACCAGAAATTACAAGATAATGAATGACACTAGAAATTACTTCCACCGTTTCAAAATAATACAACAATTTCTATTTCAGGAAGTTTCAAAATAAATGCAACAATTTTAATCTTTCCATTTTTGTAAGTATTTTATTTCTATCTCTCACATCCACTTTCTCTCTCTATCCCTTTTACTCTCACAACAAAAAAATTCCTAGGAGTCCGTGCATCCTAATTTGTTGCGTTTTTTTTGGAACGGAGGAAGTATAAGATTCCCTTTTTGAAGATCAATTTTCATATACTTGTAGTAAAATACATGACCGAGGAAAAGATTTAGATATGAATTAGTTAATTAAAGAAACAATGACCCTCATGAGTATCAAGTGTACTATAAAAGAAACATCACTTGTCGATCTTGATATGCTTAACTCTCATGGATTCATAAAATATCATTCCCAGAATATTCATAATTTTCCTTAAGTTGTATTAACCTGATTGTATTTTCCCACAAACTTAAATTTTCAAACATTAACTCCTGGGTACTCTAAGGAAAACAACCATGTACATTTCCTCATTTAAAGCTTTAATAACCTGAATTCTTCAAACTTACTCTTATAATCCATGCTTATCTTCGAAACAGCCCATTTTTCACCCTTTAGACCACAATATCTGATATCCCCAACATATTTAATAGCTTCTCTATTACCTAAAATAATGCTTTTATTATCAAACCATTAAGGTATAAACCTTGCTTTGGATATAACCAATATATATACTCTTAATCAACCTCTAATTGACTTCATTAATTCTCCAACAAAGTATTATTTCCTTGAAACGACGTTCATAATATCTTTATTTTAGATATTACTCATTAATTCATATCATCCAATTTACTAATTTTTGAAATCCTCCAATCTTTGTATAAAATGTTCCCAAATTTAACTATACTCTTAAAAATCAATAATGTCATCTTAAATAATTACAATATTCCTTAATATATAGATTTACTTTCCACCTCAAAAAAAAGGCATAGTTTACCACAAAATATCATAAATCACACCTCCCAATAATGTATGTATCATAAGAAATCTTAATTTTCCCTTGTTACCTAAGATATCTTCATTCTTCATACCCAACTTATATATTTCTCTAATAATTATCATAAAACTTGGTAATAATGATAATAATATATCTCAAAATATCGATCCATATTTACCGTCAAACCAATCAAAATTGCCCCCTTTTTTGTGTCATGGTGTCCTTTGAATAATTCTTTAAAACTCAAAACTCCAAATTCATCAACATTGACCACACATAGCTCTAAATGGTACGAATAAAACACTTGATATCACATAAACAATTATGTCAAATAAGGTAATGAAAGCATAATAACTTATGCATATTTCATAGTAAAAATCATTTCTTAAATAAGCAAAACAATTCAATTTATTAGAAATTCACATTCACCCTCAAATATGCTTGTAATCCGTAAAAAAAAAATAATATTACAATTGCTTTAACATACTTCCATCTATTTCCAACCAAGAAAAAAAAATAATAAATCCAAAAAATTTCCAACCAATCCCATAATAGGAATACATATAAAAAGTTCTTATCATTCCACTAATAACTCAGAGATTCATATAAGTAATGTTTACACATACGACTTTTACAAAAGGTTCCATAAATTTCAAATTTCCACTTGAAATATCAAAATGTACACATTCTCTATTGGAATTTAAATCAATCAATAAAATTTAACACATAAAGAAAATTCACAATTTGCATATGAATTTGAAAATTCAAATACTTTAACAATTCAATCCCTTCTTCCAAGATATGCAAATAGTGCGTGTGATCTAGTTGAACTTTAATAAACCTTTAACAAATATAAAACAATAGTACCAACCTTCAGATTGCCAAAAAAAATAAAAAAAATTTGGCCTCGTGACTGAACACACGACCTTTACAAGTATTCCCTATATAATTAGTACTAGGTCCAACTTAAGGTCCACTAGTCTTGGGTGGATAAGGTAGTAGCTTAAAGTCTTATGGTTCTTCTTTTGGCATTGATACTCTCGATTCCCCACTCTTCGACAATCACGACAAGTTAAATAGTTGCCTTCAAAGTCTTTCATATAGTGCTTCTTTACAGTTTCGTAGAAGTATGATCACTTAGATTTCTTAGCATTTTCTTAACCCTCACTTCCCATGAATGTAATTATCAGATAGCCTTCAACTAATTTCCCAACTTTCCCTCATCCTCCTTTCATCCAGTAGAGTTCCTATCTATATAAAAGTTCCTAATAGTATTAGACCTCCTTTCTCTACTTAGGTAAAGTTCACCTGTTTTCTTTAATATCTTGTTGATCTTTAATTTGATCTCTCATATCTTTGTCCCATATAAATAGGCTTCATGCCCACACCTTTATCCATAATACAAAAGGTAACTCATCACACTTTCCTTTAAAGGGTCAAGTCAAAGCTTGCTCAAATTTATGTGCCTTAATGGCTCTTGTAAGTATGCGACTTTGGGTGTAAACCTCACTAAGATATTTGTTTTTTTTTCAGAATTCGAATGGAAAATCTTATCACCATAAAGTTTATAAATCTCATATACTTTTATTTCCTTAATTAGGCTAGGTAAAACTTAGATTTCAAACTTCGTGAAACTTCTTCACAGCCTCAAATGGGCACTTGTCGAGAACACCTCCCTTATTTTTGGGTCCAACAAAGTTTAGCTGACCTTGAGCACCATATTGACTCTCAACTCAATTGGATAAGGTTTTCAATAGTGTTAACTAGAATTCTAAGGACTTTACTTCATTTGAAACCAGTTCACTTCCCATGTATTACGAGGTTCATAACTGGACTACCCTCATCCTTAGTCTGATCTTCTTAGTTTTTGTAAAAAGGATGGGCTATAATCAATGCAATTTGGATTGTTGTTTGAATATAAATTGGATTATGTGACCCCCAAGGAGAACTTAAATTGACATGAGCTTGTTGGTTGCACATTAAGGGGTTCAATCTTTTGCATTAAAAGATAGTTCCAAATTTTGGGCTTTAGCCCTCCTAAAATTCAAAATCATAGGTGGGTTTGGGTGCCTACATGAGGTATGATCCTTATTACCAAGGATAGAAGAAAATTGAAGAGTTATATTTGAAAGTTATCGATGATCATAATTTGATAATTCAAATCCATCAAAAACAAGGTAATGGTAGTGGTCAAAAGATAATTGTGAGGTTAGGGTGAAATTAAGGTTGTTTATGCTCTGACATAGTAAACCTATTAAATATTGATAATTGTACTCTCTTTTATAGGCTCATAAGGTAGCTCAATATGGCTTAAGTCCTGCTTGATATCATCAATTAAGCTTTCTAATTGGTTCCCTTGATGATAACATTGCTTACTCTATAACTCATCAATATAGTCCACATACATCTATATAATTTCAAAAAGAGATTCTTATTTCTTGAAGAAAGTCAAAGAGACTAAAGTTAGGAGAATTAGCATTAGGGTCAGGTTACTTCTCAAACAACCATTAATAGAGACAACATGAGATATATATACTACATACGTCATTCGTAAATTTAATCGAACTAACTTTATCCAAAAGTAGGTATCCACGTATTCAATTCATTTCTCACTCATTTTAACACACAAACTTATTTTAATATCATGTATACACATAAGCATAAAGATGCAACATAAATAATCGAAATATTCCTCCTTAATTTGAATACTCACTTATTTCCCCTTGGAATTAAAATTCCTCAACTTTGACTTAAATACTTAATCATTTCCACCTTGATTTAACCCATAATTCAATTAAAAATAATCCATCATACCTAACCATGGTTCGTAAATTCGAAGCTATTAACTTGATCACATCATGTTCATATCTATTTTAAAAATAAATAAATTATTTAAATACACCGAAACACATGAATATCATTTCACATAAGTAATTCAAAAACTCATAAAGTCCGTTTGAATGAAGCAATACGTAGAAGTACGTCAACATATTTTACTAAAGGCTACTCTATTATGAGCATCAAAATACATAAAATTCAAACCTCATACAAATTCAAGGTATAGTTGCATATACTAACTTGTATACGCATATATTCACAATATTTCATACTTCAAAATAATTTCAGCCAAAGCAACATAATTGTTATAATTTAAATCTCGGACCCTCAGACTAATAACACCTAATAACAAGACTTGTAAATTATAACTCAACCGCAGAATCAAATTCAAATTTTCATGGCTCTACTTGGCCATATAACACTTACCATAAAACCAATATAGCGTGCTAAACTTGTAAATATTTGGGCCTTTAAGCCCAACTACCACTTATTATGGCTAATGCACATAAAAAATTTTAAAACTTCAAATAATTTGAACTTGTTTTATTTATTTTCAAAAATTAATTATGTACTCGATTCATGATATAAGATGGTCAAGTCTGATCTCCCAGGTAAGTTACCGACAACGTCGGGGAGAGCCTTGCCTAGACAGATATCATACCCATTATAGGCCTCGAATGAGAACCCGAAAATCCTTTTCTCAATCACCTTTCCAAAGACTAAAATAATTCTTATAAATAAATTTTCTTTAAAGTGCAAAACTATATCCTACATGCCCTCTTAAGTTTACCAATTTTATTTCATTTTTTAATTTCCAAGATCTATTTTATTTCTAGGCCTTTAAACTGATACCACTTTGTAACACCCCCAAACCTCCCTCAACGCAAATAATAGAATAATACATATAAAATACCGTAGAGATAGACTTGGGCATATTACCGCCACGTGACAACGTAAGGCTATACTTGACTACAACTTTGCAGCGGAAGTGAAAGGTACTTATTACTAAATGCGATAAAATTTGTGTTAAAACATAATAACTTAAAATAAAATTAAAACCCTAATCTAGGTGAATGACGCCCTTGCCCCTGATGCAACATGTAGTCCACTTTGATCATCAACACCTAGCTACTTATCAATAAATGATAAGTAGGGCAAAGCCAAAACAAAATAAAGTACGGGTTAGCAAAATATGCTAAGTACGTAAAATGCAAGATAAGTCAAAATAAACTTTATTTTAATAAACATGCTTTTGAAATACTCAAGTCATATTATATGAAAACAATTATTTATCCAAGATGATCATTTTCCAAAAATATTCCAAACCATTAATATTGAATGTAAATATTCAAATATTGAAAATAAAATTTTCCTATACCCTAAATTCCTCCTCTAAGTGTGCACACCCCCAAGTTATTATCTTTCTGTATAAAGGCTATCCTTGAGGAAAGACTAGGTCATACAAAGTCCATATTCTTATCAACCAAATCCACATAGTGTGATTACAAAACAATAAATAAGCTTATAAAGCTTGTGGGGTCACCAAAAATATTTTTTAATATAATAAGAGTTGAGTATAAAGAAAATATACTCTTACTTGTAACTTTCCAAAATTCCTTATTTTCTTAATCTCTCAAAGTGATATGACAATATCAATAAAATATTTAAGTAAGTCCAGCTAGTCAAGGTGTTGTGGAGAAATCAGCACCATGAGGAGGAGACTTGGGAGACAGAGGCGTCCATGAGGTAGAAGTACCCGGAGCTATTTGAGGGTGAACAATCTCCTTTGCTTTAAATTTTGGGACGAAATTTCTTTAAGGAGGGCAGGTTGTAACGACCCAGATTTATCGGTATTTCTGTCGTTGATTTATTTGTTTATTTATGTGATTTTATATATAGTCCGAATTTATTTGGACTATTTATTATTGATTATTTGCTCGATTTGATTTGTTTTATTTGATGATTTATTGTTTATTATTTATTTTATTATTATTTAATTAATTAGAATTTTATAATTTAATTTTCTAATTAATTAATTTAGTTTTGGGCCAAGTGCGGATTTAATCATGATTAATCATGAATTAGTGCAAATGGCCCAATTGATCACAAAGCCCATTTGAGCCTTATGAAAACTGCTCCCCTATGATTAGTGGCCTAAATGTGCCACTTGCTTCATGTTCACACCTTAAACACTTCTATAAATAGAAGGTGATGGTAAGGCTTATGATTAGGGCTGAGTAGAGTGCGGTCTGAACTGCACCAAACCGCAAACCAAACCGCAATTGTGCGGTTTGGTTTGGTTTGCGGTTTGAGAAGTGCGGTTTGGTTTCCAATTTTGCCAAACTGTAATTTTGCGGTGCGGTGTGGTTTCCGAAAATTTTGAAACCGCACCAAACCGCAAACCGCAATTTTTTTAATTGTTCTAAAATATTTAATTTCATGCTTTTTATTTGCCTTAGGGCTCGTTTACATCAGATGAATAGAGATGAACTGAACTGAACTTAATAGAGATGAACTGAACTGAAGTGTATTAATTGAACTAAATAGAGATGAATTGAACTGAACTGAATAGAGATTAACTGAACTGAATATAATCTGAAGTAAACAAGCCCTTACTACCCTATTGAAATTATGCCTTTTGTTTTTTCTTGGGGCCTTATCTAGTTATTTAAACCCACAACGCTCTAAAGCTTCTCTAACTCTTTAAGGCTCTAACAAAAAATAAATCTAGTGTTTTTTTGTCCTTATCAATTATTAATTATAAAATAAAAAATTAAAAAGTGGGTTAAACCGCAAACCGCACCGCACCAAACCGTATTTTGCGGTGCGGTTTGATATAAATTGCGGTGCAGTGCGGTTTCAAAAAATGGCAAACCGTATTTTTGCGGTTTGGTGAGGTTTGACGTCCAAACCGCACCAAACCGCACCGCGCTCAGCGCTACTTATGATTCATTTGCCATTTAAACACTTGTTCATCAATTTAAAGGCCAAATTATCTCCATTTTTCCATAGTCCACATGCCATTTTTACGTGGGTTTGGTTCATTCAAGATCACTAGTTCGGGTTTGGTTTCCGGGCTTGGTTCGTGTGGGTTTTTATGTGGGTGACCGTGTGGTGGTGCCGTGTGAAGGCTGTGCACGAGTGGTGGTTCGTGGTTGAAGCTGTGCAAGTTCGTGGTTGAAGCCGTGCAAGTTCGTGGTTGAAGCTGTGCAAGACCGTGGTGGGCCGTGTTGAAACCGTGGTGTACCGTGTTGCTTGGGCCGTGTGGTTTGGGTTCCGGGCAGCAAGTTTTGTGTGATAATTTGTTTAATCTTCGATAAGGTAACATACTATTCTAATCCTAGTTGGTATACTATGCTTCATAGGGTAGATTAGATGACTTGATTAGACCAAAATTGATGTTTATGTACCCATTTTATGCGTGAAGCATAGGCTGATTTTGGGTGATTGATTATGATATTCTTGCTTGTTTATATGTATTTTATGATTGATTATGTTAATTTTATGTTTGTATAAGTTCATGTTCAAGTTCCATGTAGTTTCGATGCATGTAAGTGGATGAAAATCGTTGGTGAACATGGATGGTGTATGCGTGATTTTGATGATGATTATGAGGATAAGTTCTTTATGATTTCTTGATGATCTTGTTGAGTTCTTTATTAATCTTGTTGAGTTCTTTATGAATCTTGTTGAGTTCTTTATGAATCTTGTTGAGTTCTTTATGAATCTTGATGAGTTCTTTATGAGTTCTTGGTCGAGTGTCGATTAAAGAAAGTTAAGTTAAGTTTAAAGAAAGTTAAAAGAGGTTCAAAGAAAGTTAAAGAAAGTGATAAAGAATGATTTATGACGTTCCAAGAATGATGATTTACATGTTAGTCTTAAGTCAACGCGTAAGATGCAACTTAAGATTAACTAAGAATGTAAATAAAGATTAAAGATTAGCTTGATTTTGCTATTAGACGCCTAACCTTAGAGTAAGATTCTAAGGCTTGGGTTAAGACGTTGCCCCTGTCCTAACTGCGGTATTGGGATAGTGATTACCACTATGTCGTCCTCCTGACATGGATTTCCCGTAAGATGAGTTTCATGGGGTTGGGAGTAAGATTCTCAATCCTGGCATAGTAGGAAAGTTCGTTCGCGTAAGAGGCGTACGTACTAGCATAGTCCGGTCTAATATGTAAATGATTGCGCCAAAGATTAAGTAATGTTAAGATAATAGTTGAAGTTAGTCGAGTTAGTATGGTTGTCCATTGGTATAATGTCGTTATCGTTTTAAATACGATTATTGTTGGTATGATATGTCGTTTCGTATGATGATATGTCGAATGTCTGATTTGGTTGTTCGATTTATGCTATGATCATGTGTATCCCCGTTAGGTTGGGGCAGTTATGTTACTTGCCACTGACGGTGGACTGCTGTTTATTTTCAGGTAATTCTGATGATGAGGCTCTTGCTTAGCTTTGGGTTGGGCGAGTGCCAAAGTTACTTGTATTTTGTTTTAGTTGTATTATGATTTTCTAGTTTGGACGTAGTAGTTGTATCACGTATTATATTCTAACTCTGATTATGTTTTGGAGTTTAATTAACAGATATATTTGGGATTCGTAACGTACAATCTTGTGGGTGTTGTACTTTTAGATTTAGTAAATAATATTTTGAGGTTTTGTTTTTAATTATTAAGTATGTTAGTATGTTAGGACTGACAACTGACTCGTCGGTTTCTTCCGCGCCGGTTTAAGCGAGTCGGGTCGTCACATAGATAACAAAATTTACAATATTTAAAGGGCAATGCACATTATTACCAAAATATCTTCGACTTCTGCAAATGACAAATTTCCAGTTGAAGTTTTGTTCTTTTATTCGATAAACGATTTTTGGAATTTCTTTCACTGATTTACTGCATAAATAATATGGCTTAATTATAATAACTAATGTGTATGGTGATATAAAAAATCTACATAAAAAATTTATCTTATATCCATAAATTTATTAGGTAAAAAAAATCACCTTGAATTCTGTAGAATAAAATCTCTCTATGCAATATTTCCATTGTTCTTGTGGTAGATCAGAAGGAGGATGCTTCAATCGTTCTTCATTAGTTAGTTCACTGCTCATACTCTTATAGTATGAGTGGAGACGAGCTTTCCATAATCTATAGAGTCATTGCATAGTTTCCACGGCAAAAGCTTGCAACTTCATATAAGAACCACCTTCCTTAATCTCAAACTTACCCTAAAACAAGTAGTTGCATGAATGAGTGGCAAAAAAAATAATATTACCTTTAACAAAATATTTTAATAGGAAAAAAAAATTAATATTACCTCCATCTCTTTCCACATCACATCACCGACATGCGCAAATGCTTCTTGCCAATCCTTTACGTTCAAAGGAGCCCTTATTCTCACAATTAGACCACATTCATTAACAATATGACGAGCATTAGGACCAATGGCTCGATCAATGTCATCAGGAATATATAGTTTTAGTTTTGATTTTTATCCTTTGATTTTCATATCAACTATGCAACTTTTGAACATACCCCTTTCCCCTCTTTTCTTTGCTTTGCTTGTAGCTATATTAAAATATAAAATAAAACAAGTTAACTAATAAAATAAGTGTGATCATCTAGTTGGAAATGTGAAACTTATAAAATATAATAATAACTTCTACCTTCGCCATTATGCCCATTATCTTCATTAGCAATTGAATGTCCAGATCTTTGGTGTCTTGTACCTTGGTTTCTTGGAATATCTTCTTCTCTTCTAATAGGAGGATCTATAGCTTGAGTAGCTTGTAAAGCCATACTTATCCTTTCACTCAACTTAGTCATTCTTTTCTAGCTTACCTAATTGACCTGGTAGTTTACAAAGTAAACAAAAATACATCTAAATAACTATTAATGTCATGAGATTAGGAAAAACAAGGTTATTATAACTTTCACACTAAGAATAAAAACACCTTCAATGTTAGGTGAAAAATTTCCTTCTGATACATTTTCAAATTGATTATCAGTGCAATGAAAGGTATCTTCCTCCGGTTGACCATATCCATTTCGATTCAAATTTTGTTCATGAGTGTCAATATAATTATTTTGAACAACATTTCCATATCGCATCCCTGCACATTTCCAACATTATTCTTATTATGAACATATAAAACATAACAACAATAATGGAAAAATAATATAAAAATTAGTTTTCATACCATTTCTGCCCTTATTGCGATTGCCAATGTTCTTTCCTCCTCCTCTTCCAACCATCTCAATCTGTTAGAATATATTCCTACTATGATACAAATGACACTAACATTAAACATGTACTAAAATTAAGTATTAATACCATAAAAACACAATTTAATGCATGAAATAAAACTTATATTAGGTAGCACTAAGATTAAACCAAGTCTAAATTAATTAAAAATACACCATATACCATTGATTAATTCAGTAGAATCATGATATTAAAAACACAAAATATAGCATTCACTCATACATAACCATAGAGAAACCAATCACGAAAACTAAAATGACTCGCATATCTCCTCGTCATCATCACTAGTACTATCATAATATTCAATATCACCATCATTGATAAAATCTTCTTCATAATGGCCAATCTCCTCATAGGCATCTTTCACTAGCTTTACAACACTTGTTTCTCGCTCAACTATAAAATTGGATGTAGCTAAAGAATCCACTTGAAAATCACTATTTCCATGCTTCAAGCTCTGGCACTCCATCACAATTGCATCTACTTGTTGGTATGCATCAACATCAATGCCTTCATCCATGTCTCTGACCGGCATGTCGTACAAATCTCTAGGAAGAGTCTTCAAAACAAATTTCCAATCTTGTATTTTAGGATCTTGAACATAGAAAACTTGTTCAACTTGAGATTCCAAGACATACAATTCATCTGTTTTCAAACAAAATCTATTATTCACACTTAATAAGCCATGATCATCCACCTTATATCCTCTTCCGTGATGTAGTACATCAAACCAAGCACATTCAAAGACAAATGCATGATTACCACCAGGATATAACACTTCGAATATATCTTTTAACACACCATAGTTTTAATTCTAAACAACTATATGATAAATTATACCAAATTCAAGGGGGTTAGTCTAGTTACCTTGAATTAGGAAGAAAACAAAGAAAATTCTTTGCTTGGGGTTCGACACACACATGGCACACACAAGAGCACTTTTATGGATTTGAGAATATTTTTAGAAGTTAGAAGTTAGGATAATAGGTTATGTATTGTTCCCTATATATAATTATAAAGAACAAAAGAATCAATTAAAATAAAAGAAAGAGGGAAGGGGGCCCGTGTAATATGAGAAGTAATAGGAGGGAGATGTGTTAACTTAAGAGACTTGGTATGTGGTTAGTTAAAAATAGGACTTTTAGATTAATTAGGATAATTATAATAAAGATTGGATATTTAGATATAGAATTATCTAAATAATAATAATAATAAAAGAAAATAATCCTTGGCCAAACAAAAGAGAAGGGCCCGCCAAGGGGGATTATATTGGGTCATTGGGCCCAAATTTTGAGACAAGAGAGATAATAAGATAAACCTACCCACCCACCGAAGCCCCCATCCTCAAACACCCCAACCCTCAACCCCCCCTTCCCACCCTCGAAACCCCACCTCCGCCACTCTCCGACCTCAGCCACCCCCTCCACGAGCCTCCCCACCAAATTTGGAACCATTCCCAACCCCCCCACTCTCGTCCCCATCGTCCCCTGAACCACCCTATCCCCATTCCCGACCCCCAACCTAACAGATAGATGTGGCGAGAGAGAGAAGTCCCCGGCGATGGTGATGGTGGTGTTGTTTGTAATTGATGATGGTGGTGGTGGTGGTGGTGAGTGAGTGAGGAGGAAGGAAGAGAGATAAGTCGTGGAATGAGGGAGAAGAGAGAAAACGAGTGGTGGTAAATTTTTTTTTAAATTTCTGATTTTAATTTTAATTTTAGTTTTTTAACTTTTTTTATTTAAAATTTTGATTAAAAAATGATAGCCAATAATTTTGTGCCACGTGTCTCAGTGAACCTGTTTTTACAGGTTCCAACCGGTCAAGGTTCATTGAAAACAAATTGGGTATAAAGGTTGAGTTATTATTGAATAATCAAAAGATTGGTTTATTAGTTGCGAATCCCTCAAAGGTTGTATTATTAAAATCAATTAATCCCAAAAATATTACATTTTTATATTAGTTTTATATAATTTTAGTTTTATTGTAAATAAATTATATAAATGATTTTTTTAAAAAAATTACCGCCACAACTTTATGTTATGAATTTTTTAACAAGATTGATTATTGTTATAAATAAGTTGCAGCTAAAAATAAATATTTATTTTTAAACACAAATAATGTTGCGTTCGATTCAACTTATTAAGCATTGTAATATTTAGGGTTCGTTTACTTTAGCTGAATATAGTTGAACTGAACTGAAATGAACGGAACTGAATTGAGCTGAACTGAATACAACTGAAAGTAATATTTTACTCCCTCGGTCCCAAAATTAAAAATGCTCCCTTTTCCTTTTTTGTATGTCCCAAATTAAATACTACATTATTACTTTTTACTACTTTTGATATTATGGCCCACCTATAAAATTACACTTATACCCTTAACATAACATTAATTAATTCTACTTTTACTACTTTTGATATTATGTTCCACCTATAAAATTACACTTATAACCTTAATATAACATTAATTAATTCTACTTTTACTACTTTTGATATTATGGTCCACCTATAAATTCACACTTACTACTTTTGATATTATGGCCTACCTATACCAACTACAATCTTAAAAATCACCTTATTTCTCTATGTCACATTTAAAAAGGGACAGAGGGAGTATAAAAGAAGGAAATTGTAAGCTGAACTGACTTAAATTGAACTAAGCTGAATTTAAGCTGAAGTAAACAAGCCCTTAATTTAAAAAGTTCAGATCAAATAAAAAATGATTCATACCAGATTAGTTAAGTTTTGAAAGATTCAGATAAGATCATACCAGATAAAAACACAGTTCAAATTAGAGAAGTTATAGCTATAAAAATAACTAAAATTAAAATAAAAAAAAACTTCAGATAATTGATCTAATCAGAAAAGTTCAAATAAGGTAAGATTAGATTAGAATTGTTAAGTTCTAATTTTATCTTTTCTGATATGATCTGATCTTTTTTGAACTGATCTAAACTTTTTTATCTAATCTAATATGATCTGAACTTTTCTGATCTGATATGGATTAATTTTTTTAAGGAATTTTTATGTTTAGATTTTTTCTAATATCTTTTGAATTTTTCTAATATGATATTAATTTTTCTCATATAATCTAAATTTTTTTAAATGTGATTTGATTATTTCTAATCTAAATTTTTTTAATAAGCACTAGAGTACTTAAATATGTTGAACCGAACAGAGCTTAATTTACATTAAATAAAAATAGATAAAACAATGATCAAATTACTAGTTAAATTATCAACAACTATATTGTATATTATTAAAAAGTTATTAGTGAAGAATATTTAATTAAATAAAAAATGTCGAGTTAGCCGTAAATAACAAGATCGACATATATTAGTGGTCAATTGATCAAATCTTAGAACGTTACATTTTAGCAATGATTTATTAATGTGGACTTAAATATCAAGTTGAATACATGTTTTTTTATTTTTTTTCTAGTTACACTATACCATGTTCTTTTGAATTTATTATCACTTTCATTTTCTTTAGCATAGTTTCATTTATTCCACCCTAAAAAACACGGCATTAGCACTGTAATTATATGAATGAAGTTTAATGCTTTTATTTATGTAGTACACGAATAATATTTAGCTGAATTACTAAATCAATAGGTGACCATAATACGTTAGAAGGTTAGAGTTAATACGTTTGAGTTTTGTGTTATTTAGCTATATTTTTTGTGCAAAGGTGTACAAAAGATCTATATACTTTGCTCAGTTTATTTTCGATACTAAGAAGTTTATCTAGATTCATATAATTATCCATCATCTACTTAGTATATTTGTTAGGGACAAGTGCGTCACGAATTATAATTCATTTTTCACTAGAAATGTATCAATCTAATTATGATTATTTTTTTAGAATATAATAATAAATAGTTACATATGTTTACCAAGTTAATTATTTCGCTCAGATGATAATCTCATCAATTTTAACATGGATATTAATTACAACCTGCGAAAAACCATTTTTGGTCAACTTATTGACATGCATACCGATTGCAACCTGCAAAAAAAATCATCCGAGACGGACCAAGCTTGAGCTTATACCAACAAGGATCGGACCTAAATCGACCGATATCAAAGGACTAATTTGAACTAATTTTTTATCAATCCTGTTACATACCGTTTAATTCATTTTTTTTCATCTATACTTGGCTAAAATACTACTACTATGCACACAATTAATCATAATTTTACGTCATCAAAACAACCTTAAAAACAATAACTAAAACTACTACTTAAGCATGCATATAATTCTACTAAAGCATAAATAAACATAAGTTTAAAACATTAAAACTACGCTAGAACATAATACTAAGCATGCTAAAACATAAAGTGTAAAAACAAACTAATCTAACCTAAGCATACAAGAAGCTAGGGGCTAAAGAAAGTGGTAGACATCGAAGCATACCTCAACGTCTGGAAGGTTACTTTGAGTTCAGTCCCTCCTCAAAAAAATAACTCAATTCTCTCAGTTATTCTTCCGTGAAAACTTTTCACTTGTTACTCCTCTTTTATTAGAGGAGAAGTGGAAGAATGGTAGAGAGAATTGTGAGGAGTAAGGATGGGTGAAGAGCTTTATTATTTATAGGTGAAAGGGGTGGAGGAAAGTGGTAATGTTTCCATGTGGGACAAAGAGGTGGACTGGGGGTGGTGGTGCCGTGTGGGAGGGGAGGAGATAAGGGTGATGTGGTGATGAGCTAGCCTTGGGAGTTGTGTTGTCAAGCTTTAATTACATGATGACTAATTGACTAGTTAATCTAGTTATGCGGCAATTAAAATACGACATGCATAAAACGACCTTTAAAAATAAAATTCTAAGCCATAAAAATATTTTTATTTACCAAAAGTATTTTTCCATAAAATAATTTTCGCAAAACATATATATTATTTTCGAAAATAGTAAAATACATATTTATTTATTTTGAAAATATTCCAACTTCAAAAATAATTTATTATTTTCCGAAAATAATATTACGGCAAAATACTTTGTTTATAATAAATACCTTTGCAAAATAATTCGAAAAGTTCCTTTATTAAATATTATTTTTTTTGAAGATCCTTGAAAAATTACGGGTATTACATCTACCCCCACTTAAAAACAAAGTTCGTCCTCGAACTTACGGAGCTAGTACTACATCTTCTCCCCCTTAAGCAGTTTCGCCCCGAAACTGTCACATACATGACTGAAAAAGCTCTGGGTAATGAGTCCTCATATTTTCCTCGGATTCCCATGTTGCTTCTTCCGTTTGTTGGTTCGTCAATAGGACATTCACAAACTTCACTTGCTTGGTTCGAGTATCCCGCGTTTTAGAATCGAGGATGCTAAAGGGTCGTTCTTCGAAAGAAAGGTCATTTTCAAGCTGGACTGACTCGGGTTGAAGAACATGGCTTAGGTCATGGACATACTTTCTAAGTTGTGACGCATGGAAAACATTATGGACTTATCTCTAGTTCAATGGGTAAGGATAGTCTGTAGGCTACCTTGCCAACTTGCTCTAGTATCTCATAGGGTCCAATATACCGAGGGCTTAGCTTTCCTTTTCTCCCAAACCTCTTCACTCCTTTGGTTGGTGAAACTTTTAGCAAAACCTTCTCTCCAACCCCAAACTCCACTATTCTTCTGTGCCTGTCCGCATAGGAATTTTGTCGATCTTGTGCTGCTTTCATGTGAGTTTGAATAAGTCTCACTTGCTTATTCATTTCCTCAATCATTTCTGGTCCGATAGTCATCGACTCACTGATGTCACTCCAACATAGTGGACTTCAACACTTTCTCACGTAAAGTGCATCATACGGAGCCATTCCAATACTGGCATGATAACTATAGTTGTAACAGAACTCAATCATTGGTAACCTCTCATCCCATGCTCCACCAAAATCTAGTGTGCATGCTCTCAACATATCATCAAGTGTTTGTATTGTTCTTTCGGTCTAGCCATCCGTGGCTGGGTGAAATGACGTGCTGAACTTCAATAGCGTACCAAACGCTTGCTGTAGTTTTCCCCAGAAATTCGATAGAAACCTTGCATCTCTGTTAGACACAATGTCCTTTGGAATTCCATGCAATCTGACTTTCTCTCGGACAGAGGCGTCTGCCATCTGCTTAATACTCCACGTATCTTTCGTAGCGATGAATCTAGCGGACTTGGTTAATCTGTCCACTATCACCCATATATTGTTTTTCGAGGTCTTCGTGATTGGTAATCCCATGACAAAATCCATTGATATCGATTCCCCCTTCCAACTTGGAATCTCTAGTGGTTGCAACTTTCCTCTCAGTCGCATGTGTTCAATCTTCACCTTCTGACAAGTTAAACATCTTGATACAATTTCTGTGACTTCTCTCTTAATGTTTGGCCATAAAAAATTCTGCTTGAGATCATTGTAAAGCTTGTCTCCACCTGGATGCACTGAATACGGTGTATTATGTGCTTCTTCCAAAATTTTCTTCTTAAGACTATCGTCCTTTGGAACGGACCATCTTCCCTTGTACTTTACCACATTAGCAATTTTGACATTAAATTCTGTAGCTGTCCCTTCTGCCTTCATCTTTCTGACTTTGTTTAACCATTCATCGGTCAATTGCTTCTCTTAGATTTCATCAAAAATCGTTGGTTCCAAGGTGAGTGCATTTAATTGGACTTCCACTTGTCCACCTGTGCACGCTCTACAACTTCCAAGTCAAGCTTCTGAAAATCGTTGCAAAGTTCTTTCGTCATCACCATGACACATAGTGAATGACTCGCCTTCCGACTTAATGCGTCGGATACTTTATTCGCCTTTCCTTCGTGATACCAATCTCCAAATTGTAATCCCTTATAAGCTCCAACCATCTTCTATGTCGCATATTCAGCTCTTCCTGAGTGAGTATGTACTTCAAATTCTTGTGGTCGGTGTACATCTTACATTTCACACTGTAAAGATAATGCCTCCAAATCTTTAGAGAGAAAACTACCCCTCCCAATTCCAAATCATGGGTTTGATAATTCTGTTCATACTGCTTCAGTTGTCGTGAAGCATATGCTAAAAATTTTCCATCTTGCATGAGTACGCAACCTAATCCCTTCTTCGATGCATCGCTCTAAATCTCAAATCCGTCACTTCCAGAAGGAAGCGTTAATATCGGTGTCGTAGTCAGCCTCTTTTTTAACTCTCGGAACGCGTATTCACAATTCTCGTCCCACAGAAATTTCGTGGTCTTCTTAATCAGATTGGTCATTGGTTGTGCTATTTTTGAAAAATCTTCCACAAACCGTCGGTAATAACCGGCCAATCCTAAGAAACTTCGTACATCCGTTACATTCGTTGGCTGCGGCCAATCAGAAACTGCTCTGATCTTGGATGGATCTACCGAGACTCCTTCTCTCGAGATCACATGGCAAAGAAATGTGACTTTATCTTACCAAAATTCCAACTTCGAGAACTTCGCATACAACTCCTTCTCTCGAAGTATTTGTAATACCTTCCTTAAATACTCCTCGTGTTCCTCATTACTCTGTGAATACACCAAAATATCGTCGATAAAGACGACCACAAAACTATCCAAATAGGGCTTGAATGTCCTATTAATGAGTTCCATGAAGGCGGCTGGGGAATTAGTGAGTCCGAAAAGCATTACGGTGAACTCATAATGTCCATACCTTGTTCGAAAAGCTGTCTTGGGAACATCATCCTCCGAAATCCTCAGCTGGTGATAACCCGATCGTAGATCGATCTTTGAAAACGTAGTGGCATCCTTCAATTGATCGAAAAGATCATCAATCCTAGGCAATGGGTATCTATTCTTTATCGTGACGTTGTTCAATTCACGATAATCGATGCACAACCTCAATGTGCCATCCTTTTTCTTAACAAACAACACTGGTGCTCCCCATGGTGAAACAATGGGTCTAATGAATCCCTTCTCCAATAATTCCTCCAATTGCACCTTTAGTTCCTTCATCTCTGCTGGTGCCATTCTGTAGGGCGCCTTCGAGATCGCTCCCGTCCCCGGTACTAAGTCTATCTTGAACTCCATCTCCCTTACTGGTGGCATCCCCAGTATTTCTTTCAGAAATAGTTCTTCTTCTTTTTCAGAATTCTCTCCATCTTTGAGGTCTTAGCATACGCCTCCGTAAAATTTTCCGAGGTACTCCCTCCTAACCTCTTTTGTAGTCGAAAAGCTAACCCATCTTCAAACTTTTGAACCTTGGCCCTTTCATCAGGTACCACATTAGGACAAATCTTGGCTAACTCATTGAATTTGTTGGCATACTCTTATACGTTCATTAACCCTCCTTGAGTCAATCTACCAAAATCATTAAACTTCTGACTTCGAATGTGCTTTGGAAAGAAACGTGCTCGAAGAGCTATTTTGAATTCCTCCCAACCAAAGTCTTCTTGTGCTCTCAATGCTATTCCCTAACTTTCCCACCAAGTATCTGCTTGCTCCCTCAGATAAAAAGTGGCTTAGTCTACTTTTTGGTTTTCAGGAGTTCCGGCTGCGGTAAGCATCTTATCGAAGTCCCTAATCTAGTTTTCAACCAACGTTGGGTCCTCTTTCCCGACAAACAAAGGTGGTTTAAGGGCAAAAACCTTTTTGTGCATTGCGGCTTGAGGATCATCATGTTGTTTTGGTTTACTTGTTTTTGAAGGATTAGACCAAAGTTTTGGGCTAACTGTTCAAGTGAACGAAGTCTGGCTGCAAGTTGTTCGGGAGTTTCGGCCATTGGTCGGTTTCGTCGGGTCCTAGATCGAGTATTAGCACCATTATTCGACATAGACTGCGGTACTAATAGAGAAGGACGGTGTTACCACCGTGGAAAGCAACGCTTACAATGAGGACAAGGAAAAGAAGAAAAGAAAACTTGAAGCAAACATACCAAACATGCATATATTCATAATTATTCCAGTTTTAGTTCAAAACGACCTTACACACCAAAAATTTTACCCTGCCAAATTGGACTACTGACCAATCACACATAATTACATCACACACCAAACTTTTACCACGCCGAATTGGTCTACTGATCAATCACACATAATTATAAAAGTACGAAAATACGAAAAATAACAACATAATAAGGTTCAAATCACAACTCATAGACTTCTAATTACAAGGACTCTATCCCATATTGCTATCCTCAAAACTTGGGCTTGACCCTTGCTGCTCTCCTATCCATTTTATTAGCTTGGGTGGATCAAGGTTGTACTCATGTTCTTGTATTGAATCGATCATTTTCTTCTCCAAATAGTCAAGTGTGAGAAACCACTCGCCCTTGCCAGAATAGCGAGCAAAATTGGGTTCATCCTTGGAGATCATAATGTTGGGGTACCTATTCTTGACATAAGATAATGCTCGTTTTGTTGGAAGGGTTTTAATAAGAAAATGTGCTTTCCTATAGGCTTTGTTATAGTCTGATATCCCGTGCATATGGTTGTAATGATAACTTTTAAGATAGAGACTCAGACGGTGAAAAAAGGAACGAACATCCTCTCCTTCTCTAATGCAAAGATAATAAGCTAAGTCTGGATTGGTATAGACCACTCTTCTAGAGGGAACTGCATTCTTCCTATCTGAATGATAATCATGCACCATCTAGAAAATAAAAAAAAAGAATGAAATCAAATAGAAGTACTTTTAAGAAGTACTTGCAAATAAACACATAACCCCATCATCGTAGTCCCACTCTCAGGAGTTGGTTCTTACTCTATGGTGTAAAAGTTTTCAACATCCATTTTGAAATCCATTTTCAAAAACATCGACTCTGATAGCAACTGTAACAGACCCGAAAATTTTGACCTTTTCCTTCCTTTATAAAACTTAAATTTTTCTAAAAACCATGGCCCGAATTTCTAAAGTTGTTACTTGTACGCCCACCTTTGATAAAAAATGGGTATACGAATAAGTAATAGTCAGATCGCAATGTATTCAATTTCCAAAACGGATTTTATTCATAATACCAAAGCCATACAATGTTTAAATCCAAAATATTAAAAGTTAAAATAACACATTATTGCAGGTTGTTGTGCTAAAGCATAAGGCCTATGATCAAATGGTTTAGGTAATTCCAACAAGGATTCCTCATCAGCCTCAAACAAGTAAGCCATCCCTATTACTCGGTCAATTAGAATTCCAACAAAATCCCGAAGGAAAACAAAAAACAATTAATAACATAAAAAAAATTAGAATTCATCGGTCAATTGCTTCTCTTGGATTTCATAAAAAATCGTTAGTTCCAAGGTGTGTTCATTTAATTGGACTTCCACTTGTCCACGCTCCACAACTTCCAAGTCAAGCTTCTGAAAATCGTTGCAAAGCTCTTTCGTCATCACCATGACACATAGTGAATGACTCGCCTTCCGACTTAATGCTTCGGATACTTTATTCGCCTTTCCTTCGTGATATCAATCTCCAAATCGTAATCCTTTATAAGCTCCAACCATCTTCTTTGTCGCATATTCAGCTCCTCTTGAGTAAATATGTACTTCAAATTCTTGTGATCGGTGTACATCTTACATTTCACACCGTAAAGATAATACCTCCAAATCTTTAGAGTGAAAACTACCCCTCCCAATTCCAAATCATGGGTTGGATAATTCTGTTAATACTGCTTCGGTTGTCGTGAAACATATGCTACAACTTTTCCATGTTGCATGAGTACGCAACCTAATCCCTTCTTCGATGCATCATTATAAATCTCAAATCCGTCACTTCCAGAAGGAAGCGTTAATATCGGTGTCGTAGTCAGCCTCTTTTTTAGCTCTCGGAACGCGTATTCACACTTCTCATCCCACAGAAATTTCGTGGTCTTCTTAATCACATTGGTCATTGGTTGTGCTATTTTTGAAAAATCTTCCACAAACCGTCGGTAATAAACGGCCAATCCTAAAAAACTTCGTACATCCGTTACATTCGTTGGTTGCGGCTAATCAGAAACTGCTCTAATCTTGGATGGATCTACCGAGACTCCTTCTCTCGAGATCACATGACCAAGAAATGTGACTTTATCCAACCAAAATTCACACTTCGAGAACTTCGCGCACAACTCCTTCTCTCGAAGTACTTGTAATACCTTCCTTAAATGCTCCTCGTGTTCCTCATTACTCGGTGAATACACCAAAATATCGTCGATAAAGACAACCACAAAACTATCCAAATAGGGCTTGAATGTCTTATTAATGAGATCCATGAACGCGGCTGGGGCATTAGTGAGTCCGAAAAGCATTACGGTGAACTCATAATGTCCATACCTTGTTCGAAAAGCTGTCTTAGGAACATCATCCTCCGAAATCCTCAGCTGGTGATAACTCGATCGTAGATCGATCTTTGAAAACGTAGTGGCATCCTTCAATTGATCGAAAAGATCATCAATCCTAGGCAATGGGTATCTATTCTTTATCGTGAAGTTGTTCAATTCACGATAATCGATGCACAACCTTAATGTGCCATCCTTTTTCTTAACAAACAGCACTAGTGCTCCCCATGGTGAAACACTGGGTCTAATGTATCCCTTCTCCAATAATTCCTCCAATTGCACCTTTAGTTCCTTCATCTCTGCTGGTGCCATTCTGTAGGGCGCCTTCGAGATCGCTCCCGTCCCCAGTACTAAGTCTATCTTGAACTCCATCTCCCTTACTGGTGGCATCCCCAGGATTTCTTTCGGAAATAGATCTTCTTCTTTTTTCAGAATTCTCTCCATGTTTTAGGTCTTAGCATACGCCTCCGTAAAATTCTCCGAGGTACTCCCTCCTAACCTCTTTTGTAGTCGAAAAGCTAACCCATCTTCAAACTTTTGAACCTTGGCCCTTTCATCAGGTACCACATTAGGACAAAGCTTGGCCAACTCATTGAATTTGCTGGCATACTCTTGTACGTTCATTAACCCTCATTGAGTCAATCTACCAAACTCATTAAACTTCTGACTTCGAATGTGCTTTGGAAAGAAACGTGCTCGAAGAGCTGTTTTGAATTGCTCCCAACCAAAGTCTTCTTGTGATCTCAATGCTACTCCCTCACTTTCCCACCAAGTATCTGCTTGTTCCCTCAGATAAAAAGTGGCTTGGTCTACTTTTTAGTTTTCAGGAGTTCCGGCTGTGGTAAGCATCTTATCGAAGTCCCTAATCCAGTTTTCAACCAACGTTCGGTCCTCTTTCCCGACAAACAAAGGTTGTTTAGGGGCAGAAAATTTTTTGTCCATTGCGGCTTGAGGATCATCATTGTTGTTTTGGTTTACTTGTTTTTGAAGGAGTAGACCAAAGTTTTGGGCCAACTGTTCTAGTGAACGAAGTCTGGGTGCAAGTTGTTCGGGTGTTTCGGCCATTGGTCGGTTTCGTCAGGTCCTAGATCGAGTAATAGCACCATTATTCAACATAGACTGTGGTACTAATAGAGAAGGATGGTGTTACCACCGTGGAAAACAACGCTTACGAGGAGGACAAGGAAAAGAAGAAAAGAAAACTTGAAGCAAACATACCAAACATGCATATATTCATAATCATTTCAGTTTTAGGTCAAAACGACCTTACACACCAAATATTTTACCCTGCCGAATTGGTCTACTCACCAATCACACACCAAAATTTTACCACGCCGAATTGGTCTACTGTCCAATCACACATAATTACAACTCATAGACTTCAAAAATAACAACATAATAAGGTTCAAATCACAACTCATAGACTTCTAATTACAGGGACTCTATCCCATATTGCTATCCTCAAAACTTGGGCTTGACCCTTGCTGCTCTCCTAACCATTTTATTAGCTTGGGTGGATCAAGGTTGTACTCATGTTCTTGTATTGAATCGATCATTTGCTTCTACAAATATTCAAGCGTGAGAAACCACTCGTCCTTGCCAGAATAACGAGCAAAATTGGGTTCATCCTTAGAGATCATAATGTTGGGGTACCTACTCTTGTCATAAGATAATGCTCCTCTTGTTGGAAGGGTTTCAATAAGAAAATGTGCTTGCCTATAGGCTTTGTTATAGTCTGATATCCCGTGCATATGGTTGTAGTGATAACTTTTAAGACAGAGACTCAGACGGTGAAAAAAGGAACGAACATCCTCTCCTTCTCTAATGCAAAGCTGATAAGTTGAGTCTGGATTGGTATAGACCACTCTTCTAGAGGGAACTCCATTCTTCCTAGCTGAATGATTATCATGCACCATCTAGAAAAAATAAAAAAAAGAACGAAATCAAATAGAAGTACTTGCAAATAACCACATAACCCCATCATCGTAGTCCCACTCTCAGGAGTTGGTTTTAACTCTATGGTGTAAAAGTTTTCAAAATCCAATTTGAAATTTATTTTCGAAAACATCGAATCTGATACCAACTGTAACAACCCCGGAAATTCGGACCTTTTCCTTCCTTTATAAAACTTAAATTTTTCTAAAAACCATGGCCCCAATCTCTAAAGTTGCTACTTGTATGCCCACCTCTGATAAGAAATTGGTATAAGAATAAGTAAAAGTCAGATCATAATGTTTTCAAATTCCAAAACGGATTTTATTCATAATAACAAAGCGGATACACACTAGTTCAGTGTATACACCCCTCACTGAACTAGTGTGTATACGCAAGTGCACCCCAGAAGTTCAAGAGGAGGACGAAAGCAGATTATAACATTTACAAGGATTCAACGACTATTCAACACATGTCCAACCTATTGCGTGTCCACCACGACAATAGGCCCATTCCCCAAAAAAAATCGTTCATCACCTTAATAGGTCGTCACCATAATATAAATGCATAGTATATTTTCGAAAATTAGAAATTATATTTGCAATCCATGAACATTGACTTTTGAAAATTTCAGATTTTATAAATTAAATAAATAAGCTTGTTTTGGACTTCTAATGAGTATTTGTTACACAAATTATCTGGTCTAAAACAGATGTACACAAGCCTTTGTCCAAAAAAAATTTTTAATTTGATTTTTGAAAATCACAAAAGCATTATTAACCCATTTTAAAAATCTGGACAACAACTATATTTGGCATAAAATGCCTTTAAAACCATCACATTAGTACTCTAAAACACGCCTAAAAACATTGCTCGAATGCCCATGCATTCACACAAAAATACTACTACTATGCGCACGATTAATCATAGGTTCAAATCCGTTTGACCCGTTGCCATCCTTACTCATCATACCCAATATGACCAATCGATTTCAACCTCACATTTATTTTCGAACACATCGAATCTGATACCAACTGTAACGGCCCCGGAAATTCGGATCTTTTCCTTGCTTTATAAAACTTAAATTTTTCTAAAAACCATGGCCCCAATTTCTAAAGTTGCTACTCGTATGCCCACCTCTGATAAGAAATTGGTATAAGAATAAGTAAAAGTCATATCGTAATGTTTTCCAATTCCAAAACGGATTTTATTCATAATACCAAAGCCGTACAATATTTAAATCAAAAATATTAAAAGTTAAAATAACCCATTATTGCAAGCTGTTCTGCTAAAGCATAAAGCCTATGATCAAATGGTTTAGCTAATTCCAACAAGGATTCCTCATCAGCCTCAAACAAGTAAGCCATCGCTACTACTCATCTGCACAAAATCCGGAAGGAAAACAACAAACAAATAGCAACACAAAAAAAAAAAAAATCAGAAAAACTGAGTATGATCGACTCTACCCTGTACAACGGGTTTTAGTTTAAAAACGGTTGACACACAAGAAACATAGAACATTAGCTGAACCAATATTTATCCAATTTACAAATTTTAAAGCAGTTATTATTCAAGATTATTAATTGGGAAAGTGAACGCGATAGGGCCTCTTTCATCCCGTCTCGGACTTTTTGGCCTGGCCTGCAGCTTGTCGACAGAGCGTCCCGAGTGTATACACCCCTCACAGAACTAATACGTATCCGCAAGTGCGCGCCAGAAGTTCACGAAGAGGACGAAAGCAGATTATAAGATTTACAATGATTCAACGACTATTCAACACATGTCCGACCTATTGTGTGTCCACCACGACAATAGGCCCATTCCCCAAAGAAAAATCGTTCATCACCGTAATAGGTCATCACCATAATATAAATGCATAGTATATTTTCGAAAATTAGAAATTATATTTGCAATCCATGAACATTGACTTTCGAAAATTTCAGATTTTGTAAATTAAATAAATAAGCTTATTTTGGACTTCTAATGGGTATTTGGTACACAAATTATATGGTCTAAAACACATGTACACAAGCCTTTGTCCAAAAACAATTTTTAATTTGATTTTCGAAAATCACAAAAGCATTATTAAACCATTATAAAAATCTGGACAACAACTATATTGGGCATAAAATGCCGCTAAAACCATCACGTTAGTACTCTAAAACACGCCTAAAAACATTGCTCGAATGCCCATGCATTCACACAAAAATACTCTACTATGTGCACAATTAATAATAGGTTCAAATCCGTTTGACCCGTTGTGATCCTTACTCATCATACCCAATATGACCAATCGATTTCAACCAGGCATTTATTTTTGAAAACATCGAATCTGATACCAACTGTAACAGCGCCGGAAATTCGAACCTTTTCCTTGCTTTATAAAACTTAAATTTTTCTAAAAACCATGGCCCGAATTTCTAAAGTTGCTACTCGTACGCCCACCTCTGATAAGAAATGGGTATACGAATAAGTAAAAGTCAGATCGTAATTTTTTCAAATTCCAAAACGGATTTTATTCATAATACCAAAGCCGTACAATGTTTAAATCCAAAATATTAAAAGTTAAAATAACCCATTATTGCAAGCTGTTCTGTTAAAGCATAAAGCCTATGATCAAATGGTTTAGCTAATTCCAACAAGGATTCCTCATCAGCCTCAAACAAGTAAGCCATCGCTACTACTCATCTGCACAAAATCCGGAAGGAAAACAACAAACAAATAGTAACACAAAAAAAAAAAAAATCAGAAAAACTGAGTATGATCGACTCTACCCTGTACAACGGGTTTTAGGTTAAAAACGGTTGACACACAAGAAACATAGAACATTAGCTGAACCAATATTTATCCAATTTACAAATTTTAAAGCAGTTATTATTCAAGATTATTAATTGGGAAAGTGAACGCGATAGGGCCTCTTTCATCCCGTCTCGGACTTTTTGGCCTGGCCTGCAGCTTGTCGACAGAGCGTCCCGAGTGTATACACCCCTCACAGAACTAATACGTATCCGCAAGTGCGCGCCAGAAGTTCACGAAGAGGACGAAAGCAGATTATAAGATTTACAATGATTCAACGACTATTCAACACATGTCCGACCTATTGTGTGTCCACCACGACAATAGGCCCATTCCCCAAAGAAAAATCGTTCATCACCGTAATAGGTCATCACCATAATATAAATGCATAGTATATTTTCGAAAATTAGAAATTATATTTGCAATCCATGAACATTGACTTTCGAAAATTTCAGATTTTGTAAATTAAATAAATAAGCTTATTTTGGACTTCTAATGGGTATTTGGTACACAAATTATATGGTCTAAAACACATGTACACAAGCCTTTGTCCAAAAACAATTTTTAATTTGATTTTCGAAAATCACAAAAGCATTATTAAACCATTATAAAAATCTGGACAACAACTATATTGGGCATAAAATGCCGCTAAAACCATCACGTTAGTACTCTAAAACACGCCTAAAAACATTGCTCGAATGCCCATGCATTCACACAAAAATACTCTACTATGTGCACAATTAATAATAGGTTCAAATCCGTTTGACCCGTTGTGATCCTTACTCATCATACCCAATATGACCAATCGATTTCAACCAGACATTTATTTTTGAAAACATCGAATCTGATACCAACTGTAACAGCGCCGGAAATTCGAACCTTTTCCTTGCTTTATAAAAATTAAATTTTTCTAAAAACCATGGCCCGAATTTCTAAAGTTGCTACTCGTACGCCCACCTCTGATAAGAAATGGGTATACGAATAAGTAAAAGTCAGATCGTAATTTTTTCAAATTCCAAAACGGATTTTATTCATAATACCAAAGCCGTACAATGTTTAAATCCAAAATATTAAAAGTTAAAATAACCCATTATTGCAAGCTGTTCTGTTAAAGCATAAAGCCTATGATCAAATGGTTTAGCTAATTCCAACAAGGATTCCTCATCAGCCTCAAACAAGTAAGCAATCCTTACTACTCATCTGCACAAAATCCCGCAGGAAAACAACAAACAAATAATAACACAAAAACTAAGTATGCTCGATTCTACCCCGTAAAAACGGGTTTTAGTTTAAAAACGGTTGATTCACAAGAAACGTAGAACATTAGCTGAACCAATATTTATCCAATTCACAAATTTTAAAGCAATTATTATTCAAGATTATTAATTGGGAAAGTGAACGCGATATGGCCTCTTTCATCCCGTCTCGGACTTTTTGGCCTGGCCTGCAGCTTGCTGACAGAGCGTCCCGAGTGTATACAACACTCACAGAACTAATGTGTAGCCGCAAGTGTGCGCCAGAAGTTCAGGGGGAGGACGAAAGCAGATTATAACATTTACAATGATTCAACGACTATTCAACACATGTCCGACCTATTGCGTGTCCAACACGACAATATGCCCATTCCCCAATGAGACACCGTTCATCACCCTAATAGTTCGTCACCATAATATATATGCATAGTATATTTTTGAAAATTAGAAATTATATTTGCTATCCATGAACATTGATTTTCGAAAATTTCATATTTTATAAATTAAATAAATGTTAGTTCAATGTATACTCAAGAAGGGGGGGTTGAATTGAGTATGTGTGTTTTTTCAATCGTTTTCAAGTTTGTTTATACTTTTGTGAGAACAACGAGAGAACAGTAAGCAAAGAATAAGGACACAAAGATTTAACGAGGTTCGGCTTCTAAACAAGCCTACGTCCTCCACTCTCTCACCAATATTATTAATCAACTCAGAATAATAACAAGGTTACACACTGATTGGGTGCTAGGGGTCGTTAGTTCCTAATCCGGTCAAAAATAATTACCCTAGGCTAACCTAACAAGTAGTATAGGAAAGTAAGGGGTTGAACCACAAGAAACTAGCGGATTACTTAGTCAAGTTATTGAGTGAAAAGGGGGGTTTTAATAAAGAGGAGAGGTGATTAAACTACTTTAAATAATTAAATCTAATTAAACAAATTAAATTAAAATGAAGTAAAATCAACGATTAAAGAGCACTAGGGAAAAGGGGGAAAACGCGATATTCCAAAAATTAAGCACGAAGCAACCACATAACAAGCATAAAATCAATTGTTTCAAGCAAGGAGATTAGTTAATGCAAGTGGGCTTAGATTTCTCAGCCGACCCACTTACATAACATCTCAATCTAGACTAAACCAAACACCATGGATCGATTCGCTCGGTAGACTAGATCTCTCATTCTCTACCTCGCTCACAATCCGGTTCGAAATACCCTAGACCTTTTCTAACATATTGTCTCTAACCTCATGCTTAGATTTCTCAACCACACTTGGTGAGTCCAATATCCTATCCTAGAAGTTGGCCAAACTCCTAATCTAGCATTTTAATCCATGTTAGAAAACAAGCATCAACAAATAATTTCACACCAAACTAACAATTACTCCATGTTCAATAATCAAAATACCATCATTTTCCCCCTCCCCTAGCTAGAAATCTAGTCTAGGAGAGGGATGTTCATACTAACAAAAGCCATAAATAAAGCAAGCATAATAGAAGAAGTAGAGAAACTAATAGACATAGAAGATAACAACTAGACTTGCAAATACTAATTCAAAGATTTAAACTTAAAATCTCAAAAACAATGAATAAGAAACTATAGCTAATGATAAATAATAACTCAACAAATAATGACATACAAATGATGAACAAATAACAAAGAAAGAAAGATTGAGAGATATTACCAAACTAGAAGATTAGATAAATAGATTGATTGCAAATGGAGAAGAGATTGTTGAAGATTACAAGATAAAAGTATCAAAACTCTCGTGTTTCTCTCTCTAAAATTTATGAGAAATATGCTAAGTGTAATGATAATTTTTCGTGTCTACTAAATCTAGAAGAGTTGGGGTCTTTATATATTACATGAGAGAGAACAAATGGACGTGCTGAAGCTGGGCAAAGGGAGCAGACGCTCCAGGGGTTGGAGCGGACGCTCCATGCAAGGGGAGCGGACGCTCCATGGGTTGGAGCGGACGCTCTATGCATGGGCGAGCGGACGCTCCATGGGTTGGAGCGGACGCTCCATGCATGGGCGAGCGGACGCTCCATGGGTTGGAGCGGACGCTCTGGAACCTCCCAGCAGCTAATGCCTTTCTGATCATGGGCCGAGCGTCCGCTCTAAATTAGAGAGCGTCCGCTCTGACATGTCAGAGCGGCTGCTCTCATATTTAGAGCGTCCGCTCCGAGAAGACTGCGCAAAGAGCTGATCTTGTAAGGCTCATAACTTTTGATGTAGATCTCTGATTGGAGCGTGTAATATACCATTGGAAAGCTCTTGAACTCTAGTTTCCAACACAATAGGCCCCGCATCCAAAAGATTTCCAGAAAAGAATTTATTCCCAAAATAGTGGAGGGTGGTCAAAACCAGCTTCGAATCCTTTGGCGTGGACCTAAAACAACTCATGTTAAATATCAAAGCACTTGTATTCCCATTTCCTCTCAAAAATGCATAGAAAATACCCAAAAATGAAACGAGACCCAAATCTTGGTAACATGTAACGAGCGGAGGAAAAACCAATTAAAAATGCACAAATATGGGCAAAAACAAAGAATAAAAAGGATGAAAAATGACCTATAAGATGGTGCACAAATGCACCGATCACACACTCAATTAAATGCTACAACTATGTAACACTTAATTCCCCAACTGTTAACTCTAACAGTTCACTCAGTGTTCACAGAACACTCCCCAACCACTTCCCTCTAAGTGGCTCAAATATTACAAACTTAAATCTCCGTAAGTTTTTCTCTTAAAAGATGGATATGGAGATAGTTTTGGACTAAGGATAGACTCTCAGAAAATATTACTTGGTTTTCTTTAGAGAGCAAAAGTCATCTAGGGTTTTTTTTGCAAAGATTGTTTATATAGACAAAGAAAACCGTTCCCTAGAAGTGTGCTGGAAGCTCCCCTAAATTGTGCAAAAGGATCAGCTGACACAAGTGAACAGTTAACTGTTCCAGACTTTTGTATACTACCACTGTTTGCAGCGGTTAATAATCAAAAGATCAGCTGACACAAGTGAACAGTTAACTGTTCCAGACTTTTGTATACTACCACTGTTTGCAGCGGTTAATACTCAAAAGTCCAACAAGTACATTGCATTTAATGAGCTGATTTTGCAAATCAATTTAGCAGATTTCCAGGACACAAGTGATCCAAATTTTTCAAAGAAATTTTCAAAAAGATTTTGAACTCGAAAATCTGTACGGATCAGGTGCGTAATACTGAGGTCTGTTCCCACAGTGGTCTCAGTACTACTAAGTTTACGTCTGGCAAAGGGAACTGTTCCAAGCTTGTTTTGTGCCTATTCTTAACTTGTTCTTGGGTTGTTCTCTTTACTGGATATAAACTTAAGGTCTTTTTGCTCTTTACTTAAAAACAATAAGAATATTTTCCTAAGCCTATTTTACATGAAGATCCTAGAACTATAAAAATAAAAAGGCTCCAAGCTCTTGGCTTATGATCTTCAAGTATTTCAAGGTCTTCATGATTGCCTTGATGAGTCCTCACTTGATTCAACCTGTTCATATACAATTATACATAGATATCAAGTATAGAGGACTGGTTTGTCATCATTCAAATCAAACATGGTTCAACAATAAATAAGCTTATTTTGGACTTCTAATGGGTATTTGGTACACAAATTATATGGTCTAAAACACATGTACACAAGCCTTTGTCCAAAAACAAGTTTTAATTTGATTTTCGAAAATCACAAAAGCATTATTAACCCATTATAAAAAATTTCATGTTAAACAGATGTACACAAGTTTTAATTTGATTTTCGAAAATCACAAAAGCATTATTAACCCATTATATGGTATAAAACACATGTACACAAGCCTTTGTCCAAAAATAAGCTGACTAAGGCAGGAACCTTAAGCAAATCTGGTATGTTAAACAATTTTTATGGTCATTTAATTAATTTGTTTACTAACCTTTATTAGTAAACTAGATCTATTTTGGAAGAACCCAAAAAATCCTATTTTTATTTCCTAATTTCTCTACTAACCTTAAGGCAAGAGCTTTTTTCCCCTGATGGAGAATCCTGCCTTAAGGTTAACAACTTAAAGATTGAAGCAAGTAGTCAAGAATCCCATGGGGAACTCGTGCACCTCACGACCAACCTAGGGAATTTCGAACCTTGCTATTGGATTTAGTTAATTAGTTGTTCTACTTAATCTTAGAATAAATTAGTTATATAATTTCTAGAATATAATTAGTATTGTTAGAATTTCTTAGAACTAGTTTTGAATTGATAGAAATTGCATAATGATGAACTTGTGTGATGGCCGTATGGTTCTATGAAGGTTTTGATAATTTTATTTTGTATTTTGTTATGAAATTAAGCATGTTCCTTAATCCTTGCATGAACTATGATGATTGATCTAATGAATTATTATATCATGTAAAAGTCGAATTGATACCCTGGCCTCTTGTTCGTGAATTTTTAGTGATCTAGATGTTCCAAGATTTGATCTTTTAGTTGTAATCTTGTTCTAATTATGTTCTTTAGTGAATTTCTTGATTTATTTCTTAAATTAATTAAGTTCTTGAAATTTAAAATATTAATCTTGAAAAAAATATGATGATGTCGAATGATAATGAATGTGTTGGCAGAATTTGTATTCGAAAATCTTGATTAAATAATTAAAGCAAGGATTTTTGTTAAGTTAGTCTAATTTAATTGTTTTAATCTTAATAATTTGAATAAAAAGAAAAGATTAAATTTTGTTATAAATTAATGTATTTTCTTATTAAAAGCCGTGTGATAAGAAGAATAATAAGGGTTAGTTTTTTATTTTTCAATTGACAAAAAGATTAGATTTTGAACTCTTTCATGAAATTATTTTGATTAGGTTTAATTAAGGCTTGTATTTTAATTAGTTAATTGATTTAATTATTTATTTGTGAAAGAATATTTTTTCTGACTTATTGGATGAGGAAGTTGAGTATGATGAAGGTGGTAGAGGCAAGGCTTGATTTCTATTACTTATTAAATGATTGAATTTTTTATCATAGAAATTATAATATTTGCATTCTATATTTTATGAACTTTTTGAATTGAAGTAATGGCAGTGCATGATGAATTTCGAATGGTTGCATGGTGGATTGCGTGTGTCACGTGTAGTGTTTAGGGTCTTTGAGTCAAGTCAATTATGATAAGGATAATGATAAAGAATGATGATAATGAATGAAAGATTAAATAACTATGAAGTGATCGCCCATCTAATGGCTAATGTGCCACGAACATGGGTTTAGTCAAAGCCACTGCGCCACTGCGGTATGGTGTCAGTTCTGGATCCCAGCGCTCGGGAATTAGATCTCATTTGGCTGACCCAGCGTGAGCAAGGAAAGTTGGGGAATGAGTTAATGTGTTCCCCTACGAGCATATGACTGTGTCACAGATTAGAATGTTAAAAGAAATGAATTGTGAAAGTTAAGGAATGAAAGACTAGAGTCTAGAATCAATACTAGCATAAATGAGTAGGTTGTTCATAACTTAGTCGTGTGTATTTTTCGCTGCGTGTCTCGTGATTCGTGTGTGATTTATGTTGGTGTTGATCTTATTGACTTGTATGAACTATTTGGTTGACTCTTGTTCTAGTTGTTATATTTCTAATTGCGTTCTACTATTAAGTAGAACAATCTAATTACTCCCCACTGACTGTGGACCCCCTTATTCCTTTTTTAGGTAACGATGAAGAGTAGTTGGTTGTTGCGAGGGTTGGGATTGAGAGCGAGCAAGTATATTAGCTTAGCTACCCATTTCGAAAATCCGTGCCTATTAGTATTATTTTTGTGGACTTTAGTTGTTTTTATTGTTTATCAGAGACTTTGTTTATTCTATTTTTTTTAATTATTTAAAGTTTAATAAATTAAATGATTAAGTTTAGAGCTTCCGTTGTTATTATTTAAATTAATATTGAAAGCTTATAGTTAATGATGATTCGTATTGTTATTTTCACCGGAAACAACATTGCTACAATACAGGTGGTTATAATTGGTACCAGAGCTGAACCTTAGGTTTACTTCTTCATAATTAACCTGAGAGATTGTGTTCTTTATTATTCCAAGAGTTTGACATAATTAGCTATACCACGGGAACTTAAGTGAGTGTTGACTCAGGTAGAGTTATGGGATAAGATAATTTTGACTTTTTGCGACCATTTATTTCCTTAGTTCTAGTGGTTTAGTATTTTCTTAACATGGGTTCTGTTTTGTAGAATCGCAAGCCCTGGTCGATCCTTAGGACATCGCGACCGTCGTCGCATGTAGGAGAGCGCCATAATCAGCTTGGCACAGAGAGGAGCACGTTCGCCTGGTGACCAGTCCTCATTTGACCGTTTAGCACGTCATCGACCACTTACGTATGATGGCACCGTGGACCCCGTAGTCCTTGAGAACTGGATACGGTAAATGAGGAAGCTATTTGATGCTACAAACTGCCCTGATGAGGAGAGACTTCAAATAGCAAGCTACTACTAAGGCTAGAAGATGACAATTGGTGGATGACAGTTAGACCTCAGGAAGGAACGGTAAGAGGTATGCCTTGGACCGAATTCACCACTAAGCTCCAAGAACGCTTCTAACCCAATGAACTGCGTTAGCAGAAGTAGAAAGAGTTTCTAATGCTCAAACAAGGCGCTATGTCCGTGCAAGCTTACACGGATAAGTTCGCAGAATTGTCCCGTTTTGCGACTGCGGTAATACCCTCTGAAGCCGAAAGACTAAAGCGGTACATCAAGAAGCTAGATCCCCGCATCAGAGTGCACGTGATCAGCAGCGGTGCATCAACTTTTCAGCGAACCTACGAAGTGGCCTTATAGATTCATGCATCTTTGGCCGAAGAAGAGGCAACAAAGAAAAGAGTCCCCGCAAAGAAGCCGCGCTACGAGTCGACTCAGAGGCCACAGCAACAGGATAATCGGTCGGCTTATCAAGAAGGACCAAGGTTTTGCATTTTTTGCAAGAAAGACTATCACCACGGAAAAAAGTGCGATTGGTCCAGTGGTGGTGTGCTTCAAGTGTGGACAGGAAGGTCACAAATCTTGGGCCTGTCCAAAGAATCAACAAGCTACAGTTGAAAACAAGGCACCGGTGAAGAATTGAATATTCTGCATGACTCAGGAAGTGGCAAATGTGCAACCCGATGTGGTCACGGGTACATTTCTAGTCTTTAATGTGTCTGCTTTAGTATTATTTGATACTGGTGCTACTGTTTCGTTTGTTGCAAAATCATTTGTGTGTAAAGCTAACTTGCCGGGAGAGTCTCCCGTGAAATCAATTGTAACTCTACCTTCGGGAGAGGATTTTGCTTGTAATCGGGAATTCAAGGACGATCCTATAGTCATAGCCGGTGAGCAATTAACGGCAGACTTAAAGGAATTTACAATGATAGATTTTGATGTGATACATGGAATGGATTGGCTATCCAAGAACCAAGCAGTGATTCGGTGCAGAGATCAGGCAATTGTCTTGTGTGGACCTAAAGGGAAGCGATTAACCTACTCTGGCACCACAAGCAAGAAAGGCATGAAGTTTATGTCAGCTAGGAAGATGCAAAAGATGCACGAGAAGGGTGAAGTGGTATATCTATGCCAAGTAAAAGACATCTCCAAGGAAGAACAGCTTGAAACAATTCCAGTGGTCAGGGACGATGCAGATTTATTTCCCGAGGAGCTACCGGGAATACCTCTGGAAAAGAAAGTAGAGTTCAACATCAATTTGATTCCGGGAACGGCACCCATATCGAGGGCGCCATATTGAATGGCGCCGACAGAGCTCAAGGAGTTAAAAACTCAGTTACTAGATCTAATTGATAAGGGTTTCATAAGACCCATTTTTTCTCCATGGGGCGCTCCGATGTTATTTGTCAAGAAGAAGGATGGGAGCATGAGATTTTGCATTGACTACGTGGAGCTCAACAACGTAACTATAAAGAACAAGTGTCCTCTACCCAGAATTGATGATCTGTTCGACCAGTTGAAGGGTGCGGGTATATTCTCTAAGATCTATGTTCGATCAGGTTATCATCAGATCCCGGTGAAGGCAGAGGAAATTCCTAAGACAACATTCCGTATGAGATATGGGCACTATAAGTTTGAAGTGATGCCATTTGGTCTAACCAACACCCCAGCAATGTTCATGGGTCAAATGAATCGTACCTTCCACGCACCATTTAATTGATGTTTGCGTAGTAGCGTTCATCGACAACATATTAATATATTCTAAAGATGAACAAGACCACGAGAAACACTTGCGAATTGTAATGGATGTGCTACAAGCTCATAAGTGGTTCGCAAAGCTGTCAAAATATGAATTTTGGCTTCAGGAAGAGACATTCCTAGGACACGTCATCAGTAAGGACGGTGTCAAGTTGGACCTAGCTAAGGTCAAGGCCATTATGGAATGGACGAGCCCGAAAAGCGTGGCGGAAATTAGAAGTTTCCTCGTTTTGGCGGGTAAATAAGTATCTTAGTTAAGATGTTAAAATTTATAGCCTAACCAAATGAGAATTCTAAAACCATTTTGTCTATGGCAGGGTACTATCGGAGGTTCGTAAAGGACTTCTCAAAGGTCGCCCACCCTATGAAAAAATAACTACAGAAAGAAAGCAAGTTCATCTGGTCCGAGCAGTATGAAAAGGCATTTCAGACATTGAAGCAGAGCCTTGTCGAAGCGCCAGTTTTAACCTTGCCCAATGAAGGTATAGGGTATGAAGTCTACAACAATGCATCAAAGAACGGACTGGGATGTGTGTTGATGTAAGAAGGGAAGGTGATAGCATATGCTTCAAGGTAGCTCAAGATTCATAAGAAGAACTATCCTACACATGATCTTGAGTTGGCAGCTATAGTGTTTGCTCTCAAGATTTGGCGACATTATTTATATGGGGCGACATGCATAATGTTCACTGATCACACGAGTCTCAAGTACATCTTCACCCAGAAGGAACTTAACATGAGGCAACGGAGGTGGCTAGAACTCATCAAAGACTATGACCTATCTTTGGACTAGTTTGAAGGGAAGGCTAACTGTTTAGCAGATGCTCTAAGTCGCAAGGAGAGGCATTCTCTCAACCGTGCATTAGTGCTTCCAAAATATATTCATGGAGATCTTCGTCGATTGGAGGTGGAAGTAGTGACACCAGGACAAACTTGGGTATTCCACAACGCTATGAGTGTGGAGCCTAATCTTTATCAACAGCTTCGAGAAAAGCAGAAGCAGGATCTCCTACTTGAGAAAATCCGCGAAGCCAAGCTCCAAGGGTAGGTGTCAGACTTTGTTATAGGAACAAATGGGACTTTCAAGCTCCGAAACAGGTATAAGAAGTACTATTCGGAATACTCTTATCTTTCTATAACTACGCTAAGACTAACCCAAAACTGAAAAAGGTGGTGTGTGCCCAACGATAAAGTTCTACAAAACAAAATTATGCAAGAAGCTCACAACACCCCATATTCAGTACTCCCTGGGGGCGGGAAACTGTATAAAGACTTTAAAGGACATTTCTGGCGACTCAGAATTTTGGGGCTATTTTAAATTATATTTAATTAATTAAACATTTAATTAATTAATTATTTAGTTAATTATTATTTAATTAATTACTATTCTAGTGCTATAGTAAGGTTGCTCATCAATCTGGACCTAATCCAATTGCTTTGCTCACCTAAAACCAAAGCCCAATTCTTTCCAAACCACACGCCCAACCTCGGCCCTCTTCTTTTATTTCTTTAATTGACTAACTGAATTTAATCATTAAAATTATTATTCTATATCTATAGTTGACCTTACCCAAAAATCATGCTTTTATCCTAACTTTCCTACTAAAGTTTAGGAGGAAAAAATACCCCTTGCTCTACTATTATACACGGCCAAACCAAGAGAAGAAAAAGAACATCTAACAAATCCTTTCTCTAAAACTTTGATTAAACACAAGAAAATACAAAAGAACCTAAAATCTTTGCTTTGATCCAACCCTTCAAAGATTGAAGCAAGGAACCAAGAAGAACCCAATGAACCGTGAGGCCACTCGTGCAACAAGCCATTCGACCCTCTCGTTCTTTCCATCTTTTTTAGGTAATTAGATTGCTTTATTTAATTAGTATAATAGATTAGTTATATAATTATCTAGAATAGGTTTTGAACTATGTAGAATTGCTTAGAATCAAGAGTATTGAATTTCGAATTGCATCTTATTAATTTAGCCATGATTTTCGAGTGTCATAATAATTTTCCATGACTGTTTGATAAGTTTATTTCATGCTTTAACATATTTTTTTATGCTTGTTTTAATGATTCTTGTTAATTAGAAATTGTTTAATTAATTGTTGAATGTGTAAAGGTGATGGACGAATGTTGGTCGTGTGTTTCAACTGTTGTTCGAATGTTGTTCATGATAAGAGCTTGTTTTTTTTGTCAAAATCTTGATCAACTCATAGAATTGGATGATATTCTTGAATTAATTGTTTAACTAGCATGGTTCTTGAATCATAAAAACTTAGTCTTGATAGTTCTTTTATAAAAACTTGTAATAATCTTGTTGATATAGTCTATGGGTTCTAAAATCTTGAATAATAAAGCAAAGTACTAATTTTTATTTAATTATTCTAGTATAATTAATTAAATCTTGATATATTTTAGAATTACAAAAGAAAGAATTGATCTTGCATAAATTGTGGAAAAAGTCGAGTGGCATATTAAATTAAAAGAGTGATTTTTACTTGTTTTCTTGATAACAGATTAGTGTTTGGAACTTATTTTAGAAATTATTTTGATTAATGATTAAAAGCTTATATTTTAATTGGATTAAAAATATAAATTTCACTAGTATGGTTCGAAAATGTCGAGTGGAGTAAGAGAAATAAAAGGCTGGATTTTTATTTTTCAATTAATTAAAAGATCAGAATTTAGTTGCAATCTGGGATTATTACAGTTAATTTAACTAATATAAATTAATAATGATTTCATGGATTTATTTGAGGAATTATTGTTGTATTATTATTATGGAGGCCGTGTATGCAAGTCGAGCAACGGGTAAGATTTCGACATCTAAATTTGTATTTATAACTGGTTTATATTATTGAATTACGATTATTGCATGACTTTATGTTTGAACTTGTTGGATTGAATAATAGTATAGTATTATGGATTTTCGAATGTTGTTGCCAATTGGTTGTGTGTTTTTAGTATGGGTCTAGAATTTTGAGTCACTGAAGTCGAACTAGAATTGATTAGAAGTCAAGTCTTGCAATTGAAACTCGAATTGTGAACTGAAAAGTTGAACTGGAAAAGATAATAAACTATGAAGTGAACGTCTATCTAGTGGCTAAAGTGCCATGAACATAGGTATAGTCGAAGCTACTGCCCCTTCTGCGGTTTTGGGGCAGTTCTGGATCCTAATGCTCGGGAAGTAGATCCTTAGTGGTTGACCCGGCATGAGACAAGGAAAGTTGGGGAAGAGTTAAGGTTTCCCCTACAAGTATATGACTGTCTCACGGATTAGCACTTGCAATGAAACTAGAACTTGAAAGTCAATAATGGAGTCTAGAAATCTAGAATTGGTTTAAGCTTGTCTTGAGAGTCTTGATTGGATTTTTCTATTATGATTTATTTCCGCTGCGTACTTGAATTTGAATATCTTTGAATGACTCTTCCTATTGACTTGTTCACTATTCTGTTATTCTATTCTAATTATTATGTTTCTAATTTTGTTCTACTGATTAAGTAGAACAATCTAATTGCTCCCCACTGACTGTGGACCCCAAAATCCCTTTCACAGGTACGGAGGAAGAATGATTTGGGATACGCAAGGGCTGGGTTTGTGAGCAAGCGAGGATTTTAGATTATTTTTATATCTTTCCTAGCCTTTGTAATAGTATTTTAGTGGACTTTTCGTAGTTTTGATTATAATAATGGACTATGGATTTTCAATTGTATTGTACATTATTAATTGGTTTTGTTTAATAATTGAATTAAGTTCAGAGCTTCCGCTATTTTTGATAAATTGGAATTATAACTTAGAATAATTTTGATTCGTATTGTTGTTTTCTTCGAAAACAACGTTGATAAAATACGGGTCGTTACAGTTGGTACTAGAGCTGAATTTTTAGGTTACTTCACCATAAGTAACCCGTGAGATTGTGCGCTTTATTTTCCGAGAGTTTGACCTAACTAGCTTTGCCATGAGAACTTTAGTGAGTGTTGACTCGGGTAGAGCTATGGGATAAGTTATTTTTCATTATTTGCGACGATTTAATATAAGTTTTAGTTGACTTTTACTTTCAAAACTTGGGTATTGTTTTGTAGAATGGCAAGCCCAGGACCATCACTTAGCAGTCGTGGTCGGCATCGCATGCTAGAAGGCGCCATAATCAGCTTAGCTTAGAGAGGAGCGCATTCATCTGGGAGCCAGTCCACGTTTGATGTATTGTCCCGTCATCGGCCACCTACCTATTGATCAGCCCATTTTGGGACCCAATTTTCCCGGCTCTTTTCGCTTGTTTTCTGTGCATTTTAGGCTTATTTTTCCATGTTTAAGCCTTTTTATCTTAGTTTTAGTTTATTTAGAGTTTTCGTCGAATAATGTAGTTTTATAGTTGTTTTCGTCAATAATTGAGCTATTTTGTGTTACTTATGCCTTTTTTTCTTTAATGCAGGTGTTTTGCGAGTTTCCAAGCGATTCTCGAAAGCCGTCAAGTGTCGTGAGAGGTCCCAAGAAGCTTAGAGAAGCATGTTGCAAAGCCAAGACCACAAGACAAGGAAGAGTACCATCAAAAGGGCATTTTTGTAATTTTTAGGCTTGTCGGGCCTGAGGTCCGATGTCTCGGGAGGCGTGCCGACCCCTCCCGAGAAGCCCGAGAAGAAGATAGAAGCATTTGGGTAAAGAGATGGTCGCAGACAGAGGTCTAGGCGCGCCCATGCTAAATGAACATCACTCGCGACAACCCCTAAAGAAAGCGACGCCCAGTCTAGCTTGAGCCCTCACTCGCGGCCGCGCCACCACCATCGTCGCGCCCGCGGAGCCAGGTACGCACCCGCTAAACCCCCTCTGCGCGTCTGCGACCGAGCAGGCTGCTGCAGTTTTGTTTTCTCGGCCTGTTCGTGGTTACTCGTGCTGTTCTCAGCTTCGACTCGTGCCTCTTCTATGCTTGGCCCCCTTGTTTTCCTACTTGTATATATACCTTCTAAGGTCCCTAAACATAAGAACAACACTTTAGACTAGATTTTAGTCCCAAAAATCAGATTTAGCTTAGGGTTTGAGGAGAGAGAAACCTTCTCTTCCTCTTAGTTTTCTAGGGTTTATGTTCAATTCTTGTTTCCATAGTTCTAGATATATTTTTATCTCTTGATTTTGGGTGTTTATTGAAGACGATGAATGAAATTGAAGGTTTGTTCAAGTGACATGGCCAATCTAACGATTTTGCTCATCAAAAGTCAATAAGTTCTCTATTTCTCTTCTTTACTTGTTCATATTTTTCATTGCTTTAAATCTTGTTTATTTCATAGTTTTCTTGTAGATTAGTGTTTCAATTATAAAATTTCAAGTTTTCTTGGTTTATTTTCTTGTTTGTTGGTAGATTTAGTGTTTAATTTCATATTTTTATGCTTGTTTTTATTAGTATTATGCTCTTGTTCATGTTTTGTGAGTAGTTAATTTTCTAGGGTTTGATGGTGATGGGTTCATGACTTGAAATTGGGGATTTTCATATAGTTTTTGGTGGAATTGTGTTCATGGTTGGTTAATGTTGGTGTTAATGAGCTTAGAGATTAGCTAAAGGCCATAGTTAATTTCTTGGTATTTTTGAAGTATAATAGGGCTTTGTCTATGAGTTAATTATGCTTTGATTTTCATTGCCCAATGTTTCTAGTGAGACCATTACAAAGGGGAGTCCGTGGTCGAGCTAGGAATCCACTTTAGGTACGTTGTTAGTGAGACTATTACAACGGGAGTCCGTAGTCGAACTAGGAATTTACTTCTAGTGAAACCTTGGTATAATTGTGATCATTGAATATATTGATAACGTCCTTTTGGGATAAGTGGTTATTGTTATATTCATGCGTCAACTCCTAAATCACTCCGGGAGGAGGTTTAGGTACCTTATTAAAGTTTAATTCCCCTTCCTTGATTTAGTTCGTTCATTAGAATTTTTGAAGTAATTCCCCCAAAATCAATTGAACGCGGATCCGACAACCCTAGAATTTAGTTTATTATTTTTCGCATTTATTTTATGCAATAGTTTTAGCTTCCTTTTTAACAAAAAAACCAAGATACTCAATCGACCTAAATCACACAACACGATTCACGACTTGTTCCCCGTGTTCGACACCCCCACTCATAATACAACGGGGTTTTTATTTGTTTGGTGAAAGAGCCCAAAAACCCCTTCATCAAAATGGCGCCGTTGCCGGGGAACAACGGTTGAAAAGTGTTGTGTAATTTTTCATGATTGAGTTAATTGCTTTATTTTTCTTTTCTGTTGATTTTTTTTTTCTTTTGATTTTATTTTGTTTTCCTCTTTCCCAAAAATTTGAAAAGAAAAAAAAAACAATTTTGAAAGAAAAAAAAAACAAAAGGAGGTTTTTATTTTATTTTATTTTGGCTATTTATTTATTTAATAATAACTGCTTGCATTTTTGCTGATTTATTTTGGAAATAGTTCAATAGAGTTCATGGTATAGTCCCATTTAATTGGGATGATAATTTGTTGAATATTTGTGAGGTGATTTACATGGCTTTGAATGCTTTTACTTTGGATGTTGTAGAGTCTATGCATAACGGTGAGTTTCGATCTTTGACCCTAGGAAATGCTTGGAATTAGACCTTCTAACTTTGTTCATATAAGTGTTTGTACTCCTCAAGCGATTAAGGGGTATAATGACTTAATTGACATGTGTTTTAAGATCCTTAAATGTCTCCCATTAGAAAGTGAGGGAAGGCGAGTCATAAAAGTGCAGATAAGTAAATTAATAAAGAAACTTGAGATATTAGAATCTTGCTTAGAGGATGAGATGGATGATTTTGGATTTATGGTTGATTGTGAGGGTGGTTGTGCCCAGGATGACCCGATCTCTTCTTTAAGGAATCCAATTCAAGAAGAGGTGGATGTCGCTCAAAAGGATGATGATGATTCCTATGAACTAGTTATTACTTCTCTCTCTCCTCTTGAGCCGGCCACTCCTTCCTTTCTTTCTTCACCTAAATCATCCAAGCTCCATGTTTTCATTGAAGAGGAAGAGGATTTATTGTTTTTAGTCGATGAGATTTTTGCATTTCTTGGTGACTACGACGTTGATTGTGGAGAACATCATAGGGTTTTGAGTGATTGTGATTGTGGCATGGCCCATTGTGATGACTCTAGTGATAGTGAGGAGGAGTTTTGTGTTGAAAGTGAAAACCCTCTCTTTGAGATTGATGATGACAATTGCGAGTTTCTAAATCCTCTTTTTGAGGATGATGATCAAATTTGTCAGTATCAAAATCCTCTCTTTTATCAAGAAAACAAGTAAAAATCAATCCTTTAATTCTAACATTCCACACGGAATTTTACATAAAATAAACTTAATTAATTCTTTCCTTCTAAATTCAAGTATTATCAAGATTTAAATCCATAATACAAGATTAGTTAATCAAAAATTAATAGTTTAATTATATACAAGGTTTTCGAACAAATTGATGATCAAATCAAGATTATCACACGGTTTTATCAAGGGAAAGATCAAGGTTGAATCTTTATATTTCAAGAATTATACTAGATTAATAATTAATTCAACAGTATTATTAAAGATTAATAATAGATCAAGATTTAAGCATAAAGATCAAGTTTTGGGCTTAGAAACCATTCGAACCATTGGTATAATACTCGGCCAATATTCGTTCATCACATAGCATCTTTCACTAATTATTTTCATCAATTCTAGTGAGCAAGAATCATAGAACAAACATAAAATATGGTAAGGCATGAAATAAACTTATCAAACAATCATGGAATTATAACATAACACTCGACAATCTTAGCTAAAATAATAACATGCAATTTGAAATTCAACACTCATGATTCTATGCAATTCTACATAGTTCTAAACCTATTCCAAAAATTATATTACTAATCTATCCTAAAGATTAAGCAAAGCAATCTAATTACCTATCAATAGAGGCAATAGGATTCGAAGGACTTTAGGGGGCTGTGTGGGTTCACGTATTTTGCTTGGGTTCCTTTGATCTCCTTGCTTCAATCTTTGAGGGTTGAATTCCGGAAAGAGGGTTAGAGTTATTTGGGTGAATTGTGTTTAATCAAGGTTTTTTGAGAAAAGAAATTATAGGAGTTTCTCCTTTATTTGATGTTGGCCGTGAGTATTCAAGAACAAAAAAGTGTTTTTGGCTTCCTAGATAGTAGTAGCAAAAATACTGAACAAAGGATAGATTTTTGGGTTTAGCCAATTCTAGATGTAGTTTAATATTTTTTTGATAGATCAAACAAAATAAAAGAATATGAAACACGGACCGTGTATAAATATGAGTAAAGGGAAGCTTTTTGCTTCCTAAATTTTAGTAGGGAGAATAATTGGATAAAAGTTGGATTTTTAGGTGAGGTCAAAATAGATATAGATTACCAATAGAATACAATAATTAAAAGAAAATAGCAATAAGATAGACTAAAATAAATTAATAAGGGGCCGTGGATTTAATGATTGGATAATGTAAGATCATAAGATTAAATAAATAAAAGGAAGGGAAAAGAATAGGGGCAGATTTAATTAAAAGATATTAAAAGAAATTAAAAGGAATGGTTAAAATAAATAAATAAATAAAATAAAACAGGATAAAAGAATTTAAGGAAAATGAAAGAAAAGGTCAATGGAAAAACGATGGAGAATTAAGATGATCCTGATCCAATTAATTATAGGAAGGAAAAAGGGTAACAACTTAGAGAAAGATAGGGAATGATATAATTAAAGGGTATTGTTGGGTTAACAAATAAAAGGAAATTAGGATAAATGTGTAACCACCTTTTGGAAAATACGGGGTTACATCCATTAAAAGATATAATAGAATAAAATAAGATAATAAGATAATTGAAGGGATAGAAAACTGATCAAGGGAAAGAGGGAAAGGAAGTGGGCTTGAATTATTTTGGGCCAAGGTAAGAAGTATAATCCAAACACTGATATAGTTTTTGGGCTTGAAATGAATTCCTAAACTGGATTATTATTCCCAAAGCTAACTTTTAACTTGTGCCAGAAATTATATGAAAAGACTATTCAAGTCCGGTTACCAAGAAAGGGACTAAAATTACTTCTAACACCTACTTAGCCAACTCGTCATTAATTCAACATTAAATTTGAGTGGGTCCACAACCTTGCATTGCCTTAAGATGGGGTTTGAGGAATCTAACGGGTTAAGGCCAGATGATAGAATGTAGGATAGCCATCAAAAGGAAAATTTGTTTGACACATTTTATAAAATATTAATAACATAAATTTCTGGAATATAATTTTAAAAAGAGTTCCATTTATAAAACAGGGAATTTCTGGCTTATTCTTGGCAATTTTTCCAATTCATTAATAGTTTTCGAAACAAATTTTTAAGGCACAGGAAAGACAAACTTATTATCTAAAATTCTAACCCCTAAAATACAGGGTGTTACAGTCACCCCTCCTTCGAACACCAATCTTTTATCAAGAAAACAAGTAAAAATCAATCCTTTAATTCTAACATTCCAAACTGCATTTTACAAAAAATAAAATAAATTAATTCTTTCCATCTAAATGCAAGTATTATCAAGATTTAAATCCATAATACAAGATTAATTAAACAAAAATTAATACTTTAATTAGATACATGGTTTTCGAACCAATTGATGATCAAATCAAGATTATCACACGGTTTTATCAAGGGAACGATCAAGGTTAAATCTTTATATTTCAAGAATTATACTAGATTAATAATTAATTCAAGATTATCATTAAAGATTAATAATCGATCAAGATTTAAGCATAAAGATCAAGTTTTGGGCTTAGAAACCATTCGAACCATTGGTATAATATTCGGCGAATATTCGTTCATCACATAACATCATTCACTAATTATTTTCATCAATTCTAATGAGCAAGAATCATAGAACAAGCATAAAATATGGTAAGGCATGAAATAAACTTATCAAACATGCTTATTTCGAAAGGTTGCTCAGCAAAGGGCTCCCAACTGCCATGGTAATTAGGGAGCCAACCATCCTCAGGCATCGCAGGGTCCTCATTAGGGTTACAAGCACCGGGGATGTGATAGTCAAAGCATGGTTGGTCCTGCGGTTGGAAGTAAGGGTAGGTGGGCTGTCTATCATGCCACCCTGGTGGGGGTCCTTGCTGAGGACGTCTAAATGGGTAGTTAAGGTAAGCTGAAAAATCGCCACCGCTCCCGTGAAAATGAGAGAGCTGGGCGTTCATCAAGTCTTGTGTAGCTCGGTTGCTCTCGATCTGATCGAGGCGCGAGCTAATATGTCCAAACCCTTGAGATAAATCAGTTCACATAGCTTGCCTGCCCTCGATGTGATCGAGACACGAGTTAAGCTGCGCGAAAGATCAAATTGGGAGGAGCTAGAAGGTTCTCCCTGCTCAAAGGTGGGTCCAGTCGGGGGTCGCTCGGGAACCGCGTCCCGTCGTCCTCGCACGTGCTCTCTACGAGAAGCACGCTCAGTCCGTACAACATGGGAGGGGAAAGTCTCAACAATGATCCGATTGTCCTCCTTCGAGAGGGGCTCAGGTGAAATGAGCCAAGGACGATTCCGAGTAATATCGAAAGCATTTCGGCTCGACAAATTAGAATGATGGGTCCCTCCCACCATCCATCTATAACAACGCTCCTGCTTAAGAACTCGTATGAAACACGAGTTCGTGAGGAACTCGTCATTGAGAAGGTGGTGTGAACCAGCTCTCTCAAAACGAGTGAAGTAGTGCTCGTGGCCTAGGGCGCGGGCTATAATAGTGACTAGGCCCCTAAGCTGGATGAGATCTGTACGGTGGCACTCTTGTTGTAACTCACAACATCTCTTTATAAAGAACCACCCGGTATTAATCCGGGCGATTGGATCCTCCGAAGGATTCGCGCCGAGGTAAAGCACCTTTATCTCTTTTTCATTGATTTTACTCCAATCAACTTTTAAATAAACCAAAAAACAAATGAACCTATGAAAAATGCGGATTGCGGGATGTCCAAAAAATGACTAAAACACAAACATAGAGGATTTTGAGGGGTTTCACTCAAACCCTAGAAACTAAACTACTCACACATAATTAATAAAAACATGATAGCCAAAGTAAAATAAATTAAAGCAATAAATTTACCTTGAAGAATGAAGAAAAAGCTATGGAGAAGAGGAAGACCAAACTAGAAATTCATTGCATAAATTAAAGTGTTTCATTACCAAAGAAATCTAAAGGAGTACAAAACTAAGCTAAGGTGAGAGAACATACTCTCACGAGCTCCAATCTAGGTTTATAAACGTACCTCAAAGAGTATATATACAATTTACAAAAATACAAAGCAAACACGACCTCAAAACACAAAAAGAACAGAGCAACCAAAAGGAGCGGCCGTGCATGCACGAGGAGCGTCCGTTCCTTTGGAGGAGCTCCCGCGCAAGATAGAGGCGTGGCCACTCCTTTGATCAGATGCTCAAATCTTCATTTAAGACCTTGGGCGCGACCGTAATACTAGGGGAGCGACCGCTCTTCTTGCAAAAAGCCTCTAACTGTGTCTTGGCTCAGGTATATGACGCTGGAACGACTCCTCGAATCCCGTAAAGCAAGAGTTACCTACAAAAATGGGAAAACAACCAAAAAGGAGGAGCAAAATGCTAGAATACCATAAATTAGCCAAAGCGCAATTAAACCACAAAAAGGAAATAAAAAGGACAAAATGAAATAAGAAAATGAAAAATTAAGCTATAAAACTAACTTAAAAGCTAAGAAAAACACTAACAAAAGACCCGTTATCAGTCATCCTTGTCCATGCTGATCGAGTGTTGACCATTCCTTATCACCATCTAAGGCATGATAACAAAGTCAGGGATGACACCTTACAAAGGGTGCACCCTCGGCCACGCAGTCGCGTCACGCTATACAAGGCTTAGACTCATCCATGTGAGGTCGTCCTTGTCCATGCTGAGTGTTGACCATTCCCTATCACCATATAAGTCATGGTGACAAGGTTAAGGATCACACCTTACCAAGAGTGAACTGTAACTACCCGAATTTTTGGGCCGTAATATTTCGCGTGAAATTAAGCCTTAAAGCCCAAACATTCTATTTTGGGCCTAAAGGACTTAATTATGTATGATCAAGCCCAAACCAAGGCCATAAGACCCCATAGCCGGCCCTCTCTTGTTTTTCCCCTTATTTCACTTCCTAAAATCTATCCTAAAATCTAGTAAACCCCATCGTATTTTCTAGTAAGCCCTTACTCTATTTATTCCCCTAAAAGTCCACCCTTTCACCCTTACTCATTATTTTTCAATTTCATCACTCAAAGAAAACCTCATACCCCATCAAACCTCACGGAAACCCCTCTCAAACACCCTTCTAAATTTATATTTCACTTCATGAAATCAAACTTTCAACCTTTGAAGATAGAAGCAAGTACATGCATTGGTGGCTCGAGCCTTGGCTTGGCCGTGGGCTTTAACGTGTGAAGCCGTGGATTTTGGGCGAGATTGTGCGTGATTTGTGTGTGTGTCTTGTTCAATAGGTAACTAGCTTTTGCTACTTAGTTTTAGGATTAACCAATATAGGAGAGCTAGGTTAGATAGTTGTTTATTGTTGATCATGTTTATATGCATATGGGCATGTAGTACTGTTTGAGTTCTTTAAATATTTGCAATAGTTTGGTGAATCTTTATTGATACTTTCTTATTATAGTATTACATGATCTTTAATCAATGATCTTGTATGATAATCTTGCAAAGTGCATAGTTTCTTGAATTGATTCTTGAGCTTGTTTTATGCGTGTGACTATGATGTACCAAGCATGGGTTTTTATTGTTTTAATGTTTAATCTTGATAAATCTTGCTAGTTATTTATTTCATAAAATCTATGTTTGATTTTTTCTCAAAGATTATTTTATTATTGGTTGAACCCTTGAACTTGTTCCTTGCTTGTTTGAGGCAGGAAGAGTGTACATCAAAGTATGATTTTTCTTGTTCTTTCGATAGTTATTTCAATAAAGCAAGCATGTCCTTGAGTTTCTTGAATCTATGTTTAGTTGAAATTCAAAAAGTTTGATTTTTATTGTTTAAACACTCGCCAACTTGGTCCTAGAACACCAAGATTGAATCTTTCATTTTGTTCTTGAATTTCTTGATCATGTCCTTTGAAAGTTTGAATGTTTATGTTATTTTATGAATCTTGTCATTCGCCGTATGAATTCTAGCTTGAAAGCTTGAATTATGATTCCATGTGTTTTGTGCTCTATTTGTGGCATTTGAACCTTGCCATTATGAACCGTGTGGCTCGTTTCTCTTGGGCCAAGTTCGAATCCCTACGGACCCAGTTAATGCGTGTTGCCTGATCTCCCGTGTTTTAATGGTATGTTTGTTGAACTTGTCGTTAAACGATGGTATGATGATTTGATGGCTATGATGCGTGTAGCTGGATTCGGTTTCGTGCTATGAACTCGATGGCGTCTTGAGTCTTGTCGTGTCTATCGGTTGAAGGTCGAGCGGGTCATGTCTATCGGTTTATCTGTGATAAACTGAGCGGGTCTATCGGTTCATCGGTGATGAACTGAGCGGGGCATGTTGTTTTGTTTAATGGTCTTGTCGTATCTATCGGTTGAAGACCGAGCGGGTCATTTAATTTTTCTATGGTTGTAGATTCTAGTGGGTCTATCGGTCTATGGTTGTAGATTCGAGCGGGTCATATTATCGGATGTAGACCGTGCGGAGTCTTGTTGTTGAATTATGAATTGAACTAGAGAATCGTGTGTCTTGATCTATGATGCGTATGTTATGGCCCTGTTATGAATGATGATGAATGATGTGTTTCCGCTGCTTAACTCTGAAGTTGGATTTGTATGTTTTCTATGAACGTCGTTGTAACGTATTGCTCCCTGTGTTTCTAATCCGTTATTTTATTTTTTTCATCCTACTGCTAAGTAGGACAGCCTAGTTACTCGCCACTAACGTTGGATTCCCCTATTGTCATTTTACAGGTGAGCAGGATGAAGTTTAGATGTCGGGATAAGAGTTGGACGAGCGTTTTAGGCCCTTGTTTTGTATTTCTGTTCTTAGTAGTTTAGCTTGTTTTAAGTTGTAGATTCCTGAGTTTTGATTTAGTTTATAAGCTTACTTTTAAAACTCTATTGGGTTCCATTATCAATATTATTAAACACCATTTTACATGAGTTTTAGTTATTTTCTGTTATTGAATCGATTGGTAATTGCCTGTGTACAACGTTATCACTACTAACGTCCTTGCTAAAAATACGGGTCATTACAGCTGGTACAAGAACTCTAGGTTAACCTTTAGTTTACTTCTTCATAATTAAACTGTGAGTTGAGCACTTTATGTAATCAAGAGCGTAATTTAGATCACAAAACCCTAAAACTGTAGTGTGTGCAACTTAGGATAGTGACCTGGGTTAGGAATGATTTCATTCTTTAGTTTTCTTAGGTCCCTTATGATGTTGTGTTGATTTTCCTAACTCGTTTACTCTTTTATAGAATGGCATCTCCAGCTCGGTTTTTCGTCTCTCGAAACCGTCGTCGCGCATTAGATGATGCAATCCTCACTTTGGCACAACGAGGCGTTCAACCCTCCAGTCAACGGTCTTCATTTGACCGAATTGCTCATCATCGACCCCCGAGCTACGGGTGTACCGCTGACCCAATGGTGTTGGGGAATTGTTTACGAGAGATGAGGGAGCTCTTTAACGCCATAGGGTGTTCAGAGACAGAAAGGGTGCCAATAGCCGCCTATAATCTCAAGGGTGAAGCAAGCAATTGGTGGAGCACTGTCCAATCGGAGCTTGAACTAGGACAGGTCTTCCTTTGGCCAGAATTGATGGAGAAGCATGAGGAGCGTTTCTATCCGGATGAGCTCAGGTGGCAATAGCAAGAAGAATTTCTGACTTGGACTCAGGGATCAATGTCCGTGCAAGCCTATACGGATAAGTTCACCGAACTCTCCGGGTTTGCCACATCAGTAATTCCTTCAGAGTCAGAAAGAGTTAAGAGGTACGTTAAGAAGATGGATCCCCGTATCCGCGTACATGTAATCAGCAGGGGTGCTACAACCTTTCAACGAGCTTACGATGTAGCTATGGAGATCCGCGCATCAGTGACGGAAGAAGAGGAAGCAAAGAAGAGGTTACATTAGTTCTCCTCTCAATCTGCAGCCAAAAGGCCACGTTATGAAGATAGCAATGAACCTCAGCGGGCTAGTCAACCCGTTCAAGAACAAAGACAGAAGATATGCAACGGCTGCAAGAAGGTTCTGCACCCCGGCTAGAGATGTGATGGTACCCCTAGTGTGCTACAAGTGTAGGCTATCGGGTCACAAGTTATTTTTCTGCCTAAAGAAGCAAGGAACTGATTCTAACTACAAGGCTCCCGTGCATAACTGTGTTTTCTGCATGACCCAAGAAGAAGCAGCAACCCAACCCAAGTCATCACAGGTAATCTTTCTAGCATAGCATGTTGTGTTTGTTGTCTACGTGTTATATGTGCTTCCTTAGGAAATTTTGAGGATGAAATTTTCTTAAGGAGGGGAGATTGTAACGACCCGAATTTTTGGGACATAAAATTTCGTGTGAAATTAAGCCTTAAAGCCCAAACATTCTATTTTGGGCCAATGGACTTAATTATGTATGATGTTCAAGCCAAAACCAAGGCCATAAGACCCCATAGCCGGTCTCCTCTTGTTTTCCCGATTATTTCACTTCCTAAAATCTCTCCTAAAATCTAGTAAAACCCATCTTATTTTTCAATTCATCACTCAAAGCAAACCCCATACCCCCTCACACCTCACGGCACCCCCTCTCAAACACCCTTCTAAATTTGTCTTTCACTTCATCAAATCAAACTTTCAACCTTTCAAGATCGAAGCAAGTACGTGCATTGGTGGTTCGAGCCTTTCCTTAGCCGTGGGCATTGACGTGTGAAGATGTGGGTTTTGGGCGAGATTGTAAGTGATTTGTGTGTGTGTCTTGTGCAATAGGTAACCAACTTTTCTACTTAGTTTTAGGATTAACCAATATAGGATAGCTAGGTTAGATAGTTGTTTATTGTTGATCATGTTCATATGCATAGGGCCGTGTAGTATTGTTTGAGTTCTTTAAATCTTTGTAATGGTTTGATGAATCCTTATTGATATTTTCTTGTTATAATATTATATGATCTTTAATCAATGATCTTATATGATAATCCTGCAAAGTGCATAGTTTCTTGAATTGATTCTTTAGTTTGTTTTATGCGTGTAACTATGATGTACAAAGCATGAGTTTTTATTATCTTAATGTTTGATCTTGTTAAATCTTGCTAGTTATTTATTGTTTACAATCTATGCTGGGTGTTTTCTCATAGATTATTTTACTATTGGTTGAACCCTTGAACTTGTTCCTTGCTTTTTTGATGCGTGAAGAGCGTACATTAAAGTATGACTTTTTTCTTGTTCTTTCGATAGTTATTTCAATAAAGCAAGCATTTTCTTGAGTTTCTTGAATTTATGTTTAATTGAAAGTATAAAAATTGGATTTTTACTGTTTAAACACTCGCCAACTTGTTCCTAGAAGACCAAGATTGAATCTTTAACCTTGTTCTTGAAATTCTTGATCATGTCCTGTTAAAGTTTGAACCTTTACGTTATTTTATGAATCTTGCCATTCGTCGTATGAATAGTTGCTTGAAACCTTGAATTATGATTCCATGTCGTTTTGTGCTCTGTTTGTGGCATTCGAACCTTGCCCTTGAGAACCGTGTGGTTCGTGTCTCTTGGGCCAAGTTCGAATCCCTACAGACCCAACTAATTCCTGTTCCCTGATCTCCCGTGCTTTAATTGTATGGTTGATGAACTCTTCGTTAAAAGATGGTATGATGATTTGATGGCTATGATGCGTGTGGTTGGATTCGGTTTCATGTTATGAACTTGATGGCGTCTTGATTATTGTCAGAATCTTGTTGTGTCAATTGGTTGAAGACTGAGCGAGTCGTATGTATCGGTTTATCTGTGATAAACTGAGCGGGTCTATCGGTTCATCGGCGCTGAACTGAGCGGGGCATGTTTGTTTGTTTGATTGTCTTGTCGTGTTCATCGGTTGAAGACTGAGCGTGTCATGTTTATCAGTCTACGATTATATATTCGACCGGGTCTATCGGTCTACGGTTGTAGATTCGAGCGGGTCATGTTATCGGTTGTAGACCGTGCGAAGTCTTGTTCTTGAATTATGAATTGAACTAGAGAATCGTGTGTGTTGATCTATAATGCGTATGTTATGGCCGATTTATGAATGATTTGTTTCCGCTGCTTAACTCTGATGTTGGATTTGTATGTTTTCTATGAACATTGTTGTAACATATTGCTCCTTGTGTTCCTAATTCGTTATTTTATGTTGTTTGATCCTACTGCTAAGTAGGACAGCCTAGTTACCCGCGACTGACGGTGGACTCCCCAATTTTCATTTTGTAGGTGAGCAGGATGTAGTTTAGATGTCGGGATAAGAGTTGGACGACCGTTCTAGGCCCCTGTTTTATATTTCTGTTCTTAGTAGTTTAGCTTGTTTTAAGCTGTAGATTCCTGAGTTTTGATTTACTTTATTAGTTTCCTTTTAAAACTCTATTAGGTTATATTATTAATATTATTAAACACCATTTTACCATGAGTTTTAGTTATTTTCCGTTATTGAATCGATTGGTAATTACCTGTTTAAGACGTTATCACTGCTAACGTCATTTCTAAAAATACGGGTCGTTACATGCACTCTCCGCCACATTGCTGAGACATACAATACAAGGCTCACACTCAACCATGCAAGATCATCTTTTTCCATGAAGAGTGTCGAGCATTCCTTGTCACAATATAAGGCATGGTTACAAGGTTAGGGATGACACCTTACCAAAGAGACACCCTAAACAACATAGCCGAGTTAGGAGATATATGGCTCACACTCGGGCATGTAAGGTTAGCCTTGTCCATGACGAGTGTCGACCATTCCTTAGCACCATATTGGCATGTTGACAAGGTCAGCGACGACACCCTACCAAAGGCGCACTGTAACACCTCGCATTTTAGCAACGACGTTATTAGTGATAACGTCGTAAACAGGCAGTTACCAATCGATTTATAATACAAAAATATAACTAAACTTGTGGAAGTAATACTTTTATTAATAATAATGGAATCCCAAATTACAAAAGGTTAAATAAACCATAAATCTAGTACTAAAAACTGAAATAAAAACCTATTGCAGAAGCAGAAAATAAAAATAGGGGCCTAGACGCTCATAAACTCATCCTGCTACTAGCTTCTATTCTGCTTACCTGCAAAATAAAATTTTAGGGTTCACCATCAGTGCCGAGTAACTAGACTGTCCTACTTAGAAGTAGGACCACATTACATACAACAATAGAGTTAGAACACAAGAACGACAAAAAACGCAAGATACAAGTTCAACCATCAGAATTAGTAGCGGAACAAACATTCAATATTAGCAAGATCATTCGTAACAAATTAGCACACACACTTTTCAACATACATAGATACAAACTCAATATCAAGGCAACGCTCGGTCTACAACCGATAACAAGACTAGCAACATAGGACTTGCCCCGCACGATTCATCACTGATGAACTAATAGACCAACACGGTTTATCACGGATAACCCAATACACTCACGATCTTCAATCGTTCGACACGACTCTAACACACAGTCAAACGAAATCAAGGCTTTAATTCACCAAAACCACGCATGAGACCAAGGCCAAGAATGAAATCAAGAATCCAAATATTGATCAAGAATGTCATAAAAATCCATGCTTTGGCATCTTGTACACACGCAAAATACTAGTAACAAGAATCAATCAAGAACTTCCCAGCTTCACATGATTTATTCAAGATTCATAAAGAAAGATCATAAAACGTTAAGACATGAAAATATTCAATCAAAATCCATCAAATATCAATCAAAGAATTCGAACTACAACCTTAAACCACTTGGGCAAAACGCGCACAACAAGGACAATAACTACAACGTTCTAATCCTATTATCCTATGCAATCTAATACTATTCCTAAGTAGAATAGCTAGTTACCTGAAGGAAATCAACACACAAAATACGAACAAGAACTTGCCAGAGAGTCTCGTTTCCATTCGACACACACGGCTACAAGGACACGGACCAATGTTCACAACACGATTTTGTTACAAACTAAAAAGAGAAAGAAGATTGATTAGCTATAAAAAGATTGAAGTTTGAAAGGAAAGTCTTTGATGGAGTTTGGTTAAGAATACCATGAAGAGTAGAGGGGGAAAAAGAGGGATTTTTACTTTGAGTTTAGATCATATGATAATTAAGGGAAAAGGGTGGACTTTTGGGGTTTAAATAGACTATGCTTTACTAGATTTTAGGAAGTGAAAATATGGGAATAATAACAAGAGGGGCCGTGTATTTTGGATGGTTGAAGGGGTTTATGAGCTCCTAAAATTTAGGAGGGAGAATAGAAGAACAAAAGTTAGATTTTTAATTGGGGTCAAAAATAGATATGAATTGTTAATTAAGGTTGAGAAAGAAATAAAACAATTTTTAGGGAAATTGTTTAATGTGGGGCCGGACATGAGGAGTTAGAATAGGGTATTGGGCTAGTTTCAATTAAATAAAAATTAAGTCTTTGGGTCCAGATCGGAAGATTCAATATTAAAGGCTTAATTTTACACGAAATTTTACGGCCCAAAAATCCGAGTTGTTACAATCTCCCCTTCTTAAGAAAATTTCGTCCTCGAAATTTCATTAGGAAGTACACATAAGACATAAACAAATAACATACCACCAAAAAACTTAGAACCACTATGGGATAAAATTATTCTTAACCCAGGTTACTACCCAAAGTTGCTCACACTACTATTTCAGGGTTTTGTGATCTAAATTACGCTCTTGATTACATAAAGCACCAAACTCATTGTTTACTTATGAAGAAGTATACTCAGGATTAACCTAGAGCTCTAGCACCAACTGTAACACCCCGCATTTTAGCAATGACGTTATTACTGATAATGTCGTAAACAGGTAGTTACCAATCGATTTATAATACAAAAATATAACTAAACTTGTGGAAGTAATACTTTTATTGATAAAAATGAAATCCCAAAATACAAAAGGTTAAATAAACCATAAATCTAGTCCTAAAAACAGAAATAAAAACCTATTGCAAAAGCAGGAAATAAAAATAGGGGCCTAGACGCTCATCAAATCATCCTGCTACTAGCTTCTATCCTGCTTACCTGCAAAATAAAATTTGGGGGTCCACCATCAGTGGCGAGTAACTAGACTGTCCTACTTAGAAGTAGGACCACATTATATACAATAATAGGGTTAGAACACAAAAAATAAAACAAACGTAGGATACAAGTTCAACCATCAGAATTAGCAGCGGAACATAACATTCAATATTAGCAACACCATTCGTAACAAACTAGCACACGCACTTTTCAACATACATAAATACAAACTCAATATCAAGACAACGCTCGGTATACAACCGATAACAAGACTAGCAACAAAGGACTTGCCCCGCATGATTCATCACTGATGAACCGATAGACCCTCACGGTTTATCACCGATAAACCGATAGATGCACGATCTTCAACCGTTCAACACGACTCTGATACACAATCAAACACACAAGACTTGCTCCTCACGATTCATCACAGATGAACCGATAGGCCCGCACGGTTTATTACCAATAAACAGATAGACGCACGATCTATAACCATTCGACACGACTCGACTCAACAAGACTCTAAAGAATCCATACAAGATGATCATATGAATTCAACATCACGCATATCATACCACTCGAATCATTACAATAACTTTCATCAACCAAATCTCTCGAAACAAGCGTCAAGATTATAAAGCAAGATCATAAAACGAAATAAAAATCAAGGCTTTAATTCACCAAAACAATGCATGAGACAAGGGCCATGAATGAAATCAAGAATCCAAATATTAATCAAGAATGTCATAAAAATCCATGCTATGGCATTATGTACACAGGCAAAATACTAGTAACAAGAATCAATCAAGAACTTCACAGCTTCACAGGATTTATTCAAGATTCATAAAGAAAGATCATAAAACGTTAAGACATGAAAATATTCAATCAAAATCCATCAACTATCAATCAAAGAATTCGAACTATAACCTTAAACCACTCGGCCAAAACACGCACAACAAGGACAATAACTACAACGTTCTAATCCTATTATCCTATGCAATCTAATACTCCTAAGTAGAATAGCTAGTTACCTGAAGGAAATCAACACACAAAATACAAACAAGAACTTGCCAGAGAGTCTCGTTTCCATTTGACACACACGGCTACAAGGACACGGACCAATGTTCACAACACGATTTTCTTACAAACTGAAAAGAGAAAGAAGATTGATTAGCTATGAAAAGATTGAAGTTTGAAAGGAAAATCTTTGATGGAGTTTGGTTAAGAGTACCGTGAAGAGTAGAGGAGGAAAAAAAGGGATTTTTACTTTGAGTTTAGATCATAGGATGATTAAGGGAAAAGGGTGGACTTTTGGGGTTTAAATAGACTAGGCTTTACTAGATTTTAGGAGGGATTTTAGGAAGTGAAAATATGGGAATAATAACAAGAGGGCTCGTGTATTTTGGATGGTTGAAGGGGTTTATGAGCTCCTACAATTTAGGAGGGAGAATAGGAGAATAAAAGTTAGATTTTTAATTGGGGTAAAAAATAGATATGAATTGTTACTTAAGGTTGAGAAAGAAATAAAACAATTTTTAGGGAATTTGTTTAATGGGGGGCTGCCATGAGGAGCTAGAATAGGATATTGGGCTAGTTTCAATTAAATAAAAATTAAGTCTTTGGGTCCATATCGGAAGTTTCAGACTTAAAGGCTTAATTTTACACGAAATTTTACGGCCCAAAAATCAGGGTTGTTACAATCTCCCCTTCTTGAGAAAATTTCGTCCTCGAAATTTCATTAGGAAGTACACAAAAGACAGAAACACATCACATACCACCAAGAAACTTAGAACCACTAAGGGATAAAATTATTCTTAACCCAGGTTACTACCCAAAGTTGCTCACACTACTATTTCAGGGTTTTGTGATCTAAATTATGCTCTTGATTACATAAAGTACCCAACTCACTGTTTACTGATGAAGAAGTATACTCAGGATTATCCTAGAGCTTTGGCACCAACTGTAACACCCCGCATTTTAGCAACCACGTTATTACTAATAACGTCGTAAACAGACAGTTACCAATCGATTTATAATACAAAAATATAACTAAACTTGTGGAAGTAATACTTTTATTGATAATAATGGTATCCCAAAATACAAAAGGTTAAATAAACCATAAATCTAGTCTTAAAAACTGAAATAAAAACCTATTGCAAAAGCAGGAAATAAAAATAGGGGCTTAGACGCTCATCAACTCATCCTGCTACTAGCTTCTATCCTGCTTACCTGCAAAATAAAATTTGGGGGTCCACCATCAGTGGCGAGTAACTAGACTGTCCTACTTAGAAGTAGGACCACATTACATACAATAATAGGGTTAGAACACAAAAACGAAAACAAACGTAGGATACAAGTTCAACCATCAGAATTAGCAGCGGAACATAACATTCAATATTAGCAACACCATTCGTAACGAACTAGCACACGCACTTTTCAACATACATAAATAGAAACTCAATATCAAGAAAACGCTCGGTATACAATCGATAACAAGACTAGCAATAAAGGACTTGCCCCGCACGATTCATCATGATGAACCGATAGACCCGCACGGTTTATCACCGATAAACCAATAGATACACGATCTTCAACCGTTCGACACGATTCTGACACACAATCAAACACACAAGACATGCCCCTTACGATTCATCACAGATGAACCGATAGACCCGCATGGTTTATGTAACGCCCCAGATTTTGGGCTAGTCTCGTAATTACTTTATTGTAATTATTGTGGTTGCGGTGCATGGTCTAAAATTTATTTTAGACTATTTTTAATGTTTTAGTGTAACCATTATTTTTAATGGTTTATTATTTCTTATTTTATTTTATTTTAATTAATTAGAATTTTATTATTTAATTTTCTAATTAATTAGTTAATTTTGGGCCAAGTGCAAAATAATCATGTTTAGTCATGAATTAGTGCAAAAGGCCCAAGTGATCAATTTGAGCCCATTTATTAAGCCCAACCGGTTTTCCCTCTTATTTTGATGGCAAGTTTTGCCACTTGCTTCATGTTCACACCTACACTAACCTCTATAAATAGAGGAGTTAGTAAGGCTTTGGTTCTTTTGATTCATTTGCTAATTCAATCATCTCTTGCCATCATCTTTATAAGGCAAAACACTAGCCTCTTCCTCCTTGAACCTCACGTTATTTTTGGGTTGATGAAAACCCAAGTTTGTTCATCCATCTTTCTAATTCTAAACTTAAAGATTCTATGTCATTTGATCTTTAAGTATTAAAACACAATTTAAACCCCAACAATTTCATTCAAGATCACTAGTTTGGGGTGGTTTTTGGGTTCATTTCTTGCCATGAGTGGGGCTGGTTCGTGGCTGGGCAGTAGCCATGAGTGGGGCTGGTTCGTGGCTGGGAAGTAGCCATGAGTGGGGCTGGTTCGTGGCTGGGCAGTAGCCATGACTGGGCTGGTTCGTGGCTGGTCCTGGACAGCAACGTGGTGGTGGTCCGTGATGGTGCAAGCCGTGTTGTTGTTCGTGTATATGTCGAATCTGGGCAGCAGGTTTGGTGGTCCTTTGTGTGTTGGTTTGTGTGTAATCTTCAATAAGGTAACATACTAACTCAACTTAATTGGTAATACTATGTTTATAGCTTTGATTAAATGCATGTTTGGTTGATTGTTGTTGATTGTTCATGGTTTTTAAGATATTTCTATAATCTGATTTTGGAAGTGTTTTAATGGTGTTTTAATGGTGGATTTTCGTATTTTAAGATTGTTTTATGATATTTTGGAAATCATGGTGATTGGGTTTAAGTTTGATGAAATATTGTTGAATTGTCGTGTGTGATGGTGATGAATATGCGTGTGATGTGGAGTTTGTTTGAGTTCTTGGTTGAAGTTCTTGAATCTTGATTGAGTTCTTGATTGAAGATCTTGAATCTTGAATGGTTTCTTGTTGAGTTCTTTAAGAGTTAGATGAGTTCTTTAAGGTTCTTGATTGAGTTCTTTAGAGTTCTTGTTGAGGTTTGATGAGTTCTTTAAGAGTCTTGAAAGTTAAAGAAAGTGATAGAAAGAGTCATGAAAGTTAAAGATTTGGGATGAGTTGATTAAAGATTGATTTGAGAATGATGATATGATGTTTGGTTAGTCTCAAGAGTATGGCTATAGGCAATTCTTGAGTTAACTTCGATAATTTAGTTATTAATTTCAAGAGTATGGCTTATTCTTGTCTTTAATTAACTACGACGATATGATGATGATATGATTGGATGATTAGCTTGATTTCTTTTCTAGACGCCCTTGACTTTGTGTATGGCTTATGCATAGTTTTTGGGTTAAGACGTTGCCCCTGTTCCATCCGCGGTATTGGAATAGTTTTGGAGTCTCACTATGTTATTCCTAGTACGCTCAGATTTATTTGGGGATTAGGGACACGAATTTCCAAGTATGAAATGGGTTCGTGGGATTTGGGTGTATGGCTTATGCCCGGTCCTGACATAGTAGAAGTTCGGTTGCGTAAGATGCTTCCGTACGAGCCTAGTCCGGTCTAGAACTAGAATGATTGCACCTGAGCTAGAATTGAGTTTAGAGATGTCGTATGATGTTGATGTCGAATGATGAGTTGGTTTTGGGATTACGAGTTTGAGGGTGTCTCGTGTCTTCGAGGATTGTATGTGTGAAGTTATTTGATTATTGCTATGTACTTGTGTATTCCCGTTAGGGTGAGTCAGTTATGTTGCTCGCCACTGATGGTGGATTATGTTGTGTTTTTCAGGTACATCTGACGATGATGCCCTTGCTTAGCTTTGGGGTTGGGCGAGCGGCGTTTTGTGTGCTTTGTTGTTGTTTATTACAGTTGTTTCATAGTATTAGATTCTATAGACATTGTTCCAGATTTTTGATATTACATTTGTTGTATAAGACTCTAGCATGTGGTTAGAGTTGCACCTTACTTTTGTTTTAGCACATTTGACTTTTGGATTTAGTTTTTGTACAAAATTGTGGGTTATTGTACATCTTTGGTTTAATACTAATATTTTGAGGTATTAGTTTATTTTCTAAGTGTTGAGTTTTAGTTTTATAACTACTTGACTCGTCGGTTTCTTCCGCGCCGATTTAAGCGAGTCGGGTCGTTACAGTTGGTATCAGAGCCGAATAGGTTTAAGTGAAGTTTCTAGGATTTGAGTTAAACCCGGGAGTTGAGAGCTTTATTTTCCCGAGTGTATAAACCAAATTCTAGGATTACGTGTTGGGAGAAGAGTGTCGGGTAGAATAATCCGGGATAAGACTCTTTTTCCTATCCTCTTTTGTGTGTATTCTTGACTGAAGTGTGATTTTGATTAACGTGGTGTGTTTATTTGTGTCCTAATCGTGTTACGTTTCGACGTGTTCACACCTCGCCGGTCGAGTTCGGGACAACAAAGATTATGAGCGCTCGAGGAAGCAATTCTTACGCTAGCGCATTTTAGTCGTCAGCTATCGGGATCGCAGTCGACGTTCGATCATATCGCTCGTCTTCGACCACCGACTTACGATAGGGTTGTCGACCCTACGATGTTGAAGAGATGAATCCACGAGATAGGAAGCTCTTCAGCGTTATGTTTGGTCCGAGCACGAGAAGGACCAGTTCGTCACCCTCCACTCGCGAGGAGATGTCGATAACTGGTGGAGCATAGCTAGGAATGCACGTTTACCCCGCATTCGATATCGTGGTTCGAGTTCGTAGTTAAGGCCCAGAGGAGGTTCTACCCCGACGAGTTGCGGTGGCAGAAACCAGAGGAGTCTCTTACTCTCATCCAGGGTAAGATGATAGTTCAGGCGTACCCCGATAAGTTCGCCGAGTTATCGATGTTCGCTACGTCAGTCGTTCCATCCGAGGAGGAGCAGGACAAGCGTTACGTTAAGAGGCTGAATACGAGGATTCGCGTTCGTATGATCAGCAGTGGAGCGAAGTCGTTACGGCAAGCTTACGAGGTAGCACTCGACTTTCAGGCGTTTGTTATCGAGGAGGATGCCAGCTAGAAGAAGACCCCGACCCCGAGGATGTTGCTATCCTTTGGGAAGCTCGATTTAGTACTCTTAGCAGTACCCCCCTCCGACCGCTTGATCGCATTAGGATTTCGACGGTTTGAGGAATAGAAGTTGTGCCAGGAACTTCCACCCAGGGAAGCGATGTGACGACACGCCTATGGCATGTTTCATCGGCAGGAGAGGAGCTTTCGACATCGGCTAAGCCTCCAATGAAGGATTGAGTCCGTTGTACGACCAAGGCAGAAGCAGAGGTGCAGTTCGATGGAGTCCCAGTTTTCCGTTAGTTCGTTCATGGCTCTTCCTTTGGGGAGAGGATCTTGTTTGTCAGCTCGAGTTCCGAGGTTTGCCTATCGTGTTAGCTGGTGAAGCAGGCGACAACCGATTTGAAGGATTTCCCGCTGATGGAGTTCGATGTCATTATTGGCATGGACTGGCTGTCGAGGTATCGAACGATCATTCGTTGCCGAGATCAGTCAGTGACATTCCGAGAATCTTAGGGCAACCGAGTTACCTACTTTGGGTTCGTCCTTAAGAAAGGAGTGAAGGTAATCTCAGCCTTGAAGATGAGGAAGCTTCGCCAGAAGGGCGATATGGAGACTTTTCGAAGACCGCTTCTTCGTACGAATACGACCACTACGGGTTTTGAAGTGATGTTGTCAGTTTCGTTTACGCTTTACCGTGTTCATGGATCGGATGAACCGGACTTTTCATCACTTATTCGATAAGTGCGTCGTAGTCTTCTTCGATAATATCTTAGTCTAAGCGAGAGACGAGTCTGAGCTTGCAGATCATCTCCGTATGGTACTAATGATATTATGGAGCAGCAGATGATTCGCGAATATCTCCAGGTGGGAGCTTTGTCTTCGCGAATTTGTATTTCTGAGTCGCGTACTCAACAAAGGAAAGTGTTAAGGTAGACTAGACCGGAACTTATAGGGGTGTAATTGTGGTCAGGAAACCGCGTGACCAACCGTATTCAACTTGAATCTAATTGAACCAAACCTATTTGATCACCCTTACAATTGATTTACGATTAACCTTATTTTCGTTGTTGAACTTATTTTTGTGAGTACTCTCATTGTTAACATAAGTAGCGCTATCGATTCATTGTTACTTCTAATTGTTAACAATATCGTTATTACCTTGTTCTAGTCGATTCTTTAACGTCCATGATGCCTTCATTATCGTTCAGGACAATTTGTTATATTGATTGTCATTCCTTTATTCGACGTCATAAGTTCTTAACCCTTGATCATGAGCGTCGTAATCCATTATCATCATTCTTGTCATCGACATCGTCGATCATGATCGTTATTGTCATCTATGACCACCCTTCTTCGATGTTATCATCATTACACCTAATTGAGGCCATCATAAATCATTAACGTTATTCATGTTGGCCGACCTCGTGTTTAACATCATTTCACCTTGTGTTATCCACCGTGTTTTTGGCCATTATTGTTGTTAATATCATCCATCATCGCTAGGATTTATCGATGGATAATTTATGCCATTTACACACCGTCGTGTTATTATTTCTATTATATCCATATATATATGTATATATATATATGTATATATATATATATATTTATTATTTTGTAATCATAGTTATCCTATTTCTCGTAAATCGATATACTTATCGAGACGTTCTTTAATTTCTATATAATATTCGATATTCATATCAGGCATTTATTCACATCCTTGCTATTCTCATCATTCAAAGGTGGGCATTGTTTCGATCCCCGCATTCTATCCAGATAATCTAAACCTGATATGGAATTTTGAAATTAATTGTTTGTTTTGGAATTTTATTCGATCGTCCAAGACAACTAATTGTTTCCTACTTTTACCCTGATCGACCGATTTTACCTGCATTTTAAATTTGATCAATCGATCATAACCCTTATACCAGTTTTCGGTCATTTGATTGTTTTTACTCCTCTAGGAGTTGAGTCTATAGTCTAGAGGAGTAGTTTGAGTATGTGACCGAAGTTCATAAGTCTGGGTTTGTCGTTGAAGCGAAGGATAGACTTTGCGTTTATCTTGATCTTCCTAGTGATAAGGAGGATCCCGAGGTCTTTTGTGGTGCGACGAAGAGTGTTGGAGTTTGTTCAGGACTTCGACGAACGCTTTTCGATCGTGCGTGCAACGTGAGTAGAGTGGCTGAAGCATCAAGTCGCGAGGATCGGTTGATCGTTGATGGAAGCCAAAAGTTCTGTCAGATTTCGTCTGACTTTTTGTGTGTCGAGCCCGAATTACTGATGGTGAATAATCTCCTTTGCTTGAATTTCGGGACGAAATTCTTTTAAGGAGGGGAGATTGTAACGCCCCAGATTTTGGGCTAGTCTCGTAATTACTTTATTGTAATTATTGTGGTTGCGGTGCATGGTCTAAAATTTATTTTAGACTATTTTTAATGTTTTAGTGTAACCATTATTTTTAATGGTTTATTATTTCTTATTTTATTTTATTTTAATTAATTAGAATTTTATTATTTAATTTTCTAATTAATTAGTTAATTTTGGGCCAAGTGCAAAATAATCATGTTTAGTCATGAATTAGTGCAAAAGGCCCAAGTGATCAATTTGAGCCCATTTATTAAGCCCAACCGGTTTTCCCTCTTATTTTGATGGCAAGTTTTGCCACTTGCTTCATGTTCACACCTACACTAACCTCTATAAATAGAGGAGTTAGTAAGGCTTTGGTTCTTTTGATTCATTTGCTAATTCAATCATCTCTTGCCATCATCTTTATAAGGCAAAACACTAGCCTCTTCCTCCTTGAACCTCACGTTATTTTTGGGTTGATGAAAACCCAAGTTTGTTCATCCATCTTTCTAATTCTAAACTTAAAGATTCTATGTCATTTGATCTTTAAGTATTAAAACACAATTTAAACCCCAACAATTTCATTCAAGATCACTAGTTTGGGGTGGTTTTTGGGTTCATTTCTTGCCATGAGTGGGGCTGGTTCGTGGCTGGGCAGTAGCCATGAGTGGGGCTGGTTCGTGGCTGGGAAGTAGCCATGAGTGGGGCTGGTTCGTGGCTGGGCAGTAGCCATGACTGGGCTGGTTCGTGGCTGGTCCTGGACAGCAACGTGGTGGTGGTCCGTGATGGTGCAAGCCGTGTTGTTGTTCGTGTATATGTCGAATCTGGGCAGCAGGTTTGGTGGTCCTTTGTGTGTTGGTTTGTGTGTAATCTTCAATAAGGTAACATACTAACTCAACTTAATTGGTAATACTATGTTTATAGCTTTGATTAAATGCATGTTTGGTTGATTGTTGTTGATTGTTCATGGTTTTTAAGATATTTCTATAATCTGATTTTGGAAGTGTTTTAATGGTGTTTTAATGGTGGATTTTCGTATTTTAAGATTGTTTTATGATATTTTGGAAATCATGGTGATTGGGTTTAAGTTTGATGAAATATTGTTGAATTGTCGTGTGTGATGGTGATGAATATGCGTGTGATGTGGAGTTTGTTTGAGTTCTTGGTTGAAGTTCTTGAATCTTGATTGAGTTCTTGATTGAAGATCTTGAATCTTGAATGGTTTCTTGTTGAGTTCTTTAAGAGTTAGATGAGTTCTTTAAGGTTCTTGATTGAGTTCTTTAGAGTTCTTGTTGAGGTTTGATGAGTTCTTTAAGAGTCTTGAAAGTTAAAGAAAGTGATAGAAAGAGTCATGAAAGTTAAAGATTTGGGATGAGTTGATTAAAGATTGATTTGAGAATGATGATATGATGTTTGGTTAGTCTCAAGAGTATGGCTATAGGCAATTCTTGAGTTAACTTCGATAATTTAGTTATTAATTTCAAGAGTATGGCTTATTCTTGTCTTTAATTAACTACGACGATATGATGATGATATGATTGGATGATTAGCTTGATTTCTTTTCTAGACGCCCTTGACTTTGTGTATGGCTTATGCATAGTTTTTGGGTTAAGACGTTGCCCCTGTTCCATCCGCGGTATTGGAATAGTTTTGGAGTCTCACTATGTTATTCCTAGTACGCTCAGATTTATTTGGGGATTAGGGACACGAATTTCCAAGTATGAAATGGGTTCGTGGGATTTGGGTGTATGGCTTATGCCCGGTCCTGACATAGTAGAAGTTCGGTTGCGTAAGATGCTTCCGTACGAGCCTAGTCCGGTCTAGAACTAGAATGATTGCACCTGAGCTAGAATTGAGTTTAGAGATGTCGTATGATGTTGATGTCGAATGATGAGTTGGTTTTGGGATTACGAGTTTGAGGGTGTCTCGTGTCTTCGAGGATTGTATGTGTGAAGTTATTTGATTATTGCTATGTACTTGTGTATTCCCGTTAGGGTGAGTCAGTTATGTTGCTCGCCACTGATGGTGGATTATGTTGTGTTTTTCAGGTACATCTGACGATGATGCCCTTGCTTAGCTTTGGGGTTGGGCGAGCGGCGTTTTGTGTGCTTTGTTGTTGTTTATTACAGTTGTTTCATAGTATTAGATTCTATAGACATTGTTCCAGATTTTTGATATTACATTTGTTGTATAAGACTCTAGCATGTGGTTAGAGTTGCACCTTACTTTTGTTTTAGCACATTTGACTTTTGGATTTAGTTTTTGTACAAAATTGTGGGTTATTGTACATCTTTGGTTTAATACTAATATTTTGAGGTATTAGTTTATTTTCTAAGTGTTGAGTTTTAGTTTTATAACTACTTGACTCGTCGGTTTCTTCCGCGCCGATTTAAGCGAGTCGGGTCGTTACAGTTTATTACCGATAAACCGATAGACACACGATCTATCACCATTCGACACGACTCGACTCAACAAGACTCTAAAGACTGCATACAAGAGCATCATATGAATTCAACATCACGCATATCATGGCACTCGAATCATCACAATAACTTTCATCAACCAAATCTCTCGAACAAGCGTCAAGATTATAAAGCAAGATCATAAAATGAAATAAAAATCAAGGGTTTAATTCACCAAAACCACACATGAGACCAAGGCCAAGAACGAAATCAAGAATCCAAATATTGATCAAGAATTTCATAAAAATCCATGCTTTGGCATTATGTACACACGCAAAATACTAGTAACAAGGATCAATCAAGAACTTCACAGCTTCATAGGATTTATTCAAGATTCATAAAGAAAGATCATAAAACGTTAACACATGAAAATATTCAATCAAAATCCATCAAATATCAATCAAAGAATTCGAACTACAACCTTAAACCACTCGACCAAAACGCTTGCAACAAGGACAATAACTACAACGTTCTAATCCTATTATTCTATGCAATCTAATACTATTCCTAAGTAGAATAGCTAGTTACCTAAAGGAAATCAACACACAAAACACGAACAAGAACTTGCCCAAGAGTCTCGTTTCCACTCGACACACACGGCTAGAAGGACACAGACCAATGTTCACAACACGATTTTGTTATAAACTGAAAAGAGAAAGGAGATTGATTAGCTATGAAAAGAGTGATGTTTGAAAGGAAAATCTTTGATGGAGTTTGGTTAAGAATACCGTGAAGAGTAGAGGGGGAAAAAGATGGATTTGTACTTTGAGTTTAGATCATATGATTATTAAGGGAAAAGGTTGACTTTTGGGGTTTAAATAGACTAGGCTTTACTAGATTGTAAGAGGGATTTTAGGAAGTGAAAATATGGGAATAATAACACGAACGACCGTGTATTTTGGATGGTTGAAGGGGTTTATGAGCTCCTACAATTTAGGAGGGAGAATAGAAGAACAAAAGTAAGATTTTGAATTAGGTTCAAAAATAGATATGAATTGTTAATTAAGGTTGAAAAAGAAATAAAACAATTTTTTGGGAAATTGTTTAATGGGGGGCCGGCCATGAGTTAGAATAGGGTTTTGGGCTAGTTTCAATTAAATAAAAATTAAGTGTTTGGATCGAAAGATTCATACTTAAAGGCTTAATTTTACACGAAATTTTACGGCCCAAAAATCCGGGTCGTTAATCGCACCCTCAATGACGTAGCCGAGTTCGGCTATATAAAGCTCACACTAAGCCATGCAAGGTAATGCTTATAGATACTGAGTGTCGACCATTCCTTATCACTATCTAAAGCATGGTTACAAGGTTAGGTATCACACCATACCAAGGGCGCACCCTCAACCACATAATCAAGTCAGGCTATACAAGGCTCACACTCGACCACGCAAGGTCATCCCTGTCCATTCAGATTGTCGACCATTCCTTATCACCATCAAAGGCATGGTGACAAGGTCAGGGATAACACCGTACCAAGGGTGCACCCTCAGCCACATAGCCAAGTTAGGCTATATAAGGCTCACACTCGACCATGCAAGGTCATCCTTGTCCATGCTAAGTGTGATCATTGTATATCTACATCTAAAGCATAGTGACAAGGTCATAGATGAAACCCTGTAAATGGTGAAACCTTGGCCACATAGTCGATTTAGGCTATAAAAGGCTCACAATCGGCCATGCAAAGTCATCCTTGTCCATGCCGATTCTTCAGCATTCCTTATCACCATCTAAGGCATTGTGACAAGGTCAGGGATGACACCTTACCAAGGGTGCAACCTCGGCTACATAGACGAGTCAGGCGATACGAGGCTCACACTTGGCCATTCAATGCATGCTTTGTCCATGACGAGGCTCGACCATTCCTTAGCACCATCTAAGGCATTGTGACAAGGTCAGGGATGACCACATAGCCGAGTCAGGCTATACGAGGTTCACACTCGTCCATGGAAGGTCATCCATGTCCATGAAGAGTGTCAACCATTCCTTATCACCATCTAAGGCATGGTAACAAGGTTAGGGAAGACACCCTACCGAGGGTACACCCTCGGTCACATAGCAGAGTCAGGATATATAAGGCTAACACTCAACCATGTAAAATTATCCTTGTTCATGATGAGTTTCGACCATTCCTTATCACCATTTAAGGCATCGTGACAAGATCAAGGATTACACCCTACCAATGGTGCACCCTCGGCCACAAAGCTCAGTCAAAGTATATAAGTCTCACACTCGACCATGCAAGATTATGCTTGTCCATGACGAGTGTCAACCATTCCTTGTAACCATTTATGGCATAGTGACAAGGTCAGGGATGATAACCTACCAAGGGTGCACCCTCGGCCACATAGCTGAGTTAGGCTATATAAGGCTCACACTAGGCATGTGATAGGTCCATTTTAGGACCGATTTCCTGGACTGTTTTAACTTGTTTTATGTTGTTTTTAGGCTTAGTTTTATTAGTCTTAGGCATTTTTAGCTTAGTTTAGGTCTGAGTTGCGTTTTCGTTGAATAATGACTATTCTTGCCATTTTTGCTTATAATTGAGCACTTTTGCGTTACTTATGACTTGCGTCCATTCATGTAGGTATTTTGTGTGTTTTCAATCAATTCTTAAAAGCCGACAAGGGTTGTAAGAGGTCCCGAGAAGCTTTGAGAAGTGTTATGCAATAAAGCCAAGACCACAATCATCAATTTTGGAGCATAGGTCAACTTTGAAAGGCCATAACATTTTACATACTTAGCATTTTAAGGCAATTCAAGTTGGAGGTTAAAGCTCATTCTGATAGCTTCCAAACACCTGGTCATAAACTAAATTCTGATAATAAATGAAGGAGTTATGATGTTTATAAAACTGACTATCAAGCTGTCCAGTGGCCGCTGAGACCACTCCAGCTCCCGTTAAGACCTCTACAGCGGCCGCTGAGATTTTCAAGTGCCCGCTGAATTGGCCAGAACACACAGTAGATCATTTTTTGGCTGCAGCGCCCACTGAGACCTCTCCAGCGCCTGCTGACCTTTGCCCAGCGCTCGCTGAGAAGGCCCTGTTCGTATCATTTAATTTGTTTTAGGTTATTTTTCGTGTATTTTTTTGAGGAACTATAAATAGCCCCCTCCTCTCATTTTAGAAGCCAGTTGATGTTTGAGGCTCACACATAGCGTTCGTTTAGATTTTTAAGCTTTCATCTTCATTTTCTCTTGTAATTTACATTTTGCACTTCAATTTATGCAAGTAGTATAATTCTTCTTCTTCTCATTCTTTTTCTCCTCTTCAAGGAACTTTTATAGATTTCTTTTAATTGCTTTATGTACTTATTCCTTATAGTTTTAGTTTGTTATTGTTTGTTTTGTTGGTAGCTGAGTTGATAGTTGTTTTGCTAGTAGTGTCCTTATTTTCTAGGGTATAGTTTCATTTGTTTTGTTCATAGTTTTCTAGGTTTTAATTGTTTTTCTCTTATTGTTCATAGTTTTAGGTTTAAGTCATGTATTTATTTTCATTTTTTATCATGCTTTTATTAATTAATTGTGAGTAGTTAATTTCTAGGGCATGAGTGAAACTTCTTAAATCCTCCATGATTGTGGTTTAGTTATGTCTCAGACTTGGTTGTGGAATTGTGGGTACCAAAGGATTCGGTATTGTTGAGTCTTGTGTCTAGCTAACAAAGGATTCATTGAAGAATCCCCATCAAAGGACCGAAAGGTGAACGTGGGTGATTTATTCCTTTGCTCGATTGATGGAAGCACCACAAAAGTTGGGCCTTCGATCAAGGGAAGGTTACCGGTCTTTGTAATTTGTGCTTATGACTAGTTAGATGTTCCGCCACGAAAATAGGTTTGTGTATGTCTTCCTAGTCGTCACACTAGCTTGAAAGAGTAGTATGATCTTAGAACGACCTCCCCTTATCCATGACCTAAGTCTAAGTTTCGATTGATTAATAATTCACGGTGGTATGAGTTGTGGATCTGTACCATTCTCCCTATTATTCTTGTTTTCATAGTGTAGTTTTAGTTAGTTCCCGTAGTTCTCTGATCTCTGCCTCTCACGACCATCACTTGACCTAGCTCGTTCGACGCTCATGCCTAGACTAGTGTAACGTACCTTCCTCTTGTTCGACACCCCCTATCTTACTACGACGAGGGTTTTTATTTGGTGAGAAAACCCCCTCTATCAAATTGGCGCCGTTGCCGGGGAAACAATGCCATTAGTTTAGGTTGAGTAGAATGGTTCTAGGTCTTTCTTTTTATTTATTTTTATTTTTGTGAATATTTAGGCTTTATGGCCACTTCTTTGATTGATCCCTAATATGAGCATGAATCGTTTTGGATGTATTATGACAGGATTGGAAGGTCTATTCCTTCTGATCATAATTTTTGTAAATGGGATATTTGTAATGTAATGTATGATGGCTTGAATTATGAAATGAGAAACTGGTTGAGTTTCTCTCTTATGGCGATTTCTTAGCTTTAGACTTGGATAAATCTTGGCTTTTCTTCGTGTGTCTAGCTAACAAAACCTATTAGTGGGATATGACTACCTAAGGGATACATGACTTTAGTAACGAACCGAGCTTGTTTGCGGAATATGGCTTTAATCATCATCCGGTTCATACCCCTACCATGGATGTTGATCATCAATACTCGCAAGAGCATGGTCTTGATGAGCCCGTTGTTTGCGACTTTAGTCATGATTTTGATCCCTGTACTCTTGTTGTTGTACAACCCATCCAAACTCACATAGACGTTGATGTTCCATTGCAATGTCATGATGAAAATCATAACCATCTCTTCTCGTCATGTGATGTTGTATTGGATGAGGCCTTCTTAGTTGAGTCTAGTGAAGTTAACGAGGTCATTATTAATGTGGAGGATGTGGTTATACCACCTTCTCTTATTCCCTTTTTAGGAGGATTTAGCTTTGTTTACTGACATCCCACTCCTCTTCAATCCATGCTCATATCACCCCCATCCGAGGGCACCGTCTCTTGTCTTGAGTACAATGTTTCTCTTTCAGAAACAAAGGCAATGGAGGTTGGGGGTGTTCCCTCTCTTTTATTTGATTTTTCTTTTCGTAGGTTTTATTTTGATTTACCTCCCTGTGGGCACTCACTCCCACATAAGCATTGGATGCCGGTTTTCAAACCGTCCCCTTTGCTTTATTTGATCATTTTTTAGGTGGTATTGAGTGAGTTGAGTGCCAGTGCGTTTGACAAGCTCTTGCGAGCTTTGCGGGGCTATTTACTGAGCTCCGAGCGGTTGGTCCTGCTAGATGGCTTTGACATAGTTTTTCTTCTATGTATTAGTCCCTGTTTCCAGCCCCTTTATCAAGCTTAAGACATTAAACAAGCGCTTCTCGGGAGGCAACCCGAGTCTTTTTGTTTGTAATTATTTTGTTTTTTTGGAGTTTGGTTTCTATTCTTTCGTTTTGCAGGTTAAAGGAATAAGCAACTCTCATGGACATGTATGGTACTAAAGCGCAAAACGGAGGTTGTATGCTTACTTTATAGCATGTTTTGGTGAGATCATTCCAAACTCCCTTTCTTTTATTTTTCTTGTGTGCTTAGTTGTAGGGTTAGATTTAGGAGGAGATGATTGTTCGAGGATGTTTGGCTTTCAATTTTTGGCTTTTATGCCCTTGAGGACATTTGGATATCTATCGATCGCATTGGGCCTCGATTTATTTATTTGTTTGATGCTTGGTTGCTTGATTAAGAGTCATTCATGCTTTGATTTTATTTTCCTTCCTTTTGTTTAGTTTTTAGTTCTATTTTCCCTTTTTCCTCTTCCTTTTCTTTTATTTTCTTTTCAAGGCAAAGTGTGTTTTTGTTTTGTTTGTAGTTTGGACTTGGTTTTTAATTTCTTGGACTTTGAATGCATTCCTTCATAAGTGTTAGTGGTCCACATGGTTTGAGATGTTGGGGTTGATTTTCAAATACTACATGCTAGGTTTCAGAACTTTGGAGTTCATGAAACCTAATATCTTGGGTTGTGGTATGATTGGCAAAGCTTTGGTAGTTATTTGAAGCCCTTGAGGTAGTATATGCAATTCACTACCTTTCATATGTGAGAAAATTGTCAAATCTTTCTAGCCTTCATCATTTTGTTTAAGTGGCAATAGGATCCTTGTCATAGTATAACTTGATCAAGAACTTTATTCATGACTTTCCGAGACTGTGACCGATCTAATCTAGGGGGGACGGAGTCATTCATTTCTTAGTTATTTTCCATTTTTCCTTTTTATTTTAGCGTCTTGCTTCTTTTCACTTTTTTAGGTCTTTGCTTTAAATTCATCCTTTAAAACCCTTTGAGCTTGGCCCTTCCTTTCTGCTAGCCACGTTACAAGCCTTGATTCCCATTGTTTTATTTTGTACCCTTTAGGTGTAGTGAAGCAATTGGAGCGCCTTGGTTCGTATATGCTTTGTCTTGAAAAATTTGTGAAATAAGGAGTTCGCCCAAGCGAAAGTGTGTTAATTTGTATGAATTAGAGCAAAAGTTGACCTATGTTGTAAAGGAGGCAAGGTCATGAAAAAAAATAATCAATTATTCCTTCCTTTTTCACAATGAGGGCATTGTGTCATTCAAGCTTGGGGGGGTGTAATAACCCGAAATTCAGGGCCAGAAAATTTCGCGATTTATTAATATTATTTTAGTATTCTAAGTCCAAAAGCCCGAATATTTGGACTGTTTAATCTTATATCTTTTACATTATCTCAAATTGGGCCCAGTGACCCATTCTTTCCTTCTTTGGCCGGCTCCGACATCATGGCCAAGGGGTAATTTTTCTTTTTATTTTAATTACTTATTTTAATTAGATAATTCTTTATCTAATAATCCTAAATTAACTACTTTTACCTAGTCTCCCTGATTGTTGCAACAACTAATTAAAGTCACACTTTTTCCCTAATATTCCTCTTGATTCACGGCCCCCTAATATTCTTTTTATCTATTTTTCTTTTGGATCCTTATATATATTAAATAGGTAGCAAAACTCATAACCTATTTACCTATTTTTAATACAACTCTAAACTCTCAAAAGAACCTTAAAAACTCCTTGTTTGGTCGTGTGCTTTTCGAACCATAACCAAGATCTGTTCTTGATTTTCTTCTTCCCAATCCAGGTAACTAGACTATCCTTCTTAGATTGGGTATAGTTTTCCATATAATTAATTAGGATTAAACTAGGGAAATTGATAGAATTAGTATCATGATAGGGCTAGGATGTTCGAACCATATGAAGTAATTTACTATGTTATTTTCTTGATGTTTTATGTAAACTTGATGAAACTTTATTGTTTTAATTAATTCTATGCATAAAATAATTTCTTTAATTGCATAATTATATTGAATAATTGCATGATAATTTGTTGAATCATGTTCTTGAATTTTCGTGTGATTGTCGAGTTCAATATGATGATTATATGATAATTATTTCATGATATTCCTTGAATTAAGTTAATAATCTTGATTGTTTAATTGTTGATTAAAGTCTTAAATTAATATAATTATTTTAGTTCATATTGTTCAAGATTGTCGAGTGGCTTAAAGATTAAGAGGGAATTAAAAATCTAATTTTTATGGTTGAATCTTGAATTATTATTGGTAATCTTGATTTTAATCTTTAATTTAATCATGTTATTGTAAATTCTTGAATTTAATCTTGTTATTAATCTAACCCTTAAAATGCCGTGTGGTTCATGTATAATAAAGGATTGATTTTGATCTTGTTTTAGTCCAATTTTGATGATTTAATGTTTAAAGCATGATTTTATTATTTATTATTAAGTTTATTTGATTAATTATTGGTAATTGTATTTGATTAAATTAATGTGTCAATTTTGGATATTTTATGTATAACTGTCGAGTGGTCCAATATAAGAAAAAGAGGATTTTTATCATGTTTTAAGTAATACTGATTGATGATTGTTAGTTTATATGATTATTTGATTAATTGATTAATTTCTTAAATTGTTTATTTGATTATTTAAAGAATTAGATTAATTGTTGTTCTTTTATTGAAAATGTCGAGTGGCAATAACAGGTTAAGATCAATTTTTAGTTTAATTTTTGGCTTATAATAATTTAGTTTGTAATTTTAGGAATTAATATGATTAAAGGAATAAAAGGAGTTAATAAGATGAGTTACAATATGAAGGAAAGGAATAATATGATGATAAGGATAAGTTATAAGATGATAAGAAGTATTAGTCTCACGATGGCCATGTCGAAAAGATAAGATAAGAAACGGACGCCTGTTTGGTGATACACGGGTTCTTCCCGGCGCATTTTAGGAAAGTTAGGATGTACACGGGTATCCTTACGAGCTATAATGACCGGTCCATAAAGTTAAGAAGATGGTTAGAAGAAGGATTTTGGGTAATAATATGATAAAATAAGTATTGATGGGGTAAAATACACCCACTACTATTGGGCTAGCCCACGGTTATTTAAGCCCAACTATGTCCTAAACCAACAAGGGGACCACAACCACAGGAAGGCCCACTCCAGGACCAGGCCCACATGTGAGATAAGCCCAGTACATATAATCTGGCCCCACAGGGTCCACGCTCCATTATATACCTGGTCCAGCCCAACTGACCAGGACCAGCCCAGCTGGCCAGGTCCAGCCCAACCAACCAGGGGCACCAAGTCAGTCCAAAGGTATTATAAATACCCCTCTCTATGCAACAAGAAAGAGGAGACATCACAAACACTTTCTCTCTCTTACATTCTCTCTCAAATTATTTCTCCCACACTGTACTGACTTGAGCGTCGGAGTGGCCTCCCCCGGAACACCTCCGGGGGGTAGCTCACACGTGTTATTTGTGCAGGAACGGTGCTTGATCGGGTGGAAGCGGAACTTGCTCTCGGCCCATTGTTAGGTGTACCAAAAAATGCCTCAACAATTTGGCGCTAGAAGGAGGGTCGAGGCGCCACTACGATTTTTCTTCCACCTCAAGTACCGTTGTTCAGGTCACCTTGGCTTTTATCCCTAATTCTACCTGTCTTTCTTTTGGATCTATGGATCCACTGTTAAGCTCCACAAAATCCCAAGTGGGGAATTCCAGAATAATATTACCAGATTTACATTGTTTATTTGAGCACTTACATTTAACAAATCAAGAAGCATGTTGGCGGCTGCCGGTGATGATGAGAATATCAAGCTCATCAACACTGTTGATGCTACAGTGGTAAGAGTTCTTAAAGGACATAAAGGGCCCATCATAGCTTGGCTTTTGGTCCTCTTAATGAACATCTGGCTTCTCTCAATACAAAGGAGACAATAATGTAGTGGGGACATCAATCTGGAAATTTTTTACATACCCTCAAAGGAGTAGCCCCTGATACAAGTTCAATCATGTCCATATAAATACCACAATCCTGGTGGACGAAGTACTATCAATTTAGTCTTGGCAAGGCATGCAAGATAAACATGTTCATCTTCAAATTGCAACTTGTTCATCCTCAAAAGAGAAGACATATCCCCAAAATTACAAAGCTAAGTTCTTTTACTTCCTCTAAATTATTTGTAAAAGTCCATAATTTCTCTTAATTAGTTGAGCATAAATTGGTTTATTTTGGGAATTTTATTAGTTTTTTACCATTAATTTGTACTTCTCCTGTACAAAAGTCTAGATCCAATATATAATGGTCATATGATAGCTAAGTTAATGGTAGCACACTAAGTGTTTGATAAAATGCTCAAGTGAATGTTTTTCACTCCCATGCCATGAAAAAACCAACCCAACTTGCCAAGTCCATCCGGGTCGATCCACAACGCCTTATTTGGTCAACACCACCTTGGTCGCCCAGCACCAACCTGGTCGGTTAGTAGCACCCTGGTCGGTCAAAACCACCCTAGTAGTTCAGTACCACCCTGGTCGGTCAAAGAACCCTGGTCGGTCAAAACCACCCTGGTAGTTCAGTACCACCCTGGTCGGTCAAAGCACCCTAGTAAGTCAACACCAACATGGTCGTCCGGCATTGCCCTGGTCAGTCAGTATCATCCTGGTTAGTTCGCAACACCCTGGTCGATCCTCAGAACATCGGTCGACAAGCACCCTCGTTATCAGTCGAGACTACCCTGTCGACAATCAGAAAGCTCCTCAAATAAAGTTGGTTACTAAAGCACAACAATCATTACCACATGTTGATGGTGATGGGATACACGCGCAAATGAAGAGTCAACTAGGCAACCCTTCCTAGAAGGTGGGTCTAGCTTGATACTGATGCGAGTTCCCACGATTATATGGAGGTCATCAAGCACCTAGTCTACTTCATAAGCGCATCAACTCATACGTGGCACGCCTGGTCATAAGAGACAAATACCACTACATGGCTTGTCATTTCGACCACACTACCACGTCCTCAGCATACTTCATCTCACTCACGTGTAAGGGAGGAAGCTAACACGGAGTCTTCCTACGTCCCAACCAAATACGAAAGGCTGGGTGCACCCACCATCTATCCAGAACAGGTTGGGTGAACAAGCACCTGCCGTGATAGGCTGGTCCCAGCGGAGGAGAACAGGCCTGGTCGGGAACCTTTCCTACCCAGGGTAGCTGGTTCTTCCTTAAGCCACAGGGCAGGAAGACCACCTAGACCAGGGGTCAGGATGCCTACCAGGCCGCCTTTTCATTCTTCTATCCTCATTGAAGTCCCTCATAAGGGGAAGTTACCAGGTCACATCAAGTACGATGGTACTGGGGACCCAGATGATCACATACAACTTTTCGAGGGACCACCTCACAACAATTCCCACACTGGCCAGACTTGTATCAGTAGGACTCTGGAGTAGGTGTGGTCTTGATTTCTCCAAAGGGGCATCTAAACGAGTATGCCATGCCCTCAAGTTTCAATTTGCTACCAACAACGAGGTTGAATATGAAATAACTATAAGTATCACCTCCTCAAAAGTTCTGGTCTGGTGGGGGCAGGTGAAAAAGGTTTGCTCAGCAAACACACCTGGTCTCATTCCTAGCCCAGTCCATGTACTTCTTCGACCCAAGGTCATACAAGAGTACATGCCTTAAACGATCTGGTTTTGGGTGGACAGGTGCGAAAGGCCGAAGGCACACCTGCCCATATACCCTGGCCAGTCCATGCACCTCGTTGGCCCAAGGTCACACACAGGCGCGTGCCCTAAAACGATCTGGTCTGGTGGGGGCAGGTGAAAAAGGTTTGCTCAGCAAACACACCTGGTCTCATTCCTAGCCCAGTCCATGTACTTCTTCGACCCAAGGTCATACAAGAGTACATGCCTTAAACGATCTGGTTTTGGGTGGACAGGTGCGAAAGGCCGAAGGCACACCTGCCCATATACCCTGGCCAGTCCATGCACCTCGTTGGCCTAAGGTCACACACAGGTGCGTGCCCTAAAACGATCTGGTTTGGTGGGGGCAGGTGGAAAAGGTTTGCTAAGCAAACACACCTGGTCTCATTCCTAGCCCAGTCCGTGTACTTCTTCGACCCAAGGTCACACAAGAGTACATGCTTTAAACGATCTGGTCTCAGGGGGACAGGTGCTAAAGGCGGAGCGCACACCTGCCCATATACCCTGGCCAGTCCATGCACCTCTTCGACCCAAGGTCGTACGAGAGTGCGTGATCCAAACGATCTGGTTACAGGGGGACAGGTGCAAAAGGCGGAGCGCACACCTGCCCATATACCCTGGCCAGTCCATGTGTTTATGTGACCAGTTGATCACACAAAAAAAAAGAGCAAAAGGTACGAAACACTTACAAATCCAAAGTAAACTCATTTACCTAACCTCTGGTCACACAAAAGCACATGCATTCACAAAAAGCAAGAAGTACAAGATCTACAAATCAAGCACAAGCAGCTCAACCACCTGTTAGAACTCCTGCAACCTTTATCTGGTCAGAAGATCACTCTGTCACCTTCCAACCAGGGGGGCAGAGAGCAGACACGACATATATATATAGCACATATAAATATAAATATTTGCAGAGACAAAAATTCAAAGTCCAAGCAAAAACCACATGTTCATACAAAAGTGTCAACTGAATATTTTGAAAAATAGCACAAAACACATCCACCCCATGGTGAATGGTAAAATGTTAGGGATTCATACAAGTTTGATATCAATAGGGTCGACGACCACCTGGCCCAAATATGCCCAAGCAGAGGCCAAAAAAGAAATTGTTCTTACAAGTGCTCAAAACAATTTAAAGAAAAGCAAAAATGAGCTGAAAAGGCACAAGAGAACACCACCACCACGCTCCAAAACAGGTCAACCAAAAGCATGACCAGATGTGCTAGAACAGGAAGAGGCACTCCCCAGGTTACAAGGTGATCACCAAACTTCCTAGGCAGGGGTGGACCCCTACTATCCTAGTTCTCAGGAGCACTCTGATCATCCTCCATGGCTGGCCTGGCCTGGTCATCTGCTCCAGGGCAGCCCATGTGCTTCTTTGACCCATGGTCATACACAAGCATATTTACATCATCAAAGAGGAAGTAAGTATTACACTTCTATAAAAATCCTCGTCATAGGCAGGACGAAGTATCACACTTCTATAAAAATCCTCGTCATAGGAAGGACGAAGTATCACACTTCTATAAAAATCCTCGTCATACTTCTCTGGAGACAAACCAACACTCCTCCTGCTCGATCTCCGACCAGGCCCTGGTATTAATCTAGCAGCAATAGAAGAGGATCCTACAATGTCAGCCCTGGGCCTGGGGGGCGGCGCCCTACTTGTGTTGGCCCTAGCATCTCCACCAGAAACCAAGGGCAGGTCAGATGCATCCTTAAAAAAAAAATAAAAAAAAAAAAACAACACCCCAATGCTAGAAGCAATGTGGCAATAAGTGGAACTTCGGTCATTCTCTAGAGTAGTACACTTCAACCCTGCTAAAGGTTCAAGGGGTACACTTCGAAGGGGTTCACTCATTAACCCCAGCTTGTCAAAGCCCATCGCCTCTACATCTTCAGCTGTCGTAACAGGCATAAGAAAAAGATAAAGGCGTGGTCCTAATCAGACTACCTCTGGCCAAAACTTGCCAAGGCAGGCCTGGTCTGATCATGACTACATACTCAACCAAGAGGAAAAAGCTAAAAATCACAAAAGAAATACCTCTTCTGCTCAACTGATAAGCGCCCATGAGCCAAAATCAAAATCACATGTCAGTTAATTAGACGTGGCCCGGAAATGCTTCATACGTGGCTAGCCCATCACATAAATCCATAAAAACTGCCCACATAATTTATGGACTTGGGGGGCAAATTGATGGGGTAAAATACACCCACTACTATTGGGCTAGCCCACGGTTATTTAAGCCCAACTATGTCCTAAACCAACAAGGGGACCACAACCACAGGAAGGCCCACTCCAGGACCTGGCCCACATGTGAGATAAGCCCAGTACATATAATCTGGCCCCACAGGGTCCACGCTCCATTATATACCTGGTCCAGCCCAACTGACCAGGACCAGCCCAGCTGGCCAGGTCCAGCCCAACCAACCAGGGGCACCAAGTCAGTCCAAAGGTATTATAAATACCCCTCTCTATGCAACAAGAAAGAGGAGACATCACAAACACTTTCTCTCTCTTACATTCTCTCTCAAATTATTTCTCCCACACTGTACTGACTTGAGCGTCGGAGTGGCCTCCCCCGGAACACCTCCGGGGGGTAGCTCACACGTGTTATTTGTGCAGGAACGGTGCTTGATCGGGTGGAAGCGGAACTTGCTCTCGGCCCATTGTTAGGTGTACCAAAAAATGCCTCAACAAGTATTATACGGGTTGGATATGATTACGTATGTCTTAACGTAATTATATGTATGTATGTTATTTATGTATTATACAAGTATGATATGTTAAGTCTTCCGCTGCGTACGTCTGATAAGTATGTATTTAAGTATGTATTTATGTATGTAATTATGTATGTATATATTATATATATGTAGGTATCCCTATACGTATTTCACAGGTATTTCTATACGTATTATACGTATTTTGTACGTACTCGTATGTATTTCTATACGTATTTCGCAGGTACCTTATACGTACTTTATACGTATTCCTTATATATTTTATGAGTATTTCTTTACGTATTTCGTATGTATTTCTATACGTATTTCGTATGTATTTATGTACGTATTTCATATGTATCTTTATACGTATTTCGTATGTATTTTTATACGTATTCCGTATGTATTTGTATATGTATTTTCATGTATGTTTGTATGATTTTCTTGGTTAATTCTAAGATATTATATGGTTAATGGTCCTTCATTTAAGCGGGACAGCCTAGTTACTCGCCACTGACGGTGGACCCCCCTCCAATTTCAGGTGATGATGCAGACGCATAAGTGGGCTTACGTTTGGTTCGGGTTGTGTGCTTTGTTGAGTTTTATAGACAGAACCCGGAGTCTATCTTATGCTATTTTATTTCTTTATTATTCAGTTCCACCCAGCCTGTTGGGAAAGACAGATTAAGTTGTATTTTGGATTTATTAAAGGACTTTTGAAACTCTTTATTTAATTATTAGTTAATAAATAGAATAATGAACTTTAATATTAATAATGTTCTTTAAGTATTGTTTGGTAATGATCCATTTGTCGATTTCCTTCGTAAATCGACAGCCTATAAAAGCCGAGTCGTTACAGTTTATACCAGAGCATAGGTTAAGACCCTAAAGTTACTGCTCCATAAGTAGCTTGAAAGATGAGTGCTTTATGAATCACGAGTGAAACATACCCTAACATGGAAAACCTAAGTGAGTGAAGCCATGGGTAGAAACCTGGGATAAGATATTGTATTGTTTTTCTCGTTTCCTGACGTTAGTATATGCATGTGTTCTTAATAATCTGAATCGTTGTTTTGTAGAATGTCAACTCCAGAACGCAATTCTCGCTTCAGACGCCGAGCGTTAGAGGATGCTATCCTCACTTTAGCTCAAAAGAGTGTCCAACCTCAAAGCAGTCAGTCGTCTTTTGATCGGGTTGCACGACTCCGACCGTCGGTCTATGATGGGGCAGCAGACCCGACCGTTCTCGAGAACTGGATTCGAGAAATGCGGAAACTGTTTGATGCCCTTGCATGCTCCGAGCGGGAAAGAGTTCCGATAACGTCCTATTATCTAAGGGGCGAAGCTGACAACTGGTGGAGTACATTACGGGCCAATTCCGAAATAGAACTAGTGCTGAACTAGGAGGACTTCACCGAGAAGATGCAGGAACGGTTTTACCCTGATTAGCAGAGATGGCAGAAGCAGGAAGAATTCCTCACGCTCACCCAAGGCAGCATGTCCGTTCAAGCTTACACAGACAAGTTTACGGAGCTTTCTCGGTTCGCTACTGCGGTCATTCCTTCTGAAGCTGAGAGGGTCAAGCGATACATAAAGAAGATGGACCCTCGCATTCGGGTTCATGTGATCAGTAGCAGAGCGACGACCTTCCAGAATGCCTATGTGGTAGCTCTAGAAATTCAAGCGTCGGTCTCTGATGAAGAAACAACTAAGAAAAGGGTACCTTCGGTTCCTACTCCAGCACGAGCAAAGAAGTCTCAGTTCGAGTCTACTCCGAAACCTCAGCGGAGTGCTCGACCAGCTCCAAGTCAAGGCCCGAGGATCTGTCAAGGCTGCAAGAAAGAGTATCACTCGGGCCAGAGATGTGATGGGTCGCCGATCGTGTGCTTTGATTGTGGTCAAGAAGGTCACAAGTCGGTGTTCTGTCCTAAGAAACGTCCAGCAACAACAACTAGACTAGCACCGATGAAGAACAGGATCTTCTGCATGACTCAGGAGGAGGCAGATGCTCAGCCAGACGTGGTGACGGGTACCTTCCTTGTCCAAGATATTGATGCTTATGTTCTGTTTGATACGGGTGCTACCGTGTCTTTTGTTGCTAGATCTTTTGTTGTGAAAGCTAACCTGACTGGAGAGTCCCCGGTCAAATCTGTGATAACTCCTCCTTCGGGAGAGGATTTTGCTTGCCATCGGGAATACCAAAATGTTCCTATTGTAATCTCGGGAGTACAATTTGAAGCTGATTTGAAGGAATTTCCGATGATCGAGTTCGATGTGATCTTAGGGATGGATTGGTTGGCCAATTATCAAGCAGCTTTTCAATGCCAAGATCAAGCTGTCACTTTGCGTGGTCCCAACGCAAAAAGGGTAACCCATGTTGGGAAGCCCATGAGTAAAGGTGTGAAGATAGTGTCCGCAATGAAGATGCGCAGTCTGCAGCGCAAAGGTGAGGCGGTGTACTTGTGTCAAGTCAAAGACATGACCAAAGAAGAGCAGTTAGAAGCCATTCCAGTGGTTCGGGATTATGCAGACGTGTTTCCAGAAGAGTTGCCAGGGGTACTACCGGAACGGGAAGTGGAATTCAAAATCGATTTGGTGCCCGGAACTGCTCCAATCTCGAAGGCCCCATATCGTATGGCTCCTGCGGAGCTGAAAGAGTTGAAAACCCAATTGCAGGATCTGATTGACAAGGGTTTCATAAGGCCCAGTGTGTCCCCTTGGGGTGCTCCGGTATTGTTCATCAAGAAGAAAGACGGCAGCATGCGGTTATGTATCGATTACCGAGAAATCAAAAAGGTGACAATCAAGAACAAGTATCCTTTGCCCAGGATTGAATATTTATTTGATCCGTTGAAGGGAGCTAGTGTGTTCTCCAAAATTGATCTCAGGTCAAGGTATCATCAGATCCCAGTGAAGCCGGAAGATATACCGAAGACCGCTTTCCGCACTAGATCTGGGCACTATGAGTTTGAGGCAATGCCGTTCGGTTTGACTAATGCTCCTGTTGTTTTCATGGATCAGATGAATCGGACGTTTCATCATCTCTTGGATGTGTGTGTGGTGGTGTTCATCGACGATATCCTCATATATTCGAAGAGTGAACAAGATCACACTCAACATCTACATATGGTGTTAGGTGTCTTGCGAGCCCAGAAGTGGTTTGCAAAGTTGTCTAAGTGCGAGTTTTGGCTCAGGGAAGTGGCCTTTCTAGGGCATCTGATCAATGCGGACGGTGTCAAAGTAGACCCAGCCAAGGTAAAGGCGATAGTGGAATGGCACAGTCCTAAGAACATGGCCGAGATCCGAAGTTTTCTTGGCTTAACACGTAATTTCAAAGCATTTGAAGAAGCTGAATTAGCTATACATGCATGAATATTTACCTGTGAAATTTCTGTATCAGGTTAATATCGAAGATTTGTAAAAGACTTCTCCAAGGTAGCATCACCTATGACCAAATTGCTACACAAGGATTGCAAGTTTGTGTGGACTGATCAGTGTGAAGAAGCATTCCAGACCCTCAAACAGAGTCTGGTATCTGCACCGGTTCTTGCTTTGCCAAATGAAGGTGTGGGATATGAAGTCTACAGCGATGCGTCCAAGAAGGGTCTAGGTTGTGTTCTGATGCAAGAAGCCAAGGTGATTGCATATGCTTCGAGACAACTCAAGGTTCATGAGCAGAACGACCCTACTCACGACTTAGAGTTGGCAGCTGTAGTGTTTGCTCTGAAGATTTGGCGACATTACCTCTATGGGGCTACTTGCAAGCTATTCACCGATCATAAGAGCTTGAGGTACATTTTCACTTAGAAGGAGCTCAACATGAGGCAGCGACGGTGGCTCGAGTTGATCAAGGATTATGACCTCTTAGTTGACTACTGTGAAGGAAAGGCCAACAGGGTGGCAGATGCCCTTAATCGTAAGGATCACCATTCACTTAATAGGATGGCGGCTTTACCTAAGGAAATTTGTGCTGTCTTCGCAGGATGGAGATTGAGATGGTAATGCCGGGTAGCATGCGAGTTTATCTGAATGCCATGAGTGTTGAACCCAGCTTGTACCAAGAGTTACGGCAAAGTCAGAAAGAAGACCCGCAGCTCGAGAAGATTCATGAAGCCAAACTTGAAGGCAAGGCAGAAGACATCACAATTGATTCAGACGGCGGTATGAAGTTCCGCAACAGGTAATGGAGTTAATAGTTATAGTTAAACTGTTTTCACCTAATGGATACTAAATTTTACTCCGCAACAGGTGGTGTGTGCCCCAGAATTCGAGACTTAGAAATCGAATCATGGAAGGGGCTCACAATACTCCCTATTCAGTGCATCCAGGTGGTGGGAAGCTCTATAAGGACCTGAAGGAATATTTTTGGTGGCCGAGGATGAAGCAGGAAGTCGCAGACTTCGTTGCACGGTGTCTCACCTGCCAGAAAGTTAAGATTGAGCACCAAAGACAAGGTGGACTGTTAAAGCCATTACCGATACCCACATGGAAGTTTGATTCCATATCCATGGATTTCGTAGTGGGCCTACCAACGACATCTACGAGTTTGGATACTGTTTGGGTAATCGTGGATCGTTTGACTAAAGTCGCCCGATTCATTCCGATGAAGGTAACTTGGTCGATGGAGAAGATGGCAGAAGCTTACTCGAGGGAGATCATATGGCTGCATGGTTTACCTAAGGATATCGTGTCCGACCGAGATCCCCGATTTTTGGTATGGTTCTGGAAGTCTTTGCAAGAGGCGTTTGGGACTAAACTTAATTTGAGTACGGCATTTCACGCAGCCACAGATGGGCAGACGGAATGGACCATCCAGACGCTAGAGGATATGCTACGGGCTTGTGCGTTGGATTTCCAGCAGACTTAGGTTAAATCATTGAGTTTGGTGGAATTTTTGAACAACAACAACTATCACGCTAGTATCAAGATGGCTCCTTATGAGGCATTGTATGGGCGCAAGTGTCGCAGCCCTACTTGTTGGAGCGACATCAGCGATGCTTTGGTGATTGGTCCTGATCATATGAGGGACACGGTGGAGCAGCTCAAGATCATCAGGGCAAGGTTGCAGCCAGCCCAGAGTCGACAGAAGTCGTATGCTGATCGTCATCGGAAGCCGTTGGAATTTCAGGTTGGTGATAAGGTTCTGCTGAAGGTGTCTCCGATGAAGGGTGTGATTCGGTTTGGCCAGAAGGGTAAGCTCAGACCCAAGTATGTCAGGCCATATGAGATTTTAGATCGGGTCGGAGAGGTTGCTTATCGATTGGCGTTGCCTCCGGATCTATCGAAGGTTCACGATGTATTTCATGTATCCCAGCTACGGAAGTACGTGAATGACCCTTCTCACATTATTTCGGTGGAATCGTCAGAGGTCGAGCCAAATTTGACCTTTGAAGAGAAGCTGGTGCGGATTCTGGATCGCCAGGATCGGATGTTGTGACGTAAGTTGGTACCTTTGGTTAAGGTACTCTAGCGTAGCCAGAAGTTCGAAGAGGCTACGTGGGAGAAGGAAGCTTCGATAAGGGATAAGTATCCCGAGCTGTTCGAAGCAGGTATGCGGTTGTTTTGGTCGTTTTTGTTTTTTATTTTGGTTTATGTTTTTAATTGTTTTATGCATGTATGTGTTTTGAACTTCGTTAAGTAAATTTCGAGGTCGAAATTTATTTAAGGAGGGGTGACTATAATAACCCGAAATTCAGGGCCAGAAAATTTCGCAGTTTATTAATATGATTTTAGTATTCTAAGTCCAAAAGGCCCGAATATTTGGACTGTTTAATCTTATATCTTTTACCTTATCTCAAATTGGGCCCAGTGACCCATTCTTTCCTTCTTTGGCCGGCTCCCACATCATGGCCAATGGGTAATTGTTCTTTTTATTTTAATTACTTATTTTAATTAGATAATTGTTTATCTAATAATCCTAAATTAACTACTTTTACCTAGTCTCCCTGATTGTTTCAACAACTAATAAAAGTCACTCATTTTCCCTAATATTCCTCTTGATTCACGGCCCCCTATTATTCTTTTTATCTATTTTTCGTTTGGATCCTTATATATATTAAATAGGTAGCAAAGCTCATAACCTATTTACCTATTTTTAATACAACTCTAAACTCTCAAAAGAACCTTAAAAACTCCTTGTTTGGTCGTGTGTTTTTCGAACCATAACCAAGATCTGTTCTTGATTTTCTTCTTCCTAATCTAAGTAACTTGACTATCCTTCTTAGATTGGGTATAGTTTTCCATATAATTAATTAGGATTAAACTAGGGAAATTGACAGAATTAGTATCATGATAGGGCTAGGATGTTCGAACCATATGAAGTAATTTACTATGTTATTTTCTTGATATTTTATGTAAAGTTGATGAATCTTTATTGTTTTAATTAATTCTATGCACAAAATAATTTCTTTAATAGCATAATTATATTGAATAATTGCATGATAATTTGTTGAATCATGTTCTTGAATTTTCGTGTGATTCTCGAGTTCAATATGATGATTATATGATAATTATTTCATGATATTTCTTGAATTAAGTATTTAATCTTGATTGTTTAATTATTGATTAAAGTCTTAAATTAAAATAATTATTTTTGTTCATATTGTTCAAGATTGTCGAGTGGCTTAAAGATGTGGAGGGAACTAAAAATCTAATTTTTATGGTTGAATCATGTTATTGTAAATTCTTGAATTTAATCTTGTTATTAATCTAACCCTTAAAATGCTGTGTGGTTCATGTATAATAAAGGATTGATTTTGATCTTGTTTTAGTCCAATTTTGATGATTTAATGTTTAAAGCATGATTTTATTATTTATTATTAAGTTTATTTGATTAATTATTGGCAATTGTATTTGACTAAATTAAAGTGTCAATTTTGGATATTTTATGTATAATTGTCAAGTGGTCCAATATAAGAAAAAGAGGATTTTTATCATGTTTTAAGTAATACTAATTGATGATTGTTAGTTTATATGATTATTTGATTAATTGATTGATTTATTAAATTGTTTATTTGATTATTTAAAGAATTAGATTAATTGTTGTTCTTTTATTGAAAATGTCGAGTGGCAATAACAGGTTAAGATCAATTTTTAGTTTAATTTTTGGCTTATAATAATTTAGTTTGTAATTTTAGGAATTAATATGATTAAAGGAATAAAAGGAATTAATAAGATGAGTTACAATATGAAGGAAAGGAATAATATGATGATAAGGGTAAGTTATAAGATGATAAGAAGTATTGGTCTCATGATGGCCATGTCGAAAAGATAAGTTAAGAAACGGACGCCTGTTTGGTGATACACGGGTCACCAGATTAGGTTAAGTCGAAGCCACTGCCCTACTGCGGTCTCTGGGCAGTTCTGGATCTTAAGATGTGTAGTCGTCTAAGTAGTAGTACACGGGCTACTATTTAGGGGTTATGGTCATAGCTTAGGCTTAGTTCTTGCAAAGGAGAGCTACGGGTAGAATACACGGGTTCTTCCTGACGCATTTTAGGAAAGTTGGGTTGTACACGGGCACCCTTACGAGCTATAATGACCGGTCCATAAAGTGAAGAAGATGGTTAGAAGAAGGATTTTGGGTAATAATATGATAAAATAAGTATTATACGGCTTGGATATGATTATGTATGTATTAACGTAATTATATGTATGTATGTTATTTATGTATTGTATAAGTATGATATGTTAAGTCTTCCGCTGCGTACCTCTGATAAGGATGTATTTAAGTATGTATTTATGTATGTATACATGTATATATATGTAGGTATCCCTATACGTATTTCACAGGTATTTCTATACGTATTATATGTATTTTGTACGTACTCGTATGTATTTCTATACGTATTTCGCAGGTAACTTATACGTACTTTATACGTATTCCTTACGTATTTTATGAGTATTTTTATACGTATTTCGTATGTATTTTTATACGTATTTCGTATGTATTTTTCTACGTATTCCGTATGTATTTTTATATGTATTTTCATGTATGTTTGTATGATTTTCTTGGTTAATTCTAAGATATTATATGGTTAATGGTCCCTCATTTAAGCGGGACAGCCTAGTTACTCGCCACTGACGGTGGACCCTCCCCATTTCAGGTGATGATGCAGACGTATAAGTGGGCTTACGTTTGGTTCGGGTTGTGTGCTTTGTTGAGTTTTATAGAGAGAACCCAGAGTCTATCTTATGCTATTTTATTTCTTTATTATTCAGTTCCGCCCAGCCTGTTGGGAAAGACAGTTTAAGTTGTATTTTGGATTTATTTAAGGACTTTTGAGACTCTTTATTAATTATTAGTTAATAAATAGAATAATGAACTTTAATATTAATAATGTTCTTTAAGTATTGTTTGGTAATGACCCATTTGTCGATTTCCTTCGTAAATCGACAGCCTATAAAAGTCGGGTCGTTACAGGGGGGGGGAGGAATAGTTCGAGAAAAAAGAAGAATTTTTTTGGGGAATTCTATGTGGTACCATTATTGTTTTGCCCTATGGTACCCAATTTTAATTTTTTTTCCACATGGTACCACTGTAATTTATGTTTGGTCTCTGCCGTGACACTTCCGTTAGATTTAACGGTTTAAGCTTTTTTTTGGCTTGATTTATACATATTCTTTTATGTATTTTAGTGTTCATGTATTTATTTTTATGCATATTTAATATGAATACGTATTTTTATACAATATAAACTACGTATAAATATGTTTTTTTAATGACACGTAAATCGAGGCTATTCGGGAATGCATTTCGGGGCTAATCGGGTAGTTTTTTTGCAAATTCCGACCTCGAAACGGACCCCTTAAAGGTGGGGTTTAAATGACCCATAAAACCTGGAACATGATATTTTTTCCTGACACGCAGTTCGATGCGCGCATATCGAGACTATTAGGCTGGGAATGCAGTTCGGGGCTAATTGGGTCATTTTTTTCAAATTTCGACATCGAAACGGACCCTTTAAGGGTGGGGTTAAAATGACCCGTAAAAAATAGTCCGTTTAAGGTTTTATGAGTCATTTTAACCCACCCTTAAGGGATCGGTTTCGAGGTCGAAATTTGCAAAAAGACCCGATTAGCCCCGAAATGCGTTCCCGAATAGTCTCGATTTGTGCGCATCGATATGCGTGTCAGGAAAAAAAGCCCGTTTAAGGTTTTACGGGTCATTTAACCCCATTCTTATGGGATCTATTTAAGATGTGTTTAAAAATATGTATTCATATTAAATATGCATAAAAATACATATATGAACACTAAAATACGTAAAAGAATATGCATAAATCAAGCAAAAAAAACTTAAACCGTTAAATATAACGGAAGTGTCACGGCAGAGACCAAACACAAATTATAATGGTACCATGTGGACAAAAAATTAAAATTGGGTACCATATAGAAAAGACAAAACCACAGTGGTACCAGATAGTTGAGTCCGTTTTGGTTGAGGTAGTCATGTTTCAAGCATATTGAGCGGTTTTGCTATGATGAGATGTCGGGTAGCCTAAATTGTTTCTCCTTTTTGTTTTTCCGTTTCCTTCTTGGAGTTATGAGTAGCTACCTTTATGGGTTGAGACGACACTAGCTTAGCAAGTGGATTCTTGGTTGTTGAGCGAAAGGGGAATGTTCCTCTCTAGTTCTCCAATCTAGCATGTTTTATTTGACTATCCACCCTTGACATCTTTGAGCATGTTTTCTATTAGTGCTTAGAAAGGTTTGCATTCATTGATCCTAGGTCCTTTAACAAGTCCAACTAGTTATTTTTATTTTGTTTTGTTTACCTTTTATTTTCCTTTCTTTTTGTTTTTCTGTTCCTTTGTTTCCTGTGAACATTTGCCTTGGTTTATTTTTGAAAGAGTTATGGGTTAAACTCTTGGGAAACCCTTACGAGAGCACACTCATCCTCTTTGGCGACTTAGAGTTTTACATGGCTTGTTGCTTTCGCTAAAAGCAACCGTGATTCCTACTTAGAGGTTTACATGGTTTATTTTATTTTTAATTTTTTCATGTTGTATTTGCTTGAGGACAAGAAAAAAGGCAAGCTTGGGGGAGTTTGATAGGTCCATTTTAGGACCGATTTCCTGGACTCTTTTAACTTGTTTTCTATTTTTTTTAGGCTTAGTTTTATTAGTTCTAGGCCTTTTTAGCTTAGTTTAGGTCTTAGTTGTGTTTTCGTTGAATAATGCCTTTTCTTTCCATTTTTGCTAAAAATTGAGCACTTTTGCGTTACTTATGCCTTGATTTCATTCATATAGGGATTATGTGTGTTTTCGATCAATTCTTGAAAGCCGACAAGGGTCGTGAGAGGTCCTGAGAAGCTTTGAGAAGTGTCCCGCAATAAAGCTAAGACTACAATCACCACTTTTGGAGCATAAGTCAACTTTGAAAGGCCATAACATTTTACATACTTATCGTTTTAAGGCGATTGAAGTTGGAGGTTAAACCTCGTTCCGATAGCTTCGAAACTCCTGGTCATAAGCTAAATTATGATAAGAAATAAAGGACCACTCCAGCACCCGCAGAGACCTCTCCAGCGGCCGCTGAGATTTTCAAGCGCCCGCTGAATTGGCCAGAACAGAAAATAGCTCATTTTTTGGCTGCAACGCCCGTTGAGATCTCTCCAACGCCCGTTGGAGAGGCCAAGCGTCCGCTGACCTTTGCCCAGTGCCCGCTGAGAAAGCCATGTTCGTATCATTTAGTCTGTTTTAGGTTATTTTTCGTGTATTTTTTTGGGGAACTATAAATAGACCCCTCCCCTCATTTTAGAAGCCAACTTATGTTAGAGGCTCACACTTAGGGTTAGGTTAGATTTTTAAGCTTTCATCTTCATTTTCTCTTGTAACTTACATTTTGCACTTCAATTTATGCAAGTAGTATAGTTCTTCTTCTTCTCATTCTTGTTCTCCTCTTCAAGGTACTTTTATAGCTTTCTTTTACTTGCTTTTTATTGCTTTATGTACTTATTCCTTATAGTTTTAATTTGTTATTGTTTTTGTTGTTTATTTTGTTAATAGTGTCCTTATTTTCTAGGGTTTAGTTTCATTTGTTTTGTTCATAGTTTTCTAGGTTTTAATATTTTTTTTTATTGTTCATAGTTTTAGGTTTAAGTCATGTATTTATTTTTATTTTTTATCATGCTTTTATTAATTAATTGTGAGTAGTTAATTTCTAGGTTGTGGAGTTGTCGGTACCAATGGATTCGATATTGTTGAGTCTTTTGTCTAGCTAACATAGGATTAATTGAAGAATCCCACCGAAGGACCGAAAGGTGAACGTGGGTGATGACTTCCTTTGCCCGATTGATGGAAGCACCACAAAAGTGGGGCCTTCGATCAAGGGAAAGTTACCGGTCTTCGTGATTTGTGCTTATGACTAGTTCGATGTTCCGCCACGAAAGTAGAGTTTGTGTATGTCTTGCCAGTCGTCACACTATCTTGAAATAGTAGTGTGATCTTAGAATGACATCCCCTTATCCATGACCTAAGTCTAAGTTTCGATTGATTTATAATTCATGGTGGTATGAGTTGTGGATCTCTTACCCTAGTCCCTATTATTCTTGTTTACATAGTGTAGTTTTTGTTAGTTCACGCAGCTTTATCCGCCTCTCGCGACCATCACTTGACCTAGCTCGTTCAATGCTCATTCCTAGACTAGTGTAACGTACCTTCCCCATGTTCGACACCCCCACTCTTACTACAACAGGGGTTTTTATTTTGTGAGAAAACCCTTTCTATCAGCATGATGTCTTCATGTCGCACGGCCTCTTAACATTACACCTCTTTATCCATAGCGAGTGTCAGCCATTCCTTATCACTATCTAAGGCATGGTGACAAAGTTAGGGATTACACACTACCAAGTGTGCACCCTCAGACACATACACGAGTCAGGCTATACAAGGCTCACACTCGGCCATGCAAGTTGATACTTGTTCATTCCGAGTGTTGAACATTCATTATAAACATCTAAGGCATGTTGACAAGGTCAGGGAAGAGACCCTACCAAGGGTGCACGCTCGGCCACATAGCCGAGTAAGGCTATATAAGGCTCACACTCGGCCATGCAAGGTCATTCTTATCCATGCCGAGCTTTGATCATTCCTTATCACCATCAAAGGCATGGTGACAAGGTCTAGGTATGTAAAAATTTTGAAATCATTACGCACTGCTAAAAGAAAACAAAGACTAAAAGGAACTGAAAAAGTGAAAGTTAGCGAACATGTGTCTGCTATGTTCCAGAGTAAACTACCTCTGAAATGCAGTGATCCTGGAATGTTTACTATACCCTGTACTATAGGTGATACTATGTATCAAAAAGCTATGCTAGACTTAGGGGCTTCGATAAATGTGATTCCATAATCTTTGTTTAAGTCCTTGAAGCTAGGTTCATTACATGAGACCGGTGTAGTTATTCAGTTAGCTGATCGTTCCAATGCTTACCCTAAGGGGATAGTGGAGGACGTGTTAGTTAAAGTAGGGCAATTGATTTTTACAGCTGACTTTTATGTGATTGGAATGGAACATGACAACCATGCGGCCCCTATTTTGTTAGGGCGACCATTTTTGAAAACATCTAAGACTAAGATCGATGTGCATAATGAAACCCTTAGTATGGAATTTGATGGACACAAAATTGAATTTAATATTTACAACTCCATGAAATTCCCCATTAATGATCATTCGTGCTATTTGTTGATACGATTGATATAGCAGCTCAACATGCTTTTGATATTGATAACGATGATGATCTTCATGTGTCCTTAGAACATTCTTTTGATGAGGATAAAATTGAATATATTTTGAGCGCTAACTTGCATAAACTAGTGCAGGTATTAGATGACCATTCCGAACTAACACTTGTTCCCCCTCATTGGGAGCCTATAACACTTACTATGCGTAGCACAAAGCTTTTGACAACTGTTTTGCAGGCACCAAATGTGGAACTGAAAGCTTTACCCAATAACTTGAAGTATGCTTTCCTTAGTGTCAAAAATACATTGCCGGTTTTGATGTCGAGTTAACTCACCAAGGAACACGAGAGTCAGCTCATTGAGGTCCTCAAAGAGCACAAAGAAACGATATCAAAGGCATAAGCCCAACTACTTAATGCATAGGATCCTTCTTCAGGATGAAACGAAACTTGTACGGCAACCTCAATGCCGGCTGAATCCACCTATGATGGAGGTGGTGAAGGAAGTGATACTAAAAATGCTTCAGGCAGGTATGATTTATCCAATATCAGATAGCAAGTGGGTGAGTCTCACTCAAGTTATACCTAAAAAATATGGAGTAATTGTTGTTGAGAACAAAGAAGGTGATCTTGTCCCCACTCCTGTCCAAAACGGGTGGAGGGTTTGTATTGAATATCGCAAACTGAATGCGGTTACCTGGAAGGATCACTTCCCCCTTCCCTTTATTGATCAAATGGTATAAAGGCTTGTTGGGCATGCTTTATACTGTTTCTTAGATGGTTATTCAGTGTACTACCAGGTGACAATTGGACCTGAGGATCAGGAAAAGACCACTTTTACTAGGTCTTCATGGATGACTTCACTGTCCATGAAGACGCTTTTGATAGTTGTTTACACCACCTGACACTAATGATTTAAATATGTATTGATACACTAACCTTATGTTAAATTCTGAAAAATGCCATATTATGGTCGAACAATGTATTGTGTTAGCTCTTGTTGTTTCAGCTAAGGGTATGCAGGTGGACAAAGCAAAGATTGATACTATACAGTCTCTGCCTCACCCTACTAATGTGCTTGATGTGCTTTTTTTTAGGACATGCAGGTTTTTATCGCAGGTTTATCAAAGACTTTTCGAAGATACCTTCTCCGTTGTGCAAGCTATTGCAAAAGGATGTCGAGTTTGTATTAGGGGATGAGTGCCATAGGGCCTTCGATTCTTTGAAGGGGATGCTCGTTTCATCCCCGATTATTCATCCCCCTGATTGGTCTCTTCCCTTTGAGATCATGTGTGGTGCCAGTGACTATGCCGTCGGAGCGGTGTTAGGTCAAATGGTGGGGATAGCACCTCATGCCATATATTACGCCTCGATGACTCTTAATGAAGCTCAGTGCACTTATTCGACAACTGAAAAAGAGTTATTGGTGGTGGTATTTTCTTTAGAAAAATTTCTTTCTTATTTGCTTGGTACAAAAGTTATTGTGTACACTGACCATGCAGCTATTCGTTATTTGGTGACGTAGAAAGACGCCAAGCCGAGATTGATTAGATGGATCTTACTCTTAAGTGAGTTTGATATTGAGGTGAAAGACAAGAAGGGTACCGAGAAATTGGTGGCTGATCACTTTGAGTAGGTTGGTGTCGTCCCATGTCTTGGAATCGAGTTCGGAAAAGAAGGCTATTAGGGATGAATTTCCTGATGAGCGGTTGTTCGCTCTCAGTGACTTGCATCCGTGGTATGATGATATGGTGAATTACCTTTTCTCAGGTCAGTTTCCATACCATTTTTCAAAGGCCCAACGTGAAAAACTTTGAAGTGATTCGAAGCATTATGTTTTGGATGACCCGTATTTGTGGAAGCATTGCACTCACCAAGTGATTCGAAGGTGTATTTCTGATAATGAGGTGACTTCTATTCTTACTTTTTGTCAATCATATGCTTGTGGAGGTCACTTTGGGGCCAAAAGAACAGTGTGAAAGGTAATGGATTGTGGATTTTATTGGCCTTCGTTAAATAAGGATGCATATTTTTTCTATAAATATGTTGATAACTGCAAAAGAGTTGGGAATACATCCCAAAATAATTAAATGCCGCAAAAATAAATCTAATTCTATGAGATTTTTGATATTTGGGGCATGAACTTTATGGGGCCGTTTCCAACCTCTTTCGGTTATATGTATATATTGCTTGCTGTGGATTATGCTTCAAAGTGGGTGGAAGCAAAGCCCACTAGAACCAATGAATCGAAAGTGGTTGCAGATTTTACCAAAGCTAACATATTTTCTAGGTTTCGCATTCTAAGAGCTTTGATCAGTGATAAGGGAACTCGTTTCTGTAATCGAACCATTGGAGCTTTGTAGAAGAAATACCATGTTACGCATAAGACATCTACTACGTATCATCCACAGAGCAATGGACAAGCTGAAATGTCCAACAGAGAGGTGAAATCTATTTTGGAGAAGACAGTCAATCCGAACCGGAAAGACTTCGAGTTTGAGGCTCGATGACGCACTATGGGCATACTGGATTGCTTACAAAACCCCAATCGGGATGTGTCCGTACCGATTGGTGTTTGTTAAGCCTTGCCATCTTCCGGTCCCGCTCGAGCATAAGGCGTACTGGCGGTGAAGACTTTTAACATGAATTTTAATGAAGCTGGTTTGCATCGGAAGTTGCAAATTTCTGAGCTGGAGAAGATAAGGAATGAGTCCTATGAGAATGCCACAATATACAAAGCAAAGACAAAGGCATGGCATGAAAAAATGATAATAAGAAAGGACTTTGAGGAAGGACAGAAAGTCCTTCTGTTCCAATCATGTCTGAGATTGTTTCTGGGTAAGTTATGGCCACGCTGGGTTGGACCATTTGTGGTAAAAAATGTGTACCCTCATGGGGTAGTGGAGATATCAAGCGAGGCTACTTCTAAGTCATTCAAAGTGAATGGCCAACGCTTCAAAATGTATTATGAGGGCTTCCAAGCTGTGAACAATGGAAGTGTGAGCTTAAAGGATCCGTTGTATGAGTAAGTTCACCGAAGATGCACCGTCGTGCCAACGACGTTAAATAAATGGAGCTTCTCGGGAGGCAACCCGAGCTTTATTAAAGTAATTTTTCCTTATTTTTAGTTAGAACCTTTTAATGTCGTGTGTTTTTTGTTTGGTGTATAGGTGATGGTTTACTAGAGGTTCGAGCAAGAATCCTGTCAAGCGACCTCGGTGAACATATGTGAAAAAAAAAATTAATAAAATTGGTTGAGGCAGAGAAGAATCGCGAGTCACAAGATTGGTTTACGGGTCACGACAAGTTACTGTAAAAAATTAAAAGAATGAAGTAAAGTATGCAAATTGGGGCAGTAACAAATCACGACTCGTGAAGACTAGTCGCGACTCGCAAGTAAAGGTCGCACCTAGCGAGCAAAGTGTGATGTTTTGGGGAAAGAGGTCAGTATCTTCTCGCGACTCGCGAGCAAGATTCGCGACTCGCGACCTTATGCAGCAGCACGTATTAACTTCAGAAATTACAGAAACGCGATTCACTTCTCCTTCACACTACTCAGTCGCGATTTTTTCTCTCTTCTTCTCCTTCTTCCTCCTTGCTACAAAGCTCCATTAAACACATTCCCATCTCATTTTCTTTCAATTTATCCATAAAAAACACTCCAAAAACAACTCTTTAACTTCAAAATAAAAAAAAATCTCATCTTTTCACGAAAATTCTAGTGTTTTTGTATAAACCCTAGAAATTTGGGGATTTTCGTTCTTGCCATCGAATTGGATCGTTTGGGTGCTTATACTCAATATTTGGAGGCTTTCAACAATTTCTACAATTATATTTGGCACCACATACTCGAATTCATCAACTTTTGTGTAAGTTTCATGTTTTTTTTGTTGTACTTTGACTTGGCTTGAATTTCCATTTGTTCATGCTATTTCTTAGTTTAATTTGTGAAATTCATCAATTTTTATTGTTGTGGTGCACTTAATTCATTGAATTGTTTATAGAAATTGCGTTTGTATTTAATAATTGTTGGATATTTGAGGTGTTTGGGATCCTAGATATTTTGTTGATTGGGTTATTCTAGTCGGTTTTTGGTTAATTCCTCTTGATTATTACATGTCAATGGCACCAAGAAAAAGAGTGAGAGGAGAAGGTAGTTGAAGTAGGGGTCCTAGGGTTGACACAATGGGGTTGCAAAACCTTAGTCGAGGCCAAAGAGAGACTTGGGCTAAACTAACCAAACCGGGTAGGGATGTCCAAGAAACAAAATTTTTACTCCCTCCCGACCTAGAAAATTTATGATTAAGGGGTCCGGTGACAAAACTCTTGAATAAAGGGTGATTGGGAGGATTTTTACATATGTGAGCCTAACATATATCTGGAGCACCTTAGAATTCCTAGCGACCCTAGAGAAAGGTCAAGATGAAGAAGGCCCATTCATTACCTTCCACCTCCATGACGATGTTCATAAGCTTTACTATTAAGAAGTCATGGACGCATTTGGATGGAATTATGTGGCCGATGGTAATTTCCTTTCTGATGGCTTTAACCCGACCACGTTTTATAGTCTTATTACTCGTGGTTTGGTATGGCACGGTCGGGTTAAGAGTTCGTCATTACCCCACCCAGTACTTTGTTTGGTTCAATGGTTTCTTTCTATGACCATTTTTTTTCAAGGTGAACCAACGAACTTGCCGAGGTTTGAGCTGAAATGTTTATGGTCTTTGAACCCATGTGGGTTGGGGTGCCTAGATTAGGTAGGTCTTTTTGTGGAGAATTGTAAGGAGTTGGGTAGGAAAGACCGGGGGAAGATAAGTATGGGGTATGGTTACCATTTTGGGAAGCTATCTACAGGTACCGTATCACACAGATGATGAGGGGAACCATTGTTGGCCCCGTTGGGCTCTGCTGATGATAGAGGGCATCGAACATCTTATGTCTACTCTATCCATCAATTAGGCAAGCTGTCTGTGTTGTGGACTTCACCTCGTGATGACGGACATGTTTGGGTCTATGGGGTCAAGTCCACAAAATACATAGCATTCCCGCAGGTTCAACGGACTACCATCGCTGACGGCGCGCCCCATGATGATCTCTATCTTGTGCCTGACCAGCAGTATCGGGCGATAGTTTTACAAGATATGGGATGCGCTTTGGTCAAGTTCCCACCTTAGAGAGAAAAGGGTGAGGAAGATAAGGATAAGATAGATAAGGACAATGACGATGGTCCGCCGCTTTTTCTGGGGCAACATGTACTTGCTGATCACGGAATGTGGGCCGACCGCATTCAGAGGGTAGAGCATCGACTTGATTCAATGCAGGAGCAGATTGACGAGTTAAACAACAACGTGTAAACGATGACATCCATGATTGCGGTCATGAATGCTCAGTACGTGTCTCAAAACCCGGGATTTCAAGACCCCTTTATAGATATCGACTTCAAGGTTCGTCAGCGTCGTGCAGCGCGGGCCGCTAGGAGATCGGAAAACCGTGATTTTGGAGGTCCTTCTGGTTCGTAGTTGATGATTATGGGGGTTTTTTCTCCTTCCATTGAGGACAATGTCAGATGCAAGCGTGGGGGAGAGACATCATTTGTATATATATATTTTAATTCGTTTTATTTTTATTTTTATTTTTATTTTTTATTTTTGTACATGTAGTTTCATTTCAAGTTGTATGTATTTAGACCTAGTTTAATTTAGTTTAATTTTCAGTAATTCGTAATTTATTTACTTTTTTAATTGCACTGTAATATATTTCCTTTGATTTTTATTATTAAAAAAAAGACGAGAAATATGTTGAGTGGGTGAGCGCGTGAGTGGAAAATTTAATGAGAAGCTAGGTTAAAAACCCGAAAAGGGCACCTAGGAAAAATGAGAGAAAAATAATACAGAGAAAATTTTGATTCCTCATTTATTTTTTATTGCTTCTGTTTCTCATTTACATTTAACTTGCGACATTTTTGTCCCCGTGTGGAATTGCAGGTTTTAGGATTGAAGTATAGGGGAATTTTATTCTATCTTCCTATAGCTTCTTTCTCGGACACCGTAAGTTGTAAATTTTTGTTATGGTAGTTTTAGCTTAGCAAATCGGAGCTTTGTACATTTGTGTTTAATTTGGACTTTTGGTTGTAGAGATTGAATTTCTTTGACGTTTAATTTTACTCGAGGTCGAGTAAGGTTTAAGTGTGGGGGAATTTGATGTGTCCAAGTTATACGCTATTTTTAGAAGGATTTGTTTTCCTTTTGGTTTATTATTTAGATAGTTTTTGGATTTTAGAATCCTTTAGGTATTTATAGGGTTTAGGAATTTTGGTTCTTTTTGTACCCCTCGATTATTATGTATTTTTAGTTTTGGATTGATATTGCTTCGATGATTGCTCGTGAGTGCGATTTAGAGCAAACAACTAGCTGAAGAGAAACGAGGCTAGGGTCCCCTCATGACTCGCGACTTTTTCTCGTGAGTCGTGACCCAGCCTTGGAGTACCTCACCAGAGCAGAGCAGGGCAGAGCAGAACATGGGCAGTAGCTTCTCGCGAGTCGCGACCCCTGAACGGTGGCTGTTGTTTTTGTTTTCTTCACTTGTAAGTTGGTTTGGCTTGTTTTCTTTTGTTTTGATTGGTTGAATGTTGAGGCACGTATGAGGGGGCAGTAATAGGTTAAGAGAGAGGGTAAGAAGGGTGAAGAACATCATACTTTCACACTTAGAGTTAGAACACACTTCTTCTTTCTCTCTACACTACTTCTCACCATTTTTACACATTTGATGAGCTTCAAAGCTTTGTATATTTTGGTTTCTATGAAGCTTGTAGCTTAAACTTTATCTTGGTGAAGATTTATTGAAGCTTCCTCTATTGTATTGTGAGAATTTTTACCCTTTATTTATACTTGATTATCACTTGTTTTTCATGTTTGAATATGTTGTTTGTTGCATAGCTTGCTAGGAGTACTACTAGTATTGTTGTGTTGACGAATTATTGCTAGATTTGTGATTTGCCTTGCTAAGGAAATCCTTTGTCAATTAGTAGCAAGTTAGGGTTTGGTTTGGATGTGCTACATCCTTATTTCTCCTTAAGAATTCATATGTGTTGTTATATGTTAAAAGATTTTTTTAACATAAACGATCTTATTGTTCTCTTCTCTTAATGCTATTCTCGGATTGAACTTAGAAACCGATCTTATTGGAAATTTGACTACTTAGCTAATGATAAGGAGATTAGAAGATTTATTGTTCACATTAGGTTATCAAGATTATAGGTTTTGAGTTGTTTTCGATGATCAATACTCTAGTCGGAAGTGGATATTAATCGGAGCAAAGACCTCCTTCTTTGATTTCTAATTAACCAATTGTTGAAGGTATTTATTGTTAATCAATTCCATTGTTGTATTGAGTTTCTTAATTAGTTTGATCATTAGGTTAACAATTTCATAAACACCCTCTTTTCACTATCTTAGTTTATTTCATTTTAGTTTAATTCAAGTACATTTTAGTAACCCTAGTTCCCTGTGGATACGAACCTTGTTTCCCTACTACATTTATTTGTATTAGAAAGTAAGAGAATTGTATTTGGTTTGGGCGCATACGACTAGGGCCTGCCAAAGGCATGGTGACAAGGTCAATGATGCCACCTTACCAAGGATGCACCCTCGGCCACATAGCCAACTCAAGCTATACAAGGCTCACACTCGGCCATTAAATGCCCTCTTTGTCCATGCCGAGTCTCGACCATTCCTTAGCACCATGTAAGGCATTGTGACAAGGTCAAGGATGAAACCCTACCAAGGGTGCACCTCCGACCACATAGCCAAGTCAGATTATACGACGCTCACACTCGTCCATGCAAGGTCATTCTTGTCCATGACGAGTGTCAAGCATTCCTTACCACCATCTAAGGCATGGTGATAAGGTTAGGGATGAAACCCTACCAAGGGTACACCCTCGGCCACATAGCCAAGTCACGATATATAAGCTTTACAATCATCCATGCAAGATTATCCTTGTCCATGATGAGTGTCGACCATTCCTTATCACCATTTAAGGCATGGTGACAAGGTAAGGGATGACACCCCACAAAGGGTGCACTCTTAGCGACATAGCCAAGTCAGGATATACAAGGCTTACACTAGGCCATTCAAGGTTAGCCTTGTGCATAAAGAGTGTCGATCATTCTTTATCACCATCTAACGCATGGTGAGAAGTTTAGGGATGACACCCTACCAAGGGTGAACCCTGGCCACACAGCCGAGTTAGGCTATATAAGGCTCGCACTCGGCTATCCAAGATCATCCTTGTCCATGCCGAGTGTTGACCATTCCTAATCACTATCTAAGGCATGGTGACAATGGAATATCCCTTATTTTGATATATGTTTTTGGTGATTTTTTGTGATTTTATTTAATAACTTTGATTTATTTTGTTTAATTTTTTTTGGATTGTTGATTTATGTTTCTATTTAATTCGGCTTAGTTTTACTAAGTTAGAATTCATTGGCCCAAATGGCCAACTAAGACCCATAGGGCCGGTTGTCATAGGGGATTAGTGCCCATGATTTGGCTCCTTAATTTTCCTATGCTCTATATATATATATGGGACTAGAGGAGGATTTGGACTACTATCCTAATATTACTTCATTTTCTAGTAAGCTCTTTTTATTTGATTAAACACTCTTTAATCATCTTCATCCTTACTACCAAACACCATTACAAACCCATATTTCTCCATCTACAATCTTCAACACAATCCACATTAAAATTAAAGATTCAAACACTATTAGACTACATTTCTTATGTCACGTTAGAGATGTGTCATTAGAAGCACAACTTCAAGACATCCCGATTGTCCGAGACTATGCCGATGTATTTCCTGAAAAGTTGCTAGGAATTCCTCCAGAAAGGGATGTAAAGTTCAACATTGATCTCTTACCTAGTACTACACATATTTCTCAAGCTCCATACCGGATGGCTCCGGCCGAGCTTAAGGAATTGAAGACTCAGCTTCAAGATCTAATCGATAAAGGCTTCATTAGGCCAAGAGTTTTGCCTTGGGGTGCTCCGATGTTGTTCGTCAAGTACAAGGACAGCAATATGCGTCTTTGTATTGATTACCCGGAACTTAACAAGGTAACGATCAAGAACATGTATCCCTCACCGAGAATTAAAGATCTCTTTGATCAACTTTCGGGAGCAGGTGTCTTCTCCAAGGTCGATCTCCGATCGAGATACCATCAGATACCGGTAAAGTCGCAACATGTGCCTAAGACTACTTTTTGCACGAGGTATGGTCATTATGAGTTCAAGGCAATGCCATTTGGATTAACTAATGCTCCTTCAGTCTGTATGGATCAAATGAATCGAAATTTTCACCATTTTCTCGATGTATTTGTGGTTGTATTCATTGATGATATTTTAATATATTCTAAAGATGAGCATGACCATGAATTGCATTTACGAAGGGTACTTAATGATCTACGAGACCAGAAGTGGTTCGCCAAGCTTTCTAAGTGTGAATTTTGGCTCCACGAGGTAGCTTTCCTTGGACACATTATTGATACAAACGGTGTCAAGGTTAATCCAACAAAGATCAAGGCTATACTCGAGTGGAATAGCCCGAAGAATATGGCTGAGGTTCGAAGTTTTCTCGGTCTAGTAGGTAAATGTATTAATTTTAATGTATAAAAATTTTATATACCTCTTAAAGGATTGAGTTAACTTGTGAACTTTCATTGAGTAGGTTATTATCGGAGTTTTGTGAAGGAGTTTTCCAAAACAGCTCTTCCGATGACCAACCTATTGCAGAAAGAGAGCGAGTTCATGTGGACTCGGCACTGTGAAGAGGCGATCCAAGCCGTGAAGCAGATTCTAGTGACCGCACATGTTCTAGCGTTGCCCAAGGACAATCTATGTTACGAGGTCTATACCGACGCAACCAAGCACGGTTTGGGGTGTGTCTTGATGCAAGGTTGTAGGGTGATTGCTTACGCTTCAAGATAACTTAGGGTACATGAAAAGAATTACCCAACACAGGATCCGGAGCTAGTAGCAGTGGTGTTTACATTGAAAATATGGTGACACTATCTTTACGGGGCAACCTGTAAACTATTCGATCACAAGAGATTGAAGTAGATCTTTCAAATGTGCTTTGGTCCATCCTAAGGAAATATGCACCGACTTGCAACAATTGGAAGTTGAACTGGTCTCAAAAGGACATACCCATGGTATTCTTGGTGCTATGAATATGGAGCCTAGTTTATATGAGGAGCTTCAAGGGAAGCAAAGAAGAGACCCTCAGTTGCAAAAAATTCGTGAGGCAAAGGAGCAAGGGATTTCAATTTTAAAGTTGTAAAGTTTTAAAGTTTTGTGCTAATGCATGGTTACTTTCCTAAGGTGGAGCGTGCCTAATGATGCGGACCAATGGAACAAGATCATGAGCGAAGCGCATAGCACGTCATACTTCATACGTCCGGGTGTTGGGAAGCTCTACAAGGATCTTAGAGAGTATTTCTGGTGGCCCGGCCGGGATGAAGCAGGAGATAGTGGAGTTTTTGGCACGATGTCTCACGTGTCAGCGGGTACAGATTGAGCATTAGAGGCCCGGCGGTCTACTACAACCATTGGCCATACCTATGCGGAAGTTTGATTCCATATCCATGGATTTTGTAATGAGTTTACCGGCTACTTCTGGCAGATTGTATGCGTTTTTGGGTAATTGTAGATCAGTTGACTATGGTAGCGAGATTCCTTCCGATGAAGAGACTACTTGGTCAATGGAAAAGATGGTCGAAGCGTATGCTTAGGAGATAGTTCCACTCTATGGGGTGGAAAAGGATATTGTTTCAGATCGAGATCCCCGTTTGTTGTCTCGATTTTGGAAGTTACTTCAGGAGGCCTTTGGTACTAAGTTGAGCTTGAGTACGACATTTCATATGGCGATAGACGGACAGACCGAGAGGACGATTCAGACGTTGGAGGACATGTTGCGGGTATATGCTCTTGAGTTTCAGTAGATGTGGGTGAAATCTTTGAGTTTGGTGGAGTTTTCCTACTACAACAGCTATCACTCGATTATTCAGATGGCCCCATATGAGGCTTTGTATGGGCGCAAGTGTCGTAGTCCGTTATGTTGGAACGACAACAGTGACTCTTTGGTGATTGGCCCAGAGCATATCAGAGACACTGTTGAGTTGATTCGGGTTATTCGTGCTAAACTACAAGCCACTCAGAGTCGTCAAAAGTCATATGCAGATTGTCAGAGACAACCTTTAGCTTTGGAGGAAGGTGATAAGGTCCTACTTAAGGTAGTGCCTATGAAAGGCGTGGCTCATTTTGAGCAAAGGGGCAAGCTTAGGCCCAGATATGTTGGTCCATATGAGATCCACAAGAGAGTTGGAGAGGTGACCTATCGACTTTCATTACCACTTGAGTTGTTTAGGGTGCATAACGTATTCCATGTTTCGCAGTTGCGAAAATATTTTAGTGACCATTCACATGTGGTGACGGTGGATTCGGTTGATTTAGAGCCGAACCTATCTTTTGAGGAGTTGCTAGTTCGGATTTTGGACCGACAGGATAGGAAGGTCCGACATACGTGCACGATAAGGAACCACCGTGTTGCAACACGGACGACACGACCCAACAACATTAACCACGAATACCCTTTGAACCCCACGAACAAAACCTAAAGCCAAACCCGAACACTTGAAGATTAATGGAAGAAGAATCTTTAAGTTTTGGGTTGAAAAAGATGATGAACAAATGTTGGTGATGATTTAGCCAAAAATGGCGTGTGGAATGGAGTTAAGGAAGGAGTGTGTCTAATTTTTTATTGTGAGAAAATGGTGATTAAATGAGCAAATAATCCTAATGCCTTACTTACACCTCTTATTTATAGAAGTTGGTTAGGTGTAAACGCAAATCAAGTGGCAATTAAGCCAATCAAAGGAAGGGGCCGGTTGGGGGGTAACGAAAATGGGCATTCATGCTCTCATGGGTCATTTGCACTCAAGCATGATTAGTCATGATAAATTTTGCACTTGACCCATAAGTAATTAATTAGAAAATTAAAAATTCTAAATAATTAAAATAAAATAAAATAACATAAAATAAAATAAAATAAAATAATCACACTTAAGCAATAAAATAGCCCAAATAAATTTAGACCATGCACAAAATTAAATATGAATTCAAGCAAAACTATCAAAGCAAATATAACACAAATCCGGGGCGTTACAACCTCCCCTCCTTAAAAAGAATTTCGTCCCGAAATTCTAAAGCAAGAGAGATTGCTTACGTTCTAATAACTCTGGGTGCTTCTGCTTCATTGATGCCTCAGTCTCCCATGTTTCCTCTTCATGATGTTGGCTTCTCCACAACACCTTGACTAGTCTGACTTGCTTGCGTTGGAGGGTCCTTACTTCACGATCCAAGATCCGGACCGGTCGCTCCTCGAAACTCAAGTTCGGCTCAATGGTAGCTGACTCCACTGGTATGATGTGGGTAGGATCGTATACATATTTCCTAAGCTGAGAAACATGAAAGACATCGTGAACATTAGATAAACAAGGCGGTAAAGCTAAACGATATGTCACTTCCCCAACTCGTTCAAGTATCTCATAAGGTCCCACAAACTTCGGTCGGAGCTTCCCCTTCTGTCCAAAGTGAGAAACTCCTCTGAACGGTAAAACCTTAAGCAAGACTCTGTCACCTACCTCAAATGTCAGTGGTCTACGTCGGTGGTCGACGTAGGACTTCTGGCGACTCTGAGCGGCTTGCATCTTCGATTGAATGACTCTGACCTTCTCCACAGTGTCTCGTACAAGCTCGGGTCCTAATGCCACAGAATCACTGATATCATTCCAAAAAATCGAACTCCAACATTTCCTGCCATAGAGAGCCTCGTACGGAGCCATATTAATGCTGGAGTGATAACTGTTATTATAAGAGAACTCGACCAAGAAAAGCATCCTAACCCATGACTGATAATACTCTAGAGTTCACGCTCGCAACATATCCTCTAGAGTCTGGATGGTCCTCTCAGTCTGGCCATCCGTCGCAGCGTGAAATGCGGTGCTAAGCTTCAACCTCGTCCCGAAGGCCTCCTGAACCGATTTCCAGAACAAGACAAGAATCTCGGATCTCGATCAGAAACTATCTCCCTCGGAACTCCGTGAAGTCGAATGATGTCCTGGGTATAAGCCTCTGCTAGGCTCTCGATTGACCAAACCATCTTCATCGGTATGAATCTAGCAACTTTAGTCAACCTGTCCACAATTACCCAAATGGCAATCTGGATATCCCACTAGCTTGAAGCATTCTTCCTTGAGATGTCCTCTCATCCCACAGTGGTCACACCTTTTGGCTTCCCTTTCCATCCTCATTTTCTTGTAATCTTTCTTTCTTCTGGCTGAAGTGGTCCAAGGCTTTGACCTTGTCTGAATACAAGAGGAGGATAGCTGCATTAAACTTCATTTAAATTCCTTGCTTTGGGAATTGGCATCAGGAGGGCCTATAGGTGGCTTGGGATGGGTATGACCCATATGTTCCAATTTCAAAGCTTATTAATGAAACTTTCAATCCCTTAGCAACCAACTGCTGCCTTCTTGTACCCTATGCGTCACCCTCTTGGGAGGTCAGAGGAACAGGGATTGAAAGCTTCATTAATAAGCTTTGAAATTGCCAACTAGAGGGAAGAATAGTTCAGTTCTTCCTGCTTCCCACTTCTACATCATCCATCTCAACTATCCTATCCGCTTCTTTAGGGCCCATCCATACAAGTGTGTTAGTTCTGCCAGGGTCTATCTACCCATCTATCTTCAACTTCGGAACCAATCCCTCCTACCTCAATCCTTACCTATCCTCCCTTATTTCCTATCAGCTGCTCTCTTCGAACAGTACTGAGAAGGCTATATGGAACTAGACTGTCTTTCTGCAATGGCTCCACTTTAAAGAGCCATTTCAGAAATTCAGTTTAGCAGGAGGTGGTGAATCAGAGATCATCTGAAAGTTGAGAACCCATCGTTAATGCTTTGGTAGGTCACTTGTCGCTTTTGTAATATCGAAACTATTAATCCTGCAATTCTCCTCTTGAAAGAATCTTATTCTTCAGGCTTAAAAGTCTTATTCACCGCCCTCCCAAAGAGCTCATCAGTAGAATAGGATAGTAGCTTACTGTTCTTTACCGACTCAAATTTCCAGGTCGGAATCGGTAGTGGCTGTAAAAGACCTCCTGATCACTGATACTCGATCTTAACCTTCTGACTGACCAAACATTGAGCTACGAACTATGCCACATTCTGCTTCATCTTAGGCAACCAGAATTGGCCCTTAAGTTCCTTGTACAACTTATTACCTCCAGGATGAACAGAGTAGGTCGAGTTATGTGCCTCACACATGATCCTGTTCCGAAGATCAGAAATGTCTGGTACGCACCATCTCCCCTGAAAACGCAGACTAACGTTGGTCGAAACCTCAAAGCCAACGACTTTTCCTTGCAGCAAAGCCTCTCGAATCCTAGTCAATTGCGGGTCGTCCGTCTGTCATTCGCGTAATTCCTGGAAAAACTCGGGCTCGGTACTCATAGAAGTCAGACAAACTTTGACGGAACCACTACTTCTACTGAAGCTTAATCGATTCTTGTGACTCAGTGCGTCATCAACTTAGTTCGCTTTGCCTTCACACTAATTAAGCGTCAGGTCATAGTCCTTAATCAGCTCAAGCCATCATCGCTGCCTCATGTTGAGGTCCTTCTGTGTGAAGATGAACTTGAGACTCTTATGATCCGTGAATAACTTGCACGATCCACCATAGAGATAGTGCCTCCTGATCTTGAGCGAAAACCACAACTGCTAGCTCCAAATCGTGCGTGGGGCAGTTACGCTCGTGCACCTTCAACTGCCTCGATGCATAAGCGATGACCTTCCCACCCTGCACCAGCACACATCCTAGGCCACCCTTAGATGCATCACTGTAGACCTCAAAATCCTCCTCATCGTTCGGAAGGGTAAGAATAGGAGCAGAAACTAACTTCTGTTTCAGTTGCTAAAACGCTTGCTCGTATGCCTCCGTCCAAACAAATCGGATCTCCTTCTGTAGGAGACTAGTCATCGGCCTAGCAGTATTGGAGAAATCCTGGACGAATCGTCGAGAGTATCCGGCCAAACCCAGAAAACTACAAATCTCCGCCATATTTCTCGGGCTACTCCATTCTAATATGACCTTAACTTTGGTTGGGTCTACCTTAATGCCTTCCTTGCTAATAACATGACCTAGAAATGTTATTTCGCGTAGCCAGAACTCACACTGAGAGAGCTTCGCGAACCATTTTTGCTTCCTCGGTATTTCTAGTACTATCCGGAGATGCTCTGCATGCTCAGACTCGTCTCTCGAATACACTAGGATATCGTCGATGAAAAATACGGCACACTTGTCGAGTAAGTGATGAAATGTCCGGTTCATCTAATCCATGAACACTGCTGGAGAATTAGTGAGTCTAAATGGCATCACCTCAAACTTGTAGTGGTCGTATCTCGTGCGAAATATTGTCTTCGGGATGTCTTCTTTCTTGACTGGAATCTGATGATATCCAGATCGAAGGTCTAACTTCGAGAAAACTCCCGCTCCTCTCAACTGATCGAATAGGTCCTCGATCCTAGGCAACGGGTACTTGTTCTTGATTGTTACCCGATTCAACTCTCGGTAATCTATGCACAAGCGCATGCTACCGTCTTTCTTCTTCACAAAGAGCACTGGTGCTCCCCATGGGGAAACACTCGGCCTAATGAAGTCTTTATCAATCAAACACTCGGCTTACCGACCATCTGTCGCATCGCTTCCTTGGATGGAAGTCCTTGTTACAACCTCTGCACTTCGAACTCTCAGAACCCTTATATGAACTGGCGATCTGAGGGGTGCTAGGAGCACTGAACCGGGGCTTCTTGAAAGGTGGTGACGTCACCGGGGTCGGGGTCCTCTTCTTGCTCTCCTCCTCCTCTATAACAGACGCCTGGATCTCGAGTGCTACCTCGTAAGCTCGCTGAAATGACTTCGCTCCACTGCTGATCACGTGAACGCGAACCCTCGGATTTAGCTTCTTGATCTAGTGCTTGACCCGCTCATCCTCGGACGGAACAACAGACTTAGCGAACCTCGATAGCTCGGCGAACTTATCGGTGTAGGCCTGAACCGTCATCTTACCCTGAGTGAGAGTAAGAAACTCTTCTATAACAGACTTACCTTCCTCGAGTGCTCGTAACCGCTGTCGTCCCGAATTTGACCGGCGAGGCGTGGACATGCTAAAAATAGCAAGACAACCAGAACTGTTAGTCAAAGTCCACTACTGTAGTCAAGCACACAACAACAAAATAAGAGAAAAGAGTCCTATACTAGTTTTCTACCCGACACTCTTCTCCCTTATACTTATTCTTAATTGGGTTTATCACTCGGGAAAGATACAGCTCACAACTCCCGGGTTCACTCGAATCCTAATACTTCACTTAAGGTTTAACCTTTCGGCTCTGATACCAACTGTGACGACCCGACTCTTATAAATCGGTCGCGGAAGGAACCGACGAGTTGAATTGTCATACTAACAACAAACATTTAAACCAAAAACTTTACTTCAAATTATACTACTAAAAATTCCAAATGTACAATTACCACAAGTTTGTATATAACTAAAACCTCAAAAGTCAATGCTAAAGAATTAACTCCAAAAAATGTAGTTAGAGTTAGAGTATACAAACTACCAACAATCCGAATCCTAATAACGGGAAATAAACTACATAAGAGAAAGTACAACGACGCTTACCCAATCCCAAAGCTAAGCATCACCATCACCATCAGAGTTACCTGAAAATATAAATCCACCATCAGTGGCGAGTAACATAACAGTTCCACCCTAAAGTGGATACAGATTAGAGAAAAAAAAACAGACAATTACACAAATAAACGAGCAAAGCTTAAATAATAGTGCCAAGAAATAAAAATAACAACTCACTTAAACTTCCTTAACTTTACTTAAACTTTACAATATCTTTGTCGCTATCATCTACATATTAGATCGGACTATGCTCGTACGAACACATCATACGTCATCGAACTTCTTATTATGCCGGGATGAGAATCTTACTCCCATACCCATGAACCCATCTTACGGACCCATATCATAAAGATGACACAACAAGTATAAACTACCCAAATATTGCGGTGACATCAATTCAAGATTCACATAAAACCCATCAAGATCATCAAGAACACCATGTGACGACCCGACTCGCTTAAACTGGGGCGGAAGAAACCGACGAGTCGAATTGTCGATCTAACAAACAAACTTACTAAAAATTAAAACAAAACCTCAAAATGATTATTATTATAACACAAAAACGTACAATACCCACAAAATTAACAACAATCCACTGTCAGTGGCGAGTAACATAACAGTCCCACCCTAACATGGATACACATAATTATAGAACAAACCAAACAAACATGTCAGACTACCAACCAACATGTGATAAAAACGTCAAAAAATACAAATAATCGTAAAACTGTCCAACTTCAATTATTCAAACTCAAACTTGTTAATCATTTTTGTCGCTACAATTTACATTTTAGACCGGATTATGCACGTACGAAGGCATCTTACGCGAACAAACTTTTCTGCTATGCCAGGAATGAGAATCTTACTCCCAAACCCATGAACCCCATCTTACGGAAATTCATATCAAACAGACAACATAGCAAGTGCACACTAACCCAATACCGCGGTCAAGATAGGGGCAACGTCTTAACCCAAAACTTAGAATCTTACTCTAACATCAGACGTGTAAAAGTAAACTTAAGCTAATCCTTTACTTACAACATCGAAGTTATTCTCAAGATCGCTTCTTTCGCCTTTTCTTGAGTCTAACCATAAACAATTCTACTTCTTAAACCAATCTTTAAGAATTCTTTAACTTTCTTTAAACCTTTCTTTAATTTCTTTAAAACTTCTTTTCAAAAACTTCACAAAACTTTGCTTATCTTTAAACAAAACTTTGAAAAACATCAATAAACTTGTACTTTAAAGAACATATGACCAACTTTCAAGATTTCAAGATTCAACCAAGAACTCAAAGAACTCATCAAGAACCCATCAAGAACTCATCAAGAACTCGTCAAAAACTCAACAAGAACTCGACTTCAACATAAAACCACGCGAAAACCTCAATAAAAACATGCATGAAAACTTAAGCAAATCATCATAAAATGAACACCAAAATCATACTTCAAAATCACGCATGAAATGACGAACAATCATCAAAAACTCATCCAACATGATCACTTAATCTATCCTATAATCATAGTACACATATTAAGGTAAGATAGTATGTTACCTTTTTTATGAACAAGCAATACAATCACACACACTTGCAGCCTGGAAAACCCCAAAGTACACGGCCTTTGACACGCCCAACACGGTTCACACACAGTCCTTGCACGAACACGGCACGACTTGGCTCGAACCACCACCACGAACCACCGCCTTCAACAAGGAACCACCACACGAACCACTGTTTTCACAAGGCACCACCACACAAACCACACGGACCCGATCACGAACACGACCCAATCGAACAAACCCCAATTCCAAACCCAAACTAGAAGTCTTGATTGAAAACAAAAGGAATTATTGTGTTTAGTGTTACTTTAAGATCAATAGAACTTTAATCTTTAAGTTTTGGAAGAGATTGGATGATGAACAATGGTTGGTGTTCATACACCAAAATGGCGTGTGGAATCTAAGCAAATGGAGAGTGTTTGGCTATTTTTAATTGTGGCAAATGATGATCAAGGTGCAAATGATGGCAAATGAGTTCATAAGCCTTGCTAACCCTTCTATTTATAGAAGTGGTTTAAGGTGTAAACATGAGGCAAGTGGCAAATTAGTCCACTAAACATGAGGGGGGGCCGGCTATAACAAGGCTCAAATGGGCTTTTGTGATCATTTGGGCTAATTGCACTCATGCATGATTAATCATGCCTATTTAGCATTTGGCTCAAAAATTAATTAAATAATTAGAAAATTAAATAATAATAAATAAATAATAAACAACCAAGAATAAAAATAATCGAAATTATTCACATAAAATAAAAATAAATAGTCTAAATAAATTTGGGACCATACATAAAATAACATAAATAACAAATAAATCAACGACAGAAATACTGCTAAACCTGGGTCATTACAATCTCCCCTCCTTAAAGAAATTTCGTCCCGAAATTTAAGGCAAAGAAGATTTTTCACCTGCAAACAGCTCCGGGTACTTCTGCTTCATAGACGCCTCTGTCTCCCAAGTCGCCTCCTCATGGTGCTGATTTGTCCACAACACCTTGACTAGCTGAACTTGCTTACGCCGAAGGATACCCACTTTGCGATCCAAGATCTGAATTGGTCGCTCCTCAAACGTCAGATTCGGCTCAAACGTTGCCGATTCCACTAGAATAATGTGGGTAGGATCATGTACATATTTCTTTAGTTGGGAAACATGGAACACATCGTGAACATTAGACAAACTAGGTGGCAATGCCAATTGATATGCCACCTCCCCAACTCGTTCTAATATCTCGTAAGGTCCCACGAATTTCGGTCGGAGTTTCCCCTTTTGACCAAAGCGAGCCACTACTTTGAGTGGAGAAACCTTAAGCAAGACTCTGTCACCTACCTCGAAAGTCAGCGGTCTACGTCGATTATCGGCGTAGGACGACTGACGACTCTACGCGGCCTGCATCTTAGACCGTATGACTCGGACCTTCTGTATGGTATCTCGTACCATCTCAGGTCCCAAAGCCACAGTATCACTGATATCATTCCAACAAATCAGACTCCGACATTTCCTTCCATACAGGGCCTCGTACGGAGCCATTTCAATGCTGGAGTGATAACTATTATTATAGGAAAACTCTACCAAGCAGAGCATACGCACCCAAGACTGATGATACTCTAGAGTACATGCTCGTAACATATCCTCCAGAATCTGGATGGTCCTATCAGTCTGACCATCGTTCGCCGCGTAAAATGCGGTGCTCAGCTTCAACTTCGTCCCAAAGGCTTCCTGAACTGACTTCCAGAAACGAGATAAGAACCTCGGATCATGATCAGAAACTATCTCCCTCAGAACTCCGTGAAGTCGGATAATGTCCTACGTATAAGCCTCTGCCAGGCGCTCCATCAACCAGGTCATCTTCATCGGTATGAATCTAGCGACCTTGGTCAACCTATCCACTATCACCCAAATGGCATTCATACCATTACAGGTAGGTAGGCTAACCACGAAATCCATAGATACCAACTCAAATTTCCAGGTCGGAATCGGTAGTGGCTGCAAAAGACCTCCAGGTCTCTGATGCTCGATCTTAACCCACTACTAGATAAAAGAGCAGTTGCAACGCTCTTTTGCAACGGGTCATATTTTTGCAACACCTTTAGCAACGGTTTTTTAATATCAGTTGCAAAAAATAGAAAAGGCAACGGGCTCATCAAAACCCGTTGCAAAAGAATAGAAAAGGCAACGGGCATAGTATTTAGAAACGGTTTTAGCAACACCTATGGCATAGCCGTTGCCAAAAGTCTAAAATGAAAAATTCAGAACACCAAAGAGGCGTCAATTTTCCCTCTTTCATTTATTTTCATTTTAACGTGTCCCCCTCTCCTTGCCTCCTATATTTTTTCCCCTCTTTACTGCTCTAAAAAAACTAGGTTCTTCACTTAGCTTATTCCAATTGAATCCAATCCAAAAACAAGGAAATTTCTGAATTTTATTCTAATTAATTTCCCCTTATTTTTGGTTCATTTGAAACTCACTTAGGTTTTTATGGATTAATTGAATTGCTGTTGCTCTTGAATCAAACACGCGCGCCCAGCACCAGAACGCCTCCGCGACGCTGCCGCTGCGCGCCGCCGTCGCTCGACGCTACTGCTTCTGGACAACTCCTCGATGCTGCCGCCGCTCAACACTTACTCGACCTCAGTGTCGCATCTCAGTTCTCACGCCCAGGAAGTATTAGCCACAAAAATGGTGAGTGTGTTATGTTTTTATTTGTATACACTGAGCTTTATGAGTATAAATTCTGCAGTTCTTGAATCTTCACATTTATGGATCTTGAATCAATTCTGCACGGGTAATTGCTTGTTGGTGAATTTTGAAGTTCTGCAGTTCTTTGAGTATAAATTCTGCAATACTTGTTGGTAGAAATTCAATATGTTAAGAGTTTTTTTGCTGCTGCTCTCAATATATGTTCACACCATATATTTGAATTAGTTTGTGTTTTTTGGGTTGTCAAATGTATTATACACTAATTGTTTGTGTGAGGATGATGGCTGTCAAATTATGCCCTGTTTGAATTAGTTCTTGTCGCTGGTTTTTTTTTTTTTTGGTAACGTTTTTGGCATTTCACACCATGTTTAGAGTTTGCATCGTCATTGAGGTTCTTTGTTAAGTCACTTAAATCCAAAGATAAAATTATTTATTATTTTAGCATTGATTGAGAACTATTTATATATGTTGGTTTCATTTATAAGCTTTATATATGAGTTTGCATAGTTCAAGTATTCATTGAGATTATTAGATTTGTGTTTAATAAATGAAAAATCAAATTATCCATGTCCTATGTTCAATATTATAAATTAGGAATTAAATGTTTCATTAGTTTTGGCTATGTTATATGATCAAGGTTATATGTTATAAGTGAGATTAAAATTTTGGCTTGAACACAGTTGGTTGTAAGATGGGGTAGAGGGTTTTTTTCCTGTGTTATGTGATGTACAAGACCACGAGAGGGTTGTCGACTGTGCCCACGGAGTCCATCCGCTGCTGTGGCCTCCCCCCACTGTCCGTGGTACCTACTGCTGCCACAAACTGGGTTGGGCGTGGTTGTTGCAGGATGAACTAGGCGGCCGAGCTGCTGCTGCCAGGCCGAGCTGCTGCTGCTGCCACCTGTTGCCTGGACAGAAGCATGGTGGTGGTGGACTTGCCCTGGTGGTGGTTGTTGGTCGGTGGCTATTGTCATGGATAAGTTAATTGTCTTTTATTTTATATATATACACACACTAAATTGGTTCTTTGTTAATTGTCTTTTATTTTATATGTTCATACTTCTTGCTTTTAGTAAGTTTTTAATATTCATTGTCTTTTACATTATATATAGGTACATGTTAAAGCAAATGATAATGGAGAGGAGGTGGAGAATGATGATATTGACGAGCTTGCATAGAAAAATTGTGAAATAGTTGGTTGTATACCTTTTTGGACATAATTAATTTTATATGTATCTATAATTAAGATGTATGGTGATCAATATTGTGGGTTGTATTAGATGATTCAAGCTAGACTTGAAATTTTAATATTTTGGTATAACAAGTGAGTTTCGAATTATATTATTAATATATAAAATTATTATTAGTAACTAACTTTCTATGAAATTAATTAGTTATTATTATTATTTGTTTAAATATTATCATAGCATTCCAAAAAAAAATATATTTTTGACAACGGCCAAATTATCAAAGGCGTTGCAAAATGAAAAACTTGGTGTTGCAAAAAGATTTAGCATGGGAATCAATAGCATGTTGCAAAAGGTTATATTTTGGCAACGGGCATGCTTTAGCCGTTGCAAAATATGGAAAAATGGCGTTCTCAAAAGATCTAGCATGGAAATTAATTGCCCGTTGCAAAAGGTTACCTTTTGGCAACGGGCACACTTTGGCCGTTGCAAAAGGTCAAAAAACCGTTCCTAAAAACCTTTTGCAACGCCAGAGAATGCAACGGGCTATAGCTGTTGCAAAAGGTTTTTAGCAACAGTTTTTTGGGCCTTTAGCAACGGATTTTCGGGTTGCAAAAACTTGTTTATGTAGTAGTGACCTTTTGACAAACTAAATATTGAGCTACAAACTCTGCTACATCCCTCTTCATCTTAGGCCACCAGAATTGACCCTTAAGGTCCTGGTACAACTTGTTACCTCCAGGATGAACAGAGTACGGCGAGTTATGTGCCTCAGACATGATCCTATTCCTAAGATCAGAATTGTCCGGTACACACCACCTCCCTCGGAATCGCAGACTACCATCAGAAGATATCTCGAAGCCAACGGCTTTTCCTTGCCGTAAAGCCTCTTGAATCCTAGCTAACTGCGGATCATTCTGCTGACCCTCACGCAAATCTTGAAATAATTCAGGCTCGGTACTCATAGATGTCAGACGAAATTTGACGGATCCACGACTTCTACTGAAGCTCAATCGATTCATGCGACTCAGTGCGTCAGCGACTAAGTTCGCCTTGCCCTCGCAATAATTAAGCGTCAGGTCGTAGTCCTTAATAAGTTAAAGCCATCGTCTCTGCCACATATTGAGATCTTTCTGAGTAAAGATGTACTTGAGACTCTTATGATCCGTGAATACCTTACACGAACCACCATAGAGATAATGCCTCCAGATCTTAAGCTCGAATACTACAACTTCTAGCTCCAAGTCATGCGTGGGGTAGTTACGGTCATGCACCTTCAGCTGCCTTGATGCGTAAGCGATGACCTTCCCACCTTGCATTAGCACACAACCAAGGCCACTTTTAGAAGCATCACTATAGACCTCGAAATCCTCCTCATCGTTTGGAAGGGTAAGAATAGGAGCAGAGACAAATCTCTATTTCAGCTGCTGAAACGCTTGCTCGAAAGCCACTGCCCAAACGAATCGGATCTCCTTCTGTAGGAGACTAGTCAACGGCCTAGCAATCTTGGAGAAGTCCTGGACGAATCGTCGATAGTATCCGGCCAATCCCAGAAAACTACGAACCTCCGCCACATTTCTCGAGCTACTCCATTCAACTACAGCCTTAACTTTTGCCGGGTCTACTTTAATGCCTTCTTTACTAATTACGTGACCTAGAAATGCCTTCTTTACTAATGCCTTCTTTACTAATTACGTGACCTAGAAATGCTATTTCACGAAGCCAGAACTCACACTTGGAGAGTTTCGCGAACCACTTATTCTTCCGTAATATCTCTAGTAACATCCGGAGATGCTCTACATGATCAGACTCATCTCTCGAATAGACCAAGATATCATCTATAAATACTACGACACACTTATCGAGTAAGTGATGGAAAGTCCGGTTCATCTGATCCATGAACACGACTGGTGCATTAGTGAGGCCAAAAGGCATCACGTCGAACTCGTAGTGGCCGTATCTTGTATGTTGAACCATGTTTGATTTGAATGATGACAAACCAATCCTCTATACTTGATGTCTATGTATATTTGTATATGAACAGGTTGAATCAAGTGAGGACTCATCAAGGCAATCATGAAGGCCTTGAGATACTTGAAGATCAGAAGCCAAGAGCTTGGAGCCTTTTATTTTTATACTTCTAGGATCTTCATGTAAAATAGGCTTAAGAAAGTATTCTTAGTGTTTTTAAGTAAAGAGCAAAAAGACCTTAAGTTTACATCCAGTAAAGAGAACAGCCTAAGAACAAGCTAAGAACAGGCACAGAACAGGCTTGGAACAGTTCCCTTTACCAGACGTAAACTTAGTAGTACTGAGACCACTGTGGAAACAGACCTCAGTATTACGTACGTGATCCGTACAGATTTTCGAGTTCAAAAATCATTTTGAAAATTATTTGAAAAATTTGGATCACTTGTACTTTGGAAATCTGCCAAATTGATTTGCAAAATCAGCTCATTAAATGCAATGTACTTTGTTTGGACTTTAGTGTATATCTCTCTTCCCATAGTGGAAAGTGACAAAGTCTGAAACAAGAACACTGCACTAGTGTAAGCTGAAGTGGTTTGCACAATTTAGGCAAGTCTCCAAACACACTTCTAGGGCACGGTTTTCCTTGTCTATATAAACAATCTTTGCAAGAAACCCTACAAGACTTTTGCTCTCCAAAGAAAACCAAGTAATATTTTCTGAGAGTCTATCCTTAGTCCAAAACTATCTCCATATCCATCTTTAAGAGAAAAACTTACGGAGATTTAAGTTTGTAACATTTGAACCACTTAGAGGGAAGTGGTTGGGGAGTGTTCTGTGAACACTGAGTGAACTGTTAGAGTTAACAGTTGGGGAATTAAGTGTTACATAGTTGTAGCATTTAATTGAGTGTGTAACCTTGTTATTATTCTGAGTTGATTAATAATATTGGTGAGAGAGTGGAGGACGTAGTCTTGTTTAGAAGCCGAACCTCGTTAAATCTTTGTGTCCTTACTCTTTGCTTATTGTTCTCTCGTTGTTCTCACAAAAGCATAAACAAAACTTGAAAACGATTAAAAAAACACACATACTCAATTCAACCCCCCCTTCTTGAGTATACATTGAATTAACAATTGGTATCAGAGCCTAACTTCTCAAAAGGTTAACTACCTAGAGGAGCAAGAAGATGTCTACTCAAGAATCAAACAGTTCAGGACTCCCCAAGTTCAATGGCACTAACTACTCTTGGTGGAAAAATTGCATGAAAAATCTTATCATTGGGATAGATTATGAGTGCTGGATGATTGTCAAAAATCGACCTACGTCCATTCACAAGAAGAGTCAGGAAGGACTTATGGTTCCAAAGACAGAAGAAGAGTACACAAGTGAAGACTACAAGAAGCTGGAGAAAAATGCAAAGGCAATGTCACTTGTCCAACAAGGAATTGCAGAATGTGAGGTGAATCGAATTCTAGCTTGTTCTTCTGCTAATGAAATATGGGATAGACTAGAGCTTGCATATGAAGGCAACTCTGAGGTGAGAAGGTCAAAAATTGACATGCTTATGTCAAAATATGAAATCTTTGAAATGACTAGAGATGAAAATATAAAGGACATGTTTACAAGGTTCATGACCATTGTAAATGAACTAAAGTCATTGGGAAAGACCTTCTCAAGTGAAGAGTTGGTGAGGAAAATGTTAAGAAGCTTATCAGGGAAGTGGATGCCCAAGGTCACAGCCATACAAGAAGCAAAGGATCTGTCCTCACTATGTCTAGAACAACTTATTGGTTCCTTGATGACTCATGAGATGTTGGTAGATTCAAAGGCTGAATCTAGCTCAAAAAACAAGGAAATGGTCCTCAAAGCAGAGGAATCTGAGGATGATGAAGATGATATAAGTCTCATGGCCAGAAGGTTTGAAAAATACCTTAGGACAAAGTCCAAAGGTAAGTTTGTAAAAGGAAGAAACAGTTCTGGACAGTTCAGGAAAACCAGTTCCAATGCTGGTTGCTTTAAATGTGGGGAAATGGGGCACAGAATCAAGGAGTGTCCAACATGGAAAAATCCCAAAGGAAATCCTGGAGTCCAGACTAAGAAGAAGGCTTTCAAAAGAGCTATGTTGGCTGCAGTTTGGGGAGATTCAGATTCAGAAAATGAGGAAGATGAAGAAGAAGCAAATCTCTGTCTGACTGCTCTCACATGCACAGACCAGTCTGAGGACTGTTTGCAAGAAGAAGAAGTTCTCTGTCTCATGGCTGGTGGAAGCACTTCAGATGACAACCAGATATGTTTTAATGATTTAAAGGCAAATATGCATAATCTAGATAGAGATGAACTACTTGACTATCTTAAATTCACTATTGATCAATGCATTAGTGTTGGGTCTGCTTATCAGAACAACAAAAAGAAATTAAAAGAAACAGTTCGAGAGTTTGAAATATGTGGTGCTAGATATGCTGAACTTGAGTTTCTTTGTGAAGAACTTAAAGAAAAAATTTCTGAACTTGAAATAATAGCAGATCACCATAAAATGGAACTTGAGACATTGAACTCCAAACCAGTTCCTAAAGAGGATGAACTTTTTGAAAAAATTGAAAAGGGGTTTAATGAGCTCAAGAAATTTATCACACATAATTCAAACTTTGAACTGCTAAAAGACACATGTACCTTGAGTAAATCTGATGTCATACTTGCATATGACCATTTAATTAAAAAACTTGAAGATTTACACAAGGAACATAGTGAGCCCAAGAGCTCTGAAGAGACTGGTTCTCCCACTGCCTTTGATGAGGTTTTGGATGTTTTAAATGATGAGTGCATAGCCAAGATATGTGATCTTGAGGCTGAACTCATCTTGCTAAAACAAGAAAACACCAAGAAGACCAGTGACGAACCAGACCCCTCCCTGGTCTCAAGACTACAAGATGAACTTCAAAAGACTAGACTTGACTTGAAATCTTTTGAGAAACAACATGAAGTTCAACTTAAGAGGCTTGAGAACAAGGAAAATGAGCTAACAGATTGTATGAACCAATTGAACAAAATGTTAGATGCTCAGAAAACCCTAAACATCCTCACATCCCAATCTAGAAATTCTCAAAGGTTTGGTTTAGGGTATTCTGGATCTAGTTCTACAACTGTTCTTGGCAGAGACAACACATGGTTGAATGAATTCAAGAAAGGCAAGTATATATTTGCCAAGGATATGCATGTTTGTACCTATTGTGGTAAAAGTGGTCATGTTGCTAACAAATGTTTCACCAAAAAGAAACATGACAAGAAAAATAAAACCTACACCCAACAAGTGTGGGTTAGGAAGGTCAAGGTTGAAAATGTTTCAAAGAACAAGGAACCCAAGCTGGTCTGGGTTCCTAAAACTAACCTTTAGTTTGCTTGTGCAGGTACGAGTGAAAGGAAAGCCATATTGGTATTTGGACAGTGGTTGCTCAAGACACATGTCCGGGGATAAAGAACTATTCCTTTCACTCACTGCATTCGAGGGAGGGCACGTGACATTTGTTGACAATAGCAAAGGACTTATCAAAGGAGTAGGTAAGGTTGGTAAGTCACTCTCCCAAGCAATTGACAATGTTTACTATGTAGAAGGTTTGAAACATAACCTTCTGAGCATATCTCAACTATGTGACAAGGGAAATAAAGTGAACTTTGAATCAAACACTTGTCACATAGTGAACTCTAAGACAGGGGAACTGGTCTGTGAAGGAACAAGGCATAACAATGTGTATATTACATACTTAAATCAACTTCCACAGAACAGTGCCCTCTGCCTTAGTGTTATAGAGGATGACCAATGGCTTTGGCATAAAAGATTAGGACATGTTAGCTTCACTTTGCTCAACAAGTTGAGAACACAAGAATTGGTATTAGGTTTACCTAACATCAAATGTGTGGCAGACCAGCTCTGTCAAGAGTGTGCAAAGTGCAAGCATGTAAGATCATCTTTTAAACCAAAGAAAGTGGTTAGTTCCTCTAGACCATTTGAACTTGTACACATGGATTTATGTGGACCTATGCGTGTACAAAGTAGAAATGGCTTTAGTTATGTATTTGTCTTAGTTGATGATTACTCTCGTTTCACTTGGACCATATTCTTGAAATACAAAGATGAAACTTTTGATGAATTTGAAATACTAGTGAAACAAGTCCAGAACAAGATCAATCATCAGTTAGCATCTATCAGATCTGATCATGGATCAGAGTTTGATAATTCTAGCTTCATAACCTATTGTATGGAGCATGGTGTTTCTCACAACTTCTCAGCCCCCAGAACTCCACAACAAAATGGAGTTGTTGAAAGAAAGAATCGCACTCTAGAAGAAATGGCCAGAACCATGCTTCTAGAGAGTGGTCTGTCCAAGAAATTTTGGGCTGATGCTGTGAGTACTTCATGCTACATACTCAATAGGGTTATGCTAAGACTAATACTAAGAAAAACACCTTATGAACTTCTAAGGGGTCGAAAACCAAACATTGAACATTTAAGGATATTTTGTTGTAAGTGTTTTGTACACAACAATGGTAAGACCAGTTTGGACAAGTTCGACCCCAGGAGTGATGAAGCTGTTTTTATAGGGTATTCTCCTCATAGCAAGGCATATAAAGTTTTCAACAAAAGAACCTTGTGTGTTGAAGAGAGTATCCATGTATTGTTTGATGAAACTAACATGTTTAACAAGCCTGTGCAGGTAGATGATGATGAAGGCTTTAATATTAGAATGACAAATTTCACTGGAGCTGAACCAGAGAACACTGTTGAACCAGACCCTCAAACTTCTCCTGAAAACAACAATGAGTCTGGTGCAGCAGAGGGAAATGCTAAACAAGTTGTTGAACTCAATGACTCTCCTGCCCATCCATCTGAAGATGAAGTGGGAGAGAACACTGAAGAAACTGGTCCATCCTCTCAAAATGAAAATGACATAGGGGGAACCAGTACAGACATTGGTTCTAACTTAGGTGACTCTAATGCTGTTAGAAAGAGTATGTTTAAGCAAAGAAACTCTCATCCTTCTGATCAAATCATCAGTGATTTATCAAAAGGAGTCCAAACTAGAAATTCTGTTTGGAAGAACTTCTGTGCTTATTTCTCCTTCTTATCTCACATAGAACCAACTGACTATAAGATTGCTATAACTGATCCTGATTGGATCTTGGCCATGCAAGATGAGTTGAACCAGTTTGAAAGAAATCAGGTTTGGCATCTTGAACCAAGAACCAATGAGATGTCAGTTATTGGAACCAAATGGGTCTTCAGAAACAAAATGGATGACTCAGGTACCATAGTCAGAAACAAGGCCAGGCTAGTGGTCCAAGGGTTTAACCAACAAGAGGGAATAGACTATGATGAAAACTTTGCTCCAGTAGCCAGGCTTGAGGCAATAAGAATTTTGATTGCATTTGCTGCTCACATGAACTTTAAACTCTTTCAAATGGATGTTAAAACTGCTTTTCTAAATGGTTATTTGAAAGAAGAAGTTTATGTGGAACAACCCCTTGGATTTGAGGATAGGGTTTGTCCAGATCATGTCTACAAATTAGACAAAGCTCTTTATGGCCTCAAACAAGCCCCTCGTGCTTGGTATGAGAGACTCTCTAGCTTTCTTAATGAAAATCATTATGAGAGAGGTTCAGTGGACAAAACTCTATTCTTAAAGAAAATGGGAACAGATCTGTTAGTGGTCCAGGTATATGTTGATGACATTTTGTTTGGGGCTACTAATTCTGTTTTGTGTGATGAGTTTGCAGACCTAATGAAAAGTGAATTTGAGATGAGCATGATGGGAGAACTTGGTTTCTTCCTTGGGCTTCAAATCAGGCAAGTGGATGATGGAATCATGATCCACCAACAGAAGTATCTCAAGGAGCTGCTCAAGAGATATGGTCTGCAAGATAGCAAGTCCTATGACACACCTATCCCTACCTCTTCTAAACAGAGCCTAGATGAGAAAGGAAAGGATGTTGAGGATAAGCTATACAGAGGTATGATTGACTCACTTCTCTACTTAACAGCTAGTAGACCAGACATAGTGTTCTCAGTTGGGTTGTGTGCAAGATTTCAAAGCAACCCAAAAGAGACTCATCTAAAAGCTGTTAAGAGAATTTTTAGGTACCTGAGTGGTACAGAGGACATGTGCTTATGGTATCCAAAGGGAAGCAATTTTGATCTTTTAGGATACACTGATGCTGATTATGCTGGTTTTAGTGTGGACAGGAAGAGCACTTCAGGAATGGCTCACTTCTTAGGTTCTTGTCTCATTTCATGGGGATCTAAGAAACAAAATTCAGTGGCCTTATCCGCAGCTGAATCAGAGTACATAGTTGCTGCTTTGTGCTGTGCTCAATTGCTTTGGATAAAGACACAACTTAAGGATTTTGGGGTCTGTTTCGGAAGTGTTCCCATATTGTGTGATAACACCAGTGCTATAAACATTTCAAAAAATCCTGTCCAACACTCTAAGACCAAACATATTGAAATCAGACATCATTTTCTCAGAGACAATGTTGAAAAGGGAAATGTGAATCTTGAATTTTGTAGATCTGAAGAACAATTGGCTGATATTTTCACTAAACCCCTGAGCAGGGAAGTGTTTGTCAAACTCCGCACATTACTTGGTATGGTAAGGATTAGATCCTAGTTCCTTAGGACTTATCTTTCTCTTTTTGGCTATGTTTGACCTCTTGATCATTAGTGTAAATAAGCAGGGCTGGTTAACTCCTAAATGTCATCTATGCATGTGGTCTCAAAATTCTTATGTTGATGTTGTTCCAATGTGTGGTGTCTCTAAGTTGCCTAACTGAAAGATGCCTTAAGTCTTTAATATATATATACAGATCAGCGTTAGACCATCGTCAGACCAGTTCCCCACATCGGTTATATCAGTTACTGCTGAACCCTCAATTTTGAAATTGAGGAGTTAAGTGTTCTGACACATGACCGTTGTGAACAGTGTGGAAGTAACTTCTACTTTATCTGTTCGAATAACTGCCGGTTTTCTCCATTTTAATTCACTTTTTCACATTGATTTCTCTCTAACTGTCTCTCTCTCTCTTAAAGTAATCCTTTCTCTCAAACCCTAAGCACCATCATCAAAATCCTCTTTAAGAATTCAAATTCGGTTCTTTCTCTCTCCTTCATCAACTCTGCAAATCTAATCAAAATGGGAAGAAAGAAAAGCAAGGCTGCAAGGAAGAAAAGTCGTGGGTTAAGCCAATCTCCAAATTTCACACCCTCTAAGGCTGAGATAGAATCAGAAAATGTAGTGGTTGCTGAACACCACCACACAGAAGAAAAGGAAGAAAAAATCAAGGATCAAACCACAACAGAAACAGTTGCTGAGTCCAAAGGCACATGCAAGCCTGATGAGAAATCTACTCCTCCACCAAGCCCTAAATCATCACCACCACCTCAACCTCAGAAAACACCATTACCATCTAAGAAATCACCCTCTCCATCACTCAAACAACACTCGTCACAGCCTACAAAATCTTCACCTCCACTAAAACCACCATCTCCCACAAAAGCTAAAACTCCTCCCCCACAGTCACCACTAAAATTAACAACTCCACCATCCTCTCCACCACAAAAGGAAACAACCCCATTACCCTCTCCATCATCAGAAAAATCACCCACATCATCACCACAGACCACACAGAAACCAGTGCCAAGCACTGAAGAGAAGGAAGTTGAAAAGGAAGAAATGGAAAAGAAGGATGATGACACCAATGTTCAGGATATGGATGTCGAGATCACCGGTGTTGTACAAGGAGAAAAGGAACCAGGAAAAAGAACCAGGCCCTTGAGGACAAGGGTGTGTAAGGAAGAAACCAAGAAGGAATCTGCTGAAGTGGTTCCTGAAGAGAAGAAGAATGAAAAGAAGAAAAGGGTGAAAAGTGTTGCCAAGAAGGATAAAGCCTCAGAAAGTCCCAAGCCTGCAACCAAGCTCCCAACAGAAAAGAAGAGGAAAGCTGCCTCTACCTCTGACAAGACTCCTGCCAAGAAGAAAGGTAAGACCACTTCTGAACCACTGTATGAACTAAGTGGTAGGGGTGTCTTATTTGGTTTTTCATGTCCCATGTCTTGGATGAGTCAACCATTTTTAGATGAATTTAAAGAGGCCATAGAGTTCCAGGGTTGGGAAGGGCTATTTGATAAGAGGTTTAATGTTTTTGAAACTTGTGTTGAAGAATTTTACTCTAAGTTGGGGAAGTTAGAGAAGGGGAAGGTCTGGAGTGAGGTCGAGGGGGTCGACATCACTCTTTAAAAGAAGAGTCTAGGGGAGGTACTGGGTGTACCAAGGGGTGGATTCTGTGATTATTCCAAGGACAACTGGCCAACTATTCCTGAGGTCAGTACAGAACACATACAGACCACTCTCTTTACTGGTTCTCCAACTGATGGTGATGGCTATGTTATTGGCCAATTAAGGGAACCCGTAATGAGGCTGTTCCATACTGTTGCCTCTAAGATAGTAATCCCCAGGGCTCAAGGCAAAATGGATGTTAGGAAGATGGATGCTGTGATTATTTACTGTCTATATGAAAAAATTAAGTTGAGTCTCCCTAGTCTGATGCTAGCTCACATGGTTAGCATTTTGGAAAGGTCCAACCACTCTCTACCTTATGGAGCCTGGCTTACTTTGGTTTTCCAAAGTAGAAAGGTTCATCTGAGGGGTGAGGTCAAGAAAATGTCTGTCCTCACCAACCAGATCCTAGGTCAGAAGGGGATGACCTTTGAGGGTGGCATGCTCAAAATGAGGGATGAAGACAGGGTCACAGGGACCAGAAGGACAAGCAGTTCCAGGTCTGAGGAAGCTACTGGGTCACTGTCCAAACAGGTGCAGACACATGGGGAATTACTGCAACAGATGATGGCTAGTGTCAATGCTCTGTGCACTTCTCTGGATGGCTCTATAAAGAACATAACAGCACGACTGGACTCCCATGAAGAAAAGCTTGCCTCCTCTTCCAACTTCAAGCCCAAGACCACCAAGAGACCAGTTCCCATCATAGCCCAAGTCAAGAAGAAGCAGCAGGAGCAGAGTGAAGAAGATGAGAATGAGGATTCTACTGAGGATTCTGATGATGATGCTGACTCCACTTCTTCTTAGCCTACCCCCTTCCCTACTAACATTGATCTCAAACTTTCTTTTCTCTGGCTTTTCTGAACAATTACTCTGGTTTCTCTGAAGAATTTCTACCTTAGCTTTTGACCATTTCTGCTAAACAATTTCTCTGCAGAATGGTCCTGGTTTGTATATTTTATTAACTTCTGTGTGCACTTGAACAGTTTGGGATTGTGAGTTGTAGGTACTCACATGTGGGATAGCATCTCTAGAATGCTGTGGTAATATGATGCTTGTACTTGACTTTACTTGTTGCCTTCTCCTAATTTTTGTGTTGTGATTGCCTTTGTCATTTGATGATGCCAAAAGGGGGAATAGGACAGGTGAAGTTCCTAGTATCAATTGTAGCAACCTGGACAAGGTTCAGACCTTGTTAAGAGATGGCCCAGCTTTTTGCCTAGGAGTATCTTGAATTCAGATCAAGTGCTCCTACCCATCCCAACTGGAAGAAATTCCTCCAAGTGAAATTGAAAATTCTCTTGCTACATTTGATAATTGATAAGTCTTGCAGGTTACAGGTTTAATGCTGAAACTCAATAATAAATTGAGTAATGTGATGAGTGACTGACCACTGTAATCAGTCTAATTGTGCTTTAGTCTGCTGTATATTTTTATTTTCTGAGATTATGAATCTGACTACAGGCACAGTGCAAGACCAGTTCCTCTGAACAGTTATTTTATTTTGAAATAATTGGATACTGTTCTCAGGGGGAACTTCATGGTTTGTCATCATCAAATAGGGGGAAATTGTTGAACCATGTTTGATTTGAATGATGACAAACTAGTCCTCTATACTTGATGTCTATGTATATTTGTATATGAACAGGTTGAATCAAGTGAGGACTCATCAAGGCAATCATGAAGGCCTTGAGATACTTGAAGATCAGAAGCCAAGAGCTTGGAGCCTTTTATTTTTATATTTCTAGGATCTTCATGTAAAATAGGCTTAAGAAAGTATTCTTAGTGTTTTTAAGTAAAGAGCAAAAAGACCTTAAGTTTACATCCAGTAAAGAGAACAGCCCAAGAACAAGCTAAGAACAGGCACAGAACAGGCTTGGAACAGTTCCCTTTACCAGACGTAAACTTAGTAGTACTGAGACCACTGTGGAAACAGACCTCAGTATTACGCACGTGATCCGTACAGATTTTCGAGTTCAAAAATCATTTTGAAAATTATTTGAAAAATTTGGATCACTTGTACTTTGGAAATCTGCCAAATTGATTTGAAAAATCAGCTCATTAAATGCAATGTACTTTGTTTGGACTTTAGTGTATATCTCTCTTCCCATAGTGGAAAGTGACAAAGTCTGAAACAAGAACACTGCACTAGTGTCAGCTGAAGTGGTTTGCACAATTTAGGCAAGTCTCCAAACACACTTCTAGGGCACGGTTTTCCTTGTCTATATAAACAATCTTTGCAAGAAAACCTACAAGACTTTTGCTCTCCAAAGAAAACCAAGTAATATTTTCTGAGAGTCTATCCTTAGTCCAAAACTATCTCCATATCCATCTTTAAGAGAAAAACTTACGGAGATTTAAGTTTGTAACATTTGAACCACTTAGAGGGAAGTGGTTGGGGAGTGTTCTGTGAACACTGAGTGAACTGTTAGAGTTAACAGTTGGGGAATTAAGTGTTACATAGTTGTAGCATTTAATTGAGTGTGTAACCTTGTTATTATTCTGAGTTGAATAATAATATTGGTGAGAGAGTGGAGGACGTAGGCTTGTTTAGAAGCCGAACCTCGTTAAATCTTTGTGTCCTTACTCTTTGCTTACTATTCTCTCGTTGTTCTCACAAAAGCATAAACAAAACTTGAAAACGATTGAAAAAACACACATACTCAATTCAACCCCCCCTTCTTGAGTATACATTAAACTAACATTGTACGAAAAGTGGTCTTCGGGATGTCTTCTTTCTTGACTGGAATCTGATGATATCTAAATCGAAGATCTATCTTCGAAAACACTCCCGCTCCTCGTAACTGATCGAACAGGTCCTCAATCCTAGGCAACGTGTACTTATTCTTGATAGTTACCCGATTCAATTCGCGATAGTCTATGCACAGGCGCATACTACCGTCTTTCTTCTTCACAAAGAGCACATGTGCTCCCCATGGAGAAACGATTGGCCTAGTGAAGCCCTTATCGATCAAATCTTGGAGTTGAGTTTTTAACTCCTGTAACTCCGATGGTACCATCCGCTAAGGTGCCTTCGAAATCGGCGTTGTCCCGGGTGCTAAGTCGATATTAAACTCGACATCGCGCTCAGGTGGAACTTCCGGTAGCTCATCAGGAAATACGTCTCTGAAATCGCTCGCTACTGGTAATATCGTCCAATAGACTATCCTCAGTCAAGTCCCTTACCTGACATAGGAACACCATATCGCCCTTCTGGCGATGTTTTCTCATTTTCAAGGCTGAGATTACCTTTACACCCTTCTTCAGAATGATCCCAGAATAGGTGATCCGATTGCCTTGTGATCCTCGGAATGTCACTGACTGGTCTCGACAACGAATAGTCGGTCGATACCTTGATAGCCAGTCCATGCCAAGATTGACATCGAACTCCTTCAGATCGGTCGTCGCCTGCTCTCCAGCTATAACAATAGGCACTCCTCGGAACTTGCGCTGACAAATAAAATCTTCTCCAGAAGGGAGAGTTATGATCGAACTAACAGGGGAACTGCCTCGAAGATTAGACCTCGAGACGAAACTACTAACCACGAAAGAAACTGTGGCACCAGAATCAAATAAAACAAGTGCTAAAATACCAGAGACAAGAAATCTACCTGAGACTACGTATGGCTGGACCTCTGCCTCTACCTCAGTCATACAGTAGACTCGATTCTTCACTGGAGTCTTAGCCGGTGCTGGAAGTTGCTTGGTCTCGGTGTCTGGCTTCTTCTCGGGGCAAACTGACGCCTTGTGGCCTTCCTTCCCACAGATAAAACATGTAATGGGCGCCCCGTTGCATCGCTTCCCTGGATGGAAGTCCTTGCCACGTCCTCTGCATCTCGAACTCCCTGATCCCTGAGATGAACTAGCGGTCGGAGGGGTACTGCTCGGAACACTGAACCGGGGCTTCTTAAATGATGGCGACGTCACTGGGGTCGGGGTCCTCGTCTTGCTCGTATCCTCCTCGATGACAGACGTCTGGATCTCATGTGCTACCTCATAAGCTGGTTGTAACGTCTTCGCTCCACTACTGATCATATGGCCGCAAATCCTCGGATCTAGCTTTTTGATGTAGCGCTTGACCCGATCCTCCTCAGATGGTACTACTGATGTAGCAAACCTCGATAACTCAGCGAACTTATCGGCGTAGGCCTGAACCGTCATCTTACCCTGAGCGAGAGTAAGAAACTCCTCCTCCTTCTGCCACTGTAACTCGTCGGGATAGAACCTCTCCTGGACCTTAGCTACGAACTCGGCCCAAGACATCAGATGTAGGGGCATACATGCGTTCTTCGCTACGCTCCACCAGTTATCGGCCTCTCCACGCAAGTAGTAAGTGGCGATCTGGACCTTCTCGTGCTCGGGGCAAAACGTCGCGTCGAAGAGCTTCCCCATCTCGCGGATCCAACTCTCCAACGTCGTAGGGTCGGGAACCCCATCATAAGTAGGTGGTCGATGACGAGCGATATGATCGAACGTTGACTGCGATCCTGATGGCTGACGACTATGATGCACAAGCGTAAGAATCGCCTCCTCGAGCGCTCGTAATCTCTGTCAACCCGAACTTGTCCGGCGAGGTGTCGACATGCTGAAATCATCGCAGCAACAGACAAACAAAAAGATGCAATGTCAGTCAAAAATCCACACTCCAGTCAAGTATACACACAAAAGAAAGTAGGAAAAAGAGTCTTATCCCGGATTCTTCTACCCGACATTCTTCTCACTTTAACTTATTCTAAATTGGGTTTATCACTCGGGAATGGTAAAGCTCTCAACTCCCGGATTTACTCAAGTCCTAAAACTTCACTTAAAACCTATTCGGCTCTGATACCAACTGTGACGACCCGACTCGCTTAAACCGGGGCGGAAGAAACCGACGACTCGAATTGTCGATCTAACAAACAAACTTACTAAAAATTAAAACAAAACCTCAAAATGATTATTATTATAACCCAAAAACGTACAATACCCACAAGTTGTACAATACTAAACCCAAATGTATCAATACTAATGAATAACTCCAAATACTGTCAGAGTCAACATATACTAGATGTAAATCTATACGTCCAAACTATAAACGTAATGTAGTCGAAAACAAGAATACTATAACGGCACTCGCCCAACCAAAAGCTAAGCAGCACAGTCCTCATCAGAGTTACCTGAAAAATTAACAACAATCCACTGTCAATGGCGAGTAACATAACAGTCCCACCCTAACATGGATACACATAATCATAGAACTAACCAAACAAACATGTCAGACTACCAACCAACATGTGATAAAAATGTCAAAAAATACCAATAATCGTAAAACTGTCCAACTTTAATTATTCAAACTCAAACTCGTTAATCATCTTTGTCGCTACCATTTACATTTCAAACCGGACTATGCACGTACGAACGCATCTTACGCGAACGAACTTTCCTGGTATGCTAGGAATGAGAATCTTACTCCCAAACCCATGAACCCCATCTTACAGAAATTCATATCAAACAGACAACATAGCAAGTACACATTATCCCAATACCGCGGTCAGGATAGGGGCAACGTCTTAACCCAAAACTTAGAATCTTACTCTAACATCAGACGTCTAAAAGTAAACTTAAGCTAATCCTTTACTTACAACATCGAAGTTATTCTCAAGATCGCTTCTTTCGCCTTTTCTTGAGTCTAACCATAAACAATTCTACTTCTTAAACCAATCTTTAACAATTCTTTAACTTTCTTTAAACCTTTCTTTAATTTCCTTAAAACTTCTTTTCAAAAACTTCACAAAAATTTGCTTATCTTTAAACAATACTTTGAAAAAGATAAATAAACTTGTACTTTAAAGAACATATGACCAACTTTCAAAATTTCAAGATTCAACCAAGAACTCAAAGAACTCATCAAGAACCCATCAAGAACTCATCAAGAACTCATCAAAAACTCAAAAAGAACTTGACTTCAACATAAAACCACGCGAAAATCTCAACAAAAACATGCATGAAAACTTAAGCAAATCATCATAAAATCAACACCCAAATCATACTTAAAAATCATGCATGAAATGATGAAAAATCATCAAAAACTCATCCAACATGATCACTTAATCTATCCTATAATCATAGTACACATATTCAGGTAAGATAGTAAGTTACATTTTTGATGAACAAGCAATACAATCACACACACTTGCAGCCCGGAAAACCCCAAAGTACACGGCCTTTAACACGCCCAACACGGTTCACACGCACAGTCATTGCACGAACACGGCACGACTTAACTCGAACCACCACCACGAACCACCGTCTTCAACACGGCACCACCACACGAAACCACCGTCTTCACACGGAACCACCACACGGACCCGATCACGAACACGACCCAATCGAACAAACCCCAATTCCAAACCCAAACTAGAAGTCTTGATTGAAAACAAAAGGAATTATTGTGTTTAGAGTTACTTAAAGATCAATAGAACTTTAATCTTTAAGTTTTCGAAGAGATTGGATGATGAACAATGGTTCGGTGTTCATACACCAAAATGGGGTGTGGAATCTAAGCAACTGGAGAGTGTTTGGCTATTTTTAATTATGGCAAATGATGATCAAGGTGCAAATGAGTTCATAAGCCTTTTCTATTTATAGAAGTGGTTTAAGGTGTGAACATGAGGCAAGTGGCAAATTAGTCCACTAAACATGGGGAGGGGGGGGGGCGGCTATAACAAGGCTCAAATGGGCTTTTGTGATCATTTGGGCTAATTGCACTCATGCATGATTAATCATGCCTAATTAGCATTTGGCCCAAAAATTAATTAAATAATTAGAAAATTAAATAATTAAATTCTAATTAATTAAATAATAATAAAATAAATAATAAACAACCAAGAATAAAAATAATCGAAATTATTCGAATAAAATAAAAATAAATAGTCCAAATAAATTTTGGACCATACATAAAATAACATAAATAACAAATAAATCAACGACAGAAATACTGATAAACCTGGGTCATTACAATCTACCCTCCTTAAAGAAATTTCGTCCTGAAATTTAAGGCAAAGAAGATTGTTCACCTGCAAACAGCTCCGGGTACTTCTGCCTCATCGACGCCTCTGTCTCCCAAGTCGCCTCCTCATGGTGCTGATTTGTCCACAACACCTTGACTAGCTGAACTTGCTTACACCAGAGGGTACTCACTTCGCGATCCAAGATCTGAATTGGTCGCTCCTCGAACATCAGATTCAGCTCAAACGTGGCCGATTCCACTGGAATAATGTGGGTAGGATCATGTACATATTTCCTTAGCTGGGAAACATGGAACACATCGTGAACATTAGACAAACTAGGTGGTAATGCCAATCGATATGTCACCTCCCCAACTTGTTCTAATATCTCGTAAGGTCCCACAAATTTCGGTCAGAGTTTCCCCTTTTGACCAAAGCGAGCCACTCCTTTGAATGGTGAAACCTTAAGCAAGACTCTGTCACCTACCTCGAAAGTCAGTGGCTACGTCGATTATCGGCGTAGGACTTCTACCGACTCTGCGCGGCCAGCATCTTAGACCGTATGACTCGGACCATCTCTACGGTATCTCGTTCCATCTCAGGTCCCAAAGCCACAGTATCACTGATATCATTCTAACAAATCGGACTCCGACATTTCCTGCCATACAGGGCCTCGTACGGAGCCATTTCAATGCTGGAGTGATAACTGTTATTATAGGAAAACTCTACCAAGCAGAGCATACGCACCCAAGACTGATGATACTCCAGAGTACATGCTCGTAACATATCCTCCAGAGTCTGGATGGTCCTCTCAGTCTAACCATCGTTCGCCGCATGAAATGCGGTGCTTAGCTTCAACTTCATCCTAAAGGCTTCCTGAACTGACTTCCAGAAACGAGATAAGAACCTCGGATCATGATCAGAAACTATCTCCCTCAGAACTCCGTAAAGTCGGATAATGTCTTAGGTATAAGCCTCTGCCAGGCGCTCCATCGACCAGGTCATCTTCATCGGTATAAATAACGACCTTGGTCAACCTATCCACCATCACCCAAATGGCATTCATACCATTACAGGTAGGTAGGCTAACCACGAAATCCATAAAAACCGACTCAAATTTCCAGGTCGGAATTGGTAGTGGCTGCAAAAGAACTCCAAGTCTCTGATTCTCGATCTTAACCTTCTAACAGACTAAATATCGAGCTACAAACTCTGCTACATCCCTCTTCATCTTAGGCCACCAGAATTGTCATTTAAGGTCCTGGTAAAGCTTGTTACCTCCAAGATGAACAGAGTAGGGCGAGTTATGTGCCTCAGACATGATCCTGTTCCTAAGATCATAATTTTCCGGTACACACCACCTCCCTCGGAATCGCAGACTACCGTCGGAAGCTATCTCGAAGCTAACGGCTTTTCCTTGCTGTAAAGCCTCTCGAATCCTAGCTAACTGCGGATCATTCGGCTGACGGTCGCATAATTCCTGAAGTAATTCAGGCTCGGCACTCATAGATGTCAGACGAAATCTGACGGAACCACGTCTTCTACTGAAGCTCAATCGATTCTTGCGACTCAATGCGTCAACGACTAAGTTCGCCTTGCCCTCGCAATAATTAAGCGTCAGGTCGTAGTCCTTAATAAGTTCAAGCCATTGTCTCTGCCTCATATTGAGGTCTTTCTGAGTAAAGATGTACTTGAGACTCTTATGATCCGTGAATACCTTACACGAACCACCATAGAGATAGTGCCTCCAGATCTTAAGCTCGAATACTACAGCTGCTAGCTCCAAGTCATGCGTGGGGTAGTTACGCTCATGCACCTTTAGTTGTCTTGATGCGTAAGAGATGACCTTCCCACCTTGCATTAGCACACAACCTAGGCCAGTTTTAGACGCATCACTATAGACCTCGAAATCCTCCTCATCGTTCGGAAGGGTAAGAATAGGAGCAGAGACTAATATCTGTTTCAAACTTTTTGTTCTAATTTGGCCACCAAATCTATCCTATGATCACCAAATCTATCCTCCTCATCACTATAGACCTTCCCACCTTTAGACGCATGAAATGGGTTAGTTTCACTCAAATTCATCAAACTTTTTGTTCTAATTTGGTCACCAAATCTATCTTATGATCATGGTATTCAAACTAGGATGAAAAAGCATGTTACCTTGACAAAACTTGATTGCAAAAGATATCAAAAACTCGTTGCCCAAAACCTTACTCTTCATGGCCCAACCACACGAACACGGGCAGGAAACACCACTCGGCCATCACGAGTCTTGCACACGACGCAAATACCACCACGGCACCACCTTTCACACGTGCACGATAAGGAGAACACCACCGCACGACCACTGCACACAAGCACACCCAGATGTGAACAACCGTGCAGCCCCACGAACACCCTTTGAACCCCACGAACAAAACCCAAAACCAAACCCGAACAATCGATCTTGATTGAAATTAATGAGGATTAGCATGTGTTTAAACACTTAAAGATCAATGGAAGAAGAATCTTTAAGTTTTGGGTTGAAAAAGATGATGAACAAATGTTGGTGATGATTTAGCCAAAAATGGCGTGTGGAATAATGGAGTTAAGGAAGGAGTGTGTTTAATTTTTGATTGTTAGCAAATGGTGATTAAATGAGCAAATGATCCTAATGCCTTACTAATACCTCTTATTTATAGAAGTTAGTTAGGTGTGAACACAAATCAAGTGGCAATTAAGCCAAGCAAAGGAGGGGGCCGGTTGGGGGGTAACGAAAATGGGCCTTCATGCTCTCATGGGTCATTTGCACTCAAGCATGATTAATCATGATAAATTTTACACTTGACCCATAATTAATTAATTAGAAAATTAAAAATTCTAAATAATTAATTTAAAATAAAATAATCACACTTAAGCAACAAAATAGCCCAAATAAATTTAGACCATGCACAAAATTAAATATGAATTCAAGCAAAACTATCAAAGCAAATATAACACAAATCCGGGGCATTACATGTTAACTCTGACGGTTGATCATTGTCTCCTATACATGAATTTGAGTCCTATAGTTGATGACAACATTAAAGGAATAAGTTTAGACATTTGTTTTCAATAAAAATAGAGAATACAAAATGATAGTTGAATGCAATTATGACATACCTTTTCTTGAATCAAAATCTTGTTGGCCCCATTACTTTCTGTTGGTGTAACCTCCAAAGCAACATTCTAGTAAGTGGTAAAGCACAATGTTATATTCTAAAAAAGGAAATGAGATCAAAATGTTAAGAAGGCTCATATGAATAGAATTTAAGGTTTTAAGGAACATTCCTGATTGACTGTTCAAACACTAAGGTAGGATTGTATGAGTTCATCACTATCACTCAACTTAGTAATAGTGTAAACTTGCCAATTTTGCTTGATGTTATAATCAGACACTTCAAGCTTGAATAAAAACTTTTTCCCCTCCAACTTCATCAGCAACTCAGGAATTGTATCCATATCATTACTCTGAAATATATTTCCCATTGGATTAGTAGCAAATTGAAGTAGAAGTTAGAGTATATTACGGAGTATTTTTTCTAGTTTTACCTCAGATAATGATTCTATCAACTCATAAGCTGTCTTATGTATGATTGACATAACTTCTCGATCAAACATAACAAAGGATGCGCTACCACTTTCATCAATTACTCGAACTTGAAACTTGAATCTGGAAATTTTGTTTGAATTTTTAATAATAAACAAAATGTATCCTTATTAAAATGGTTGAAGCATGAATTAAAAGATAGTAGAATTATGTGTAAGAGTAACCTTGGTATGACTTGCTGAGAAAAGATTGACTTGTTACATTTTTTACAATTTGTGATTTTGGCTTCACTATTATTGCTCGAAACATTCTCACCATCCTCTGATACCTTCTTGTTACACTTCTTGCATGCTATATAGTATCATCCATGCTCCAACTGGACCATATAATAGTGGCTAGTGTAATGCAGGAGGTTGGTTGTGCAATCTCACATATATCATCTAAAGTTTTCTTTTCATGTAGATGCAGAAATTCATTTGTTATTGAAACTGAATTTGATTCGATAGCTCAACACGTTGGATCACAGATTCGTTTTCAGAACTATTGGCAAGACTAAAGCATTACAGGTACATAAATAAGTTATGCTTGTGTTAATTTGTTTACCTAATAAATCCATAATGGTATATCTTTCAATGAACATACCTTTCTTTGAAGGAGACAATCTCGGCAATGTCATCATCAAGAAATAATCGAGTCGAAAACAGTAAGTTTAACAATGTTATTTCAATTATCAAAATTAAAAAAAAAATGATCAAACATACACATGATGCAAACTTCAAAGTAAGTCTTTAATGTTATTACCTTTCCACTCTTTTATCTTAGCAAATTGTATTATTATTACAATTGGTCTAGAATCCCTGCCAGCAAGGAAATCCGATGCTTCCACAACATATGTATCCCACAAGGTACACTTGATTTTTCCACCCCTACATTTTTTTAAATCAATGGCAGCCAAATGTCATATGTTTGGACCTTTGTACCACCCCAAATAAATTTTAAAAAAAAAATGTATAATTGGATTGCAAGTTGTTAAAGAAAAAAAAAATGCATACTTATTATCATTTAGTTCCAACATAAGCTTTCTAGATGTCCTGCCATTTTTTTTCATTAACCTCAAGTGAACCAACAACAACAATTTCGCTAATAACATCTATTAAATAGACACAACACAATATTATAGATTTTTAGCAAGCACAAAAGAGTTTATATAATATAATTATTGAAACACAGTATAATAGAATTGCTTATATAAAACAAAAGTAGTACTTACCTATTAAAACCTTATCATCCAATTGCTTAGACAATGTATCATCAAATGACACAAAATTAAGTCCATGTAGAGAAATAGGCAAGTTTTCACAGACTCTAACATTTGTTGAGAGGTAGAAGTTGATTTTGTAAGGATGTTTTGTTGCTTTGTAGTCTTCGATATTCTGACCAACACCAAAGTTCGTGATAGCACGAAGCCTCCCTTCATCAAGCACCAAAGTTCGTGCTTAGACTCCCTTCAACCGATTGACACGACACGACTCTGACTCTCAAACAATCACACAACACTTGCCCCGCTCAGTTCATCATCGATGAATCGATAGACCCGCTCAGTTTATCACCGATAAACTCAACTGGCTCGGTCTTCAACCGACAGACACGACTCGATTCTGACAATACTCAAAAGACTCCTATCACATTCATCACACGATTCGTCATTCATCATCATGAATCAACAAATTCACGGACAATAACAAGTTCATCAAAATATCAAAAGAAAACTCATGCTCCACTGTCTACTATTCATAAAACGAAGTCCAACAACCTACTTAAGATTACTATATTACACGCATGGCGTTAAGCAATATAAACTATGCTAGTGTACTCATACTTCACGGCAAGATTCCATAATAATTAGTCAAAGCAAGAGTTAGCCACCAAATTATACAATAAAATCAATTAAAAACCCATACTTGCTATGCTATTAACCCACGCATGAAATACATCAAGAAAGATCAAACCTTTGATCACCCCTTCACGCATGACCCAAAGAAAAACAAAGAAAGCCCAAGATTTGCAATCAACATATCAAGATTATCAGGATTAGCCACACAAGAAAATACAAACCCAAGCTTGCTACTCTATAATCTCATGCATGAAATACAAACAAGGAGAATCATGCATTTTAAACACCCATTATACGCCTAATTCAAGAAGACAAAGAAAGGGTCCAAGTATGCAAAACAACGTGACAAGGTTATATAGTTTCATGATCAAAAGGTCAAACAATCATAATCATATCAAGCATCATCAAAGTAATCATGGAAGATTAGCAAAATAAAACAAGATTCATGCTTTTGGGTAACACAAGTACACGCATATATTGACTAAAGGCTACGGTCCTATACCCTTCAAATTACTTCAAGAAATTACACCAATTCAACAAGTCTGATCATCTAATATCACATAAAGACTTTCAAGATTCAAGACCAAACATAAAGAACTCAAGTAAACCAAAGTTAACACTCGGCTATTACGCATAAGGAGAATAATCAATGTCAACACTATCTAATCCTATCATTCTATATAATCTAATCTTAATCCTAAGTAGAAGGTCTAGTTACCTATGGGAATTGAAGTTAGTCACAAAACCATGCACAAAATGTCACGCACGAACTCGCCCGAGACCACGGTTTCACACGGCCCAAAGGCAAAGCACGGACACTCCTTGCACGAACTTGATCAATCTTCAAAAGGTTGAAGGTTTGTTTGATCTTCAATGGATGTGTTTGGTTTAGGGGGTGAAAGAGGAGAAGGAGAAGGAGGTGGGTTTTGTTTTGGGTTTGGTTGTGATAATGAAATAGGAAAAAAAAAAAAAGTAGGCTTTAGGGGTATTTAAAGAATAAGGATCACTAGGGAATAGGAGATGGTTAGAATAAGAATAAGGGAAAAAGCAATAAGGGGGGCCGACTAAGGGGACATGGGCTCGATTTTGGGCTTGTTTCCCAAATATAAAATTAAGTCTCTTAGCCCAATTAAATGGTTTGGGCTTAAAGTCTTAATTTTCCACGAAATTTTACGGCCCAAAAATCCTGGTCATTCCTCCTTAAGAAAATTTCATCCTCGAAATTTCATAAGGAAGCACACATAAGCACGAAAACAACAATCACAACATGCCATGCTTGAAATAATACCTATGACGCCCTCGGGTTGAACTTCTGCTTCCTCCTGCGTCATGCAGAAGACGTGGTTGCGCATGGGGGCCTTGTGAGTAGGGTCAGTCCCTTGCTTCTTCGGGCAGAAAAATAACTAATGACCCAGTTGCTTGTAGTTGTAGCACACTATGGGGGTGCCATCACATCTCCTACCCGGGTGCAGAACCTTCTTGCAGCCGTTGTATATCTTCAGACCCTGTTCTGGAACGAGTTGGTTGGCCAGCTGAGGATCGTCGCCATCTTCATATCGGGCTCTCTTGGCTGCAGGTTGATGGAAGAACTCCTGCAACCTCTTCATTGCTTCGTTTCTTTGGCTATTGACGCGTAGATCTCCAGAGCTACTTCATAAGCCCGCTGAAAAATCGTAGCACCGCTGCTGATTACGTGAACTCGGATGCGGGGATCCATCTGCTTGACGTACCTCTTAACCCTTTATGACTCCGAGGGAATCACTGATGTGGCAAACCTGGATAATTCAGTGAACTTATCTGTATAGGCTTGCACGGACATCTATCCTTGAGTCAAGGTGAGGAACACTTCTTGCTTCTGCCATCGGAGCTCATCAGGATAGAATTGCTCCTGAAGCTTCTCCACGAATTCTGGCCAGAGGACTAACTCTCTCGGCTCGAGCCCTGGCTGGATCGTGCTCCACCAATTGTCTGCTTCACCCTTGAGATAGTAGGTGGCAATTGGAACCTTCTCTGTCTCGGGACATCCAATAGCCTCGAAAAGCTTCCTCATTTCTCGAACCTAGTTCTCTAGCACCACCGGATCAGCACTGCCCTCGTAGGTCGGGGGTCAATGATGAGCAATTCGGTCAAACAAAGACCGTTGACTAAAGGATTGAACGCTTCATTGCGCCAAAGTGAGGATTGCATCCTCTAATGCGCGACGTCGATCTCGAATGTTGATGAAACGAGCTGAATACGCCATCCTGCAAAAGAATAACCAAGTTAGGAAAAACAACACAAGAAACCTAGGAAACTAAAGAATAAAATCAATCGTAACCCGAGTCACTACCTAAAGTTACTCACACTACGGTTTCAGGGTTTTGTGATCTAAATTACACTCTTGATTACATAAAGCACTCATCTCACAGTTTACGTATGAAGAAGTAAACTCAAGGTTAACCTAAAGCTCTGATACCAACTGTAACGACCCGCATTTTAGCAACGACGTTAACGATAATAACGTCGTAAACAGACAATTACCAATCGATTCAATAACGAAAAATATAACTAAAACTCATGTAAAAATAGTATTGAATATTATTGATAATGAAATCCCAATAGAGTTATAAAGGAAACTAACAAACTAAATCAAAACTCAGGAACTACAACTCAGGGAAGAACTTAAACTACTAAAAACAGGAAATTAAACAGGAAGATAACAGGAGCCTAGATCGCTCGCCAAATACTCAACCCGACTCTAATCTCTATCCTGCTCACCTGCAAAATAGAATTGGGGGTCCACCGTCAGTGGCGAGTAACTTGACTATCCTACTTAGAAGTAGGACCACATTACATACAATAATAGATTAGAAAAACAGGAAACAACTCATACAAAAACGCTCATGGTAACATACAATACCAACATCAAAGCTACGCAGCGGAAACACATAATCATATTCATTCAATAATTACTTCTTTAACTCAATCCTTCACAACATCTCAAGATCAATTCACAATCAATGACAGGACTCTGCTCGGTCTACAACCGATAACACGACCAACAAACAAACAGACTTGCCCCGCTCAGTTCATCACCGATGAAGCGATAGACCTGCTCAGTTTATCACAAATAAACCGATAGACACAACTCGCTCGGTCTTCAACCGATAGACATGACCCGCTCGGTCTTCAACCGATAGACACGACCCGCTCGGTCTTCAACCGATAGACACGACACGACTCTGACTCTCAAACAATCACACAAAACTTGCCCCGCTCAGTTCATCACCGATGAACCGATAGACCCACTCAGTTTATCACCGATAAACCAATAGACTCAACTCGCTCGGTCTTCAACCGATAGACACGACTCGACTCTGACAATACTCAAAAGACTCCTATCACATTCATCACACAATTCGTCATTCATCATCACGCATCATCAAATTCACGAACAATAACAAGTTCATAAAAATATCAAAAGAAAACTCATTCTCCACTATCTACTATTCATAAAATGAAGTCAAACAACCTGCTTAAGATTACTAGATTACACGCATGGCATTAAGCAATATAAACTATGCTAGTGTACTCATACTTCACGGCAAGATTCCACAATAATTACTCAAAGCAAGAGTTAGCCACCAAATTATACAATAAAATCAATTAAAAACCCATACTTGCTATGCTATTAACCCACGCATGAAATACATCAAGAAAGATCAAACCTTTGACCACCACTTCACGCATGACCCAAAGAAAAACAAAGAAAGCCCAAGATTTGCAATCAACATATCAAGATTATCAAGATTAGCCACAAAAGAAAATAAAAACCCAAGCTTGCTACTCTATAATCTCACGCATGAAATACAAACAAGGAGAATCATGCATTTTAAACACCCATTATACGCCTAATTCAAGAAGACAAAGAAAGGGTCCTAGTATGCAAAACAACATGACAAGGTTATATTGTTTCATGATCAAAAAGTCAAACAATCATAATCATATCAAGCATCATCAAAGTAATCATGGAAGATTAGCAAAATAAAACAAGATTCATTCTTTTGGGTAACACAAGTACACGCATATATTGACTAAAGGCTACGGTCCTATACCCTTCAAATTACTTCAAGAAATTAAACCAATTCGTCAAGTATGATCATCAAATATCACATAAAGACTTTCAAGATTCAAGACCAAACATAAAGAACTGAAGTAAACCAACGTTAACACTCGGCTATTACGCATAAGGAGAACAATCAATATCAACACTATCTAATTCTATCATTCTATATAATCTAATCCTAATCCTAAGTAGAAGGTCTAGTTACCTATGGGAAGTTAGCCACAAAACCACGCATAAAATGTCACGCACGAACGCGCCCGAGATCACGGTTTCACACGGCCCAAAGGCAAAGCAAGGACACTCCTTGCACGAACTTGATCAATCTTCAAAAGGTTGAAGGTTTGTTTGATCTTCAATGGATGTGTTTAGTTTAGGGGGTGAAAGATGAATTGAGTGGTGTTTTAAGGGGAAAGTCGTGAGAAAACAAGAGGAGAAGGAGGTGGGTTTTGTTTTGGGTTTGATTGTGATAATGAAATAGGAAAAAAAAAATGTAGGTTTAGGGTATTTATAGAATAAGGATCACCATGGAATAGGAGTTGGTTAGAATTAGAATAAGGGAAAAAGCAATAAGGGAGGCCGGCTAAGGGGATATGGGCTTGGTTTTGGGCTTGTTTCCCAAATATAAAATTAAGTCTCTTGGCCCAATTAAATGGTTTGGGCTTAAAGTCTTAATTTTCCACGAAATTTTACGGTCCAAAAATCTGGGTCGTTACAATTAATGATGGGATAACAGAGCAGGCACTGTTAATTAAAAAACCTAAGTTGAGGGGCATAGCTTAGAAGTTTCAAAGAACTTGGGCATAGCTTAGAAAATCCCAAATATTATAATGAGTAAAAATCAGCAAAGCAAACAATGTGTTTTAAGTGTGGCAAAATAAGCTTAAAGCAAACCTTTTCATCAATGAACACAATTTCAATACTTCCATCAGTATTTGGATTGACAAAGCTAGGTGGCTTCCATAAACGTATTATCCTTATCTTGATGGTCATATTTTCACTTAATGGTGTTATATCTTCAATGCAACTGTATTGTGCCATTTTTGTTGTCAAAAATTTCATTTTTTTTTTTTGGTTTGCAAAAGGACTTTTACAGAAAATAAAGAAAGGAAAGGATAAAGGTTGAAGTATGTGAAGCAATGGAAGAAATAAGGCATTTATATAGTGAAGAAATTTTAGGAGGTTGTATGTATATCAGTACAGAATATTAATTAATGGCAAATGAAGAGGTATTATCACTTCCAATATTGTTAAAACAAACAATTACCAAAATTGGTAATTGAAGAGTCATACAACAAACTTCTCATTCAGCAGTATCAAGTATAAGATTTTACCGTAAAAATAAGTAAATTTGAATTTAAATTTTAAATACTAATAATTTTTTTTTTGTTTACTGTACTGTGTAATTCATATGTAAGTATCATTTTCCAAAATTATTTATTCAAGCTATGGATTACCAATAGGACAATCTAAAGATGTTCAGCAGTACTTACAGTATTCCTAATGAAAAGCTTGCATAAATAATTTTGAAAAATGACAGTACACTTACATATGAATTACACAGTAAACAAAAAAAATTATTAGTATTTAAAATTCATTAGGAATAATGTAAGTACTGCAGTGAGCCAGTGACATTGGGAATAAGCAAGGGTCAAAGCATGTTCTAATAACACACCTATTTAACCTAGTAACATGCCTAAATATAGTACGTGTTTATGCAGCCTATAAGTCTAAGGATGACATCATCAAAGATTTTTGGAGGGAATTTTTTTTTTCTAAGCTTGACATATGGACATTTGGAGTGGGGGGATGACTTCAGCAATGTTTTACTTTAGTATATGTTCTAGATCCTGATATGGCTCAATGTAGTTACTATATAGTGTTTAGAAAGTTTTCCGAATATGAGTGTGTTTTCACTAATAATTATTAGATTACCAGTTTACCACATTTAAAAGTGATTAAAGAGTAAAAGAGAATTAAAAAAACGATCAGAAATGAAATAGAAATGCATTGACAAGAAAGAGTCAAATTAAAGATCAGAGAAATAAAATCAAGGGCTATTCCCATTGGTATACCTGAAAATTTGCTTATTCTCAGTGGCGTACCTAAGTTTTAAAAAATCTCAGTGGTATACTTACATTACTAATGAATTCAATAATCACTATTAAAGGTTGTTTTAGTACATTAACAACCACTAATTCAATTTTTTTATTTAGTCAATTGCGGTTACCATAAAATAATTACAGTTAGCCTAAGTATGTTTATGGTTGAATTGGTAGAATTTAATGGCCTAAAATAACCTTTAAAAGTAATTATTGAATTCCATTATTTATTTAGGTATACCACTGAGGTTTTTTATAACTAAAGTATACCATTGGGAATACGCAAATTATCAGGTATACCAATGGGAATAATCCTAAAATCAAACATGCCAAACCTCCAAACTATATTTAAAAAATAATAAATAAATAAATAAAAATGAGCTGAAAGTACTGTATTTTTAAATAAATATTTAACATTATTTTTAAATAAATATTTAACATTATTTTTGCAATTTTTGTCTGTCTTTCTACTTTTTTTTAAAAAATGATTTTATTATCTTACTTAATTATTTGTGTTTTTACATATACAATTTATTTCCAAGCTACATTAAAGATTTTCATAAAATTTCATATTTTTATATATTCTATTTATTATTTTTTTTATTCGTATCTATATCCTTGATTATATATAAAAGTAACGTATTTCGTACCCATTTTGTACCCATTATATGTAAAAGTGATGTACATATTTCTATCTTCTTACCAAAAAAGACCAAAAATAAATAAATAAAATAAAGGGTAAAGATATACAAACAACACAAAGGTGAAATTAAATTTTGTTTTTGTAAGGAAAGAAAAAACCCCATCAGCTCCTCTCTTATGGCTAGACACAAGCATCCTCATGGATGATAGAAATATGGTGGTCTATTGGGGTAAACCCAAAAGTAATACGATCAACATTATGGCCTAGATTTGCAATATAGACTTCATCTTGTTTGCTTTTACTATACATTGTGATTAAATTTTATGTTGGCAAATTTAGATATATGATCTTGGATGTCTTTGACAAGGGTATACTTTATTGGATAACATAAATTACTATCACATATCACCCTCAACTAGATTTATGCTATCAAAACAAATGCAAATCAGGATCACACTTCTAGCATAGTAGCGGTAGAGTGCACCTGGCAACCCAAAGGTTGCGAATTCGATTCTCACAACCCCAATTCCTTTCCCTTATGTGCAACCTTACCACGAAATATAAAACACTTTCTTACAACTACACCTAAGTGCTTGTTATGTACATCGAAAACGATCCGTCAGGTTCGAACTGACATATCGATAGACTCAGATTCTCAGACTGGAGCAACATCGATAGACACAGAGGCTCTGACAAGACGTCTCAAATTAAGTATTACAAAAATAAATAAATAAAAAAGCTAAGGTAACTTGATAAAGAAGCTTCTCTCTTCATTAAGTCAAGATTAAGATCACAGGGTTCCATGCTCATGACATCCCGGGAGGTTGGTTTCGCCTCCACCACTGACTGTGTAACGGGAATTATCTGTGCTTAGACCCGATAAGTGAATTTGCTTTCTCTGCTTCACGAGCTGTAATGCTGTTTGTCTATCCTCTTGTGGCTCAACTAGTCCGGGCTGCCAAATTCAATTAATTCGTTATGAGAAATTCTGACCACCTCACTATTTTGAACTGAAAATTTTGATCTAGGTCATTGCTAAGTGTAAGCAACATAATTACCCCTTTTTTTCCACTACACCAGAAAAGGAAATTATGAAATTATAGGATTGTAAGTGAGATTAACCGAGATGAAACCCAGAGATAAGTGCAAGTGGCACAAGTAGAACAAATGGGCAAGCATATCATACCTTTATGGTTGAACGGAAAATTTTATAGGACAACTATTAAAACAATGCTATTGTTAGATTGTGATAAGTGGCGGATCCAGGATCCAGGATCCAAGATCCAAAGAGATGGGTAGCAGAGACGATGAGAAATAAAGAAAAATTCGAAAATTCATCAAAAAAAACAAGGCTACCTCCATTTTAATTTATGTGCAAAATTATGCTATGGGGATTTTTGAAGAAGCAGAGGACTTGAGATGATCTGAATTCTGGATAGAACAGTGTTACGTAATTCTTAACCCCCCCCCCCCCCCCCACACACACACACACGAACTGCGAACTAGGAAAATCAAAAGGTTAACTATACTAGCCAACGGTAAATTTTCGCCCGGTTTAACTTGAACAATCAAATTAGGTAACACTGGAATGAAATGAGGTAAAAAAACTGAAATAGATTCAAGGTTAAGCGGAGCATTCGGTATTAGACAGAGGTGATGGTCAAGTGTAAGGACAACGACAAGTCAAGTGTTTTATGCATCCGCTGCAATCCATTGGAATTAAGGCGATTAAGGCTTCAATTATTGTCGTCTATGTTGTACTGTAGTACAAGCTAATTAAATTCATTTAGAAATCAGCCCTATCATTTTTTGAAATAGCAAGTAAGATAGAGTTGTAGCCCATTATTCCAGGGCAAAGTGATACATGATGATTAACTTCCATACTCTCTCTCTCTCTCTCTCTCTCTCTCTTCCCACCAAATAGAAAGGAATAGAATAAAAATAAACACAAAAACTAAACTTAAACTTGATACAACATACTTCTAAGGGAATGTCAGCAATCTAACCTTGGCATCCAAAGCCTTGTCAAAGCTTTCAATTGCACTATCAGGCTCCCCGAAATTCAGTTGTGCTCTACCAAGGGTAGTCCATGCCTGGAAGATATAACATGCAAAATTATAATGCCTAATATATACAAACAAAAAATAATGTGGCCTGTTATTTTCGGGGGGTTGCATCTGAATTTTCCTTCCCTTCTATCAGTATTGAAATTTGCTATCACCAATGATAAACAAATCAAATCAACTACCACTTTCATTAAAATATAAAGCATGATTAGATGGGAGAAAATTCAACTCGTTTTACATTCTAATTAATGCATGCTTAGATAAGCGGGGAGATAGCATCAAATCAGTAGAACATTTCCCTTCATCTGATAACAAAAAATCATCTTAACCAAATATTCACAAAGATACAATAATACTCCGTATTACTCTGTTCCTAAAAGATTGAAAGTTGTCTCTAAAAGATTGCTACATTCTTTGTTCAAGTAATACGGTCCCCACAACTCCTCTCAATAGTGGTAATCTTCAAGGGGCGGTAATTTTGAAGAAAACAATATTCCAAAGCAATATTTTATACAAAGTACTAAGTATGATAAAAGTTTTGAAATTAATAAACTTTTCAGTCAACCAGAAAGTCTGTAATGGATAATCTGCAATGGAATGGAAGTGAGAATCATGCCAAACTACAGCAAGCTAAAAGCTTAAGAATGCAAAGTGTAGCTTGTTCCATATAGGAACTGCATCAGGTAAACCATTCTTTAAAGTGCTGACTAATCCCATGATAAGTTTACAGAATCCAACTAAATTCAAAAGTAAAAATATTTTTGGCCATGCAATATCAATGTGTATGAAGAAGACAAAGGCATTCAAGGTTTTCAATTTTTCAAGTAATTCGAGGAGTGACTAATGAGTAGATTGGTAAAGGATCAAATACCTCGGCCCATGATGAATCCAATTCAGTGGCTCCTGCAGGACAAAACAAAAAACAGTGAATCTGATGATAGAGACAACAGAAAGTCCGAAACAAAGGATGCATTAGAAGATTACAAGTCAGAACGCCCTTTTTTGGACTTTTTTTTCCCCATTTTCTATTACATTCAAATTCATTCCATCCAAATGAAATACATTCAAAACTAACTGACCAAGCAAGTTATAGATTTCTTTGAAAAGCCAAAAGTGGATGCTCCAATGATAAATAGCAGGACATTAAGTCAATATCATTAGCAGCACATATATGAAATAACAGAGCAAGTGCAAGTGAACTCAAAAGGTATGCATGCAAACACATATTTACACAAATTACATAACCAAACAACTCAAACACAAAAGAAAACAGACAGAGAAGAGTATGGCGCACGAGTTGCTGCCTTCAAAGCACCCCAGGAGTCTCCAATTTCAAGTAATACTTGAGCCTTCTGTTCATGTAAAACAGCCTTTTCGGGCATCAATGTAATAGCAGACTCCCACTTTCCAAGTGCTTCGTGGTATTTACCATCCTTGAAAATTAGGACAGAAAATAAACTATAAGATTTCAAAATTTTAAATAACTATAACCAGGACACATTAGATGAGAACATTTATAGGGCAAGAGGATTTTCATAATATGAAAAAGTCAATACCAATACACCTAAACCATTAAAAAGTGGATACCAATACACCTAAACAAAAACAGGAATGAATACACAACACAAGCCATAAACCAAAATACATTGGTCATCATACTCTCTTGCAGAAAATATATTTCAAACATCATTGCCTGAGCTAGTGTCCCTTCAAAAAAATATTGGACATTAAGTGAAAAGCAACAAACATCAACAATATTAACAGTAGCAACCAGCAAGAGATCATTAAATCGAAAGTCACAACAAGACATAACAACTGAATAGTAAAACTTTATAATAACATTCATAACATTTACAAATAAAAAATACCAAAGGATAAAACCACTACTGTCAATAACTGAAATGAAACATCCACTGCTCAATAATATTCAAGTATGTAAAAAAAATGCTCCAGTTAAACTAGACTCTAAACGTAGACAAGGTAAATAATATCATCATTAGATACCCATTGATCTTCTTTATTCAAAAAAGGATAACTAAAAACTATGGGAAAATGGCACTGAAAGGATTATCAAAACCGCAAAATAGATATCCGGAATTCATGTATCAATCCGCCAAGCTTGATACAAATTAGAGCTGACCTGGCTACATAAAAAACGAAAAATAAAGAACTACCAAAACATACTATCGAAACATGCATTCCATCACGTTTGACGGCAGAGGACCATTTCTACCTAAAAGTTTAATTAGTCAAGCACGGTTAGGACTTCAGACACTTCTTGCTTAAACTAATATAATATCTATGTTATTATTTTGGAAATTTTGTCCAAAACCACCTAGCTTACACACGTTTTTTCGAGAAACTAACTCGTTTAGAAATTTTGTGACAATACTACCTAAGTTAGGAAAAAGCTTTTTAACTACTGCCTTAAGTCAAAATCCGACGTTGACTCTTATTTTCATGCCACTAATAATCACATGTCGGTCACTTGATGCGGTAAATGAGGTTTTTTGTTGCAAATATGTCATATGATGATTTCCCTACATTTGAAACTAATTTACCCTAATATGGGAACGGAATTAAGGATGAGTAATCACTGTAAATTAGTTCCAAATGGAGGGAAATCACCAAACTTGCCACAAAAAACCTCATTTACTGCATCACGTGATCGGCACCTGATTTTAAGTGGCCTTTAAAATAACTGTCAACGCCGGAAATCAAATATAACTCAAGGTGATGGTCAACAAGCTTTTTCCTAACCTAGGTAGTATTGTCAATTTTGTCAGAGACTTTCTAAATAGGTAATTTCTCGCAAAAATGTGTGTAAGCTATGTAGTTTTGTAAAAAAAATTCCTATTATTTTTTGTTAAGAATGTTGCTGCTTAGGTTAGAAGTCTCAACAAGCCCCCAACATCTTAATCAACTCCCCCTTAATGATGCTTGTAACAAGTTTGAATGGCAATTTTTTAATTCGTGGCCTTTTGAGCCCACACATGAAATAATTCCAACACTCCATGGCATGAATCCCTCTCCTTCATAATGCTATCACATTCTACGAAAAGATATGTCACAAGTACAATTTAAAATTTTAAATAGCAAGGTTGAGCACTTGTCCACACATACAAACCCTTTGCTCCTCTCTTTATAGCATATTGTTTATGTGGAAAAGTGATAGTAGATCCCCGATTTTGCACTATTCCTAGTTTGTTTGTTATCCCATACAAGAGGGATGGGGATTAAAGTGTTGATCCCTCATTTGTTACACCAAAAGGGGAGGTGGGCAAGTATAAGGGATAAAAGAGCAAGTAAGGGCACCTTTGTAAATTGTATTACTTCTCAATCATAATAGATACCAAACCAAAATAAAAAATACAATTAAAAGATATTTCCTATCCTTATCTCAATCACCATTTCTTATCCTCATCCCACTTTAATATTTCCTAGTTTGTTTGTTATCCCATATAAGAGGGATGGGAATTAAAGTGTTAATCCCTCCTATGTTACACCAAGAGGGGAGGTGGGCAGGTATAAGGGATAAAAGAGCAAGTAAGGGACCCTTTGTAATTGTATTACTTCTCAACCGAATTCATAATAGATACCAAACCAAAAGAACAAAAATATTTAAAAAATATTTCCTTATCTCAATCACCATTTCTTATCCTCATCCCACTTTAATATCCTCCTTTATTATTACCCCTCATACCAAACATCTGGTTATTGTTTTAAAATGGAAAATTCTCCACTACAAAAATGCCTTATCAATTAACATGCAAAAGTATTAGAGGGTAAAAGAGGGTTAGGTTAGTTAAGTTAGTTAAATTAGTTGGTTAATTCTATTTAGTCAGCTTTCCTTCTTCCTCTTTTCCTTACTTTCGTTTTCTCTGTTCTCTCTCTATAAATAAGGGGTTTGTCCCTTCTTCTTGTATGACTTTGATGAGCATTTTTCCTTAATTGCAATATCATATTATTCAATTTCCATATGGTATCAGAGCCCAATTCTGTGTGAATTGAGGTTTTTCGTTCTTCTCTTCTTCAATTGATTTTTCTTGAGTGAAAGAGAGTATTCGAAATCTTGCATGCAAAATTAATTTGTGTAATCGGAAAATTCTGTGCAAGAAAGTGCTCCTGAGGGTAGTGCCTTACTTGTGGAACCTTTCGTGAGGCCAATGAGAGATTTTGTCAATGGAACCTCTGCCTACATTGAACAAAGCTGTTGGGATTGTTCAAAAGGTGGAAAAACAGAAGGAGGTTACTTCTGTGCAAGAAAGTGCTCCTGAGGGTAGTGCCTTACTCACTCAAAAGACACAGCAAAATGTTGATGAAAATCAAGCATTCACTTTGCAAAGGTTTCACAAGGGTAATCAGTATGGAAGGGGAGTTGCTTTTGGCAAGAAAGATTGGAGAAAAGAAAGATTGGATAGGTTCTGTACAGTGTGTAGGGCAAAAGGTCACCTAGCTGAGCAGTGTTTTAAAGTGATAGGTTATCCAGAATGGTACACTTCCTTGAAGAATAAGAGAGCTAATGGAGAGGCTAATATCAATAATAATATCAATCCTAACATCAATCCTGGGAGCAATAATAGATACAGAATGGCAGCAAATGTTTCATATGGGCCTAATATATCCTATGGACATCAAGAAGTAGATTCACCATTTGATAAAAGAACAGTTGTCCCTGCTAATATGGTGTCATCCATATGTCAAGAGTAAAGATGATGATCCAAATATAAATAATATCAATCAATCTAGCTCATCATTTGCAGGTATTGTTGCTTACTCATTTAATTGCAATTTAACTACTAAATTGAATAATATTGTTTGGATTGTGGATTCTGGTGCAAGTGAACATATGGTCTTTGATAAAAATGTTTTAATCAACAAGACAAGAATAAATAAAACTATTAGGGTTGGCTTACCTGATGGCTCATTTAAAAATATTGAATGGTTTGGAAGTGTTAGATTAACTAAAGATCTGATTATTCATGGAGTTTTGTTAGTTGAAAGCTTTAAACATAATCTTTTATCAGTTGGAAAATTGATTAGTCAATCTAATTTAAAAGTCATATTTACTGAGAGCAAATGTGTGTTTCAGGACCATTCTAACAAAGTTGTGGCAGAGGGTTCTAAACTTCATGACCTATACTGTTTAAGAGGGTTTCAGGACAGAAATCCTATGTTTGAGGAAAAACAAGCTGGAAGTTTAGCCAAATGTAATACAGTTTTTAGAACTGATTGGAATAAGTCTTGTGCTGTTAATACTAGTATTACTGATAAAGGAAAACACAATAGTAAGGTTTCTTGTAATAAAACTATAGATTTTAAGTTGCTTCATTCAAGATTAGGACATCCCTCATTATCTAAAATGAGATACATACAAGGATGTAAAACTACTAATAAACATGTGTTTGATTGTGATATATGTCAAAGTGCAAAATGTCATAGATTGGCTTTCAAGAAAAGTCATAATAAAGCAAATTCTATATTTAAGCTCATACACATTGATCTTTGGGGACCCTATAGAATAGTTGCCTTGAATGGGGCCAAATATTTTTTGATCATTGTTGATGACTGTAGTAGAGTCACATGGACTTTTTTATTGAATAACAAATTACAAGTGCCTAAGACTATTGTTAATTTTCTGTCATATGTTGAAACACAATTTCAAAAGAAAATCAAAATAATCAGATGAGATAATGGCACAGAAATAATCCAAGAACAATGTATTAATTTGTTTAATGCTAAGGGAATTATACATCAGAAAAGTGTTGTAGGAGTTCCTCAACAAAATGGAAGAGTTGAAAGAAAAAATAGACATTTGTTAGAAGTGTCTAGAGCTATAAGATTTCAAGCTAATTTGCCTAAAAAGTTTTGGGGTGAATGTGTATTAACTGCCACCTATTTGATCAATAAAATGCCTACCAAAATTTTGAAATGGAAAACTCCCTATGAGGTTTTGTTAAATAAGGTCCCTAACTATGAAAACTTGACAGTAGTTGGGTGCCTATGTTATGCTTTTAATACAGATAAAAACAAAGACAAGTTTGATTCTAGAGCAAGGAAATGTGTTTTTGTTGGTTATCCTTATGCTCAAAAGGCTTTCAAATTATATGACTTGGAAAAACATACTATTTTCACTTCAAGGGATGTTGTTTTTAATGAAAATGTTTTCCCATTTAAATTGCCTAATAATAGCAAATCTGTCTCCAAAAGTGATCCAGTTATGGTCTCATTTGGAACAGAACTTGAACATTCTGGTCTAAAACAGAATAGTTCTGCTACTGCAAGTGAAAATTAGAACCATGATGTTCCTGATGTCTGTGAAACACAGGACATTAATGAGAATTTTTCTGAAACAGATCAAAATTATTTTCCTGATTCAACAGAGTGTTTATTTGAAAATACCATTTCTTCCTCTTCACTACTTGATTCTCCTACTAATACTAACAACTCTAATCCAGATAATCCCATTAATACTACTATTCCTAATTCTAGAACTACTACTAGAGCTGTTCAGAAACCTTCAAAATATGATGAATACATTGGCACTTATACTCCTCATAGAAATCAGCCTCAATCTTCACAATCACAATCTTTTGCAGTTAACACCATGAGTATTATAGAACCTCAAAGGTATAGTCAAGCCTCTAAATATCCTCAATGGGTGGAAGCTATGAACAAGGAAATAAAAGCCCTAGAAGACAATCAAACTTGGACTATTACAGAACTGCCTGAAAATAAAAGAGCTATTGGCTCTAAGCGGATTTTTAAAACAAAACTCAATCCTGATGGGACCTTGGAAATGTATAAAGCTAGGCTTGTTGCTACTGGATATCAACAAATTGAAGGACAAGATTTTTCTCAAACTTTTTCTCCAGTAACAAAACTAGCCACAGTTAGGATAGTTATTGCCCTAGCCACAGTTAAAAGATGGCCTATTTGTCAACTAGATGTTAATAATGCATTTTTGCATGGATATTTGGATGAGGAAGTTTATATGCTACCACCCTCAGGATATACCAAAGCGAAACCTGGTCAAGTGTGCAAGTTACACAAGTCTTTGTATGGCCTTAAACAGGCACCTAGGCAGTAGAATAAGGAATTAAAAATGTTTTTAGTTCAACTTGGCTTTATACAATCTAAACAAGGATTACTCCTTGTTTACTAGGACTTTGGATAATGAGTTTCTAATACTTACTGTTTATGTGGATGATATATTAATTACTGGATCCTCTCTTACTCAAATTGACAAAGTTAAACATGCTCTTGATCACACATTTACTATTAAAGATCTTGGACAAATGCATTATTTTTTAGGCATTGAGGTTCAAAGAACTAAAGAAGGCACTTATTTATCTCAAAGAAAATTTATTCAAGATATTTTATATGATGCTGGCATGTCTTATTGTGATTCTGTGTGTTCTCCTTTACCTTCTGGCTTGAAATTGAGCACTGACACTGGAGATATTCTGGAGCATCCTGAGATATTCAGAAGAATTGTTGGAAGGTTGCTATACCTTGGCTTCACCAGACCAGACCTCTCTCATGCTGTGCAACATCTAAGTCAATTCATGCACCAGCCTCGAGCTCCTCATTTAAGAGCTGCATTACATGTACTCAAATACCTCAAAGGCACTCTTACATATGGCTTATTCTACAGTGCCAACTCTGATCTACAAATGACAGCCTACAGTGATGCTAATTGGGCTACTTGTCAGTTCTCCAGCAGATCTCTAAGCACATATGCTGTACTTCTAGGAACTAATCTCATATCATGGAAAACAAAGAAGCAATCAACTGTGAGTAAGTCTTCCACAGAAGCAGAATACAGAAGCTTATCTGCTGCTGCAAGTGAAATTTCTTGGGTTGAAGGTATCTTACAAGATTTAAACATCATCACTCAACTACCAATTAAATTAACGTGTGACAATACCTCTGCTGAGCACCTAGCCAACAAGCCTATGTTTCATGAAAAGTCCAAACATTTGAAGAGGGATATGCACTACATTCGTGAGCAAGTAGAAGCAGGATTCATCAAAGTTCAACATGTTACTTCTTCAAATCAGTTGGCAGATTTACTAACTAAACCTCTTCCCTCTAAGCAACATTTTGATCTCTGCTTCAAGCTTGGACTTACTATGTGTCCAGCTTGAGGAGGGGGTATTAGAGGGTAAAAGAGGGTTAGGTTAGTTAAGTTAGTTAAATTAGTTGGTTAATTCTATTTAGTCAACTTTCCTTCTTCCTCTTTTCCTTACTTTCGTTTTCTCTGTTCTCTCTCTATAAATAAGGGGTTTGTCCCTTCTTCTTCTATGACTTTGATGAGCATTTTTCCTTAATTGCAATATCATATTATTCAATTTCCATAAAAAGATTGAAACAACCTTACAAGTCACCTCAAGGTTTACTCAATACATGGGGATGAAATAGGTGGTCTATCGTACAAGGCACCAATGAAGTGACACAACAGAAAACCTTGAGTAGCTTCATTCAAAGTGACATGATAGCTTAGTTATGTTACTTACTTACTCGGACTCATCATTTCAGCTCAAGTACACGTTTGGACATTGGTACAACACTTGGACACGTACCCAAGTCGGACATGTGTACTAAGTCCGAGTAACATAGAGCTAATGTGTTGCTTCTATCATTGTAGGATTTGTAGCCAACATGATAGCTTAACTAACAAGTCACCAAAACCTAAGAGGCAAAAAAATAGCTTACCAAATTAGTCACTTGCACAGTCACCAAACCTAAAACCACCTTTATAGGGCATCCTTTTCACTTCAGAAATGTCTTGTTGTATCATACCAACAGCAAACAAATTTGAAAATTTATGTTCTATCAAGATTAGTGTCTTCATTCAAGCACTTCTCCATAGAGTGGAATTTAAAGCAAGAAAATTCCTATTCTACCAAATCATTGGGAATGTTATTTCTCAAATCATTTAAATTGCAAGGAGATGTTCTAGGTTTTGAGAAACAAACGGAGCGCCTTGGAGCTATATTGTTAAGATCAAAATCAGAATTAAATATTTATCATCTAAAAGTTGCCTAGAAAATGCCATAGCAACCAAAATTGAAAAAGAAATTGGAACCTAGAATACACCTTGCTCAATACACGATATTCTAAAGGACAATCACCTTCATGAGGATTGGCAAACAGGCAAACTGTGGGGCTGGGGGAGGGTAGTCATGTAGTTTTTTAGCATTAAAGCCTAGTAGCCTACATTACAATGGAATACTTCATATAATGCAACCAGAATTCCAGGTACCCTTCATAATCTATGGATTAGAATCCGAATCGACCCAGAGACCTTTTACAGATTTCCTGGTCCAAGAGACTAACAGGAAGAAGTCAAGGCACAATCCACGTGAAATTGTTCGAAAACACATCAACCAGATAATCCAAAATAAATTACTACAACACAAAAGGGCCATAAATATATATACACGGTACTGTATTAAGATAGATTTTTAGGACTATGACTTGAAATCAAAAATACACCCAATTGAGAAACTGGGTATTTCCCAGATAGCATATGAACCTCCCAAACATATCAACAAAGAATAGGAATAAAAAAAGTTAAAACATCACCATTGAAGAAAAACAACACTACAAAATTCTGAAACCAACAGTTTGATTTTATTTAATATTTTTGAAATTTATCAAAATTTTCAATAGCCCACTTCAGCAATCTTCCAACAAGCCAAAAAAAAAAAAAAAAGTACTTCCTTCACTCCAATATAATTGCAACGTTGAGAATTTGGGCACTATTCATAGTCACAAACATAATTTGCTTATATATGTAAAACAAATATAATGATGTGGGATATTTTTGAATCGTCGCAATGTGTATTTCATTGTGATATAATTTTTAATATTTTTGGTAAAACATAACTAAAGATATTACGAATATAAATTATACATTGATAAGCTTAAAAAAGGAACGTTGCAATTAATATAAAACAGAATTGTATATATATAGTAATATATGAACGGAAAACGTATAGTTCATCCCAGGATGCCATTCATGCCTCTTTTACAGTTACAGCATAATAGAAATTGAAATTCATCCCTAAACCCTAAGTATAAAAACACAGAGATAACGAAATATGGAAAATAAAAGAGCTTAAATTTAAGAATGAGAAGAAATTGAAGAAAGAAATCACCTCAGCAAGCTTATTGCCTTGCTCAAGGAAAGCATCTGCGAGTGAGGAATCAGTATTATTGCAAGAAGGATATTGTTGTGATTGAACAGGAAGGTCTTCATCTTTCTCAAAGGGGAGGTTGGGTATGGCTAACCGCTTATTACCGCTCTTCTTTTTCCATGTCATCTTCATTTTTTCCCTTCAATTTCTCCTCTCAAGCCGTATTTGTTCGTTGGGCAATAGCAGCAAGGTTTGTTCAAGAGTTTGTATACTTGTTACTGCAATTTTGATATTTAAACAAATAAAATTAATATTGCCGCAACTTTTGTAAGTGTAATATAGGAAAATATGCTTGCCGCAACTTTTGTAAGTGTAATATAGGAAAATATGTTCGGATTGTGATCATATCAATTTTAGTTGTGCATTTATCATTTTTTATTGTTAGTTTGTTACTTAGGTGATAGTGATACAATAATATTTGTGAGCTTCTCGAGACTGACTTAGTCAAAGCTCAACTCGATTGAGTTTGGCTCCATCTCAAGATCGATATATATCTCTATTATATAAGCTAGGGGAGCCATGGTGTTCCCCACAAAATATCCATCTTACCCCTCAATAGTTTCTAAAATCTCAATTTGTATCACCCCTAATTACTAAGCAAAGTTATTACAATTTTTGAACTTTTTTAAATAAAAATAGTATAAAATATAAAATTCGAAAAAATAATAAAAAAAAATTCAAAATTAATATTTTTAAATTTTCTATTAATAGACATTCATATTGATATATTTCACAAATAAAAATTTTACATTATGATTATCGTAGATATTTGGTAGCCAATAGAATATGGTAAATAAAACTTTTCTTTCGTTCATTATTGTAAGATGACCGAACGAAAGGGATTTTTTTTATTATATAATGTTTGTTTAGACAGATTAATAGATGTATTTAAAATATCATCGCATGCATAGAAGGCTAGTACATATATATACATAGAGTCGGCGTAAATTATTATATGGTCCCGGGCCAAAACGACGTTGTTTAGGATTTTTTTTTTTTTAAAAAAAAAAAAATTAACTGCCTTCCTACTTTCACGTATTCTGTTCTGCAACAATTTTCAAAACTAACCTGCTTTAACGTACTTAGTTTTGAAGCAATTTTTTTTTCAATTCTTGAGCCATTTTATTCAATTAAGCGTGGACATTGATTGAAGAATCCAATTGATAATTTGTTTTGAAGCGAATGAAAATTGAAGATTGCACAATTTATTTGTTCTGCAGTAGTTTTTGATTCGAATATTATTTATTTGAATAATTTCCGATCGATCGATCTCCGTGGAATCATTGTAGATTGAAGAATCATTAAAGAATTAATTATATATCTGAATTTTCTTTGGATTTTATATGATGGATGATCTTGTTCTGTCTTGAAATGAGGTTTTTTGTGATGATATTGAGATTGTTGATGATAATAAGTAAGAATTTGTGTTTATTCATTTTGGTTTTTGTATTTATGATGATTATTAAATTTTTATTTGAATTTTTTTTATGTCTTCTAGGTTTTTTCTTATTGTTTGTGTTGGAGAATGATTATTCCTTGTTAAGAAATGATGATCGTATTTTATATTTGATATAAATATATATTTAATGATTATTCTTGTTAGATTCAGCAGTTCTTTATTTAGATATATGAATATTGTTTTTTAAAAAAATGAATATTGTATTGTACGAAATGAATATTGTTTTATTGTATTTGTTCTAGATATTATGATTTTGCATGGGATGAAGATTTTAGTTCACATTGTTATTGAAAAATGATTATTATGCTTTCAAATATGAAGATTTCTTTTAGTTTTTATGAAGTTTGTTTTGTACTTTGGGAATGGTATTAATTATGCGCATAATATGTTGATTTATTTAGGTAATAATGACCTGTTGGTTTTAAAAGAAGTAGAGGAGTCTGAATTGTTGTACCAAACTGTTAATTGTGAGTAGGAAGCGTATGATCTCTATAACAAATATGCTTTCTCTAAGGGTTTTGGTATAAGGAAGGGTAAGAATAGGTTTCGTGCTGGTGGTGGTTGGACAATGCGTAAGTACTTTTGTTCAAAGGTAGGAGTTAAAAACAAGTCTAATAGCAATGGACGTAGTTATAATAAAATTGATGTGAGAAGTGATTGTAAGGATTTTGTGCAATTTAGTATTGCGAAAGATGGTGTGTGGACATGCACAAAGCATGATATTGTACATAATCATGAAATGGTTCCTCTTGAAAAGAGGCATTTGTTGAGATCACAAATAAATGTTTCGGATGAATAACGTTAGTTCATTAGAACATTGAAGTGTAGTAGTGTCCAAGTGTCTAATGCTTTTGGTGTCGTGAGTAAAGAAGCTGGAGGGTCGTCATTTATTGGGTTTATTGCACGAGATGCATACAATGCATTGGCTGCTGATAGTCTGTATTTAGGTAGTATTTTTCGTAGTTTCTATTATTTTATTTTCTATTTTTATTTAGTTTTTGTTAGCGTTTTTAGGCTTTTTAGTTTAGTTTTATTCCTATAGTCCCCTTCCCCATTTTCTATGTGATTTCCTCTGTTTTGCTTTGTGTTGAGCCAAGTATGGTTTTGATGATAATGAACAAAAGATGATTATCTAACTAACATGTGTGTTAAGATGTGCATAAACAAGTTCATAGGTCCTAAGGAAGAACGTTCCTATTGTGATTGAATTGAAGATGTATGCAATACAAGTTCATGAGTTGGAACAAATCAAGAGGAGCTTCTGAGTTGAAGCAACTAAATAAAGAAGTTCAAGCGAAGGAATACAAATGGAGAAGTGTTCCTAAACGAGAACTTCAAAGAGAAGATCAACCAAGAAGAACTTGAAGGAGTATTCAAGTATTCAAGGGAGATCAAAGAAGAGAAAAGTTTCAATGTGGGAATGCAACTCAAGGAGGTACTAAGTTGAAGCCTTGCAAAGAGAAGACTTGAAGAAGCACAATCAAGAAAGTAAGCTAAACTGAAGTTCCTATGCAACACGAGTTAAGTTCCTGTAAAGAAACAAATCAAGAGAAATGAGAATCAAGATTTCCAGAGTTGGAGCATCTTGAAGGTGAGAAGAAACTAGAAAATTAAGAGTTTAATTTTCTAAGACTTTTGTAAGTATATTGAGTCATGAGTCTGACTGGAACACGAGTTAAGTTACAAGTGGAACTTGGGGTCTGTCTGTCAAAGGAACTTGAGTCCAGTTCCTACAAGAAATTTGGTCCGACTGATTAGGTAACTTATGTCCACGAATTTATATTATTTTAACCTACTATATAAGCTGGTCTTACTTAAAATAAATCAGAATTAATTGAGTTAAAGAGTCCTTGATTTTAGGGGCAATAACAACCTAGTTTGAATATGTTTTTGGTAAAAATCGGTTACCTAATTTGTAGGGTTAGAGGTTGTTGGTATTCTAATTATTTGGGCTAATTATTTTCAAACTTTTAAGGGTTATATTTATAGAATTTATTGAGGAAATTCAGTTTTTATTAAAATATAATTTCTGATTTTCATTTAACAAAAATGTGGTTTTGACTTGGCTTGGTTAAAGTTGTTAGCTTAATTATAGGACTCCTTAAACTTTTTGGCAATAAAAAGGGAATCTTTTTATGGTTAGAATAGAGTAGTAAATTAATTTAATAAAAAGAAAATTCCGGTTTTAAAATTCCGGTTTTTATGGTTCAATAATATATTAGAGTTTTATTTTATCAAGAGTCTGTAATTTTAATAATAGAGAAGTGAGTTTGAGTGAACTCTTGTAATCGGGAATTTGTAAAGGGTTTGAGAGAATTCATGTAATTGGGGTGAGAATATGAGAAAAGTGTGAGAACAAAGAAGAGAAGAGAAAAAGAACAGAGAATAGAAACAGAAAGAGAAAGAGAAAAAGAGAGAGAGAGAAAAGGGAAAAGATCACTAGAATACAGAGAATATAGAAGTAAGTTCCTAGAGGAACTTACGGGTCCAGTAGAGTATTATGGGTTGTAACTAAGTTGTTGCCCTATAGTAAAGTGTTTTAGAGAAATCCCTAGTGGGTCGAGGTTTATTTCCAGTTGGGCCCTGGGAAGTTTTCTCGCTAAATCTCTCTTGCATCGTTTCTCTTTATTTTCCTTTCATGTTCTTTAATTTCCGCAAAAATTGACTATCATGTTCCATACTACAATTCACCCCCCTTGTAGTAGTTCATCCGAAATAAAAATTGGTATCAGAGCTAGTTCCTCTAGAAACCAGGCGACCCTGAGAGGAAGTTCCTGGAAGGATGAATACATATAGGAACTCGACCCTGCATTGTAATGGAACTCAATCCTGCATTACTCTGAGGAACTCACGAGAATGATTGTTTTTCTTGAAAGGTAAATATAATTCGGAGACAAATACCTATAAGGTCAGTATTTTATCTTTCATATAATATTTATATATTTTCTTTCAATTTATTATATTCTTTGTATTATTTCTATAAACTTTATTTTTTTCAAATCAATTTTGGATGTTATCAAATATGATTTTTTTTATGTTTGAATATCGAAAATATTATTTTCAAAATGATTTGAATTTTTTAATTAAAAAATAAAACAGTTTACAAGATATTTTACAAGGAAAAATATTTTAGAAAAATACATTTTAGAAAAATGTTTATTACAATTCTTGCCAAAGAATAAGTTGTCAATGCCTTATAAGAATCTTGAATAATATTTTATTTTATGCGTCGAAATTGGTTGAAAAATAAAAATTCGCTAATGTTACTAACATGAAAGGACCCGAAATTTTGGGTACCATTGCCCAAGGATAGAAGAGTTTTTTTTTTTTTTTCTTTTTTCAAGGTTTGAATCATAATTGAAATATATTTATTTAAAAGAGAATATTAGAATCATGCAAGAAAAGAGAATAAAAGAATCTGGAATACTCGTTGGTACAAGGTTAAGGAACTCAGCAGATTCAGAAGGACCTTGACAGGCTAAGATGCATACACTAGTGGAAAAACCCCTTATTTGTACCGGTTTTTTAGCCCTATTTGTACCGGTTCAATATGGATACAAATAGAGGCGATACAAATAGCATTACTATTTGTACCGGTTATAATAACCGGAACAAACAACATTACTATTTGTATCGGTTCAGCAAAAACCGGTACAAATAGCTCTTTTTTAAATTAAAAAAAATCTATTTGTACCAGTTTTCTACTAAAACCGATACAAATAGGTATGCTTTAAAATTTAAAAAAAAAAACAATTTGTACCTGTTTTAATTATCAAAACAGATACAAATAATTTTTTCCCATACCAGCCCCCTGACAGGGCGTCGCAACCCGTCAAAAATAACCTATATATCAATACTAATGTAGCAATGATAAGTAGGGTCGAAATCCACAAAGAAGCAAATTAATTCTTTTATTACTAAAAAGTATGAATTATATAAAGGGCCTTTGTGATTAAATTATCCTAAAAAAACTAATAACTAAAGAAGAGAAAATAAAGATTGAATTTTTATAAGATTAAACTGAATGAAGGAAATTCTAGGGTTTAGGGTTTTATGAATGAAATCATAAACTGATTGAATTCCAATGTTCAATAATTCATTAACAAATTCTAACCAAGATCTAACAGACTTTCGCAATTTATTAGATCTACAGATTTACATAACAGGCTCTCGCAATTTATTAAATAAATCTGCCTAAAATCTTAAGTCTTAATGAAGTTTTTACCTTTCGGCTACCGACTAGATTATTACTCAAATTTATATGTTCAAAACAGATTTTAGGAAGTTAAAACTAGTCATGAATTAAAGAACAAAAGATTCAATTAATTTAAATCAATCAAACATAAGTTTCCCAAACCCTAGATCTAAATAACTACTCACACATATTTAAAAGAATCAAAGCAATAAACATTATCATGATCAAAAGCATAAATAAAATAAAGAGAGAAAAACAATACCAGAATTAAAGGAAGGAAGATCTTAAATTGAATACTTGATTAATTGTATTCAAAAGAATTAAATTGTGCTTACAAAAGAAAGTTTTAATTTTTAAACCCTAGAAAACAGAAAAAAAAAACCCTAAAAAAGCATAAGATCTTTACAATGGATTAAAACAGGTATTTATAGGCAAAATTGGGCTTAAACGGAGCCCGTAACGCCGACCCCGGTACGGGGTACATGCACCCCGGTACCGGGGTTGTCGCTGGAGTCAGGTACGTACTTCTGGAAAATGTCGAGTGAAGAGCTGTGCAGAGACCCCGGTCCGGGGTACATGTACCCCGTACCGGGGCCGATGCTGGGGGAACTCTGGCTTCAAAGAAAAGGAGAGAAAAAGGGGCAGCAACCACCCCGGTACCGGGGTACATGTACCCCGGCCGGGGTGCATGAACCCCGGTAAGGGTTGCACAAACCCCGGTACCGGGGTACATGCTGGGGGTCTGATCTGATGCCCTAACTTCGAACGCCCATAACTCCTTTGTTTCAAGTCGGAATTGAGCTTATGACCTACCGTTGGAAAGCTCTTTGAATCTAGTTTCTAATGCTGCTGGAATCGCTTAAATCCGATATTCATAGCTCTAGTTATGTCCAAAATAGTGAGAGGTGATCAAAATCATTCGAACCGAATCGAACAATTTCAAGCCAATTCTTGACTAATTGCCACCAGAACCTCTCCAACACTCACCGTGACATCCTAGTGCTTCTCCTTTGCCTAGACTGGTGTACTTTGATGGTTTTTGTCCCATTTAGAGCATCTTCTATAAAAAACCTGTCAAAAACATGGAAAAGACACAAAACACTCCAAACCGACTTATTAGCGGCAAAACGGCTCCTAAGAGCACGGTTAGCACAATAAAATCATACAAAATAAGGAGGAAAAACATATACTAAACCAAGTTATCACCCCCACCAGCAGGACTTCTCATTAGCAACTAGCAAGGTGACTAGTTGACACCCATAGATAAATGATTTTTATTCCTTTATTTATTTTTAAAAAAAAGGTACATATGAAGTATAAAATAGAGTATTTACAGAAATATTACAAAAAATCTTATATGAAACTAACATACGACTATTTATTACTATATCTACTTGAGATCCCACCATCCAGCTTAAGTTGAACCCAAGTCTAGCATGCCTTCAAGGAAAAAAAAAAAAATCATTTCAGCTCAAAATCTCACATCCCATAAAAAATGATTTCAGCTCAAAATAATTCAGTCAAAATAGGATAGTAAAATACCAAAGATTCAATGAGAGAGTCAGCATCTGCCACATCCCGAATATAGTGCAAAATCTGAAGGGAAATTCCCAGTGGTATACCCGAGCTTTTTCGAAATCCCACTGGTATACCCGAGTTTATTTTAATCCCAGTGGTATACCTGAAATTATGTCTAATTCCCATCCGTTATATTTAGAAGGTATATTCCGCTAAATGTAATGGAATATACCTATTTTAAGGTTAGATTTAACTTTGGTTAACAATTTTTTTAATTTTCTTTAAAAAAAATAAAATTTAAAACTAATAATATATTAAATTAATGGGTTTTTGCAAAAAAAAATGATTCGATTGCCCCCAGTTTGCGTTCCTGATTCGCATCGATTTGCGCACATTAATCTACGTGAAAAAAATAGTCCACTCATGGTTTTACGAGTCATTTTTATCCTTGTGGGACCTGATTTGAGGTGGGATTTAGCAAAAAATGATCCGATTGCCCCCAATTTGCGTTCCCAATTCGCCTCATTTTGCTCGCATTGATCTACATGAAAAAATAGTTTGCTGAAGGTTTTATGGGTCATTTTTACACTTAAGGGGTTCGATTTGAGGTCAGATTTTGCAAAAAATGATCCGATTGCTGTAACACCCCAATAATTCTCATCAAGTTATAAATGTTATTTTCAAGGAATGTTGAGAATTATTAAAGTGTTATCGCCACGTGTGGAAACGTATCGGCTTACTCAGAATTTTGCAGCGGAAATAAAATAGTACTAAATTTAAAATAAAACTAAATCTTATTACAACTTGGAACCATTAAGGCCCTGAAATTTATTGAATCAACTTAAACGAAATAAATCCAACTTAATAAAGGAAAATGTCTAAAATCTCCCAAGCTCAAACGTTAAATCGAATTTGGAAAATATTTCATAGAGTAAATAAATGTTTCAGAAATACCACTCGTCACTCAAGCCCATATGCGTCCCTGAATTCCTGCACAAACTTATCTTGACCCTGAACGACTGCTCACCAATAATTGGGTCATCACAGGGTCAAGATATTAACAAGACCAAATTTGTACAGCGTCAGCAAAGCTGAGTACGGCAATTAAATAAGCATACAGATCTATTGCATATAAAAATCATGTCAAAAACTTAAATGCTATGGTGAGTAATTAGTTATTATTCCTTGTTAAACACATTTATTATTAAGTGGCCCTCTAGAGCCGAAGCCAGTGTAAGCACCAGGCGAGTTGTCTATGCCTAGAAGGTGACAATAGGAGCTACCCACGTCACAAATAAAGGAATGAGCTCAATCCGCTAATGGAACACGTGGATCCTACGGTTCCCTTAAAGTCACGAGTCCTGCCGTGACCCCAACCCACATCTATGCCAATACTCACGACGTGCACTTGTCGAGAGTTTTAATGCTTACTCGAATCTTTCACTTTAAGTGATTAGTGTCTTGAGAGTTGTTACACATAACAAGCACACACATACAATTCACATAACACTTGTTTTAATTTGTTGTTCAGATAAAACACACTGAACTCTTGTCTATTTAGCGAGATTCCCATTAAGAACTTATGCCTTAAGTGGTATCCCAAAGCTACTGAAAGGGCATGAAATATTCGTAGAATTTATTCATGCATTACTAATAAACTTGAAAGGGACAACCTGTCCATATGCAAAATAAATTGCTACTAATGAAGCATGAAATATTCAAAGAACCTATTCATGCAATATTCTCTTTTATAATCGGAACATGAAATAATCCTTCCTATTCTTTTCTTGATTGGTTTGCAAACACAGGTTATACAAACAATTAAATTCATCACAAACAGTCATGTTCCACAATTTCACATATCTTGACAATCATGATAGAAATACGCAAAGTCCTAACATGATACTACGTCTGAAAACTTATCAATCACGCGTACCTTGAATAAACTTGGTGTTACTCCACCTTTTCCTTTTAGAACTCGCCTAAGTAATATTCCTCGCCTATAATATAAAAGACAATAGTATTAACTCGAGTCCTAAAATATCCAGCAGCTCTAACCTATCCTAAGACTTTCCATAAATTACCCGATGATAATATTAACTACTTAATCAATTGTATAAATAAATTCTTTAATCCAAGATTTTGAAAGAAAATAAATATAAATAAATAATTTTAATTTTTTTTTAATTATGTACATATACGTGTACATATATATATATATATATATATACATACACGCATATACAGAGTACATATATGCATATACATATGTATATACTTAATAGCAAGTCAGCAAAGCACGGTGCTACCTACGGGCACCACGAACGGCGGCTCGCAGTCGGCGCTCCGGTCAACGCGGCGGTGAGTGGTGGTGCAGTGACTGGCGGTCCTGCATGAGGGGTGCTCTATTTCTGTTTTTTTTTTTCGAAAATCTAAAGTAGCAACCGGCGAGGGTGGAGATTGCTGCAGGGATCGGCGACTGAATGACAGTGGTGCTTTGGTGGTTATGGAGGATTGAGGGTGTGAGGTTGAAGATGGGTATGGAGGTTTTGGGTTTTTGAGATTTGAATTTTTTTTTCCTTTTCTTGGGTCACGGTGAGAGAGGGAGAGAGTGTGTTGTTTTTTTTTTATTATTTTCCTTTTTGCTTTTTGACCTAATTTGGTTTACCATGGGTATTTATAATGTTACGATTGTTTAGGGTTTTTCAATAGGTTGGGCCTGTGACAAACCCTTTTAAGCCCTTATCATTTCCAAACACTGAATTTTTACTATTTCGTTCTTTTTATTTATTTATTTATTTATCTGTTGGAACGGTTCCCAACCGACAATTAAAACCTTTTGAGTTATGTTAAATATGACCCAAAATTTTCATAAAATGATTTCAAACATATAAATCATTAATATTCCCATAAGATAAAATATTTAATTTATTTTATTAACTCTAATTCCGAAAATATCCGTTATGGGTGTAAAATCGCGTATTTATGTATAATACTCTTATACTAGGGTATAAAAATACGGGGGATTACATTCTACCCCCCTTAAAAGAAGTTTCGTCCCCGAAACTTATGTCACTAATAACTTTATATTTTAAAGAAATGCACTGCTAAATAAAATTCTAAGGACTAGAGCTGCTGTAACTTGACTCTTACTTTTATTTCTACTACTTGTTCCCGACGATATGCCCGGAAAATCTTGAGACTATGTCCCAAAAACGAGGAAAAGAACTAAACTATTCAGTGCAAGCATGCCAAAATAGTAATCATAATGCTAATAATGCTATAAAATGCTGTAAAAGCGCGAAATTCTATCGCATTCTACCCCCCTTAAAGAAAAAGAGTTACACCCTCGTAACTCACCGTTTAAAACAATTCGGGGTACTTGCTCTTCATATCTTCCTTGGCTTCCCAAGTGGCTTCTTCGTACTCTTGGTTAGACCAAAGGACCTTTACTAACTTTATATCCTTGTTTCGGGTACTTCGTACCTTACTGTCCAATATCTTGATGGGTCTTTCTTCATATTTCAAATTTTCATCCAACTGAATTGCTTCCGGTTGCAGTACATGCTTGGAATCCGGGATATACCTCTTAAGTTGTGAAATGTGAAATACATCATACATCTTCTCAAATTCCATCGGTAAGGCAAGCTTGTATGCTAACTTCCCGATTCTTTCCAAAATTTCATACGGACCTACATACTTTGGGCTAAGTTTATCCTTTTGCCCGAATCGCATGATACCTTTCGTTGGTGAAACCTTCAGGAAAACTTTGTCACCAACTTTAAATTCATCCTCCCGTCGTTTCTGATCTGCGTTGCTCTTATATCTATCTTGGGCTGCTTGAATTCTACTCTGGATCAGCTTAACAGTTTTAACTTTCTCTTCTATGAACTCAGTTCCCAGGACAAGTTGTTCACTAAGGTCGTTCCAACAGATAGGGCTTCTACACTTCCTCCCATACAGCGCTTCGAAGGGTGCCATTCCGATGCTAGCGTGGTAACTACTGTTATAGGAGAACTCGATAAGGTCCAAGTGATCCTCCCAAGATCCTTGGAAATCGAGTGCACATGCCCTCAACATATCTTCCATAGTTTGATTCGTCCTTTCGGTTTGCCCATCAGTTGCTGGGTGAAACGCTGTGCTCATTTTAAGAGTTGTGCCCAAATTCTCTTGCACCTTTTTCCAGAACTTTGATAAAAATCGAGAGTCACGATCCGAGATGATATTCTTCGGTACTCTATGCAGTCTTACCACATTCTTTATGTAGGTTTTCGCCAGTTGCTTCTTTTTCCAAGTTTCTTTGATGGGTATAAAAACTGCAGACTTAGTCAGTCGATCTACTACCACCCATATGGTGTCGTTACCACTCTTAGCTCTAGATAAAGCTGTGACAAAATCCATCGATATCGAATCCCACTTCCAGACTGGCACTTCCAGCGGTTGAACTGCCCCCATTGGCCTCTTGTGATCTATTTTCACCTTTTGGCATGTAAGGCACTTTGATACGAATTCTGCAATTTCACGCTTCATATTAGGCCACCAGTAGACCAATCTTAAATCCTTGTACAACTTATCACCTCCGGGGTGAACAGAGTACGGTGTGTTATGAGCTTCCTCCATTATTCTTCGTTTCAACTCCTCACAATTTGCAGGTATGCACCACCCTTTAAAACGCAAGCTTCCATCGTCAAATACTCTAAAGTCACTCTCCTTGGTTTGATCTAAATTTCCTTTTATTTTATTTAGCTTATCATCCTCTATTTGTTTTTCCAAAATCTCATCAAACAATGTGGGTGCTATTGACATGGCTGCTATCAAGCTTTCCACTTCCCCTTCATACATAACTTCCAAGTTTAACCTTTTAAACTCTTTGCAAAGGGTGTCTTCGACCATCAGGGTATTGATTCCATGAGTCGTCTTACGGCTCAAGGCGTCGACGACTTTATTGGCTTTTCCTTCGTGGTATTGGATATCCAGGTCGTAATCCTTAATTAATTCTAGCCATATCCTTTGTCTCATGTTCAAATCTTTCTGAGTGAAAATATATTTTAAGCTTTTGTGATCCGTAAATATCTTACACCTTACGCCATAAAGGTAATGTCTCCATATCTTCAGGGCAAACACTATAGTGGCTAGCTCCAAATCGTGAGTAGGGTAATTTGCCTCGTATGGTTTTAGTTGTCTTGATGCATAGGCTATCACCTTTCCATTCTGTTGTAAGACACATCCCAAACCATTCTTTGAAGCGTCACTATATACTTCAAACCCCTCGGTTCCTTCAGGTAGGGTTAACACCGATGCTGTTGTCAATCGGTCCTTCAAGGTTCGGAACGCTTATTCGCAATTTTCATCCCATTCAAACTTCTTTTCCTTCTTCATCAAGTTAGTCATGGGTCTTGCTATCTTAGAGAAATCCTTCACAAACCTTCTGTAATAGCCCACTAAGCCCAAAAAGCTTCGGACATCAGTCACGTTCTTAGGGGTAGACCACTCGCTCACTGCCTTGATCTTCTCAGGATCCACACATACTTCTTCCTTCGACACATAGTGTCCTAAGAATGCAACCTTTTCTAGCCAGAATTCACACTTAGAAAACTTGGCATACAACTCGTTTTCTCTTAAGGTCTCCAGGACTGTTCTTAAATGCTTGACATGCTCGTCTTGACTCTTTGAGTACACTAGTATGTCGTCTATGAAAACCACCACAAACTTATCCAAATATTCGTGAAACACCCTATTCATCAAGTCCATAAATATAGCTGGTGCGTTGGTTAACCCAAACGATAACGGTAAATTCATAATGGCCATAGCGAGTTCGGAAGGCAGTCTTTGACACGTCTTTATCGGCTACTCTCAACTGATGGTAGTCGGACCTCCGATCGATCTTTGAGACCACGCAAGCTCCTTTGAGTTGATCGAATAAATCATCAATTCTATGCACAGTCTAAGGCTCCCATCTTTCTTCCTCACAAATAGCACAGGGGCTCCCCAAGCTGATGCACTAGGCCGGATATAACCTTTATCAAGTAACTCTTATAACTGGGTTTTTAGTTCACTCATCTCCGCAGGTGCCATTCTATATGGTGCTTTGGAGATAGGGGCTGTCCCAGGTACTAAATCTATGGTGAACTCAACCTCTCTTTTTTGTGGCATCCTCGAAATCTCATCAGGAAAAACATAAACAAATTCATTAACTATTGGAACATCATCCAAATTCATTCCCCTCCTCTGACTTAAATCTAGAACACAACAGAAGTACAATGGGTGTCCTTTTGTAACTAGCTTTTTCAGTTTCATGGCAGAGATTATCCCAAAGCCCTTAGTCTTGCTAGGGTTCTTGTAGGAAATGGGGGTTCCTAAAGGAGTTCTCAAGTATACCCTTTGTGCTTTACAATCTATTTTTCCCTCATACTTGCCTAACCAGTCCATTCCTAAGATAATGTCCAGACCGCCTAAAGAAATCTCTATAAGGTCAGAAGGAAAGTTAGATTCTCCTATTTGTAATGGCAATTCCTTGTGAAGTCTAGTAAAGTTAACTACCTCCCCAGTGGGTAGGCATATAGGTATTTGGACTAGCTCCGCCTTATTCAACCCCAACTTTACCACAACAGACTTAGAAATAAAAAAATAGGTTGCACCAGAATCGAAAAGAAATTTAACCATAAAGGAGTTTAGGGAAAAAGTACCCGTGACAGTATCAGCTGCTCCCTCACCTTCTTTCTTTCCCATGACGTTCAATCTGCCTGCAGTGTTGTTCTTATTCTGATGATGGTTATTCTCTGCCCCTCCTTGCTTAGTGTGGTTGTTTTGGTTGCCCGAATGTCCTCCTGTTTTATCATGGGGTCTTCCTTTAGCATCATTCCTTTCAGTCTCGGGTTTGGAGAAGCACTCATACGCTCTGTGTCCCTTCTTCTTACAGTTGTTGCAGGTGACTAGGTTACCTTCGCAGTCCTTCCCAGGATGATTTCTGGGACATTTCTTGCAGAAGTGGGCTCGTCCACTAGTATCAGGCCTTTGTTGTCCCTGCCCCTTTCCTGCGTTCTGGTTTCCTTTGTTTCGATAATTTCCATTCATTTGCTTTTTGAAATTGCCTTGATGACTAGTTTGTTGGAACTCTTTCCTCTTTTCTCCCACAACACCCTCTCCTTTAGCATTCCGTTGGAAAAGGCTGTATAAGTTCGCAGCCCTTCCGTACACATCATCCAACCTTGTGAAAGTCTCTCCACCCAAGTTCATCTTTATCTCCATGGAGATTCCTTGCTCGAACCTCTGAGCCTTTAGCTCCTCCGTGGCTACCACTTCTGGGGCAAATCTGGACAAGGCGACGAACTTAGCATAGGATTCCGCTACGCTCATCCTCCCCATTTTCAAGTCGAAGAATTCATCAGACTTTTGCTTCTTCAACCAGGCAGGATAAAATTTGTTCCTGATGCTGGTCTTAAAAGCATCCCAGTTGAATCCAGCGGCCTCGCGGATCGCAGGCCCACTCTCCCTCCACCATAGATCTGCCTCATCTTTTAGGTACAAGGTAGCTTGGTTGACCCTAAGCGCTTCAGGACAGTCTAGAGTATCGAAAATCTTGTCAAATTCCCTTAACCAGCTTTCCAGTTGTGATGGGTCAGGGCCCCCTTTAAAATAGGGTGGCTTCACTTGTGCCAACTTTTTTAACATCTCCCCAGCAGGGTCGTTCTGTTCATTGCGATTTGCGTTCAAGTTCTCTGCCAATAGTCTTATGGCATCAGCTAGGGCTCGGTTATCTGCCATCCTATTTTTCCTCCTGAATAAAATGGAAACCCATTTAGGTTTGCCAAATTAACTTTGGATAGGCTATTAACTGACTATCCCTACTAATAACTCTAAATCATATTGTCCAGAAAATAGGCATGAAACTATCACTCTATCATAACGAACACATTATTTAAGCAAGAAGAATACCAAATAAAAAGGGAATAAAAGAGATTCCCATAGCGCAGTGTTAAGTGCTTGGTTTGAACATTGATACTTAATCTTTATAAATTCCAAGTTTTTATTAATTTGAAACAATAGAGACCCCTAACTATACTCCTCTATTTTGAGACGTCTATAATTTAGTAATAAGTAAATGAATAAATGAATAAAGGAACAACTTCGTACGACTTAAAGTATTATTATTATTATTATTTTTATTACATACTAAAAATTACTATTATCGCGCTTGTCTACCTTCTCCTGATAGACACTTGGATCAAAATCTTCATCTCTGTCTTCCTCTTCAGAACTTTCATTCATTCTCAGTTCTTCTTAATCGAGGGTTGTCGCAGGATCTCCGCTTGGAATCTCATATGCGTCCATCAGGTAATCATCCTCTAAGTCCGATTCAGTTGGTCTCATATGTGCTTGATAGATTTTCTGCTTCTCTTCCCACGTAGTCGCCATAAGGTATGCGGTTAAGATAGCTTTCGTCTCATCTGTTTTACCTGCTCTTAGGACTGCTAGTTGTGCTTCTTCTATTCCTTTCTTATCCTTGTTTATATCAATGCTACCCTGACTCGATGTAGTATTTTTAATTTTTCCTTGTTTTTCATTCCACTCACTCTCAAGTTTTATTAGCCACTTTCGTAGACCATCTCCTAACATATATTCGTCCGGGCAGGCGAGACTGTTGAATTGTCCAACAAACATGAATAATGGTGCTTTAAAATACTGAAAGACTGGTGTAAACGGTTCTTTCTTTGGTAAATAATGTAAGCACATGGCGGCAATGTAGGCTTGGGCTGTCGTTTACTCTATTTTCTTCTAGAAATATATCAAACACATACGCTGTTATCTTGTTCAGATATTCAATGATTGTTTCATTATCTTTCTTGATTAGGTGATCGTTAGGTGGATTTCTTGGAGGAAACAACATCTGTATGTATGTAAGTGCATGTGATGCCATGCAATACAAATTTCCAAAAGGAATAAAAGAACAACAACATGTTACTAACATATAATCACTAAACACACACACAATCAATATCATCATCATATATAACAAATAGCCATAATACTTATTCACGTTCATACCCTTCCCAAATCCTCACCAAGGTTAATTGAGAAAATCTTATTTTGCAAATGAAAATATATTACAATAAAATTTTGACGTTTTGAGAAAGTTTTGGATCAAAACCTGAGGCTCTGATACCACTTTGTAACACCCCAATAATTCTCATCAAGTTATAAATGCTATTTTCAAGGAATGTTGAGAATTATTAAAGTGTTATCGCCACGTGTGGAAACGTATCGGCTTACACAGAATTTTGCAGCGGAAATAAAATAGTACTAAATTTAAAATAAAACTAAATCTTATTACAACTTGGAACCATTAAGGCCCTGAAATTTATTGAATCAACTTAAACAAAATAAATCCAACTTAATAAAGGAAAATGTCTAAAATCTCCCAAGCTAAAACGTTAAATCGAATTTGGAAAATATTTCATAGAGTAAATAAATGTTTCAGAAATACCACTCGTCACTCAAGCCCATATGCGTCCCTGAATTCCTGCACAAACTTACCTTGACCCTGAACGACTGCTCACCAATAATTGGGTCATCACAGGATCAAGATATTAACAAAACCAAATTTGTACGGCGTCAGCAAAGCTGAGTACGGCAATTGAATAAGCATACAGATCTATTGCATATAAAAATCATGTCAAAAACTTAAATGCTATGGTGAGTAATTAGTTATTATTCCTTGTTAAACACATTTATTATTAAGTGGCTCTCTTGAGCCGAAGCCACTGTAAGCACCAGGCGAGTTGTCTATGCCTAGAAGGTGACAATGGGAGCTACCCACGTCACAAATAAAGGAATGAGCTCAATCCGCTAATGGAACACGTGGATCCTACGGTTCCCTTAAAGCCACGAGTCCTGCCGTGACCCCAACCCACATCTATGCCAATACTCACGACGTGCACTTGTCGAGAGTTTTACTGCTCACCCGAATCTTTCACTTTAAGTGATTAGTGTCTTGAGAGTTGTTACACATAACAAGCACACACATACAATTCACATAACACTTGTTTTAATTTGTTGTTCAGATAAAACACACTGAACTCTTGTCTATTTAGCGAGATTCCCATTAAGAACTTATGCCTTAAGTGGTATCCCAAAGCTACTGAAAGGGCATGAAATATTCGGAGAATCTATTCATGCATTACTAATAAACTTGAAAGGGACAACCTGTCCATATGCAAAATAAATTGCTACTAATGAAGCATGAAATATTCAAAGAACCTATTCATGCAATATTCTCTTTTATAATCAGAACATGAAATAATCCTTCCTATTCTTTTCTTGATTGGTTTGCAAACACAGGTTATACAAACAATTAAATTCATCACAAACAGTCATGTTCCACAATTTCACATATCTTTACAATCATGACAGAAATACGCAAAGTCCTAACATGATACTATGTATGAAAACTTATCAATCATGCGTACCTTGAATAAACTTGGTGATACTCCACCTTTTCCTTTCAGAACTCGCCTAAGTAATGTTCCTCGCCTATAATATAAAAGACAATAGTATTAACTCGAGTCCTAAAATATCCAGTAGCTCTAACCTATCCTAAGACTTTCCATAAATTACCCGATGATAATATTAACTACTTAATCAATTGTATAAATACATTCTTTAATCCAAGATTTTAAAAGAAAATAAATAAAACTAAATAATTTAATTTTTTTTTTAATTATGTACATATACGTGTACACATATATATATATATATATACATATACATACACGCATATACAGAGTACATATATGCATATACATATGTATATACTTAATAGCAAGTCAGCAAAGCACGGTGCTACCTACGGGCACCACGAACGGCGGTTCGCAGTCGGCGCTCCGGTCAACGCGGCGGTGAGTGGTGGTGCAGTGACTGGCGGTTCTGCATGAGGGGTGCTCTATTTCTCTTTTTTTTTTTTCCGAAAATCTAGAGTAGCAACCGGCGAGGGTGGAGGTTGCTGCAGGGACCGACGACTGAACGGCGGTGGTGCTTTGGTGGTTATGGAGGATTGAGGGTGTGAGGTTGAAGATGGGTATGGAGGTTTTGGGTTTTTGAGATTTGAATTTTTTTTTTCCTTTTCTTGGGTAACGGTGAGAGAGGGAGAGAGAGTGTGTTGTTTTTTTTTTCCTTTTTGCTTTTTGACCTAATTTGGTTTACCCTGGGTATTTATAATGTTACGGTTGTTTAGGGTTTCTCAATAGGTTGGGCCTGTGACAAACCCTTTTAAGCCCTTATCATTTCCAAACACTGAATTTTTACTATTTCGTTCTTTTTATTTATTTATTTATCTGTTTGAACGGTTCCAAACCGACAATTAAAACCTTTTGAGTTATGTTAAATATGACCCACAATTTTCATAAAATGATTTCAAACATATAAATCATTAATATTCCCATAAAATAAAATATTTAATTTATTTATTAACTCTAATTCTGAAAATATCCGTTATGAGTGTAAAATCGGGTATTTATGTATAATTAACTCTTATACTAGGGTATAAAAATACGGGGGATTACAATTGCCCCCCACTTTGCGTTCCCGATTCGCCTCGTTTTGCGCGCATTGATTTATGTTAAAAAAATAGTCCGCTCAAGGTTTTACGGATCATTTTTATCCTTAAGGGTTCCGATTTGAGGTCGGATTTTGCAAAAAATGATCCGATTGCCCTAATTTGTGGTTATTTTTCCTTTATTTTTTATTTTTATTATTATTATTTTTTGGTTCTTTTTTTTTTAATTTATTAACCATGGTTAGTGTTTTGAATAATTTTTAACCAAAAAGGTTACTTTTGGGAATTATGTTTAACATTAGGTACACCTCTGGGATTAAAAAAACTCGGGTATACCAGTGGGATTTCCAAAAAGTTCGGGTATACCACTGGGAATTTCCAAATCTGAAACCAAATGTACAAAAAAGGTTCTCTCAGATTTCATAACAATCTTCAAAATAATTGAAAAGGGAACTAAAAATCTTAGCGCTTTCGGATTTCATCATTTCAAAAATAGGATAAACCCAACTCATGTTAATGGATTTTTTTTCACAACATCTTTTAGATCATGTGTCACTAATCACTAGTGAATGCAGTCAATAACCAATATGAGAAGACATGAACTTAACATTTCAACAGCGCTTTGGTGACTTCACACATAATGTTATATGCCATTATGTAGAGTTTAGATTCCATGTTGCATCAAGAAGGAATATTCCCATATTCTATGCGGGAAGCATCCAAGCATTAACTCTTTTGTAGGAAATATACATGCAGATATTTGCCAAAACATAGTCTTAGAATTAATTTAAGAATGCTTCAAATATGTACTATACTATCACTGGTGTAACTCATGTTACTAACCTTGTTTTAAAAAAAATCATGGAATAAGCCCCATTTGTTACACAAAATTACACTCTCACTTAACCAAAGACAATGAGGTTGTGACCCAAAGGAACAAAAGAAAATACCTTGCTTGTTGCTGTGCAGCTTGTTGCAATTATAAGTGACCCATATTTTAGTGATTTGCCAGACTGGGTTTGTAGGGTCTACTTCTCGATATCAACATTTGTCACTGGATCCTCATATATCATCTGTGGAGAAAAGAGATTTACCAAATAGAAGTCAGAAGGCACCAAAGCCAAAAAGTCAAGATAATAAGTAAGATTAGCGCAAAATAACTACATGGAAAAAGAGAATGGCTGCAAAAGAAGGTTGTTTAGCATACCTCAATCCCTTTCTCTTGGTACCATATTCCGGAGTCTACCTTTCACCACCAGATCCAACACAGGTATGAAAACCCTTGAAAGGCAAGTTCAAGTCAGTCCCTTAGATAAGAGTATGAATAAGGAATCCAAAGTCCCATCCATTGATAAGACTCGTATCACAGCACATTGTAACTGAACAAATTCCAAATAGTGTGAATAACCAACAAAAGCAAAAATAACAAGAGAGAGATGAAGAACATTAAGTTACACATAGCAACCAAAATATTGGTGATATTATTACTTGTTGAAAGATGAAACTAGTAGCCATTTGTTAAGCTGGAGCTCATATGGTGCATAGGCCTATATCTGAAGGTCATTTATTGAACTACCACCATGCTTGATACATCGAGGAAAAAAAGAAAGAAAAAAGAACCAATCAACAGATGTAATTATGTATGGGCTTGTGACCACTGTATATGTACAACAAACCAATAGACCCATGCTTGGTGTTTCATAAACTGATACGATAGGCACTAAAATTAGGAAATTCCAGGTATCCAACACATTGTCACTAGCACAATAGCTAAAAAACCAGCTCAAATAGTTGGAGCCAAATGAGGTTGAAACCCATCAAAAGCAATCTCAATCTAGAGGAAGACGTCAGAGACGTGGATAAGGGAGCCAACAGGTTTACATTAATCATATTTACACTCCTAATTGGTTAAGTATTCTCTACAAATTAGTTTGAATCATGAAACTTATCAGCACCATTATTCCATAAAATCGTAATTGAAACCACAACATTCATTCCCAAATCTTCAACATATCAATTGAGTAGATGTATACCTTTTAAAAGGAATCATCCAACAAATCCGTGATTCAATGACACAAGTGTGGGTTTACATATGAAGAGAATATAAGCCACATTAATTTGAAATTAAGTTCATTGAAATCCTTACTTTGTTTCCTTATTGCCACCTCACCAAAACAAAGCATACAATGAAATGGGGTACCATTAGGCTTTGTCTTCTCCTCTGCAACAAAAACAACATAGTAGCATTGAAGAACAACAAAAACAACACTGAACACTCCCACAAAACCCACAACCCAAATACATCAATCCTTCCACTTAGGCAGTTACAATACCAACATTAAAAAACAAAAAACATTTGAAACCCCAAAAGAATTGATTTAAAGCACCTTAATTCAATCTTAATTAGGTTAAGTTTAAAATCTGAAGAAAAAAATACCTCAAAAAAACCAACATCTAAATACTTAAAAATAATTAACAAGTTCATTAATAAAAACCTCAATTCTGAAAAGGAAAAAAAAACCTGTAGCTTCAAAACCTCAAGAAAATTAACATCTAAAACCTCAATAAAATTAACAAGTTCACTAATAGGAGCAACAACAATTAACAATACACACCATTTATGTGACGACCGACTCGATTAAACCGGCGCGGAAGAAACCGACGAGTCGAATAGTCAGATCTAACAAACTTAAATACTTAAAAATTAAAACAAAACCTCAAAAGTATATATATATATCTATTAAACCAAAAGTACAATACCCACAAGATTGTACATATCTAATTCCAAATGTCAATGTTACTACTACTAACAAACGTAAACTCCAAGTATATGTCAGAGTTAGAAAAATACACAAGTACTAAAACTAAAGTTCAAAACTAGAATATATCGTAAAACAACAACACGAAAGCTAAATAACAACGGCACTCGCCCAACCCAAAGCTAAGCAAGGACCTCATCATCAGAGTTACCTATAAAACAACAACAGTCCACCGTCAGTGGCGAGTAACATAACCGTCCCACCCTAACGGGGATACACATGAACATAGCATAAACCAAACAATTAAATCAAACATGCCAACATACGTCAATTCATGCGAATCATCATACCATACCATCATTAACGTACAACATTAATTAAATCATGCTTACACGACTAACTTGACCAACAATTAACAAATCTTAACTTTGGCGCAATCATTCACATACTAGACCGGACTATGCACGTACGAACGCATCTTACGCGATCGAACTTTCTACTATGTCAGGATTGAGAATCTTACTCCCAACCCCATGAAACGAATCTTAATGTAAATCCACATCCGAAGACAACATAGTAAGACCACCAACTATCCCAATACCGCGGATTGGATAGGGGCAACATCTTAACCCAAAAACATAGAATCTTACTCTAAGTTTTAGGCGTCTAGTAGCGAAATCAAGCTAATCTTAACTTTAAAAATCGAAGTTTACATTCTTAGTTAATTCTTAAGTTGCTTCTTACGCCTTCTCAAGAAATAACATGTAAACCAACAAACTTGGAACCTCTTATAACAATCTTTAACCTCTCTTTAACCTTTCTTTAACTTTCTTTAATTACTACTAACTTTCTTTAACTTTAAAGACTCAACCAAGAACTCATAAAGAACTCAAATAACTCATAAAGAACTCATCCAAGATTCAAGAACTTCAATCAAGAACACATTCAAGATTCAAGAACTTCATTCCGAACCCATCATGATACACGCATAACACAACAAGTTCAACAATAAAATTCATCAACTTAAGATCATCAAAACTTCATAAACCTTGAACATGAATAGCATCAAATACAATATCAACATAATAAATCATGAAACTCATATAATCAAATAGAAATCATCATATAACATCAACCAAAATTTCAGATTATAACCCACACACATATAATTTTGGTTGAGTAATAGTCTCTATGATTTTTTCTTAGAAACTTAATTAATTATGATATGATGTATATTATTTTTCTCTTAATTTTAAGTTATGTTGATTACTTTTAATTCGTGATAAAAATTAATATCTCTTCAAGTTTGTGCAAATCTTGCATATCAAAGTTAAATGTTTTGTAGGTTAAGCGTGTGAGATTATCTTATGCTAATTGGATAAAGACTAGTTCCATTGATCAAAGGAACTCAACCTATTTCCATTGGAACTTATAGTGAAACTAAGAATATATTGGATTATGACACATAAACAACCCCAGACTTATAAAAGTTCTTGTTCTTATTTTGAGTAAACTTGGTTTCGATGAACAAACATAAACTTCATTCTATATTTTCCATAATGAATGTTGGAACTATACAGGTGAAAATTCTAAGGAATTATTTTTGTAACTTCATGTTTATTCATCTTTAATTATGCCTTAGTATATTATATATTTCTACTAACCTAATAATCTTGAGATTGCACAAAAGTTTTCTTTGGGTTTTGAATTTCAGAAAACATTTATATACAACCCAATATGGAAAAACGACTGAAGGAACAACGCCTCATATATTCGTGATTTCGTGACATGGCTAATAATGAATTTAAGATTGGTTCGACATATTCCATAGGAACTGATATAGACCAGAATGATGATTATATGTGAGGAAAAGAAAAAAGGCATGACAGAGTTCCTACTGAAAAGGAACAATAACATTAGGAACAAGTTCCAACAGAAAATGAAGCTCTAAAGATCTAAAGGAACTCAGACAGATTCCAGAAATTATGAAATGAAGTGAGGGGGAACATCTTGAAATATCTCAACAACGAGTTGAAAGTCAAATAAAATTAATCTCACTAGAGGGTGATGGTGGTGAAAGATTAAATCATTCCATGCAAGGTTGGTAAGTTAGGTTCTATTCATCATATATTTTATCGAGTGATTCAAGCACATTTTGTTTTTAAATATTTTAAATTTAGAATTCTAACCTTGGACCTAGTTCCACACAAGTTTTATGTTTTTGCAGGTACAAGGTATTGATCAAAAGCTTTCAAAGTTAAAAATTGATGATAATGTGCTTCGAAAATAGTGAACATATTTTTAGTCTAATGTTTGTACCCATCAAACAGGTTGGAATAATTGTAAAATTGCAAGTTCCTATGGACCAAGTTCCTAAGGAATCAACAATGATTTAATTTTAATGAAAATATGTCACTTATGAAAGGGAACATAATAACTTACAATATCAGATGGTGAGGAACTTGAGGATGATGATCAAGTTCTAATACATGAAGCAAAATTTAAACTCAATCAATATCCACAATCAAATGTTTATTATTGTAATTAACAAGTTTTATGCAGAAGGAACTCAATAAGCTCGAATGGAACAAGGTGTGAAACCTTGGACCTCTTCTAGAATACCAAAAGTCATGAACTAATATGGGTATTTAGGAACAAGTTCATTGAGCACGACACAATGGTAAGGAATTTGGTAAGCTTCAAAGGATATATAAAATATGAAAGGTATTGAATTAAGAAAAGTTTTGCTCCGTCCTAAAGGTAATTGTATTATTATTTTTGTTGCTTGTATGGGATATAGGTTGTACTAAATAAACGTCAAAGTTTTTTTAAATGATGTCTTCATTAAGGATGCTTATGAGGAACAACCTATCTAGGATTTAAAAAATCATACATATCCTTTTCATATCCATGAGCACAAGTTCCTTGGGTATGTTATAGGAACTTTTATAAGTTCCTTCTTGAAAATACTTTCAAATCTAACATTTTACTTAGAAGGAATTGATTTGTTAGTTGTGCATATTAGTATTGATAATATTTTATTTGGTTCAACTAATAAATTTCAATGTAAGGTTCATTAACCTTATGTTTAATGTTGCATACATGAGCATAAAGGAGGAACACAACTTTCTTGGTTTATATGTCAACGATTAAGAGAAAGTTGAAAGACCAATGATGATGCATGATATGAAACTCCAAAGAAAGGAACTATATCAAGGAACTCATGATGAGAATCGATGTAATACCCCGTATTTTTGTATATATATACATGTATTTTAATACGTATTTTATACACATGTACACGTGTTTTATACACCTAAATAAATATTCTATATGTTTTATTAGTTAGCGTTAATAAAACACACTACAAGAAAAGGCTAATTCACCTACCGATTTTTTCCGACCGCGATAGAATCCGTAGCAAATTTTTTTTTCCCGACCGATTTTTAAATATATCGACTGCCTTAAATTCTGTCGGAAAATACCGACCGATTTTAAAGATCACCTACCGTTTAATGAAAGCAGTAGGTAATTTACCTACCGATTTTTGTATTTAACATCGATTTTACAGTCGCTAATTTTTTACCTACCGAAAATCAGTAGGAAATGTTAGTAAGGTCGGTCGATGATTTGTCTTTTAAAATAAAAAACCATACGACCAACATTCCAGTTTTTGGAAAGAACCCACAAAATAAAACCCACGAAATGCTTAATGGCTTCCCTATAAAGTCTAAACCCCCAAACCCTAATTCTTGGAAGCCATCCACAAAATGCTGCTCTGCCGCCGAAGTTGCCTCTTTGCTGACGTCAATGCTAAGCCGCAGTCCAGTTAACCTCACCGTTGTGGATGGCTTCGCTCTGAAGTCTAATTAAACCCACAAGATGCCCTTTGTCTTTAATTTGTAACCATCCACAAATTACAGGTCTGCCGCCGAAGTCGTAGTTACACCGCCGTCCATATTACCTCGCCTTTGTGCCTCCGTCCAGCTAACCTCGCATGATATGCCACCTCTTCACCCCAAATCATTTAGGAAAAATGGAAATAAATAATCCCACCTTTTGGGTGTCCGCTCAAAATAATTCCACCTTTGCTTTATTTCAAAATAATCCCACATTTCCACCTAGTCTGCTTAAAATGGACCCAATTAATTTTTGACCGGTTGTAGGAGGTATCCTTCAAATTTTTATAGGTCACCCTCTTCAATTATACCGTTGGCAATAATTATTACCACTTCCCTCTTTAAAAACACCATTCATCCTCATTTATCTCCAACCTAACTTCCATACTTCATCTCTCTGTTTTTTTTTCTTTGAAAATTTTTAGGGCTTGCTTCTTTAAAGCTATGGCTTCCTCCAACTCAAGGTCATCCTCAAGATCTGTTTCTTATGGAAATTCGTTGCCTGTGTTGTTGTGCTATCATGGTCAAGTTGCTCCAGTAAGGGTCGTTGGCGTGGATGGGCAAACTCGTGGTAGACGTTTCTATGGCTGCTCTCACTGGCCTGTAAGTAAGGTTAGGTTATGTTTTTTTAATTTAAACTTAAATTGCCCAAATTTGCTTCTTTTACTGATTTCAATTTTCGAATTGAAGTTAAATTTTTTTTTTTGGGTTGAAATTACAGAGAACTTGTGGCTTCTTCAAATGGGCGGATGTTCCTGATGAAGTTAGGGAATTGCAAGAAAGAGTAATTGAGTTGGAGGAAGAAGTGAAGTACTTGAATGACGTGAAGAGGAAGTTGCAGGATGATCTTCAGGAAGCTACTCTTGAGAATGTCACTACTAGGGAGCAGTTGTGCACTGCTGCTGCTGATAAGAAGTTCATGTTTTATCTAGTTCTGTCTTGGGTTTTTTTTGCATTCATGTTCTTTTTTAAGAATTAGGTTTTGATGGTTTAGGGGATGTTGAAGTTAGAGGGGGGCTAGCTAATGAAGTTAATCTATGTAATTGACTAATTATGATGTATGTATGGTATTAGTATGGTGAATGATGATTGTAATAAGAACCTGATTTTGTATTTGTATCATTACAATCATTTTAATATATATTGTGATGGGATTAGTTGGAATCTATCGTTTGATGCTTATGTAATTTACAATCATTTAAGTTCATAGTGAACTTAAGTTCAATACATTAATAAGATAGTAGGTTGAAAATTATAAAAGCCATAGTTGCACACAAATTCACTTGCATTAATAAGATACTAGGTTGAAAAATACAAAAGTCACAGTTGCACCCAAGTGCAATACATTAATAGGAAGTTCAATACAGAAGCCATATAGGCACTTAACTTCAATACATTAATAGCAAGTTCAGTACAAAAGCCATATAGGCACTTAAGTTCAATACATTAATATCAAGTTCAATAAAAAAGCCATATAGGCACTTAAGTTCAATACATAAAAAAACAAGCCATGCTTAGGGGCTTGAATGTTGTGTGAAAGTGTTTGCAGCAACTGACCTTGTAACAGGGGAGGGGCCACTTCTTCCAGGCATCTGTATAATAACAAACCAAAAGCAACATTCTCATTAAGTTTGAAAAAGTACATAACAATTGTTGAAGTTAGGGATGCATTCGAGTACTTACATTAGTGTATGCAGATCCATCACCTCCTATAAGCACCCCAAAGCCTTGGGGTGGTTGCATTTGTCTACCCCTTCCTCTTCCACTGCCTCCTCTGCCACTTCCAATGCTTCCTCTGCCTCCTCTACCACCAGTACCTCTTCCTCCAGTATTTCCATCACCTCTGCCTCCTCTGCCACCACCTCTGTAACGACCCGACTTTTCTAGACTGTCGATTTACGAAGGAAATCGACAAATGGATCATTACCAACATAAAACTTAATAACAATATCATAACTAAAGTTCAATAATCCTTTTTATTAACTAATAGAGATATAATAATCCCAAAAATCCAATATTAAATACCAAAATACATAACTCTAATGTTCTTCCCCAACAGACTGGGACATACTAATAAAAGAATAAATAGAAAGCATAAAACAGACTACGGGTTCCCCTAGATCTCATCAAAACACACATCCCGAACCATCGTAAGCCCACTTTACGCTTCGGCTTCATCACCTGAAATGGGGGGGTCCACCGTCAGTGGCGAGTAACTAGGCTGTCCCGCTTAAATAAGGGACCATTAGCCGTATAATAGCATAGAATAAATTCAAGAAAATCATACAAAAATACATATAAATACGTATAAAAATACATACCAGAATACGTACAAAAATACGTACAAAATACGTATAAAAATACAGACAAAATACGTATGAAAATACGGATGTTATACGTATAAAAATACAAACAACATACGTATAAAAATACCTGCAAAGTACGGCTAGAAATACATACAACATACGTATAAAATATAGATAAAATACGTATCAAAATACATACCAAAATACATACGAAAATACATACAAATACTCGTATAATACACGTAGAAATACATCTCGAATACATACAAGAACATACCTGTCAGACGTACGTAGCAGAAGACTTAACCATACATAAACAATACATAACACATACGAAAACATACATATACATCTTGTAAATACATTTATACATATATATCCTTATCTATCTCGTGAAATACTTATCTTATCATACTTACCCAAATCCTTCTTTTAACCATCTTATTGGACCGATCATTATAGCTCGTAAGGATGCCCGTGTACATCCCAACTATCCTAAAATGCGCTGGGAAGAACCCGTGTATTCTACCCGTAGCTCTCCTTTGCAAGAACTAAGCCTAAGCTATGTCCATAACTCCTAAATAGTAGCCCGTGTACTACTACTTAGACGACTACACATCTTAAGATCCAGAACTGCCCAGAGACCGCACTAGGGCAGTGGCTTCGACTTAACCCAATCTGATGACCCGTGTATCACCAAACGGGCGTCCGTAACTTATCTTATCTTATCTTATCTTATCGACATGGCCATCGTGAGACCAATACTTCTTATCTTATTATAACTTATCCTTTTAATCATATCATTACTTTCCTTCATAATGCAACTTATCTTTATTAATTCTTTTTATTCTTTTAATCATATTAATTCCTAAAATTACAATCTAAATTATTATAAGCCAAAAAAATTAAACTAAAACTGATCCTATACTTAATAGGGTCACTCGACATTTTTTATAACAAAATAATAATTGAAATAAATTCATTAATTAATCATATAAACAGTTAAATAATTCATCTAAATTAATAATTAACAACAAATATTACTTAAAACATGATAAAAATTCTATTTTTTATATCTTATACCACTCGACATTTTTGGATAAAAATACCAAAATTTATACTTCAATTTAATTAAATACAATCATTAATAATTCATCAAATAACCTTAATAATAGATAATAAAACTATACTTTAAACATTATGTCATCAAGATTGAACCAAAACAAGATCAAAATCACCTCTTCATATCACACGAATTACACGGCTATTATGGGACAAAATAATACATCAAGAACAATTTCAAGAATCAACAATAACATAATTAAATTAAAGATTAATTAAAGATTAACAATAACAATTCAAGATTTATCAAGATCAATCATCAAAATCAGATTTTTAATCCTTCTTTAAGCTTTGAACCACTCGACACACATAGTCCAGCATGAACAAAAATAATTATCTTAATTTAAGACTTTAATTCAACAATTAAACAATCAAGATCATCATAATAATTCAAGAAAATAACATAAAAATTCATCATATCATCCTATGGCACTCGACATTCACCAAGAAATTCAAGAACATGATTCAACAAATTATTATGCAATAATTCTATACAATATACAATTAAATAAATTAATTCATGCATAAAATTTAATTAAACAATTAAAGATTCATAAAGATACATAAAGATATCAAGTAAATAAAATAATAACTACATCATACTACTCGAAAATTATAGCCTATGCATGATACTAATTCTATCGATTCCCATGATTCAATCCTAATTAACTATACATATAATGTAATGACCCAGATTTTATCGGTATTTTTGCCGGTATTTATGTGTATTTATGTTTGTTATGTGCTGGTTCAAATTAATTTTTGAACTATTTATTTTAATTTTATATGAATAATTTCGATTTAATCGAAATGTTTATTTCTTAGTTTTTATTATTTATGTTAATTATTATTTAATTAATTAGAATTTTATTTATTTAATTTTTCTAATTAATTATTTAATATTTTGGGCGAAAACAATTATTGCATGATTAATTATGCGGTTTTCGCAATTTAGCCCAATTAATCACGAAAGCCCAAATTTGGCCCTTTCCTCTCTCATGGCCGGCCCTCTCTAAATGCATGGCAAGATTTTGCCACTTGCCTTGCTTTCACACTTAACTAATTCCTATAAATAGGAATGGTTAGTGAGCCATGAAGTTCATTTTGCTCATTTGCCTTTTAACACACTTGCCATCAAATTCAAAGCACCAAAAACTCCCTCCCTTGCCCAATTCCACACGCCATTTTGATCAATTGATACCCATCAATTGTTCATCATTTTTCCTAGCCCAAAACTTAAAGATTCAAAGTTCATTGATCTTTAGGTGTTCAAACTCAAGCCTAAACACATCTATTCCAATCAAGATTGCTAGTTCGGGTTTGATTTGGGGTTGCTTGTTGGGGGTTCGTGGTGGAACCGTGAGGTCGTGTGGTTGCTCGAGTGGTGGCTTGCGTGGAAGGCCGTGCGTGAAGGCTGGCAGCCGTGTGGGTCGTGTTCGTGGCAGCAACAACAAAGAGGTGCAGCAGTGAGGAGCCGTGCACAAGCCGTGGGCCGTGCGTGTGACTGCCGTGTTGCAAGACTCGTGTGGGTCGATTTCCGGGCAGCCTTGTTGTGTTGAATTTGTGTGTAATCTTCCATAAGGTAACATACTAACTCAACCTAGTTGGAATACCTTGTTTATAGTATAGATTAAATGCATGTTTAGGATGTTTGTTGATGGTTTTTTTCATGATTTTATGTATGATTATACAATCTGATTTTTATGTGTTTACATGATGTTTTAGTGATGATTTTCATGATTTTATGATTAGTTATAAGTTGTTATATGATCATGATTTATGTATCAAAGTTTGATGAATTTTGGATAAGTTTATGTTGATGATTATGATGATATGCGTGTGTTTTGTTGAGTTGGGATGAGTTCTTGGTTGAAGATCTTGAATCTTGATTGAGTTCTTGATTGAAGATCTTGAATCTTGAATGAGTTCTTTATGAGTTCTTTGAGTTCTTTATGAGTTCTTGATGAGTCTTTATGAGTTAAAGAAAACGGTTTAAATAGTAAAGAAAGTTAAAGATTAGGATTGAGTTGATTAAAGAATGATTAAAGATTGATGATTAATGATTGGTTAGACTCAAGAATAAGGCTAGAGGCAGTTCTTGAGAATAACTTCGAAGTTTTAGCTAGTTAATTTCAAGAATCGAGGCTTTAGGCAGTTCTTGAATTTAATATAGTTATGTTGGATAATAATAATGATAAATTGATTAAAATGAGTAAATGAATTAATTAATTACTTAGCTTGATTTCATTTTTAGACGCCTGATACTTTGAGTAAGATTCAATGTATTCGGGTTAAGACGTTGCCCCTAATCCATCCGCGGTATTGGGTTAGTTGGAGTCATACTATGTGATCTTTGTGAATTCCAGTAAGATTGGTTTCACGGGACATGGATTTCCAGTAAGATTGGTTTCATGGGGTTTGGGAGTAAGATTCTCAAATCCGAACATAGTAGAAAGTTCGAGCGCGTAAGATGCGTTCGTACGAGCACAGTCCGGTCTAGAATATGAATGATTGCGCCAAAGATACTTGATTAGGTTGGTTTGAGTCGAGTTCACGTTTTGGGTTGTTCTCGCAATTTGCTTAATGATGTTGATCGTTTGATTTATGCTATGTACATGTGCGTTCCCATTAGGGTGAGTCAGTTATGTTACTCGCCACTGATGGTGGACCGTTGTTGTATTTTTCAGGTACTTCAGATGATGATGCTCTTGCCTAGTTTTGGGTTGGGCGAGCGACGTTGTTTCTTGTGTTGTCTGTTGTATTTACTGTTTTCTTAGCGTTAGTTAGTGACAGTATTTGTTTAGATGTTATTTCGTTACTTTTGGACTTTTATATGTTGTTTAAAGACTCTGACATGTAGTCGGAGTTAACTCGTATTATAGTATTTCTAGTTTGACTTTTGGATTAGTTTTCGTACAAACTTGTGGGTATTTGTACTTTTGGTGGTTTAATAACAATATTTGAGGAATTAGTTTTATTTCTTAAGTATTTGAGTTGTAGTTTCTAACAACTCGACTCGTCGGTTTCTTCCGCGCCGATTTAAGCGAGTCGGGTCGTTACAGATAACTTGTACCAAATTTAAATGGAATAGTCTAGTTACCTGGATTAGGAAGAAAGATCAAGAAAATATACTCCTTGGTACTCGAAAATACACGGCTAGATTAAGGGGTTTTTAGGGTTCTTTTGTGAGTTTTGAGTTGTATTGAAAATATGTCATTAGGTTATGAGCTTTGTTCCTTATTTATATTAAAAGAACAAAAGAAAATAAATAAATGGGATAAACCCTAGAGGGCCGTGAATTACAAGGAGAAAAGAGGGGGGAAAATTTAGGGTTTATTACACTAGTTCAAGAGTTACTTGAAGTAAGGGAAGACTGGGTAAAAATAGTTATTTAGGATAATTAATTTATTAGATAAACAATTATCTAAATTTAAAAATAAAAGAATAAAATCATCCCTTGGCCATATATGGGGGCCGGCCAAGTGGAGTGAAGGATTGGGTCATGGGCCTAATCTCAGGATAAGATAGTGAAATAAAAATAAACAGCCCAAATATTCGGGCCCTTTGGGCTTAGAATAATAAAATAATATAAATAAAGCGTGAAATTTTCTGGCCCTAAATTTCGGGTTATTACAACCTCTGCCACCTCCAATGCCTCCTGTATTACCACTAGCTCTACCACCTCTACCACCTCTGCTTCCCTTACCTCCCCTTATGACCCTGCCACCTCTTCCCAGTCTACTGGGCTCTGCTGTGGCACTATGATGTGCAGTGGAAGGCCTTGGATCATATTGTTGTGAAGTTGAGGAGCTTGGATCAGTTGGTGGTGCACCTCCACCATCTTTCCTTGGTCTGCCCCTTGGTTGTTTTTGAGGTGGTTCTGGTTGAACTGGGGGATCTTCCCTCAATGGGCATTTTCTTTTGTTATGGCCCTTTGACTTGCATAATGTGCATGTCATTTCCATGCCATGTAAGCTTCCCTTTCTTCTTTGGCTCCTCCCATGGAGTTTTCCTTCTATTCTTTCTTGGCCTTCCTGGTCCAATTTTAATAGGAGGAGGGTCCACTGGCATGTCTTTCTTTGGCCAATGCCTTTCTCCATCCAATGGTGCGATGGAAAAAGAATAAGACTTCAAATAAGTCTCCCTAGTGAAGTGTGGATCCACAAATTCTTCTGCTATTTTGTGACAGAAGAATGCAGCTGCAATAGCATGACAACATGGGATGCCAGTTAGGTCCCACTTCCTACAAGCACAAGTTCTTGCTTCCAGGTTGACAGTCAAAGTGTCCAAATTGTGATTCACTTGGAACAGATTGTTACTTGATGGTAGTACAAGACATTTGCTAGCCTTGTCCTTTTCCTTTTCAAGCTTGACCTGAATTCTTGGGCATATTTGAGCTGTTGGTTTTTCCATGTCTTGCCTCTTTTCCACAAGCCTTTGCATTAGTGCACCTCTGATGTCCTCAAGCATATAAATGAGGTGTTTGCTTCTGTACTTTATGATGTAACTGTTGAAGGTCTCTGCCATGTTATTAGTTATCACATCAACCTTGCTTTCAGTAGAGACGAAAGCTCTGCAGAAGCACTTGGGGTTGTATGATTTAAATGACTCTGCTGCTGCATAATCTATCTCAGCCAGCTCATTCAGTGCATCATCATAGTCTGCTTCATTATATGCCCATGCTATATTCCAAAACAACAGCTTCATGTTGTCCCCTTTGAAGTCCTTGTGCCACAAGGCAAATATGTGCCTAGCACAGTGTCTATGCTCAGCCTTGGGGAACACAACACTCACACCAGCAAGTATACTCTAATTAATCACCAAAAAAACAAATTGATAACATTATCAAGTGATAAATAAGTGAACAATAAGACCAAGATTAATGAATAATAAGGGGTAGTACTTACTGCATGTTCATCTGATATCACCACAGTTCCACTGCCATCACCTAAATCTAGGGTCTTCTGCAAGTTCTCAAAGAACCATTGCCATGAGTCATTATTTTCCCCCTCAACCACAGCCCATGCTATGGGGTACATCTGATTATTACCATCTCTACCCACAGCTGATAATAATTGGCCACCCAAAAAGGTCTTCAAAAAGCATGCATCTGTGCATATAACCTTTCTACATCCCTGCTTCCAACCTTCACTTAAACCCTCAAAGCATATAAATAGTCTTTGAAAAACAGGTGGTGGTGTTTCATTCTCCACCATGGTAACTAGTTCCACTGAACTCCTAGGACTTGCCAACTTTAGTGCCTGTAAGTACCTACCCAACTTATTGTAATGGTCCTTCATTGACCCGTGTAACATTCTATGTGCATAGTGCTTGACCTTGTATGCAAAATCCTTGGACACAGTCACCTTGTATGCTACCCTAATTGTCTCAATAATGTCATTAGCAGGCCAATGAGGTTTGGCCTTAAAAACCTCAAGAAGTTGCCCAGCACACCATGGGGACTTCAATTGCCTACTTTTTTTCCATTTTCCTGACACAAGTATGTTCACCTTCCACACTTTTCACAACAAAAGTAGCCCTTCCTGACTCGCAGGATGTCCAAAGCCTGAAAGGACAATCACCAAGGCATTTGACAGCTATCCTCTGTTGCCTTGATTTGTTGCTTACAGAAATTCTCAAGTTCCTACCTTGGTGAATTGCAAACTTAGCTACTGCAGTCTTAAAAACCTCCCTTGTAGGAAACCTTTGTCCAACTTTCCATTTAAAATTTGCCCAATTAGTGTCCTCCCCAACTATCAAATGCCTTTGTGCCCTTCTCTCTTCTCTGACCTCTTCATCATCACTAGGGTCAGGTGTATGAATGTCATCCTCAGACACTTCATAATCTACTGAGGTGCCCTCTGCATTGTGTAAATATAACCTAACTAGTTTCTCATATCTTTGTGAACCCAACTTCCCTTCACCCGCCTCTTGAATCAACTTCTTGTTTAGTTCATGCAGTTTATGATTATGCCCCCTAACTCTTTCTCTTGCAACAGTAGCTTCATCATCAGTAGTGTCTATATCCTCAACATTGACAACATTTGCAAGAAACTCATCATCATCCTCACTTTCACTTAGCCTAAAATCTTCCTCTTCTAAAGAAACCTCTGAACCACTATCCTCAACATCATCATGTTCATCTTCATATTCTGGATCTACCTCTGAACCGCTATCTTCACTTTCATATTCAGGCAGTAGGTCATTCAGAGGCACTGGGCTATGCTCCCCATTTTCTTCCCAATCATAATCACGTGGAACCTCTGTCCTGTGAAAATCACACTCAGGCTGTTGTATGTGGACAGTGGATGAATCTTGGCTTTGATTTTTTGGTGCTTCATGTAAAGGAACAGTAGAGGAGTATTGGGTTGGATTTGGGGTTGGATTTGGTTTTGTTTCAGTCAAAGGAGGTTCTTTGGTTAATGGAGTAGGTTCTTTGGTTTGTGTGGGTGAAGTACTTTGATGATGCTGCTGATTATTTAAAGTGCTAGGGGCCACATGTGAAGCATCAAAGATTCTTTTGTTGACTGCATATGCCTTGGGCTTTTTCTGATTTGGCTTGGATGGGGTGGGCCTCGTTTTGGGGTCAACTTAGGTGGGATACTATTATTTTTCTCTTGAGTGGAGGGAATTGAATGTGGTTGACATGGCATGCTTTTCCTTAACTCAGTCAAAAATGCATCATCAACATCTAAGGTATCAGGTTTGTCCATTGCATGGACCATATACAAGTCAATGGTTCTATACTTCAACACAATCTCACCCATCTCCCTAACCTCACTGTCATTATAAACATGCTTTAGTCCATCTTTCAAACCACACCCAGGAATCAAGTAATATATCTTCTCTATGTTCCTATAATCACCACACTTTTTAACCAATTCCTCAAAATACCACCAACACAACTCATCAGGATCCACAGAAAAAGTCTTAATCTGCCCACCCAAGTATATTATACAATGACTTAATTCTTTGAACAACCCACCATGATAAAACTTCAATGTCACAGTCTCTTCCATGACTTTAATTAATCTACAAAAAACAATTATTACAACATATCATCACAAATTCAACAACAAAAAAACCCTAAATCTAGCAACATTAAATTTGATACAAAATGGAACAAAAACCGTACAAATTCACAATTACAATTCAGAACATCAATTAACATACGAACGAACTACATTTCAAATATACAGGAAAAAAAGCAAGAAATTATCTCAATACCTCGAAGCTTAGTGGAATCGATTGTACACAATAGTGGGAAAATGGTGGGAACCGCAGTTCAGCTTGAGAAAATCTTCTTAACAAACCCTAGCAACAGTTTATGATAACAAACACTAGAAATTGTGCGAAAATGGTAGAATTTGGTGAGCTTGAGAATTTTTTTTGCAACAATGGCAGATTTTTGGCTTGAGGAAGAAGAAGTCAGTAAAGGAATTAGTTTGGGAGAAGGGTGACTGTAGTTTTGGAGGGTAATGGGTAGTTATCATGTAATTAATGAAAATGTTTTGAACAGATTTACCTAGACAACAGGTTACAAGTCATTGGGTCCATTTTAAGCAGACTATGTGGAAAGGTGGGATTATTTTGAAATAAAGCAAAGGTGGGATTATTTTGAGCGGACACCCAAATGGTGGGATTATTTATTTCTATTTTTTCAATCATTTATTTGGTCTGTTTTGTTTTGATTTTTAGTATAATTTTTTTGTCTAATATTCGTTTCTTTGTATGATTTTGTATAATTCTTGATTTTGTAAGGTGTTGTTTGGAGGTCAAGTGATGGATGAAGAAGAGGTAGAGTGGTAATTTCAGAGGTATAATTTTTTATTTTTTTCTCACATTTTTCTTGTTTAATTTGAAGCATGTATTCAGCATCAAAGCCTTAAGTTGTTATTACTAAAATAATTTAGTATATTGTAGCTTGATATAAGAAAATTGAATGATTTCCTCTTAAGAAAAAAAATGATTTGATTTTCTCTTAGACAACTAATTAACTATGTTTTTGGGATTTCTTTTGTCATGGGATTTTTTGAAATAGTCTGTTTTTATTCTATTGGTTTTTCTGAAGAGAGATTTGTGGTTTTCTTTCTTTGGTTTTTTTAGAAGAGAGATTTGTGCTTTATAACCAAGAATTAATTGTTATGTTGATACTATGGTGTTTAATTAAATCCTTATGGTTTGATGTATGACATGTTGATGTAGGCTTTGGTTTCTAGTTTGACATGGTAAAGGACTTTGTCCCACATAAGATATTTAGGGTGGGAATGAGTGGCTTATTAATTTGAGGAATCACTTTTAGTTTCAGGGCCGTTCATGAGCATGTGCATCAAGCTCAACAGCACAGGGCCCAAGTTTCATTTGGGGCCTCAAAATTTGCTTTGAACACATATGGTATATATTTTTGATGTGTAATTCTTACACTAAAGTTGTTATATAATAGTGGTTGTGTCTTTTAAGTACTTTGTGCAAGGTGAGTGGTTCGAATCCTAAGGATGTATGATTGTTCATTGCATTTTTTTTTTCTTTTCTTTTTCCATTTTTTGCATTCAAAATTTGAAGTGTCTCACATTATTAATCTCAAATATACCTTTGTCCCAAAATATTCTAAAGTTGGTATGGTACCAAAATAAGAGTTTTGAAGCGTGTAAAAATGAGACATTTTTATCAATTTCGACTTCAATTTTGATCTTTAAGTACCAAAATAATTCTAATAGATCTATAAAAAAAAAAGTTCTAACAACATTTATTTAAGGGAAATTCCCAGTGGTATACCCGAGCTTTTTCGAAATCTCACTGGTATACCCGAGTTTATTTTAATCCCAGTGGTATACCTAAAATTACGTCTAATTCCCATCCGTTACATTTAGAAGGTATATTCCGTTAAATGTATTGGAATATACCTATTTTAAGATTAGATTTAACTTTGGTTAACAATTTTTTTAATTTTCTTTTTAAAAAAAAATAAAAATTAAACCAAGTAATATATTAAATTAATGGGTTTTTGCAAATAATGATTCGATTGCCCCCAATTTGCGTTTCTGATTTGCATTGATTTGCGCGCATTAATCTACGTGAAAAAAATAGTCCGCTCATGGTTTTATGGGTCATTTTTTTCCTTACGAGATCTGATTTGGGGTCAGATTTTGCAAAAAATGATTTGAATGCCCCCACTTTGCGTTCCCAATTCGCCACGTTTTGTGCGCATTGATCTACGTGAAAAAAATAGTTCGCTCAAGGTTTTACGGGTCATTTTTACCCTTATGGGATTCGATTTGAGGTCGGATTTTGCAAAAAATGATCCGGTTGTCACCCAATTTGCGTTCCCGATTCGCCTCATTTTGCGCGCATTGATTTATGTGAAAAAAATAGTCCGCTTTAGGTTTTACGGGTCATTTTTATCCTTAAGGGTTCCGATTTGAGGTCGGATTTTACAAAAAATGATCCGATTGCTTCCAATTTGTGGTTATTTTTGCTTTTTTTTGTTTTTTTTTTTGTTTTTTTTTTTCAATTTATTAACCATGGTTAGTGTTTTTAACAATTTTTAAACAAAAAGGTTACTTTTGGGAATTATGTTTAACATTACGTACACCTCTGGGATTAAAAAAAACTCGGGTATACCAGTAGAATTTCCAAAAAGTTCGGGTATACCACTGGGAATTTCCCTTTATTTAACTATTTTCTTGTTTCATTTTCTCAATTAAAGGTTTTAATTCTATTTTAATTTAATTTCCATTTTTTAATTTAATTTCTATTTTTTTAAAAATTTAATTTCAAAGTAGTTTCTACTATGACACTAATTTTTAAAATAAACATTTGTTATGAGATATTGTTTTGGGCCCATTTTTTAAGATTTGAACAGGGCCCGAATTTCCACGGCATGGCCCTGTTTAGTTTGAGATGATATTGGAGTTTGTCATGTTAAGCATAGCACAAAGGAAGTATATATTAAAAGCACTTAAAATTGTATGGCAATTTTTGTTGTGATTATGTGAATATATGAAACTTACATATGGTTTGAGTTAAGGATGACAGTTTCAATCTAACTGACATATTAACCGCCTCATTTGGTTATGAATAAATAACTAATAATGTCTCATAATTGGATTATCTCTCATTCTTGTTTTCTCTTTTATTTTTCATCTATAATCTGCATTTTGGGAGAATAAAGAGAGTTGCTTCTATTATTCTTCAATTTTAGGGAATCCTATAGGAGACTTGGTCATTAACTAAAGAATTTAGAGCAACTAAAGAATTAGAAATCATATTAAAAAATGAGTTACAGGTAATACACCTAAAGAAATAAATAAAAAATTATGAGGATGCATAGTAGGTAGTTATAGTGATATTCAACAAGGGCAAGGGGGTTGTGGGGGTTGGGGGCAGGGTGGGTTTGTGGCAGGGGGCTGGGTGGGTGGGTGGCAGGGGGCAGAGTATGTATTGAAGTATTTCTTTCAATTACTATAATAATATAAATATAAGAGATATTGAAATTTTTGACCTGAAAATGTATCACTTTGGTCAGAAATTTAATATTTTGGCTCAGTTTAAATTTGTTGATCTTATTTATTATGATCCAAGCAATCATCCAAGCAATGACCCTGGAATTGAATCCCCTACATGTCTGATGTGCTCTTGGCATGGTAGGGCTGATTTTATATGGCTGTGTTTCTATTATTTTCAATGTATTGCACAATTGGTTTTGATGGTTTTTTTTATGGCATCAACGTTATTCTTGTGGTTAATTATCATCTGGGACGGAAGTATACATCAGGTGAATGCAAACAAAGGGATTAACTACTGTTAGATGTTATTGTTTGAATATACCTACTGTTCAATTTTATTATTCTAATTCTGTTTTTTCTCGGTACATATTCTATGGCTTAATATTTGACATGTTGGAAGGTTTTTAGGCAGGTGTAACATTATTATGAAGTACTCTCTCCGTAACATAAAGATTTCAACATTTATTTTTTCACGTAATTTGAGGAAGTGATTTAAGGGTTTAATTGAAGAAATTAATCAAAATGGTTTTAATACAAGCAAGAATGTGATTATAAGTTACTAATATCAAAATTGTTTTGATTAATTTGGTCGTTTACACCCTCAAATCACTTCCTCAAAATGCGTGAAAAAACATTTGTTAAAATATTTATGTTATGGAGGGAGTATGTATTTTGGTCAAAATATGATGGGAATTTTGCCATTTTTTTTTGCAAAACCATTACATATTTATGCAAATTAATATTAAATCCTATTGCAGGATAATTATGATAGATCATAATGAAGTTTACTTTGATGTGCTTGGTGGGAGGAAGAGGGAGGGATTTGGTACCAGGATTCGGGAGTGCTAGCCATCTTTATTACAAGAAGTCGAGCAATCTAGTGGAGGTGCTCCTTGTCATTTTTGTGGTTTTTTTCCCCCAACTTGCTCAAGAAGTTTTTGGACTAATTGAAGCAATATTATGTAACTTGCACTAATTGAAGTTTGATAGGGTACACTAATTGAAGCAAGTGTTATCTAACTTGCATAGTACTCATATATGTTCTTTTGGATTATTGTTATTACATATATAAAAATTTAAATGTTTTGTAAATTTAATTTGCAAAAAAAAAATCTTATGTAATTAAAAAAATTGATTGTACTCAAATTTTCTACTGCAAATCGGTTGCTAAAATAAAAACCAATTGAAAATTAGTAGGTAGAATTCCTACTGAAATCAAAACCAATTTGAAAATAGGCATATTTAGTAGGAAATTTCCTACCGATAATTGATCGCAAATGTATAATATATTGGTTGCAAATTACCTACCAACATTTCAGTAGGTAAATTACCTACCGCATGATATCGGTCGGAAATGTATGCTAGTCGGTAGCAAATTGCCTACCAATATTTTTTTAGTAGGAAATTACCTACTGCCAAAAGTCGGTCGGAAATGTTCAGAACTGCAGTAGGTAATTTTTCGACCGAAAATCAGTCGGAAATTTATCATTAGCGACCACCAAAAAAGCGACCGAAAATCGGTCGGAAATCATATTTCCGACCGATTTTCCTACATTTCCTACCGCTTATGGCGGTAGGTAATTTCTTAGTTTCTTGTAGTGACGGTTTAAAGTAAGTATTTATATAAATACTATTATTTGAATATTTAAATAATTTATGAATATTTATAAAGGAATTTTACCAAGTCATATTTGAAATAATATCAAAGGTTTTCATTATGTATTTTGGGGTCGTTTATAAATTAAAATATTTCGGTTTGAAAAAGGTAAAAGTATTTATTTGTATTGTCGCAAGCCCAACTGTTAGGAAACTCAAATTGGATCCAAGATGTATAGCGTAAACCCAAAATAGGTCAAAACCGTAAATAAAAATAATAAACCCCCTCTCTTCTTCCCTCTCACGTGAAACTCAAAGAAAAAGGAAAAAAAAATTCAAAAAAAAAAAACTAAAACCCTTGTTCCTCTTCACCCACAACGACAAACACCACCACAACTCTTCCTCTTTCTCTCTCCTTCCGCACAGCCGACGCCGCTGGCCACCGCCACCACTGCCGGCGAGCAGTAGCAACCCGCGCGGCAGCAGCAGGGAACCGGCGCCCCTTCTCTTTCCTCCTTCCTTTGCTCCATAAATTCAAGGTATAAAAACCCAAACTCTAACCTATTGTTTTAGCCAATTAGAATCATGATTATGCTATAAATTATATGTTTTAATCATGTTTTAAATCTGGAAAATTATTGTTGTGATTGAATTTATGAATCATATTTTTAAAGTTAGGGATTATGTTTAAATATTGAATCTTTCTGGAAATTTGTGATTGTCTTGATGATTATGAGGATGTTTTTAAACATGTTTGGATTATGATTTTCATGGTTTAATAAGTTTAAATTGAGTTGAGAATTTTCAGATTTTAATGGTGGTTTGAAGGCATGAGATTTTTTAATGGGTTTTGAATTATGTTTTATGCAAAGTTTAAACTATGATTGAACTATGTTTGAATGTTGATTTTAAAGCTTAAAAAGGTTGTTTCTGATGAATTATGTAAAATTCCAGATTTTATTTAAATTATTAAAAGTGATTTTAAGATGGCTTTAAGCCAATTTAATCAAGTTTAAAGTGTTTTAACGGGTTTATGTAACTAATAGAAGATTTGTTTACATGAACTAATGAAATTAATTTTCCGATTTAATTATGACTTAAAATATCATATTTAATATTTTCTTGATATTTTTGGGTAGAATTATACCCTGCATGTTGTATGATTTTTGTGTGCTTAAGTTTGGAATTTTAAATATTGATTTTATGGGTTTAAAAGGTTTTTATATTGCTATGATTTTTGGAGAAATAAATTTTAGTTTTAATAAACTAAAACGATATTTAAAATATTTAAGTTAGTGTTCGTTTGGTATTTTAATTTGAGGGCTCAAATTCGGAATTTTAAATTAAATTAACGGGTCGGAAATGATTTTTGAAATTTATTAGAGGCTGGAATATTGTAATATGTATTTAGGTTAGTTGTAGTGTTGAGGGATATTAATTAGTCCCATATTTTATTGTAGGAGACTTTGAATTCAGGGAATTCAGTTAACTGTGGCTAATAGAGTATAGTATACCAGGTACGTGTGTACGCAAGACTTATATTCTAAAGTAGTAACATGATTAAGAACTTGTGTTGACTGTGATGAAATGTTGTGCATATATATGTATGGATGCATGTAGTTTGGAAAAGAAAATTTATTTATTTATATAATTCTTCATGTTGTGAGGAAAAAATTATTATCAAGTAGTGTTTTCCCCAGTGTGGGTTGTTTATTATAGTTATGGAAAAGGAAAGGTATGTTGCAATTTAGTCAAGGAAGATGTTGTTACTTAGCTATTGAGTCTAGGTAGTATTTTTACTCACTCCATTTGGGAGATTGAGACAAGGATAAAGGTTTAACCCAACCACATTGTTGGATTGGGCATAGGCAAGCTCAGATAATTAAAAATTGGTTATGTGATCGCCTAGTTATAGGGAACCTTAAAAACGGAAAATGTGTTGTTTGATTTATTAGGTTGTGTAATGTCTGGTATGGGGTGAGTCTTCACAGTTATTAAATAAACATGGTAAATCACGTAAAGCGAAAGAGGATTCACACCAAAACTCTTGGAACATATACACCTTGAGTATGAATATATGGGGGAGGTAAATAGCTTCTACCAAGGGGTAGAAGACGTTGTACATCCATGTTTAGTTTTATTTATTTTGGCCTGGGATCCCGTCACTTTAAAATGGCACAGTTTTACCAATCGACTTGCAACCGAGTGAGGCCCTAGAGGGCATAGTTATTTATCTTTAGAAACCCTTTCGATGTTGAATCCAAATCTCCTTATAAACTGGTAGAGTCTAGGAATGTATGGGATTGGTCATATAGTGAATAACAGGTTATCATTTGCATTATTTATTCATGTTATATTATATGTGCATATCTTGTTGTATATATGTACTCAGCTTTTGCTGATTACGTGCTTTTGTATGTGTTTTCTTTGGTCATGACCCTCGCCTTAATGATCCTGTGATGAACCAATTTATACACTTGTATTATTGGGGAGCAGAATTGCACAGGTTAGCTTGATGGGTGAAGTTTATGCATTTGGCATATGCATGGTCTTGGGATCGGTGTGAAGAGAGAGTTTACGATTATTGTATTTGAGCTTATCTTAAAATGTTATTTCATTTATTTCAAATAACAATTATTTTCTAATTAAGGGTTTTAAAATTTTATTAGATTGTAAGCTTTAATTAGTTAGGTATATTTTTGCGATTAAGTTCGATTTAAGTTTTCTTCCGCTGCAAAATTCTGAATAAGCCGAAACGTTTTCACACGTGACGGTAATGCTTTGGAAATTTCTTTTTAAAAATATTTTATGTCTAGGGAATTTTCAGGGTGTTACAAAGTGAATATTTAGAGTTTGCAAGTAGGGAATTTTCAGGGTGTTACAATCGAGTTAGAAGTGGAATTTTGCATCTGATATTAAACCATCAAGGGGATGGGAACAAGCACTTCACGAAATCGACATTACAACAGTCATGTACTTTTTTGTATATGGTGAAATTTTTAGTAAGGTATGTAGTTCTTATTCACAATTTAGTATTTTTGATAATTTCATAAGTAATGAGCATTATTGTGAATCTTATAATACTTTATGTGAATTTTTATGAATCAGTTTGTCTTCTCTAATTTTTACCTATTCATGCATCTGGATTGTTAAAAGGAATAAGATCAACCTTGATGAAATATGACTTGAGCATTAAAGAATTCTTACCCCAAAATATTTGTCTAATCGGGTTATAGAAATTTTTTAAATTAAAATATTTTATATACATTTTAAAGTCAATATGTCACACTTAATTTTTGTGTCATAAGATTACATACTCACTTGCCTTAGAGTAATAGAGTTTTCTTAATGAAACAATGGATGCTATGAAACATGAAAATCCTAAGTTGCCAAAGGAAAGGAACAATGGAAGAAACTTTGATGCAACAAGATAGGTAAGTTCCCACATAAATCTAACCCTTCTTAATATCTTAGAGGGAACAAACATATACTTGAGCCAACTTTATTAACCCACTTTAAATTACTTAATTATCCTTATCCTCATAATTCCTTATTTTATTCATATTCTCCCATTCTACTTTCCGATTTCCCGTGTGCTCAAATTTAATAAATTTTGTCTTTTTATGGTTCGATGATGCATAAAGAGTTTTCATTAAAAGGTGAATATTAATTGATGGGAAGTACAAAAGGTTTTATGCATAATCTTGCATAAGAAAAGATGTCACCACAATAAGTTATGTTTAATACATAGTCATGAGTTAAAAAGTTATTGATGACTCACTGATGTCTTTGTAATATTACCCTTATTGTCCATACTGCTAATTGTTGATCGGAAATAAGTTGAAGCCAAATTCACATACTTTAGCTTCTATAACTAGATCGATGTATGCATGAGGATAGCTAATATTACTAGATTGAATTGATGTTTGAGCTAGTTAATATCTTTACAAAAATTCATGTTATATGTTGTTGGTGGTGTGGTGTGAATTTAAGTGTGCAGAAAATAAGAATCATATATATTGTTGTATTTCTTTGGATACTTCTGGAAGAAAGTCATTTATCGAGACTATTCTTATAAGTTCCAAAAGGAAGAATGATAAGGAATTTAGGGGAATAAAAAAGGAACAAACAAGATAATCTATATATTTGGTGATGGAGTTAAAAAGTGGAGAAGTAAGTTTAATCTAATCTTCTATTTGTTCTTGAATGTCTAGGAATCCATTTCTACATGTCATGACACCCTTCAAAAAAAAAAATCAAAAAAACAAAAAAACAAAAAACGAAAAAAAAAATAAAAAAATAAAAATGGAGGGTAGTCAAAATTTTATTTTCCTAGAAAGTGATTGATGGTTTTGAAGATTATTACTTATAAACTTGGATGGAACAATAATATGAAGCTGAAGATTTTTCAAGTTCCATTGATGAATCTGTTCTTTACTACAATACAGTTGGTTGTTGAAGTGAAGGGAACCTGGTGGATACATGTCCAGGTGAATATGTGTTATGTTTGGCTGCAAATTGTGAGGTGTACGCGGATAACAAAACTCTAATCATAGTTGAGAACCTCGATTAAAAGACTAAACTAAGAGCGCAGTACCCACCTTATTATCATAGTTTCCTCTACTCAAATGTTTCAAATAATTTCTTTCATATATCTTTTGAGCCTAATATTTTTGTTCACAAATCTTCAATCTAACTTTAAAACCTATTTTTTGCTTGACTTTTATTTACTTATTTGTCAAGTTCCTTCACTGGTTTTGAAGTTGCCCTTTGGATTGTGAGTTGGAAATTTGTGGAGTAGTGACATCCTAGTTACAATTTGAGACCTTGAGGGTTTAAAGGATAAACAAGTGTTTTACCTTAATGGTTGTGAGAGTGACATATAAGAATTTATGCGTACGTAATTGTTTAAAATAAACTATATGAGAATATGCCCTTTTAGATAATGACAAAAGGGGGAGAATATGCAAAATGCTTATTGTCTAAATAGTCAAGTTTAAGTCCTAATGATCTAATGTTCCTAATGGTAACAAGTTCCTAGTGTGTTCATTGATAATGAGTTCCTGGTGGTAAAGGAACTTCTAGTATGTTCTTATTGTTGTACATGTATGACTTGTTTATTTATTCTTACCTTGATTAATTGATGGGGAATAAATGTGCATCGATTTATTATTTAATTTGTGATAAGCATCATTTGTTTGTCATCATCAAAAGGGGGAATTGTTGAGTCAAGTATGGTTTTGATGATAATGAACAAATGATGGTTATCTAACTAACATGTCTGTTAAAATGTGAATAAACAAGTTCATAGGTCCTAAGGAAGAACGTTCCTATTGTGATTGAAGATGTATGCAATACAAGTTCCTGAGTTGGAACAAATCAAGAGAAGCTTCTGTGTTGAAGCAACTAAATAAAGAAGTTCAAGCGAAGGAATACAAATGGAGAAGTGTTCCTAAACGAGAACTTCAAAGAGAAGATCAACCAAGAAGAACTTGAAAGAGTATTCAAGTATTCAAGTATTCAAGGGAGACCAAAGAAGAGAAAAGTTTCAATGTAGGAATGCAACTCAAAGAGGTACTAAGTTGAAGCCTTACAAAGAGAAGACTTGAAGAAGCACAATCAAGAAAGCAAGCTAAACTGAAGTTCCTATGCAACACGAGTTAAGTTCCTGTAAAGAAACAAATCAAGAGAAATGAGAATCAAGATTTCCAGAGTTGGAGCATCTTGAAGGTGAGAAGAAACTAGAAAATTAAGAGTTTAATTTTCTAGGACTTTTGTAAGTATGTTGAGTCATGAGTCTGACTGGAACACGAGTTAAGTTATAAGTGGAACTTGGGTCTGTCTGTCAAAGAAACTTGAGTCCAGTTCCTACAAGAATACGAGTCCAGTTCCTACAGGAACTTTGGTCCGACTGATTAGGTTAAAGTGGGATTGTTATACCCTTAAAAATAGGAGTCAAATATTGTTGTTTTACGTGTGTTTAGTGGATGACATGGAGTCTCATATTTATTCAGTAAATACACTTTTTAATTAAAAATAAGGAGTCAATAAGTAGTGGGACGTGGCTGTTAGTTAATGGGAACATGGGCAGCGATGTAGTGGGCATTTACAAGTTCCTGACAGTACTTTGAGTGGGTTTAGTGGTGTATTTAGTGGTTTCTTGGGGAGGACGACCTATTTGCTTATAAATATTGTTTGAATCACCATTTCTAAGGTGTGCCAGACTTCAATAAAGTGGAGAGCCAAAATGTTAAATCATATGTCCACATATTGAGTCGGTTCCACTCAAAGTTCCTATCGTATGTTCCAGATTATTTTCCAAGTTCCAGTCAGATTTTATGTTCAATATATTAGAGTTTTATTTTATCAAGAGTCTGTAATTTTAATAATAGAGAAGTAAGTTTGAGTGAACTCTTGTAATCGGGAATTTGTAAAGGGTTTGAGAGAATTCAAATTGGGGTGAGAATATGAGAAAAGTGTGAGAACAAAGAAGAGAAGAGAAAGAGAGAGAAAAAGAACAGAGAAAGAGAGAGAGAGAAAAGGGAAAAGAACAATAGAATACAGAGAATATAGAAGTAAGTTCCTAGAGGAACTTACGGGTCCAGTAGAGTATTATGGGTTATAACTAAGTTGTTTCCCTATAGTGAAATGTTTTAGGGAAATCCCTAGTGGATCGAGGTTTTATTTCCAGTTGGGCCCTGGAAAGTTTCCTCGCTAAATCTCTCTTGCATCGTTTCTCTTTATTTTCCTTTCATGTTCTTTAATTTCCGCAAAAATTGACTATCATGTTCCATAATACAATTCACCTCCCTCTTGTAGTAGTTCATCCGAAATAACACTTTGTTTCTGCGTTTTCTTCCCTTTTTGTAGGCCTCGAATCTATTTCGGAACCTGAGGAAACCGCGAGCCTCGAGGAAATTAAACCACATCAAGGAGGAATTTTTGTATGTGCTCAAAGGCTTCAAGCGGCCGCTGGGAATTCCCTAGCGCCCCCTTGGATGTTTCTGCATTTGAAGCTTTTTCTTAAGGAAAAGAGGCGATAACCCTCTTTTTTGGTGGAGATGGAGAAATCCAAGCGGGCGCTGATATTTATGCTGCCAAGACAGTAGTACAAAATATGAGTGCAGTGGCCACTAACCTCATCCCAGCGCCCGCTGCATATTCCCCTGTTTTGAGGCAGAACCATCTCAAATGGTTGCAGCGGCCGCTGACCCAATCTCAGCGCCTGCTGCCATTGGTCCACCTAGCCTGAAAGCCTATGAAAAGAGGTCTCAGCGGGCGCTGCCATTGTCCAAGCGCCCGCTGCAGCGAAGCTTAACATTTTGTTTATTAATTTTTCAGCTCTTTTGTTTTAGTTTTTTGGAGGAGCTATAAAATACTTTTCCTCCTCCTTTTTGTAAGATATACAATTCAGAATTAATATTAGCTTAGTTTTTAGGTTTTCTTTCTTATCCCTCTTAGGTTAATTATTGAAGTTTCATGGTTTTGGCTTGGAACTGGTATTATTCTTCACATTTGTTCTACATATTGGTATTGAAGCTTCTTAAGTAACATTCTCTACTCTCTTGTATTTATATTTGGTTATTTATTGCTTTTTGATGTTCTTGCTCTTAGTTATTTTCTTAAATTCATGTATTGTGTTCATTTCCATGCTTGTTCTTGATTTTAGTATATGCTAGAGCTGATCAAAAGTGGCATGGCCCGACCCGGCCCACTTTTTTGCGGGCTTTGGACATGAAAATAAACCAAGAAAACTTGAAATTGCATAATTTAAACACTAATCTACAAGCAAACTATGAAATAAACAAGATTTAAAGCAATGAAAAAACATGAACAAGTAAAGAAGTGAAATAGAGAACTTATTGACTTTTGATGAGCAAAATCGTTGGATTGGCCATGTCACTTGAACAAACCTTCAATTTCATTCATCATCTTCAACAAACTATTGGAATCTAAAGCTAAAACTACACCTAAAACTATAGAAGAAGAAACTAAGCATAAACCCTAAAACTAAGGAGGAAGAGAGGGTTTCTCTCTCCTCAAACCCTAAGCTAAATCTGATTTTTGGGACATAAGTCTAATCTAAAGTGTTCTTCTTATGTTTAGGGACCTTAGAATATATATATACAAGGTTTGGAAGCAAGAGCCCAAGCACAACAAGAGGCACGAGCCGAATTAAAACACCACGAGCCAGCAGCAAACACGGCCCAAAAACAGAGCTGCAGATTCCAGCTTCGGCGCGCACGCGTGGTGATGTCGGCGCGACCGCGTAGCTGGTGGCGCGGGCGCGAAGTTGGTGGTGGCGCGGCCGCGAGTGAGGGCTCGAGCAGGTCTCTAGTGCTGCTTGAAAACGCGCTGTCGCGGGTAGCTTTCATTTGTGGGCGCGTCTATACCTCTGTCCGCGGCCAGGACTTGACCCAAATGCTTCAAACTTTTGATCGGGTTTCCTGGGACGGGTCGGGACACCTCTCGAGACATCGGGCCTCGGGCCCGACAAGCCTTAAAAATTGCAAAAATGCCCTTTTTGGGGGTACTTTGCCTTGTCTTGTGGTCTTGGCTTTGTGGCATGCTTCTCTAAGCTTCTTGGGACCTCTCACGACCCTTGACATCTTTTGAGAATCGCTTGGAAACCTGCAAAACACCTGCATTAAAGAACAAAAGGCATAAGTAACACAAAATAGCTCAATTATTGACGAAAACAACTATAAAACGACATTATTTGACGAAAACTCTAAATAAAATGAAACTAAACTAAAAAGGCTTAGACCATGAAAAACTAAGCCTAAAATGCACGGAAAACAAGCGAAAAGAGCCAGGAAAATTGGTCCCAAAATGGACTGATCAAGGCGACGTATGGCATGTGTGATTTTTATAATGTTTTTGTGGATACTATATCTGAATGGAGGAGTAAAGAAAACGGCCAAGCCTTTAATTGTATTAGAGGGAATCGTCACTTAGCTTTTGCAAATGTTGAGATCCTTTTAGATGCTCGTGAGTCGTGAGATTTACACTATGGAAGTTTGTAAGATTTTTGAAGAGCAGTTTGTTAAGTCTACTGCATGTAATCAACAAGTTACTAATGTGACCTTTGCACAACACACTTATTATGTTTGGAGGCCTAGAATAGATTTTATAAAGCATCAAGTGCATTTCAACAGTGAAAGCCCTGAGATCTATTGCACTCTCAAGTATCGTAGTGAAGTAGGGTTTTTGTGCTCACATTGTTTGCGTATATATATTTTACATTGCGTTGAACGCATACCCGATCAATATGTTTTGAAGAGGTATTTTTTGGTGTTTAATTTTAATTTTTAGAAATTGAACTTTCATTTTACTAAAGTAGTGTATGTGTTTCGGGGGTTTTTTGTTTTAAGGAGAGCTAACCAATTTTATGCCACAAACTTGACCTAGAACCACAAAAGTGAAAGTAATAAAAGTAAGAAAAGTGCAAAGTAAACAATAATAACTTAATTAGCTGCTAATCAGGATTGATTACGGTTAATCGACAATTACAAATATGTATTGTCAAATCAATCAATTCTTGGAATCTGTGCTATAATCATTACTTTATTACATTTATACAAGAATCTCTTTCTACCCTTTGGTAAGTGACCAATGTGGGACACCAAACATACATATGGTTCTATCTATTTTGGTGTTTTTTACCTAAGTCCCAAGTCTGAGACTGAACCTGCCACGTGTCTTCGTAGGAAAGTGCCACGTGGACCAATAGGGTGCTGCCATGTGGACCGGTGGTATTCTGCCACGTAACCCCTGTAATTGAGGCCTTTGATGATTCTTCTTTTGCGCTGGAGTCTTGGGCTCTTTTTTGGGCTGGAGTCTTGGGCCCTTTGTCCTTGGACCAATTAAATTGGCAGTAACATTTGCCCCTCAAAAGGAGGAAATTAGTCCAAAATTTCCCCTTTTGAACAGTTTTATCCCAATTAAAACCCTTAATCCGTTTTTGGGGGGAAAATAAAGAAAGTTTTTGAATTTTGAAATGATTGGGGGTCTATAAATACCCCCTAATCATTTTCATAATTCATTTTCCAAAACTTGAGATTCTAGAGAGAAGGTAGAACACGACTCTTTGAGCAAAAAACACTAAGCTTGGGACTTCCTTGTGGATTTGGATTGAACAACAGGATTGTGGCAAGAACTTGGTTGATTTTCTGAAGAACTTTGACTTGATCCGAAGTTGTTGTTTGCAGGTGTTTTTCTTCTATTCCCCTCAAGCTGAGTCGTCAAGCTTATAATCAGGTATTCATCTCTTCCTTCTTCCTTTTCTTTGTATTTTGTCTTTTGCGTTCGGCCTTCTAAACCCGATAGTATGGCCGAATCCTCAAATAGCAAGGAATCCAGGGTATCCGGACCCGTCTTCTCCTGGTCGAGCTATAAGACCCATTCTCTGAATATTCCTCCCTCTGTACCTATGTAGGGTACCATGGCGAGGTTGAAACAGACAATGCGATACAACCCTCCTCCAGAGGATTCGGTTGGGACACCTACTCAGGAAGGTCATGAGGAAGAGGCGACCGACCAAGAGCCTTTAGGTTCTGAGCGGCCAGAGGTCAATATAACCGAGTCCAAAGTGGGCGTGGAGGAGGGGACAGACGTTCCCGGATCTTCCAAAAAGAGGGCAGACAAGTTTTATGACCCAAGTATGTGTGGGATGCTTAAGGTCTGCCATGACTTATATGAATCTGATTTAATTCGGACGCGTAAAACCTTTATTCAGGGCGAGGGGTTTGAGCTTATTGTGCCCGAGACCGAGGCTACCGTGAGGTCATTTCCTGAGAGCGCCTTCCCGGTGTACGAGGCCGTTTTTGAGCTTGGCCTTCGTTTCCCACTCCACCCATTCATAATGGAGGTTCTGGATGGGTATGATCTCGGTATATGGCAGCTCACTCCCAATTCTTGGGCAAACATTTTTGGGTATATGGCTACCTGTGAACTGAGAGGTTATAGAATGTCTTTTGGCATTTTCTCTCACATGCACCACTTAAACAAGGCTGAAAACAGCTGCGATGCCTGGTACATTCTTAGTACCCGACCTTCTTACCAAATGACTGTCACTAAGAATAATAAGTGGAGGAATTGGAGGAATAGGTTCCTTTATGTAAAGTCTGATGACGAAGATCTTGCCGAGAGGCTGAGCCGTATGAATACCGACCCTTATCTCTGTGGCCGAGATGTAGACTTGCCTCCAACCCACTATGAGGATGATGTGGTACTCAGAGGGGACCACTTCAAAACAAAAGTTGTTTACACAAGTGGCAAAAAATGCCAGTTCCCGGTGCTTTGGGTGCCGAACTGGACATTTTTTAAGGATCCTAATTTTTTGTCCGCCGCTGACTTGAGCCAGGCCACTGATAGAGGTAGCTTTCCCTTATTTGATTTCCTGTCTTTTATCTTGCTTTTTATCTAACTCCCTGTATTTTTTTTTTTTTTTAGAGAGAGCTATGTCGAAACTTACCAAAGAGAAGACAGGAGAAGTCACTGGCGACGACTATCTCGACGAAATGTATCACGCCAAGTCTAAGGCTTGGTCAGAGAGAAAAGAAGAAGCAAAGGTATATAATTACATATTTTCTTTTATATGTGCCGAGTAGGTCAGTTTTTTTTTTCTCATGATTTGCAATACCCTCACTCGCCCCATATTCCTTTTATTCAATAGTTATAAGAGCCGAGGAGGCTGTTTTTTGGAAGTTGTTTGCATCATCCCCCCTCGGCTCTTTTGGAGGCCGAGAGGGGGTGTTGTAACTAACTTCAAGCTTTTGCCCCACTCAGTCACTACTTGTGCCGAGGGGGTCTTACATGGAATGTTGTTTGCAACAACCCCCCTCGGCTCTTTTGGAGGCCGAGAGGGGGTGTTGTAAATAACTTCAAACTTTTGCCCCACTCGGCCATTACTTGTGACGAGGAGGTCTTACCTGGAATGTTATTTGCAACATCCCCCCTCGGCTCTTTTGGACGCCGAGAGGGGATGTTGTAAATAACTTCCAACTTTTGCCCCACTCGGCCACTACTTGTGACGAGGAGGTCTTATATGGAATGTTGTTTGCAACATCCCTCCTCGGCTCTTTTGGAGGCCGAGAGGGGGTGTTGTGAATAACTTCAAACTTTTGCCCCACTCGGCCACTACTTGTGACGAGGGGGTCTTACCTGGAATGTTGTTTGCAACATCCCCCCTCGGCTCTTTTGGAGGCCGAGAGGGGGTGTTGCAAATAACTTCCAACTTTTGCCCCACTCGGCCACTACTTGTGACGAGGAGGTCTTATATGGAATGTTGTTTGCAACATCCCCCTCGGCTCTTTTGGAGGCCGAGAGGGGGTGTTGTGAATAACTTCAAACTTTTGCCCCACTCGGCCACTACTTGTGACGAGGGGGTCTTACCTGGAATGTTGTTTGCAACATCCCCCCTCGGCTCTTTTGGAGGCCGAGAGGGGGTGCTGTAAATAACTTCCAACTTTTGCCCCACTCGGCCACTACTTGTGACGAGGAGGTCTTATATGGAATGTTGTTTGCAACATCCCCCCTTCGGCTCTTTTGGAGGCCGAGAAGGGGTGTTGTAAATAACTTCAAACTTTTCCCCACTCGGCTACTACTTGTGACGAGGGGGTCTTACATGGAATGTTTTTTGAAATATTCCCCCTCGGCTCTTTTATAGGCCGAGAGGGGGTGTTGTAAATAACTTCCAACTTTTGCCCCACTCGGCCACTACTTGTGACGAGTGGGTCTGTTGTCTACCTTGGAGAATTCGGCTAAGGTGTGCAAATTTTTGCAGGCAAGTGGTGCCTCATCCAAGGGGACCAAGAGGAAGGGTGCCAGCATTTCAGGCACCAAGAAAAAGAGTAAGGCTCCCCTGCTTCCTACTGGTAAAGGGAAGCAGGAGATGACTTCTGACGAGCTCAAGGAGCTCGATACAAAATTTACCCCCATTCTGGGGAAGGGACCGACTGCTGCAATGTTGGTCTACGAACCAGGGGTTAAGGAGACCCCCGGCGTCATGGCCCCTCCAGACGCTCTTGCCGACATCCCTCAATCGGTTTCTAAGAATATTCCTCCATCCATCAGGGATTTGGCGAATAAGATGGGAGGTAAATACTTCTCTCATCGAGTTAGAACTCTTCGGTCTGTGTCAGGTAAAACTATCTCGTCTTCACCTTCTCATCCAGACTCAATAGTGCTTCCCATTTCTGACCCTTCAGGAGGGCCTACTGAAGAGGAGGCCGAGAGCATGCCTGGCGGCTCTTACCTTCCCGGCTACTCCGGGAAGGAGAAGCTGGAGATTTTCCGAGGGATGCTCAAAGGAGCTCCCAAGGAGGTAGCCCACAATATGAAGGGCTTTCACGATGGGCACATCATTCCCATCTTATACAACCTGGCCGAGGTATGCTTTAAGTATTTCATTATTTTTTGCGTTAAGTTAACTTTTGCTTGAAGCTAATATTCTTATTTCAGGCCATGCTGAGACTGGATGGCGCTAGGCAGTGGCGCACCGCCATGGTAGACGAAGTTAAACAGTCTAGGGTCGAGGTTAGTGAAACAAAAGACGCTGCTATGTTCACTACACTTCGACAAGACCAACTAACCGGTGCTACTGTGGAATCACAGGCTGACACAATCGTCAATCTCAAGGCCGAGTGTGCCAATCATCTGACCAAGATCAATGCCCTCATCGCCGAGCGCGATGAGCTGAAGAAGGAGAAGGAGAAGGTGGAGAAGCAGGCCAAGAAGGCGAGCTCTTCTGCCAAGGCGGCCCTTACTGAGGCCGAGGCCAAGGTCACCCAGCTCCGGGCAGAGAAGAAAGAATTGGAGGAAGAAGTTTCCTCCTCCAAAAAGGGTTTGGTGCAGAGAATCTTGGAGGCCGAGCGAGCTTACAAGAACAAAGTGGCCGAGGCCTGGGAAGTGGCCTATGCTGGCTTGTCCTTTGGCCATCTCAGTCTTGCCATAGACTGGGTGGATATGAAAGGCCTGGCCGAGGCGGCCGGTCGCTCCCCTCCTCCCTACCCGTCTGATACTGAAGACGAAGGAGGAGAAGAGGAGGAAGGAGAGAACGAGGGCTAAGATGATGACGACGATGGGGCCGAGACCTGAAGAAATAATTTTAGTTTAGATTTAATTTTATTTTTTAGTTTTTAGTTTCTGTAGGCGGCTGGTCCGCCATAGTTTGTAATAGTTACAAAGATTAATAAACGAAGTTTTCTTTTCATCATTTCTCGACTTTTGAGTTTATTTCAGCAACTTCATTTATTTCTAGTAGTGTGTTATGCCCCTGAGCAATGCAATTGGTTTAGAAAGTCTGAGTGATTGCTCGGCAATTTATCTTGGCAATTGTGCTTTGCCGAATAAGTTGGAGGGCAATCAATCAGATACCTGATTGCCGTTAAACCGAGTGTATTGCTCAATGTGACCGTTACACGTTTCAGGGCTCGTCCCTCCTTGACTGGGCTAGTCTTTTGACTTGGGAAGCAAGTATAAAATTATTAAATTGCCACGTGGAATTTAATTCTAACAAATGAATCGTTGTTTTGGGCCTAAAGTAATAGGGCTAATTCTTAGGATTTGTTATAGCAAACTACTTATATTGGGCCCCCAACCTGTTGCAAGAAACATTAAATGCGTCTGACTAGGTATAGGGGTAAAATTGGAAAAATTGAAATTATGAAATTTCTATAAATATCACCAGCTTTGCTTTCATTTTCACAACTCAAATCGCAAATTCTTGAGAGAGAAAAAAGAAAGAGAGAAAAATAAATTTCAACGTTTTAAGTGAAAGAAAAATGTCTGGCCAATGGTTACCTAAAGAAAAAGATAACCGTGGCAAACTCCCTTGGCCATCGAAGGAGGGGAGCAGCAGCAAGCTACCCAAGGAAAAGGATCCGGCTGCCGCGAATGAAGAAGACTTCCATAAGTATACATGGAAGGTAACGTGGGATGAGACCGAAGGGTGCTGGGACGAGGTCACAGTGCGCTCCCCGACTAGTAAGGGATCGGCTCGTAAGGGTAAGCTCCCCAGGGAGAAGAACGAGGGCTTAATAGACGAGGGTTACTGAATATGCAATATGAGGCTCGGTTGAATCAATGGGAGGAAATAAAGAAAAGGGGTCCTCATGATGGCGAGGGCTCCATGCGCCCCAAGGAACCCCAAGTGGTTATTAAACAGGGGTTGACTGAAGAGGAGTACCGGGCGCGTGTTGAGGATGCCTGGTATAAGGCGTACCCATACAAAGACTTCGGGTACCTCAGTGATTGGCTCGACTGGGTTGGTTTCAAGCACTGGTGTGAGAAGACCGGCCGACCTCGCCCTGCTACCCCCGTGATTCCGGACCCCGAGACTAGCAGTGATAGCGAGCAGAATAATTAGATTTAGGGTGTGCTTGTTAAAAATGGACCCACGTTCATCCATAAGAAGAATCAGGAAGGGCTCATTGTTCCAAAGTCAGAAGAAGAGTATATAAGTGCAGATTACAAGAAGCTAGAGAAGAATGCAAGGGCAATGTCACTTGTTCAACAAGGAATTGCAGAATGTGAGGTAAATCGAATTCTAGCTTGTTCTTCTGCAAAGGAAATATGGGATACACTAGAGCTTGCATATGAAGGCAACTCTGAAGTGAGAAGGTCAAAAATTGACATGCTCGTGTCAAAGTATGAGCTCTTTGAGATGACTAGGGAAGAAAACATAAAGGACATGTTTACAAGGTTCATGACCATTGTAAATGAACTTAAGTCATTAGGGAAGACCTTATCAAGTGAAGAGTTGGTGAGGAAAATGTTGAGAAGCCTGTCAGGGAAGTGGATGCCCAAGATTACAGCCATACAAGAAGCAAAGGATCTGACCACACTATCTCTAGAACAACTTATTGGTTCTTTGATGACTCATGAGATGTTGGTAGATTTAAAGGAGGAATCTAGTTCAAAAAACAAGGAGATGGTTCTAAAAGCAGAGGAATCTGAGGAAGATAAAGATGATATCAGTCTTATGGCCAGAAGGTTTGAAAAATACCTTAGAACAAAGTCTAAGGGTAAGTTTGCGAAAGGAAGAAACAGTTCTGGACAGTTCAGGAAAACCAATTCCAATGCTGGTTGCTTTAAATGTGGTGAAGTGGGGAACAGAATCAAGGAGTGTCCAACATGAAAAAATCCCAAGGGAAATCCTGGAGTCTAGGCTGAGAAGAAGGTTTTCAAAACAGCTATGCTGACTGCAGTTTAGGGAGATTCAGAATCAGAGAATGAGGAAGATGAAGAAGAAGCAAATCTCTGTCTTACTGCTTTCACATGCACAGACCAGTCTGAGGTCTGTTCGGAAGAAGAAGAGGTTCTCTGTCTCATGGCTGGTGGAAGCACTTCAGAAGACAACCAGATATGTTTTAATGATATAAAGGCAAACATGTATAATCTAAATAGAGATGAATTACTTGACTATCTTGAATTCACTATCGATCAATGCATTAGTGTTGGGTCTGCTTACCAGAACAACAAAAAGAATCTTTAAGAAACAATTCGAGATTATGAAATATGTGGAGCTAGATCTACTGAGCTTGAGCTCATATGTAAGGAGCTTAAAGAAAAAAATTCTGAGCTTGAGATAACAGCAGATCAATAGAAAATAGAGCTTGAGACATTAAACCTCAAATCAATTCCCAAAGAGGATGAGTTTTTTGAAAAAATTGAAATGGGGTTTAATGAGCTCAAGAAACTGCTCACACATAATTCAAACTTTGAACTGTTAAAAGACATATGTACCTTTGGTAAATCTGATGTCATACTTGCATATGACCACCTAATTGAAAATCTTGAAGATTTACACAAAGAACATGGTGATCTTAAAGTTTCTAAAGAAACTGGTTCTCCCACTTCCTTTGATGAGGTTTTGGATGTTTTACATGATGGGTGCATAGCTAAGATCTGTGATCTTGAGGCTGAACTCATCCTGTTAAAACAAGAAAACATCAAGAAGACCAGTGATGAACCAGATCTCTCCCTGGTTTCAAGACTACAAGATGAACTTCATTAAACTAGACTTGATCTGAAATCATTTGAAAAACAAAATGAAGTTCAACTCAAGAGGCTTGAAAACAAGGAGAATGAGCTAACAGTTTGTATGAACCAATTAAACAAAATGATAGATGCTCAGAAAACCCTAAACATCCTCATATTCTAACCTGGAAATTCTCAAAGGTTCGGTTTAGGGTATTCTGGATCTAGCTCTACAATTGTTCTAATCAAAGACAACACATGGTTGGATGAATTCAAGAAAGACAAGTATATATTTTCCAAGGATATGCATGTTTGTACCTATTGTGATAAGAGTGGTCATGTTACTAACAAATGTTTCACCAAAAAGAAACATGACAAGAAGAACAAAGCCTACACCCAACAAGTGTGGGTTAGGAAGGTCAAGATTGAGAATGTTTCAAAGAACAAGGAACCCAAGCTGGTCTGGGTTCCTAAAACTAACCTTTAATTTGCTTTTGCAGGTACGAGTGAAAGGAAAACCATATTGGTATTTGGACAGTGGTTGCTCAAGACACATGTCCGGGGATAAAGAACAATTCCTTTCACTCACTGCATTCGAGGGAGGGCACGTGACATTAGGTGACAATAGAAAATGACTTATCAAAGGAGTAGGTAAGGTTGGTAAGTCACTCTCCCAAGCAATTGACAATGTTTACTATGTAGGTTTGAAACATAACCTTTTTAGTATATCTCAACTATGTGACAAGGGAAATAAAGTGAATTTTGAATCAAACACTTGCCACATAGTGAACCCTAAGACAGGGGAACTGGTCTGTGAAGGAACAAGACATAACAATGTGTATATTACATATTTAAGTCAAATTCCACAGAACAGTGCCCTCTGCCTTATTGTTGTAGAGGATGACCAATGGCTTTGGCATAAAAGATTAGGACATGTTAGTTTCACTTTGCTCAACAAGTTGAGAACACAAGATTTGGTGATAGGTTTACCTAAAATCAAATATGTGGCAAACCAGCTCTGTCAAGAGTGTGCAAAGTGCAAACATGTGAGATCATCTTTTAAACCAAAGAAAGTGGTTAGTTCCTCTAGACCATTTGAACTTCTACACATGGATTTATGTGGACCTATGCGTGTACAAAGTAGAAATGGCTTTAGTTATGTATTTTTCTTAGTTGATGATTACTCTCGTTTCACTTGGACAAAATTTTTGAAATTCAAAAATGAAACTTTTGATGAATTTGAAATCTTAGTGAAACAGGTCCAGAACAAGATTAATCATCAGTTGGCATCTATCAGATCTGATCATGGATCAGAGTTTGATAATGCTAGCTTCATAACTTATTGTATGGAGCATGGTGTTTCTCAGAATTTTTCAGCCCCCAGAACTCCACAACAAAATGGAGTAGTTGAAAGAAAGAATCGCACTCTAGAAAAAATGGCTAAAACGATGCTTCTAGAGAGTGGTCTGTTAAAGAAATTTTGGGCTGATGCTGTGAGTACATCATGCTACATACTCAATAGAGTTATGCTAAGACCAATACTGAGAAAAACACCTTATGAACTTCTAAGGGGTCGAAAATCAAACATTGAACATTTAAAAATATTTGGTTGCAAGTGTTTTGTACACAACAATGGTAAGACCAGTTTGGACAAGTTCGACCCCAGGAGTGATGAAGCTGTTTTTATTGGGTATTCTCCTCATAGCAAGGCATATAAAGTTTTCAACAAAAGAACCTTGTGTGTTGAAGAGAGTATCCATGTGTTATTTGATGAAACTAACATGTTTAACAAGCCTGTGTAGGTAGATGCTGATGAAGGCTTTGATATTGGGATGACAAATTTCACTAGAGCTGAACCAGAGAACACTGCTGAACCAGACCCCCCAACTCCTCCTGAAAACAACAATGGGTCTGGTGCAGCAGAGGCAAATGCTAAACAGGTTGTTGAACTCAGTGACTCTCCTGCCCATCCAACTGAAGATGAAATGGGAGAGGACACTGAAGAAACTAGTCCACCCTCTCAAAATGAAAATGAAATAGGGGGAACTAGTACAGACATTGGTTCTAACTTAGGTGACTCAAATGTTGTAAGAAAGAGTATGTTTAAGCAAAGAAACTCTCATCCTTCTGATCAAATCATTAATGATTTATCAAAAGAAGTCCAAACTAGAAATTCTGTCTGGAAGAATTTCTGTGCTTACTTCTCTTTCTTATCTCACATAGAACCAACTGACTATAAGATTGCACTAACTGATCCTGATTGGATCTTGGCCTTGCAAGATGAGTTGAACCAGTTTGATAGAAATCAGGTTTGGCATCTTGAACCAAGAACCAATGAGATGTCAGTTATTGGAACCAAATGGGTCTTCAGAAACAAAATGGATGACTCAGGTACTATAGTCAGAAACAAGGCCAAGCTAGTGGTTCAAGGGTTTAGCCAACAAGAGGGAACAGATTATGATGAAACCTTTGCTCTAGTAGCCAGGCTTGAGGCAATATGAATCTTAATTGCCTTTGCTGCGCACATGAACTTTAAACTCTTTATGTGGAACAGACCCTTGGCTTTGAGTATAAAGTTTGTCTTGGTCATGTCTACAAGCTAGACAAAGCTTTTTATGGCCTCAAACAAGCTCCTCGTGCTTGGTATGAGAGAGTCTCTAGTTTTCTAATTGAAAATCATTATGAGAGAGGTTCAGTGGACAAAACTCTATTCTTAAAGAAAAGGGAAACAAATCTGTTAGTGGTCCAGGTATACGTTGATGATATTTTATTTGAGGCTACTAATTCTGTTTTGTGTGATGAGTTTGTAGACCTAATGAAAAGTGGATTTGAGATGAGTATGATGGGAGAACTTGGCTTCTTCCTAGGGCTCCAAATCAAGCAAATGGATGATGAGATCATGATCCACCAACAAAAGTATCTCAAGGAGCTGCTCAAGAGATATGGTCTGCAAGATAGCAAGTCCTATGACACACCTATTCCTACCTCTTCTAAACTGAGCCTAGATGAGAAAGGAAATGATGTTGAGGATAAGCTATACAGAGGTATGATTGGCTCACTTCTCTACTTAACAGCTAGTAGACCAGACATAGTGTTCTCAGTGGGGTGGTGTGCTACTTTTCAAAGCAACCCAAAAGAGTCTCATCTAAAAGCTGTTAAGAGAATTTTTAGGTAATTGAGTGGTACATAGGACATGTGCTTATGGTATCCAAAGGGAAGTAATTTTGATCTTTTAGGATACACTGATGCTGACTATGCTGGTTTTAGTGTTGACAGGAAGAGCACTTCAGGAATGGCTCACTTTTTAGGTTCTTGTCTCATATCATGAGGATCTAAGAAACAAAATTCAGTGGCCTTATCCACAGCTGATTCAGAGTACATAGATGCTGCTTTGTGCTGTGCTCAATTGCTTTGGATAAAGACACGACTAAAGGATTTTGGGGTCTGTTCCGGAAGTGTTCCCATATTGTGTGATAACACCAGTGCCATAAACATTTCTAAAAATCCTGTCCAACATTCTAAAACCAAACATATTGAAATCAGACATCATTTTCTCAGAGACAATGTTGAAAAAGGAAATGTGAATCTTGAATTTTGCAGATCTGAAGAACAATTGGCTGATATTTTCACTAAACCCCTAAGCAGGGAATTGTTTGTCAAACTCCACAAATTACTTGGTATGGTAAGGATTAGATCCTAGTTCCTTAGGACTTATCTTTCCCTTTTTGGTTATGTTTGACATTTTTTATCCTTAGTGTTAATAAGCAGGATTGGTTAACTTTTAAATGTCATATATGCAAGTGGTCTCAAAGTTCTTATGTTGATGTTGTTCCAATGTGTGGTATCTCTAAGTTGTCTAACTAAAAGATGCCTCAAGTTTTTAATAAATACAGATCAGCGTTAGACCATCGTCAAACCAGTCCCTTACAACGGTTATATCAGTTTATTACTGAACCTTCAATTCTGAAATTATGAACTTAATTGTTCTGACATATGATCGTTGTGGGACGGATGAACAGTGTAAAGTAACTTCCCTCTTATCTCTTGTAATAACTGCCAATTTTCTTCATTTTAACTCACATTTAATTTTCACATTGATATCTCTCTCTAACCGTCTCTATCTCTCTCTAATTGCTTTTCTCTCTCAAACCCTAAGCATCATCAAAAGAATCTCTCTACAAGAATTCTCAATTACTTTCTCTCAACTCATCAATCTACTAAATCAATCGAAAATTGGAAGAAAGAAGAACAAAGCATCAAAGAAGAAAAGCAAGGGACTGAGTCAATCACCTAGTTTCACACATTCTAAGAGCCCCAAACCTGCAACCAAGCTACCAACTGAAAAGAAGAGGAAGGTTGACTCTGCTCCTGAAAAGGCCTCAGCCAAGAAGAAAGGTAAAGACGAATTCTAAACCACTATTTGAATTAAGTGGTAGGGTGTTTTATTTGATTTTGCATGCCCTAAGTCTTGGATGAGTCAACCTTTTCTAGAGGAATTTAAGGAGGCTATAGAGTTCCAAGGTTGGGAGAGGCTGTTTGACAAAAAGTTTGATGATTTTGAGAATTATGTTGAGGAATTCTACTCAAAATTGGGGAAATTAGATAAAGGGAAGGTTTAGAGTGAGGTCGAAGGGATAGATATCACTTTGTCAAGAAAGAGTCTAGGGTAGGTACTTGCTGTACTAAGAGGTGGGTTCTGTGACTACTCAAAGGACAACTGGCCTACTATTCCTGAGGTCAATACAGAACACATACAGACCACTCTCTTTACTGGTTCTCCCAATGATGGTTCTGGCTATGTAATTGGCCAACTAAGGGAACCAGTGATGAGGCTGTTCCATACAGTGGCCTCTAAGATAGTACTCCCTAGGGCTCAGGGCAGAATGGATGTAAGAAAAATGGATGCAAGAAAAATGGATGCTGTGATTATCTACTGCATGTATGAGAAGATCAAGCTGAGTCTCTCTGGTCTCATGCTAGCCCACATGGTTAGCATTCAGGAAAGGTCAAACCACTCTCTACCCTATGGTGCCTGGCTCACTCTAGTTTTCCAAAGTAGGAAGGTACATTTGAGTGGTGAGGTCAAGAAAATATCTGTCCTCCCCAACCAAATCCTAGGTCAGAAGGGAATGACCTTTGAAGGTGGTATACTGAAAATGAGGGATGAATAGAGGACCACTGGGGTCAGGAGAACAAGCAGCTCAAGGTCTGTGGAAGCTACTGGGTCACTGTCCAAACAGGTACAAACACATGGAGAACTACTGCAACAGATGATGGCTAGTGTGAATGCCCTGTGCACTTCTCTGGATAGATTAATCAAGAACATATCAGCACGGTTGGACTCCCATGAAGAAAAGCTTGCCTCCTCTTCCAGCATCAAGCCCAAGACCACTCAGAGACCAGTTCCCATCATTGCCCAAGTCAAGAAGAAGCAGCAGGAGGAGAGTGCAGAAAAGGAAGATGAGGATTCTGCTGAGGATTCTGATGATGATGCTAACTCTGACTCTTCTTAGCTTACCCCTATCCTACTAACCTATTTCTCAAACTATTTTATCTCCAGTCTCTTTGAACAATTAAATATTATTAGTTTTTGACCATTTCTGCCAAACAATTTCTCTGCAGAATGGTCTTCTGGTGTGTACAATTAATTAACTTGTGTGCAACTTTGACATTTGGGATTGTGAGTTGCAGGTACTCACTTTTAGGACAACATCTCTAGAATGTTGTGTTTATATTATGCTTGTGTTTGACTTTACTTGTTGCTTTCTCCTAATTATTGTGTTGTGATTATTTTGTCATTTGATGATGCCAAAAGGGGGAATAGGACAGGTGAAGTTCCTAGTGTTAGGTGTAGCAACTTGAACAAGGTTCATACCTTGTTAGAGATGGCCCAGCTTCATGGCTAGGAGTATTTTGAATTCAGATCAAATGCTCCTATCCATCCCAACTAGAAGAAACTCTTCCAAGTGAATTTAGAATTCTCTTACTACATTTGGCATTGATAAGTCTTGCAGGTTACAGGTTGTTTATGCAAAATCCCTACTCGGGTATGGGACTAAGCTGGTACGAACCACAGCTAGATTATGATAAGCCGAATATATGTAATATATGAATGGAGGAAAAATGTAAAAACTACGGATCAAAGCAAGAAAAGGGACGGGGGTAACACGAGAGGATGGTGACGCAGAAACCTCGAAACGGAGGGAAAACTGCGGGTAGCTTTGAGTCTACCAATCCACTATCTGAATATATTTTTTTTTTATTACAATGAATGTGTAAGACCAAGTGTAAAAATGCGAATGAGAGTAGAGTTATGAATGTGCTTTTTTTGTAATACAATGCGTAAGTCAGAGGTAACTGATAGCAATCTAGCTTTACAATGGAATTTTTTCTATTTATATACTAACTAACCGTTACTAAATAATAGGAACCACTTCCTATTCGTGTGGGACGTGCATGACCATGACAAAAGACTCATTCTTGCCACGTCAGCACGCACCTATTCTTCCTCATGCTGGTTGACCTTTGACTTGCTCTTTAAATTCGAATTTTAAACTGGCTTCAGCTTCTAGATCCTTCCAATGCTGACCTGCACTTCTTCTTCTCGGCTTAACTTGCTTCTCTACTTTCAACCGTATTCAGGTTAGGTAAAATTGACCATAACAATTTGCCCCCAACTCGTTGGTTGGGAATTCCGTATGATGCAACCTGCGAGTTTTATTTAAGAACTGGTGGTTTAAGCAAAAAAATATTCACAATTTTACTAACCAAAAAAAATCAATTAGCCAGTCAGCTTAAGAAAAACCGTAAAATAAAGTAATTAATCGTTCTTGAAATAACTCACTATAATTCCAAAAGGATTCAAATTAATTCAAAAATTAAAACTTCCCTCTTCTTCCTTAGTGGGACGCGTGGCGGATGACGAGTGGGAGACAAAATTTGCATGCATTTAACTTCCCCAACCATCCTTAATTAAAAGGATTACTCAACCGCCATTTCCTTCATTCAAACTCAACTTCACTTTCTCACTTTCTCTCTCTACCTTCAAGGCGTCTTCTCCGCTGGGCATTCACCATTCTTGTTTTCCAAGCAAATTTCGCCTTCACTTTTGCAGGTAACAGTTCTTTTTTGCTTCTTTAAGTAACCTGATTCGAATTCATCACTTAGTAATTTTCCGTTTTTCTCTTTGGGTGATTTACCCCGGGAATCTTGATTTGCAATTTGGGAATCTTGGGTTTGCTACTTCAGTTTTCGAGTTTCTAACCTAAGATAGTTCGAGTTTTGACAAAATGGTTAAGGCCAAGGAACATTATACAAGTAAGGTTCAAGAAAGTGACTTAAGTGAGATAAGAGAGATGGCGAATTTCCCATCTGAGGCTATCGTGGTCGTGCCCCAACCCGACCATAAACCCGAATTAGTTGATTTTGACACATGCGTCTTTTATACCTATGGCTTCGACTTAGGGCACAAATTCCCCTTTTCCCCACTAACCGAAGCCGTGCTTACTAATTGGGATGTAAACCCCGGACAATTAGGATCACAAGCATGGAGAATTCTTGCGCTAGTCGAACACCTGACGGCCAATTGGGATGAAGCTTTTACATACGACGACTTGATGTCGGTGTATGGGGTGAAGAGGGCCCCGGACTTCACTTACTTGTTCAAGAAACGGGTAGGGTGTGATTACTTAATTGTGGATAAAGACGTCAATGATAGAAAGTGGAAAGAATCCTACATTTTCGTCAACAAGTCAAGTCTGGGGAAGCTGGGGAGTGGCTTCGAGGTGGTTGGAATTACGGAGGTATAACTAACATGTTTGTTTTGTCTGATTTTACCCAAGTGTATTAACTTGTATATTTTCTTACATGTTTTTGCATGTTGTAGATCTCGACATCCCCACTGCAAAGTCCGAACCTACCAGAGAACGTGTCGCTAAGTTCTTAAAGATTCCTCGAAGTCGGAGGACATTTATTAGGGCTTATCCTCCTCCTCACTACAACTTACTTCCCGACTCTTCTGTTTCCATGGGTACGTTCCTCTAACTTGGTGGTTGTTTTTCTTTCTTTATTTATATGTTATCTGGTGTTCTGGATCTTAACTGGCAACTTTGTTTCTCCAGCCCCTCACAACTTCTCGGGTTCTGAGGATGAGATTGTCAAGAGGGCCCAACGACTAAGGAGGAAGAGAGGTGGGGCCACCACTTCGAGCACCGACACGACCCCTCTGGCTGGTGCGAGCTCGGGTGCTGAGACTTCGACCAAGAAGGCGAAGTCCAACGACGTTATAGTGATTGAACACCCCCCTCCTCCTGTTCCTCGCATTCCCAAGTCTCAGGATTCCGAGTTCTCTGGTATCCCCTCCGACTTTCTCTCTCACCATGGGGTAGACCACAGATTATGCCCGCGGCTTCCCAGCTTCTATTTTCCTCTGCTAGGAAGAGGCTGGACCCTTGTGACACAGAGGTCCTTACTGCTTGGACCGTGGGACACCTTCTCCAGGTATGCGTTGCCATTTCCCGTATACTGGGTTTTCTTACTTTTAACGTTTCTTCTAATTTTCTTGCGTTATAGCCTTTCGGTATATTGCTTGATTATTTTCTCTATCAGGGTTTGCAAAATGAGTTGGTTGTCATTGAGCGTGTGAAGAGTCTCACGGACGCTTAGGTTAGGGCTAACATGCGTATAAGCGAGCTTCAAAATGCTGTCAGCAAAGCTGAAGAGGAGAAGGTGGAATTGGAGAAGCAGAAGAAAGAGCTTACCAGAGCGGCCGAGGAGCGGGTAAAAGAGCTGAAGGAGAAGCTTGCTGAGGAGCAGAACTTAAAGGAGGAGGCCTTGGAGGAGTGCAAGGATGTGGAAGCTGAGATCACGATGTTCGTGAGGGCTCAGGTTTCCCATCAATACGTCATCTAGAAGCTGCCTGAGTCCCACTTCAGGGGATATGTGGACTTGTACCTTCAAATAGGGTCGATGTCTGATCTAAACCAGCTCCTCTGGTTACTGGAGATGTTGATGTTGGTGAGGGGTCGAGTAGGAAGGGGGACGAGGACGTAGATGATAACGTTGATACTTAGTTTGCATAATCTTTTGGTCACTTGAACCATTATTTTGCTTTTCTTGTTTTTGTTGTTTAAACAATTTAACTACTTAACTGTTCTCTTTACTGTTGGCTATGGGGCCAACGTGTTTTAGTGTGTACCTGATGATATGTGAGCGTTTGCTCTAACTGTGTGCTAGCGTTAGTTTTTCCACCTTTGTTCTTTGCTTGTTCATTTTCGATGTTTGCTTTTTGATAAAGTGCATTTGTCTTTGTTACTTCGTGCACATGTCTGCATCCACAAATAGGTTAGGGGCGACTGTTGGTGTTTCCACCAACGGCCCTCCGATGCTTAAGTCAGTAATGGCTCTTAGGACGAAATTTTGGATAATATGTAAATTTCACAAAAGTACTTTAGGAATTTAGACATAACCTGGTAACCTGTACACCTGTCAACATTGTAACCTGAGTACCCGGGATTCAGATGTCCTGAACTGTTTTTAGCTTGTTCTTAACTATTGTAACTCTGCAACATAACACTGGTTAGGAACGAACGTTGGCCCTCCGATGCTTAAGTCAGTATGTGAGTTTTGAAAAAGAAATTTAGGAATTTATTTTATATAAGTGACGTACCCGAATAGCTGGGGACGGTTGCCCCCTGCAGTGCACTTTTTAGAAGTGATACTTCTTTAAGTGTACTGCATTCCAGCTTCTAGGGACATGCTTACCTTGTGAGTCTACTAGGCGATACGCCCTATTTCCAACTACCTTTTATATCTGATACGGTCCTTCCCAGGTTGCCCCCAACTTTCCTGCATTTCTTTCTTGTGTGTTTTGAAACACTTTCCTGAGGACCCAATCTCCGATTTGGAACATTTTTGCTTTCACATTCTTGTTGAAGCTTCTTGGCACAATGCTTTGGTATGCTGCATTCCTTATCATTGCATTTTCTCGTAAGTTTTCTATGGTGTCCAAGTCGCATGTTATTTCTTCTACGTTCTGCTCTGGTGTAAGTAACCCATATCTTGCTGTCGAAGTTACCAATTCTGCTGGCAATACAGCTTCGCAGCCATATACGAGAGAAAATGGTGTTTGGCCTGTAGCAGCTCTAGGTGTAGTCCTGTTGGCCCATAGTATCCTTGGTAGTTCTTCTACCCACCTTCCCTTCTTTGCTTCTAGTCTCTTCTTGATACCGTTGATGATGACTTTGTTACTTGATTCTGCTTGCCTATTTGCTCTGGTGTAAGTAACCCATACCTTAGTGTTGACGTATGTAGGTCTATGTTCCATTCTTTGCAGAAGTCTCTCGTCTTGTCACTGAAGAATTGGGATCCATTGTCGCATATGATTTCTGATGGGATTTCGAACCTACATATGATGTTATTCCATAAAAACGATATACCTTCCTTGTCTCTTACCTGAGAGTAAGCTGCAGCTTCTATCCACTTGGAGAAGTAATCTGTTACTGCGAGCATGTTTGTTTTCTGACCTGGTGCTTCTGGTAACTTCGCTACTATATCCATTCCCCACCTCATGAATGGCCACGTTGTGAGGATTGGATTTAGTTGCTGTGTTGGTTGGTGGGACAAACCTGCATGCTTTTGGCATTTATCACATTTGGATGCATACATGTGGGCATCCTTTTTGACAGTTGGCCAGTAGTACCCGTATGTTAGGATTCTGTTGGCTAATGATCTTCCTGCTATGTGATATCCACATTGGCCATCGTGAAACTCTGATAGAATATTCGGCCACTCGGCTTCTGATAAACATCTCTGCATAATTCTTTTAGATGATCTCTTAAACAAAACACCTTCTCGTACTTCGTAGCTTGCTGCTCTAGTCTTTACTTTTCTGGCTTCCATTTTACCTTGTGGTAGTGTTTGGTTTTGTAAGTAGTCGAGGATTTCTTGGAACCAGGGTGTACTTTGGGATGTAGAGTTTAAGGGGAGAGTGTCTTGTTCAGGTTTAGTTATAGCTGGGCTTGATAAGTGTATTAAAGGTATCTTGTCAAAGTTGCAGTTCTTGAGTGCTGATCCTAGGTTAGCGAGTACATCTGCTTGTGTGTTCTGGTCCCTAGGTATCTGTGTAATGGTGAACGGTTGAAATTTTTCTGCTTTCTGCTTTGCTATTGCTAGGTATGCGATCATCTTTGAATCTTTAGTTGCGAATTCTCCACGGATTTGGCTTACTATTAATAAGCTGTCACTGTAGACGTTTAACCCTCTAGCTCCTAAATCTTTGGCGAATGTCATTCCTACAATCAGAGCTTCATACTCTGCTTCATTATTAGTAGCGGAGAAGTCGTAGGTTATGGAGTGCACTATCATCTCTCCTTGTGGCGATTTTAGTACAACCCCTAACCCCGCTCCTCTAAAATTGGATGATCCATCCACGTATAAAATCCATACCTGAGGACCAGATAACTGGTTTAATTGCAACATTTCGCTGTCTGCTTTAGGCTCCAGGGTTGGGCTGAAATCCGCCACAAAATTTGCTAGGGCTTGCGATTTTATGGCTGACCTCGGCTGGTACATGATGTCTAAACTGCTTAGTGCGATGGCCCATTTACCCATTCTTCCAGAAAGTTTGGGTTTTTTCAAAACTGCTTTTATCGGGTAATTGGTCATCACAACTATAGTGTGAGACTCGAAGTAATGCCTCAACTTCTTGGATGCTGTAACCAGTGCTAAAACCAGTTTTTCTAAAGAGGAGTACCTGGTTTCAGCATCCAAGAGTGTTTTGCTTACGTAATAAATAGGGAGTTGATGGTTCTCAGCTTCTCTGGTTAACACAACGCTTACTGCTTGCTCACTAACTGATAGGTATAGCTGCAATATTTCCCCCCGGGTTTGGTTTGGATAGTAGAGGAGGCGATGCCAGGCACTGTTTGAGTTCCTGGAGTGCTTTTTTGTGCTCCTCTGTCCATTCAAACCCTTTATTTTTTCGTAAAACGTTATAAAACATACGATATTTATCTGAAGATTTAGATATAAATCTGTTTAATGCAGCTACTCTACCAGTTAGTTTCTGTACCTCTTTCAGGTTAGCAGGTGACCTGATGTTTACAATAGCTCTTACCTGGTCGGGGCAGGCCTCGATGCCCCGCTGCGTGACTATGTACCCGAGGAACTTCCCAGCTGCGACTCTGAAGGAGCATTTTGTGGGATTCAGCTTCATGTTGTGCTTCCTGAGTATCCCGAAGGTCTCGGTTAAATGCTGGATGTGTGGTCTTCGGCTTTCTTTGATTTTACTAACATGTCGTCGATGTATACCTCCATTGTATCTCCTAGCTGGTTCTCGAACATCTTGTTTACCAACCTCTGGTAAGTTGCACCTGCATTCTTTAAACCAAATGGCATTACTTTGTAGCAATATATACCTTTGTCAGTGAAGAAAGCTGTTTTTTTCCTGGTCCTCCACATGCATTAATATCTGGTTGTAACCCGAGTATGCGTCTAAGAATGTCAGCATCTCGTGTCTGGTTGTCGCGTCTACCATCGAGTCAATGTGGGGCAGAGGGAATGGATCTTTTGGGTATGCCTTGTTTAAATCTGTGAAACCAATACAAACTCTCCACTTGCCATTCTTCTTCCCCACAACGACCACGTTGGCTAACCATTTCGGATACTTTACCTCTCTGATTTTCCCTACTTTCAAAAGTTTGGCTACTTCTTCATTTATGATTTTGTTCCTTTCTAGTGCGAATTTCCTCCTTTTCTGCTTCACTGGTTTCATACTTGGGTCTACGTTCAGCTTGTGGGTAATAATTTCAGGACTGATCCTGACCATATCTTCGTATGACCAAGCGAAGCAATCTGAATTCTGCCTCAGAAAATAAATTGTGGCTTCCCCCATCTACCAGGACTCATTTGGTCAAGAAGTTGCTGACATGTAGAGAGATTATCAAACAATCGTGATATTCTGTCGTTTTCAGGTTCTCTGCTTCGAAGCTGACCGGCATCTCGAGTAACTTCTTCTCTGCTTCGTGTAGTGGTCTTCTGCTTACGCTTGACACTGACCCGGTTTCTCTGGCTACTCTTTTAGCTGCAGAATATGTTAGTCCACATAAATCAGAACCTCCTATTATGGAATTGATTACCTTTCCGGATGGCGGTGGTGGTGGCGGCCCCTTTGATTGGTTGATTACTGCTTCTTTTGCTTGCGTTAGGTGGTCTAGATGCCCCTTCTTATACAACCAAGCTACTTCCTTTTTCACCTGGAAACACTCCCTAGTCACGTGCCCATGGTCTTGGTGATAGCTGCACCATTTTGATTTGTCTTTTTCCGAGTCTGGTCTGTTACTTTTCTTGGGCCACCTCACCTTCTCACCTACTCGCCTGAGGGCTTCCACTATACCTTCTGCGTCTGTATTGAACTGGTATGAGGATAAGCTGGGATAATCCACATGTTTTCTGGTTGAGCTCGGGTTACCTGCAGCAGCCAAAACAGAGTAGTCAGTTATTGAATGATCCGGAGTAGTAGCGTTTACCAGATCTGATTCCCTTTTGGGATAAGGCTGGTGTCTCCAGTTTCTGCTTTGCTGCTTCCTAGGTTCAGGTCCTCCGACTCGTGGTGTTTCATCTTCTTCGAAGCGGATCTCTGCCATGGCTTTTCGCCTTACATCCTTAAAATTTGCGGCTGGGTACCTAGTCAGTTCCTGGTACAACATGGAAGCAGGAGGGAGTCCTCTTCTGAAAGCCTCTACACACGTTCGAGCATCGACATCTAGTATTTTGATCATCTCCTTATCGAAATGATCCAGGTAGTCTCGGGTTAATTCTCCTTGGCGTTGGGCAACGCGGTATAAGTTGCTGGAATGTTTCTCGAGTGCTTTGCTACTCGAGAATTGGTTGCAGAATTTAGTGGCTAAGGTAGTGAAGTTGGGGATAGATCCTGGTTTCAGGTTAATAAGCCATTGTAAGGCGGGCCCATTTCCGGTGCCTCCAAATGTTTTACAGAGAGTTGCATCTAGTTTATTGGCGGGTATTGAGAGGTACATCATTTTTTGGTGATAATGGTTCACATGGTTTAGTGGGTCTGTGGTACCATCATAAAGGTCGTGCCAAGAGGGTATGTTGATCTTTTTTGGAGGTATGGTTTCCACTATCTTAGCAGTGAAGGGGCTATGTGAGTATAGTTTCTACTTCTCGAACACATCGTGTTCGTGAGAATTGGATGACCTGGACATCATTTTCTTCATCTCTTTATACTGATTTTTTATATTTCGTATGTCTCTGGGGGTTAGGGTTACTCCTTGGTCATCTCGATCATCTTCATCATGGGGTGTGTTGTAGCCTTCGTCCTCTGGTATTTTATCTTCATCGCCTTCTCCATCTGAACTGCCATTCAGATTGAGGACGGGGATGCCGTCTGTTCGAAATTTCTTCTTGTTTTTGGGAATGTTGCTTTTCACGGACTCTAGTTCCTTTTGCAAGGAAGCTACGGTTTCGTCTTTGGCTTTGGCTGCTTCAATGACCATTTTCAGTTGTTCCTGTGTTTCTTTCAGGGCTTGGGACATTGCTTCGATCTTCTTTGTGTTTGCTCCTTGGCTTGATGTCTCGGGAGCCATGATCTGTGTTTAGGCAAGGAAAAATGAAAAAAATAATATGCGTATTTTTGGTTTTTTGTGGCGAGCAGGTGTATACTCTCTGTTTTTTTTTTTTTTTTTCCGAGTGAACAATCAAGCTATGGCCCCACGGTGGGCGCCAAATTGTTTATACAAAATCTCTACTCGGGTACGGGACTAAGCTGGTACGAACCACAGCTAGATTGTGACAAGCCGAATATATGTAATATACGAATGGAGGAAAAATGTAAAAACTACGGATCAAAGCAAGAAAAGGGACGGGGGTAACACGAGAGGATGGTGACGCAGAAACCTCAAAACGGAGGGAAAACTACGGGTAGCTTTGAGTCTACCAATCCACTATCTGAATATATTTTTCTTTTTTGATTACAATGAATGTGTAAGACCAAGTGTAAAAATGCGAATGAGAGTAGAGTTATGAATGTGCTTTTTTTCTAATACAATGCGTAAGTCAGAGGTAACTGATAGCAATCTAGCTTTACAATGGAATTTTTTCTATTTATATACTAACTAACCGTTCCTAAATAATAGGAACCACTTCCTATTCGTGTGGGATGTGCATGACCATGACAAAAGACTCATTCTTGCCACGTCAGCACGCACCTATTCTTCCTCATGCTGGCTGACCTTTGACTTGCTCTTTAAATTCGAATTTTAAACTGGCTTTAGCTTCTAGATCCTTCCAATGCTGACCTGCACTTCTGCTTCTCGGCTTAACTTGCTTCTCGACTTTCAACCCGTATTCAGGTTAGGTAAAATTGACCATAACACAGGTCTAATGTTAAAAACAAATAATTTATTGAGTAATGTGATGAGTGACTGACTCTTGTAATCAGTCAAATTGTGCTTTAATCTGTTGTGTATTTTCAATTATCTGAGATTATGAATCTGACTACAGGATCAGTGCAAGACCAGTTCCTCTGAACAGTTGTTTTATCCTAAAACAATTGGTTTCTGTTCTCAGGGGGAACTTCATGGTTTGTCATCATCAAATAGGGGGAAATTGTTGAACCATGTTTGATTTGATGGACGATAAACCAGTTCTCTATACTTGATTGTTATGCATGTTTGTAAATGAACAGGCTAATTCAAGTGAGAACTCTTCAAGGCAAATCTGAAGACCTTGAGATACTTGAAGAATCAGAAGTCAAGAGCTTGAAGTCTTTTAATTTTTATACTTCTAGGATCTTCTTGTAAAATTGACTTAGGAAAATATTCTTTGTGTTTTTAAGTAAAGAGCAAAAAGATTTTAAGTTTATATCCAGTAAAGAGAACAAACCAAGAACAAGCTAAGAACAGACAAAGAACAAGCTTGGAACAGTTCTCTTTGCTAGATGTAGACTTTGTACTACTGAGACCACTGTGGGAACAGACCTCAGTATTACGCACGTGCACTTAAGTGATCCGTACCAATTTTTGTGTTCAAAATTATTTTTGAAAATTTATTTGAAAAATATTGATCACTTATTTTTTGGAAATCTGCCAAATTGATTCACAAAATCAGCTTTGCAATGTACTTGTTTGGACTCTAGTGTACTTTCCCACTACATGTAGTGGAAGGAGATAAAAGTCTGAAATAGGTACCTTTGCAGTTGTATCAGCTGAGTTTGTTTGCACAATTTAGGCAAGTCTCCAAGCACACTTCTAGGGGACGGTTTTTCTTTGCCTATAAATGCAATCTTTTGAAAAACCCTAGTAAGACTTTTGCTCTCCAAAGAAAACCAAGTCATATTTTCTGAGAGTCTATCCTTAGAGAAAAACTATCTCCATATCCATCTTTAAGAGAAAAACTTACGAAGATTTAAGTTTGTAATATTTGAACCACTTAGAGGGAAGTGGTTGGGGAGTGTTCTGTGAACACTGAGTGAACTGTTAGGGTTAATAGTTGGGGAATTAAGTGTTACAGAGTTGTAGCATTTAATTGAGTGTGTAACCTTGTTATTATTCAGAGTTGATTAATAGTATTGGTGAGAGAGTGGAGGACGTAGGCTTGTTTAGAAGCCGAACCTCGTTAAATCCTTGTGTCCCTACTCTTTATTTACTGTTCTATCGTTGTTCTCACAAAAAGATAAACAAACTTTGAAAACGATTGAAAAAACACACATACTCAATTCAACCCCCCCCCCTTCTTGAGTATACATTGAACTTACAACCATGCCATGCACGAGCTGAGGATCAACCGATCAAGACAACAACCAAGAAGCAAACAGAAATTGCACCTGTAACAAAGCCCAAAGTACGTAGCAAAATAATAAGTTTGTGCTGGTTAGAGAATTGTCCATTACATAACGAACAAAAGTAAATGTGTAATAGAAGAACCTGAAACAGGTATCCACGCTCAAGTATAATTATTGGTGAAGAAGCAAGCAAATTTTTCTCGAATTGCGTTGATTTCGGTAGTGGTAAAAGCCTCCTCCCGTAGAGTATTGAAAACCGAAACAAAATAAATATCCCAAATAATAAGATTATTTTGTATTAATGTCCTAAAATATTCATGCAAGCAATTTATGACTTATTTGCATCACTTTTGGCAACAATAGAGCATTTTGGAATCAAAACTAGCTAAATAGGTTATTTTTGGCTTGTCTTGAGTGTTTTTGTTCACATATTCGCAAAAATCAACCTAATTCTTGTTTTTAAGGTCTATTGATGTCCTAAAAAACTAATGTAAGAAATTTATGACTTATTTGCATCATTTTTGGATAAAATAAAACATTTTGGAAATAAAACTAACCAAATAAGTAATTTTTGGCTTGTTTTGGGTGTTTTTTTCCCATATTCGCACCCATCAACCTAATTATTGTTTTTAAGGTCTATTCATGTACTAAAACAATAATATAATCATTTTATCACTTATTTGCATCATTTTAGTCCGAAATAGGGCACTTCGGAACAAAAACTAGCCTAATAGGTCATTTTTGGATTATTTTAAATGTTTTTGTTCCCATATTCGCACCGATCAATCTAATTCTTGATTTTAAGGTCTATTCATGTCCTAAAATAGTATATAACCATTTTATTACTTATTTGCATCATTTTGGGTAGAAATAGGGCATTCCGGAACAAAAACTAGCCTAATAGGTCATTTTTGCCTTGCTTTGGGTGTTTTTGTTCCCATATTCACACCAATCAACCTAATTCTTGTTTTTAAGATTTATACATATCCTAAAGAAATAATATAATCATTTTATTACTTATTTGCATCATTTTAGTCAGAAATAGGGCATTTCGGAACAAAAACAAGCCTAATAGGTCATTTTTGGCTTGTTTTAAGTGTTTTTGTTCTCATATTCACACCAATCAATCTAATTCTTGTTTTTAAGGTCTATTCATGTCCTAAAACAGTAATATAACCATTTTATTACTTATTTGCATCATTTTGGGTAGAAATAAGGCATTTCAAAACAAAAACTAGCCGAATAGGTCATTTTTGCCTTGCTTTGGGTGTTTTTGTTGTCATATTCGCACCAATCAACATAATTCTTGTTTTTAAGGTCTATTCATGTCCTAAAACAATAATATAATCATTTTATTACTTATTTGCATCATTTTAGTCAGAAATAGGGCATCTCGGAACAAAAACAAGCCTAATAGGTCATTTTTGGCTTGTTTTAAGTGTTTTTTGTTCCCATATTCACACCAATCAACCTAATTCTTGTTTTTAAGGTCTATTCATGTCCTAAAACAGTAATATAACCATTTTATTACTTATTTGCATCATTTTGGGTAGAAATAAGGCATTTCGAAACAAAAACTAGCCTAATAGGTCATTTTTGCCTTGCTTTGGGTGTTTTTGTTCTCATATTCGCACCAATAAACATAATTCTTGTTTTTAAGGTCTATTCATGTCCTCAAACAATAATATAATCATTTTATTACTTATTTGCATCATTTTAGTCAGAAATAGGGTATTTCGGAACAAAAAGTAGCCTAATAGGTCATTTTTGGCTTGTTTTAAGTGTTTTTGTTTCCATATCCAATTCGCACCAATCAACATAATTTTTGATTTTAAGGTCTATTCATGTCGTAAAACAGTAATATAAGCATTTTATTAGTTATTTGCATCATTTTGGGTAGAAATAGGGCATTTCGGAACAAAAACTAGCCTAATAGGTCATTTTTGGCTTGTTTTGGGTGTTTTTGTTCCCACATTCGCACCCATCAACCTAATTCTTGTTTTTAACGTCTATTTATGTCCTAAAACATTAATATAACCAATATATGACTTATTTGCATCATTTTTGGATAATATAAAGTATTTTGGAACAAAAAACTAGCCTAATAGGTCATTTTTGGCTTGTTATAAGTGTTTTTGTTCCCATATTCGCACCAATCAACCTAATTCTTGTTTTTAAGGTATATTCATGTCCTAAAAAAGTAATATAACCATTTTATTACTTATTTGCATCATTTTGGTTAGAAATAGGGCATTTCGAAACAATAACTAACCTAATAGGTCATTTTTGCCTTGCTTTGGGTGTTTTGTTCTCATATTCGCACCAATCAACATAATTCTTGTTTTTAAGGTCTATTCATATCCTAAAATAATAACATAATCATTTTATTACTTATTTGCATCATTTTAGTCAGAAATAGGGTATTCCGGAACAAAAATTAGCCTAATAGGTCATTTTTGGCTTGTTTTAAGTATTTTTGTTCCCATATTCTCACCAATCAACCTAATTCTTGTTTTAAAGGTCTATTCATGTCCTAAAACAATAATATAACCATTTTATTACTTATTTGCATCATTTTGGGTAGAAATAGGTCATTTCGGAACAAAAACCAACATTGTCTTCCCAAAAAATATCATATAACCTATACTATAGTACAAGACAAGATAATATCACAGTCAATTAAAATACTAAATTGATAGCAATATCAAATCAAATAATTTATGCTATACTATAAGACAAAGTGCAAACCCCATATGACCTTTAAAAAAAATCACAAACTAGGAAGCGCCGCCCCATTTTTTTTCTTTTTGATATTGAGCCACCATAATTTTCACAAGCCGAGCTCTAAGAATATTTACGAGCCAAGACAAGCTTTGTGGTGCTCGGTCTCAAGTCGTTTGATAAGCACCTCTAGTTGAATTTTATTCTACTTCTAATTTGCAATGTTGTGTGGGCAAGATTAAAAACAATCAACTACATATGATTTTATAAAAATTAAATTAACTCTGCAAAGTTTAAACTCCGTCCCTGCAAAGTTTGAACTTAATCAAATACTCCCCATATTACACTGAATTACAGTAATCCATATTATTCATATTCGGAAACTGGCAAATTAATGAAACACTTTTGCTAATGAATAGTATAATAAAACACACAAATTAGATTGCTTCGAGTTTCATTTCATATGAAAGCTATGATCACATAATAAATTAATAGCAAACTGGGTTAAAATAACAACAAAATTTACAAAATTAAAAATAGCTTTTATTAGTAACCAGTAAACATAAATAATAGAGACAACTAATACTCTGTTCTTTTGGATTGAATTAATCTGAACTTGAAAAACAATCAACAATTATAATAAAACACAACCAACATAAAAGGATTAGATTGGAAAAGGTTCAAATGAACAGGCCTAACAATTAATCAGACGTAAATTTTTAGTAATCAGATTAAATATTTGTTCCAAGTTTACTCGCGAGGTGGAATATCTCAATTTTCAGGGAAAGTGATTTATGCCTTTATGGTGTTTCGCTCTCAATACTACTTATACAGTTATAATGTGGCATTGTGATTGCCCATGTCCCCACTTCCATATCCAAATTTCGAGCATTTATTATGCACGTCTTTATATATTCAGGATGGTTAGACTACCAACCAAGAAGATCAAGACAACTACAGGGTATCAAATCCTAACTAGATCTTGTAAGGAAAAATTTCTTATACAACCATTGTAGCTTGAGTTAGAGGGGTCAAGTTCTCGTCTAGAACATAGTTGTAATATTATGGTTCACTGTGATTTTTTCATAATTAATTAATATTAATTAATAATTTTCATGCTCAACATTTGGATCCATTCCTATGTCCAACAATCATGTATAAGGCTACAAAGCCTAGAAATACGTACGATTGCATTAGAGTTGCAGATAACATCTTGCTTAATCTTCTGATCCTCTCTATTAAAAAGACCCAAAATTGCAACAACAGAAAACAATTTAATAATTGGAGCACAAGCATAAACAGAAGAATTAATTGAAAATTAGGGTTGTGCTTCTGTTTTGGGTCTGATGTTGCAATTTTTTGCAAAGACAGAACAAAAACAGAAATAGAAAAAAATCTATGCATAAACAGAAGAATTAATTTGTAAATTAGGGTTCTTTAATTCTCAACCAATAGTCATTAATCGAAATAATTGAAAAGAAGTGTGGGAAGAGAGTGAAATACCTCATTGGAGTAACAGGATGACGCAGCAGCAACAAACGAAAATGGTGGAGGAAGGCAGCAGCAGCAGGACGACAGTCGCAGTGGTTTTCGACAGTCTTAGCAAGAGGAAGGCAGCAGCAAGATGACAGTCGCGGTGGTTTCGACAGTCTCAGCATGAGGAAGGCAACAACAGCAGGACGATAGTGTCAGCACAAAATGGTAGAGTGCGCGAATTTCACGGCAATTGTGGTGGTTTTCGACTTCAACAACAGCAGTAGGAGTGAATGATGATGCATGACGAGGAAGGAAGACGGCTGATGATGCATGACGGAGGAAGGAGGTGGTGGATTTGATGGAGCTTGATTAGGGTTTTGAACTTTTGATGTTCTTCCATTGCAGCAGTGAGATGAATGGAAGGAATTTGTTCTTTTTTTTCAAGTGATGATGATATACGAATAGCAGGCTTCAAACTCTTTAGGAAGCATTAGTTTTTTCTGCCCCGCTATTAAAATTCACGGAGCAGTTAAAATATCTGCTACACTACAACAAAATCACGGAGCAGATAACTATCAAAATTTTATTTTGCTATTTTCTGCTCCTTTTTTTAAAATAGCGGAGCAGATGTGGAGTGGTAAATAGGCTTTTTTCCACTAGTGAATAGAATGAATTTTGCTTTTAAGAATATGCTTTTAAAATATGTCTGGAAGAATTAAATTGCATTTTTACTGCTATTATTTACCTAAAAATCAGATTTAGGAGTGCATAAGTACTTGAATTAGAGTGCAAGGCTGTTACTACGGATTAGTTTAACTCTTTAATAATGTAGTTGACATACTTAATATTTATTTTGTCAACTTTTTATAACGATTCCGACACCGAAGCGGGACTTCAACGCATAAGAGGGTTTCTAAATTCCCTTACACTGGAGGAGCTTTTGCAGACATTTACTGAAGGATCGGATCAAGAAGGTGAGGAGACATTCTCAATCATGGCAGAAAGGACATTGAAAGAATTAGGAGCTCAGACGCTGGAAGATTAGCCCTTGTGCATTGTTTTTCCTATCTTGGAGAAACCGCTGAAACTAAACTCAGGTTTTCTTAATCTTCTTCCTAAGTTTTATGGGAATGCAGGTGAGGATCCCCATAGACATTTAAAAGAATTCATTGTTGTGTGTTCTACTATGAAACCTGAAAGGCATTAATCAGAATCATGTTAGAATGCATGCTTTTCCATTTTCTTTGCATGATTTAGCTAAGGATTGGTTGTATTCTCTTTCTTCTGGTTCCATTACGACTTGGGAGGCCCTACAAAAAGCTTTTCTTGAAAAATTCTTTCCCGCTAGTCGTAAAGGATCCATTAGAAAAGAAATTTATGGTATTAGGCAACACAATTCTGAATCACTTTATGAGTATTGGGAACGGTTTAAAAATTATGTGCTTCTTGTCCCCAACATCAAATTAGTGTTCAACTTTTAATTCAATATTTTTATGAGGGTCTATTGTTTAATGATAGAGGAATGATAGATGCAACTAGTGGTGGTGCCTTAGTAGATAAAACACTGACTCAAGCTAGGAATTTAATTTCTAACATGGCTCAAAATACTCAGCAACATAGTACTAGAAATGATATTAAAAGAGTAAATGAGATAGAACTAAGTGGTGTTCAATCCCAATTGCAAGAAAATGCCCAACAAATTGCTTCCTTAACCACTTTAGTGTCTAAACTTGTTAGTAATGACTCTAAGGCTAGAGCATGTGGTGTTTGTTCTGATTTTTCTCATACTACTGAGGCTTGCCCTTATTTTAAAACTGAAGATGTGAATGCTTTAGGTTGTTTTTCTGGACAACCACAAAGGAAATATGATCCTTTTTCATCTACTTATAATGAAGGTTGGCGTGATCACCCTAATCGAAAATATGGACCAAGGCCACCCTTTCACCAAGCTAATAATCCTAGGCCATTTGTTCAACATAATTTCCAACCTTCAACTTCTAGTTCTTCTTTAGAGGATGTTCTAAAAAATTTGGCTAATCAAATAGGACAAGTTCATAATCAAGGAGTTCAATTATCAACAAAAGACCGATACTCATTTACAAAACATTGACACTCAAATCCGTCAAATTTGCACTTCTTTAAGTAGCCTTGAGAATCAACTTTCTTGTATGCTCCCTTCACAACCCCACCTTAACCCTAAGGAACAAGTTAATGTAGTAATGATTAGGGGTTTAGAAGAAGTCAACGAGCTAGAGGAGCTTGAATTTCGTAGTGAGGAGCCAAGCAATTGAATTAAACTTTTACATGCAATCAATTTTGTTCCAAAATATCAAATGCTTTTTGAACAATATATATCTAATAACAATGTTTACGAGCCTGATGAGTTTTATGCGGAATGGTTAAGTTCTCTTCCCCTTAAATGCAAAGATCCGGGGGCCTTCTCTATTACTTGTAGGATTGGTAAGTGTTATTATCGAAATTGCATGTTAGATCTAGGCTCTTCAGTCAATGTTTTACCTTATTCTGTTTATACTATGTATGAATTTGATCCCTTACAAGGCATTAACCATATTCTTACAATGGCTGATAACTCTGAGGTAAAAGTTGTTAGAGTGCTTCATGATGTTTTAATTCAGGTCAAGAATCTGTTCTTCTTGGATGATTTTTATGTTATTGACACCAAGTATGAGTCTTCAATTCTTTTAGGGCGTCCATTTTAAAAACCTCGAAAGCTTTGATTGATGTGGCCAATGGTAGTGTAGCTTTAGAGAGTAATGGAGAGAAGATAGAATTAAAAATGATTGATAAAGTCCTCATTTATGAGGCAAATGCTACTGACGGTAATGTTGATGGCCTTGAACAAATTGGAGTTAACAACATGGAAATTCTACTTGATGGAATGGTTGCTGAATCTAGTATAGAGAAGTAGTTTACTGATGCAATTGAAGAATTTGACGAATAAAGAGTTTGAAATATGTCGGGCTAACGACATAAAACAAAGGCGCTGCTGGGAGGCAACCCAAGAATGATTTAAATTATTTTGTTTTCGATCTTTACCAATTTATTTATTTATTTTATTAGTTATGGCTTATTCTATGTCATTTATTCATTTATTCAATTTTTTTCCCTTTTAGTTCACTCTTCAATAAAACCAAGCATGACATGGAGAACAAAGCACAACACCTTCTTGATATTTCAGTTCAAACCCTACAACGGTTCCATCAATCTTAGCTTGAATGCTATTAAACCAGCTAAGTTTCCTCTTCTATTTTATTTCCTTTTCTTCCATTGAGGACAACGTAACATTTAAGTGTGGGGGAGGATGGAATTTGTGCGTATATGACTATTTTGGGCTGAAAATGGGTTATTATTTGAACATGTGATTTATGTAGGTTATTAACTCATATTTGAGTGATTATGTCCTGTTTTAAGGGAGGTGTTGCCGGATTTTTATTTGAACGGTTTATAGAGTCTTAATTTTGGTTTTAAAAAAATGAAAAAATAAAAACCAAAAAGTTAAGGAAAAAAAAACAACTAAGTGGAATATGATAACATGAAAGATGACATAAATCCCTCCTTGACATGACTTTTGGTAGAATGGTTTGTTTTTCCTAAATGAGATGGATCTTATTTCTCTTGTTTGTGTTATTTCTCCCTTTAAAAAAAATAAATTGTGTTCGAACATGTCTCAAGAATGATTTAGGCATCTTAGGTTATTTAACACCACATGAGCCAAAAAGCCTACCATTAAAAAAATTCATTAGTGAAACGATTTGAGCCTAATTAGCTTATTTTTAATTGCAACTCACAAATATATCTCTTCCTTAAAATATCAATTTAACATTTGGGATTAGTAGAGCATAAACAATTACATTGTCAAGTGGATGGATGTTGTCATAAGTTGGTGGTGTTCTTGTTATAATATAAAGTTTCAAATCTAAAGGCTCTGCGTACCAATGTCTGGGTTTAAAAAAACAAGTTGAAAAAGGAAAATAAAGAAATTAATTATTTTTGAAAAAAAAAATAATGAAAAAAAACAGTTATGTACGTGTGATGTTCTTATCTCTTGTTTAAGTAGTTCGAGTAATTAGATCCGTAGGGGTATCTTAAAACCTAGTGCCTTGGGCCAATTTGAGCGGGAGCCACTGGTCGAAAACATTAAGAGTCCTGAAACAAATTGAATAAGAAGAAATGGGTAAGAATTCATTGATGGAGGAATGTGTTGTAATTATATGAATGTACGCATATGCTCTACTACTTTCAATATTATTAGCACCACATTCCTAAAAATATTCTAATACCTTATTTTACCCGAGCATCATTGCATCCTAAAAAGTCCTGATGATTTGAGACATGCAATTTCACATTATATTATTAAAAAAAGAGGTTGAGAAATAATTCAAGCTTGTAGAATTCATTGTGAAGTCAAAATTTAGGGAGATGAAAGTGGCATGATTGGTTGGTCATTGAGGGTGCTAAAATCTTTCTTAGTGTCAATTAATGATCTATACTTATGGTGAGACACTTAAATATATTTACACTCTGTTGAACCATGTTTGATTTGATAGATGACAAACCAGTTCTCTATACTTGATTGTTATGCATGTTTGTAAATGAACAGGCTAATTCAAGTGAGAACTCTTCAAGGCAAATCTGAAGACCTTGAGATACTTGAAGAATCAGAAGTCAAGAGCTTGAAGTCTTTTAATTTTTATACTTCTAGGATCTTCTTGTAAAATTGACTTAGGAAAATATTCTTTGTGTTTTTAAGTAAAGAGCAAAAAGATTTTAAGTTTATATCCAGTAAAGAGAACAAACCAAGAACAAGCTAAGAACAGACAAAGAACAAGCTTGGAACAGTTCTCTTTGCTAGATGTAGACTTTGTACTACTGAGACCACTGTGGGAACAGACCTCAGTATTACGCACGTGCACTTAAGTGATCCGTACCAATTTTTGTGTTCAAAATTATTTTTGAAAATTTATTTGAAAAATATTGATCACTTATTTTTTGGAAATCTGCCAAATTGATTCACAAAATCAGCTTTGCAATGTACTTGTTTGGACTCTAGTGTACTTTCCCACTACATGTAGTGGAAGGAGATAAAAGTCTGAAATAGGTACCTTTGCAGTTGTATCAGCTGAGTTTGTTTGCACAATTTAGGCAAGTCTCCAAGCACACTTCTAGGGGACGGTTTTTCTTTGCCTATAAATGCAATCTTTTGAAAAACCCTAGTAAGACTTTTGCTCTCCAAAGAAAACCAAGTCATATTTTCTGAGAGTCTATCCTTAGAGAAAAACTATCTCCATATCCATCTTTAAGAGAAAAACTTACGAAGATTTAAGTTTGTAATATTTGAACCACTTAGAGGGAAGTGGTTGGGGAGTGTTCTGTGAACACTGAGTGAACTGTTAGGGTTAATAGTTGGGGAATTAAGTGTTACAGAGTTGTAGCATTTAATTGAGTGTGTAACCTTGTTATTATTCAGAGTTGATTAATAGTATTGGTGAGAGAGTGGAGGACGTAGGCTTGTTTAGAAGCCGAACCTCGTTAAATCCTTGTGTCCCTACTCTTTATTTACTGTTCTATCGTTGTTCTCACAAAAAGATAAACAAACTTTGAAAACGATTGAAAAAACACACATACTCAATTCAACCCCCCCCCTTCTTGAGTATACATTGAACTTACAATTGGTATCAGAGCCTAACTTCTCAAAAGGTTAACTACCTAGAGGAGCAAGAAGATGTCTACTTAAGAATCAAATAGTTCCAGACTCCCCAAGTTCAATGGCACTAACTACTCTTGGTGGAAGAATTGCATGAAAAATCTTATCATTGGAATAGATTATGAATGCTGGATGATTGTTAAAAATGGACCCACGTTCATCCACAAGAAGAATCAGGAAGGGTTCATAGTTCCAAAGTCAGAAGAAGAGTACACAAGTGAAGATTACAAGAAGCTAGAGAAGAATGCAAAGGCAATGTCACTTGTTCAACAAGGAATTGTAGAATGTGAAGTAAATCGAATTCTAGCTTGTTCTTCTGCAAAGGAAATATGGGATACACTAGAGCTTGCATATGAAGGCAACTCTGAAGTGAGAAGGTCAAAAATTGACATGCTCATGTCAAAGTATGAGGTCTTTGAGATGACTAGGGAAGAAAACATAAAGGACATGTTTACAAGGTTCATGACCATTATAAATGAACTTAAGTCATTAGGGAAGACCTTATCAAGTGAAGAGTTGGTGAGGAAAATGTTGAGAAGCCTGTCAGGGAAGTGGATGCCCAAGATTACAGCCATACAAGAAGCAAAGGATCTGACCACACTATCTCTAGAACAACTTATTGGTTCTTTGATGACTCATGAGATGTTGGTAGATTGAAAGGAGGGATCTAGTTCAAAAAACAAGGAGATGGTTCTCAAAGTAGAGGAATCTGAGGAAGATAAAGATGATATCAGTCTTATGGCCAGAAGGTTTGAAAAATACCTTAGAACAAAGTCTAAGGGTAAGTTTGCGAAAGGAAGAAACAGTTCTGGACAGTTCAGGAAAACCAGTTCCAATGCTGGTTGCTTTAAATGTGGTGAAGTGGGGAACAGAATCAAGGCTATGCTGACTGTAGTTTAGGGAGATTCAGAATCAGAGAATAAGGAAGATGAAGAAGAAGCAAATCTCTGTCTTACTGCTTTCACATGCACAGACCAGTCTGAGGTCTGTTCGGAAGAAAAAGAGGTTCTGTGTCTCATGGATGGTGGAAGCACTTCAGATGATAACCAGATATGTTTTAATGATATTAAGGCAAATATGCATAATCTAGATAGAGATGAATTACTTGATTATCTTGAGTTTACCATTGATCAATGCATTAGTGTTGGGTCTGCCTACCAGAACAACAAAAAGAAACTAAAAGAAACAGTTCGAGATTATGAAATATGTGGTGCTAGATCTGCTGAACTTGAGCTTATTTGTGAAGAACCTAAAGAAAAAATTTCTGAACTAAAAATAACAGCAGATCAGCAAAGAATGGAGCTTGAGACATTAAACTCCAAACCTGTCCCTAAAGAGGATGAACTTTTTGAAAAAATTGTAAAGGGGTTTAATGAGCTCAAGAAGTTCATTACACATAGTTCAAACTTTAAACTACTAAAAGACACATGTACCTTGTGTAAATCTGATTTTATACTTGCATATGACCACTTAATTGAAAAACTTGAAGATTTACACAAGGAACATGGGGATCTTAAGGTTTCTGAAGAGACTGGTTCTCCCACTGCCTTTGATGAGGTTTTGGATGTTTTACATGATGAGTGCATAGCTAAGATATGTGATCTTGAGGCTGAACTCATCCTGCTAAAACAAGAAAACATCAAGAAGACCAGTGACGAACCAGATCCCTCCCTGGTCTCAAGAATACAGGATGAACTTCAAAAGACTAGACTTGATTTAAAATCTTTTGAGAAACAGAATGAAGTTCAACTTAAGAGGCTTGAGAACAAGGAAAATGAGCTAACAGATTGTATGAACCAATTGAACAAAATGTTAGATGCTCAGAAAACCCTAAACATCCTCACATCCCAACCTGAAAATTCTCAAAGGTTTGGTTTAGGGTATTCTGGATCTAGTTCTACAACTGTTCTAGACAGAGACAACACATGGTTGGATGAATTCAAGAAAGGCAAGTATATATTTGCCAAGGATATGCATGTTTGTACCTACTGTGGTAAGAGTGGTCATGTTACTAAAAAATGTTTCACCAAAAAGAAGCATGGCAAGAAGAACAAAATCTACACGCAACAAGTGTGGGTTAGAAAGGTCAAGATTGAGAATGTTTCAAAGAATAAGGAACCCAAGCTGGTCTGGGTTCCTAAAACTAACCTTTAGTTTGCTTGTGCAGGTACGAGTGAAAGGAAAGCCATATTGGTATTTGGACAATGGTTGCTCAAGACACATGTCTGGGGATAAAGAACAATCCCTTTCACTCACTGCATTCGAGAGAGGGCACGTGTCATTTGGTGACAATAGAAAAGGACTTATCAAAGGAGTAGGTAAGGTTGGTAAGTCACTCTCCCAAGTAATTGACAATGTTTACTATGTAGAAGGTTTGAAACATAACCTTTTGAGCATATCTCAACTATGTGACAAGGGAAATAAAGTGAACTTTGAATCAAACACTTGTCACATAGTGAACCCTAAGACAGGGGAACTGATCTGTGAAGGAACAAGGCATAACAATGTGTATATCACATACTTAAGTCAAATTCCACAGAACAGTGCCCTCTGCCTTAGTGTTGTAGAGGATGACCAATGGATTTGGCATAAAAGATTAGGAAATAATAGCTTCACTTTGCTCAACAAGTTGAGAACACAAGATTTGGTGATAGGTTTACCTAACATCAAATATGTGGCAGACCAGCTTTGTCAAGAGTGTGCAAAGTGCAAACATGTAAGATCATCTTTTAAACCACAGAAAGTGGTTAGTTCCTCTAGACCATTTGAACTTGTACACATGGATTTATGTGGACCTATGCGTGTACAAAGTAGAAATGGCTTTAGTTATGTATTTGTCTTAGTTGATAATTACTCTCGTTTCACTTGAACCATATTTTTGAAATACAAAGATGAGACTTTTGATGAATTTGAAATCTTAGTGAAACAGGTCCAGAATAAGATCAATCATCAGTTAGCATCTATCAGATCTGATCATGGATCAGAGTTTGGTAATGCTAGCTTTATAACCTATTGTATGGAGCATCGTGTCTCTCACAACTTTTTAGCCCCTAGAACTCCACAAAAAAATGGAGTAGTTGAGAGAAAGACTCGCACTCTATAAGAAATGGCTAGAACCATGCTTCTAGAGAGTGGTCTGTCAAAGAAATTTTGGGCTGATGCTGTGAGTACATCATGCTACATACTCAATAGAGTTATGCTAAGACCAATACTAAGAAAAACACCTTATGAACTTCTAAAGGGTCGAAAACCAAACATTGAACATTTAAGGATATTTGGATGTAAGTGTTTTGTACACAACAATGGTAAGACCAGTTTGGACAAGTTCGACCCCAAGAGTGATGAAGCTGTTTTTATTGGGTATTCTCCTCATAGCAAGGCATATAAAGTTTTCAACAAAAGGACCTTGTGTGTTGAAGAGAGTATCCATGTGCTATTTGATGAAACTAACATATTCAACAAGCCTGTGCAGGTAGATGATGATGAAGGTTTTGATATTGGGATGACAAATTTCACTGGAGCTCAACCAGAGAACACTGTTGAACTAGACCCCCCAACTCCTCCTGAAAACAGCAATGGGTCTGGTGCAGCAGAGGCAAATACTAAACAGGTTGTTGAACTCAGTGACTCTCCTGCCCATCCAGTTGAAGATGAAATGGGAGAGAACACTGAAGAAACTGGTCCATCCTCTCAAAATGAAAATGAAATAGGGGGAACCAGTACAGAAATTAGTTCTAACTTAGGTGACTCAAACGCTGTAAGAAAGAGCATGTTTAAGCAAAGAAACTCTCATCCTTCTGATCAAATCATTAGTGATTTATCAAAAAGAGTCCAAACTAGAAATTCTGTCTGGAAGAATTTCTGTGCTTACTTCTCTTTCTTATCTCACACAGAACCAACTGACTATAAGATTGCACTAACTGATCCTAATTGGATCTTGGCCATGCAAGATGAGTTGAACCAGTTTGAGAGAAATCAAGTTTGGCATCTTGAACCAAGAACCAATGAGATGTCAGTTATTGGAACCAAATGGGTCTTCAGAAACAAAGCTAGGCTAGTGGTTCAAGGGTTTAACCAACAAGAGGGAATAGATTATGATGAAACCTTTGCTCCAGTATCCAGGCTTGAGGCAATAAGAATCTTAATTGCCTTTGCTGCCCACATCAACTTTAAACTCTTTCAAATGGATGTTAAAACTGCTTTTCTAAATGGCTATTTGAAAGAAGATGTGTATGTGGAACAGCCCCCTGGCTTTAAGGATAGAGTTTGTCCAGATCATGTCTACAAGTTAGACAATGCTCTTTATGGCCTCAAACAAGCCCCTCGTGCTTGGTATGAGAGACTCTCTAGTTTTCTTATTGAAAATCATTATGAGAGAGGTTCAGTGGACAAAACTCTATTCCTAAAGAAAAGGGGAACAAATCTGTTTGTAGTCCAGGTATATGTTGATGATATTTTGTTTGGGGCTACTAATTCTGTTTTGTGTGATGAGTTTGCAGACCTAATGAAGAGTGAATTTGAAATGAGTATGATGGGAGAACTTGGCTTCTTCCTAAGGCTCCAAATCAAGCAAGTGGATGATGGAATCATGATCCACCAACAAAAGTATCTCAAGAAGCTGCTCAAGAGATATGGTCTGCAAGATAGCAAGTCCTATGACACACCTATTCCTACCTCTTCTAAACCGAGCCTAGATGAGAAAGGAAAGGATGTTGAGGATAAGCTATACAGAGGTATGATTGGCTCACTTCTCTACTTAACAGCTAGTAGACTAGACATAGTCTTCTCAGTTGGGTTGTGTGCTAGATTTCAAAGCAAACAAAAAGAGTCTCATCTAAAAGTTGTTAAGAGAATTTTTAGGTACTTGAGTGGTACAGAGGACATGTGCTTATGGTATCCAAAGGGAAGTAATTTTGATCTTTTAGGATACACTGATGCTGACTATGCTGGTTTTAGTGTTGACAGGAAGAGCACTTCAGGAATGGCTCACTTCTTAAGTTCTTGTCTCATATCATGGGGATCTAAGAAAAAAAATTCAGTGGCCTTATCCACAGCTAAGTCAGAGTGCATAGCTGCTGCTTTGTGCTGTGCTCAATAGCTTTGGATAACGACACAACTTAAGGATTTTGGGATCTGTTCCGGAAGTGTTCCCATATCGTGTGATAACACCAGTGCTATAAACATTTCTAAAAATCCTGTCCAGCACTCTAAAACAAAACATATTGAAATCAGACATCATTTTCTCAGAGACAATGTTGAAAAAGGAAATGTGAATCTTGAATTTTACAGATCTGAAGAACAATTGGCTGATATTTTAACCAACCCCCTAAGCAGGGAAGTGTTTGTCAAACTCTGCACATTACTTGGTATGGTAAGGATTAGATCCTAGTTCCTTAGGACTTATCTTTCCCTTTTTGGCTATGTTTGACTTTTTGATCCTTAGTGTACATAAGCAGGGTTGGTTAACTTTTAAATGTCATATATGCAAGTGGTCTCAAAGTTCTTATGTTGATGCTGTTCCAATGTGTGGTATCTCTAAGTTGCCTAACTAAAAGATGCCTTAAGTTTTTAATAAATACAGATTAGCGTCAGACTATCGTCAGACCAGTCCCTTACAATGGTTATATCAGTTTATTGCTGAACCCTCAATTTTGAAATTGAGAACTTAATTGTTTTGACATATGACCGTTGTGAACAGTGTAAAGTAACTTCCCTCCTATCTCTTCTATTAATTGCCAATTTTCTTCACTTTAATTCTTACTTTCACATTAAAATCTCTCTCTAACCGTCTCTCTCTCTCTCTAATTGCTCTTCTCTCTCAAACCCAAAGCATCATCAAAAGAATCTCTTTTCAAGAATTCTCAATCAGTTTCTCTCTCTCTCTCTCATCAAACTTACTGAATCAATTGAAAATGGGAAGAAAGAAGAACAAAGCTTCAAGGAAGAAAAGAAGAGGACTAAGTCAATCACCTAGTTTCACACCTTCTAAGATTGAGAAGGAATCAAGTACTGCTGTGGTTGCTGAACACCAAAAAGGAGAAGAAAAGTAGAAAGAGGTCAAGGACAAAGCCACTGAGGAAACAGTTGTTGAATCCAAAGATTCATGTAAGCCCAAGGAGAAATCTACGCCACCACCAAGCCCTAAATCACCACCACCATCTTCACCAAAATCTCCACCACCTCAACCTCAGAGAACTCCATCACCATCTAAGCCTAAACAACCCTCTCCATCACCTAAACAACCCTGTCCATAGCCTACTATTTCTCCACCTCCACTGAAACCACCATCACCCTCAAAAGCCAAAACTCCTCCTCCACCTTCACCACCAAAGTCCAATACATCACCACCCTCTTCACCACAAAAAGAAACAACCCCATCACCTTCTTCACAACCACAAAAGACACCTTCACCAGCTCCTCAGATCACAGAGAAACCAGTGCCAAGCACTGAAGAGGATGAAGTATAGAAGGAAGAGACAGAAAAGAAGGATGATGACACACATGCACAGGACATGGATTTTGAAATTACTGGGGTGGTACAAAGGGAAAAAGAAACTGGGAGGAGGACAAGGGACTGTAAGGAGGAAATAAAAAAGGAGCCTACTGAGAAGGTTCTAGAGGGAAAGAAGGAGGAAAAGAAGAAAAGAATGAAGAGTGTAGCAAAGAAGGGCAAATCTTCTGAGAGCCCCAAACCTGCAACCAAACTCCCCACTGAAAAGAAGAGGAAGGCTGATTCTGCTCCTGAAAAGGCCTCAGCCAAGAAGAAAGGTAATACCACTTCTGAACCACTGTTTGAATTAAGTGGTAGGGGTGTCTTGTTTGGTTTTGCATGTCCTAAGACTTGGATGAGTCAACCCTTTCTAGAGGAGTTTAAGGAGGCCATAGAGTTCCAGGGTTGGGAGGGGCTGTTTGACAAAAAGTTGGATGTTTTTGAGAATTGTGTTGAGGAATTTTACTCAAAATTGGGGAAATTAGACAAAGGGAAGTTCTGGAGTGAGGTCGAAGGGGTCGACATCACTCTGTCAAAGAAGAGTCTAGGGGAGGTACTGGGTGTACCAAGAGGTGGGTTCTGTGATTACTCAAAGGACAACTAGCCTACTATTCCTGAGGTCAGTACAGAACACATACAGACCACTCTCTTTACTGGTTCTCTAAATGATGGTTCTGGCTATGTTATTGGCCAACTAAGGGAACCGGTGATGAGGCTGTTTCATACAGTAGCCTCTAAGATAGTACTCCCTAGGGCTCACGGCAGAATGGATGTAAGAAAAATGGATGCTGTGATTATCTACTACCTATATGAGAAGATCAAGCTGAGTCTCCCTGGTCTCATGCTAGCCCACATGGTTAGCATTCTAGAAAGGTCAAACCACTCTCTACACTATGGTGCTTGGCTTACTCTTGTTTTCCGAAGTAGGAAGGTACATCTGAGTGGTGAGGTCAAGAAAATGTCTGTCCTCACCAACCAGATTCTAGGTCAGAAAGGAATGACCTTTGAAGGTGGTATACTAAAAATGAGGGATGAAGAGAGGACCACTGGAGTCAGAAGAACAAGCAGCTCAAGGTCTGAGGAAGCTACTGGGTCATTGTCCAAACAGGTGCAAACACATGGAGAACTACTGCAACAGATGATGGCTAGTGTGAATGCTCTGTGCACTTCTCTGGATGGATCAATCAAGAACATATCAGCACGGTTGGACTCCCGTGAAGAAAAGCTTGCCTCCTCTTCCAGCATCAAGCCAAAGACCACTCAGAGACCAGTTCCCATCATTGCCCAAGTGAAGAAGAAGAAGCAGGAAGAGAGTGCAGAAAAGGAAGATGAGGATTCTACTGAGGATTCTGATGATGATGCTGACTCTGACTCTTCTTAGCTTACCCCCTACCCTACTAACATATCTTTCAAACTATCATTTCTCTAGTTTCATTGAACAATTACCTATTTCTAGTTTTTGATCATTTCTGCTAAATAATTTCTCTACAAAATGGTCCTGGTTTATATAATTATTTAACTTGTGTGTGCACTTTGACATTTGGGATTGTGAGTTGCAGGTACTAACTTTTGGGACAACATCTCTAGAATGTTGTGTTTATATTATGCTTGTGTTGACTTTACTTGTTGCCTTCTCCTAATTTTTGTGCTGTATTAATTTTGTCATTTGATGATGCCAAAAGGGGGAATAGGACAGGTGAAGTTCCTAGTGTCAAGCGTAGCAACTTGAACAAGGTTCAGGCCTTGTTAGAGATGTCCCAGCTTTATGCCTAGGAGTACTTTGAATTCAGATCAAACACTCCTATCCATCCCAACTGGAAGAAACTCTTCAAAGTGAATTTGAAAATTCTCTTGCTACATTTGATAATTGATAAGTCTTGCAGGTTACAGGTTTAATGCTGAAACTCAATAAATAATTGAGTAATGTGATGAGTGACTGACCCTTATAATCAGTCAAATTGTGTTTTAGTCTGCTCTTTTTTTTAATCCTCTGAGATTTTGAATCTGACTACAGGCACAGTGCAAGACCAGTTCCTCTGAACAGTTGTTTTATCTTAAAACAATTGGTTACTGTTCTCAGGGGAACTTCATGGTTTGTCATCATCAAATAGGGGGAAATTGTTGAACCATGTTTGATTTGATAGATGACAAACCAGTTCTCTATACTTGATTGTTAGGCATGTTTGTAAATGAACAGGTTAATTCAAGTGAGAACTCTTCAAGGCAAATCTGAGGACCTTGAGATACTTGAAGAATCAGAATTCAAGAGCTTGAAGTCTTTTAATTTTTGTACTTCTAGGATCTTCTTGTAAAATAAACTTAGGAAAATATTCTTTGTGTTTTTAAGTAAAGAGTAAAAAGATTTTAAGTTTATATCCAGTAAAGAGAACAAACCAAGAACAAGCTAAGAACAGACAAAGAAAAAGCTTGGAATAGTTATCTTTGCTAGATGTAGACTTTGTAGTACTAAGACCACTGTGGGAACAGTCCTCAGTATTACGCACGTACACTTAAGTGATCCGTACCAATTTTCATGTTCAAAATTATTTTTTGAAAATTTATTTGAAAAATATTGATCACTTATGTTTTGGAAATCTGCCAAATTGATTCACCAAATCAGCTCATTAAATGCAATGTACTTTGTTTGGACTTTAGTGTACGTCCCACTTCCCATAGTGGAAAGAGACAAAGTCTGAAACAAGAACACTGCACTTGTGTCAGCTGAAGTTGTTTGCACAATTTAGGCAAGTCTCCAAGCACACTTCTAGGGGACGGTTTTTTCCTTGCATATAAATGCAATCTTTTGAAAAACCCTAGCAAGACTTTTGCTCTCCAAAGAAAACCAAGTCATATTTTCTGAGAGTCTATCCTTAGAGAAAAACTATCTCCATATCCATCTTGAAGAGAAAACTTACGGAGATTTAAGTTTGTAATATTTGAACCACTTAGAGGGAAGTGGTTGGGGAGTGTTCTGTGAACACTGAGTGAACTGTTAGAGTTAACAGTTGGGGAATTAAGTGTTACAAAGTTGTAGCATTTAATTGAGTGTGTAACCTTGTTACTATTCAGAGTTGATTAATAATATTGGTGAGAGAGTGGAGGACGTAGGCTTGTTTAGAATCCGAACCTCGTTAAATCCTTGTGTCCCTACTCTTTATTTACTGTTCTATCGTTGTTCTCACAAAAAGATAAACAAACTTTGAAAACGATTGAAAAAACACACATACTCAATTCAACACCCCCCCTTCTTGAGTATACACTGAACTTACACACTCAAATTTTCAAAATAAAAGACTTTGTGAGTATGTCTACTACAAACTCTCACGAGACCGTACTCGTCCTCTAGGGGGAACTTAGTGGTTTAAAGGTCTTGTTGCACATGCTAAGTGCAATCGTGATTCCTACGACAGTGAGTTAGATTTATTGCTTTCATAAGATAGTTTTATTTATTTTGTTCGAGGGCGACCATACCCTAAGTGTGGGGGAATTTCATAAGTGGTTAATTATACATATATTCAGTCCCTAATATTAGTCTTATAATCGTCTTTTAATTATTAATATATGATTTTACTTATCTTTATATTTTCCTAATTTACTATTATTTTATTTAATAGTTAAATATTGAATAATTGGTACTTAATATGTTGTGTGTTTTAATTGGTAGGTGAAGGAGCATAATATGGACTTCAATCAACCAAAGTTAGACCAAAGCACAAGAGGAATGTAACGACCCGACTTTTATAAGCTGTCGATTTACGGAGGATATCGACAAATGGATCATTACCAAACAAAACATGCTAAAAACAATATTAAATTCTAACTTTTAGACTTGAATTGCAAAATCTCTTTATTAATTAATTAACTATTAGAAGAATATAAATGTCCATAAAACCATATTGTTCAACAAACTACAACTTAAAATGTTTATTCCCAACAAGATTGGTGAAATCTAAAAAGTAATAAACTAGAAAGTAAAGTAGACTTCGGGTTTCTTCTATAATTCTTGCTAAAAACACTCAACCCGATCCATACGAAAGCCCACTTATTCATCTGCATCATCACCTGGAATGAGGGGGGTCCACCGTCAGTGGCGAGTTACTAGGCTGTCCCATTTAAATGTGGAACCATAAACCATATAATAGCATAGAATCAACCAAGACATACATGTTATACATGAATAATCATACAATAATACATAACATATCAGACATACGCAGCGAAAGACTTAAAATTTCATACATATAAATAACATAATAAATGCATAAATAATATAATAAATACATAAATAACATACCAACCCGATGAATTCTTATCTTATCATATTATTACCCCAAAATCCATCTTTTAATCATCTTTCTTAATCCATGGACCAGTCATTATAGCTCGTAAAGATGCCCGTGTACATCCCAACTTTCCTAAAATGCGCCGGAAAGAACCCGTGTATTCTACCCGTAGCTCTCCTTTGCAAGAACTAAGCCTAAGCTATGTCCATAACTCCTAAATAGTAGCCGGTGTACTACTACTTAGACGACTACACATCCTAGAATCAAGAACTGCCTAGAGACCGCAGTAGAGCTGTGGCTTCGACTTAATCTAATCTAGTGACCCGTGTATCACCAAACAGTCGTCCACTTTTTTATAACTTATCTTATCTTATCGACATGGTCATCGTGAGACCAATAATAAACTTATCATCATATCATCTTATTCTTATTATTATTATCCAAGTCAACCTTATTCTTATTGAATCAACTTAACTTCTAATTTCTTTTTTAACCTCTTAATTATATTAAATCCTTAAATCATAATCTAAAATTATTATAAGCTAAAAAGTAAATTAAATTGATCAAACTCTTATTTAAACCACTTAAACAAAATAAATAATTAAATCAATTATTTTTAATAATTACATAAACAATTCAATAAATCAATTAAAACAATATAGAAACTAACAATCACCAGTTTATATTGCATAAAACATGATAAAAATTACTCCTTTTTATTAATACAACACTCGGCCATCATGAGTAAAATAACAAAAATTTGACACTTTAAATTATTAAACACAATTATCACAATTTAATCAATTAAACTTATTAAATAAATAATAAAATCATAGAATGACCATTGAATTATAAGATCATAAATTAATTAGTCAAAACAAGATCAAAATTCACTCTTTTTATGTTAAAAACCACTCGGCCTTCTTCGAAAATTTAGGGACAAAAAATTTATACTCTAAATTCTACATATAATTATCATATTAAAATTATTAAAACTGTTATATAAATTCTAAAACCATGATCTAACCACTTATGGAACAATTATAATTAAACATGGATCAAAAGTTAAGCCTTTTTACTCTTATAATACTCGGCCATCAAGAAAGATAACAAAATCAAGATTAATTTTCAAGAACCTGTTAAATCATATTTAAATTATTTTTAAACTATAGATTAATTAATAAATCAATCAGATTAGGAATATAATTGAACAAGAAAAATTGAAACTTTAATTCTTTCAATCATCATGGATCACTCGACATTTTTAAAGAAACAAGAACAAAATTATAAATTTAATCCAAGACTTCAATTAGACAATTAAATAAATCATGTACATACTTTTAGATCAAGAAAACATCACAAAATCATCATAAAAATTATGCAACACACTCGACATAGCCACGCATGGTTCAAGAATTAATTCAAGATTTATCATGCAATTATGCTAATTAAAAAATGTAATTTAAGATAATAATTTATGCATAGAATTAATTAAAATAACAAAGTTTCACTAAAGATCATACAAAAATATCAAGAACATCATAGATGAAAAAGAAATATATAGCATGGTTCAAAAATCATAGCATGAACATGATACTAATCCTATCAATTCTTAGTTTAATTCTAATTAACTATATGATAAATTATCCAAATACAAGGGGGTTAGTCTAGTTACCTGAATTTGAAAACAAGAAAATCAAAGAAAACCTCTCTTTGGTTCGACACCCACACGGCACATACACAAGAACACTTTTAGAGTTTTTAAGAATATTTTCTTTGAGGTTTAGAAGTTAAGATAATAGGTTATGAGTATTGTTCCCTATATACAATTATATAGAACAATAGAATTAATTAAATAAATAAAAAAAAGGAAAGGGGCCGGAATTATGAGTGGGAGTAGGGAAGTTGAGTCAACTTAGGGGACTTAGTAAGGGTTTAGTTAAAAATAGGATTTTTAGCTTAGTTGACTTTTCAAAAATAAAAATTGAAGATTTTAGATATAGAATAGATTTTATATCTAATAACAATAATAAATAAAAATTAAAATAATCCTTGGCCAAATAAGGAGAGGGCCGGCCAAGGGGAAGATTAATTGGGTCATTGGGCCCTATTTTAAGACAAGGATAGAAAATAAGAAACACAGTCCAATTATATGGGCCTTTTGGACTTAGAATTTTAGAAGTAATAATAATTAACCATGAAATTTTCTGGCCCAGATTTTTAGGTTATTACAGTCACCCCTCCTTAAATAAATTTCGACCTCGAAATTTACTTAAAGAAGCTCAAACATCACACAGGAACACACACAAGGACACAAAAATAAAGTAATAAAAACTACTTCATATCTGCTCCAAAAAGCTCAGGATACTTATCCCTCATAGATGCTTTCGTCTCCCAAGTAGCTTCTTCAAACTTCTCACTATACCAAAGCACTTTAACCAATGGTACCACCTTACATCGCAAAATCCGATCTTGGCGGTCAAAAATCCGTATTGGCTTTTCTTCAAAGGTCAGATTTGGCTCGATCTCTGACGATTCCACCGGGATTATATGAGTAGGATCATTCACGTATTTCTGTAGCTGGGACACGTGAAACACATCATAAACTTTCGATAGATCCGGAGGCAACGAAAAACGATAAGCAACTTCTCCGATCCGATCCAGAATCTCGTATGGCCTTACATACTTGGTTCTGAGCTTACCCTTCTGGCCAAACCGAGTCACACCCTTCATAGGGGACACCTTCAACAACACCTTGTCACCCACTTGGAACTCCAACGGCTTCCATCGACGATCGGCATACGAATTCTGTCGACTCTGAGCTGCCTGCAACCTCGTCCTGATGATCTTAATCTGCTCCATCGTCTCCTTAATATGATCAGGTCCAATCACCAAGGCATCGCTAATGTCGCTCCAACAAGTAGGGCTGCGGCACTTGCACCCATACAAAGCTTCATAAGGAGCCATCTTGATACTTACATGATAGCTGTTGTTTTACGAAAATTCCACCAAACTCAATGATTTAACCCAAGTCTGTTGAAATTCTAACGCACAAGCCCGTAGCATATCCTCTAGCGTCTGAATGGTCCGTTCTGTCTGGCCATCTGTGGCGGCGTGAAACGCCGTACTCAAATTGAGCTTAGTCCCAAAAGCTTCCTACAATGACTTCTAGAACCGTGACAAGAACCCGGGATCTCGGTCAAACATGATATCCTTAGGCACACCATGTAACCGTATGATCTCCCTCGAGTAGGCTTCTGCCATCTTCTCCATTGACCAAGTTACCTTCATCGGAATGAATCGGGCGACTTTAGTCAAACAATCGACGATCACCCAAACTGTATCCAAACCCATAGATGTCGCGGGTAGGCCCACCACGAAATCCATGGAAATGGAATCAAACTTCCACGTGGGTATCGGCAATGGTTGCAATAATCTACCTTGTCTTTGATGCTCGATCTTGACTTTTTGACAAGTGAGACACCGCGCTACGAAGTCTGCGACTTCCTGATTCATCCTAGGCCACCAAAAATATTCCTTCAGGTCCTTTTAGATCTTTCCACCGTCTGGATGCACCGAATAGGGAGTATTTGGAGCCTCTTCTATGATCTTGTTTTTCAACCTCGAACTCTGGGGCACACACCACCTGTTGCGGAGCAAATTTTAGTATCCATTAGGTGAAAACAATTTAGCTATAAAACTTTTAACTCCATTGCCTGTTGCGGAACTTCATACTGCCGTCTGAATCAATCGTGAAGTCTTTTGCTTTACCTTGAAATTTGGCTTTCCCGTAACTCTTGATACAAACTGGGTTCAACACACATAGCATTGAGAAAGACTTGTGTACAACCTGGCATTACCATCTCAATCTCCATTCTGTGAAGATCAGCACCGATTTCCTTAGGAAAAACAGCCATCTTATTGAATGAATGGTGATCTTTGCGACTGAGGGCATCTGCTACCCGATTGGCCTTCCCTTCACAATAATCAACTGAGAGGTCATAATCCTTGATCAACTCGAGCCATCGTCGCCTCATGTTGAGCTCCTTCTGAGTGAAGATATACTTCAGACTCTTGTGATCGGTGAACAGCTTGCAAGTCGCTCCATAGCGATAATGTCGCCAAATTTTCAAAGTGAACACTACAGCCGCCAACTCTAAGTCGTGAGTAGGATAGTTCAGCTCATGAACCTTGAGTTGTCTTGAAGCATATGCAATCACCTTTCCATCTTGCATCAGAACACAACCTAAGCCCTTCTTGGATGCATCACTGTAAACTTCGTATCCCATACCTTCATTCGGCAAAGCAAGAACTGGCGCAGTAACAAGACTCTTCTTGAGGGTCTGGAACGCTTCTTCGCATCGATCCGTCCACAAGTACTTGCAATCTTTGTGCAACAATTTGGTCATAGGTGCTGCTATCCTGGAGAAATCTTTCACAAATCTCCGATAGTAACCTGGTATAGAAAATTTCTCAGGTAAGTTTACATGCATAAATAACTATTTTATATTATCTTTCATAAATGCTTTAGGTTACCTGCTAGGCCAAGAAAACTTCGAACTTCGGCCACATTCTTTGGACTGTACCATTCCACAATTACCTTTATCTTAGCTGGATCTACCTTGACACCGTCCGCATTAATCACATGCCCTAGAAAGGCTAAGCTACTTCCCTGAGCCAAAATTCGCACTTCGACAACTTCGCGAACCACTTCTGAGCTCTTAAGACGTCAAGCACCATATGCAGATGCCGAGTGTGATCTTGTTCATTCTTTGAATAAATAAGAATATCATCGATGAACACTACTACACACACATCCAAGAGGTGATGGAAAGTCCAGTTCATCTGGTCCATTAAAACTGCTGGAGCATTAGTCAAACCAAACGACATTACCTCAAATTCATAGTGCCCGTATCTGGTGCGAAAAGCGGTCTTATGTATATCCTCCGGCTTCACTGGAATCTGATGATACCCTAACCTGAGATCAATCTTGGAGAACACGCTGGCTCCCTTCAGCTGGTCAAACATATCCTCGATCCTGGGCAACGAATACTTATTCTTGATCGTCACCTTGTTATGTTCTCGGTAATATATACACAATCGCATACTGCCATCTTTCTTCTTGACAAACAATACCGGAGCACCCCAAGAGGACACACTAGGCCTTATGAAACCCTTGTCGATCATTTCCTGCAACTGGGTCTTCAACTCCTTATGTTTTGCAAGGGGCCATACTGTAAAAACCCGAAATTTTGGGCTATTTTAAATTTTTATTTATTATTTAATTACTTAATTTGATGGGCAAAAGATTCAAACCCAATTTAAAAACCGAGCCCAAACTTTTTACCTTGCTTTGTCATCTGGGACCAAAGCCCAAATTAGCCCTTAACTCCTCAGCCCCACACGACCCAAATCCTTTTTATTTAACCCTTTTAATTAATTTGTTTATTTCTATAAATCTAAAAACATATCTAAGAAAAGATCCTACTTTTATATTTTTCTCTCCTAAATTTTAGGAGTTCACCCAACCATCCAAGCATCTATAAAAACCCTCCCTTGCTATTCAAAACTCACGGCACCATCAAACACCAAACATCAATATTTTTCTACTCCTTCTTTTCTCTTCTACAAATAAAAACTTCACATTAAATCTTGAAGCTCACAACAAACCATCCTAAAAAGATTGAAGCAAGAGAACAACACCAACTTTATTCGAGTATCATACACGGCCAAAACATCCACCACCTTCGAATCTTGACCCATCAATTGAGGTAATTAGATATTTTGCTTAGTTTTAGAACAATATTAAATATATAATTGTTAGAACATGTATAGAATTGTTAAAGATTGTATTTTTATGTTGTTGAGTGTATGAATTTATTTCTTGATCAAATATTTTTATTTCTAGATGAATTTTTCGTGAGAGTTTCTTTACTGGTTGATTATGTATCAAGATTTATTTCGTGGCAAAATTCGTTCTTTTCTTGCTTATAACAATTTAATCTATCAAACTGGTAAAACTGTCTAGATTTGATATACGAATTTATTATAATAATTATTAAATTCATATGGCTACAAAAATTTCGGTGAGAGTCAGTATTAGTGTTTTACAGCTTGTACTAATTTTTCGTAATTTTTAGAGTTCTTTTGATATGGCAGAAAATTCGGAAACTAATTATAGTCTAATCCGATCGGTTAGTTATAAAATTCCTTAAAATTAGTAAATGATATTATTTTTGGACGAAACATATGCAAGTTAAACCTTGAACATAGATTTAACTTTCATCAAAATTTCTAGAATGTTAGAGATCTTTAAATGGTTGTTCATTAATTTAAATCGGTAAAATCAGATTGTGTAAAATAGTGGGATTAAATTACTAAAATACTTTTAAAGTATATCTTAGTCGAATCTCTTGTTCAAATTATGATTCTTTATGACTTTCTTGATTTATTTTTACTAAATAAATAAGTTCTTGAATTAAATTTTCAACCTTGTTATTAATTAAAGATTTGGTTTTTATTTAAGGAAAAATTGCCAAGAATAAGCCAACTTTTAGCCGATCTTCCATAAATAAGCCAAATTTTTGAAAATCCAGAAATAAGCTAACCTTGTTATCATTTAAGCCAAAAATAGGTCAAATGATTATTTAAAATGTTAATTTCTATTGTTTTTTATCACTATTTTACAATCATTTAACCTATTTTTTGCTTTAAATGATAACAATAACTTAAAATAACAGATAACTAATAGATTGAATAATCATTTGACCTATTTTTGGCTTAAATGATAACAAGGTTAGCTTATTTCTGGATTTTCAAAAGGTTGGCTTAATTGTGGAAGATCGCCCAAAGGTTGGCTTATTCTTGGCAATTTTTCCTTTATTTAATTATTAGATGATTCGAAATCTAATTGTTGAATTATGTTATTCTCATGAATTATTGCTTAATTGTCATTTTATGAATATTTTGATTTATTATTGTTGAATTATGATTGAGTTCGAATTGTTGAGTTAGGAAATTGAAGTGTTTGGATTGATGAGAATTTGAAGTGCCTAATTGTTTGTCGAGTCTAGAGTCAAAGTTAAGATGAGGTTAAACCTAGAGTTGACTAGTTGTTAAGTCAAGTTGAAAAAAGAGTCAAAGTTATGGAATTAAATAAAATAATAATAACTTAAAACATCGAAGGAACGGAAACAGAGTAAGAGGATATTGTTTTGTTTCGATCTCTGGATAGGAAAGGCTTGGTATTTAAGGTGGCCAACATACGTGCCCCACCTCCTTTTCCTGGGACTTCGAACATCTCATTTCCGATTACAATCACCTAGTACTTTTGATTATGGTATACTCTACCGGGTTTAAGGAATTGATGGCTGGCATATACTGATAAATTGGGAATTGACGGACAGTTTATGCCGATAAATAAGGAATTGACGGCCGGTATGAGCACCAATATAAAATACAAAATAAATTAATAAGATAATATGGTGATGAGGATAAGATAATGAAAAATGAATAAATTCAATGGTAAAAGTAATATTAATAATGGAAAGGGAACAATGGAGTACAAATATTGTATGTTGGATGTCAAACCAATGGAATGATGGAGTATGACTATTGTATGTTGGATGTCAAACCAATGGGATGATGGAGTACGATTGTTGTATGTTGGATGCCGAAAGGTGGAGTACAACAGTTGTATGTTGGATGTCGGAAAATTGGGGCGATAGAGTACAATAGTTGTATGTTGGATGTCGGAACATTGGGGCGATGAAGTACAATAGATGTATGTTGGATGTTGAACCCGTGAAAGATAATATGATAACCCATGGAATGATGGAGTACAACTGTCGTATGTTGGATGTCGGACCATTGGGCCAATAATGAATAAATGTAATTCATAAGTTTGAATGGATATAAAGTAAAGAATTGAGTATTGGAAGTTGAGTTACTGTGATCTATAGAGTCTAGTGTCTAGAGGTGGCCCTAGCTAGTGAGTCAATGTTGGTTATCTCATGTATTTCCGTTGCGTATCTGATTGTGTAATGTTTGCTAATGAATTATAGATTTGATTGTGTTAACCATGTTGATATTATGAAATAAGTGTGTTATGTTCTGTCTATTATATATTTGATTGCGTTCTACAATTTAGTAGAACATTCTAATTACTCCCCACTGACTGTTGACCCCCATTCCCTTTTCAGATAATGAAGCAGAGTAATCTGGGTTATAACGTTGGTTGGGTCTCATGAGCGAGCAAGCGTAGCAGTATTAGCTACCCATTTTAGTAGACTTAACCTTGTTAATGAATTCTAGTAGCTTGTAGTAGAACTTTAGTATTTTAAAGAGGTTTTTGGACAATTTCCTTGTTTTGTTTAATTAATTTTGATTAATAAAAGAATTAAGTATTAGAGCTTCCGCTGTTATTTTAAGATTTGTTATATAAGTTTTCATTCATTAATGATTCGTATTGTTGTTTTCTTCGAAAACAACGTTGCTAAAATACGGGTCGTTACAACTACAGCCTTAACTTTTGTCGGGTCTACCTTAATGCCTTCCTTGCTAATAACGTGACCCAGAAATGCTACTTCGCGAAACCAGAACTCACACTTAGAGAGCTTCGCGAACCACTTATGCTTTCTTAATATCTCTAGCACTATCCGAAGATGCTCTGCATGCTCAGACTCATCTCTCGAATAGACTAGGATATCATCGATGAAGACTACGACACACTTATCGAGTAAGTGATGAAAGGTCCGGTTCATCTGATCCATGAACATGGCCGGTGCATTAGTGAGACCAAAGGGCATCACCTCAAACTCTTAGTGGCCGTATCTCGTAAGAAAAGTGGTCTTCGGGATGTCTTCTTTCTTGACTGGAATCTGATGATATCCAGATCGAAGATCTATCTTCGAGAAAACTCCCACTCCTCGTAACTGATCGAATAGGTCCTCAATCTTAGGCAACGGGTACTTATTCTTGATAGTTACCCGGTTCAATTCTCGGTAGTCTATGCACAGGCGCATGCTACCGTTTCTTCTTCAAAAAGAGCACAGGTGCTCCCCATGGAGAAACAACCGGCCTAATGAAGCCCTTATCGATCAAATCTTGAAATTGCGTCTTTAACTCCTGCAACTCCGATGGTGCCATCCGGTAAGGTTCCTTCGAAATTAGCGTTGTCACGGGAGCTAAGTCGATATTAAACTCGACATCGCGCTCGGGTGGAACTCCTGGTAGCTCATCAGGAAATACGTCTCTGAAATCCCTCGCTACAGGTATATCGTCCAACAGACTCTCCTCAGTCAAGTCCCTTACCTGACATAAGAACACCATATCGCCCTTCTGGCGAAGTTTTCTCATTTTCAAGGCTGGGATTACCTTTACTCCCTTCTTCAGAACGATCCCAGAATAGGTAATTCGATTGCCTTGCGATCCTCGGAATGTCACTGACTGGTCTTGGCAACGAATAATCGCTCGATACCTCGATAGCCAGTCTATTCTAAGAATGACATCGAACTCCATCAACGGGAACTCCTTCAGATCGGCCGTCGCCTGCTCTCCAGCTATAACGATGGGCACTCCTCGGAACTCACGCTGACAAACAAAATCCTCTCCAGAAGAGAGAGATATGATCGAACTAACAGGGGAACTGCCACGAAGATTAGACCTCGAGGCAAAACTACTAGCCACAAAAGAAACAGTGGCACCAGAATCAAATAAAACATAAGCTAGCATACCAAAGATAAGAAATCAACCTGAGACTACATCTGGCTGGACCTTTGCCTCTGCCTCAGTCATACACTAGACTCGATTCGTCACAGGAGTCTTAGTCGGTGCTGGTAGTTGCTTGGTCTCGGTGCCTGGCTTCTTCTCGGGGCAAACTGACGCCTTGTGGCCTTCCTTCCCACAGATGAAACACGAAATGGGCGTCCCGTCGCAACGCTTCCCTGGATGGAAGTCCTTGCCACAGCCTCTGCATCTCGAACTCCCTGATCCCTAAGACGAATTAGCGGTCGGAGGGGTACTGCTAGGAGCACTGAACCGGGGCTTCTTAAAAGATGGCGACGTCACCGGGGTCGGGGTCCTCTTCTTGCTCGCATCCTCCTCGATAACTGAAGCCTGGATCTCGAGTGCTACCTCGTAAGCTCGCTGTAATGTCTTCGCTCCACTACTGATCACGTGACTGCGAATCCTCGGATCTAGCTTATTGATGTAGCGCTTGACCCGCTCCTCCTCAGATGGTACTACCGATGTAGCGAACCTCGATAACTCGGCAAACTTGTCGGTGTAGGCCTGAATCGTCATCTTACCCTGAGTGAGAGTAAGAAACTCCTTCTATTTCTGCCACTGTAACTCGTCGGGGTAGAACCTCTCCTGGACCTTAGCTACGAACTCTGCCCAAGACATCGAGTGCAAGGGCATACACACGTTCCTAGCCACGCTCCACCAGTTATCGGCCTCTCCTCGCAAGTAGTAGGCGACAATCTGGACCTTCTCATGCTTGGGGCAAAACTTAGCGTCGAAGAGCTTCCCCATCTCACGGATCCAACTTTCCAAAGTCGTAGGGTCGGCAACCCCATCGTAAGTCAGTGGTCGATGAAGATGCGAGCGATACGATCGAACGTCGACTGCGATCCCGATGGTTGACGACTATGGTGCGCTAGCGTAAGAATCGTTTCCTCGAGCGCTCGTAATCTCTGTCGTCCCGAACTTGTCCAGCGAGGTGTGGACATGCTGAAAACATCGCAAAAAAAAGACACACAAAGAGAAGCGGTGTCAGTCAAAAATCCAAACTATAGTCAAGTACACAAATCAAAGGAAAATAGGAAAAAGAGTCTTATCCCGGTTTCTTCTACCCGACGCTCTTCTCTGTTAAACTTATTCTAAATTGGGTTTATCACTCAGGAATGGTAAAGCTCACAACTCCCAGGTTTTACTCAAGTCCTAAAACTTCACTTAAAGTTTTAACCTATTCGGCTCTGATACCAACTGTGACGACCCGACTCGCTTAAACCGGCGCGGAAGAAACCGGCGAGTCGAATAGCCGATCTAACATACAAACTTACTTAAAAATTAAAACAAACCTCAAAAGATATATTATTACTAAATCCCAAAAGTACAAAACCCACAAGATTGTACGATACTAACGCAAAATAACCAATAATAGAAATCAACTCCAACCATTATCAGAGTTAGAATATACGAAATACAAATACTAATCGTCCAAATTAGAGACGAAATACAGTCTAAGATAAAAATACAACAGCACTCGCCCAACCCAAAGCTAAGCAACACCGTCATCATCAGGGTTACCTGAAAATTAACAACAATCCACTGTCAGTGGCGAGTAACATAACAGTCCCACCCTAACATGGATACACATAATCATAGAATAAACCAAACAAACAAGTCAGGCAAAACATACCAACATGCGACACAATCATCATAATAATATCAATTGTAATAATTAATGACAATAATCGAAACTTGACTAACTTTAATTATTCAATATTACCATTACTTAATCTTTGTCGCTAACATTTACATTTTAGACGGGACTATGCTCGTACGAACGCATCTTACGCGAACGAAATTTCCTACTATGCCAGGATTGAGAATCTTACTCCCAAACCCATGAACCCCATCTTACGGAAATTCATATCAAAAGACAACATAACAAGTATACACTATCCCTATACCGCAGTTAGGATAGGGGAAACGTCTTAACCCAAGTCTTAGAATCTTACTCTAAGGTTAGCCGTCTAAAAGTAAACTTAAGCTATCTTTACGTACTTTACATCTTTGTTATTCTCAAGATCGCTTTTTACGCCTTTTCTTGAGTCTAACCACGTATATTATCATAATCTTTGAACTCCTTTAATCAATCTTTATCATTTCTTTAACTCTCTTTAGCAATCTTAGTAATCTTTAATAAAATTTAATTAGAATTTAATTATCATTCACTCTTAAAGAACACATGAACTAATTCAAGAACTTCAAGATTCAACAAAGAACTCATCAAGATTATCAAGAACACATCAAGAACTCAACAAGAACTCAATATCACACGCATGTCACACGCAAATCCCCATCAACACAATCATAAAAAACATGCATCAAAACTTCATGGAAATTGAACATAAACATGAGTGAACATAAGATTATTATAGGACATCATAACATGCATGAAAACTCAACAAAATATCATAAAATAATCACCCAAATCAACCCAACATTCACGCATAAACATAGCCAACATTCATCAACAATCCATCCTAATTTGATCATTTAATCTACCCTATAATCATAGTATAAAAATTAAGGTAGAAAAGTATGTTACCTTAATTACTTGAGCGCAAAACAATAACAAAATCTTGCTGCCCGGAAACCTAAACCACACGGCCCAAAACACGAACACGCACGGTGCAAAAACACGAACCACACGAGCACCACCACGGCTTGCACACGAACACGAACCACACGGCCTTGAGGCACGGCCCTACTGCACGAACCACGACACGGGCTGCACGAACCACCCTCACGAGCACGGCCATCACACGGCACCACCACACGTCCCACACGAGCCAACCCACACGAACCAACCCGGAATCAAACCCAAACTAGTGATCTTAAATGGAATTATGGAGGTTTAATTTGTGTTTAGATTACTAAAGATCAATGGAGGATTAATCTTTAAGTTTTGGGTTTGGATGGATGATGAACAAATTTGTGGAGTTATGCCGAAAATGGCGTGTGGAATATGGAGCAAAATTGAGAGAGTGTTTAGCTTTTTAAATTGGTGAGCAAGGTGATTAAGATGGCAAATGAAGTTTAAGCCTTACAACCTCTTCTATTTATAGAAGTTGGCTAAGGTGTGAACATGAAGCAAGTGACAAAATTAAGCCACAAATCATAAGGGGGCCGGTTTTTAGCAAGCTAAAATGGGCTTTGATGATCACTTGGGCTAATTGCACTCATGCATGACTAATCATGTCTAAATTGCATTTGGCCCAAAATTAATTAACTAATTAGAAAATTAAAAATTAAAATTAAAATTCTAATTAATTAAATTAAAATTAAAATAAAATAAATAATAAAACAATCAATCATAAAAATAAAAATAATCATAATTATTCAAATAAAATAAAAATAAATAGTCCAAATAAGTTTGGACCATACATAAAAATAACATAAATACAACAAATAAATCAAAACAGAAAATACCGAAAAACTAGGTCGTTACAGGATCATTCGTACTAGACGAGGCATCTATTTGAGTGAGATACATTGTATGTTTAAGACACTGCGGATTGGGGATGGTCTAGATATTCCTGAGTTCTTTGAAGAATGGGAGCAAGATAGACAATTTTTCCGGGCAATGGTGTACGAGGTAGAGCAACAGGATATATCTATGATGCGAGGTGTTCAATTCATGTACAATCACTTACATCCGCAGCAGCTCCAATTTGAAGATCCCCGAGTCAACGAGAATGTAAGAGGGAGGCCTAGATCATCAGCTACACAACGAGATCGTAGCACATTTGAGTATACACTTGGTCGTGGTCGAGGTCGTCCTTCTGGGTCATCATCAAGGGGACGTGGACGTTCTTCATCATCTGTAAACATGGCAAGCGGTATGTCATCATCATCATGTTCATCATTATCATTTTCATCATTATCATCATCATGTTCATCATAATCATCATTATCATCATCATGTTCATCATTGTCATTATCATCATCATGTTCATTGTTTTGCCCATTTACAGGACACTCCACCGAAAGTGATGAATTTCCATACTGAGACAGAGTCCCGGGGTGTATTCTTCCCTTTTTGACTGGTTGGAATGATGTTCAAGCCGATGGTAATTGTGGATCTCGATGTGTCGCCAATGCATTTCATGGTGGTGAAAGTGAATAATCTAGATCAGACGCCTATGCCATTGCTGGGACGTCTCAGCCAAGGCGTGGGCGTCTAGATCCTATTTACAAGCAGCCAAGAAAACTTACCGGAGGAGGAGATAGGGCGGCGGTCATGGCGGTGGTCTTCTTGGACCTCTTCTTTGGTATACTTCCCGCCACTTCCTTACCAGGTCTTTGACTCATGCCGATTTTGTAGTGGTGGTAGTATAAGATGGTGATGGTGGTGTTGGTAGTGGTGGTGGTGGTGTTGGTGTTGGTAGTGAGTTGGGATGGTTAGAAGTAAAGAGATGAATGGAGGGATAAGTGGATGGTGAGTTGGGGTGGATGGAGAGATAAGTGGTAAGTGTTAGGTGCAGGAAGGTATTAGGTGGACAATTTTAAGTAATTGTGGGCGACATTTAACAAGTCTCGAATTTTGGGTCGCTCCCCATGTAATATATTACATCCTTTTAAGAGAGTGGAGGTTTGAGAAAATAGGAGAAAACAAAGATCCTATACTTTATCCGTAAATGAATTGTTGCAACATTTGATATTTGGGGTTTTTTTTTAAATTTTTATAACAAAATACAAACTTTTCCCTATTTGGTAAGCTTTTTACTTATTTTTTTTCAGATACTTTTACTAATCTACCAATAAAAATACCAACTTTCCCTAAGGGGACCATTTCATCTTATTTCTGCTTCCTACTTTTCCTAATCTACGAAATTAAATATACTTATAAAATTAAGTTGGTGCTAAGCCGCTTTGTTGCAAGAATATGTTTACCGAGGAAGTATAAGAACTTGTGATTGAGTTTTGGATGTCAAAATAAAATAAAAATACTTGTAAAGTAGAGAGTGTAGAGTGATTTGGCAGAAACCTATTGAACATGCAGATTCAGATAGTCGGTGCTTCAGTGGTCAACAATCATGTTACTTCAAGTTTCCACACTCCACTGTCCTACTCCGAATTGCAATACCCATCCCCCATCACTCTCATCTAATCTCTCTCACACTCACCTCACCATCATTCTATTAATTCCTTGGCAGTTAACACTAAATGTCACATTGATTGATTATTGAACTGGGACTTTCCCTTTTACCCTTTTGATCCTTGTTACATCCATCTTCTTGAATTGATCTTTACCCTCTTTCCTTTTTTGATAAGGTAAGCTGATTTCTCTTTCTTGTTCGATCTATCCCGTTTTCTGTTTAAGTTTTTGGATATGTTCTTGTTTCCCTTCCATGTTAAATATGAAATCTTGTGCGCTTCTGTTTTACATGTTACCTTCTCTTTGCCTTATGGTGAAAGATCACTTCTGCAGGTACTGATATGTAATATACTGGATATTTTTATTTTGTGATTTTCATGTTTTTTAATCTTTCTAATGATTATGTTGGATTTTTATTTTGAAGCAAATAATGTTGGATTATTCAATACTAATGATTGAAAATTTTCTGGGGTTATAATAAGTGTCCTGCTCATAGCATTCTTGGGTTTTGTTACTTTTGTAATTATTTCAAATATGACCCTATAAACTGCCTTTATGTTACTAATCATGGATTTAGATTTGGTTTGCAATGATCTTAATTGAATCATATATGCTTTTAATGCAATGTTGGCATATTGTCTGATTTGGATTTCTTGAATGTTAATTTAGGAAAGGGGTAACATTTGATTAGCCTCTACATTTTGGCTTTACTGATTTGATTTACTTTATGATTAAAAAATTTCAGTATCCAGTGTTGATAAATTGAGAGGGTGACTGTGGTTTTGGTTTTGATATAGGCATGGCGATGGGAAGGTATACAAGGGTTGATGGGAGGAAATCGTCGAACTATTGTTCGACCATCCTTATTGTTGTTCTTGTTGTAGCATGCTTAATAGGGGCTTGGATCATAATGTCATCATCAGCTGATCCTGATGATGAGAGTGATGAGATATCTTTAGGATTGAGGAATGATGCCAAGCAAAAAGTCAGTGAAAAGGAATTCGAGGATAACTCAGGCGACAGAGGCAGTGGGAGGGATGAGAGTGACTCCGAAAAAAAGGAGTCTGAGAATTTGGATGAGTTGGGTGAAGAGGTAAAACAAGAAAAATCTGGTTCTGTTGAAGATGAGAGGACTAATAAGGAAAAAGAGACCGAGTTTGGGAAGGATGAAGATGTCAAACATGTGGAAGATGACTCGGTGGCTAGCACTGAGGGAGGTGAGGCAACCCCAAAAGATCTGCAAGAATCTGAGGAAAGTAATGATGAAAATAAACTCAAAACCAATGGAGGTGAAGAAAAATCTGGATCGGAGGAGATGGTAGATGAAGGGAAGGATGAAGAAAATAGACAAAAAACGGAGCTATTTGGTTCGGATGTAAATGAGGATACCAAGGAAAAAACATCTGAAAGTTGGTTGAAGAACCAAGCTGAGTTACTTAATGAAACTTCTACTCAGACTGGAGCTTGGTTAACTCAAGCAGCAGAGTCACAGAAACAGAAAGTTTCCGAGGAGACAGGCCACAGATGGAGAGTCTGTAATGTTACTGCTGGGCCGGATTATATACCTTGTCTAGACAACCTTGAAGCTATCAAAAAGCTTCACAATAGAGGTCACTATGAACACCGTGAGAGGCAATGTCCCGATGAAGCTCCCACCTGCCTTGTTCCTCTGCCTGAGGGCTATAAAATATCAGTGAAGTGGCCTAAAAGCAGGGAGAAGGTATGCAAAGTGGTGAAAGTGCTTTGAAAAAAATATGAAAATAACAGACCCTAAATAATGGATCATTCTTAGTTTTGTGCTGATCATAACAGGTTGTTATGTTGGTTTGCAGATTTGGTTTGCCAATGTTCCCCATATCATGCTTGCTGAAGTCAAGGGACATCAAAATTGGGTGCAGGCTTCTGGTGAATATATTACATTTCCTGGTGGTGGGACTCAATTTGTGCATGGTGCTACCCGCTATATTGATTTTATTGAACAGGTTGTTCTTTTTGAGCTTTTTTTGAAAATGTGATGAGCCCTTATCTCTAAGCTAGTGTTATTGCTGGTGCTAATATCTAATTTATTTATTTTTTATGCTTGCAATTTTGAATAAGCGGAACTAATTTATTTGCAAAAACTTATGCTTTCCGAAGTTTATGTATCATCAAATGATAGATTTTATCAAAAGAAATATTTAGAAGAATTGATCGTTTGTAGAGCTAGAGGTATTTCAATTAAGGCATGACTGATTAGTCTATGACTTTGCTGATGGGATCAAAAGTGAACCTTTTGCTCAAGGGCATCTTTATTTCATGTTTCATTGCTCTGCATGCTTAGTGCCCCTTTTGCTCAACATCAATTGGTACCTGTGTTTACTTATTTTGCTTACTGTTTGACCCTCCCTCCCGTCCCCTGTATCTGCTTATATCCTTGTTTTATTCCAATTTATGCTTCTGTTATATCATTACGTTTGTTTTTTTTTTTTTTGGTACAATAGATGTTGCATGTTACTGTATCATGCACGTTTCATTGTTACCTAACCAATTGCATAATCAGATGGGTCACTTCATTTCTTAACAATAAAAGAAAAAATTGGATGCCATTTTGATTTGATCCATATGTACTTGTCAGTTGTCACTATCTACAAGTCTTCGGCCAAAGTACGATCTTGAAAAAACTTTTTAGAGATCAAAAGAGAGATAGTAAGTTCATTCTCATTTGTCCAGATAGCTCTTGATCTCATTGTAAATTCTACATGAGTAGCATTTTTTTTCTTTTATAATGCTGTTAATGTGGAGGATATATGTTATAATTTACTTGTGCTACAGAACCACACTCGCAAGTCACATCTGCCTGGGATTGTATTTGGCTACTATGTTGTGTTGATCTTCAGTTTTCAACTATTTACAAAATAACTTTGTAGCTGATACTGCTGCTTCTGTGCTTCATCTTGATGTGTTGTCTTTTCCAAAACTTACTTTTTGTTTTTGGTTTTCCCTCTTATTTACCGGAATTCAGACTGTTCCTGAGATTGGTTGGGGAAAGCGAAGTCGTGTTGTTTTGGATGTGGGTTGTGGTGTAGCTAGCTTTGGAGGATTTCTTTTCGATAAAGATGTGCTCACTATGTCGTTGGCTCCCAAGGATGAGCATGAAGCTCAAGTGCAATTTGCACTTGAAAGAGGAATAGCAGCTATATCTGCAGTCATGGGTACAAAAAGATTACCTTTCCCCAGCATGGCCTTTGATATTGTCCATTGTGCACGCTGTCGGGTCCCGTGGCATGCTGAAGGTGCCTTTCAAATCATCTTGAACCATATAACTTTTTTTGTTATTAAAATTAAAAGCTCAACCAAACTTTAAATTGTTGCTAGGTGGTAAATTGCTTTTGGAACTCAATCGTGTCTTGCGGCCAGGAAGTTATTTTGTATGGTCTGCAACTCCAGTTTACCGTAAAGATGCAGAGAATGTGGAGATATGGCAAGGTGCATTTTCTCATAATCTTAACATTTTTTTTTTGGGTATTACTCCGTATATCATTCTAGGAGTCTTGTATTGAGTTTTGTGGAACTGACCTGAAATCTATGATGCAGCTATGTCCAAGCTAACAAAGTCAATGTGCTGGGAGCTTCTGAAAATTGGGAAGGATACTGTGAATGAAGTATCTGTAGCAGTATATCTAAAACCTTCTTCAAATGATTGCTATGAAAGTAGAATGAAAAACGATCCTCCAATTTGTCAAGATTCTGATAACCCAAATGCAGCATGGTAATCTCTGCCTAGTCCTTGATTATGCTACAGTTGAAAAACAATTGCATATTATCGTTTCTGCTGTAATTTTGTTGTTGAGATTTTTTTCCTTAGATTAGGGAGTTCCAATTATTCACTTTTAAGCTACAGTTGAAAGACCTCCTCCCTCCACTAGCTTATGCTCATGTGTTATAACTTAGTGGATCAATAACATGCATTGAAACTTGATGTAGGATTAGATCACAAGTATAATGATTTAGTATGAAATCACCTGCCTTCAAAATTGTTTTGTTCAATCTATAGTCTATACTACAATTTTCATTTGATTAAAGGAGATCAATAGCAAATTTTAATGCTTTGCAAATAATATACTCAATTTCTGACTGATTCCTTTCAATCTAGTTTAAGTCCTTCCCCTACTGAAATAAATTGTTAAAAGAAAATATGTTCAGAATTTGATGATTAATGTACTATTTATGTTAAAACAACATGCGTACACATAATTCAGATGGAATGCTGTCATCGGTTTCCTGTAACAAACTGAAATGTTATTAGGGGTTAAAGAGAGCCCTAAACCTTACTCGACCTCGAGTAAAATTAAACGTTAAAGAAATTCAATGTCTAAAACCAAAAGTCCAAGTTAAACACGAATGTACAAAGCTCCGATTTGCTAAGCTAAAACTACCATAACAAAAATTTATAACTAACTACTAAAAGTAAAAATAAAAATAAAAATAAATGAAAATAAAAACTTTCACTGTCCGAGAAAGAAGCTATAGGAAGATAGAATAAAATTCTTCTATGCTTCTATCTTAAAACCTGCAATTCCACACGGGACCAAAATGTTGCAAGTTAAATGTAAACGAGAAACAAAACCAATCAAAAATAAATGAGGAATCAAAATGTTCTCTCTATTCTTTTTCTCTCATTTTGCCTAGGTGCCCTTTTCGGGTTTTCAACCTAGCTTCTCATTACATTTTCCACTCACGCGCTCACCCACTCAACATATTTCTTTTTCTTTTTCTTTTTCTTTTTTTTTTTTTTTTTTTTTTTCTTCTTCTTTTTTTTTCTTTTTTTTTTTTTTTTTTTTTTTTTTTTTTTTTTCCTAAGTTGCCCGTCCTTACGGGTTTTCAACTTAGCGGAATTTTCTTTTTATAAATATAATAATAATTTCTTTTTCTTTTTCTTCTTCTTCTTTTTTTTTCTTTTTTTTTTTTTTTTTTTTAATAATAATAAAAATCAAAGGAAATATGTTACAGTGCAATTAAAAAGTAAATAAATTACAAATTACTGAAAATTAAAATAAATTAAACTAGGTCTAAATACAAAATACTTGAAATGAAACTAAATGTACAAGACTAAAAATTAAAAACAAAAAATTAAAATAAACTAAAAATAAAACTAATCAAAACATATATACAAGTGATGATGTCTCTCCCCCACGCTTGCATCTGACATTGTCCTCAATGGAAGGAGAGAAAACCCCAAGACCCGTCAACTACGAACCAGAAGGACCTTCAAAATTACGGTTTCCCGATCTCCTAGCGGCCCGCGCCGCACGACGCTGACGAACCCTCAAGTCGATGTCTGCAGAGGGGTCTTGAAATCCCGGGTTTTGAGACACGTAATGAGCATTCATGGCCGCAATCATGGATGTCATCGTAAACACGTTGTCGTCAACCTCGTCAATCTGCTCCTGCATCGAATCAAGTCGATGCTCTACCCTCTGAAACCGGTCGGCCCACATGCCGTGATCAGCAGGTACATGTTGCCCCGGATAAAGTGGCGGACCCTGGACATGGTCCTCATCTTCCTCATCCTCAACCTCATCGTCCTCACCCTCTTCTCTCTCAGGTGGGAAATCGACCGGAGCGCGTCCCATATCTTGTAAAACTGCCGCCCGATACTGCGGGTCAGGCGCAAGATAGAGATCATCATGGGCCGCGCCGTCAGCAATGGTGGTCCGTTGAACTTGCGGCAATGCTATGTATTTTGTGGACTTAGCCCCATAGAGCCAAACATGTCGGCCATTACGAGGCGAAGTCCACAACATAGATAACTTGCCTAATTGATGGATAGAGTAGACATAAGAAGTTCGACGTCCTCTATCATCAACAAAGCCCAACGGGGCCAACAATGGTCTCCCCTCATCATCAGTGGGGTACGGTACCTCTAGATAGTTCCCCAAAATGGTAACCATACCCCCCATACTAATCTTCCCCCGGTCTTTCCTACCCAACTCCAAACAGTTTTCCACAAAAATGCCTACCCAATCTGGGCACCCCAACCCACATGGTGTCAATGACCATAAACATTTCAGCTCAAACCTCGGCAAGTTCGTTGGTTCACCTTGACAAAAAATGGTCATAGAAAGAAATCGGTGAACCAAACGAAGTGCCGGGTGGGGTAACGATGAACTCTTAACCCGACCGTGCCATACCAAACCATGAGTAATAAGACTATAAAACGAGGTCGGGTTAAAGCCATCAGAAAGGAAATCATCATCGACCGCATACTCCCATCCAAATGCCTCCATGATTTCGTGATAGTAAAGCTTATGAACATCATCATGGAGGTGGAAGGTAATGAATGGTCCTTGTTCATCTTGCCCTTTCTCTAGGGTAGCTAGGAACTCTAAGGTGGTCCGTATATATGTCGGGGCTTGACAATGTAAAAATCCGCCCAATCCCCCTTTACTCAATAGTTTTATCACCGGACCCCTTAATCCCAATTCTTCTAGGTCTGTAGGTTGTAAAAATTTGGTTTCTAAGACATCCCTACCGGGTTTGGTTAGTTTCGCCCAAGTTTCTCTTTGTCCTCGATTAAGGTTTTGCAACCCCATTGTGTCAACTCTAGGACCCCTACTTGAACTACTTTCTCCTCTCACTCTCTTTCTTGGAGCCATTGATATGTAATAAGTAAGAGAAATCAACCAAAACCAACTAGAATAACCCAATCAACCAAATAACTAGCAACCCAAACACCTTAATAATCGAACAACTATCAACTACAAACTCAACTTCTATCAACAATTCAATGAATCAAGTGCACCACAACAATAAAAATTGGTAAATTTCAAAAATTAAACTAAGAAATAGCAAGAACACATGAAAATTCAAGCCAAATCAAAGTAAAACAAAAAAAATCATGAAATTTACCCAAAACTTGATGAATTTGAGTATGTGGTGCCAAATATAGTTGTAGAAATTGTTGAAAGCCTCCAAATAATAAGAATTAGCACCCAACGGATCCAATTGAAGGCCAAAACGAAAATCCCCAAATTTCTAGGGTTTATACGAAAACCCTAGAATTTTCGTGAAAAAGGGGTTGTTTTTTTTTTTTTTTTGATTTTGAAGTTAAAAAGTTGTTTGGGAGTGTTTTTTTTTTTTTTTTTATGGAGAAATTGAAAGAAAAAGGGCTTGGAATGTGTTTTAATGGAGGTTTGTAGCAAGGAGGAAGAAGGAGAGGAAGAGAGAAGAATTCGCGAGTGAGAAGAGTGAAAGAATTCAATCGCGAATCTGGCAGATCTGGCGTTATATTGTGCTGTAGCCTAAGGTCTCGAGGCGCGACAAATTCTCGCGAGTCGCGACCGTGCCTCGCGCGTCGCGACCTTTCCCCGCGAGTCGCGATTCGTTTCTGCCCAAAATTCATACTTCACACATACTATTTTTTCCACAGTATGATGTCGCGACCCGCGACTGTAACTCGCGACTCGCGATTCTTCACTGCCTCCACACTTTGTTTTTTTTTTTTTTTTTTTTTTTTTTTCACATGTTCACCGAGGTCGCTTGACGGGGTTCTTGCTCGAACCTCTAATAAACCATAACCTATACAAACAAACAAAAATCACACGACATTAAAAGGTTCTAACTAAAAATCAAGAAAAATTACTATAATAAAGCTCGGGTTGCCTCCCGAGAAGCTCCATTTATTTAACGTCGTTGGCACGGCGGTGCATCTCCGGTGAACTTACTCATACACCGGATCCTCTAAGCTCATACTTCCATTGTTCACGGCTTGAAAGCCCTCATGATATATTTTCAAGCGTTGGCCATTCACTTTGAATGCCTTTGAAGTAGCCTCGCTTGATATCTCCACTGCCCCATGAGGGTACACCTTTTTTACCACAAACGGCCCAACCCAGCGTGACCGTAACTTACCCGGAAACAATCTCAGACGTGATTGGAACAGAAGGACTTTCTGTCCTTCCTCAAAGTCCTTTCTCATTATCATTTTGTCATGCCATGCCTTTGTCTTTGCTTTGTAGATCACGGCATTCTCATAGGACTCGTTCCTTATCTCCTCCAGCTCAGAAATTTGCAACTTCCGATGCAAACCAGCTTCATCAAGATTCATGTTAAAACTCTTCACCGCCCAGTAGGCCTTATGCTCGAGCTCGACCGGAAGATGGCAAGGCTTACCAAACACCAATCGGTATGGAGACATTCCGATAGGGGTTTTGTAAGCAGTGCGGTATGCCCATAGTGCGTCATCGAGCCTCAAACTCCAGTCTTTCCTATTCGGATTGACTGTCTTCTCCAGAATAGATTTCACCTCTCTGTTGGACACTTCAGCTTGTCCATTGCTCTGTGGATGATACGCAGTAGATGTCTTATGCGTAACATGGTATTTCTTCAGCAAAGCTCCAATGGTTCGATTACAGAAATGAGTTCCCTTATCACTGATCAAAGCTCTTGGAATGCCAAACCTGGAAAATATGTTAGCTTTGATAAAATCTGCAACCACTTTCGAATCATTAGTTCTAGTGGGCTTTGCTTCCACCCACTTTGAAACATAATCCACAGCAAGCAATATATACATATAACCGAAAGAGGTTGGAAAAGGTCCCATAAAGTCCATGCCCCAAACATCAAAAATCTCACAGAATAAGATTGAGTTTTGCGGCATTTCATTCTTTTGGGATATATTCCCAACTCTTTGGCAGTTATCACAAGATTTACAGAAAAAATATGCATCTTTATTCAACGAAGGCCAATAAAATCCACAATCCATTACCTTCCGTGCGGTTCTTTTGGCCCCAAAGTGACCTCCACAAGCATATGAGTGACAAAAAGTAAGAATAGAAGTCACCTCATTATCTGAAATACATCTCCGAATCACTTGGTCAACGCAATGCTTCCACAAATACGGGTCATCCCAAACATAATGTTTCGAATCACTTCGAAGTTTATCACGTTGGGCCTTTGTAAAATGGTGCGGAAACTGACCCGAGACAAGGTAATTCACCATATCAGCATACCACGGATGCAAGTCACTAAGAGCGAACAACCGCTCATCAGGAAATTCATCCCTAATAGGCTCCTTTTCAGAACTCGATTCCAAGACATGGAACGACACCAACCTACTCAAGTGATCAGCAACCAAGTTCTCGGTACCCTTCTTGTCTTTCACCTCAATATCAAACTCACTTAAGAGCAAGATCCATCTAATCAATCTCGGCTTGGCGTCTTTCTTCGTCATCAAGTAACGAAGAGCTGCATGGTCAGTATACACAATAACTTTTGTACCAAGCAAGTATGAACGAAATTTTTCTAAAGAAAAAACCACCGCCAATAACTCTTTTTCAGTTGTCGAATAATTGCGTTGAGCTTCATTCAGAGTCATCGAGGCGTAGTATATGGCATGAGGTGCTCTCCCCACCCTTTGACCTAGTACCGCTCCGACGGCATAGTCACTGGCATCACACATGATCTCAAAGGGAAGAGACCAATCGGGGGGCTGAATAATCGGGGCTGAGACGAGCATCCCCTTCAAAGAATCGAAGGCTCTCTGGCACTCGTCCCCTACTATAAACTCGACATCCTTTTGCAATAGCTTGCACAACGGAGAAGCTATCTTAGAAAAATCTTTGATAAACCTGCGATAAAAACCTGCATGTCCTAAAAAAGAACGCACATCACGCACATTAGTAGGGTAAGGCAGAGACTGTATAGTATCAATCTTAGCTTTGTCCACCTGCATACCCTTAGCTGAAACAACATGACCCAACACAATACCTTGCTCGACCATAAAATGACATTTTTCAGAATTTAACACAAGGTTAGTATCAATACATCTTTTAAGCACAAGTGTCAGGTGGTGTAAACAACTATCAAAAGCGTCTCCATGGACAGTGAAGTCATCCATGAAGACCTCTACAAAATGTTCAACAAATTCAGAGAATATACTTACCATGCACCTTTGAAAGGTGGCGGGAGCATTGCACAGGCCAAAAGGCATACGCCTATAAGCAAATGTACCAAAGGGACAAGTAAAAGTGGTCTTTTCCTGATCCTCGGGTGCAATCGTCACCTGGTAGTACCCTGAATAACCGTCTAAGAAACAGTAGAAAGCATGCCCAGCAAGCCTTTCTACCATTTGATCAATAAAGGGAAGGGGGAAATGATCCTTCCGGGTTACCGCATTCAGTCTGCGATAATCAATACAAACCCTCCACCCGTTTTGGACACGAGTGGGGACAAGATCACCTGCCTTGTTCTCGACAACAGTTACCCCAGATTTTTTTGGTACAACTTGAGTGGGACTCACCCACTTGCTATCTGAAATTGGGTAAATCATACCTGCCTGAAGCATTTTTAATATCTCTTCCTTCACCACCTCCATCATAGGTGGATTGAGCCGGCGTTGAGGTTGTCGTACCGGTTTCGCTTCATCCTCAAGCAGGATCCTATGCATACAAGTAGTTGGGCTTATGCCTTTGATATCGGCAATCGTCCAACCTATCGCTGTTTTGTGCTCTTTGAGAACGTCAATGAGCTGACTCTCCTGTTCCTTGGTGAGTTGACTTGAAATCAAAACTGGCAATGTATTTTTTTCACCAAGGAAAGCATACTTCAAGTTATCGGGTAAAGCTTTCAATTCCACATTAGGTGCCTGCAAAACAGATGGCAAAAGCTTTGTGCTAGGCACGGTAAGTGGTATAGGCTCCCAATGAGGAGGAACAAGTGGTAGTTCGGAATGGTCATCTAATACCTGCACTAGTTCCTGCAAATTAGCGCTCAAAACATATTCAATTTTATCATCATCAAGAGAATGTTCTAAGGCCACATGAAGATCATCATCATTATCCAAATCAAAAGCATGTTGAGCTGCTATATCAATTATATCAACAGAATAGCACGAATGATCATCAGTAGGGAATTTCATGGAGTTGTAAATATTAAATTCAATTTTGTCTCCATCAAATTCCATACTAAGAGTTCCATTATGCACATCAATCTTAGTCTTAGCAGTTTTCAAAAATGGCCATCCTAACAAAATAGGGGCCGCATGCTTGTCATGTTCCATTTCAATCACATAAAAGTCAGCTGGAAAAATCAATTGCCCTACTTTAACCAACACGTCCTCCACTATCCCCTTAGGGTAAGCATTGGAACGGTCAGCTAACTGAATAACTACACCTGTCTCATGTAATGAACCTAACTTCAAGGACTTAAACAAAGAGTATGGAATCACATTTATCGAAGCCCCTAAGTCTAGCATAGCTTTTTGATACATAGTATCACCTATAGTACAGGGTATAGTAAACATTCCAGGATCACTGCATTTAGGAGGCAGTTTACTCTGGAACATAGCAGACACATGTTCGCTAACTTTTACTTTTTCAGTTCCTTTTAGTCTTTGCTTTCTTTTAGCAGTGCATAATTCTTTCAAAAATTTTGCATACCTAGGAATTTGTTTCAAAGCATCTAAAAGGGGAATGTTTACCTCACACTTACGAAAGATTTCGTAGATGTCCTTATTGCTCTCCGATCGCCTTCTGTCTTTCAATGCCTCAGGGAACGGTGGAATAGGCTCGTATGAAGGAAATTGTGGGCTTTTGCTCTTCACCTCGCTTGGAGGCGGTATGACATCAGTATCGGGTACAGGCTCACGATCTAGGATCTCAGTTTCAAGCTCTTGGTCTCGAAGTATTGTCTTTTCATTGCCTTGAATCTCCTTGCCACTCCTCAATGTGATGGCACTAGCATTAGCAGGCCTAGGATTAAGCTCCGTTTGAGATGGTAGCTTACTTGAATCTCTTGCCTCTAATCTTGTAACCGCCCCAGAAATCTGACTCATTTGGCCTTCCAAGTTCTTTATGCTCGATCTAGTTTCTTCTTGAAATTGCATCATGTTACCTTGCATGGAAGTAACATTCTTTGTCAAGGCATTGATCATGTCCTCAGTCGACATGCTAGAACTCGGACCTTGGCCTTCAGGCCTCTGAAATGGTTGTTGGGGTCGATTGTATGGTTGTTGTTGTGGTTGTTGATATTGATGTTGTTGTGGATATTTTTGATTCTGTTGCTGATACTGGTTCCCCTGAGCATTGCCATACCTCATATTCGGATGGTCTTTCCAACCCGGATTAAAAGTATTTGAGTACGGGTCATATCTCTTTTGCACTCCCTGACCTTGGAAACCAATAGCATTCACTACTTCGCTATCTTCTTCTTGTAAATGGGGGCAAGAATCAGTAGGATGGTCGGAGGCACAAATCTCACAAGATTTCACATGTTGAACTTTGCTTTTCGTCATAAGTTCTTGCATCATCGAGGTTAGAGTCTGCATTTGATCCTCAAGTTTCAGGACACCAGAACTAGAACCCCGTTCGCTTTGCCTCGCATTGTTAGACCGTCCATTGAACTGCCTAGAGCCATCAGCCAGCTCTTCAATGAGAACCCGAGCAGAAGCTGGAGTCTTATTTGTGAACGACCCCCCGCTAGCGGCATTGGCCATTCGCACATCTTCATCAGAAAGACCGTTATAGAAGTATAGAATGAGATCTTCCTCTGAATATCCATGATACGGACAACTGGCACATAATCTTTTAAACCTTTCCCAGTATTCATAGAAAGACTCATCACCTCTTTGCTCGTTGTTACTGATTTCTTTCTTCAGAGTGGATGATTTAGAAGCTGGAAAGAACTTCTCTAAGAACCGTCTCTTCATCGCACCCCATGTTGAAATGCAATTAGGAGGAAGATAGTACAACCAATCTTTGGCCCCGTCCTTTAAAGAAAAAGGAAATGCCCTCAGCTTTATCTGCTCTTCGGTAACCCCATTAGGTTTCATGCTTGTGCAGACAACATGAAATTCAGACAAATGCTTGTTCGGATCCTCTCGACTCAACCCATGAAAGGATGGTAGCAAATGTATCAACCCTGACTTCAACTCAAATGTAGTGCCCTGATCAAGAGCCGGAAATGTAATGCACAAGGGTTGTTGATCCAAGTTTGGAGCAGTGAGCTCCTTCAAAGTTCGATGTTCCGGTGCAGCCATGGAGTCTACCTCACTTTCAAGAAAGAAAGGCAACACTTGAAAATTCTCTCGAAATTCCCTTCGCAACCTGAAAAGAGTTAATTCCAAATCCGGATCGTACTGCAAAGGTTCTTGGTTAGTAGAACGGGTATGCACCATACACAAAGAAAAGCACTAAAATCACTTAAGCTTAATACCAATTACACAAGTAACACAGACTTCCCCGGCAACGGCGCCAAAATTTGGCAGGCCCTTGTCGTATGCGCCAAAACCAAATATAATTCTCTTACTTTCTAATACAAATAAATGTAGCAGGGAAGCAAGGTTCGTATCCACAGGGAACTAGGATTACTTAAATGTACTTGAATTAAACTAAAATGAAATAAACTAAAATGGTAAAAAGAGGGGGTTTATAAATTTGTTAAGCTAATGATTAAACTAATTCAGAAACTCAATAAAAACAATGGAATTGATTTAGAATAAATATGTTCAACAATCGGTTAATTAGAAATCAAAGAAGGAGGTCTTGGATCCGATTAATATCCACTTCGACTAGAGTATCGATCATCGGAAACACCTCAAAATCTATAATCTTGGTTACCTAATGTGAAGAATAAATCTTCTAATCTCCTTATGATTAGCTAAGTAGTAAAATTTCCAATACTACAAAACCCTTATTCAAAGACAACCTAGAAGATCGGCTTCTAAGTTCAATCCGAGAATAGCATTAAGAGAAGAGAACATTAAGATCGTTTATGTTAAAAAAGCTTTTAACATATAACAACACACTTGAATTCTTAAGGAGAAATAAGGATGTAGCACATCCAAACCAAACCCTAACTTGCTACTAATTGACAAGGGATTTCCTTAGCAAGGCAAATCACAAATCTAGCAATAATTCATCAACACAACAATACTAGTAGTACTCCTAGCAAGCTATGCAACAAACCAACATATCCAAACATGAAAAACAAGTGATAATCAAATATAAATAAAGAGTAGAATTCTCACAATACAATAGAGGAAGCTTCAATAAATCTTCACCAAGATAAAGTTTAAGCTACACGCTTCATGGAAAACAAAATACACAAAGCTTTGAAGCTCATTCAAAGAGCAAAAATGGTGAGAAGCTAAGTAGAGAGGAAGGAGTTGTGTAAAAATTCTAAGTGTGAAAGTAGGATATGTTCCACCCTTCTTAACCTCTCTCCTAACTTATTACTGCCTTGCCTACGTGCCTCAACATTCAACCAATCAAAACAAAAGAAACAAGCCAACTTGCAAGAGAAGAAAAACAAAACAACAGCCACCGCACAGGGGTCGCGAGTCGCGAACATAACTCGCGACTCGCGAGAAGCTACTGACCCTGCTTTGCTCTGCCTTGCCCTGCTATGCTCTGCTCTGCTCTGCTCTGGTGAGGTACCCTAAGGCTGGGTCGCGACTCGCGAGAAATAGTCGCGACTCGCGAGTAGCTACTGACCCAAATCTGGCTTGCCCTGTCCTGCTCTGGTGAGGCCCAAGGCTAGGTCGCGACTCGCGAGAAATAGTCGCGACTCGCGAAAAGGGCCTAGCCTTGTTGCTCTTCAGCTGACTCTTTCTTCTAAAACGCAATCCCGGGCAATCATCGAAGCATTACCAATCTAAAACTAATAATACATAATAATCGAGGGAATAGGGGTACAAAAAGAACCAAAATTCCTAAACCCTATAAATACCTAAAGGATTCTAAAATCCGTAAACTATCTAAATAATAAGCAAAAAGGAAAACAAATCTTTCTAAAAATAGCGTATAACTTGGACACATCAAGCCCATTGAACTTGCTTTTTAATAAAAATACCTATGGAGAAAGCTTTTGTTTTTTTTTAATTCCACGGTCAAAACCATTTTAGAGGTTCATGGAGAAAAAGACCAATTGGATAGTAAGCACATAGAGGTGTACATCTTCTATCAGGAAAGTATTAAAGATGCAAAATGTAATAAAAAAAATTCGGAAACACTTGCAATGATGTAAAACACGAGGATACAAAATTACTTCTTTCAACCTTATCACTAAACCTAGTGTTTGAGACTAGTGCTTGTGACATAAAAAATTCTGCCTATGATTGTTTGATAATAGGTATAATTGCATTAATTATCTCCAAATTATTTATGTGTTTTTTGTCCTGTAGCTTTTTGATTCACTATGACAAGAAGGTTTTTTTTTTTCCCACTTCAAAAGCTATGATTGCTTGCTTGCGGTCATTACTCTTTGGCATACATTTTCACTTGAAGCACTACTGCATTATTTCTTTAACTATTAACTAAGACATGTTAAAATTCTTTTATGCTCATTCCCCTCTTCATAGGGCTTGAAGCCATCAACTTTCTGCCTTTTTTTCTTGCTACATGAGGAATGACAAAAAATTAAATAAGGGCACATCATTTGGTTTAACCTATCCATTAAAGCCTTAGTCCCATAAATGGGGTCAACTACATGAACCAAAAGTGATCATTCCATGTGGTCATCCACAAAGATTTTTCTTTTCTACCCCCTACGATCGAGGACCTCATTCTCGTGAAGAACCATCTGATTCATATATTTTCTAATTCCTTCCATCCAAGTCATTTACTGATTTTTGGTCTCTCGCTACCTCGTTTGAAATTTCCTTGATCCCCACTCTTCGTACTGGTGCCCCCTAGGCCCTGCGGTCTCCATCTTACATATCCAAACCAATGCAAACGATTCTTTATGTATGTGAGTAATGAAGGAAGAAGTCTTGGGAATTACCATCCTACCTTTGAATTTAAGGATGCCAAGATCCAAGTGGAACCCTTTAGGAACTTGGGATCCTTACTGCACAACACTTCGAATTGACTGAAGTTTGGGGTTTGCTGCTGCTTCTTCCCTTAAGTCGTCCCAATTTATTGAAACAGTGGAGTACGATAGCAGGGCAAGTTCAGGACTTTGTACCCCAAAATCGAGACAGGGCGTCCGTTGCCTTATTTGTTGGGCTGGGCTTATATTTAAGCTCGAAATCATACCCCATCAACTTTCCCATCCATTTCTGATGTTTGGGCCCAACTTCCCGTTGTGCAAGGAGGTACTTGAGAATTTGTTCGTCGGAAAGGATGGTAAAATGTCGGTCCAATAGGTAATGTCTCCACTTCTGAACCGCTAAAACAACTGCCATAAATTCCTTCTCATATATGGACCGAATTCGGTTTCACGGCCCTAATGTCTTGCTAAAATATGCTAACGGATGGCGCTCTTGGGTCAAAAAGCCCCTATCCCATGTCCGAAAGCGTCAGTTTCGATAGTGAAGGGTTGAGAGAATTCTGGTAGAGCCAACACGGGAGCCGAAGTAAGAGCTGCCTTGAAAGCAGCGAAGGCGTTAGCATCCTCCTTGAGCTGGGCTGTGAGGGGCAATGCTATCTTAGCAAAATTAAAAACAAATCGTCCATAATAACCGGCCAACCCTAAGAAGCCCCATAATTATTTTAAATTCTGGGGTTGGCTCTAGTCCATGACCGCCTTGACTTTATCCGGGTCCATAGCTACCCCCTGAATCGATATTATATGTCCCAAATAGGTAATTTCCTTCTTCCCAAACTCACATTTGGATCGGTTAGCAAAAAGTTGGTGTTGCTTCAGAATACTCAAAACCATCTTCAAATGTTCATAATGCTCCTCCCAAGATTTATTTATTTATTTATTTGGTAAATGAGTATTATATATACCAAAAAGGAGTGTAAACTATACAACCTAAACTTCAACCATAGTTATAGAAACCTAAGGTTGAAGCATGATCAAGCAAACTAAGTACATGATCACCCAAAAGCACCCCCACCAACCAAAAGAAAAACAAGAAACAAATACAAAAAATGGCTAATAGCCTACATCCAAAATGGACCAGAGTACAACAACCTGCCTCTAGTCCAGCAAAACAGAGGAAGAATAGAGCAACTCTCCCATCCTATCTTAACATCATCTGTCTACCTGCATCATTAGTTCTAATAGCTACATTATACAAAATGTTCCTAACTAACTTATCAGCAGGTAGAACCGGATTACCAAAGACTTTGTTGTTCCTTTGTAGCCATATTCCATGCACTGACTCTGCAAAGCACATAACTAGCAGCTGTGATCTGAGGGAGAGCTTCCTGCTACATGATTGCATCCATTGAATAGTGTCCTCAAAAGTTCTGTGAGTAGCTTGAATTTGTAGAGCTTCAAGTAATTGTTTCCATACTGCCTTGCTGTAGTCACAAGAGAAGAACAGATGCTCTAGTGTTTCATCAGCATTATTACACTTAGCACAAAGACTCTCACATTGAATATTCTAGAGTAGGATTCTATCTTTTGTTGTTAGTCTTTTTTGGATTGCAAGCCACAAAATGAATAGGCTTTTAGGAGTAGCCTTGTTGTTGCAGATGATTCTCCTCCATGGTGTCTTAGGGGCTGAAGGTCTGAGTGCATTGTAGAGTTTTTTGATACTCATCTTGCTCCACCCTCCAACATTGTCCACAATTTGCCTACACTTCAAAACGTTTTTCAGGGGCCAAGAGCATTTAGCTGGTGTAGGGGCCTGCCAAATAAGGCTTAAAATCTTCATTCATTAGAGCTTGGAAAGTGGCCAGATCATTGGTCAACCCAAATGGCATGACGAGAAATTCATAGTGCCCTTCGTGAGTTCGAAATGTTGTTTTTGGTCTATCCTCCTTTTTCATCCGAATTTGGTGGTAACACGATTTTAAGTTCAATTTTGAAATACACAAAATCCACATAATTCATTAAGGAGTTCATCAATTATGGGAATGGTGTATTTATCTGGAACTGTTACCTGGTTAAGGGCACGATAATCTATACAAAAACGCCAAGACCCCTCCTTTTTCTTTCTTAACAAGTAACACCGGGCTAGAGAAGCCACTTCTTGAGACTTGAATGATCCCATCCATCATCATGTCCTTAACCAATCTTTCGATTTCATCTTTTTGTGATTGTGGATAACGGTAGGGTTGAACGCTAACCGGGTCAGCCCCATTGTTTAGCACAATTGCATGTTCATGAGTTCCTCGTGACGGAGGCAGTCCTATTGGCAGGTTGAAGACCTCCTCGAAATGTTCCACTAAGGCAGCAAGTGGGTAAGGCACAGCTTCCTCACGGTTCGAGCCACTGTCCACTTAATTAAATTCTATCAAAAATCCTGCCACTTCTTTTTTTAGGGCCCGTGTAATGGACTTTAAGGTCACCCTTGTACGACATAGAGTTGGGTCACTTTGAAACACTATGGTCCGATCCCCATCCTTGAACGACAACGTTTGTGTCTTCCAATTAGTCATCATAGTTCCAAGTTTTTCCAACCATGGAATTCCAAGTATCAAGTTAGCATTCCCTAAAGATAACGGAAGGAAATCTTCCACCACTTGAACCCCTTGAATAGTACCTTTAATTGTTTACATTCGCCCTCTCCTTGGACCATAGAACCGGTTCCTAAGGAAACCCCAAATGGCTTGGTCGACGAGCACGACAGATTCAATTTTTTAACCAACTTGGTGGAGATGAAATTGTGGGTGGCCCTCGGATCCGCCATCACGATCACATCTTGCCCTAAAATCTTGCCCCTTAATTTTAGAGTCTTGGGTTCCGTTAACCTCATTACCGAATTCAACTAGATTTCTGGTTCATTTTCTTCCAAAATTGTCCCCGTCTCACCATGTTCCCTTCGCCTCCACCGCCGTCAACCTCACCATCTTTGTGCTCTCCTTGGACCATAATCACACTCAGCTCCTTTCTACTACATCGATACCTCACCGTCCATTTCCTGTCATATTTGAAACACAAACCTTTCTCCCTTCTTTCCTAGATCTCTGAGTCGGTCAGCTGCCTAACCTCATTTGGTTGGCTGGGTGAATTTATGGTGGTGGATGGAGTAGGATTGGGGTTGATAGTTATGAGAGTTGTAGGCTCGGGTCTGGGGATTTGAAAAAGACTGAGGTGAGTGGGATGAGGCCCAAGATTTTAGAGAGTTGGGTTGAGTCCTGGGTGTGTTATATGAGGGACTGGGTTGTGCTGAGGATGTGTAGATATTTGAATTATGGAGGGATAAGAAACTGGGGGTTGGTGGGCCTGCCCAAGATAAGACCTGGCATCCCATCTACTTGTGGGTTGGGCTAAACGTTTGGTCTCCGTTCGTAGGGCAAACTCCATAGCTTGCTCCAAAGATTGGGGTTGTAATACTCTTAAATCATTCTTGATTCCTTCCTTCAACCCATTGAGAAATTGTCCATTAGCCACTTCCTCTAAAACCCCCTCTAATGGCGCCATCAGTTCTGTAAACCTCCGGCGATACTCCACAACTCCGTCCGTTTGCCGGTGATCTAGCCACTGCTCATGTAAGTATGTAACAAGCCCGTGGTGGGAAGAAACCATTCAGTTCCTCCCAACGGTAAATTGGACGACGTTTATGCTCCCATTGGTACCACAACAAGGCATCCCCGTCCAAAGCAACTACCGCCGCCTCCAATTTTTCTTCTTCATTGAAGAACCTTTCAGCCCTAAGGAACCACCCATCCGAATTAGTGCCAGCGAAGGTGGAGATGTCTATCCTTTTGAATGGCCAAACCCCACCGGCCGCACCTCCACTTCCGCCGCTGAGTGGCGAAGAGAACCTACCCTGGCTACCTAACCATCACTTGCCAGAGTTCTTCTTGAAAGTTCTCTTAGTTTACCCAGAATTCTTCGAGTCGAGTCTCCAAATCTTGGTGTTTCTTCTATAATTGGCTAGTTAACCATCACAACCCACCCCCTAGCTACCTAACCATCACAACCCCTCGATAGTTAGATCAGTTGGTTTAATGTCTTTACTTATTTCCTTTTATTTGGAAGTTGATTTTTGCTTATATTCTAAAATTGAACATTGTTTTTGTTTTAGGGATATTCCATTGCAGGCATGCATACACAAAGTGCCTACAGATGCATCGGAACGTGGATCGCAATTGCCATCTAATTGGCCATCAAGGTTGGAGAAACCTCCATACTGGTTAAATGATACCGAGGCTGGGGTTTATGGCAAACCAGCTCCCAAGGATTTCAATGCTGACTATAAGCACTGGAAACGTGTTATTAGTGACTCATATTTGGATGGTATTGGCATTGATTGGTCTTCCGTAAGAAACGTGATGGATATGAGAGCTTTATATGGGGGGTAAGCTCTTATTTACTTTCTTAAACAAAATTAGGCCAAATGTAATTATAGCATTTGTAGGTCTCATGGGCTAGAAACATTAATTTTATATTTTGATAAAGAACACAATAAGCACCCACAAGTATTAGAGCCCTAAACATGGTAAGAAAGGCATGATGGAGTAAATGATATTATGAGCATGCTATTTAAGTTTGAGAAGTACAATAGAAAAATTTTTACCTCGGTTTTTTTTAATGTGCAATAAACTTGAATGAAAGGATTCCTAGGCAAGGAGGGTCTGAGTATAGCTCAGTGGAACATTCTGTTATGGACTGACTGGCCACAACCAACACTCACAAGTAACAACCGTAAACCAACAGTAATATAGTAGGCTATGAACTAAACTGATGGTTAGAAAATTAAACTGCTTAAGTGAGAATAAAGAGAAGATGAAGATGAAATTATATATCAATAACTAAGAAGAACTGGGAAAATAACAAGATAATCCACATCTGGGAAAATAGTAGGCTATGAACTAAACTGATGGTTAGAATATTAAACTGCTTAAGTGAGAATAAAGAGAAGATGAAGATGAAATTATATATCAATAACTAAGAAGAACTAGGAAAATAACAAGATAATCCGCATCTGAGAGGTGGAGGCTCTCCCTAATCAAGCTTTCGAGTGGCTTGAACACTCCCTAGAAAACAAGTAATATCTCAATAATATTTAGCATACCCTCTTTCATTCTCCTTAGGTGTTTTTATATAGAAAACCTAGCTAACTACTTTAACATTCTAGAAGCTCCTAATATTTAGATTATGATAAAACACCTAAATGGCCCTTGTCTTAATATTTGATTCATTACACTTTCCCCCGTCTCCCTGCCTCTTAGCGGGACTTCAATCCTCACCCCAACATTATGTTGTGGCATTTCCACTTCTCCTTCCCCTTTGGGCTAGTAGCTATGTACAAATTAATGAACTTGTGTAATCCTTATCCAATGAAAAAAGTACTCTCAATTTGATTTTTTTTTTTGTGAGAGGGAAAAGAATAGAGAAAGCAAGAGAGGTCTTTGATTAAGAGAGAAATAGAGAGAAACGACATGTGAAAACAAAGGAAAGAAACATTTGTTGCGCATAATTTTAAATTTCTATTTTCTGGTAAATGTTGCACGTTACAAAACCCAGAGGCCAGAGGAAGTATTACAAAACCTTGCATTGAATTAGTGAACAAACAAGTGGACGAATAAACCTTCTAGATTCATTCCCTGTCTCATACATACTACACTAGTGATCATTGTAATATATTGGTCATTTGTCTGAGTTGAATACTTGTTTTCAGATTTGCTGCAGCCTTGAAGGACCTCAAAGTGTGGGTCATGAATGTAGTTCCCGTCACTTCATCGGACACCCTGCCTATTATATATGAGCGAGGATTATTTGGAATCTATCATAATTGGTGTGAATCATTTAATACTTACCCAAGAACCTATGATCTTCTTCATGCTGATCACCTTTTCTCTAAACTCAGGAAAAGGTTTGGAAACACTTTAGTTATTTCATTTTCTTACAGCTTATACAAAGTGATTTGATGCCTTCATCTGCTATAGTTTTTAACAGTAAACTATTATGGTCAGGTGTAATTTGGTGGCAGTGATGGCTGAGGTAGACAGAATTCTAAGGCCAGGAGGAAATCTGATAGTGAGAGATGATGCTGACACGATATCTGAAGTCGAGAGCATGTCGAAATCATTACAATGGAAGATGAAATTCACTTTCACAAAAGATAATGAAGGTTTGCTTTGTGTTCGGAAGACAAAATGGCGTCCTACTGATGTGGAAACCATTACATCAGCTATAGCTTAGGGTTAGATGAACTGGATTTCATGGCTTAGATGAAATTCTTTTATTGATTTAGCATCACGAGTTGTCAAGAATGTAGGGAATACGTGATTATGTGTGTAGCAATCTAGGCCTCGTTTGGTTTCCCTAAGCTACCGTAGACTCAAAACAGGGAATGTGAATTCTGCGGAATTTTGATTTCTCACAAATTACGATAGGCTTAGATAGGCTTAAAACGGGGGGAATGAGAATTCTGCGGAATTTTGATTTCTCACTAAATATGGGGAAATTACCATGTATTCCTTTGTTAATGATAATTCATGGGGATTTTAAATTCCCACATTAGCAACCAAACAAATCTTTTAAATTCATAGAAATTATATAATGCTATGTTTGGATACTAGTATTTCATTTGAAATAATGGATTTGGTCCAAATTACATGTTTGGCAAGTAAAAAAAATTAGGAATTGAATTTGACCCAATTCCTAATCCAAATATTTAACAAGCAAATCTTGTGTATTTCAAATACTTAACAAAAGCTTGTCATTTCAAATTCTTAAAACAACCCAAACAAATAATTGTTATTTGAATTGTAACGTTTCAATTTCAAAAATTTAATTTATCAATTTGAAATGAATTCCACATATTTAAACACTACCTAAAGGAAAATCCCCATGAATTACAAATTCCACAGGAAATAACTTTTTATTGCAACCAAACGAATCCTAGAGTTGTCAGTTGCCAATATAGCACATTCATCTTTTTCATGCTTAATGTACCAATAATTTCTCTTCTCTATTCCAGTTAATCCTATAATTTGAGGGAATTGGACTTAGAAAGCATTGACTAACTGCTTATGAGTCAATGCTCTCTCTGTGAGTGGATATGGAAGTCTTGGTTATTTGAAATTGAGCAAAAGTCTACCTCCGTTTTAAAAAAAATGCAATAATTTTAGGTTCATGGACAAAGTGAGTGGTATTTGATTAAAATAAATGGAGAAATAGTGAGGACAATTAAATGATTGGTGAGAGAAGATGGAGACAATTAATGAATTGAAGAGTGAGAATGCGGGGACAATTAAAGAATTTGTAAGGTTATTAGTATTTTTTCAGTAGCAAAAGTTTACCATATAAAAAAAGAAAAATTTGTTACATTTATTTTAAAACATTTGAAAATGAAAATTGTTCACTATTTCTGTAATCGTGGGATGTAGTAGTTTTCAGTATGTAGTTGTCATGAGTATTAAGTCCAACGAAGAAGTTTTTGTATGCATCTAATGTACAAAAAATTAGTGTACAAATGAATAAAAAATTACACCTTTACTATAAAGAGTAGTAATTTTATTAGAGAAAGTATTGGGTTAGACAAGTTTGATCAAATATATTCGGTCAGACGGAAGAAGAGAATAGCAAAAAAATAGACCTGAAAAAATAAGGTTTTACCTAGTAAAAATAAGGAATAACCACATACGGCATTATGTTAGAGAGAGAAAGTGAGACAGAGCGAGAGAGCGAAGACGAAGATGAAGACGAAGGTAGCACTTCAGAGCAAGCTGCAACTACACTACTATGGAACGGTAAGCTAACCTCCACCCTCACCTGCTATTCAGAAGCTCTGCATACGGCAGTAGCACCAAACACCCCCACACCCCCACCCCCTTCATTTGCTCCTCTAAACCCCCAGTCGAATTCAACCCAACCTTGGAAGCATTCATCCCTCTTATGCTACAAGACCTTCAATCCCTTGCCAACCCATGGAAAGACTCTACTATCTTCAAGTTATTAGGTCGTTCCTTTTCTACGGATTATCTTCTTGAAAGAGCAAGGAAACTTTGAAACATAGACAAAAATTTCTGTGGCCTTGTACTAGGAAATGCGTCTTACCTACTTCAAACCTCAAAAACACAACAACAGCTCATACTTCAAGGTGCACCATGGTTAATCCATTCGTGTTGTGTTCATGTGCAACCATGGACACCAGGGTTCAAACCCTCAGAGGTGGTTATTTCCAAGTTCCCAGTGTGGGCTCACCTTACTAATCTACCTCTTAACTTACTCATTCATTTTTGAGGAAAATTGGAAGTGAAGCTGGGGAAACAATCAAAACGAATCTTCGCAGAAACAGAGAAAATGCTACCCCAAAAGCATGGATTTGAGTGCTAAAGGACTTCTCCACCGCTTTAAAGGAAACTATTTAGATTGGATTGTTAAAGCAAGACATCCAATGGGAAAATCCCCCAAAGGTTTGTGAGATGTGTGCTAGTATTGAAAACCGAAGAAATTCATGCCCAATAAGCCTGGGAATGTCTGGGAAATCATCCATCAATGGAGACAGGAAGCGTAGTGATGTTGAGAACTGGAGATCAATTACAAAGAAAAAGAAATTCATGAATGGAAATTAGTAGAAAAAAGAAAGAAGAAGAACCGCCAACGGAAACAAAGCAGGGTAAAACTCAGGGGAAAGAAGGAAGATGACCGTACTAAAGGTACGGAAAACTTTTGGCTCGAAAATTCAATTTTAAATTCTAAAGACAACTGTGTTGGGTTGGGTCATGAATTAGCAGTAGCCCAAAGCCCAATCCTGAGGAAGCCTGTCTATACTAATTGGAATGGGCCCGAGATAGATTTCCTAAAACTATGCTCTTGGCTGAATTTACAATTAGTTGGGCCGGACTCAATTCCCCTATCCCAGTCAAAATCCATCTTACACCATCTAAAAATCCTAATTCATTTCACATAAATTTCAACCCTAATTAATACTCTTGCCTTAGACATCCATCTCCCTCAAACAACCTCTTCATCTCTCAACCTTCACAATGGACCAAGTGAAAAATTTCTTCACCAAGGAAAACCGTATGCTCAAGGAACCTTACCAAAGACCTCCTATTCCTTTACCCTTTCCAGTCCTAGTTATCCCTCCCACAGACAATCCCTCTCACTTGAAACTCATGGAAAACCCTATCCTAGCGTACTGGGAATGGGAACTCGACTCCAACATGTACGAATTCTATTTGAAAAATCACGGAGTTATCATGGGACTCCATCCTGCTCAAATCAGAAACTTTATCAGAGAGCCCAGCTCGGCGGAAGCAATGGAGGATTCAATGTGGATGGTTCCAAAAGACGGGAAAGGGGAACCAATTCTAGCTCATCTACCCACATTGACGATCTCTGAGGCTTGCTTCCTAGGGAAGCAGAATGGTGGGACCACTGGATGAAAAAAACCCATTCAATACCCAGGAGATAGTGCAAGACGACATGGATTTTCTGGTAGATACAACTTCAATACTCCCTCAATCCAGAAGGACTTACAACTTAACTGCAAGAGGGATACATCTAGAAATGGGAAATTACACCAACAACCTTTACATAGCACGATTACAAAGAGGTTTCAGACAGGTCGAGTTGAAAGGCTTTACCTGGTGGGATGCAGAAGCAAAAGTGGGGATGATAGACATCAATTGTACCCCGCTGGAGAACAGGTTGTACAGTTTGACGGAAAAAAAAATACTTGTGCAGCATGAAGAGGCCACGGTGGACGATTGGGAAAATCTCCAGAATTTACCCAACATCCTTGAGCCAATGACGTTCCTATCCTGGAATGCAAAATGGATCTCCCATCCCAGCTTTATTACGAATGTCATGTATGAAATAATGACTGGACCAACCCACACTGATAACCTAGTTCAAAAACCGTCGTATGACAAATACTTCTATACGGAGGCGAGGGGTTTCTCTGGAGGTCTTCTTGCCCTGTGGGATTCGAAGGCTATTACCTTCAATCCTATAGGAAATGACTTGCATGTTGTCCACAATATTGTGCAGGTAGAAGCTTTAAATAACAGCTCCTTTGTTCTTTCATGTATATATGCTAGTACTAAGTTTAAAGCTTTACTTGATTTGTGGGATGATATTAGAATTTTGAGTAAGTCCTTTGATAGCCTTATGCTTATGTTTGGGGATTTTAATGAGGTTTTGCATCCACATGAAAAAGTAGGGGGGAAACCCACTAAACCTAGAAGGCTTAAAGCCTTTGTTGACTGCCTTTATTACTGTGGACTTATGTACCTTGGCTATAATGGATTAAAATTCACTTGGACTAACAAAAGGAAGCATAAACCAATTTTGGAACGATTGTATAGGGCTTTAGCCAACATCTCCTAGATAAATGCCTTCGCAAATCACTATGTGACTAACCTCACTAGATTAGGTTTTGACCTATGCCCTGTCTTAGTCCATTTGAAAAAACCTTTAGCCACTCAAACGGAGCATTCTTCTTCATGAGATGACTTAACGGATGACAACGTCCAGCTAAATTTGAGATGAATCACCGAATGAACGCCAGCCTCCCCTGAAGTCCACGTAACTTTTTGAGAATTTTTGGCTCAGGCATATTCTGTATTGTTGTGATCTTTGACTGGTCAACTTCATTTCCTGTATGACGTACAACAAATCCTAAGAATTTCCCGGAAGTAACACAAAATGCGCATTTTAGCGGATTCATCTTCAGCTGATGACGGCGTAACTTTTCCCCTTTTGCATTATAGCAAGTGTCAGACTTAAGGAAGGCCCTACATATCTTAGTGACATCCTGTAACACCCCTCTAGGGAGCACAAAAACCTGAGCCCAATACATGTGAATACTCATCAAGACTGAGTTAATTAGCTGCATCCTCCCTGCATAAGAGAGGATCCTCGAACTCCAAACTCTTATTTGAGCAGTCATTTTCTCAACCAAATTTTCACACTGAGCTTTAGTAATTCTTTTGGAATAAATTGGCACCCATAAATATCTGAAAGGCAGAAAACCTCTTTCAAAACCAGACTCCAAGATGAGGGGCTGAACTTTAGTATCCTCTAAGCCACAGCAGTAGAATTCTGATTTCAGAGCATTGGCTTTTAGTCCTGTGGTCTCAGAAAACTCCTTAAATTTGTCCAACATCAACCTGACAGAGCTCCTATCCCCCTTGCAACATAGTATTAACTCATCTGCAAAACACAAATGAGTTAATTTTGCACTCCTACTGTAATGACCCAGATTTTTTATTGGTATTTTTGCCGATAATTATGTGTATTTATGTGTGTTCCTGTGTTAGTTCAAATTTATTTTTGAACTATTTACTTTATTTTATGTGAATAATTTCGATTTAGTTCGAAATATTTATTTTCAGTTTTTAGTATTTAAGTTATTTATTATTTAATTGATTAGAATTTTATCATTTAATTTTCTAATTAATTATTTAATATTTTGAGCCAAATCGATTATTGCATGATTAATTATGCGGTTTTCGCAAATTAGCCCTCTTGGCCGGTTTTCCTAAGGCATGGCAAGGCTTGCCACTTGCCTTGTGTTCATACCTTAAACTAACTCTATATATAGGTGAGTTAGTAAGGTTTAAACCCCATTTTGCCATCCTTGCCATTTTATGCACTTGCCATCAAAAGTTTAAACACAAAAACTCCCTCCACTTTCTCCTTGCCTCACGCCATTTTTGGATGATTGAACCCATCAATTGTTCATCATCTTTCCTAGCCCAAAACTTAAAGATTCAAAGTTCATTGATCTTTAAGTGTCCAAACACAATCCTAAACACAATTATTTTATCCAAGATCGTTGGTTCGGGTTGGGTTTTGATCGTGTTCGTGTGTGGGTTCGTGGTGGTGTGCCGTGTTGAAGACCGTGCAAGGGTGGTGGTTCGTGTGGAGCTGTGCTGCAGTGTTCGTGGCTGTGCTCGTGGTGGTGCAGTGGTGCTCGTGTGCCGTGCGGTGGTGCCGTGACTGGGCAGCAGCCGTGCAGTAGCTGTGCGTGGTGGTGGTGCACCGTGCAAGGCCGTGGACAGCCGTGTGTTGTGGGTCCGTGTTGTACGTGTTCCGGGCTGCGTTTGTGTGTTGAATTTGTGTGTAATCTTCCATAAGGTAACATACTTACTCAACCTATTTGGTATACTATGTTTATAGTATGAATTAAATGTATGTTTGGGTAGGTTATGGTTGAATATTCATGATTTGATGTATGATTTGTATTCTGATTTTTATGTGATTAAATGAGGTTTTGATAAAGGTTTTTCATGATTTTATGGTGGATTATATGTCATAATATGATCATGATTAATGTGTTAAAGTTTGGTTAATTTTGGATAAACGAAAGGATGATTTTTGAATGGTTTTTAATGGTGTTATGCGTGTGACATGTATGAGTTTGGATGAGTTCTTGATTGAGTTCTTGAATCTTGATTGAGTTCTTGATTGAAGATCTTGAATCTTGAATGAGTCTTTATGAGTTCTTGATGAATTCTTTGAGTTTCTTGGATGAGTCTTGAAAGTTAAAGAAAGTGGGTTATTAATTAAAGAAAGTTAAAGATTGAGGTAAAATTGGTTAAAGAATGATTAAAGATTGTTGGATTATGATTGGTTAGACTCAAGATTAAGGCTAGAGGCAGTTCTTGAGTATAACTTCGATGTTTTAACTAGTTATCTTCAAGAATCAGGGCTAGAGGCGAATTCTTGAACTTAATTTAGTTATGTTGGATAATAATGATGATAAAATGATTAAGATGATTAAATAAATTAATTAAATAAGTTAGCTTGATTTCATTTTTAGACGCCTGATACTTTGAGTAAGATTCATTGTATTTGGGTTAAGACGTTGCCCCTATTCCATCCGCGGTATTGGGATAGTTGGAGTCATACTATGTGATCTTTGTGAATTTCCAGTAAGATTGGTTTCACGAGACATGGATTTCCAGTAAGATTGGTTTCATGGGGTTTGGGAGTAAGATTCTCAAATCCAAGCATAGTAGAAAGTTCGAATGCGTAAGATGCATTCGTACGAGCACAGTCCGGTCTAGAATATGAATGATTGCGCCAAAGATAGTTGGTTAGGATGGTTTGAGTCAAGTTCACGTGTGGGTTGATCTTGTACTTGGTTTATTATGTTGATGTTGTTTATTTGATTTACGCTATGTGCATGTGTATTCCCATTAGGGTGAGTCATTTATGTTACTCGCCACTGATGGTGGACTGTTGTATATTTTTCAGGTATTTCTGACGATGATCCTCTTGCTTAGCTTTGGGTTGGGCGAGCGACGTTGTTATTACTGTTATCTGTTGTATTTACTGTTTTCCGTTGTTTTAGATAGTGATGGAGTTATATAGATTTTATACATTATTGAATGGACTTTTATATGTTGTTTTAGACTCCGACGTGTGGTTGGAGTTACTTGCATTTTAGTATTTTTAGTTTGACTTTTGGACTAGTTATGTACAAACTTGTGGGTATTTGTACTTTGTGGTTTAATGATAATATTTGAGGGATTAGTTTTATTTCTTAAGTATTTTAAGTTGTAGTTTCTAACTATTCGACTCGTCGGTTTCTTCCGCGCCGATTTAAGCGAGTCGGGTCGTTACACCTACATCTAGGATGGAACTTGAAGTTCCTCTCATTTTCAACCATCCAGCCGAGAGCCCTGGACAAGTATTCCATACATAAAACAAACAACAAAGGAGATAAAGGATCCCCTTGCCTCAAGCCCCTTTTAGAAGCAAAGAAACCTTTTGGCACACCATTTATAACAAGAGAGAATTTTGGGGTTGAAATGCAAGTTATAACCAGCTTGATGAAATGGCTAGGAAAACCCAGCCCCACCAACATTTCCTTCACAAAGCCCCACACTACTGTATCATATGCTTTCCTCAGATCAATTTTCATAAAAAAACTAGGCCTAACATTCTTTCTCCCATAGTGCCTTACCAAATCCTGGCATACCATAATGTTGTGAATAATATACCTCTCATGAACAAACGCCCCTTGGTTCTCAGCTATAAGATCAGGAAACACCCACTTAAGCCTATTGCACAACACCTTTGTAATGCATTTATACAAAGTGTTGCAACAAGATATAGGCCTAAACTCTGAAACATCCTTTGGGCAGGAAACCTTGGGAATTAAAAAGAAATAGGAGTGGTATTTAATTCCTTTAACAAATTACCAGAATTAAGGCAGGACAACACAACCTCACCTACATCTCCCTCCACCACATCCCAATGATCTTTGAAGAAATGAGCTCCAAACCCATCAGGACCAGGGGCCTTGTTACCATCCATAGAAAACATAGCTCTTTTCACCTCCTCCAAAGAGAAAGTCGTCCTCCCCAACATCTCCCTATGCTCACTAGACAGAACAGGACCTGCAACCAAAAATTCCTCCTGGACAGAAGCCCTATTAGGCATACAAGAAACCAAGAGTTCCCCATAAAACCCCAAGAAGGCATTAGCAATCCCCTCATTTGTATTATGCAAAACCCCATCCTTATTATGCACCATATAGATATTGTTCTGCAACCTCTTGGCTTTGATACTATTGTGAAACATAGCAGTATTTTCATCGCCATTCTGCAACCAATTCAATTTAGCCCTCTGTTTCAAAAATTGCCAATGAATTTCCTTTCTCATTTTGTATTCTTGGCACACCTCTTCCTCAGCCCTCATCAACAAAGCATTTGAAGGATCCAAATGCAAAGCAGACTGAGCCCTCGTGAGCCACTGATAAGCTCTATCAGCTTCCCTACCTACATCACCAAACCCCTCCTTATCCATTCTACTCAAGAGATTTTTAACTTCCTTCAATTTCCACACCACTCTAAACATGGGAACTCCCCTGACTGAAGTGTGCCACCCCTGAGTTATCAAGCCCTTAATGTTAGGAGCCAAACCCCACATCTGAAAATATTTAAAAGGCTTTTTACCCGTAACATCCTGATTCACATTTAACAACACGGGAGTATGATCAGAGACACCCTCATTCATAAAAAGAACAGTAACAGTAGGAAACAATTGTAACTAACCATCATTTGCCATCATTTCGTCTAATTTTGACCACACTCTACGTTCTGCATCCTGCTTATTACTCCGAGTGAAAAAATTCCCACAAGCCTTAACATCAACCAACCCACAAATCTCCATACACCCTTTCCCAAGGCCAATCTCCCCTGCTCTCACATTACTTCCAATTCTTTCATCAAAATTCATCACACAATTCAAGTCACCCATAATAACCCAAGGACCCACATACTTCCTGTTAAAAGTTTGCAAATCAAGCCACATACCCCCCTCTCACTATGCTCATTAAAAGCATATATAAAAGTACAAAAGAAAGGCTCCTGCTGGGCCACAGGCTTGATCACACAGTGAATGTACTGAGCAGAAATCTCCAGCACATTGAGGTTAAAAGAAAATGGATTCCAAGCAACAACCACCCTACCATTCTCATGACAAGAACATTTAGTTGTAAAACACCAACCCTTAAACAAATTCAAATAAAGTGAGCCTATATTAGAAGGCTTCACCTTGGTTTCAAGGAGACAAACAAGCCCACAATTCTAAGCAAAAATGGAGGATTTTACTGCAGATTTCTTACTTGGCTTATTCACTCCCCTCACATTCCAACATAAAACCCTATCCATTAGGAATGGAGGACAAGGTAAGAGAACAAACAAAGAAGAACTAACTCACTTTCGTAGGAATCACAACCACTTTTAGCATAAGTGACAAGCCATTTAAACGTCACAGTCGTCGATGATGACGAGTGTGCTCTCGTAAGGGTTTCCTAATAGTTTAACCCATAACTCTTCCAAAAAGAAAAAGATTCTCAGGTCGGCTCATGAGTATATACAAAAATAGAAGACTTAACTTGCTAAACTCCATTGAACTTGGCATGCATGAGAACTAGAAAGTTGACCTAAGGGAAACTAAGCTAATGATTCAATACTAAGCACAACTGAATAGTCCAAAAGCTAATTAAACCAATCTTACCAAGAGATCAAGCAATGGGATCAAATCCGCCTAGACTAGGGGCATCTCATGATTCCTCAAAGGAATCGGAAAGAAAAGGAGAATCGGATCCATTGTGATTGGATCATTTATGTGTGGTAAACCGGATCTCTCTCCTTCCCCCGCTCAATATATTTGGCTAAATTCTCAAAACAAAAATGAGGACTCAGCCCCGCATAGGTCGGAAGGACTTTTATGGTTGTAACGTAAGCTTAGGGTGAGGGTAGGGAATCTAATTTGGCCATGTGGTGGAAAATCCTAGTAGTGAAGTAAACTAATAGCAAAGGATCTTGCTACAAGTAACCAAACTAATCATGTAAAATATCTTCCCCCAAGCTTAATTCGAAGACTAATTACAAACCAATTATTTACACAAGGCTAAACATCTTTTTATTTCTGCAATTCTACTCCCTTCTTTTTTTGTTTCGAGGAAACAAATTTTCTTTTCTCATTTTTTTTTAAGACCTTTCCTTTTTTAACTTTGGTCGGCTTTTGCTCAACATTGACAGACTCTAATCACCAATCAACTTCACACGACATCCTTCGTTAACCTCTCACAAATGAGCAATCATCGCAACAAGACCAAGATCCTTTACTCTTCACTATACCTAAAGGGTGAAAGGGAAAGTAAAAGGAAAGGGGAAAGTGGCTACGATTGTTAATTGTTATTGAAAAATGGGTTAGAGAGAGAGAAAGTCAGAGAAAGAGGCGATTTTGGAGGTCGTCTTCAACCTGTACCACACCATGGCCAACAACAAGAAGAAGAAGCAGACTCCACACCCAAAATCAAATAAGAAACCAAATGGAGGTCCTAAACCTAACCCACCAGCTCCAATATCAATGGATTCTTTGAATATAACGGAGAGTGAGCTAATTGCAGAAATGGAGAAATTAAGGGTTAACACTACTACTACAGGGACATCGGAAAAATCTTTAGAAGTGGCAACCACCACCTCATCAGTAGCACTGGAAAGAATTGCCGTCGCGGGGGTGGAAATGACAACCCCCCAAATTCAGAGGGGACTTTGGGATCTGGTTTTGAACACCACCACAATTGAACCTATTATCGAACCATTTCCTATCTCAATGAGAACCCAGAAGGCAATTGAAGTGATCGATGAAGCTGCAGAGGATGAAGAAGAGTATCATGATGAAGGAGCTTCGCCATCACCGACACCTAAATCCCCAATTCCAGACTCAGAAGCACGCAGTGGAGGTGGAGGTTCTGTTGTAGCCTCAGAAGCAAGCTCATCCCAACCATTGGAGCTGTGCAAAGAAGATGCCGGTCCTAGTCCTTGGGCAGATTTATTCACAGGCTCATTCAAAGCTAAAGGGATGAAATTAAGTTTTGTTGCACCCACACTCAATGAGGGTAAGTCTGTTATTAAACTCAAAGCTTTTGAAATTGAAAGATGCAGCAAAATTTGGGAAAATTCTGTTATTTTTTATGTAATTGGATAAACCAACTATGGGATCACTCTATAAATTTATTGCATACAATTGGAATCATATTGAGAAACCTAAAGTGTTTATGCATGATGATGGGTATTTTACCATTAGTTTTGCTAGTTCTAGTGATATGCAAGAAATTGTATATGCTGGCCCTCACATGTTCTTTAATAAACCTTCCATTGTGAAACCATGGTCCCCTAGCTTCAATATATGTGATGAGGTACTTAGATCAGTCCCAATTTGGGTGCAACTCCCCAATCTGCCTTTAAACTGTTGGTCTATGGATTCACGGAGTAGAATAGCAAGTGGCCTCGGAGTTCCAGTGTGCGCTGATGAATGCACAACTAGGCAACTCAGAATCACTTTTGCAAGGGTTCTTGTGGATGTTGATGTCACAAGGGACCTTGTACACACTTTGTGGATTGAGGGACCTGAGGGTAAACAGAATGAGCAAAAAGTTCTCTATGAATGGACCCCCCCCCCCCCCCCTTTTGTAAGAAATGCAATAGAATTGGACATGACTGCAATGCCAGGAAACCTCCAAAACAACCTGCCCACAATGCCAACAAAAGAAGGCCTCCTGTCATTACTCAATGGGTACTAAAACCTACTACTGCAGCAGTACCTACTGCACCTATTCCTACACAACCCAATGACCAAGAAAATACCCCTCCTATCCCAGGAGCCAATTATGTTGAGGTAGAGGAGAATGAACCAGGTACAAGCTACAGCCACAACAAGCACAACAAAAGGAATACAAGACCCTTGACACCCATAACAATCCACCCAAACTATGCAAATGATGAGGGTGAGCAATGGCAGACAGTTTCAAGAAAGAAAGGGCTTAGCAACAGGGCTTATACTCCAGCCAACACCAGCTCCAACTGTGTGGTGGTAACAAATGAGCCAGAACAGGTGGAGACAGATCAGGGAGGGGGAGGGGGCAGTGACAACCCAGTGCCTACCCCATGAAGCTCCTCACTTGGAACATAAGGGGTTTCAATGACCCCCTAAAGGTGCCAGTGGTAAAAAAACTTCTGGCAACCCATGATGTGAATATTTTAGGTCTAATTGAAACCAAAGTAAAGACTAACAAGATCCCTAAAATCCAAAAGAAGATTGGCCAGAAATGGCATTGGGTAGATAATAGTGGCACCACTGTTAAAAGTAGGATCTGGTTAGGATGGAATAATGATGATTTGAGGGTTCAGGTGGCTCATATTGATGAACAGTTTATCCAGGTCCAGGTCCAGTCTCATGATATGCAGCACCATGTTTTAGTAACAGTTGTTTATGGTCTCAACACAATAGCAGAAAGGAAGAAGATGTGGCTAAGCTTGAAGCAAATCAACCAACCCTATATTCCTAGTATTTATGCTGGAGATTTCAATGCAGTTATTGACCCTAGTGACAGGATTAATGGAAAAGCAGTCTTTTCATATGAAACAAAGGATTTCTTGGCCTTCATCCACCAAATGAATCTGCAACAGTTTGACACAACAGGCCCTTACCACACATGGAGTAACAAAGGGGGAGGGGACCAAAGAGTTTCTAGCAAAATTGACAGGGGTTTAGTCAACAGCAAGTGGATAGTGCAATACCAAATGAAGAATGCTATGACTCTTCCTCCAGGGATCTCAGATCACTCCCCACTCCTATTTGATTGTTTCAGCATAACCAAAGGAGGGGGAAGACCTTTTAAATTCCTGAATATCATGGCAAAGCACACAGAGTTTCAGAACACAATCCAAGGCAGGTGGAGCAGTCACGTTCAAGGATGCAGAATGTTTCAGATCTGGTCCAAGCTCAAAAATGTCAAGGAAGGAATTAAACTACTTCACCACCAGACCTATGGTAACATGCAAGGGAAGATTGATGCAGCCACAGCTAATCTAAGCTCTATTCAGAACCAGCTAGCAACTGATACCACTAACTGTCAGCTCCAACAAAAAGAGAACGATGCAATTGACAATTTGAAACATTGGCTCAGGGTGCAAGAGAGTATCTACCAACAAAAGTCAAGGATAGATTGGCTGAAACTAGGAGATAGCAACAACCATTTCTTCTATGCAGCAATGAAGCACAGAGCAGCTAGAAACAGGATTGATTCTCTCTATTCAGAAGCTGATGTACTGCTCACTCAACCAGAACATATCCAAGAGGAAATCACTCACTTCTACAAAGCTCTTCTTGGCACAAGGGCTCCTATTTTGACAACAATTGATATTAATCTGGTTAGGAAAGGACCACAACTCAGCCAGAAAGCACAGGACTCCCTCATTGCTCCTGTCACCATTCAGGAGATAGATGCAGCCCTGGCAGGCATTGAAAACTCAAAAGCCCCTGGCATAGATGGCTTTAATGCTTATTTCTTTAAGCAAACATGGCCAACTATAAAAGAGGATGTATATGCTGCTTTGCAAGATTTTTTCAAAGGCAAGCCCCTACTGAAGCAATGGAACTGCACCTCCATCACTCTTGTCCCTAAAGTCCAAAGCCCTAAATATGTGAAGGAGTATAGGACTATAGCCTGCTGCACAGTGCTATACAAGATTATATCCAAGATTCTTACTCATAGAATATCCCTTGTGATTGGTGAAGTTGTTGATTCTGCTCAAGCAGGGTTCATCCCAGGGAGATTTATAGCTGACAACATACTCCTAGCTACAAAGCTTTTGAGGGGATACACTCATGCACATAGAACCCCCAGGTGTATGCTCAAGGTTGACCTCAAAAAGGCATATGACTCTATTGATTTGAGGTTTCTTAGGGCAATGCTTCAAGAACTCAGCTTTCCACAAACCTTTGTCAACTGGATCATGGAATGTGTAACAACAGTTTCCTACTCAATTCTCATCAATGGAACCCCTACACACCCAGTCACTGCTCAGAAAGGCCTTAGACAAGGTGATCCCATGTCACCCTTCCTCTTTGCTATAGGAATGGAATACCTGTCCAGATGTCTCACAGAACTTCCATCAACCTACAATTATCACCCCATGTGTGAGAAGCTTGGTATAACCCATCTGATGTTTGCAGATAATCTCTTACTGCTAGCTAGGGCTGATAAAGACTCAGTGAAGCTTTTGCATGCTGCCTTCACTAAATTCTCTCAAGCTTCAGGTCTGGAAGCCAACTTGAACAAAAGTACAGCTTATTATGGGGGGATCAGTACAGAAGAACTTGCTAGCATCCAAAAAATTCTCCCTATCCCTAAAGGTGATCTTCCCTTCACCTACTTGGGTGTGCCCATCTCTGCAAATAAGCTAACAATCAAGCAATGCAAACCCCTGATTGATAAAGTGACTAATAGGGTCAAATCCTGGAGCACAAAATTTTTGTCTTATGCAGGTAGACTCCAACTCATTATTGGGGTCCTGTTTGGAGTCCAAACCTATTGGACTCAAATTTTTGTCCTCCCCAAGAAGGTTATTAAGGAAATTGAAGCCATTTGTAGGGTTTTCCTTTGGACTGGGCAGACAGGTCCATCTAAGAAAGCTCTGGTGTCCTGGGAGAAAGTCTGTCATCCTAAGAATGTAGGGGGACTCAATGTGGTGGATCTAACTCTCTGGAACAAGGCTGCAACTGTCAAGCTCCTATGGAACCTGTCCTCAAAAGAAGACTCTCTATGGGTCAAATGGGCCCACACTTACTATTTCAAAGGTTCCAACATTGAGAGGGCAACCTTCCCCAAGACCAGCACTTGGAATTTCAGAAAAATAATGGGCTACAAAGAGATAATACAGCAAGCAGGGGGTTGGGATCAGTTCATCAAAGAAGGAAAATTCCACATTAGCATCATGTACCAACATCTTAGACCCAAACCTCCAGTGGTTCCTTGGCATAAAATCATTATCAACAATCAGGCCAGCCCTAAGAGTCTATTTTTCACCTGGTTATCACTCAATGATAGGCTCTACACTAAAGATAGAATGGTAAAATGGGGGTTGAATTGTGATCCAGCATGTGTCTTTTGCTCTACACAGTTAGAATCAGTTCAACACTTATTTTTCCAATGTAGTTACTCCAACACCATCTGGAAGGGGCTGCTTAATGTGCTTGGTATTCACAGAAACATTCTTCCATGGGCACAGGAAGTGGAATGGATTCAGAAGCAGAGTAGAAGGAGTTATGCTACCACCAAGCTGGTTAGCATGTGTTTTAGTGAGGCTATCTATTGTATTTGGTTGCTAAGGAATTCTCAGATCTTCAATTCTAATTGTCTTCCCTGTAACCAAGCTATCTATGATATTGTTTTTAGAGTTGCTTGTAGAGCAACTGATGACCAGAGGACATTACTTCTGATCTAGGATACTATGTGGTGTATTTAGTGCTCATACTTAACTGTTTATCTACCAAGGCTTTTGCCTACTAGGGTACTTTTTGGTAACTTTGTATAGATTTCTCCCAATCTAGGTTGTAATTTGTTGGTGTTTTTAAACACATCTTGGTATATAACATCTTTATTTACCAAAAAAAGGGGAAAGTGGCTTATAATATGGGTCGAAAGAAGGGTCAAGCTCAAAAGGGCTCCAAAGGGGAATTTCAAACAAAAACCTATCATAAATCAAAAACAAGAAAGGATATGTACAAAGAAAAGGATATGAAAACGGAAAAAGAGAAAATGACTAAGGAAAGAATGTCTTCGTCTTCCCCATGGGCGGCTCGGTCACTTGAAGTTGAGAAAAACTAGACAAACTCTTGATCTAGGCTCAAAGGTAGAAGAAAAATAGCTCACACAATTCTAAATGTTGAAAGCTTCCTACAAATCCTCACCTTGGTTCTAGTACCCCTAGTTGGCTTCAAATCCCCCAACGGTTCAAGCAAACATGCACAAACCCAAGCAAGTGGACGCAAAGGTTGTACTAGTTCTAAAACTCTAATCTACGTCCAATGGTCAAGAAAAGAGTTCCTAAGCATGCCTCATTCAAAAAGGGAAAGAAAATTAAGATTCAAAATCTATACACACTAGTTATAATCATTGCCAAATTATTGGGAATCCAAAACAAAACAAAAGAAAAGGAAGAAAAGAGAAGACAAACAAATGAGCAAGCATAGCCTTCGAAATAAAAGCCCAAATAATCAGTCAAATCGTGGCCCAAAGCCAGCAATATTCAGTTATCCTCAAAAGGGGCATGAAGCCCAATAAAAGCCATGAATCCTCAAATGATCAACTCCTCCTAAAACTAATCCTAAACTAAGCAAATCAGACAAATAAAAGAGAAGGGAATGGAGCGATCTCACCAACAGCGAGGTCCTAAGAAAAACGGGACAAACCCAAATGAAGCCATAGGTTTCCATCAAAGCTCGAAAAACACCATTCGTCCCGTCGACCCTGCACAAGGGAAAGAAAGCAACAAACCAACACCAACCAAGAAGAAAAAAAAAATAAAATAAAATCATTTTGGGTTTTTTTTTGGCATATATAGAAATATATATATATACACAAAAGAGTGTGAAAATACATATATTAGTATATATGCTTAGAGGAAAAAAAAAGAAAAAGGACTAGGGAATCCTAAAAACATTAGATCCACCTTATTATACCTAAACGGGAGAAAAAAGGACTAATACAGAGAAAGACCTCAACTGACCAATACAACCAGATAAGGAGAAGATGAAATGGATAACAAAAGGTGGACAACAAATGAGGTAATTCTACTACCTAGGAAGACCGTACCCAAAATACAAATGACCCCCCAAGCTTAAGATGAGCACCGTCCTCGGTGCGACAAAAAGAACAAGGGGAAAGAGGGGGTGGTCAACGCTAACTCTCGGCGTCTGACTCACTATCGGGGCCCGGACCAGTGGGGTGATAGGAGGGATTTTCTTACCAAATAAAAACCCCCGTCGTAGTATGAGTGGGGGTGTCGAACACGGGGAAGGTCCAGCCGCTTAGCCTAGGCATAAGAGCGTCGAACAAGCTAGGTCAAAGGATCGTCGCGAGAGGCGGAGGAAGAAACTACGAAAACAACTAAAACTAAACTAAGAAAGCTAGGATAAAAGGGGACTAGGGTTAAGAGATCACAACTCATGCCACCATGAATTGTGAATCAATCGAACTTAGACTTAGGTCGTGGATAAGGGGAGGTCGTTCTATGATCGTACCACTCTTTCAAGCTAGTACGATGACCGGAAAGACATATACAACTCACTTTCGTGCAGTGACACATCTAACAAGTCCTAAGCACAAAATCACGAAGACCGATAACTTTCCCTTGATCGAAGGCCCAACTTTCGTGGTGCTTCCATCAATCGGGCAAAGGAAGTCATCACCCACGTTCACCTTTCGGTCCTTCGGTGGGGATTCTTCAATGAATCCTATGCTAGCTACACACAAGACTCAACATAATCGAATCCTAAGGTACCGACACTATCACAACCAAAGCCAAGAACAACTAATCCACAATAATGGAGGATTTGAGAAGTTTCACTCAAAACCCTAGAAATTAACTACTCAAACATAAATAAACAAAACTTAATTAAAACTATAAATAAAAGCATAAATTAAACCTAAAACTAAGAACAACAAAACTAAGCAAAGAATTAAAACATAAGAACATAAACAACAAACATAAAAACATAAAAATAAAGAAAGCAATAAAATACCTTGAGAAGAGAAGAACAAGAATGGGAAGAAGAAGCTAAGGAACTTGCATAAATTAAGAGCAAAAATATAAATTACAAGAAGATTGAAGAAGAAAGCAAGAAAAACTAACCTAAAACCCTAAATGAGCCTCTAACATCAGCTGGCTAAGAAATGGGAAAAGGGGGGTATTTATACAACCCCCCAAAAATCCGAGCAAAAACAGAAGAAAAGTAATAAAAATATCGCAGAAAACCACTTCAGCGTGCGCTGAGGAGAAGACAGCGGGCGCTGGAGGCAAAAAATGAGCTACTGACTATTCTGGCCAGTTCAGCGGGCGCTGGAGATCTCATCGGGCGCTGAGCAGGTCTCAGCGGGCGCTGGAAACGTCTCAGCGGCCGCTGGACAGCAAGACAGTCAGTTTTAAAAACATCATAACTCCTTCATTTCTTATCAGAATTTAGCTTATGACCAGGCATTTCGAAGCTATCGGAACGAGCTTTAACCTCCAACTTGAATCGCCTTAAAATGATAAGTATGTAAAAAGTTATGGCCTTTCAAAGTTGACCTATGCTCCAAAAGTGGTGATTGTGGTCTTGGCTTTATTGCGGAACACTTCCCAAAGCTTCTCGGGACCTCTCACGACCCTTGTCGGCTTTTAACAATTGATCGAAAACACACAAAATACCTACATGAATGAACGCAAGGCATTAGTAACGCAAAAGTGCTCAATTATTAGCAAAAATGGCAAGAAAAGGCATTATTCAACGAAAACGCAAGTAAGACCTAAACTAAGCTAAAAAGCCCTAAAACTAATAAAACTAAACCTAAAAACAACAGAAAACAAGTTAAAAGAGTCCAGGAAAACGGTCCTAAAATGGACCTATCATGGGGTCGAGTCCACCATCCTCGTATCCCGGCGGCCAACCAAAATGACCAACAAGATATTTAGCGACGGGGGAGGGCTCATGATCAGGAAAGTTCGGTCCGGGGTCGAGGGGTGGGCGGTTATGGGTAGGGCCGGGCAAAAAAATCTTTATCCGGTTTCCTATCCGCTATCCACTTTTTTTTATCCGAAAAAGCGGATATCCGATACGGTTTTTTAAAACCGGATCGTATATCCGGTTTTAAACAATGAAAACCGGACTGGATACGGATCACATTTTTTAAAAACCAGATTATCAAGTATCCGATTTTTTTGAAAAAAAAAACAAAAAAAAATTGGCTTTCCACTCTTTGATAATTTAGTTTATGTTCTTATCATATAATTTGCTTTGATTTATGTTCTTGTTTTCTTTGCAATTTCTTTTTTTTTTTTTTTAGATTTTCTATTTTTTTTCGGTTTTAGGATTTTAGTTTAGGTTTTTTTTTTTGGAAAGAAGTTTAGGTTTTTCTTTTTTATGTAATTTATTTTTTTGTTTTATTTTTTCTATTATCAAGTTTATTTTTTTTTTCAATTTAAAACTGGATCCGGATATCCGAATTGTCCGGACCAGATCCGGATCAGAAAAAGTGATCCGAAAAACCGGATATCCGGTTTTGCCCGGCCCTAGTTAGGAGTGGGTGGTCCAGGGTCGAGGTCTCCTAAAGGGTTAGAACCACCTGGGTATCTATAGTCGTACGAAGGAGCCCGTGGAGTAGTAAAGATATGTGGGCTGCCTATGGCACGACCCCGGGACTGGGTCCTGTTGAGAAGGCCAAGCGGGATAGTTCACATAGGGGGTTAAAATGGCCCTGCTCAACATGATGATGGAACATATATAAGGTTGCTCTGCACCGTAATGCTCACAATATTCCTCGACATGTGGTCCAATTGAGCACGAAATTGCCTAATGGACCCCATGTTAGAAGAGATGTGGTCCAGTTGCTGCTGCATATGGGAAAAGTCAAAACCACCGGTGTGAGGAGTGCGTACCGGTGGTTGTCGATGGTGGGAGCGGGGATGTGGAGGGGCGGCGCCGGCGTTCGAAGTTCCCTCTCCAAAAGGGTTGGGAACTTGACGCTCAGGTTGGTTATCTAGGTTAATTGGGGAAGTGGGGCCCGCATCGTCATCCTCATGCTCGTCAAGGTTGAGCGGGGCCGTGGGAGCGGGGATGTCGGGGTCATGAGGCCCAGATAACTGTTGGTCACACTCTATCCAAAGTGGTAGGGCGCGCTCAACAAAATTGGTGTGTTCCGGAGCCGGTAAGTCCCTCCATTTTAGGTGGCTTTGTCCCATGCTGAGTGTTTCAAAGCCCTTATCGCGACTCTTCGTTAGCCACCGATAGGTGCGAAGTTGCGCCACGTCTAAAATGGGGTTGTCGTTAACCGACTCGAGGCCACTAATGTCAACACCCAAATGGTTGGCAATGAGGGTAACCATACCCCCATAGACAATCGTTCGGGAAAGTTGGACGGCATTCCGTTGAGATAAACATCGGTTCACAAAAAAGTGACCAAAGTTTATCAGCAGATTTTGTTCGTCTGAGTTGGTATTTCGTGGACCTACGACCTCATGCAAAGTGGCAAGGTCATCGGAACCCACATTTCCGAGCTCAGACTTGGGGAAAGCAAAAAAGGTGAGAAGGCGGTGCACATAGTGGAGGGCTATGTGAACAATATCCAAAGCCTTAGCGTGACTAATTCTAAAGTCATGGCTCCCAGTTATTGTGTACCAAAAAAGGCGTTGGTGGAATTGAGGCAAATCCCCGATTGTAGAATCGGGATTCCAACCAAAGCAAGTATTAAGTTCCAGCAAGGTTAAAGAAGAATGTTTGTTCATAAGCTGGAAATTAATAAACTCTACTTCGGTTTCTGGAACCTGGCCCCTCTCCAAAGTAGTGAGGAACTCAGAAGTGAGTCCGGCATAGGTGGGAACGAGTCCTACACAAGTGGATTTCTTGTAGAACTTGGTACATGATACATTTCTTTTACAAAGACCCCGAAAAGTGGATTTTTGCTCGTCTGTGTCTAGCTTAATGTTATAAGCTCTCCACGGGGCGGTATTGTCGGACTTCGAAGAAGAAGCCGAATCACCATGAGCAGTTTTAGACTTTTTAAATAATATAGACATGGTTGTAAAACAAAAAAGGGAGTAAGGGAAAAACGCACAAGTTAAACAAGCAAATTAAAGAACCGCAAAGTCCAAAATTCCCAAAGGCTCAAGATAAGGAATAACAAACCCAAGGAGCCAACAACTAGTAAGCAAAAAAGCTAAGTAAAAATCCACTGAAAACCACAATAAAAAACACCAACAACTAAATTGATACTAGACTAAAACTAATAAAACAAAAAGAGAAAACTACTATATAAACTAAATAAACAAAAAAAAATTATGAAAAATAAAAACAAAATGAAACCAAATGAAAAGAAAAAAAAGAAAAAAAAATTAATTAATTAAAAAAAAAGAAAATAAAAAAATTACGAAAATTAAAAACAAAGGGGCAAAGAAATTACTATATAAACTAAATGGAATGAGTAGGGAGGAGATAATTCGTTACCCACGTGAAGAAATTAACAATAAACGCACGAAAATGACCTTGAAACCAACTCTAGCAACCAAATAGAAGATCTTTGCCCAAGAAAGTAAAAAGAATGAGAAAAATCCTTTTATCCTGTTTTATCCTGCAAAAAGCCTCCATACACGGGTCCATCAAAAACAAAGTCACTCTCCTTTTGGAGAAGTATAGTAAGAGGCTTAGTGATTTTTGAAAAATCCTTTATAAATCTCCGGTAGAAACCGGCATGACCTAGAAATGATCGTACCCCTTTTACCAAAGTATGGGGTAGGAGTTTCTCAATCACTTCCACCTTGGCTTGATCAACTTGAATACCTTGGGATGACACCTTATGGACAATGAAAAATGCCTTCCTTGACAATAAAGTGACACTTCTCCCAATTTAGCACTAGGTGGGCCTCCTCACACTTTTCCAAGCAAAGAGTGAGGTTTGCCAAACAATTATCAAAGGACGACCCACAAACGGAAAAGACGTCCATAAAGACTTCCATAGTATCCTCTATCATATCAGCAAAAATAGACATCATGCAACATTTGAAAGTAGCGGGGGCATTACATAGACCAAATGGAATCTTACGGTATGCATAGGTGCCATATGGGCATGTAAATTTCGTCGTTTGCTGATCATCCGGGTGAATGGGGATTTGAAAAAACCTGGAGTATCCATCAAGATAACATAAATAATTATGCCTCGCTAGTCTTTCAATCATTTGATCAAAGGAATCAGTTCGCCTTTTTCATTGCGAACCACTGTGAATCCCCCTTTTCAGGGACTACTTGCACCGTGGATACCCATTTGCTATCTGAGATTGGAAAAATTATCCCCGCCGCAAGTAGTTTGATGACTTCCTTCTTGACCACTTCCATCATAGAAGGATTGAGTTTTCATTGCCTTTCTCTAGAGGGCTTAGCCTCTTCTTCTAACAAAATGCGATCCATGCAAAGCGTTGGGCTTATGCCTTTCAAATCATCAATAGTATATCCCAACACTTTGCGATGCGCTCGCAACACATTCAACAACTTTGAGGTTTGTTCTTGGCTCAAATCCGCATTGATGATAACGGGATATGTTGAAGAGGGGCCAAGAAAAGCATACTTGAGATGTAAAGGTAGAGTTTTGATTCTACCTCCGGAGCTTTTTCGGACACATTGGAGTTCTTTAACTCCTCTTCAACATCGAGAGCCAAGAACACCTCCTCATGAGGGTCAAGAGAGGGGGTGGAATTTAATCAAGATGAGCTACAATTGACTTCACCTCCTCATTCACAATGACACAATCACTATAGTTCTCATGCAAGGCAAGTTTAAGGGATTTTAGGGATGAAAATAAGCTTTTATCAAAATCAAAAGAATTTTTCTCACTAGTCTCAACACACATACCATCATCCAAGTAAGAAGGAAATTTCATTATTTAGGCAAGTTTGAATTCGACCGTGTCACTTCCTACCTTAAGACTCAACTTTCCATTATTTACATCAATTACCGTCCCTGCAGTGGCTGAGAAAGGTCGTCCTAAACTGATTTGCCCACCAGTATAGGAATATCTTCTAACATCCCAAGAGGTAGTTTAACGGACCTATCCGCTAATTGAAGGGAAACTTGGGTTGGCTTAAGCTCACCTAGGTTGAGTCTCTTGCACACAGAATGAGGCATTGGGCTCACGCTTGCTCCTAGGTCACAAAGAGCTTTGTCTATCACCATATCACCGATATAAAAAGGAATAGAGAAACTACCAGGATCCTTAAGTTTTGTGGGAAATTTATTTTGAATAATTGCACTACAACTTTAGGTTAAGTTTATTGTACCGATACTATCTAAACCCCTCTTCTTAGACAAAATCTCTTTCAAGAATTTTGCATAAGAAGGCATTTGTTTTATGGCTTCGGTGAAAGGGATATTGACATGTAGTTTCTTCAAGACTTCAAGGAATTTTGCAAATTGGTCAACAAGTTTAGCACTTTGAAATCTAGCGGGGTAGGACAACTTCAAATTGTTAGGTGTGAGTTCTTTCCTAGACACTTCACTACCATTGGGTTTAGAGGTGGAGGTGTTCTCACTAGGTGGATCTCCTAAAGCCTTCGGGGTACCACTTTTAATGTTCTCACCGTCTACATCATTTGGCTTAATAGTGGTTTGTGTGTCATCAATGGGTGGACTCACCTCACTTAAGGTTTTACTGCTCCTATTTATTATTGCATTAGCATGGTCATGGGGTTGTGTGGGTTGACTCGGTATGGCGCTAGCGGTGGAAGAGTTAACTTTCATAGCTATTTGTGCAATTTGTTTCTCAAGCATTTTATTGTGAGTTTGCATTTGTTTAAGACTTTCTTTTAACTCAGTACTCTCTTTAGCTTGTTGAGTCATAAAATTTTAAAGCATGGATCCAAGATTAGTAGCGGACGGGGGTGGTCTGATGGCTAATGGTTGCTGTTGTGGTGGAGGAGGTGGTGAACCTCTTTGGCCATTAAAATTTGGCCTTGGGTTTTGAAAACCTACACTATTAGCATGTTGGGCGGAGTTTCGATAAGGACCACTGTATGAACCTTGGTTATATCCATGATGGCCTTGACCATGAGAAATTTTTTATTGATTTTGAGACAAGTGATTTTTGATTAGGAAACCCTTGACCTTGATTAAAGCCCGTGTTTGGCCCTTGTCCCCTCCAACTAAAATTCGGGTTTTGCTTCCAACCCGGATTATAGGTGTTAGAGTAAGGTCGAATTTTTGGATCATTGCATTTACTTGCTCCTTTTGAGGCATATTAGAGGCATTTTGAGAATCAAGTAAATAGCATTGAGCGGGATCATGATCATAAGAACCACAAACATCACAAAACATAACATTCATAGGCAAAAGGAAGTGATGAGAATAATTAATTTCTTTTTCTCTATTTTTGAATTTCTAATTCTTCCCGACAATGATAAGAACTAAAGGCTAATTGAAAAATTTATCAAATGGAGAAAAAACTAATAAGGTTGGGATCCCCACAATCAACCTATACTTATGCACATAAATATTATACACTAATATTGAAGACCGAAAGAATCAATAAAATTAATCCAATCATAACCTCACAAACTTTGGTTAGAAGGTTGTAAAGCCACAAATTCACATTAAAGCCTATATTTCAAGGTGTTTATACAGATTCAAGATCTTGATCAAAACAACAAGCACAAATCCCCTAGGCCATCAACATCAACAACAATATCCATACAAATAAGCATAGGTGATTGGGGATTAACCCAAACTTAGTGGGAAAGAAACTACTCACTAAGAGGGGACATGACCAAAGTGAAATCATGAAAGGCTACTTTAATAACACTACAAAGAAGACTTAGAAAGGAAAGCTAGTAAAACCTAAAAGGATTGCAAAAAGATAAATCTACACTACAAAACCAATCATAAATAAGAGATTAGAACTAAAATGCATAATGAAAAAGTAGATAAACCTACAAATTACCAAGATAAAGGGTTAAAACTTCATTAATGGAGGATGGCTCAAGCATTCAACAATGGAGAAGAAAAAGAGAAATGGAGAACTCCCAATATGGAGAGATAAAGTGTCATCCAACTAATGCCAAGCTTAATGAGGTCCAATAAACCCCCTTAAAACCCTATTATTCTGCCCAAAACAAATCAAGGGCTTAGATTGAAAGAAAAAAAAGATATCAAAGAGGAAAAATCGTGCTCTGTACACATCAGGTAGACTCAGCTCGGTCGAGCAGAGTCAGTTCGACTGAGCACAAACTTAAATCTAAAATGAGCAAATCTAGGCAGCTTTTGCTCGACCAAGCGTGCAAATGGCTCGGTCGAGCTGAAGTATAGCTCGATCGAGTGAGGGTGCAGAGCTCGGACAGAGAAGAAAACCATTTGTAGGGGGAAGTGGCTCGACCAAGTCTGTAGGGAGCTCGGTCGAGCTGAAGAAGCCTGTAACGGCTCGAATTTTTGGGCCGTAAAATTTCGTGTAAAATTAAACCTTAAAGTTTGAATCATCATATTTGGGCCCAAAGAGTTAATTTAGTTTATTTGAATCAAGCCCAAAACCCTTGTTTTGGCCCCCTATTTCCTTTTCTTCTTATTCTAATTCTAACTATCTCCTATTTTCTAGTAATTGTTATTTTATAAATATCCTACAGCCTACATTTTTCTTTCTCTCTTTCATTATATCATTCAAAACCTCAAAAACTCTTCCTCCCTCCGTCACGGCTAACATAGCCTTTCTTCCAAAAGATTTCACTTTTCTTTTTTCTTTTCAATCCAAACCTCAAAGCTCAATCAATCTTCGACTTCCTTGAAGGTTGCATCAAGTTCGTGCAGTGAGTGTTGGTGCATTCTTGGCCATGTGTAGGACCGAGTGGAAGCTAGAGTTGGTGTGATCTTTTGGAGTTTTCCTTTAATCTAGGTAACTAACTATTTCACTTAGCATTAGGATTAACCAATATAGAATAACTAGATTAGATAGATTGATGTTGATAGTGTTGTTGTTCGTATGATTGCCGTGTGGTATAGGGAGTCTTTCCTAGTTTCTTTACTTGTTTAATTTGTATCTTGATAGATCATGGAATGTTTATGCATTGTTAAATCTTCATATGATAATTTGATATGAATCTTGTTGTGAATTATTGCATTCTTGAATTGTTCATTGATGGAATTATGCGTGAGGTTATATGGTTCTAAAGCATGAACTTTTATTTGTTTTAAATACATATCTTGATGACTGAGGCATGAATCTTTAACTTCCTGAACTTATGAATTGCAATTGAAGTCTAAAGTTTGTATTTTTATCCTTTGTTTCATGCGCAATATCATGTATCTTGACCAAGGTTGAACCTTTTTGTTGTAATCTTTCTTAATCTTGAAGCTTTGATTTAGTTTATGAATATTCATGTTGTTCTATGCATGTTGATGAACTTTAATCTTGATCTTGATCATATCATGGCATGGCCGAATAGTATAGAATAATTATTGATAATTGTTTTCTTGATCTCTTGATTAATTATTTATGCAAGCTTTGATTTTTTTTATGGATCTTTTAAGGAATTATTGAATCTTGACACGAATCTTGCAGTAGTTCAATGGATCACTTGTTTTAAATCATTACTTTAGTTTTCTTGTTTTGAATTCATGATGGACGAATGGCTTGGTTCTTAGTTGAAGTCCGAAATCTTGATAATTTATTCGTCAAAGTATAAAAATGGAACCTTTATGTTTATTTCACGTTGTTCTTGCATTGTGTATTTAGTTATGGCTTTTCGTAAATTATTGTGACGTCGTTGAATGCGTCCTTGTCATTATATTGAGATTGGCGTTTTGTTGTATGAAGTGATGCGTGAATCTTGCGTGATTGTTAGTGACCTTGTTTCGAGTCATGTTGATTGTTATTTGATCTTGAGTCGTGTCATCTATCGTTTGAGTTAGTCGTGTCAATGTTGTATCGGCCTTGAGCCGTGTCAGGGACTTGTTTGTTGTATCGACCTTGAGCCGTGTTAGAGACTTGTTTGTTGTATCGGCCTTGCACCGTGTCGGGGACTTTGTTTATGTATCGGCCTTACGTCATATCGGGGACTTTGTTTGTGTATCGGCCTTGCGCCGTGTCGGGGACTTTGTTTGTGTATCGGCCTTGCGCCGTGTCGGGGACTTTGTTTGTGTATCGGCCTTGCGCCGTGTCGGGGACTTTGTTTGTGTATCGGCCTTGCGCCGTGTCGGGGACTTTGTTAATGTATCGGCCTTGCACTGTGTCGGGAAATTTTGTTTGTGTATCAGCCTTGTGCCGTGTCGGGGACTTTGTTTGTTGTATCGGCCTTGAGCCGTGTCGGGGACTTGTTTGTTGTATCGACTTCGGTCGTGTCGGAAATATTCTTGATGTCTGTTGATGTTAATGATTTTATTGTTGAATATGGATCGTAACCTTTGAACTTGGTATTTGATGATGTCAATGTTATTCCGCTGCTTGTGCTCTCTGTTATATGTTACTATTATTTAGATGTTATTAAAGGATGAATTGGTTGTTATGTACCTGCTATATAATCCATTGTTTTATGTTGTTTTGTTCTACTACTAAGTGGAACAGTCTAGTTACTCGCCACTGACGGTGGACCCCCATTTTTTATTTTGCAGGTGATCAGGATAGAACTTAGAGTTGGGTTAAGTGTTTGGCAAGCGAATTAGGCTCCTGTTATCTTCCTGTTTATTTTTCCTGTTTTTGATTGAATTAGGAGACTATATCTTTTCCATTGTTTTGGATTATTTCAAAGTTAATTAAATAAAATGATTAAGTTCAAAGCTTCCGCTGTTATTATTTAATTTAGTTTTGAAAGTTATAGTTAATGATGATTTGTATTGTTATTTTCTTCGAAAACCACGTTGCTAAAATACGGGTCGTTACAATCCTGTAGAGCACCAACTACCTTGACCGAGTCTAAGAACGTGCTCGGTCGAGTATAGATATAGCTCAACCGAGTAGACACATCACTCGCTCGAGCTGAGGCTAGGGCTCGGACAAAGAGATTCTTCAGTCAGAACACTTCCTTGGCTCAGTCGAGCATGGCATTTACTCGACCGAGCTGCAGCTCCTCTTAATTATTCCCTACAAACACACAAAAGCAAAGGTGTCAAGAAACACTGAAAAAAATAGAAAAATACGAAATAAAAGACCGAAAAACCTTATTAGGGGACGGAGAGGAGAGTAGAATAGAAAATGGAGAAATAAAAACGAAAACTACTGAAACAAAGCCAAAACAATAAGAAAAAGAACCTAAACATTAAACCTAAGAGTGAGATAAATCTCACTCATTACAATGTCACGTCTTTTAACTTTTCTTTCCCGCAACCTTTGAGCCTACAAAAGATTTAACACCTCGAACTTGCACAAGGATGTTGGATTCTATAGAAGACAGAAATTCGCTGGGTTTGAACGTTGTTATCCTCTTCGCTATCTTGACACTTCTTAGCGGTAATGTATTGTGTTGCCTTTATCGCCTTCCGCCGGGAAGTTATCCTGACTGGTCTTGACTTAGTGAATCCCAACCCAACCTTCTCTTTGAGCTTTAGCTGAGCTTCATTAAGTCCATGAGCCCTTGCTTTAACAACCTTTCCCATAGGGGCCAGATTTGAAAAGTCATATCCGGAATTCTCCATGAGCTTGTAAGCAATTGGATCAAAAACTTCCTCTCTTTTATCTAGGATTGTAGGCTTAATAATCTTTAAATCTCTTGTTTGTTGTACAGGTAGGGTGATTCCTTCACTGACAACATATGCTTTGATGTCCAAGCCTTTTGAGGTATACTTCGTCTCGCCTTCCTTACATACACAATGTGAAAAAGGAGACTTCCCTTCTCTGAGTTGTGACCTAGGGAAATACCGAAGTACTGGCCCAGAACTCGCAGATGCCACCTTATCTGCCTTCAACGAGTTCCCTTCGTTATTTTCTGATGAAGCCTTGATGATTCCTGGCCCTGATTCCTTCACAGCAAGGACCTCTTCTGTAACTGTTTCAGGTTTCAGACACATACTAATCAAATCATAGTCAACATTACCTCAAATGATTATGTTTCATCAAGGTAGAACTTAGCATCAGCAAAATGTGACTCTGCATCACCGAACGGCTTCACATCTGCTATCACCTTCTGTATGCCATTTCGGTAATACTTGAGGAATTGATGAAGTTTTGATGCAACTACTCCATTCTCGTGCTTCCAAGGTCTTCGAAAGTGCAACCTGTAAGATGTCCTTGAATCGATGACATGGAAGATTGTTGTTGACAACATTTCTCAAACTAGGATGGCACGTTGCCCTCTAAAGTTCAACCCTTGGATCATTAGGCGGCTTTGGCTCAACTCATCCACAATTATTCCCAACTCTATCATGGTAGACATTGTCATGATGTTCACCGCAGAACCTCTATCGACGAGAATCCAATTGACTCTTTGTTTACGGATAAATCCATGCACAAAGAGTAGTCTGTTACGAGATTTTGATCCTAACACAAGGTCATCATCCATCAAAGCCAATGTTGCACTACATACGGCTTGACACGATGCACAATCATCAGGATGATTGTCATAAATTCCTTGTTTGACATTTTCCACAGTTGTGTATTGAGTGGGATTCTCCATGGCACGTGCAAGAGCAAACCTTGTCTCTTCTGGGAGTGAAAGATCCTTACACCAACCTATAAGTGACAGAACCGTATCCAACAATTCGAGAATTTTTTACTATCTATCCGCATCAAGCTCGTGACTAAGCCCTTCCTCGTTGGTTTGACTTTCTATCCTTTAGCTCTTCCCTTCTTCAGCCAGGCTACACGTCACTGCATTTACTGAAACTTCATAAAACTACTCCTTTGGAAAGAACTCCTATAACGTGATTGGTACACGTCCTTCCTGGGCAGGCGAACTATCTGGCAGAGTTTGAAACTTGTTAGTTGACTCAACCTTCCTTTCTCCTTGAAGTTGCTTGTGTTTCTTCCTTTGTGGATTCTTCTTTTGACGCGGTAGTAAAGGCTGTGCCACAACTTTCCTCCTTGGCTTCTTTCTCACAAACAACGTCTAACCCTCCTCGTCTTCCTCAAGACCCTCAGGAGCAGAATTGTTACAATCCAAATTTGGTTTTGGTTGTTGAAACACTTGCACCACCACTAGCTCTAAGCTACCGAACTGGATGGAGTGAACATGAACATAGGATTCAAGAGAGACAGATGCATGATTAGCCTTTGCGTCTTCATCATCATTTAAGATGATCTTCCCTTCCCTTGCTAGCTGCATAATCTTCTCTTTGAGGGTGATACATCTTTCAATCAGATGACTGATCAATCGATGATACTTGAAGTAATTTGGATCAGATGTTCTACCCTTTTCCGTGGGCGTTTGGATTCCGTGAGTTCAATGATTTTCTTATCTAGGAGATCCTCCAACATTCACTCCATATCTGAATCAAGAAATGGATATTTCTTGGCTTGGAGTTCCTTCAAAGTAGGCCTCTCCTTTCTGGTGTCCCTTGAAGACGAGCCCTTCTCGTACACAAATTTTGGCTTCGCAGAAATCTTCACTGAAGTTGAAGAGTGGAAACAACATTTGACTCCTTAACAATGTTCTTTGAAGATTTCTCTGTCTTCTTAAAATCCTTCCTCTCGTTTAAGTATTCAGAAGAACTAGTCTTGCGACTCGCAATAGTCAACTCCATTCCATGTGCGCGTGTTGCTAACTCTTGGAAAGACTTGGGCTTGATCAATTTCCTGCAGAATATACAACAAATCCCAGTCCATGTCGTTAGTGCACATTTCAACTATAGAAGCTTCTGATAAACGGTCCTTGCACTCAAGACTCTTAGCGCGCCATCGGCTAATGTAGTCAATGACTGGCTCATCTTTCCATTTTTTAGTGTTAGTTAACTCGACCGTGCTCACGACATGTCGGGTGCTGCAGAAACTGTCCAGGAACGCTATTTCCATCTTATCCCGATTGTCAATAGATTCTGATCATAAATCTATGTGCCAATCAAAAGCAATGCTTTTGAGAGAGCGCACAAATTGTTTAACAAGCGAGCGATGTCTACACGAAGTGAGCGATGTGCTGCTTTGGTTCTCCTTTACATCGAACTGTTGAAACTTCGGTGGCCGCTTTGCATTTGCAACTTATTGATCCTCTTAGAGTAAGGCTTCACATAACAACCACTATTGCGTGGATCTCCACCAATCTGAGATTTGACTGCACTAGCTATCATATCTTGCAGTTGTTTTGGAGTAACTAACTTGCCCCGACCGTCAGGATTTTCATCATCTTCAGGTTCATTGTTTTCACCTTCACTTTTAGTTTTTTCATAGTGAATTTTTTCATGCTTCTTTGACAAAGAGGCTATCTTATTGTTTTGTTGCTTGATTTGAGCATCTTTCTTCTCTCCATCTTTCAGTACTTTCTGGAGAAGAGTCTTCATCTAAGCAAGTTGCTCCTTGACGGTTTTGGCTTAGTCACCATAACCGCATTGACATCATTAGAGGAACGATTGTTGGATGAATCTCTGTCAGACGCCGCAGAGGACGATCTGATAAGAAATTCGTCCCGAAAATTGGAGTCAGACATAACATTCTCACAAGTTGTGAAAACAAGTGATGCAACAGGATGGTCAAGGGCCCAACGAGCCTTCTGAGGTTTGGTCAGAACAGACGCAGAAGAGACAAGGGCTTGTTTCATTCCTCTGGTGCAGATAAGGCTTTGTAACACACCGATTTCTTAGTGGAGGATGAAGCATTGTTCTTCGAGTCCATTTTTTTGTTTTATTGGAAGTAGTTTGTGGAAAAAGAGATAAGTACTAGAGTTGTCCCACCGAGCGTACAAAAAATTTGTTATCATAAATTTTTTTAAACTGCGAAGGGAAATAAAAATATGCAACAAATAATAATTTATATTGATCAAAGGATGTTTTGGGCACAACTCTATTTCTTCTACTAATTCAATTTCCTCAATAAGAAGAATTTTATAAGAAATTTGTAGCTTGACTTGAATGAGGGCCATTGGCTTGTTCTCGTTCATGGAAGGATTCTCAAAAGAGCAATTTGACGGATGCTTGATGACTTGATTTGTCTGCTTCATGGGTTGAAAGTGCTTCTTCTACTTTCTTCACCTTTGTTGGATGCTTGATGACTTGATTGGTCGGCTTTCTTGCGTTGAAAGAGTTTCTTTCACTTTCTTCTTTTGAAAGAGCTTCTTATTTGAGAGAGAATTCACCCTTTGATGGAGCTTCTTATTTGAGAGAGAATTTCCACTTTGCTAAATTTTTCTAGCCCTGAATTCCTTTTCTTCTATCCTTAGGAGTAGGAATGATGCTCTATTTATATAGCCACGTTACTAGGGTTTTAGGAATAACCTAGCTCTTTTGTGCTTGTTGACTGATTCCATTTCCCTTTAACCAGAAGCCCAACTTATTATTTATTAAATATTGGGTTAAAATGAAACATATATAATAATTAAAAGGACGATTGGAAACTAATAATGCCACCTTTCACACTTATCCAACTAATAATCCCACCTTTCATAAATCCTGGAATAATCCCACCTTTTCATATCATATTCATCTGTTGGACTTTTTTACAATACTAACCTAATTTAAGGTTAGTTTTAGAGGTCTATTGGGCTTAGAAACATGTGCCAAGTCAACCGTGAGGCTGAATTTGGCGTGCTAAGCCCAACAGACCTCCAAAATTAACCTTAAATCAGGTTAATATTATTAAAAGGTCCAACAGATGAATACGATATGAAAAGGTGGGATTAAATCTGGATTTATGAAAGGTGGGATTATTAGTGGGATAAGTGTGAAAGGTGGAATTATTAGTTTCCAATCTTCCTAATTAAAATAGGCCAAAATGTAATTACGAGTCCAAATTAATTAATTCATGACCCATTTATAATTTAATTTAACGTTTTACTTTTTTAACAGAGCAAATATAATTGATGTGGCATAATATAATTTTTATGTGCCTACAGGTACCAATTAATACAAAAGGGTACATATTAATTTAAGATCATCAAGTGCTTCATCCTTCAACATTGAAACAATAGCTTTTGAATGGTAACATATGCCCCTTCATTTAACACATGCCTCCTTAATTTAACATGTACCCTTTATGTCTTTTTTAGGTGATAATGAATTAGGGAGTACCAAATTACATATTGTTTGGTGTCATGTGTCATTATTATCATAAACCTACTAGCTCAATTGACAAAGCATTTGTGTAATCACACAAAAGATGTAGGTTCAAATCCTACATAGATTGATATATAATATAACATCAGAGTTATTTAATCTTTGCCTCTTGACTCCCCGACACTATGTACCCCTTTTATTTAATTTGTATTCACCCCTTTAATCTTGTATATACCCCTTTTACTATTTTATTTTATAAAAGTACGCTCAGCTGTTGATCTAAATCTAAGAGTTCATATCAATAATATTTAGTTTTCAACTTAAGTTAGATTTTTAATAAATCCTAGTATGTGGCGTGGTGATCATTGGACAACACTTGTGAAGATGTGAGATTAGTACCCCTATCCCTAACAACCAGAACATTTCTTGAATTTAAATTTAAATTTTTATACATTATGTATATATTTAATTATATTTATTTTAAAAAAATGTAGGCGGAAGATTTGGTTCTTATAAGAACCGCAGCTTCTTTTGAGCCTACCAATATTCACTTTGTTAGGTTCCGCATCCTAAAAGATGTGGTTTTTACCCTACAAGATGCAATTTTTGTAAATTAAAAATACAATTTTTTGAAAAACCACAACTTCTAGAAAATTAAAAGTTGTGGTTGAAAATCGCGTCTTTTATTTTTACTTTTCTAAATGATACTCATATATGAAATACGGTTGAAAACCACAACATTTAGTATAGAAAAAACTATAGCATATAAATTAGTTTGAGGAGTAGTACTTTCTTTGTTTTATATTAACTCACATACTCGTGGGTGTGAGGAAGAAAAAATAAGATTTCATATTTAATCGCTTATATTTTTAAAATTAGATATTATACTAAAAACTACATGATGAGACAAATTCAAAGAAACCTCACATATCATGATTATAGATTACAAGCAAAATATTAAAGTAAACTTTATAAAATGTGCGAAAAGAAAAATTGACCTGATTAAGTTAAAAAAAGGAAAAATTCATATGAATAATCTCAACTATTGGAGGTCTTCCAATATTAATCCAAACTATAGGTTATTAAACAATAATCCAAACTATGGGGGTAGTATTATGATATTAGTCCATACTAACTTTTGACCGGCTCCGATTTCCTTCGTAGAAAGGGGGGAATGTATAGTCAAGTATAATAAATAGGGAAAGAAGAAATATAACGAATACTTTATGAATTGGTGACCGATTACAATAGGTTAAATAAGTCAATGGACTAATATCATAAAACAACCCCCAAAGTTTGGATTATACTGTAATAACTAATAGTTGAGATTAATATTAAAAGATGTTCAATAGTTGAGATTATTTATATGAATTTTTCCTAAAAAAAATAAACGCAATACTTGAGATTATTTAAGAAGCGGAAGGAGGACTTGAGGTTGAATTACGTATTCTTAGGGGTTCCCTATCCTACGGAATATAGACTAGGATTCTTTGTCTAACACAACCTTTCAATTCAAGTTATAGTTATTTATCTTTACTTGTAAATATGAATAAACATTGGAACGATGCTGGAAAAACGTAGACAAAAGGCGAAGCTTAAAGTGAAGCTTGTATGACTAGTGTCCGTTTGATAAATATATGCAAATAATAATGAAACAATTACTCTTCTCGTGTAACCATGATTATTATTGCTTAATATATTAAACTTTGCACGAGTTTAGGTAGGGTGTTTACAAAATTTGTGGCCATTATTATTTAGGATTTTATCACTAGCTAGGAGGAGTTGCTTTGCTAAAACATCATTCCCTATTTTCTGGAAGTTTCTAGTGTAGTCGTATGATTTCCGACTACCGTAATGTACAGACGAGATCGCCTGATTTTTTGTTTTTTTAAAATTCCTAAATCTAATTTTAATTCTTTTTTTAATTACTTTAATTACCTTTTTTATTTTAGGAAATTCATTTTTAACTTTTTCTAAATTCATTTTTAATTAACTTAAATTACTTTTCTAAAATCAGTTTTTTTTTTTTAATTAAAAATATTTTTAATCTTTTCTTTAATTTATCAAAACATGTTATTAAAAACATTAAATTAAAAAAAAAACCTACAATTCTTGTTGTTCTTCGTATGGCTTTTAGGGTTCATCTTCAAATTCATCTTCTTCCTTCGTCCATCTACAATACTACTCGCTTTCTCCTTGATCGGGTCCCAGGGGTCGTTACTTCCTAGGTCCGGTCAAAGTATAAAAACCCTATTCCCTAACTATCCTAAATGGGTAGTATAATGGAGTAAGGGGTCGAATCCACAGAGAGGTAGGTGATCGGGATTATTTGTAGGCCAATCTTGCTATTTGAGGGTCTCTTTTTGGGGTTTTTTTTGGGTAACTTGGGATTTATAAACAATGAAACTAACCAAATTAGGCTACAACTACATCTACAAGTAAAGTCACTAGGGAAGGGGGAAAATCATGATATTGCAAATCATCAGCATGAACAATCATTTAGAAAGCACAAATCAATTGTTTCAAGCAAGGAGATTAGTTAATGCAAGTGGGCTTAGATTTCTCAGCCGACCCACTTACATAACATCTCAATCTAGACCAAACCAAACACCATGGATCGAATCGCTCGGTAGACTAGATCTCTCATTCTCTACCTCGCTCACAATCCGGTTCGAAATACCCTAGACCTTTTCTAACATATTGTCTCTAACCTCATGCTTAGATTTCTCAACCACACTTGGTTAGTCCAATATTCTATCCTAGAAGTTGGCCAAACTCCCAATCTAGCATTTTAATCCATGTTAGAAAACAAGCATCAACAAATAATTTCACACCAAACTAACAATTACTCCATGTTCAATAATCAAAATACCATCATTTTCCCCCTCCCCTAGCTAGAAATCTAGCCTAGGAGAGGGATATTCATACTAACAAAAGCCATAAATAAAGCAAGCATAATAGAAGAAGTAGAGAAACTAATAGACATGGAAGATAACAACTAGACTTGCAAATACTAATTCAAAGATTTAAACTTAAAATCTCAAAAACAATGAATAAGAAACTATAGCTAATGATAGATAATAACTCAACAAATGATGACATACAAATGATGAACAAATAACAAAGAAAGAAAGATTGAGAGATATTACCAAACTAGAAGATTAAATAAATAGATTGATTGCAAATGGAGAATAGATTGTTGAAGATTACAAGCTAAAAGTATCAAAACTCTAGTGTTTCTCTCTCTAAAATTTCTCAAAAATATGCTAAGTTTAATGATAATTTCGTCCCCCTAAACCTAGAAGAGTTGGGGTATTTATATATTACATGAGAGAGAACAAATGGACGCGCTGAAACTGGGCCAAGGGAGCGGACGCTCCAGGGGTTGGAGCGGACGCTCCATGCAAGGGGAGCGGACGCTCCATGGGTTGGAGCGGACGCTCCATACATGGGTGAGCGGACGCTCCATGGGTTGGAGCGGGCGCTCCATGCATGGAGAGCGGACGCTCCATGGGTTGGAGCGGACGCTCTGGCCTTTGCTAGCAGCCAATGCCTTCTGATCATGGGCCGAGCGTCCGCTCTAAATTAGAGAGCGTCCACTCTGACATGTCAGAGCGTCCGCTCTCATATTTAGAGCGTCCGCTCTGAGAAGACTGCGCAAAGAGCTGATCTTGTAAGGCTCATAACTTTTGATGTAGATCTCTGATTGGAGCGTGTAATATACCGTTGGAAAGCTATTGAACTCTAGTTTCCAACACAATAGGCCCCGCATCCAAAAGATTTCCAGAAAAGAATTTATGCCCAAAATAGTGGAGGGTGGTCAAAACCGGCTTCGAATCCTCTGGCGTGGACCTAAAACAACTCATGTTAAATATCAAAGCACTTGTATTCCCATTTCCTCTCAAAAATGCATAGAAAATACCCAAAAATGAAACGAGACCCAAATCTTGGTAACATGTAACGAGCGGAGGAAAAACCAATTAAAAATGCACAAATATGGGCAAAACAAAGAATAAAAAGGATGAAAAATGACCTATAAGATGGTGCACAAATGCACCGATCACTCCTCAATCTCATGATTATTACATCTTCGTTCGTCTGCAAAAATCTCTATTATTGAATACACAGTATGCAATACGGTTTTGGGTTTTTGATGTCTTAAAGCAATACGTTTCAGATTTGATAATTATTGAATTCATAATGTTATTATGATAGAGTTGTTCAAATTGGCTTCACAAAACGATGATTTTCCCCATTAATTTTCATTAATAATGTTTATGTTTATGAATTTGGGAAAACTTGATTGGAGAAGAAGAATCCCCTTTTTTCATTTTTTTCTCTCTATTTCAATCGAAAAAACATTCTTGTTTTGCTTCAGATCTATTTGTGTTATTGGTAATGTCATATATAAGAGTCGGTAATTGCCAATAAATCTGAAAGAATTTGTGTTACAATGAAGACACTAATATTAAGTTGGTAATGACATAAACACAAGTGGGTTATTACATATGTTTTTGAAATTAGTGTTGTAAGTTGGACGACCAATGTTTATCTTTGTCATTGCCAACTAAAGCATAGTGAAATAGTTGTTTGTACGAACAGTTATTTTTTCGAATCTGTTTTTTTGGTGCATATATATTATCACGTTAATTATGGTAACGTTCCTTTTTTTTGAAAAAACTAATGGTAGTTTCCTATTAGGTTTATTCAACGTTAGTTTTTCCCCCCTCATTCCTTTTCTCCACCCACGACCTACCCGCTTCAGATTTGAGAGCTTTGCTTCAGTTCTTTGGGTTTTTTGGCAACTTGCTTCAGTTCTATCATGTCCAAAAACACAGAGGTGAGTGTTCATTCGTTCCTTTTTTCCTCGACATCTATTTTACTTGCTAATAAATTTTCGCATAACAATTAATGTGTTTATGTAATTAATTGGATACTTTGTATTTTTTCACTAATTGATTTCAGGGTTTATAGTTTATAATAGTATTCGTGAAATTAATTGTAACAATTAAATTGGGTGCTTGATATTTCAGTGTTATTTTTGGTAGTAATTGTGTAACAATTTAATTGTTTTTTTATATTGAATTTGCGTTTTGACAAGTTTTTTATTCACCTAAAAAGATATTGGTTTTTGATTATGTTTTTCCTATAAGCATGTACTTGAGAATTTTTAATTGGAGGAGAGGACATATCAGTTTTATTTTTGGTGAAACCGTGCATGATTTTTGTTGTTGTTGCTTTGTTTATGATATTGGCAATTACCTATATCATCATTGGTTGTGACCTTCGTTACTTTGTATTTGAACATTAATAAGGCCTTGTCTCATTTGACCAGAAAATTAAGGAGATTGAGAAGGATGTCAAAGACATTCACTCAAAAATGTCAAAAATGTAGTCGTCATTGAATGAAATAATTTCGCTTATTAAAAATAAAAATCCCATGAGTCATGGTGGTCCCATATTCAAGGCTCCTGAATCAACCAATTGTGAAAAGTGCTCATGTCAATCAGAGAAGGAATGTGACACAACTAGGATATCTCCAAGTGTGAACCCTACAAGTTTAATAAATAGATCATCTTCATCATTCCTAAGCCCTGATGGAAATCCTAAGCCCTACAAGCTAGATGTGGAATTACCGGATGATAATGAAGAAGATACAATTGTCAATGGATTCGATATCGACTCGTTTGATATTGATAATTTTTCTTTCCCCTTGCAACAATTCTCGCCTGGTTTGGAAACATTGAAAAACCTCAGTATGGAGGACTCCCTGACCGACACAAAAGAAAAATCGAAAGCCAAAACCAAGCCTACCGATACAACCACACCAAAATCAGCCCCAGACGAGAACAGTAAAGGTGAGAATGAAGAACCCGAGGCGGGGAAGAAGCCTCGAAGAAGGCAACGATCAAAGTCCGCGGATGACACAATGAATTTGTCAAAGGTGGTTTTTTACATCTATTGTACTCCCTCCGTAACATAAAAATGTAAACTTTTTAGAAATCACGGACTCCCGTGTAAAAGTTTTAAGTGGGTTAATTGTGTAGTAATTGTGTAGAGCAGAGAGAAATAAATAAGAATTAAGATGTTGGGACCACCTCTTTTTTGGAGGGAAAATAAGAAAGACTTTTGTTTTTTTTTTTTTTACATAAGCTGGCCCCACCTTTTTTTAAACAAAAAAAATAAAAAAATGGGGCCAAATGGACCGTATTTTTCAATGTTTAAGGGGAGAGGGAAATTTTTGGGGAAAATTCAATTTTTCCACCAAATTTTACAATTGTTAACAAAAATACACATTAGAAGCTATAAATACCCCCACTACCCTCATTTAATGTTTTCAGCTATCCCAAAAAAAAAAAAAAAAAAACAGAAGCTTCAATTCTCCATTTCAAGAACACTTCCTGCTCAACATCCAAACAGTGAAGCTTCCAAGGTAATTTTGTCCAAAAAATTTCAGTTTGTGTTCCTTGCACACAACACACACAACACAAATAATTAGGGTTAGCTTTACAAAAATACTGAATTAATTAAAATTCTCCATTAACATCCTCATCCTACTGTACAAAATGGATGAGGAAATTGATGAGGAAATTGATGATGGATTCTTTTCTTTTGAGTAAATGTTAATGGAGGAGGGTTTGATTGCATCAACAATTTCCACTACTGAAACATGGCAAAGAAATTTAGTTAGACCTGAACCAAAAGACATAAAGAGGAACAAAAGCTAAAATTAATTTTTCATTGCATTGCATTAAAGGAAGGGGGTAGACTGCCTCATGGCACACAGGCAAAACTAGCAAGGGAAATTGGGTGCCATAAAACCACAATATCTAGGTTTTTGAAAAGATATCAACAACAAATTAATGGGGGGGAAGCCATTGATGTCAGTTTAAAAAAAAGGGTCGTGTAGGTAGAAAACCATTTTATCAGAATAGTGAGGAGTGGCTTCAGTTAGCACCCCTTCATTTAAGACAGTCTTATAGAACTTATGCAGGTGTTTTAGGTTGCTCACGTATGCATGTGTTTAGGCTACTCAAAAAGGGATTGCTAAGAGCACATACAAGTCCAAACCATCCAAATGTGAGTGATAAAAATAAGATTGATAGGATGAAGTGGGTGCTGTCACACATAGAACCAGCCACAACAAACAGCAAGCCCAAATTTGCTGATATGAAGCACACAATCCATATTGATGAGAAATGGTTCTACCTAAACCCAACCACAAGAAGATTTTACTTGCTACCCAAAGAAATAGACCCGTACAGGACATCCAAGTCAAAGAATTACAACATCAAAGTGATGTTCATGGGTGTTACATCCAAGCCAATCTACAATGAAGAGGGTGAGATAGTTCATGATGGTAAGTTTGGGATATTCCCATTTGTTTTCAAGGAAAGGGCAAAAAAAAAAAGCAAAAATAGAGCTGCTGGAACTATGGAGACTAAACCTGTAACTAAAGTGAATCAACAGGTAACAAGAGAAATGATGATCAACACTGTCATACCAGCAATAAAGGAGAAATGGTCAGCAACTATGTCCAAGGAAAAATTTATTCAACAAGACAATGCAAGGCCACATCTAAAGGACTCTGATCCAGCTTTTAGAGAAGTAGCATCATCAGATGGATTCAACATGCATATCATTAATCAACCAGCTCAATCTCCTGATTTCAATGTCCTACACTTGGGACTTTTTAGGGCTATACAAAGTTTACAATATTAATCATTCCCAAAGGATGTTGAAGACCTGATTGTCAAAGTTAAAAATGCTTATGATGAATTTGAACCAAGGTTGATAAGGTATTCCTGGATAAGCCTTCAACTAGTTATGGTGGAATGGATGAGTAATGGTTGACTTTTGTGAAAAAACAACTTTTTGGAATTATTTTAGTGAATTAAGGAGGGCACTTCTTTTTGGGGACTACAATGGAGTAAATATTAGGACATAGAAGATATAGGCAACATTTTGAGACTTATTCTTGGTCAAATCTAGAAAATGTAAAGCATAGGGACAACATTTAACACAGTTGCTAAGGACTGCCTCAATTAACTAGAGGAAAGGAACAATAGATATTTTGAAAAGTCAATTCATATGTTATAATCTGGTTAGTTGAAGAGTACAATTATTTTTTGGGTACCTAAGGCAGTCTTGTAATGTAAGTTTTTGTAATGTAGCAACTTTATGTTATTGAATGAAATATAGTGATGATTTTAGTTTGATGTTCACACTTTGATTATTTTAGTTTGATGTTCACTCTTTGATGTACCACCCTTACACACTGCACACACCATCAGGTTACATGAATGACACTCATAACCATCAATGTATAGCTTCTTAATAATTTTCAAAACTAGAGCAACATATAACATTGAAGTGGTTGATTGGTATTGAGTCCCTTTATCATTTGGGTGGCTGGACAAATAAAAAAATAGGAGGGACTCAAGGTAAAACCCAAAACCAGCTATTATGAATCAACAAAAATACCTACACATGCACAACTATGCTGTCTTAGCCCTCCATATTGTCATAAGGCACTGATAATAGAATCAATTTATAAAAAAATTCACCATTCATCAATTTAGGCTTCCACCCCCAATATAAGGGACTCAATTTGTAAAAAGGACTCATTAAAACAGAGGAAATCCATTTTTTTAAACACATTAGACTTCATGCAAATGGCAACATTAGTAGCACAATAGAATCAATCAAATAATAAAAAACAACAATTAAATCAGAAAGTCATCCATAGTGACAAGCCAAACCAGGGGGCCATCCAAAGTCACAAGCCACAATAGAAAGCCATCCACAGCCACAAATAAATCAGTAGCATTAGCCACACCAAGGCCACACCATGGCCACAGTAGCAAGCCATCCACAGCCACAATTGAAACATAGGGACACAAATGTTAATATACACACAACATCAAAAAATTGAATGAATCAGTAAAAAAAAAATTAAAAGTTCGAAATAAACATGCAAAATATAACATCAAAAATAGTCATGCATTAGTAAAAACAGAATTTTTTTTCATGTAATTGAACAATTAATAGGACATACGTATCTGGGCTTCTTTCCAGCTTGGAAATACGCTCAAATTCTTCAGAGGGAACTTGCTTGAGTTGCTCAAAAAGAACCTCATTTGCAAAGGGTTCTGCATCAAGTCCAGAGGATACTCATCCATGGGTTCCTCTTTCACAGTGGTCGTATGATGAACATCCTCATCCATAGGATCGTCACAGATCTTCACCCCCCTTTCCCTTCTTCCTCCTAATGTCATCAGTCGTAGCTCGTTTGACATTAGGTAGTGGTGAAACTTCAGCCTTCTCTTTCCCCTTCCTACGCCCTTTTTTCTCAGGCACCTTCGTTGCTTTGAAACTTGTGGTTCCACTCTCCTCCTTCGATGGAGCTGCTAAACCACAGACCACGCCTGAAACTTCTCATCAGCCTCCCTTTCCTTTTCCTTCTTCAGGTCCTCCATAACCATTTCAAAACACACCACACCTGGCCATCGCAGAAATTCGTGGTACTTGCCTTCATCATAAATCCTTTCGACATGCTTAACATTTCTAGAACTCATTAGATCATAAAAATGTTTCAGAAGAGCCCTTCTCGTGGGATCTTCTTCTTTTTCGTAAGCTAGCTTTAAAGGTTCAAGATCCACCATGGTTGAAGAGAGGAACTGAAGAGAAGAACTGAAGAGAGGAACTAAAGAGAGGATTTAGGGTTTTCCAACTGAGAATTGACAGAGGGACAAAGAAGGTGGAGAGAGAAGAGTAGAATTAGGGTTTTCAGAGGAAGAGGGCAAAGAGGGACGGCAGTTTGGAGGAGAGAGATAAAGGGGATGGAGGATGAAGATCTAGGGTTTTGATGGATGATAAGGGTGAGATGAATGAATGCTGGGATGGGCTGGGGTAGATGATAAGGTGAGATGAATGAGTGTGAATTAAATTGGGATGGGTAGTTGAAAGGGTGGTAAATTTAATTGGGTTGTTTAAAAATTTGTGGGAATCATTAAATTAGGATTGAATTAATATGTTTTAATTATATGGTAGTTTTTGTTTATAAATTTAAGTAATGGCAAATGTGTAAATTGTATGAAGTTTTTTTTGCCATATATAGAAAGTTTTGTAAAAGTTGATATTTTTTTGTTACACCCATATTTAGCAAAAATTTACATTTTTATGTTACGGAGGGAGTGCCTTTTTTGTTCATTCTTTTCAATAGCTATCTATTAATGATATTTTTTTTTATAGTCAAAGCAACCAAGAAGTGTGAAAAAGAGTAATCTGAAACCAGAACCCGAACAGGTAAACTGAATTAGTATAATAATAGGAGTAAATATGTTTTAATTTTGTTTTGGTGATCACAATTATTTGGCATTGGTATTACATATAGCAAGGGCATTGGTTATTGACGCTTTTGGAATGTTGCAGCCAGAGACCGTAGTTAACAATTCAACAACAAACCTGGTTGCAGCCAAATCATCCAAATCCAATCGACAGCCAAAGAGACATAAGAAATGCACTATGAAAGAAGGTAACGAAGAGGTATTGAATACAAGTTTGAAACCTTTTACGTTGGTATTATCCAATGTTATGTTTGATGTTTGCATATCAGTTTCTATGGTTCCGCTTAAAATTCAAATATGCAAAACACCACAGGGACCTTGTTATACGATTGAAGTACATAGTGGTGATGAAGAAGGGCCGGGGATGGGCATGGTTCAGTGAATCACGCCCGTCACAAAGAACATTTGTTGATTGCGTAGAACACCTTTCTTCTTTGTAACATGAATTATGCTTAAAGGTTGATGCGCAATCAAATCTTGATGATTTTTATCAATCACAAGATCAACCAATACACAGGTTAACAATAGGCGAATCATGGAATTTTTATCCAAATAGGTGGATAAGTGATCATGTACGCGCAATATTTAAAATTTCTTATTTGTATTAATTACCGTACACGATATTCTATATTGTTTCCTAATTGATTAATTATTTTGTTGAAGCTTATTACGGTGTTCTTATATGAGATGAAACTACAATTAAACGACGACACTAGGTTGATACTTCCACCTACATTCCAGGTAACTGCATCCTATCTTCAGGTAATAACTCATTATATTAAATGTTAATAATTTAACAACGTCTATGCTGCAGAGTATCGTAATGAAATCGGACGAACGCTCCTCATTATCCGGAAAACATTCGGTCCTTAATTATTTTTCAAATATTTTAGATACTTTTATACCCAATGGAAACCTCGATAACATTGCACAGGTTAGAACTGTTTAAGTTTTTAACTTGTTTTCTTATGTGTTAGATAATATTAGCATTGTTAATAGTTTTATGCTCACCAGATATTCATCCCAGTTCTGGATAATCAAACATCACATTGGTTTCTAGTGGTTTACGACGTGTTGGCCAAAGATGTCTACATCGCGGATTCATTGGGTGTTACGGACTATCGTCACAATCTTGCAACAGACATGGTATGCCTTCTGGTACTTCTTTAAATGTTGCCTATTTAGATAATCGAACTAATTTTTTTCTAACAATGTAAATAGATGCGAGATGCCACCACAATGCGAAGAAATCGGTTGGCTCCTTTCTTCAAAAATAAACTACAAGAGTTCAAATATCATATTCTAGAAGTGCATAAACAACCTAACGGGTAGCAGTATATATGAATACCTTCGCAACTACATAATTATTCATCAATTGCTGCATTACTAAGAATATATTTTTGAGCAGTTATGATTGTGGGATGTATCTCTTGAAGTGGATCGAAAGTGGTGATATTAATATCATGAAAGACATAAAATACACAGTATGAATCGTCATATGTCATGTGTATTCATTACGGAACAAATCATCATGCACGGCATCTAACCCTTTTTTTTTACATTGGACAGAGCATCGAAATGCGCGCTGAACGATTAAAGTGTTTGGCAAGTATCTTTTTCAGCAAACATAATGATCCAGCTATTATCAACCGGTTGTTTGGGGACAAATCATGACATATTCCATTGATATATGTGCTCATTTTAATAAATGTTGTGACAATCTACATAATTTTTATTTTTTTTTAATTCAAGAGTCCTATAAACATACTTCGCTTTGTAACAAAACCTTTATAATATGTTACTGCTTTTTTTCCTTTATAATGTCCACTTTTCACATTATAAAATCATTTGAATGCAATGTCCAACATACACATTTAACGACAAGATAATAAGTAAATAAGTATTGTACATGTATTCGCCCGAATAAATATAGGTGTAAATCAGATCTGTATCACTGATATTAACTTATAAAATAGACTATATAAGTACTCACTAAAATTATAGTGCCTTCCTTAAAAAAAATTATAGGGCTGAACTTATTTATTAAACATTTAGAAGACAATGACCGATTTACGGATTTTATAAAACCCATTTATGTATAAGTCAGATTCTAACACCTTAAGACAATAAGTACAAAACATGTATTCACTCAAATAAATATAGGTGATCCTCCCTCACCACCTATATCACGAATATAAACACACTGCATAAGTAATAATAATATCATAGGACAATTTTTAGCATTAACACGTAGATCTACTAGCCTTAAGACTATAAGTACAAAACATGTATTCACTCAAATAAATGTAGGTGAACACCAAACCTACATCACGAATATAAACACACTTTATAAGTAATAATACTATTATAGGACAATTTTTAGCATTAACACGTAGATCTACTATCATATATATAACTAATAATGCTATCAACAGACAATTTATAAAACCTGTAAAAGGCAATGACCAACATTTGGATTTTATAAAACCCATTTACATATAAATCAGATACTAAAGCCTTAAGACTATAAGTATATTAGCTGATCCAAACAAACCCAAAAGAAAATCATGACATCCCACACTAGGGAATGACCAATACACATATTGGTTAAATCCACATACAACACAATAATGTTAAAACATAGTCCACAAACAACTTAATTAAGTAGGTTTATATAAACAACAATGAAATCCTAAAGGAGCTTTAAGTGGTGTCAAGAATTGTCTATGGTCTGGTCGCAACCAATGTCTTTGGCCTCCAAATTAGGAGCAACTTCACTACTCTCCTCTGTGGCTTGCTTGGATGGAGGGTCTTCATGTGGGCCACCTTCACCTCTGCTAACCTCGCCTACAACATTCTCCTCTGTGGCCTGCTTGGATGGAGGGTCTTCATGTGGACCATCTTCGCCTCTACTAATCTCGCCTGCAACATTCTCCTTTGTGGCCTGCTTGGATGGAGGGTCTTGAGGAGTTAAATCCTCATTTCTTGCTTTACCATCACCATCACCCTCACCCTCACCATCAACCTCACCCTCACTCTCACTCGCACCCGTTTCATTTCCATTTTTAAGATCAATGAGGACATCTTTCAATACAGAATCAACCGAGTCCATTGGATCTATGTACACAATTTCCTTCTCAACCAGTTTTGGGGTGTCATCAAATTTGGTGGTATCATTAGGATCCTCATTCAGTGGCAAGGAGGTGATATGTACATACATTGAAGGAGAGTTTGATTGTGCAGGTTTTTCACTCGATGGCACACCAAATTGTTTGGGTATTTTGTTCTTTTCCTTGACTTCTTTTGGCAGCTTGGGATTGGTTTGTTGCGTACCCACATGAGCATTGTCTTCCCTTTTTTTACTTCGTACCGCCCTTTTCCTTTTTTTTTCATGCTCACTGTCCCCTGATGAATTGGTACTGCTCGGTTGCTTCTCATCCTCGAAGTCATTCTCTTCAACCGTAGACTTCCCTTTCTTCTTCTTTCTCTTTACTTCGGTGTTTTCAGAAGCATCATCGCTAACATCCCCTCTATGGTCCTCCAAATGGGACAGAATCAACCTCAGGAAGCGATTCATATCGCTATTTACTGTATCCACAACGTCTCGGACCTCATTCAATGCTTTCTCAACAATCCTTACTTCTGTTGAGGGAACTTTCCCAACAATATTAGCTTTGCCATTTTCAATGACTACTACCATCTGCATTTGTATACTAATATCAATAAATAATATAAATTAACATAATTGTAATTTTTAACTTTCTACAAACAATTACTCTGTTTGTTTTGTATCCTTGTGCTAATTTGAGGATGAGCTCGTGGAATGTCTTTGTGTTTCCACCCGTCCAATCTATAATCCTCGGCAATTCATATTTCCAAACATGTTGCAGTCCGGACTTAGGAGAGTATTCACAAAAAAATGGCCTGAAATTATATATACATTGTAGGTATTAGTCATATCAAATATATGCCATTGCCCAAATATTACATCTATTTTTTCTCTAAGCAAATTTAAAAGTCCACTACATATAGGGAACTTCCATATAAGCATTAACTAATACAATTATCAGTCATTTGAGAGGTACAACAGTTAGACACATGCATCAAACAAAGTACCTCCAATAACATTAGTGTATCATTGTAGGTATTAGTCATATGCAATATATGCCATTGCCCAAATATTACATCTATTTTTGCTGTAAACAAATCAAAAAGTCCACTGCGTATAGGGAACTTCCATATAAGCAATAACCAATGCAATTATCTGTCATTTCAGAGGTAAAGCAGTTAGACACGTGCATCAAAAAGAGTACCTTTCACTAACATTAGTGTATCATTGTCCATATATGGGTATTCCCTACATACAGTTTATGTCATTACAAAATTAAAGAAAAATAATGGAAATACAGAATCATAATGCAATGAAAATTTAAGTATACCATTAGAAATAGTGGACATCCTCCCAAAGTTGTTGGAGCATTTTTGCTCTTGAACTCAGCAATAACACGAACAGTTTTTCGAGTGTGAATTTTGCAAAGTTAAAATTCAAAATACCATTAAAATCACCAACCACATGGTTATATATAATTTCTTATTTCATCTGCGCTATTGGTTGGGCACAATAAGGTCGTCATGACAAAAATGGTGAACATAAGGAGAAATTCTGGAGAATCATGAGGAGTTTTCTTAATTTCAGAAGCCATACCCTTAACACCCAACTGCAAGAATCTCAAAATTCCTTCTTTTATTTCTATCGTGTGAATAGGTTCCATAAGAAAGCCATGGTCTTTAAATCCCAACAGATATTCAACATGCCTTGAGGTTATCTCAATTCTATCTCCATAAACCTCTAAAACTCTGGTGGAAGGGTCGAAATGGTCAACCACCCACTTGCACATTGTTTTCCTAATAATCCTAGTCTGATAATCAACCAAAAACTCAAATCCAATCATCTCTAACGCTTTCTTTTTCTCCCTAGCAAAACCTCTAACTAAATTGACAAGTTCTGCTACATCACTCAGTGGGTTCCATGGAGTCTGTAATCAACCAATTCAAGTGTCATTTTAGAATATTGGAATCGCATACTAAAAGTTTATTGGGAGCTAAAGCATAAGAAAGAAATAAATAATATTATCATGTATACCATTTTCACTGAGCTACTTGAAGGGAATGGCTTCAATTTCTTTTCAGAGGGTAATTTTGAGACACCTTCGTCGGCATTCCTTTTTTTTCCCCGACCCATCATATTTTGCTAACCACATGTGAACGAATAAAAAAAATTAATAATATTTGAAAATAATACAAAACATAATGTAGCAACACACAACAACACTCAAAACCCAATCTCAAGAACAACAATAACCTATTTCATAATTTTCTAATACCAAACCAATTAGATATACTCTTAAGTAACTTCAAATCTTTAATACTAAAATATCCCAAAAACCAATTTATAGCAACACACAATTATACATACTACATAGGAAAATAAACCTAGAACAGCAAGTCTTCGCACAACTATTTCCCAAACACTTTTCACACACTAAATCACTCAACAACACCACAACACTCAAAACCCAATCTCAAGAACAACAATAACCCATTTCATAATTTTCTAATACCAAACCAATTTGATATATTTTTTAGTAACTTCAAATCTTTAATACTAAAATATCCCAAAAACTAATTTGATATAATGTAGCAACACACAATTACACATACTACATAGGAAAATAAACCTAAAACAACAAGTCTTCGCAAAGCTTTTTCCCAAACACTTTTCACATACTAAATCACTCAACAACACCACAACACTCAAAACTCAATCTCAAGAACAACAATAACCCATTTCATAATTTTGTAATACCAAACCAATTTGATATATTTTTAAGTAACTTCAAATCTTTAATACTAAAATACCCCAAAAACCAATTTGATATAATGTAGCAACAAACAATTACACATACTACATAGGAAAATAAACCTAGAACAACAAGTCTTCACACAACTATTTTCCAAACACTTTTCACACACTAAATCACTCAACAACACCACAAAACTGTACTCAAAACCCAATCTTAAGAACAACAATAACCCATTTCATAATTTTGTAATGCCAAACCAGATATATTTTTAAGTAACTTCAAATCTTTAATACTAAAATATTCCAAAAACCAATTTGATATAATGTAGCAACACACAATTACACATACTACATAGGAAAATAAACCTAGAGCAACAAGTCTTTGCACAAATAATCTCCAAACACTTTTCACACACTAAATCACTCAACAACAACACAATTAGTCAGCCAAAAAAATAGCCTCCAAAACAGAGTAAACAATTACAAACAGATGAAAAAATTACATAATTTAAACATCAAACTATAAAGAACAAAAATCGGAAATGATTCACAAACATGCAAATTAAATTTGGGAATTTGTTGTAAATTATAATTTCAAATGTTCAATTAATCGATATTTCACCTTCAACTCTATAGAAATTGCAAATTAAAAGTTGTTGTTGTGAGAGGTAAAGCTAAACTCATGAGAAATTGTGAAATACAACTCACATATGTTGGTTATAACCTATTTTAATTTGCAGCCGGTCGTCGCCGTCACCACTCATCGCAGCCGACGTTAAGAACCTCCGGTGCAAGTGGAAGAGCCGCCGTGAGTAACCATCCAGAACGGTCCTCGTTGTACTTTAAGTATTGAAGTCTAATGGAGTAGAGAGAAAAAAAAGGGTTGAGAAGTTCTTTTTTTTTTTGGAATGAATTGAAATGAAAGAGGGAGGCTTTTTGGAGCCAAAAAAAGTTAAACCTGCGTGTAACTTCCACAATTTTTCAAAATTTATTTATTTTTTGTTTTTTTGGTAAGTTTCCCTAATGTTAGTAAATTATTTAGTTATAGTTATTACTTTCCTCAAGAAATTAGTCCTTACATTTATTATACAATAAAGTTATAGATGGTAAGAATAATATTACATAAATATTTTATGATGTAAAATATCAAAAATATTTGCATAAAAAAATATACTTCGTATATAACAGTAATATGTGAATATTGGCCATGACCATTTATAGATTTTGTTATTACCAATATTTATTTTTGCATTACTATTTTAAAAATCATAATTCCCTTACAAATGTAACAAACACATTCATTCAGGTTTTAAAAAAGACCATATTCATCCTTATTTCAGTATTTCCCCCCCCCAAAAAAAAAACCTATACAAACAGTTTTCGAAATTTGAAAAAAAAGGCAATGCAACCTCAAACGGTCAACGATTCTGTTGAAGATGCGATGAACAATACCAAGGTATGTGTATTCAATTTTTTTTATTCATAATAACAAATTAAGAAATTGTTCTGATATTTTTTTAGTAAAAATTAATCTGTTATATATATTTCATTGATAGTTTCATTCATACGTTAATTTGAATTTTTATAAATATATATATGTTAGTATGTATATTTTTAAAAACAAAATGAGCTTGAATTTATTTTGTTCATTGATAATTGCATCCGAGTTAAACTACAATTTCTGGATTGTTTCAGTTTTCAATTTTGATTAAATTGCAGTACTCAGTTATATGTTGTGTGAAGACATGAATGGTAATAACGAGTGTTTGATTTCATCACTGATTCGACTAATGCCTAAGCAATTATTAATAAACATTAGCAATGACTAATTATACAAATTTTAATTACATACATTATTATTTACCTTTTTTATTATTGAGCGGATATTGATTTTACATTTTTAAAAGAAAGGACATTGATCTTTTATGGTTGAAAGCAAGATCTTGAATCCATGATAGAGTTTATGAATATATATAGACCCACACACACACACTTGAAAATATATCCGTGCAATACCTGAGTGGACATGTCCTATAATATCATACGATATTGCCAATAATTATTAATCTATGAATAATCCTGTTATGTATTCAAAACAATGTCAAATCATATCAGAATCAATGCCCAATTTAATTGTTTGTTATTAACTATTATTCAATGTATATGAATGGCTATAAATTTCAATTAAATGAGTCATAGCATAGGTGGATCTGAATGAAGATGAGAGTGACACCAAAGATGATAGTTTCGACGATGATTTTTCGGATACATTTCTAGACCTTGATGTCTGGGAAAGCATTGGAAAAAATCTTGTAGACTTCACACTTGATGACTTGAAGCAATCGTCTTTTAAAAATCATTTGACTTGCATTCAATTCTATAAGATGTACGCCAAGGTTAAAGGTTTCGGCGTACGGTGTAAGACCACGACAAAGAGTATAATTCACGAACATGCAACCTCCCAAACTATTTGGTGTAATAGGGAAGGTTTTCGAGCTGAAAAACACATAGAAAGACCAGTTAGGAAGCGTAAAGAAAGGGCTATAACACGATGTGGTTGCAATGCTTATATCGGTTTCAAGTGGGATCATCGCAACGATAGATGGTATGTGACAAAATTTGAAGCATAGCATAATCATGAACTTGTGCCTATGAACCAGGTCCCGTTTATAAGGTTGGTATCGATTTCACTTATTGTTTTACAATAAAATATGCATTACTAATTTGCCGAAACTAATTATACGCGTAAAATAATAACAGGAGTCATAGAGACATCACAGATGCTGACTCAATTCGCATAAAGTCTTTAATAAAATCTAGCATGAAGCCAAGCATCACAATGAGGAACATTGCTCAAACTGCTGGAGGGCTTCGACATGCAGGTTTCCTAACGAAAGACTTGTACAATGCTTGTGAAAAGTTTAAAAAAGAAGAAATGAAAGACGGAGACACTAGGACCGTGTTAGCATACTTGCTTGGTAAAACAGCTTCCAACCCCTTATTTTTTTTGAGATATACAAGCGACAACAAAAATGGCATTGATAAAATGTTTTGGTGTGATGGAATATGCCAAGCCAATTACGGGGCTTTTGGAACAGTTGTTGCATTTGATGCTACTTACAAAGTCAATTCATACGAGAAACCGTTCGTTGTTATCGTTGGTGTCAACCACCATAGGAAGACAGTACCATTGGCCATTGCTTTGATTGCAAATGAAAAAACAAGAACGTATGTGTGGATCTTACAACAATTACTTGAGGTTGGTGGCAATACTGCTCCGTATACTGTTGTGACTGATGGAGATAAAGCAATGGCAAATGCGATTAAGGTTGTGTTCCCAAATGCTCGACATATGCTTTGTTTGTGGCATCTTATGCGTAACATCAAGGGCCACACAGATAAAATTTTTTGTAGTGGTTTTATGAAATGTGTAGATGGTAGTCGGACACCGTCTGAGTTCGAAGAGCCGTGGGTAGAATTAATGAAGGCTTATCCCGGATGTAGAGATAAGAAGTGGGCAAAGATCTCTACAACGACAAAGAAAAGTGGGCGGAACCATACATGCATGGAAATTTTTATACTGGTAAGTAATATATTGGTGTTCTTTATACCCTTGATAGGTCATTACCGTATACACCATTTAAATGGTTTCGACCTAAACATGTATTGTTTAATTCCTATTTATAAGAAAAACTAATAACTATTGATCTACATGAAACATCCTTTATATTTATTTTCCGCAATATTTAGATTGGTCATGTCTAATTCATCACAGGTATGCGAAGTACTCAACGGTGTGAGTCAATGAACAACACACTTAAGGTGGTTATAACAAAGAAGATTTTGTTGTATCGCTTTGTGGAGTTGTATGACCAAGTTCTTGAGAATATTCGTTTTGAAGAAGATAAGGATGACTACACTTCTACACATACATATCCTGTTATCACTGGTGTGTTGTCAGGTATCAAGAATCAGGCAGCAAAAACATACACAAGAAACGCCTACAATTTATTCTGCAAAGAGCTCAATTACAAATCAAGGCACATTGTGGTCAAGAAAAAGGAACAGACGGGATTTCCAGACAATGGTTCAATATTATTTTGGCTAAATGACTGTGTGAGGAAGGATTCCTTATATGTAGTGTGCTATAACCCAAAACAACAACAAATGGCTTGTTGTTGTATGAAACTCGAGTCCATTGGTATCCCTTGTCGACATATGTTCGCGGTAATGAAATATTCAAACATGGATTTATTCCAAGAGGTTGCATTCTACATAGATGGACAATCAAGGCTAAGGACCATCTATCAGAATCAATATTGAAGCAAACGAATTTAAAAAGAGAAATTGACGCAGCCACATCTAATGGACGATTTGCATTTCTGACAGGCCTGAGCAATCAAATATGTAGATTGGCTTCCACCTCATATGATTGCTCAATTTGGTTAAAGGAAAAACTAGCAAAATTGCTTTTTGAATTGGAAAGGGAGAAAATATAGCCTAAGGAAAAGGATATAGTACCTGAGTCAAACAATGGCTGACGTCAGAAAAAGGATGAAGTTCAAACGCCCATGAAAGAACCTATTGGACAAAGGATAGATAATATTGACGATCATGTGGAGGAACCACCATTGACCAGCCAAAGTTCACCGACACCACGATCATGTGGTGGTTTTGTTGAGCTTTTGAAACAGTTCATGCCAAGGACGTACAACGCAGGTGAGGCAGCACAAGCTACTGACAATTATGAAGTTAGCAAGATGGAGAAAATCCCGACCATATTTGATTGGAATCTGAGCACAAATTATTAAGTATTAGTATGCTTTTATTTTTGTATAATTCTATGACCGTTGCATGTATGCATCGTTTTTTCATTTTGAAATATTGGGCAATCACCATTCAATATAGTAGTCATTTTCTACTGCATCTATTTATTACTATTTATTGATTTACCAACATTATTATTTGCAAATGAGTATTATTATTTATTGATTTACCAACACTAGTTGCAAACTCTTAATATCATATTTCTATTTCTTATATGACTAATTTAATCTTTGGCTAATACCATAACATCGGGGTTTAGGGTTGGATTAATGGAATATAATAATCCTACCTTTAGTCGGCCTGAAAGTAACAAACCTATTTTTTGATTAAAAAATAACAAACCCACCTTTAAGGTTTATTTGTTTTCGGTGAACCCCATTGATTTGTGACTTATTGTAAGAAGTTGAATTGCAACGTGACAATCCCTCATTGGTTTTAAAAAATTAATAGGTTAATTAAACTAAAAAAATTCAACCAATGAGGGATTGCCACGTCGCAATTCAACCTCTTAAATCAAGTCACAAATCGGTAGGGTGCACCGAAAATAAATAAACCTTAAAGGTGGGTTTGTTATTTTTTAATCAAAAAATAGGTTTGTTACTTTCAGGCCGACTAAAGGTGGGATTATTAAATTCCATTATTCCTTTAGGGTTTAGGGTTCAGGGTTTAGGATTTGTGATTTAATTCTCCAATCACAATTACAATTATACTTATGTAATGCCAGACTTTTACTTTATATATTACCTCATACTCTCATCTCACCATTGAAAGATAATAATCATGGCTTATGTATGGTATTAATTCTAATATATTCATTGAATTAAAAAGTACTCCATTCGTTTTTTTAATAGATGTAACATATTATTTGAACACACTTGCCGAGACACAACGTAAGTTTTATGTATGGTACTAGCCTTGTATGCGCACGTTCCTTGAGATGATATTTTAAATGTATATTTTACCTTTTCATAATGCCATCCCACGACAATGAACAAAAGAAGAGTTTAATTTAGTACTCCCTCCGTAACATAATACTTGCAACAATTGGTTTTGCACGCATTTTAATGAAGTGATTTAAGAATGTAAACGAATGAATTCGTCAAGACGATTTTAATATAAACAAGAATGTGATTATAAGTTGCTAATATTAAAATTATTTTCAGTCATTCCTTCATTTACACCCTTAAATTACTTCCTCAAAATGCGTACAAAACCAATTGTTGCTAGTATTATAGATGTTACGGAGGTAGTATATATTCTATAGGCGATCAAATTTCTACGATAATCGAAAAGTTTAAATTTTATGTCACAAACAATATCAATATGTATATGACTGTATGAGTATCTATTTATAGAGAATTAAAAAGTATGACTTTTGGTATTTTTATTTTATTTCCTAGCAAAGTATATATTTTATGTTCATTTTCGTTTTAAAAAATTCAAAAATTGTAATAATTGTGCATAATATTTAGGAGTGATGCTAATTATTTTATTTTCACGATTATAACCAATGGTATGTTTCGTGATTACCCATTAATATATGGTTTAGGATGTACTTAATTAAAAACAGAACCCCCCCCCCCTCCTCTCATAACCTCCCATTACGTACACCCTCATTCTCCATTTTCTTTACATAAAATTTTCTTTTTGGACCTTGTGTCCATTTAATGGGTCATATTCAATTATATATTTGGTAATTACAGTTTTTTACAGAATACTCGTTTACTGTACTCGTATTTGATTTATTCAAATTTTCGTATTAAATTAATTTTAATATGATATGCGTACTGATTGGCCTCATTTATTTAGGAAAGTTATTTTTAGAAGTAAATATGTAACCATAATATTGTGAAGAGATTTTTTAGAAAAAAAAAAAGGAAAGAGCATCAATATAAAATACCATAATATAACCGTAATATTAAGAGGAAGTTATTTTGTTAAAAAAATAGGAAAGGAAAGAGCATCAATTTAGCATAATGTAACCGTAATATGGTAACTAACTCAATTATGCTATTTCAAAGAAGTTAACAGGAGTAAAATATGGAATATGCATTTAATTCCTCCAATTATTACCCCAAAAAAAAAAAATCCCCCAATTATTATGGTAATAATACGCATTTATCGTACTCTTAATTAATTCCTCCAATTTTCTTTTTGAACCTTATATTCATTTAATGGGTTACATTCAATTATATATTTGGTGATTACCATTGTTTGCAGAATACTCTTTTATTTTACTCGTAATTGATTTATTCAAATTTTCGTATTAAATTAATTTTAATATGATATGCTTATTGATTGGCCTCATTTATTTAGGAAATTTATTTTTACAAGTAAGTATGTAACCATAATATTGTGAAGAGATTTTTTTAGAGAAAAAAAAATTGGAAAGAGCATCAATTTAAATACCATAATATAACCGTAATATTAAGAGGAAGTTATTTTGTTAAAAAAAAAACAAAAGGAAAGAGCATTAGTTTAGCATAATATAACCGTAATATGGTAACTATCTAAATTTTGGTATTTCAAAGAAGGAAACAGGAGTAAAATATGGAATATGCATTTAATTTGTAATTATACTCGTTTATTGTACTGGTAATTAATTCCTCCAATTTTCTATTATCCTCCACGTTTTATATAACCAAATTTCTAATTGGTAATAACCAATTTTCAAATTATAAGATATACTATGTGAGATATTACATTGGGTTTTAGGATATTGTCCGTGTTTACTTAAGGAAATCAATCAAGAATGGTAACAACCAAAAAACAAAATAAGGTTTAACAAACTGCAATTGATAACGATAATGATATTATTGATCGAGTACAAAAATTAAACAATAAAAACAGACAACTTTTACATTAAATATTTAAGAACATTAACAAAAATAAAAAAACTAAAAACTAAAAATTAGCATTTAAAAAAAATAATAATAACCAACTCTATGCTATCTTCAATCGCTTATTTGCACCTTCAGAATCTTCAATCACTATCTTCGTAATGGGTAATTTCTCATCTTATGAGTTAATATTAGCATTGCCCGTTTTTTCATTCAATACGAGTTCTTCAATCGTGGAAAAAACTTCGAGAACTCGCTTCCCATTTTCATTTACGGGAACCAATTCATATAATTCATTTTCAGGTATATATGAATTTTTTTCATAATAAAACAACTTCTCTACTAGGGCAGAACTATTTTTCATCATGCTTTCAACTTCCATTAAGCCGCATTCAATTATAAGCCTTTTCATGAAATACCTCGTTTGTATGAGGTCTTTGGCGTGAGTAATTGTATCTCCAAGGATACCGGGAGGCTTTTCGCTGTCGTCTGCACATTCATTATGTTGATTTAATAGACTATTTTCGAATAAAACAATCATTTCCACAGTGGGCACATAACCACATTTATGCAATACATTACAAATTTTCTTCTGGCCGATTTCTTCTAGTAAATGGGTGATAAAAAAAACTAAAGCTTACAATGTCGATTAAGTGCTTGAAAGCAAAGTTGCGATCAAGTTTTGGTGATTGATTAGCTTCTTGAGGATCCATATTGGGATAATTGTTAATTGTTTATGAGGGATTGGCTTACGGTTTTTTTTTTTTTTTTGTGATTGCCTTCTATTTCTATGGTTAAGTTTATATTGAATTTGAGGGAATACAAGTATATATAACTACATTTTGGCGCCATATTTGATTCATTTTCCCTCCACAATTGTGCGCCAAATTTCATTCATTAAGGAAATTCTTATCTGTTGTTATTTCATTCCTAAAATACTTACGTCGTTACCCACTTTCTTATTTTATGAATTAATGTAATGTCCTTTCATTATTCATGACATTGCCTAAACTCTAAATTTAAACCTGTACTATGCGTTGGTCGTGCAACTATGGAATTGAGTAATTAAGGAATGAAAAAGGTGTTTAAAAAATGTCATAAATTATGTTAGACAATAATTTAATTCATTATGTTTATAATAATAGGCTCTACAATAAGCAACAATAGACAATGATATGGAAAGTATAAAGTTTAAGGATTATAATAATGCAATACAATAGTGATATTGATATGCATATATATATATATATATATTGATATTGATATGCATATATATTGATATGCATACATATATTATAATTATATAAATTTGATTTTCCGAACTAGAATAATATTTCTATTTCTTATACGACTAATTGAGGGTTTGGCTAATACCATAAAATCAGGGTTTAGGGTTTGTGATTTAATTCTCGAATAACCTTAGAATTATACTTACACAATGCCCGACCTTGAAATTATATGTTACTGCATACTCTCATCTCACCACATAACGTTAAATTCATAGAATATAAAAGTACTCCATCCGTTTTTTAAAAGATATATCATATTAATTGTACACACTTGTCGAGACACATCGTTGACCAACAATATCTGTAATTGTATAATTTTCAATATTATATAAAAAAAGAAATATGTATTTGGATAGTCATTTGATTTTTCAATAAAGAATTAAATGGTCCGCATTGACCAAGTCAACCATGACTAGCTCGCAAGTAGTCTCGTGTCACAAGCATCCCCGCGTATAACAGTTAAAATTGTTATAAACATATGTAATTCATATATTAGTGTATTAGTTTATTATTTAATTTTTCATTCAAAATATAGCCTGACTCAATATAATAACGAGTTTATTCTTTTGTAATTTAAAAACATATTACAGTGTAGCTAAATTTACTTGATTTATAATATAGTTATTGAGAACAATTAATGGGTAACTTATTTTTAAATAAGTAAAAAGGCCTAATATATTAATACGAATTTATAAAGTCCATCTTCCATACATGAATAAAATACTCATTATTAAACATGTCAATCAAAAGTTTCTCGCAAGGAGGCTCGATTCATAGGCAATACATACTATGCTTAAAACAAAGTCAAAACTTAAAAATATTTCAAAATCATTTAGCATTATTTATTAGGAAAAATTGCCAAGAATAAGCTAACCTTTGGGCGATCTTCCACAAATAAGCCAACCTTTTGAAAATCCAGAAATAAGCTAACCTTGTTACCATTTAAGCCAAAAATAAGTCAAATTATTATTTAACATGTTATTTTCTATTGTTTTTTATCACCATTTTACAATCATATCATTCAACATATTTTTTGCTTTAAATGATAACAATAACTTGAAACAACAGATAACTAATAGATTGAATAATCGTTTAACCTATTTTTGGCTTAAATGATAACAAGGTTAGCTTATTTCTGGATTTTCCAAAAGTTGGATTAATTGTGGAAGATCGTCCAAAAGTTAACTTGTTCTTGGCAATTTTTCCTATTTATTATCATTACTTTTATGGATGCAAATGAGCATTATTATTTATTGATTTACCAACACTATTTGGAAACTCTTAATATCATATTTATATTTCTTATACTACTAATTCCGGGTTTGGCTAATGCCATAAAATCAGGGTTTAGGGTTTGTGATTTAATTCTCGAATAACAATTAGAATTATACTTACACAATGCCCGACCTTGAAATTATATATTACCGCATACTCTCATCTCACCATATAACGGTAAATTCATACAATATAAAAGTACTCCATCCGTTGTTTAAAAGATATATCATATTAATTGTACACACTTGTCGAGACAAATCGTTGACCAACAATATCTGTAATTGTATAATTGTCAAATATTAAAAAAAAAAGAAATATGTATTTGGATAGTCATTTGATTTTTCAAAAAAGAATTAAATGGTCCGCATTCACCAAGTCAACCATGACTAGCTCGGAAGTAGTCTCGTGTCACAAGCATCCTCGCGTATAACAGTTAGAATTGTTATAAACATATGTAATTCATATATTAGTTTATTAGTTTAGTATTTAATTTTTCATTCAAAATCTAGCATGACTCAATATAATAACGAGTTTATTGTTTTGTTATTTAAAAAAATATATTGCAGTGTAGCCGAATTTTCTTTTTTATAATATAGTTATTGAGAACAATTAATGGGTAACTTATTTTTAAATAAGCAAAAAGTCCTAATATATTACTATGAATTTATTATTTATTGATTTACCAACACTATTTGCAAACTCTTAATATCTTATGTTATATATCTTAAAAATAAAGCTTAAAAATAACATATGCATCGGTTGGTTATCCCCAACTATCGTATTGGTGAATGCCTATAACAGAACTAAACACTTAGTTTAGAATCTCACCATACACGAAATGCAAGTTTTAAGGAAAAAAATTTCCTCGCAAAACACAAATGCCTTTAAGATTTAAACTGCTTCTCACTCCATATTATATTTTAAATTTCAAAAAAAATCAAAAACCACTCATAAAACCAAGACTACTTCCCAACTTCCCATTTTAGTGTTCCAAAACCCTTTCGTAAGTTTTCCCAAAAACCGCAATTCCTCAATACCCATCTTCAACAATTCAACCATCTGAAAGTTTCATACATTAAAGGTAAGTTTTCAACTTATTTTGTTTTTGTTTTTTTGACATTGTTTTTAATTGGGGTTTCCATGCTCTATTTTTTTTTTATTTATAAATTCTTGCATTTTTAATTGGGGTTGTTTGTTAATTGTAACAACAAATGGCTTGATTTTAAGATGCAAATTCGAATAAACCTAAATCCATGAATTTAGAATTTTGATTTGAATTCCGCATGCAATGGAGATCTTACTTCAAAAACCAATTTGCTCTGTTCAATGAATACATATATAAAACAAAAATTTAGAATGTTGGTTGATTTCTAATTGGAAATGCAATTTTTGGTTGATTTTTGTCTAAACCTTGCAAACCCGCGATCTAAGAATGAAGATTTTTTTTTTCCATAAACTTGAACTTATCAATAAATTAAATTAGTTAAGCTTATTCTGAAAAAATTTATTTGATTTTCATTTGTCAATTTTGTGTTTACGTATAAAGGATATATTTTTTTGGGTGTTAGGATTATGTTGCAACCCAACACAATTTTGGGATTATAATTTGGAAGGAGAATTGTAATTGGGATTATTATTATTATTTTATTCAGCATTGAACCAACTCCTCTTGTTATATTTGGTTTCTCATGGAACTCACCCACAATTGTTATGTCTTGTTCTATATTTTGATTCATCTGAGCATGTTATGTAGTTACCAACACCTCTTTTACATATTGCATATATTTGGTTTGTCATGAAAGTCACCCACATTTGTTATGTCCTTATATATTTAGGATATTGCATATAACCTTGCAAATTATTGGGTTCATTTGATTCCTCTAAAGTTGAACTGTAATTTGGTTTGCCTATGAGTTTCATTTTCCATTTTGGCAATAATGCTTATGGGCATTGTCCAACTCAATAATCGCATATTAACTTATAAATTATTGAGTTGATTTCATTCACCAGAGCATGATATGTAATTTGGTGTTGGTGTATTTCGCATTTTACATCCTAATTATTCTTAATGGCAATGACTATATATATTTAGTTGCATATTATCTAGCAAAGTATTGGGTTGATTTGATTCATCTGAGCATGATATGTAGTTGCCAACACCTCTTCTACATATTGCATATATTTGGTTTTTCATGAAACTAACCACATTTGTTATGTCCTATTATATATTTATGATATTGCATATAAGCATGCAATTTATTGGGTTTATTTGATCCATGTCATAAAGAACTATAATCTTTTAGCCTCTGGTTTTCATTTTCCATTGCTTATATAGTTTTTGGATTTTATATGTGTTGTTCTGTCATGAAAATTGCATAGTTGGATATTATTTTTTTTTTCATCCTTACCATAATTGTATAATGTTTTTACAGAATAATGGTGAGATACATATCAGTAGCTAAACGCGGCAAGAGTCCAAGGAAAACAAACCAGTCAGGGAAAAGGCAAAGGGTATCCAATGAAGATCCTCCAACACCTTCTCCAAGAAGAACAAGAAATAACGAGTCTGTGGGAGGCAGTCCTTCAGAGGCTAATACCAGGCCGATGTCGAATCAAAAGCGGTATGAGACGTTTAAAACACTGCTATATCAACAATTTTACTATGACACGTACAACAGACGACCATTAAGTGAGTCCAGAAATGTAGATTTCAACTCGTTGGACAACAACAACGCTGATTTTTTGAGAATATGGTTTCGTCGTCAGGGATGGGACAAGCTGCTAGAGGTTGTTGAGCCTACGTACCCTGACCTTATTCGCCAATTCTATTGTCACTTTGACCTAGCGAACAAAAAGGAGGGGGTAATATACACATGGGTAAAGGGGAAGGAAATAAAGCTTGATGAAACTATATTGGGCAGCATTCTGGGTCTGCCACGCAAAGGAATCCATGATCTTCCAGGGAAGAAATGGAGCAAAGTTGAGGGTTTCGATGCTATAGAATATGTGAAGATGGAACTACAGGAAAATGATGTTGAGACCGACGAGAAGCCATCAATTGAAGCTTTGCCGCTGCAAACACGCCTCCTACATTTGGTGTTGTTTAGGAGCTTCAACCCTAGGTGTGGTCGTCTGTCCTCACTAACATACCACGATATGTTTGTGATGTATTGCGTGCTTACCGATATGAAGATGAAAATGACGCGTATGATGATTGACTACATGAAAGCCGCACAGGCGAAAAACACACCTTAAGGATTTCTCCCATATAGGATGTGGCTGACTCGAGTCTTTAGGAGCTTTAAGATTGATCTAACCGATGAAGCGGTTTCAAAAGCATCAAGCCCCTTCAACTATCTAACCATCAAAAATTCATTAGGGCATTATTTTGACACGGATCAGGGAGTTTGGAAATCCTTGGAAATCAAGCGTGCCCCTCACCGAGAGAAACAGCAGCAGCAGCCACCTCGTCCTACTATGAGGAAACAAATGGGGGACCCAGACGAGGGGGAACCTGGTCAGGGTAGGTCGACCAGGGACCCCTATCTAGCCTCTCTGAAGCTGGCATGTCTTGTTACACAAGAGATGTTAATCAGTGTGTATCCAAACACATTCATTGAAGACAAGATGGCTCAGATTCTACAGAAGGCTAATTCTCGTCTGCAACAAGAAGGTATTTCTAGATTTCTTATTTTGCACCAAGCACTTATACATGATCTATGTTTTTATTTGGCAATCACATTAACACTTGTTGGATATTACCATTCTAATTTTTTTTATTAAATTTTCTGGTTTGAATACTACCAATGTTGATAATGACACATCATTTGGATATTAACTTTGTTGTAAATGGACATAATATCATTGTTATCCATAGGTAATGACAGTGTGGTAGTGAAAAAATTAATATTTGTTACTCCTTATTTGTATTGGTTTTAATTAAGTAGCACAAATAAGGCATTATTTGTATCGGTTTTAATAAAATAGGAACAAATAAGTAATTATTTGTATCGGTTGTCAATAAACCGGAACAAATACCAACCTATTTGTTCCTGCTTTAAAAAACCAGAACAAATAATGCACTATTTATTCCTGTTATTTTAAACCAAAAAAAATGGTACATTAATTTGTACCGGTTTAAGGTTTAACCGACATAAATGAGTTTGTTAAATAAAAACTCCTCTTCCCTTTGTCAAATGTCATTTCACGATCTGAAATCATATCTACCAAACCCTAACTCTCTAACCCATACCACACACGCTGCTACACACTGTCGCTACTCTGCTTGTCCCGCGACACCTAGCCACTTCCTCCGGCGACACTGTTGCTACTTCTCTGATCGTCTGCGTCGTTGCTCTACTCATCTGCATCGTTGCTGAAGTCGTCTTGCGTCTCTGCTCGCAGCTACTGGGCTGCGCTGCTGCGTCAGGGTCGCTACTGGGCTGCTGTGTCGGGGGTCGCTGTTAGGCTGCTGCCTCTCTTCGGTGCTTCTTCGTCGGAGAGGACACTGGTGGAAAAAACCCTATTTGCTCCGTTATTTTGGCTATTATCTGCTCTGCTACAGCCCCGCAGCAGCGTTGAATGAAGCAGATAGTAAATTATTATCGCGGAGTAGATAATCATTATCTGCTCCGCTAGGTAGCGGAGCAGATAACCTTTTCTAGCTCCTCTATTTGTGAAATCACGGAGCAGATAATCTTTATCTGCTCCTCTATTTCGTAAACGGCGGAGCAGATAATATGTATTTAATTTTTTTTAATTTGCAATTTCTAATCAAATGTATCTAAAATCAAATCCTGCAATATAAATTTAAAAGAATCCTCATACATTCAATCCATATGAATATATTTTACATCAAACCAAAACATTGCATCAAATTAAAATTATACACCATATTAAAACTAAAAGAAATTATATTTACATGCAACGTACAAAATGCCAGAAACAAGTGGATTACATAACGAACAAGTAGAAGACCTCTAGTTATAATCAATTTGTATAACTTCGGGAAGATAGCTAAGACAAGAAAGAAATTAACAAAGAAATACTAGGCATTGAAAGCAAGATAGGGCAAATATTAAACCATGCCATGCATGAGCTAAGGATCAACCGATCAAGACAACAACCAAGAAGCAAACAGAAATTGCACATGCAACAAAGCCCAAAGTACGTAGCAAAGTGATAAGTTTGTGCTGGTTAGAGAATTGTCGATTACATAACGAACAAAATTAAATGTGTAATAGAAGAACCTGAAACAGGTATCAACGCTCAAGTATAATTATTGGTGAAGAAGCAAGCAAATTTGTCTCGAATTGCGTTGATTTCGGTAGTGGTAAAAGCCTCCTCCCGTAGAGTATTGAAAACCTAAAACAAAATAAATATCCCAAATAATAAGATTATTTTGTATTCATGTCCTAAAATATTCATGCAAGCAATTTATGACTTATTTGCATCACTTTTGGCAACAATAGAGCATTTTGGAATGAAAACTAGCTAAATAGGTCATTTTTGGCTTGTCTTGAGTGTTTTTGTTCACATATTCGCAACAATCAACCTAATTCTTGTTTTTAAGGTCTATTGATGTCCTAAAATACTAATGTAAGCAATTTATGACTTATTTGCATCATTTTTGGATAAAATAAAGCATTTTGGAATTAAAACTAACCAAATAGGTAATTTTAGGCTTGTTTTGGGTGTCTTTGTTCCCATATTCATACCAATCAACCTAATTCTTGTTTTTAAGGTCTATTCATGTCCTAAAAAAATAATATAATCATTTTATCACTTATTTGCATCATTTTAGTCAGAAATAGGGTGTTTCGGAACAAAAAGTAGCCTAATAGATCATTTTTGGCTTGTTTTAAGTGTTTTTGTTCCCATATTCGCACCAATCAACCTAATTCTTGATTTTAAGGTCTATTCATGTCCTAAAACAGTAATATAACCATTTTATTACTTATTTATATCATTTTGGGTAGAAATAGGGCATTCCGGAACAAAAACTAGCCTAATAGGTCATTTTTGCCTTGCTTTGGATGTTTTTGTTCCCATATTCGCACCAATCAACCTAATTATTGTTTTTAAGATTTATACATGTCCTAAAGAAATAATATCATCATTTTATTACTTATTTGCATCATTTTAGTCAGAAATAGGGCATTTCGGAACAAAAACTAGCCTAATAGGTCATTTTTGGCTTGTTTTAAGTGTTTTTGCTCCCATATTCACACCAATCAACCAAATTCTTGTTTTTAAGGTCTATTCATGTCCTAAAACAGTAATATAACCATTTTATTACTTATTTGCATCATTTTGGGTAGAAATAGAGCATTTCGAAACAAAAACTAGCCTAATAGGTCATTTTTGCCTTGCTTTGGGTGTTTTTGTTCTCATATTCGCACCAATCAACATAATTCTTGTTTTTAAGGTCTATTCATGTCCTCAAACAATAATATAATCATTTCATTATTTTTTTGCATCATTTTAGTTAGAAATAGGGTGTTTCAGAACAAAAAATAGCCTAATAGGTCATTTTTGGCTTGTTTTAAGTGTTTTTGTTCCCATATTCGCACCAATCAACCTAATTCTTGTTTTTAAGGTCTATTCATGTCCTAAAAAAGTAATATAACCATTTTATTACTTATTTGCTTCATTTTGGGTAGAAATAGGGCATTTCGAAACAGAAACTAACCTATTTCGGGACGAAATTATCTTTAAGGAGGGGATGTTGTAACGACCCAGTTTATTGGTATTTTCTGCTTTTGATTTATTGTGTATTTATGTTATTTTATGTATGGTCCAAATTTATTTGGACTATTTATGTTTTTATTTTATTTGAATAATTTCGATTATTTCTATTTTATTTTATGAATGGTTATTTTATTATTAATTTAATTAATTAGAATTTTAATATTTAATTTTCTAATTAGTTAATTAATTTTTTGGCCAATGCAAATTAGGCATGATTGGTCATGCATGAGTGCAATTAGCCCAAGTGATCATCAAAGCCCATTTAGGGCTTGATAAAACCGGCCCCCCTATTGTTTAGTGGCTTAATTTTGCCACTTGCTTCATGTTCACACCTTAACCACTTCTATAAATAGAAGGGTTTGTAAGGCTTATGTCTCATTTACCATCTTAAACACACTTTGCTCATCAAATCAAAAGCAAACACACTCTCCATTCCTCCATATTTCACACGCCATTTTTGGGCACCATTCCACCATCTTTTTGTCCATCATCCAACCAATTCTAAAACTTAAAGATTAAATTACTATTGATCTTTAAGTGACTAAAAACACAACAATCTCCATTTTTATTGGCCAAGACTTCTAGTTCGGGTTTGGTTTTGGGGTTTGTTCGATTGGGTTCGTGTTCATAGGGTGGATCGTGTGAAGCCGTGTGGAAGGCCATGCGGTGGTGCCGTGTGTTCTTGTCGTGCAAGAGGTGGGTCGTGTGTTCGTGCTGTGTGTTCGTATCGTGTGCGTGTGTGTGTTTTGTCGTGGTGGTGCCGTGTTGTGCGTGGTTGGGCCGTGTATTTTGTGTATTCCGGGCAGCAAGTTTTGCTATCATTTTTTGCATTCAAGTAATTAAGGTAACATGCTTTTCTACCTTAATTTGAATACTATAGTTATAGGATTGATTAAATGATCATGTTAGGTTGAATTGTTGATGATTGTTGGCTATGATATGCGTGATTTATAAGGCTGATTTGGGGGTTCATTTTATGATATTTTGTTGAGTTTTCATGCAGGTTATGATGTTTCATGTTAGTCTTAAGATTGATCATGTTTATGTATGATTTATGTGAAGTTTTGATGCATGTTTTGATTAGGATTTTTGTGTGTCATATGTATGTAGTTGAGTTCTTGTTGAGTTCTTGATGAGTTCTTTGAATTCTTGATGAGTTCTTGGTAGAATCTTGAAATCTTGAAGTAGTTCATGTAATCTTTAAGTGTTAAAGTTTATTGAAGTTTCATTAAAGATAAGTAATGATTAAGTAAGTTTTCTAAAGAAAGTTTAAAGAAAGTTTAAAGAAGGTTAAGGAATTGTTAAAGATTGATTAAAGAAGTGGTAATGTTGTTGGTTAGACTCAAGAAAAGGCGTAAGAAGCGATCTTGAGAATAACAAAGTTGTAAGTAAGTAAAGAATAGCTTAAGTTTACATTTAGACACCTAACCTTAGAGTAAGATTCTAAGACTTGGGTTAAGACGTTGCCCCTATCCTAACTACGGTATTGGGATAGTGTATACTTGCTATGTCGTCTTTAGATATGAATTTCTGTAAGATGGGGTTCATGGGTTTGGGAATAAGATTCTCATTCCTGGCATAGTAGGAAAGTTCGTTCGCGTAAGATGCATTCGTACGTGCATAGTCCGGTCTAAAATGTAAATGGTAGCGACAAAGATTATTTAATGATAAGTTTGAATAATTGGAAGTTGGTCAAGTTTATGTTAGTTGTTATTATGTTGATTATGTCGCATGTTGGATGTTTAGTCTGATGTGTTTATTTGATTTGTTCTATGATTATGTGTATCCATGTTAGGGTGAGACTGTTATGTTACTCTCCACTAACAATGGATTGTTGTTAATTTTTCAGGTAACTCTGATGATGACGGCGTTGCTTAGCTTTTGGTTGGGCGAGTGTCGTTGTTTTCCTATCTTAGATTGTGTTGTGTTTCTAGTTTGGGCGTTTAGTTTATGTATTCCGCATATTCTAACTCTGATAGTATTTGGAGTTAGTTTTTAGTATGGATTACATTGGGTTTAGTATTGTATAAACTTGTGGGTGTTGTACTTTTGGGATTTAGTAATAATAATTTTGAGGTTTTTGTTTTAATTTTTAAGTAAGTTTGTTTGTTAGATCGACAATTCAACTCGTCGGTTTCTTCCGCGCCGGTTTAAGCGAGTCGGGTCGTCACACTAACAGGTAAACTTTTAACCCTCTACACCTATATATGTCGCCATGGTGTACGTATCTATTCATGAGCGTTTCAAGTTAAGCCTAAAACTTGGGGCCAAACTTCTAACTCATATAGGTAGATCTTTACGCACATGCTTATGCAATTGAGCCAATCTCAAAGATCTATTAAGAATTTTAAAATTCAACCTCCTTTATCATTGCAGTAGTTTTAGCACTTATATTACCTCGGGATGATAAAATTTTAAGTGCTCACAAACTCAAATGAAAATTTGTCCTCAATGAATTTGAGATCCAACGTTGTATTGGACATCAAATTGAGTTTCATTTCATTGAGATTGTATCATAGGCTTTAAACCATCCCTTCAGAATTTTATACAACCTTAACTTGATAACACCTTGGCCAAAGATTTTTCCATGTTAAATTAAAACGTACAAAATTCTTAAACATGACTTTAATTATATTTATAAAATCACGCCCATAAAAAATTGTCGCACATGAGTCGTGAATTAACATTATAAATATAATCCTACATTGTTAACAATATAATTACAATGTAACATATCACACACTAGTGATATAAACCATGGAAATAATCTCAACGAACTTATTACCATCATTCCACCATCTATTTAATCATAAGATTATATGTCATATACCTTTTATATATTAAAAATATATAAAATACCATGCAATTAAGTTTAACTCATTGGATTTCAAGGAATTAAAACACCATTCATAAAGAAATACTATCATTATGAATACCATCATAAAGACATAATATCTTTATGAAGAATAAACCTCCTCCATAAAATATACCATCTCTATGTATATGAAGAATAAAACCTCCTCCATAAAGACTATGGGAGTGTTTGGTATGACAAGTGGAAATGAAATGGAAAGGATTTTGATAAGGAGTGGAAAAGGTAACAATAATTATAACATTTGTTAGTTGTTTGGTTTCCTAATGGGATGGAAACAATTAAAATTCATTCCCTTACCTCTTGTTTGGTATAGTCAACAATGGAAAGGAATCACAGATTTATTTATTTTCATTGTCAATTAAAACATGAGTTTTTTTTTTTTTTTTTTCTTTTTATTATGTTCTCCTCCAATCCAAAGAGCATAAAGATTTTGCAAAGAAATATTTTCCCATTGAATCAAATCCAAAATCTAAATAGCATATTATTGTACATTACGCCATTGTTGATGATGATGATGAGTATTGCTAATGAATGCCAGATGACAGTGCTGATGATGATGATCTTATTTTGATTCCGCCATTGTTGCGTATATCTTGAAAGCTAATTTTTTTTTCTTTATGTTTTTTTTGGAGTGATAAGTTCAAGCTGAAGATTAGAGGGTGAGATACTGAGATATGAGGTCCTGAAGATTTTTACTTTATTTTATTTACAAATACCTTGAGCTTGAAGATGAGAGAGCTGAGATAATTGATGAGTTTGTTTCATTTCCTAAAGGAAGCGTTTTTTGTTTCCGTGGATCTTGCACCAGAAACAATCTAATGGAAAACATTTCACTTGAGTAACGGAATTTGTTACTCTGTATTCTAATCAAACATATTATAATGGAAAGGATTTTATGAATCCGTTTCCAACATGTCAAAAAACCTAACCAAACACCCCCTTAGTCATAAATGTTCCAACAGGAATAAATAAACATGACACAATTGTAAGAATACAAAGCTACTATCTTCAAATTTTACTTCCAGTTGCAGCGGCACTATGATACTATATCTTGCATCTATTTAAAAGATCCAATAAAAACGAACTAAACAAATGGAGTGTTAGACATGAACACTAGCCCAAAGTACATTACAAACAAAGATCTAAAACCTTTGTGAAACTAGTAATGAATGCAATCTGACAAAACGAACCAATTTTTATCAAAGATCTAAAACAAAGATCTCAAGTAGCACCAATATGAGCCACCATATAAAGCAAAATTTTCAACTAATCAATGTTGTGAAATAACATCTCAATCCAAACCCCAAAACTCCTAAAAATATCAGATCTAACATCATATCAAAGGAGAAATAAAACCCCAATTTGATAATATAAAAAGGACAAAAGAAAATGAGCCAAAATGAAAGAATTAATGAGAGCAAACTACCAAATATCCCACAAATTGTAGAAAAGCAAACCTATAAACTAACAGAAGCAGTCAGCAACTCAGCATGTGTATAAAATGGCAAATTTGATGCTATATCAGAAAACTTCAGTTCTTGAAGTAAAAAAACCGCAATTACGAACCTATAATTCGAAAACCTCAATTCACAAAAATAAATACAAAAAAAAAGATATTAAGAAACAATTAATTATAACAATTAAAAAAATATGTAACAAACAATTAAAAAAGGTAGTAATTTAACAATTAAAAAAATTCAGCAATTAAAAAATACTAACCAACAATATAAAAAACCCTAGAAACAAACAATCAATAAAAACAAACCTAAAACACAATTGAAAAACCTAGAAACAAACAATCAATCAAACCCTAAAAACAAACAATCAATCAAGCCCTAGAAACAAACAATATATTAATTAAACAAACAACAATTAAAATAATCAAACAGAAAACATCTGTAATAATCAAACAATATACTAATTAAATAAGCAACAATTGAAAAAAAAATCAGCAATAAAACATATAACCCATAAATGCAGAAGCAAACTGTTGTAGGAGTCTCCTACTATTGACAAGAAGTCACTGAACTTTCAGAAAAGAAGAAGAAGAATTGGGGTTGAGAAGAGACAGAGAGATAGAACAGAGAAGAGATTGAGAGAAAAGAGAGAAAGAGATATTTCATTTACTATTCAACATGTTATTACATTTGTTTGATCGAGTTTATATATGCCACTCAATCACTCAACAAACCCAACTAATCAATACAACAGTAATAACAACCAAATAACAACCTTCATTCTGTTTTTTATTATGTACACATGATATGTACGTGACTCCTATAACATTCCACCCCCCTTAACAACAGACTTGCCCTCAAGTCTGTAAGGTAGTTTCAAACTCAGGGTACCGAGCCTCAAACTGCACAGCATGAACCCAAGAAGACTCATGTGGAGGAAGATCTTCCCATTGAACAAGATATTGGACCTGTGCTATATTATTATGCTTCACAATCCTCCTGTCCAGAATTGCCACAGGCATAATATAGGGAGAAATAGTAGAGCCACTGGTCTAGGAAGGAAGTTGAACCACTAGAGGAGGTGTTCCATAAAAGGGCTTTAATTGTGAAACATGAAACACATCAGGGATTTTAGCATATGTAGGGAGCTGCAGTTTATAAGCCACTTTACCAACCACTTGTGAGACTTGAAAAGTCCCATAATACTTGTAACTGAGCTTTTGATTGGAACTCTCTTGTACTGAACTTTGCCTGTAAGGCTGCAATTTAAGCCAAACCCAATCACCAACTGTAAAAGATCTTTCAGACCTATGGCTGTCAGCCAAGCTCTTCATCCTCTACTAGGCACTGTGAAGATGTAACTTAACAGAAGTGATCATGGCTTCCCTTCTTGTGAGGCTCCTATCTACTTCATGATTAGCACATTCCCTAGGCAGATATGGAAAATGAGTAGGAGGAGGTTGATTGTATACAACCTCGATCATAGGGAGTCAGACCAGTAGAAGTGTGGTAATGAGTATTATACCACCACTCTGCAACTGGCAGCCATTTACACCAGTCCTTGGGGTGATCTCCAGTCATACACCTCAAGTAAGTCTCCAAGCATCTATTTACTACTTCTGTTTGGACAACTTTTTCAGGGTGGTATGCTGAAGAGATAATAAATTCAGTCCCATGAATAGAGAAAAGCCCTTACCAAAAATGGCTTAGAAAAACAGCATCCCTGTCACTTACTATGGACTTAGGCCACCCATGTAACTTGAATACATAATCCAAGTATGACTGTGCAACTTCAATGGCTATAAAAGGATGGGCAAGTGCCATGAAGTGTGCACTCTTACTAAGACTATCTACCACCACAAATATGACATCCTTCCCCATAGACATAGGCAAACCAGTAATGAAATCCATGGATATATCCATCCATACCTACTCTGGCACAGGAAGGGGTTGTAACAACCCTGGTTTCGTAGCTGCATCATATTTGGCTGCTTGACACACAACACAATGTTTGAAAAACTGCTTGACATCCCTAGTCATACCCTTCCAATATAATAATGATTTGAGCCTCTTTAGAATAGCCTCTCTGCCCATGTGTCCACTTTCAGGAGAGGCATGCTGCCAAGAAATTAATTTGAGCCTTAATTGAAAATCAGGACCCACATACAACTTGTTTTTCCTCCTTAGAAACCCATCTTGCATTTTAAAATGAGGGATAGACTTGCCACCTTGCAATTGTTGGCAAATAGATTGAACATATGGATCTTGAGCATATGTGGCCTGAATAATTCCAGCCATATCAGAATTAATGACAGAAATGGCAAAGCACAAAATTTCAGCTCCAGGATGTCTAGAGAGTGCATCAGCAGCTTGGTTCTCCTTCCCACACTTGTATTGTATCTCATAGTCAAAACCCATCAACTTAGACAACCAGAACTGTTGAAAAGGGGCAGAGACTTTTTGTTGTAAAAGCCATTTGAGGCTTTTCTTATCTGTTTTGATGACAAAATGATTACCACAGAGGTATTGCTCCCACTTCTGGATAGAATGCACAATGTCTAGCAATTCCTTCTCATAAACTGACAAAGCTTGCCATCTAGGTCCTAAATACCTACTAATGAAAGCTATAGGATGGTTGTTCTGCATTAAAACAGCCCCAATGCCAAACTAAGATGCATCTGTTTCCACAACAAACTCCTTTGTGAAATTAGGGACTGCCAAGACTGGAGCAGAAGTCAGGGCCTGTTTGCGCCTTAAAAATGCCTCTTGAGCTTCCTCAGACCAAGCAAAAGTCCCCTTCTTCAAAAGATTAGTGAGAGGTTTGCTAATGAGAGAATAAGTTTTAACAAACTTCCTGTAATAACCTGAGAGACCAAGAAAACTCCTCAGCTCTTTATCAGTAGATGGAATAGGCCAGCTTAATATGGCACTAATTTTGTGAGGGTCTGTCTCAACACCTGCTGCAGAAATGAAATGTCCCAAATATTCTACTTTAAGGCATGCAAAAGAACATTTATAAGCCTTAACATACATCTGATTCTCCTCCATTAGAGCAAAGACTTGGTCCAAATGATGCCAATGCTGATCCATAGAAGGACTATAGACCAATATATCATCAAAGAAAACCAAAACACATTTCCTAAGAAGTGGCTTGAACACCTCATTCATCCAATTCTGAAAAGAAGTAGGGGCATTGGTGAGCCCAAAGGGCATCACTAGGAACTCATAATGTCTTGTGTGTGTCTTAAAAGTAGTTTTATAAACTTCTTCAGAATTCATTCTCAACTGGTGATATCCAGCTCTAAGGTCCAATTTACTGAACACTACTGCCCCAGCCAATTCATCAATTAATTCATCAATAATTACAGGTATTGGAAATTTGTTTTTAACAGTTCTATTATTCAGCTCTCTATAGTCAATGCATAGTCTCCATGTACCATCCTTTTTTCCCACTAAAACAACAGGGGAGGCAAAAAGGACTAGAGCAGTTCTGTATAATGCCTCTCTCAAGCATTTCTTGAATTAATTGCTCAATCACATCTCTTTGCTTCAATGGATACCTGTAGGGCCTTATATTGACTGGACCACTCCCTTCCATTAGAGGAATTCTGTGATAAAAAACACCCCTATGAGGAGGTAATGTCACTGGATCCTTAAACACCCTGGCATAACTGGACTTTAAATTAACCAATTCAGGGCATCCCACTTCTGATTGAACAGATATTGGGGCAACAACTGTACTAGATAATTCCAGCATATGCAATAAGCATAGCTGAGATGCTTCTTGCAACACCTTTTCACCCACAACTCCTTCAATCACCTGGAACTTAGCTGGTGGAATACCTTTTAGTTGAACATCCTTCCCATTCACAACAAATTGTATACTAAGCTGCTTGAAATCCCAATGATAGTTCCCAAGGTACTCAACCATATATTGGATTCCTAGAACCATATCACAACTACCCAAGTTAATCAACAAAACATCAGCTGGGAATTCTTGGCCCTACATCTTCCAACAGACCCCTTTAGACATGTGTTGGCATGCCAAGTGATTGCCATCTGCTATTGTCACAGCCTGAGGTGCAATATCTTCAATTGGAGAGCCCATCTTCCTTGCTGTCTCAAAATCGAAAAATTGTGTGTACTCCCCAAGTCCACCAAAATGTGTAATGACTTGCCACCAACTACCCCAGTTACCCTCATGGTATGAAGCTTTGATTCCCACAAAGTGCATGAATAGAAATATGGGGGTCAGAACAGCTAACTTGCAGTTTAGGTAAATCTAACACCACTAATGCATCATCCTGAACTTCCCCTACAGTCTCCTCAACTCCTTCAACCTCCACAGTAGATAGCTGAGGTTATTTGAACTCACAGCTATGCCCCTTCTGATAAGGCTTGTCACTGTAATAGCAAAGGACTTTAGCAATTTTCTGAGCCCTTACATCAACTGGAATATATTTGTACGGTTTAGGATTTGACTTGGGTGGAATGTGTTTGGCTGAATTTGTGGGTGTAGCTAATAAGGGAGGTTTTGAGGTATTCGGTTGTGTGTGTGGGGTAGGCAAAAGAGGTACAGAAAAAATTGGTTTGGGGTTATAAATTGGTTTAGAATATCTTTGAGAGTTCATGCTTAACAATTGCTCTTCTTGCAATCTTGCATATTCAATAGCTTGGGACATAGAGTTTGGTTGGAAGGCTTTAACAAAAGGTTTAACAACAGGCCTCAAACCACCTAAAACTATCCAACACATATTAATCAGGCAAGAAATGGTTATGTTGTAACATAAGGGATTTCATGTGTTCAAATTCATCAATATATTCTTCAAGATAACCAGTTTGATGCAGTTTATTAAATTGTTCAACACCATTCATGCAATTAGGGTCCTTAAAACAAACAGTAAGATCAAGAATAAAATCATCCCACTCTACTAACTTATGGACTGATAAATAACTAGCTACCCATCCCTCAGCCTTGCCAGTCATGTGTAATGAAGCTAAATTGACCCTTTGATCATCAGGTATTTTACAAAGAATGAAATACCTAGCACACTTCTTAATCCATAAACGAGTATTTGTGCCATCAAACTTAGGGAACTCCAATTTTGGAGCCACACCAGGAGATTTGAATGAAGGCCCAGCACCAGTTCCTGGAGAGGAGTCTGATGAAGACTGACTGTCACGCATTTCTTTAAGCATCTGCATCAGCTCTGCCATTGTACGAGCTTTATCCTCCAATTTCTTTACCAGCACTTTATCTTGCTCCTCCATCGTTGATTTTCTTGTAGTTGGCGCCAGTATGAACATAGTACAATTAAAGAAAATTCATGCTCAGCTAATACAGGGGACAAACATCAAACAGGTGGTATGCACAGGGCAGCGAGTGAATCGAATGAGCTCTGATACAAATGTTGTAGGAGTCTCCTGCTAATGACAAGAAATCACTGAACTTTCAAAAAATAAGAAGAAGAATTGGGGTTAAGAAGAGATAGAGAGATAGAACAGAGAAGAGATTGAGAGAAAAGAGAGAAAGAGATATTTCATTTATTATTCAACATGTTATTACATTTGTTTGATTTAGTTTATATATGCTACTGAATCACTCAACAAACCCAACTAATCAATACAACAGTAATAACAACCTTCATTCTGTTTTTTATTAAGTACACATGCTATGCACGTGACTCCTATAACAAAACCTCCGTAGCAGATCAGCAACGAGGGCGGTGGAGCGATGGAGCGGCGCATCTGCAAGGATGGTGGAGCGAAGTAGCACACGATGTTGTTCTGTTCAATTCGTTGCTGTGAAGTTGTATAGCTGTAGCAAACCGGACAGGCAGCACGACGCGAGAAGGCAGCTGCGGCACGACAGCGTTACGACAGTAAGAAGGCGGTGGCAGAAACGTTATCCGGTGACTGTGCTAGGGTTTAGGTTTTTTTTTGTAAGTGTGGGTTGTGTGAAATGTGAATATGTTGAGTTTTTTTTAGGGAGAGTCGAGTTTTTAAGATTGGAATAACTAGGTTGTATTAGTTTTTTTCTTGGGCCAATCACCTAGTGCAATAACTTAGCTTTATGACCGAAAATCGATAGGTAAATTTTACCTACAGATATTCGGTGGGTACTCATCAAACGCGGTAGGAAAATTTCCTACTGCTTTCATTAGGTAGTAAGTGATTTTTAAAACATAGGTCGGTATTTTCCAACTACCATTAAAACAATACGTAGGTAAATTTAATAATTGGCAGAAAAATTTAGGGCAGGTAATTTCCTAGATTCTTGTAGTGTTTATTATTTTGTTTTTTTTAAATGAACTACTTATAGCTGCCGTTCTAAAACCCGCAGCCGTAGGTTTTTCACCCCGCAGCCATAAGTAGTGTAACTTTTTCAATATTTTTAGTACTTTTGGCTATGGTTCCAAAAGAACCGCATCCAATATGGTGCAATATACGTGGATTTTTCCACTAGTGATAAAAGAACTTCTCATATTTAGAAAGCAACCCCTAAATATTTAACAACCCATCAGCCGTCATTTAATTTTAAACTCTAAAGCCAATTCGAAAAACGTGGGACAAAAATCCTATTTTTCGAAAACTGACAGCAGCTCGTAGAGGAACTGGTCCCTAGACCTGTTTCCCTACAAAGTAGCGTTATCAATATTATACCTTCTGGTTCTAATATTCTTAATACTTCTTTATTCACACATAAACATTTATATGGTCTATCAGGCATTCACAAAAACTTTACATGAAGATCTAATGTTCACAAAATAAGATCTTAATCTATCTTCATGTATAACCAAGTCTTGATAGTCTCCTTAGAATATCTTTATCTTTGAATCTTGACTTCAATACTTGAATAATCTCATACACACTACACAATTAACAAGGTAAAAGCATAGAAAGCATACAAAGTTGTTTTAGTACAGCTCAGGGAACACCATAACTGGTTCCATACCAGTTTACACAATGAGTCACAAAACCTGTTCCTGATAACCGGCTTTTTGGTATTGTTTTTCCTACCTTATAGGTTAGTTTTATAGCTTAGTTTTCCCTTTTCTTATTTCAGTTTCTCCTTTTTATTTCTTTTTTGTAGTTTAGTTGTGCTTCGGCTATTTTGTAGTATTCTTGCTATTTGTTACTCCTTTTTGGTCGTTTTCCCTATCATTGTAGATAACTCGCGCTTCACGGGATTCGAGGAGTCGCACGAGCATCAGATATCTAAGCCAAGACACATTTAGAGGCTTTTTGCAAATGGAGGGATCGCTCCCGTAGTAGTATGGTCGCGCCCAAGCTCTTAAATGAAGATTTGAGAACCCGAACAAAGGAACGGCCGCTCCTCTTCTTTGCACGACCGCTGCTCTAAAGGAGCGGTCGCTCCTCATGCTTGCACGACCGCTCCTTTTGATAGCTCTGTATTCTCGCGCTTTCTGGCCGCGTTTTGCTTTGTAAATTAGTTAGTGTATATATACTTTTGGAACTCTTCTTGTAACCCTAGCTTAGAGCTCGTGAGATCTCTTTTCTCACATTAGTTTAGCTTTGTAGTTCTTGAATCCTTTGGAATCAAACACTTTGATATATGTAATGAATCTTTAATTTTTTTCTTCAATGTCTTATTTTTATTGCTTTGTTTTATTTTAGTATTTAGTTTTTTTATGTAGTTCTTGTATTTAGATACATGTTCTTCTTTTCATGTTTGTTATTAATTGTTTGTTTCATTTGGTTGTAGTTAGTTTTATGCTCTTGTTCTTATTTTTTTAGTTGGTAGTTTGTTGTTATTTCTAGGTTTAATTTCATTTTGATGTTATTAGTTTTTAGGTTAGATTAATGTTATCATCTTTAGTTTTAATTACAATTATTAGTTTAGTTATGTTTTTATTAATGAATTATGAGTAGTTAATTTGTAGGGTTTTAGTGAAACCCCTAAAAATCCTACATGATTGTGGTTTAATTGCTTCTTGGACTTGGTTTGTGGAATTGTCGGTACAAAAGGATTCGGTATTGTTGAGTCTTGTGTTTAGCTGACATAGGATTCATTGAAGAATCCCCACCGAAGGACAGAAAGGTGAACGTGGGTGATGACTTCCTTTGTCTGATTGATGGAAGCACAACGAAAGTTGGGCCTTCGACCAAGGGAAAGTTACTGGTCTTTGTGATTGTGCTTATGAATAGTTAGATTTTCCGTCACGAAAGTAGGTTTGTGTACGTCTTCTCGGTCGTCACACTAGCTTGAAAGAGTAGTGTGATCTTAGAACGACCTCCCCTTAGCCATGAACTAAGTCTAAGTTTGATTGATTCGCAATTCATGGTGGTATGAGTTGTGGATCTCTTAACCCTAGTCGCTATTATCCTTGTTTTCATAGTTTAATTTTATTTAGTTCCCTTAGTTCTCTCCACCTCTCATGACATTTCACCGATCTAGCTTGTTCGACACTCTTATGCCTAGACTAGTGCGATGGACCTTCCCAATGTTCGACACCCCCACTCTTACTACGACGGGGGTTTTATTTGGTAAAAATCCCTCTACCAAATTGGCGTCGTTGCCAGGGAAGGCAATTCCATTAGTTTAGGTTAAGTAGAATGGTTCTAGGTCTTTCTTTTTCATTATTTTTGTGAATATTTTGGCTTGATGGCCACTTCTTTGACCGACCCCCAATATGAGCATGAGCCTTTTTGGATGTATTTTCATAGGGTTGGAGACTCTCTCCCGATCATAATTTTGGAATGTGAGATGTTTGTAATGAATTATATGAGGGTTTGAACAATGAGACTAGAGATTTGGTGGAATTTCTATCTTATGGGGATTTCTTAGCTTTTGACTTAGATAGAGCTTGGCTCTTATTTGAGTGCCTCGCTAAGGAAACCTATGAGTGGGAGATGACTGCCCAAGGAATACATGACTTTAGTGATGAACCAAATTTATTTGAGGAATATGGCTTTAATCATCTTGCGGCTCATACCCTTACCTTGGATGTTGATCATCAAAACTCACTAGAACATGTTTTAGATGAGTTTTTACAAGGTTTAGGTGGGACTTCTGATAATGATTCTTCCCATAATCCCCAAGCCGAGTCCGCCGTTTGTGACTTTATTCATGACTCCGACCCCTCACCCCCCATTGTTGAGAAACCCATCCAAACTCGCATAGACAATGACTCTTATTGGCAATGTTGTGACGAAAATCATGATTCTTTTATATCGTCATGTGAAGTTGTAGTGGATGAGGTTCCCTTAGTAGAGTCAAGTGGATTTAACGAGGTCATTAATGTGGAGGTTGTGGTTATATCACCTCCTCTTATTTCCTTTTTAGGAGGATTTAACCTTGTTTATTCACATCCCACTCCACTTCCATCCATGCTCATATCACCCCCATTCGAGGGCACCATCTCTTGTCTTGACTCCAATGTTTCTCTTCCAAAAACCAAGGCAAGGGACGTGTTTGGAGGTGTTCCTTCTCTTTTATTTGATTTTTCTTTTAGTAGTTTTTATTATTTTGATTTTCCTCCCTATGGGCACTCACTCCCACATAAGCATTGGATGCCGGTTTTTAAAATTGTTCCCTTTGCTTAATTTGATCATTACTTATGTTCGTTGTTTTTAGTGAGCTGAGTGCTAGTGCGTTTGATAAGCTTTTACGAGCTTTGCTGGGCTATTTATTGAGCCCCGGGTGTTTGTTCCGCTGGATGACTTTGTTGTAAGTTTATTTACATCTTAGTACCTGTGTCCGGCTAGTTCCTGAGGCTCGGGATGTTAAACAAGCGCTTCTCGGGAGGCAACCCGTGGTTCATTGCTTTTTAGAGTAAATAATCTATTAGTTATCTATTGTTGAAAATTGCCAAGAATAAGCCAACCTTTGGCCGATCTTCCACAATTAAGCCAACTTTTTGAAAATCCAGAAATAAGCTAACCTTGTTATCATTTAAGCCAAAAATAGGTTAAACGATTATTTAATCTATTAGTTATCTATTGTTTCAAGTTATTATTATCATTTAAAGCAAAAAATAGGTTGAATGATTGTAAAATAGTGATAAAAAAAATAGAAAATAACATGCTAAATAATCATTTGACTTATTTTTGGCTTAAATGATAACAAGGTTGGCTTATTTCTGGATTTTCAAAAGGTTGGCTTATTTGTAGAAGATCGCCCAAAGGTTAGCTTATTCTTGGCAATTTTTCACCCACATTCTTCACCCACCTTCATCTTACTTCCTCACTTCAACATTTTCGAGCAAGGAGAGAAGGGGTCCGAATATTCTTTGAAATTCAAGTTTAAACTTGAAAAATTATGTTCGAAAAAAAAAAACAGAAAACAAAAGGAAAAAAAAAAAGAAAGACATTGGGTGTTTTGATGGTCACTAGGGCAACAACTTGGTTCAACCTGCAATTTTTCCATTCAAGGAGGTAATTGGGTGTATTTTCATACTCCCATTTGGTATAAAATCTTCAACCCTTTTCATTTTCAAGACTATTTTTTGTTCATTTCTTATATTTGAAATTTATTTGTATGAACTTGTTTGTTGAATTTTGATTTAATTATTTAATATCCTTGTTGGTTGGATTGTTATTTGGATTTGTTGTTTGAATTTAATTGTTGAATTTTAAGTGACACTTTGTTGCTCAATTTTCATTGATTTGATTGTTTTTGTGTGGCTTTAGGGCAATTGGAGTTAGGCTTCTTAGTCATTGACTAGGTAGGTTTGAAGCTGCTAGATTGACCTTAGGACTGTTGTTGGATTTTTGGTTTTGTCGTTTAATTACGACATATTATTTGTGAGACATTTTAAGTGTTTTTTGATTGCTTGATTCACTACTCATGGCCCCTAAAAAACGGCAGCGTGGCTCAGGCTCGACAAATCCTGATGTCGAGCGTGAGAACGATCCCATTCCACCTCCTATCCGCACACAAGGCTTCCGGGCTCAATTTGAGACACTTGGGGGGAAGATCCAACCCACCCGATTCTACGACCTTAGCATTGCTAGATCTTTAGGGGTGGATGGTGTGGTGCGATAGCTCGCCACCAACTTTGGTTGGGGCAAATTTTTGGATTTACCACCGGAGTACACATTCGTATACATAGTCCTCGAGTTGATTGCGTCATTGCAATATGAGCGCACCTCGTTGAACGACGAATTTCCTGAGTACAACATTCAATTTCAGCTGTACAATAAATCACACAAGATTTCTCTGACTCTTTTAAACGATATTGTTCATTGTGATCCTCGAAACTCTATTTTTAACTTAGGCGAAATCGAGGGATTTAACCCTACTGCGGTGTGGCGGACTATGTCTGGAGCGGGCGCTCATTTTGTGAGCTGAGAGTGTTATGCCTCGGAACTTCAACATCCCGCCATCCGCATTTTTCATAGGCTTATTTTTTTTTTTGGTTTATTCAAAAGTTGATTTGAGTAAAATCAACGCAAAAGAGCAAAAGATGCTATACCTCGCCGCCTGCCCTTCAGAGGATCCAACCGCCCGAATTAATACCGGGTGGTTCTTTATAAGAGATGTTGTGAGTTACGACAAGAGCGCCGCCGTACAGATGCCATCCATGTAACAGCCCTGGAAATACGGACCTTTTTCTTCCTTTATAAAACTTAAATTTACCAAAAACACTGGCCCGAATTTCTAGAGTTGCTACTCGTATGCCCACCTCTGATAAGAAATGGATATACGAATAACTAAAGGCGGGATCATAATGTTTTCAAATTCCAAAGCGGAATTTATTCATAATACCAAAGCCGTACAAAGTTTAAATCCAAATATTAAAAGTTAAAATAACCCATTACAATCTGTTCTACTAAAGCATAAAGCTTATGATGAAAGGGTTTAACTAATCCCATCAAGGATTCCTCGTCAGCCTTAAAAAAGTAAGCCATCCCTACTACTCACCTGCACAAAACCCTGAAAGAAAACAACAAACAAACAATAACACAAAAATCAGAAAAACTAAGTATGATCGACTCTACCCCGTAAAACGGGTTTTAGTTTAAAAACAGTTGACACAAAAGAAACATCGAACGTTAACTGAACCATAATTTTCCAATTCACAAGTTTTAGAGCAATTATTATTCAAGATTATTAATTGGGAAAGTGAACGCAATAGGGCCCCTTGTCGACAGAGTATCCAGAGTGTATACACCCCTCACAGAACTGATGCGTATCCCCAAGTGCGCGCCAAATGTTCAGGAGGAGGACGAAAGAAGATTATAAAAATAACAAATGATTCAACGACTATACAACACATGTCTGACCTATTGCGTGTCCGCCACAACAATAGGCCCACATTGGGTATTCCACAATGAGACACCGTTCATCACCCTAATAGGTCGTCACCGTTCGGGCTATTTTCCCTTTGAAGATTGTTTCACTTTAAGTTTAAATTCATTCAATTTTGAAAACCATTTGAGTGAGAACAACAGACTCAAAATAAATCAATGAACCAAAATCCCGCACCTTAAGAATTCTCCATGAGTAATCAAACCATAAAGCAAACTTGCCAATCCAATTCAACAACTAAATAACACATCGTTCATTCATAGACACCACTTATACTTCTTGAATCAAAACAAGTTCAAATATTCACCAATCCATAACCAAATTCCATGACGTAAATACTCATCAAACAACGACAACCAAAGAAAGGCTAAGAGCGTCAAACTTTTCGAAATCATGTTCAATTCATAGAGGAAAATTTCGAAATTAATATACTTATAATCATACTTTTGGAAAATACATATGTATATATATATATACTAAATAATTTTCAAAAATAGTAGAATAAGATTACATAAATCATTTGAAGATTTTAAGTTGCAAAAGTAATAATATAAATACGTAGTACAATTTCGAAAATTGGAAATAATATTTTCAATTCATAAGAGTATATTTTCGAAAATTTCAGAATTTATAAATAAAATGAATGAGCTTCTTTTGGACTTCTAATGTGTATTTGGTATACAAATTATATGGTCTAAAACACATGTACACAACCCTTAGTCCACAAACAAGTTTTGTTTTGATTTTCGAAAATAACGAAGCATAACTAAACCATTATAAAAATCTGGACAACAACTAAATTTGGCATAAAATGCCTTTAAAACCATCACATTAGCAATCTAAAACACGCCTAAAAACATTTCTTGAATGCCCATACATTCACACGAAATACTAACTACTTTGCGCACAATTAATCATAATTTTACGTCATCAAAACAACCTTAATAACTAAAACAACTACTTAAGCATGCATACAACTTCTACTAAAGCATAAATAAACAAAACTTTACAACATTGAAACTATGATAGAACATAACACTAAGCATGGTAAAACATAAAGCGTAAAAACAAACTAATCTAAACTAAGCATACAAGAACATAGGGGCTAAAGAAAGCGGTAGACATCGAAGCATACCTCAACGTCTGGAAGGCTACTTTAAGTTCGCTCCCTCCTCAGAAAAATAACTTAATTCTCTCAGTTATTCTTCCGTGAAAACTGTTTACTTTTTACTCCTCTTTTCTTAGAGCAGAAGTGGAAGAAAGGTATAGAGAATTGTGAGGAGTAAGGAGTGGTGTAAGGGGCTATTTATAAGTGAAAGGGTGGAGGAAAAAATGTAAAACTTTCCATGTGGGACAAAGAGTGCGTGGTGGTGGTGGTGTGCCGTGTCAGAGGGGAAGGATAAGGGGGTGAATGGTGGTGAGCCTACCTCGGGAGTTGTGTTGTCAAGCATTGATGAGTGGATGACTAATTGACTAATCATCCTAATAATGCGGCAAATAAAATACGGCAAGCATAAAACGGTCTTTAAAAATAAAATTCTATAAATATTTTTAAGACCTGAGTCCGCACATTTGTTAATATTTTTAATAGATTTTATAAATAACGGTTTCTCTAGGTTAGGAGAACCATTTTAGAACGATTGTGAACCGATGTTGAGTTTGCGGTATGTGGTTGTTCTCCTTAGTGATTTGATTCTCGGAATGGTAATTATTTGAACCTAAGTGATGTTTTTGAGCTTTCATGCATATGTGACCACCACTCTGGTCTTGTTTCTTTCCAAGCGTCATTTTATCTCGTTGCTAATGTTCATATCTAGAGCTTGTCTTGTGATTCTTGTTTTGTATCCCCTCTTTTACTTGAAACATGATTTAGGCCCTCATTTCATAGTTTTTCTTCATGATCCACCAAACCTTTGTATAGGTTTTCTCCTCTTATTTTTATTTTTCTCTTTTTGTATCCATTTGTTTACCCCCCTTGTGCCTTGCCCCTTCTTCTTTAACCAAAATACAATCTGGTTCGAACCTTGTGTTTTGTTTTATCGTTAGTTGGTGTTGAGCGCATTGTATTGTATATTTTCCATTATGTTGTTATTCTTCTTCTTCTTCATTCAAAAAAAAAAAGAAAAAATCATTCAATAATAAAAAAAAAATAATTTGAAGAAGGAGAATAAAAAAAAAAATTAAAATAGAAAGAAAAAAAAGAGAAGCATAGTATAGTTTTTATTATGGTCTTTGTATAGTTTTAGATATTCTTTAATAAAAGAGTTTAGTCGTCAGTGGTGTTTCTTGATGTTTTGATGTTCTTCACCACTTGATTATATTGATAATGTCTAGTAGTGGTAAGCTTTGTCATATCATGTATAAAGGACAATTTTCTGGGATGTTTTCACTGATTTGGTTGTATCTTACATAAACCCTATCCTTTACCCCATTCAAACCCATGTCCTTTTGATTTTGAGTCTAAAGGGTTATTTTCGATGATCATTTGAGTCACTTGTCAAGCCTATAGAGAAGGCATTATTTTTTCCAAGGAGATGTGATAGTCCCCTTCCTTTTATCATTTTGTTCTTCATGACTCCCTCACGGAGTAATTCCACGATCAACGCGATGGTTTTATTTGATCTAAGGAAGGTCTGATGGTACGACAGTTGGAACGACATTTGTTCACACTTAGTTCTTTTTGGTTCGCTAGCAGACATTGTTTGTTTATATTTGTCTATTTCTTAAATTAGCTTATGTGCAGCTTTAGTCGATTTAGGAGTCCTTAGTCCTTTTGAGTTTTCCTCTCCTAAGGGATCTGCTGAACTCTTTCTTGGATAGTTGCTTGGGGACCAGCAACATTTTAGTTTTGGGGAGTTTGATAACCGGCTTTTTGGTATTGTTTTTCCCTAGCTTTTAGGTTAGTTTTATAGCTTAGTTTTCCCATTTCTTATTTCAGTTTGTCCTTTTTATTTCTTTTTTTAGTTTAGTTGTGCTTTGGCTATTTTGCAGTATTCTTGCTATTTGCTACTCCTTTTTGGTTGTTTTCCCCATTTGCAGTATTTTTAGTTTAGTTCGTGCTTCACAGGATTTGAGGAGCCGTATGAGCATCGGATATCTGAGCCAAGGCACATTTAGAGGCTTTTTGCAAAAGGAGGGATCGCTCCCCTACTAGCACGGTCGCATAAGCTCTTAAATGAAGATTTTAGCACCTGACCAAAGGAGCGGCCGCTCCTCTTCTTTGCAAGCGGCCGCTTGTAACGACCCGCATTTTGGCAACGTTGTTTTCGTAGAAAACAACAATACGATTCATTATTAACTAGAAACTTTTAATAAATAAATTAAATAATGACAGCGGAAGCTTCAAACTTAAATTTTTTATTTATTGAACTTATAATAATCCCAAAACAAAGGAAATAATGAAGTCTCTTATCAACAATAAAACTACTAAAGTCTATAAAATAATACAGAAAGGGTGGGATATTCTGATGGGTAGCTAAGCTACTGAACTCGTTTGCTCACATTCCCAACCACAATTCCCCTTGAGAACTCAAACTCCAGCTTCATAACCTGAAATGGGGTCCACAATCAGTGGGGAGTAACTAGGCTGTTCGACTTAGAAGTGGAACCATAAAATACATAATAAGCGAGAACAGAGCAATCATAGCATAACAATCATAAACAAAAGAGAGTTGCAACGATCATAACGATTCAATTTATAAATCAGAATCACGCAACGGAAAACATCAACCATTCATAGTTCAAACAAATCAATAAAGACAGCGGAAGACTTAGCAACAAAGACATAATACTATTAACATCATAACATAACATGCTTAACAATACTTCACTGAAAATAATAATCAAACAATAACTTAATCAAATTCTAAATAATCAACCGACTCAACGGAATTCATTCATACAATCGACTCAACTGCAATAAACATAATGAACATATACCCATTAACATGAACCCTTTATTTATTAACAAGTACCTACTATAATGAACATATACCCATTTGTTGTATTTACTATCGTATCTTTCTCTAGTAATATGTACCCCTTGTATTAATTTTGTATGTTCTCTCATCTGTTAGTATGTATCATTTTAAACTTGTATGAACCCTTTAATCTTGCAGATTATAGGGAAGAAATGAATTCAACAAGTGAAAACGATGACATTACTATATCAAGCACACATCAATTAATTGTTACGATACTTGAAGTTGAACCATTAACAACCACCATAACGACTTATTGCCCTCGTGCTTGTTTCACACCTACAGGTTCAAAAGAGTGGATTCCAAGTTGTCCACCAGACAAAAAGCCTACGGTAGGAATGCAATTTGATACATTATTAGAAGGTATTGAATTTTACAAATACAATGCTAAATTTTTCAGTTTTGTAGTGAGACTTGGGACTGAGAAAAAAGATAACTATGGTAATTAGTCATTAAAACATATTTATTGTAAATGTTGTTCTTTGGGATAGAGATATTGACCCAGAAGAATTTGATAATCGTTGGCAAAGATTAATGTTAGAGTTTGATTTGGAGAATCATGAATGGTTTTCACATATATTTAGTATCACACATGTTTAGAATTTAATATCCATTGGCAAAGATTAATGTCAGAGTTAGGTGCTATTTTACGCTCTACCCAAATCCCTGAGAGTGAAAATATCTTTTTTACCCTTTTTACAAACCAGAATTGCAATTTGGTTGAGCGGTGGTTTAGGTATGAATCTGCAATAGATTGTCAAAGGCATGGGCAGGATAAATTGAATTCTGATAGCAATAATTCAATGCCACATCTTGTGAGTCCTCTTCATTTAGAAAAACATGCTAGTGTTGTTTACACACACAACCTTTTCTATAAGTTCCAACATGAGTTTCAACATTCCATTTTCAATTTTGGAGTGTCTAAAATAGCTACATCAGATGAAGGTTTTGAAGAGATTGAGGTTTTGGATAATACAAGGGGAAAATTTTATAATGTGACTTACTATAGTGAAAATTATTGTAGCTATTGTTCCTGTAACATGTTTGAGTCCATGGGGTTGTTATATCGTCATATTTTGTTTGTCATGAAAGGCAAATTTTTGTCAGAAATTCCAAAACAGTACATATTAACACAATGGACTTTAGCTTTGAAGAAGCCAATGTTTGATTTTTGTGGAAATTTGGATGGAGTGCAAAAAAGTGCAAAGCATAAGCTTATTGGAGATATTTAGTCAAATTTTTTTTCTTGTGTAACTCTTGCAGAAGACAACTATGATAATCTTCAATTTTTATTGGATAAATTATCTACTATTGAGAATGATATGGGAAATGGAAATTGTCTTAACGAGCAGAAATCCAAAGACAAGGAAATTGAATTGTTTGTAGGTTCTAATGATGTTGAAGTTAACATTCTGCCACCAAACAAATCATCAAATAAAGGAAGTGGTACTGGAAAAAGGAAGAAAACAAACCAAGAGCTGGCTATCGAGAAGCAGAACAAAAAAACAAGACTTTGTAGGACATGTGGCCAACTTTTAACTCATGACAAATGTAATTGTCCTGTAAAATAAATAAAAATATAGTTGAATGAGGTAATTTTTTTCAACTCAAAGTAATGTGGAGAGGGGGTGTACATGTAAAAATCTTTATGTACATGTAACAACAAAGGGGGGACATGTAACATTTTGAGCGTACATATAAAATTTAAACTTAATGTTCCCATCTTATGTCATTTTAATTTACTTCAAAGTTTCAATTAATTTCTTTTTTTTTTAATTTTTGCAGAAACAAATGAAGTGTCTCATGTAATTTAAATCCATTAGAAGGAAGAAAATGGTGGACAAATTTTTTTGCCTTATTCATTTCAATTAGAGTATGGATTGTATTTGTTGAATTTATGCGTACAATCTTTATATTCAATTTAATCTTTAGTTTGTTTATAGAATCTATAGATTCAATTTTGATTCATAATAATGGTGCTTATTTCTCCTAAAATAAAATGGATTCTAAAATAAAGGGCATATACTACTACTTGCCAATAACGATCACTAGTACAAAACACGGCTAATGCAACGCTTCAAATGTGTTGCTATAGGGCTTTAAAATGTTGCATAAAGCCAAATGCAACGCTTTCAAAAGTATTTCAATAAGTCTTTTTGCATTCGGTTAATTCAGCACTTTTACAGGGTATTGCAACGTTTTACAAAAGCATTGCATAATTTACAAAATGAAACGCTTTTGAGATGCAACGTTTTTAAGCACATATGGCAACGCTTTTTAAAATTCATAGGTAAATAATTGCAACATTTTTTTTTGGCAAATGCAACACTTTGAAAAGTTTTATGCAACAAATTGAAACATTTTTTTCAATTATATGAACACTTTTGAAATATTCATACATATTATGTGCAACCAATTTGCAACATTTATTTGCCAAATTGCAACACTTTGTTTATATAATATAATATAATATATATATATATATAGGAATAGGATCGTGTAAAAACTAGACTCTTAGTTGAAAACTAAAAACTAGAAATCCTAGCCGTTGATTTAACCTACATTGATTTCATCCGTTCATTTGATTTAAGAACATTATAAAATATATTCTTGTTTCTCTCCAGCCAAAAAAAAAAAAAAAAAAAACTGATTTCTCTCTCTCTCTCTCCTGTGAAAGAACGTATTCCTCTCTCTCCTCCATTGAAGCTTTGAGCTCTCAGTCTGCCTCAGTGCTCTACATATTTAATCATAGCCTGTAATTCGTTTTGATCTTTTTTGTAAGGTACGTATATAAATTTGTTGAATTCGATTGATTTGTAATAGTTTTTTAGGGTTTTTTTTTTTCAATTTCAGTCAAAAAAAATTGTGATTTTAGATGATTTTTGGATATATGTTGTGATTTTAGATGATTTTAGTGTTATTGATTCGAATATAAATTTCTATTTTCTCAATTTCATTCGATCCTAGATGATTTGAGATGGTTTTTGAATATAAATCGCTATTTTCACAATCTCATTGGAATAGATATTCGGATTTTAAATGATCTAGATGATTCCATTTAAATATTCAATTGTTTAACATTGCATTTCTATTTAGATCGAAGTAAGAACGGCATGAGCGACGAGGATATAATGACCAGCAGCATCCTCATTGAACCTCGTTGAATTAGTTGAAATCTTCATGTTAACTTTTCAAGAGGTTGTTAATCAATTTTGCTTTTGTTATATTCGAATATGGCCTTCATAATAGCATGTTCCACATTTTATTAAAAAAAATGTAGCCTTTTGATTTAAAGATGAACCCCTGCTTTTTCTCCTTTTTCCAATCTGATTGAATAGTGTTGATGATGTTCTCTACCTATTTTGTGTATCCCTTTTTGTCATAGACCTATTCTTGTACACAAGATTGCCTTCACATTATGCATATATGGTGTTTGATAAAATTCCTAATAGGAATCTATTGTCTTGCTATGTTTTTTTTTTTAAAAAGTGTACATATTAAGTTTAAGAGGGTACATATTAATTTTAAGAGGGTACATATTAATTTAGGTTTATCTTAAACCTATTAGCTCAATTGGTAGAGCATTGTGCCGATGCACAAAGATGTAGGTTCAAATCCTACATAGGTTATATAAGGTTAATTAATGATTTGATTCTAGCCATTTTTTATATATCAATTGTACCCTCTTTAATCAAATGTATCATTTTTTAGTTCAATGTAGCTTTTTTAATTTTTAGTATGCAGCCCCTGATTTTAGTATATATCTCTTGATTTTAATATGTATTTCCTAAATTTAGTATATACCTAGTCTAATTTTTTAGACAGATATGAATAAACTCATGTTATCATTATTTAAAATGTATTACCTAATTTTAATATGTACTCCCTGAATTTAGTATGCACCCCTTGAATATAATATGTATTACGTAGTACTTGACTTTATTATTTACCTCCTTAATTTAATATGTACAAACCTAATTTAATATGTAACCCCCCCCCCACATTTTAATATGTATCTCGTGATTTTTATATGTACCCCCTAAATTTAGTATGTAACTCCTAAATTTAATATGTACCCCCTAAATTGCATATTTTTTAAAATGTTTTACAAAATCAATCTCAGCCATTGATCTAGATCTAACGGTCATTAATGAAAGTTTTTAGTTTTCAACAAAGTCTAGGTTTTTAGCAGATCCTGACTCTCTCTCTCTATATATATATGTATATATATATATATATAGAAAGAGGATCAACTAAAAACGTTTTCAACCTAAAAACCCCTACATTAGACACTCAAAGGGGTACACGTGTGATTACTAATGGCAATCTTTGTAAATATTAGTAACTTTCGCTAAAAACCATTTGTACCCCTTTAAACATCTAATGTACCCCATGCGAGTGCTAATGTACCCCTTTTAAACCATTTTCTGTCTGGTTTTCAACCATCTTTTGGTTTTTAGCCAATCCTTCCTCTCTCTCTCTATATATATATATAGGGTTGGGTTCCAGTGAGAAATTTCTTATCATGAGAAATGTGAGAAGAGATAAATACATTAACTAATACCTAGAGGTACATTGATAAACAACTATAGGTACATTCAAAATATACTATAAATACATTGAGTCAAAATACATTTAGTTTATGCCATAGATAAATTGACTCCAAACCATGGAAGGAGTAAGGAGGGAAATTCAAATTTAATCTTAGCCATTCATTTGTTGATCAAAGGGTTGAGATTGTTTCTCACCCTTCTCACCAAAACTATATTTCTCACATGAGCCTACTTCTATATATATATATATATATATATATATATATATATATATATTATAATTTCTATTATTGCCAATTTATTGGCCCAAATGGAAGACAAGGCCCAGTCAAATTGAAGGCCCAAGGAAGAGCCCAAAACACCAGCCCAAAACAGAGCTATCAAAAGCCTCAAGTAAAGGGCCCAGTCAAATTGATTTTATGCTTGCTATAAGGTTGCTCCATGCTTGATTTTTGGAATATCATGTTTTCCCCCTTTCCCTAGTGCCTTTAATCGTTGGTTTTACTTCATTTTAATTTAATTTATTTGCATTAGATTTAGTTTGTTAAAGTAGTTTAGTCACATTTCCTCTTTATTAAAAACCCCCTTTTCACTTAATAACTTGACTAAGTAATCCGCTAGTTTCTTGTGGTTCGATCCCTTACTTTCCTATACTATTTGTTAGGTTAGCCTAGGGTAATTATTTTTGACCGGATTAGGAACTAACGACCCCTAAGCCCCGATCATAAGGTGAAGGCAGTGAGTGACATGTCCTTCCCTAGGTCGATCAAGGAGAAACAAAGGTTGACCGGATGTTTAGCTGCGCTAGGCCAATTCCTATCCCGTTCAGGGGATAAATGTCACTATTTCTTTGACGCCATAAAGAAAAAAGCTAAGTTTGAATGGACTGAAGAGGCCGAGTTGGCCCTTACCAAATTAAAGGAACATATGCACACCTTGCCAAGGTTGATAAGCCCTACCCCAGGCGAAGTGTTGTATATGTACCTAGCTGTTTCAGAGTTTTTTCAAAGTGTTGTGTTGGTGGCTGTTCGAGAGGGTACTCAATACCCAGTCTATTTTGTAAGCCATATCTTAAGGAACGCGAAACTAAGATATTCTCTCATTGAGAAGTTTGGGCTCGCTCTGTACATGGCCTCCAAAAAGCTTCGGCCCTATTTCAAAGCACACCCTCTTGTGGTGCATACAGATCAACCCCTAAAACAACCATTTACGAAGTTGGAGTCCTCCGATCGCATGGTAAAGTGGGCAGTGGAACTTAATGCCTTTTACATCTCTTTTGAGCCCAGAAAAGCAATCAAGGGGCAAGCCCTCGCTGATTTTGTAGCAGAGATGACAAGGCCTCAAGATGAGGCCCCGATTGTTCCTACTGGCTGGAAGTTGTTTGTTGACGGGTCGTCGACCTAGAATGGATGTGGCGCTGGCATCCTCTATGTCTCGCCTGAGGGCGACGTATATGAATATGCATTACGGTTCAAGTTCCAAGCCTCCAAAAATGAGTCGGAGTATGAAGCTCTCCTTACAGGCCTAAAAATGTGTATTGCTGCGGGAGCAAATGAAATTGAGGCTTCTTCCGATTCACAGCTTGTTGTGAGTCAAGTCAATGGTGACTATGAAGCTAGGGAGCCGGCCATGAAAAAGTACTTACAATTGGTGAAGGAGGTCAGTGCTACTTTGAAAACATTCGTCCTCCAGCATGTGCCTCGGTCGGATAACAGCCAGGCCGATTCCTTGTCTAAACTGGCCTCATAAGCCGTGAATGACACCCCGAAGACAGTGTTTTGGGAAGTAAAGGAGAGAAGAAGCATAGATGAACAAGAGATCCTAACTTTGGATCGAAGCAGTACATGGATGGATGCCATCCTGAACTATAAGTTGAACGACATTTTGCCAACTAACAAGAAAGAAGCAAAAGCAACCGAGTGAAGGGCAGCTTGGTTTGAAATCTTCAACGGAAAGTTGTATAAGAAGGCTTAATCTAAGCCATTTCTAAAATGTGTCACACCAGAGCAAGGACAGGAAGTCCTTGATGATCTACATCAGGGATTGTGTAGTTCCCACACTAGGGGACGAGCACTTGCGGAAAAGGCCAATCGAACCGGTTATTATTGGCCTACATTGAAGGAAGATGCTATGTGGAAGGTAAGGAAGTGTGATAAATGTCAAAGGTTTGCCAAGCTTATACATTGGCCTTCTAATACCCTAGTTCCCATCACTAGTCCACTTCCCTTTGCCAAATGGGGAATGGACATCCTCGACCCATATACCCCAGCAACTGGCTAGCGACGCTACATGTTTGTGGCAGTCGACTATTTCTCTAAATGGGTTGAGGCCAAGGCAGTAAAGGGCATCAAGACTAGTGATGTCAAGTGGTTCATATGAAAAAAAATAATCACAAGATTTGGTGTGCCACAAGCTATGGTGTTTGATAATGGTCCACAATTCGAGACTCCCCAGCTCAAGACTTGGTTACGAGACCAAGGCATTGCACACTACTTTGCCTCGGTGGATCGGCCTCAAACTAATGGCCAAGTTGAATCTTTCAACAGAATTATTTCTGAAGGGATTAAGAAAAACTGGAAAAGGCCAAGGGTTTGTGGGCAGATGAACTTCCAAATGTGCTATGGTCTATCCGAACCACCAACTAACAAGACTTCAACTGGTGAGTCCCCATTCATGATGGTTTATGGGGCAGAGGTGGTACTTCCCATTGAAATGTACAAGCCTACCCTTCGAGTTATGCTTTATGATAAGAATGCAAACTGGGAAGCAATGAAGATGAATCTGGATTTTTTTCTAGCAACAAGGGGCAATGCCTTGCTAAGACAAGAGGTTTATAAGCTCAGGATGGCTCAGGAATACAACAAGAGGGTCAAGAATCGCCCAATAACGATTGGATATTACGTGCTAAGAAAGATGGAGGCACAAGTTCAAGCCAATGAAGAGGGTAAACTTACTCCAAGTCGAGGGTCCTTACAAAGTCATCGAACCAGTACATGATGGCACATACCGACTTGAAACAATGCAAGGGGTAGCTGTAATTGGTCGAGAAATTCGAAAAATGATTGGTCGAGAAATGAATTTCATTACCAGGTGTTTCATTAAAAAGTGTTTCACTAAAAAGTGTTTCATCCCATGCCCCCTAATACATTACCAGGTGTTTCATTAAAAAGTGTGCCTCAGCTGTAATTGGTCGAGAAATTCGAAAATCTAAAAGGATTCACTAAAGGGTGCCTCGGCTGTAATTGGTCGAGACATTTGAAAATCTAAAATGATTCACTAAAGGGTGCCTCAGATGGAATTAGCCGAGTCATTCGAAAAATCTATGTTGTTAACAAACAGGTGTCTCGGCCACTTAGTGCCGAGCCACTACACAAATAACTAAATAAGTAACGACTTAAATTAACCATCAAATAAAGTCTTTTATAAATTAAGAAATAGCATGCAATACAAAATGGGCAAGGCTCGTCACTTGCCATAACTAAAAAGCTTACAAAAAAAAAAAAAAAGAGAAGCACTCCTAAGTGCAACTAGCATAATCACTCTCATCTGGGTCAGGTATCACAGGAGTCGAAGGACGGGGCTAACCAATTTGCTCACACCAACTCTTCTAGTCGGCCCAGTCCAGAAATTCACGAAAATATCCAAAGTCCTTGTATGGATACGCTCTATCCCAGGCCTCTTCGACCCTGTGCCTGTACTCCTCCTCATTCGAGTTTGGCTAAATCATAACCTGTAACGACCCGGATTTTTGGGCAGTAAAATTTGATGCGAAATTAAGCCTTAAAGCTCGAATCATCCGATTTGGGCCAAAAGACTTAATTTTATATATTTGAAGCTAGCCCAAAACTGTGCTAATCACCCCCTAAGAACTGGCCCCATAATATTAATTTCCTTTTTATGTTAAATCTCTTAATTAAATTGTTTTATTATCCATAATTAACAATCCATATCTATTTTGACCCTACTTAAAAACCTAATTTTTGTTCTCCTATTTTTCCTTTTAAACTCCTAAACTTTAGTAGCTCATAACCCCTTTTACCCATCCAAAACACACGGCCCCCTTACTATTTTTCCCCCTTTAATTCTTTCCTAAACTAACTCCTATTATTTAGTAACCTTTCTCCTAAATTCTAGTAAAGCCTGGATCTAGGTATACCTTAAAGTCTACAACATCTAATCATATGATCAAAATTAGAGTAAAACTCTATTCTTTCCTCTTTGTAATACATGGCTCTAGGCCAATTCCCTCTCAACCTCTTTTCTTTTCAATTCTTTCTTTCTTAGTCTAACTAGTTTAAACCTTTTGCAGATTATAATCATTATCTTGCTAGTGAATCGCGTGGTGGTGCGTTGGTTGTGCCTTACTCGATTAAGCCGTGAGGTTGGGCGTGCTTCTTGATTGTTCTTCAATAGGTAACTAGCTATTCTACTTAGGATTAGGATTAGATTGCCTAGAATAATAGGTTTAGAACTTTGTTGCTTGTTGTTGTTGTCCATGTTGTTCGTGAGATTGCCGAGAGGTTTAGGGTGCTAGTTCGAGTTTTTTATTTGGTATTTGATGAATCTTGATTGATTAGTTCCATGTCTTAATGTTTTATGATCTTGCTTTACGAATCTTGATTGAAACTTGTGAAACTATGAAGTTCTTGTTTGGTTCTTGATTCTTGTTTTATCCGTGTAATAGCTATGAACTAATGGCTTGATGGGTTTCTTGATTTGCTATCAATCTTGATGAATTCTTATAAATGATCTTGATGCTGTAGTCTTGTTGGTAATCTTAAATCATGTTAAGTTGATGTTCTTGAATATAATTTTATGCGTGTTAGGTTTAGTGGCAGGATTGAAGTTGTGGAATCGTTTAGAACTTGTCTTGATGCCGTGTTGATTTGTGATGATGATTGGCGAGTTTTTTTATTTCCGTTTGATGTTTTGTTTGGACTCTTTTGAGTCTTGTTGAGTCGTGTCATGTCGAACGGTTGAAGATCGTGCGTCGAGCGGTTAAACATCGCGCGTCTATCGGTTCATCTGTGATGAATCGTGCGGGGCAAGTTTTGTGTGATTGATTGAGAGTCAGAGTCATGTCGAACGGTTAAAGATCGTGCGTCGAGCGGTTAAAGATCGCGCGTCTATCGGTTCATCGGTGATGAATCGTGCGGGGCAAGTCCTTGTTGTTAGTCTTGTTCTCGGTTGTAGATCGAGCATTGTCTTGTTACTGAACTTGAATTTGATGATGCGTGTTGTACTTGGAAATGATGCACTGGTTTGAATTGATTAATATTAACGTTGTTGTTGTCTGTTATGTTTTCCACTGCTAACTCTGATGATGATTAACTTGTAACCTGTGAACGTATTGTTGCGGTGTTTCTAACCCTATTATTGTATGTAATGTGGTCCTACTTGTAAGTAGGACAGCCTAGTTACTCGCCACTGATGGTGGACGCCCAAATTTTATTTTCCAGGTAAGCAGGATAGAAGCTAATAGCAGGATGAGTTGATGAGCGTCTAGGCCCCTATTTTTATTTCGTGCTTTTGCAATAGGTTTTTATTTCAGTTTTTAGTACTAGATTTATGGTTTATTTAACCTTTTGTAATTTGGGATTCCGTTATTATTAATAAAAAGTATTACTTCCACAAGTTTAGTTATAATTTTTACATTATAAATCGATTGATAACTGCCTGTTTACGACGTTATCACTAATAACGTCGTTGCTTAAATGCGGAATGTTACATAACCCCTCAGTTATTCTTATCCCGCGGCCGTCTCTCTCCTTTCTTAGAGTCCCTCTTCCCTTTTCTCAGCACGAGTCGAGCCCTCACCATCAGGAGGGCACTTCTTCATCTCTTCTCATTCCTTCAGCCGCGCATTATACTTCATATTTAGGAAGCGCTCTTTGTCCAGGAAACCTTCATATTCTTCCACCGGAAGCTTGCCCGCGTGAGTCGAGCCCTCACCCTCCTGGGCACACTTCTCTCCCTCATCCCATAACTTCACCTTTCATGCATACTTGGTGAAATCATCATCGTCTGTAATGCCCTCATGCTTCTCCCTTGGAAGCTTGCTGCTGCTCTCCTTCTCCGTGGGCAACCTGTTGCTAGACCTTCTTTCTCACAAAGTTGGAAAGATTTTTCAGAGCTTCTCTCTCAAGGAATTATAAAATGAGTTATAAAGAATACAAAAGAAGCATGTGGTATTTATAGAAGTTTCAAACACTACCATTGTTCCAATTTTACCCCTATAGCATTTATTGCTCCTAAAAGCAAGTTGGGGGCCCAAAATATGTGGTTTGCTATAAAAACTCCTAAAAATTTGCCTAATTACTTTAGGCCCAAAATAAAGGCCCATTTTTGGAATCGAATTCCACGTGGCAGTTCTTGGTGAAAACTGTTTCAGGCCCAATAAAGGACAATTTCTTAATTGTTTCCCAAGTCAAAAGATAACTCAACCAGGTAAGGCCGAGCCCTAAATATGTAAATGTCACGTTGAGCAATACACTCGGTTTAAGGGCAATCAGGTATTTGATTGATTGCCCCTTGAATTATTTGGCAAAGCATGATTGCCAATGTAATTCAACGAGCAATCACCCAGATTTTATAAACCGATTGCATTGCTCAGGGGCATACAAATAATATATACTAAAAATGCTAAGTACAAAAAATAAATTCAATAATCGAGAGTTGTTGCAAATAAAGTCTCGTCACATTAATCAAAATTTGTTTATTATAGGGTACAGCGGACCAGCCGCCTACAAAAACAAAAACTAAAACTAAAACTAAACTAATCTAATCAGGTCTCGTCCTCATCATCATTATCATCTTGGTCTTCGGGTTGGCCGGCGTCTTCATCCTCTCCTTCATCTTCAGTATCAGATGGATATAGAGGGGGGGAGCGACCTGCTGTCTGGGCCAGGCCCTTCATGTCCACCCAGTCTATGGCACGACTGAGATGATCAAAGCTATGACCTTGGTAGGCGACGTCCCAAGCCTCGACGACCTACTTTTTGTAAGACTTCTCGGCTGCCATGATTTTTGCCACCAACCCCTTCTTCTGGGAAGCGACCTCCTCTTCCAGCTCCTTCTTCTCGGTTTGGAGCTGGGTAACCTGCGCCTCGGCCTCTGTAAGAGCCACCTGGGCAGAAGAAGAAGCTTTGTCTGCCTTGTCGGCCCGCTTCTTAGCCTTCTTCTTCTCCTTGGCCAACTCATCACGCTCCGCAATAAGGGCATTTATCTTGGTAAGGTGGGAGGCGCATTGGGCCTTCAAATCGACGATTGTGTCAGCCTGTGATTCCACAGTAGCACCAGTTAGTTGGTCTTGTCGAAGGGTAGTGAACATAGAAGAATCTTTAGTTTCACTAACCTCGACCCTAGATTGTTTAACCTCATTAACCATGGCAGTGCGCCACTGTCTGGCGCCGTCCAGTCTCAACATGGCCTGAAATAAGAAAGTTAGTTTTGAACAAAAAATTACCACAACATTAAAAACTAAAACTAATATTGAAAATATACCTCAGTCAGGTTGTATAGAATAAACATGATGTGCCCATCATGAAAGCCCTTCATGTTGTGGACTACCTCCTTGGGAGCTCCCTTGAGCATCCCTCGGACCATATCTAATTTTTCCTTCTCGGAGTACCCGGGAAGGTAAGGGCCGCCTGGTATGCTCTCGGCCTCTTCTTCAGTAGGCCATCCTGAAGGGTCAGAAATAGGAAGCACTATTGAGTCTGGATGAAAAGGTGAAGACGAGATAGTTTTACCTGACACAGACTGAAGAGTTCTAACACGATGAGGGTAGTATTTACCTCCCATTTTGTTTGCCAAATCTCTGATGGATGGCGGCATGTTCTTAGAAACCGACTGAGAAATGTCGGCTAAAACGTCTGGCGGAGCCATAACGCCGGGGGTCTCCTTAACCCCTGGTTGATAGACCGACATTGCAGCAGCAGGCCCCTTCCCCAGAATGGGGGTAAACTTGGCCTCCAACTCCTTAGGCTCCTCAGGATTCATCGACTGCTTCCCTTTATCAGCTGGAAGCAAGGGAGTCTTAGCTTTCTTCTTGGTGCCAGAAGTGCTAAAACATTTCCTTTTCCCCCCTTTGACGAGCCATCACTCGCCTGCAAGAGTTACACATGTTAGGGCAAGTTTTCTAAGCTCAAGTACCATCCACTCGGCACACATAGTGGCCGAGTGGAGCAATATCTTGAAGTTGTTCACAACACCCCCTACCGGCTTCCAAAAGAGCCGAGGGGGGCTGCTGCAAACAACCTACCATGTAAGACCCCCTCGGCTCACACAGTAGCCGAGTGGGGCAAGATCCTGAATTTGTTTACAACACCCCCTCTCGGCTTCCCTAAGAGCCGAGGGGGGCTATTGTAAACAGCCTATCATATATGACCCCCTCGGCACACATAGTTGCCGAGGGGGCAATTTCTTGATGTTGTTCACAACACCCCCTCTCGGCCTACATGAGGACCGAGGGGGGCTGTTGCAAACAACCTACCATATATGACCCCCTCGGCACATATAGTTGCCGAGTGGGGCAATTTCTTGATGTTGTTCACAACACCCCCTCTCGGCCTCCATGAGGGCCGAGGGGGGTTGTTGCAAACAACCTACCATATACGACCCACTCGGCACACATAGTTGCCGAGTGGGACAATTTCTTGATGTTGTTCACAACACCCCCTCTCGGTCTCCATGAGGACCGACTAGGGCTATTGCAAACAACCTACCATATACGACCCACTCGGCACACATAGTTGCCGAGTGGCACAATTTCTTGATGTTGTTCACAACACCCCCTCTCGGCCTCCATGAGGGCCGAGGGGTGCTGTTGTAAACAACCTACCATATACTACCCTCTCGGCCCATATATGGTTGGATAGAGTAAAACATGGGGCGAGAGGGGGTATTGCAAACCATATAGAAAAAACGACCTACTCGGCATATATAAAAAAAAGGGAGAAAATATATATGTGTACCTTTGCTTTTTCCTTCCTCTCTGCCCAAGCCTTAGCCTTGGCTTGGTACAGTTCGTCGAGATAGGCGTCGCCCGTGGCGTCTCCCGTTTTCTCTTTAGTGAGCTTCAACATAGCTCTCTCAAAAAAAAAAGAAGAGTTAGATATAAAGCGAGTTAGAAAACAAAAAAATAAGGAATTACAAGCTACCTCTGTCAATTGCCTGACTCAAGCCAGCTGCGGACAAGAAGTTATTGTCCTTAAAAAATGTTCAATCCGGCACCCAAAGTACCGGGAGCTGGCATTTCTTGCCAGTTGTATAAACAACTCTTGTTTTAAAGTGGTCTCCTTTGAGGACCACGTCGTCCTTGTAATGGGTTGGGGGCAAATCAACATCACGACCGCAAATATAGGGGTCGGTATTCATACGAATCAGCCCCTCAGCCAGATCCTCATCACCAGCTGTTACGTAAAGGAACCTATTCCTCCAGTTCCTCCACTTGTTATTCTTTGAGACAGTCATTTGATAGGAAGGCCAGGTGCTAAGAATATATCAGGCATCACAGCTGTTTTCAGCTTTGTTCAAATGATGCATATGAGAAAAAATGCCGAAGGACATCCTATAACCCCTCAGTTTACAGGTGGCCATGTAACCAAAAATATTCGCCCAAGAGTTGGAGTGAGCTGCCAGATGCCGAGCTCATACCCCTCTAATACCTCCAATATGAAGGGATGAAGCGGAAAACGGAGCCCGAGCTCAAACACAACCTCATAGACCGGGAAAGCATTCTTAGGTAATGCCCACACGGTCACCTCTGGTTCTGGCACGATGATCTCAAAACCTTCACAATGAATGAAGGTCGCCCTTGTTTGGAGCAAATTAGAAGCATATAAGTCATGACAGACCTTTAGCATTCCACACATGCTCGGGTCGTAAAACTTATCCGCTCTCTTTCTAGATGACCCAGGAACGTCGGGCCTCTCCTCCTCGTCTAATTTGGACTCGATCATCTCGACCTCTGGCCGCTCAGAAATTTTAAGTTATGGGTCGGTCGTCTCTTCCTCATACTCTTCCTTGTTAGATGTCCCAACCGAATCCTCTAGAGGAGGGCTGTATCGCATTGTCTGCTTCAACCTCGCCATAGTACCCTACATAGGTACAAAGCGAGGAATATTCAGAGAATGGGTCTTAGAGCTCGACCAAGAGAAGACGGGTCCGGATACTCTAGATTCCTTGCTACTCGGGGATTCGGCCATTCTATTGGGTTTAGAAGGCCAAATGCGAAAGATAATATACAAAAGAAGAAGGAAGAGATGAATACCTGGCTGTAAGATCAACGACTCGGTCTGAAGAAGGTTGGAAAAAACACCTGCAACTGTCAACGAATAGATTAAAGTAAAAGTTCTTCGCTAAACTCGAACAAGTTCTTGCAAAGTCCTGTTGTTCAATCCAAATCCACGAAAAAGTTCCAAGTTTGATGTTTTTGCTCAGAAAATCTCGCTCTACCTTCTCTCTAGAATCTCAAGACTTTGAAAATGATTCATGAAAATGATTAGGGGGTATTTATAGACCCCCAATCATTTCAAAAATCGAAGATTTTCCTTATTTTCCCACCAAATGCGGGTTAGGGATCTTAATTAAAAAGGAACTGTTCAAAAGGAGAAAAATTAGACTAATTTTCCTCCTTTCGAGGGGCAAATGTTATTGCTAATTTATTAGCCCAAATGGAAGACAAGGCCCAGTCAAATTGAAGGCCCAAGGAAGAGCCCAAAACTCCAGCCCAAAACGGAGCCATCAAAAGCCTCAAGAAAAGGGGTCATGTGGCAGGATATTACAGGTCCACATGGCACGACATTGAGTCCGCATGGCAACACCTTACTGGTCCATGTGGCACCTCTTCATGAAGACATGTGGCAAACTCAACTTCAGCTTGAATCTTAAGCCAACAACTTCCTTATAGATGAAAATAGGTAAAGATGGGTATCCCACATTAATAGTTTACTAGGAGGTGGGAAGAGATTCTTGTATAAAAGTATTGAAGTATTGATTGTAAAGGGGATCCCAACATATACTGATTTGGCAAGACATAAATTGTAATTGTGAATTAACTTTAATCAATCTTGATTAACATCAACTTGAGTGATTATTATCTTTTGCACCTTTAATTATTTCCACATTTACTTCTGTATTTAATATTGCATTTATTATTGTTTTGGATAAAGTTTGTAGCATTAAATCGGGTAGCTCTCTCCTTATTACAAAACCCTCTAAAACAATTTCCACACTAGCTAATTCATGTTAATAATTTCATAAGAGTTTTTGAGCAATTGAAATTGTCTTCTTAAAAAGTTCATAATATTATAAAAGATGCCAAAGCATACAAATACTAGTTTTGGATCAGTAGTACTTTACAAAATTAAAAACTTAATCACCAAAAACTTGTCCAAAAAACTTAGCAATATTACAAATTGACAAGCTAAAACATGTTAATCCCCAAAAACTTGTCCAAAAAACTAACATGATATGTCAATTCTTCAGTTTGACGATCCATATATACGTATATGTACAACAAAAAGCTTTGGATCCTTCCTGGAATAAGCTATATATGCATCTTCATTCGTACCCTGCGATAAAGAAAAATTGAAATGGTCGTCACTACCAACATGATATATCTAAAACAGTAGCATTATCACAGTAAAGAAAAAACGGGGAAGGGAGAAGGCATTAAAACAGTAGCAAATGCTTGCTTATTGCAATATTTGGAACCAAATTGCAGCCTTGTCACAGTAAAAAAAAAAAAAGAAAAAAAAAAGAAGGGCATTAAAACAGTAGTAACTGCAACTCCTCTGCAATTCTCATAACACCACTGCATCCCTATCACAGTTCGGTTTTGAATTTCTCTCTCTCTCTCTCTCTCTCTCTCTCTATATATATATATATATATATATATATATATATATATATATATATATATATATATATATCAATAAAAAAAGAACCCATCACAGTTGGGTTTTGAATTTCAGAAAAAAAAAAAAGAAGAAGAAAAGGAAGGAGACTTACAGAATACTCGCACTATGCATAATAGCTTCTATAAAATTATATAATGTATATATATATATATATATATATATATATATATATATATAATTTTTGTCTTGTTTCAATTAGCCAAATCTATATATAGTTAAATGAATAATACGGGTGTCTCCTTATGATGTAATCTTGCACCCAATCTTTTAGAAATTTCACAAGAGAGAGAGATTTAAATGAGTGAATTTGCCAAAGATTTAAGAAATAATGGGCTGCCATATTCGCTACCACCACCATGCCATTGCCACGAGACATGACGTAACAGTGATGGTACAGCAGGAACTCAGCCACCACGCGGAAGCAGGACACGCAGCAGCAGAGCACGCAACAGTAGTGTTACTTCAGCAGCCTGGTTACCACGGTGGCTGATCGACAGCAGTACATCAGCAGCAATAACGCGCAGCAGGCGTGCTATGGCAGCACCACGTCCCAACCGTACGCCACCCAAAATGCAGTTGTTGGGTGCCATGGAGGTTAGCCGAGCTGACAGCAGCATCAGGCGGGGCCCTCCCCTCACCCCTTACAGCCCCTCCCCTACCCACCCTGCAGCCCCCTGCAGCCCCTCCCTAAACCCTTGCAGCCCTTCCCTTACCCCGTTGCAGACCTCCTTCCCCCGTGCAGCCCTTTCCCTCCACCATGCACCCCCTCCCATACTATAAGCAAACAAATCTCTAAAATTCCAAACAAATAACCATATAGCAAAAGGAAAACAACAAAATCAAACACACGAATGCATAGGAATAAATTACAATCATATCAAATTATTCAAATTATAGGTAATTGAAAAAACTTGACTTATCAAAGGTAATCAAATGCTCAAATAGAAGGCCCTTGTACTTGATTTGTAGCAAAAAAAAATAAAAAATGACTATCTACTAACTCCATAAAAATTGATGGATAATGGGTAACAATGTAAATCAAAAAATCAATTTAAATCATTTCATTAATCCCAAACAACAATTATAATAAGAAAAATAATTATGTATTATAAGAATATCAAAACACTGTTCTTGCAACTTTACAAGTGAATATGAAAACAAAAATGTAAACTAAAACAGATTATAAAATATGGAGACAAAGAAGAATATCAATCATGAAATATAATCATCAATATGCACATGTAAACCTAAATTTTCAAACCCAAAAGTAATTAAACCAAAAAAAGGAAAAAATACATGAATGTGTGGCGAGGAGCAGTGAGCAGCGGTGGCGAACAGCGGTGGTGGCTGGAATTGAGGCGGCGAGCAACAATGAAGGTTTGATTTGGCGCTGCTATAGGGTTTCGAGTGGTTTGGTGCGGATAGGGTTTCGCGTGGCTTGGTGATGCGTGCCAACGATCCGCCAGAACACGGATGCAGGTGGGTTTCGACGAACACGACTGCAGGTGCTGGTGGGGTGAGACGAACACGGTTGCGGATCGTGGATGTCTGATTGGAGGAGGGAATTTGAGAGGGTGAATTTGAATTGAGAGGGTGAAGTTTAGCTAAAGTAATTTTTGGGGGGTTTTTTTTGCATTATTGCCATTGGTATACTTGAGAATTTGCGTATTCTCAGCGGTATACTTGAGTTTTAAAAAATTTCAGTGGTATACCTACATTATTAATGGAATTCAATAACCACTTTTAAAGGTTGTTTTAGGACATTAACAACCATAAAATCGGTTTTTTCTTTTTATTTAGTCAACGGTGGTTACCCGAAAAAACTAATTATAGTTAACCTAAGTATGTTTATGGTCGAATTAGTGGTGTTTAATGGCCTGAAACAGCCTTTAAAAGTGGTTATTGAATTTCATTATTTATTTAGGTATACCACTGGGATTTTTTAAAACTTAGGTATACCAGTGGGAATACGCAAATTCTCAAGTATACCAATGGGAATAATCCTTATTTTTATTTACCCGAAATTTGCTTATCTAATCTGATCTGAATTTTTTTTTTCGATTTAATCTAATTTATTTTCTAATTTAAATAAATTTTGATTGTGTATATATACTAACTTATGAGAAAAAAAATATATCAATTGAGATTTTATTTTATTTATATTAATCAATAGTTTTTTAATAACTAATTTTATTTATTTTTTCTTACAGAATTAAAGATATTTAAAGTTTAAAAACACAAAATTAAATTATCTGATCTTAATTTTTTATATGATCTGATCTGAAATGAGTAATGAGTTGTTGAAATAATGTCTATAAAAAAGGCCCTCATAGGAGGATATTTTTTTATAATAAAAAACCGCATCTTATGTGTAATAAATGATGTGGTTTTGTTTTGAATCGTAGCATTTATTTAACCTTAAAAAATAATGCATTTTTTTCCACTAGTAAAAGTTCATAATATGAAAAATTGAATAACAAACAAGTCAATAACAATTAATAAATAATAAAAAGTTAACAATTAATGGTTACCAGTAGTCCTGAACTAGTGAACCATTATCCACTTAAAGTATAGAGTCGAAGGAAGAGCCAAATTGAAACAAGCAAGCATAGATACAGAACAATGATGATAATGCCAGAGGCTCAACTACGAACTTTATTGTTGCCTTAAGCTAGTTTTGTAGTAATGAGGATGAGTTGAGAGAGAAAGAAGATACTAGAAGATGGAAGATGAGAGAGGAGATAGAAGAGATGGTCAATGGTTTTAAAAAGCTGATTTATTATTATTATTTGTAAAATTATCAACCGCCTAATAGTGGGTATTCATAAGGAGCAGTTGGCAATTATTTTTTAAATAATAAATTTTAGGATATAATTTACTGACTGAAAAATCAGTCTGTAAAAACTAAAAATCTTAAAGCGGTCGGTAAATACTATTTTAAAATAATCGGTAAATTTAAGTAGCGGCCGGTAATTATCATCGGGTAAAAAAATGTGTTGTAAATTAGAAAATACCGATTTTTTAGAGGTCAATAAAGACATCAATTCTTGTTGCGCCACCGATTCGAACCCAGGAATTCACTAAAATTCATACATAAAAACCCAATTTTTTTAAGAAATTTGTAGTCAAAACACCCAAAAATTCTTATATCTTATGACTCTTTCTTCCGTATTTCTAGAAATTTGCAACATTATTATTAAGTTACTTGAATTGTTGCATATACTAAGCAAGAATGCAACGCTAGTAGATAGAGTGTTGCATAAACTAAATAAAATGCAATGTTTCTAAAAAGTGTTACATTTAGTGTGTTGCATAAACTAAACATAATGCAACGTTTATTAAAAAGTGTTGCATTTGAGAGAGTTATGGCAACGCTTTAAGATGAAGTGTTACAACTTATATGACATTAGCAAAAAATGCAACAGATGTAAAAAGTGTTGCAACCAAATTGTTGCAATAGGTCAATTTTGTAGTAGTGGATTATGCTAAACATAATAAATTATGATTTACAAATTACATTTCTGGGGTACATATTATTTTCAATGGGCATATAACAAATTTAGTTGGTATATACTTAAATTAAGAGATAATTATTAGATTCAGAGGGTACATATATTAAAATAAGTGGGTGCATTTTACCAACGTCCATTATGTTACACACATGAAAAAATTAAAACACGAAATTTAATTACAACCAAGAAATATTAGATTCACTAACATAGGTCTACTAGCTATTAAGAAGTAATCAACTACATAAGTAGTAATTAAATGGGTATAGTATAACCCAAAACATATATAAAGTAATCTAAAACTACTACAACATTAGGTCAATGATAACCCATACTAGAAATTTAAATCAAAGTGTTTGTTTCAAATGATTTACTATCAATAAACAACCTTCAAACACGTTTTTTTCATTTCTTGGTCTTCATTTTGTTTTTAATCGGTTGATGATCATTCGTCTTCTTTTTAGCTTGATCTACACTCTTTTTTTTTGTTGAATGTTCGCACATTTTTCATGAGTTGAGTACGTTGATCATGCAAGACAATTGTTGCACAAATTGAAGAGCGATAAACTCTCCTCTTCATTGCCTATTAACGTTGTTAATAAAAAAAACAAGCAAGTTAAGTTAGTTTAATTAAACTAAATATTTAATGGAGTAAAAGTAATAAAAAAATAAATGTACCTTGTCAAAATCAGCCGTAAACTTCTCTCCCTTAAAGAACATCATATGAAGCATCATAAATATCCCACAGTCTACATTTGGTAATTTAGTTACCCAATCAAAAGGTACAACTTCAATCAGGAAAGATGAAATCATGGATGCTCTTTGATCTTTATGTTCTTGTAAAACTGGAATTAAAAATGTCACCTATATACCAAGCACAAGTAGATCTATAATTAGTGGGTAAAATATTAAACTTAGAGGGTACATATTAAAATAAGGGGGTACATAATAGATTGAATGAGTAAATTACAAAGGAGTACATATGATTGCCAGAGAGTACATCTTAGATTACGGAGGTACATAACTAGAAGGGGGAGAGGGATTGAGTCAATTGAATTCATACCATTAATAATACATAATCTGTATATTCTTTAAGTTCATCCTTTCCATACTTGCGATTATCCAAATATTGTAGAGTTTTTGTGTTGAAGTTTATGACAACATAAAAATAGTGATCATTCATCAAAATTGGGATAAAAATATGTTAAAAATCAAAATTTACTATTGTTAAAAGACTAACAAATGTAGGACTATGGACCAAATGTGGGGTTGAAAAAATCATCAACATACCATATTAGCTCTCAAGAGATGATCCGCTGAATTACAAGTCATTAACACCCAAGATCTTAAGCAGTTTTGAAGATTTATATTTTGCTTCTTCATCTTTTCATCCCTTAAAGCAAGATCTTCTTCATTATAAGCGTCAACGGCTTGTTTGAAAAAATACTACACATAAATTAAATTGAATGTTAGATCGTCAATTATTTGACACCACGAGTATGTTGTAAAGCATGTTTCAGTTATAACAATATAATATAATCTTACCATTTGGTCAACACCAAAGAAAAATCGTATTGGTTCTTCTTTTTTAAACCTTTCATTAGCATTGAGAAGAATTGACCATACACGAATCATGGCAGATGAAACTTTGTTGAAAACATTCAAGGTATTGATTTCTTCTCGTGACAAGACATATTCATCATCATTGAACATGAAAAGTGTTTCCCTATAAAGATGGATCAGAATACTTATTAATACTGCAATTTAAAAAATAAATTAATAAAGTGGTGTACATACTAAAAGGTAGGGCTACATACTATTACATAAAGGGTACATGCTATTATATAGAGGCGCATACTATAATCAGGGGGTACATACTAATCAGGCAGGTACATACTATCAGTAGGGGGTACATACAATATATGAGAGTACATGCTATTAAATATAGGTAGATACTATAATCAGGGGGTACATACTATAATCAGGTAGGTACATACTATCAGTAAGGGGTACATATTTATGATTCATAATGAAAGGTAATAAAAAATCCATGTTTAAACTTGCATGCGAAACATGCGAAATCTTTGAAATTCAGCTTCTTTATTAAACATGCAATAATCAACAACCTCTTGTTGAAGTGATGGTAATACTGCCATGACACAACAAGAAAATCCTCTTCGCCCGACCGCACTTACCGACCGAGTCTAGATGGTCGTAAATTACCGACCGTCGACGACTGAACACAGTCGGCAAATTTTTCCCCCCAAAACCAATGTTAGTCAGACCATATACCGACCGCTAAACGGTCGGTACATTCGACTTCTAAATTTACCGACCGTTTAGCGGTCGGTATATGTCTACAGGGTTCTGGGTTTGGTGGAAAATTTATTCCACTTAAATATACCCAACTACTGTAACAAATTACCGACCGCTTAGCGGTCGGTAAATTTACTATTCTGATGTACCGACCGCCTAGCGGTCGGTATATGTCTACAGGGTTTTGGTGGAAAATTTATTCCACTTAAATATACCCAACTACTGTAACAAATTACCGACCGCTAAGCGGTCGGTAAATTTACTAATCTGATGTACCGACCGCCTAGCGGTCGGTAAATCTTCTGACCCAAAATCAAAAATTGGGTCGTTGCGATTTTGAATCGCATTCCGTTGCATTCTCTCTCTCTCTTCACTCTCTCTCTCCCTCGCGAACCCTCGAACCACCACACCCTCACCCCCTCTCTCTCTCTCCCTCCAACCGGCGACCACCGTGACCGGCCTCCGGCACCCCTCCGGCCGCCGTCCTTTCTCTTTCTTTCTCCTTTTCTCTTTCTCCTTCTCTTTCTTTCTCCTTTTCTCCTTTTCCTTCTCTTTCTTTCTCCTTCGCCCCTCCAGCCCTCCGCCCCTCCGCCTCTGCCCCTCCGTTCCTCCGCCGACGCACGGCTGCCGCCCCAGCTCCTCAAATTGTGGTTAGGGTTTTTTTTTTTTTTTTGTTTTTCAATTTATTCAATTGTGTATATATGTATATGTATTTGTATGTATTTGTATGTATATGTGTATGTATTATGTATGTATATGTGTATGTATTATGTATGTATTTGTATGTATGTGTATTTATGTATGTATTTGTATGTATATGTGTATGTATTATGTATGTATTATGTATGTATGTGTATTTATTATTTATGTATTGTGTATTTATTACATATGTATTTGTGTGTATGAATTGAAAATTTTCGTTCATTCTTTGCTAACTTTAAGATTTTGTTTAATTATATTGTAATCAAACAAATTTTGTTCAAATCAAATTAATTTAGTCCAAAACAACGGCTTTAAAAAAACGACCTTAATCTATGGCTAGGGTGCTCAACACTTGTTCTTAGTAATATCACACTCAACCTATGCCCAAAAAAACACTCAACACATTTTAGGCCGTGTTCTTTTGGGCTAAGAAAACAACAACTGAAATGAACTAAATTGAAATGAAATAAACCGAACTGAAATTAAATGAATTGAACTAAAACGAAACGAAATGAATTGAAAATGTTAATGAAGTGATTGGTTTTTTTTGGTTTTGAATGAAAGATATATATCAAGAAAGAAATGATGAATGTATTTTTGTATTTGAATCAAATGTGTAATAATAGGTGTATGTATATGTATGTATGTGTATTTTTTTTAGCAAAAAATTAAAGTGTATGTATGTATGTATGTATGTATGTAAGTAAGTATATATTTAATTATGTATGTATGTAAGTATGTATGTAAATATGTATTGTATTTTTCGTAAATATGACTTAAATATATATACATGTGCATTACATAAGAAAGCTTTAACAAGAATATTTAAGAACGGCTTAAATAAGATAGGAGTGAAGACATTATATTGAACTATGTTTGAATGCTTTGAACTAAAATTTTAGTAAATGTCTTAGAAATTGTATTAATCGAAATGAAAAGGAAGGAGCGTGAGTGGATGTACAAGAGAAAAGATAAGGAACACAAACTTCGTGATGAGTTCATCAAAGGGGTGAATGAGTTTGTTACCTTCTCTCAGCAGCACCCCGAGCTCAATGACAAGGACAAGATAAGATGTCCTTGTGTTCGGTGTAAGAACTTGAAGTACTTGGATGTGCCCAACGTCAAGGTACATTTGTATAAGAAGGGGTTCATTCCGAACTACTATGAATGGTTATGTCACGGTGAAAGGGTGAGTACAGAGTCCACCTCGTCTTCTACTCAGCCGAATCCTTACCGGGAAATGGTTGTCGATGCTTTTGGGGACAACGTGGACTCATCATTCGTTGAGGAGGCAACTTCGGCCGAAGAAGAACCAAATGCGGAGGCAAAAATGTTCTTCGAGCTGCTCAAGGCAGCCGAGCAGCCGTTGTATGATGGGAGCAAGATGTCTGTGTTGGAGATGGCTTCCAGAATGATCAACTTGAAGTGTGACTACAACTTGCCACTCAGGTGTGTAGACAGCATTGGGTCATTGTTCAACGATGCGCTCCCCACCTCCGAAAAAACTAAGTGTACCACCTATTATGAAACAATGAAGGTTCTGAAGGGATTAGAGCTTCCTCACGAGAAGATACACGCATGCCCTAAAGGATGTATGTTGTTTTGGAAGGACGATGCTGAGCTTGATAAGTGTCGTCATTGCGGGTCGAATCGGTACAAGGAGACTTCGAATGAAACTTTGGTTCCCGAAAGCTTTATGGTGTACTTCCCAATAACAGCAAGATTGCAAAGAATGTTTGCAACTAGAAACATTGCTGAGGCTATGACATGGCATTGTGAGAATCGTCGAGGGCAAGGGAATATGGCTCACCCTAGTGACAGTGAAGCTTGGAAGCACTTCGACAGGACCTTTACGGACTTCGCATCCGAGCCTCGAAACGTTAGACTTGGGTTGTGCACAGATGGTTTTTCCGTTTTTGGGAAGTTTGGAAAGCAATACTCTTGTTGGCCTGTTTTAACTACACCGTACAACATGTCGCCGTCCATGTGCATGAAGAAACCTTTCATTTTCCTTTCGTTGCTTATCCCTGGGCCAAAAAATCCGAAAAACAACTTGGATGTCTACATGCAGCCTTTGATTGATGAGTTGAAGCACCTATGGTCGGTTGGGTCCTTGACTTATGACGTATCAAAGAAGCAAAATTTCAATCTTCGTGCAGCCTTATTGTGGACTATCAGTGACTTTCCAGCATACAGTATGTTGTCAGGTTGGAACACGTTTGGCAAAAAGGCGTGCCCGTATTGTATGGAGAATAGCAAGGCCTTTTGGCTAAAACATGGTGGCAAAGTATCATGGTTTGATTGCCATCGTCAATTTTTAGATTCCGATCACCCATTTCGAAAGAATAAGACGGCTTTTTGTAAGAACAGAGTTGAAAATGACTCGGCTCCTCATATCATGTCAGGTGAGGAACTGTGGCAGTGTGTCAAGGACTTACCGCGAGCAGCAGACGGTCCTGATGCTTTGAAGGAATTGAAGAAGAAAAAAATAGGATGGGATAAGCAATCTTGTTTGTGGCAACTGCCGTATTGGAAGGATTTGCTGCTTCGGCACAACTTAGACGTGATGCACATCGAGAAGAATTTCTTCGAGCAGCTCATCCACACCGTCATGGACGTTAAAGACGAAACGTCTGACACTGTTAGTGCGAGGAAAGACATGAAGAGTGTCTGCAGGCGTCGAGAGCTGGAGCTCATTGATGATGGTAAGGGTAATGAGGTGATGCCCAAGGCGCCTTACGCACTTAACAAGGAGCAGAAGAAGGTGTTATGTGACTGGATCCGAGACTTGAGATTTCCTGATGGGTATGCTTCGAACCTGAGCCGATGTGTTGATCAAAAAAAAAATAGGCTCCATGGAATGAAGAGTCACGATTGTCATGTAATTATGGAGCGGTTGTTGCCTGTTTGTCTAAGAGAGTTGCTCCCCCTTCATATTTGGAAGGCAGTAACCGAAATAAGCCAATTCTTCCGTGACTTGTGTGCTCCCACTATCACGTTGAGTGAGATGGACCGCCTACATAAGAACATTGCCGAGATCTTGTGTAAGTTGGAAAAACTGTTTCCTCCGGCATTCTTTAACTCCATGGAGCACTTGCCTGTACACTTGCCACATGAAGCATATATTGGGGGTCCCGTTCAATACAGATGGATGTATCCATTCGAACGGTGAGTTATTGTAATCGTTTATACCCCTTTACTCATTTCTTCTGAATTGTGATTTACAATCCACATGTATTCTTTACCCACAGGTACCTTAACCACTTGAAACGTAAAGTGGGGAACAAGGCAAGGGTTGAAGGATCTATATGCAATGCATACCTGGCTGAGGAGATATCCAATTTCTGCTCACAGTATTTTCAATCTGAGGTTGATACCAAGTCGAGGGATTTGGGTAGAAATGCATATCATGCTGTTGAAAGCCAACATGGTGTCGATGTCCCTGAATTGTTTAGGGAGGATTGTGGTCGACCTGCATCGAGTGGTAGTAAACGTTGGTTGACAGACAAGGAGTATCTCCGACTCCATCTGTATGTCCTTGCAAATTGTGGCATACTAAGTGAGTACGAAAGGTAATTTTCTTACTTTAACTGTGTTAGATTACAAAAAAAATACTAAGCGACTAACATCGAATTTGCGCACTATAATAGGCAATTTGAGGATCACATAGTAGACTCAAATCCCCAAATAAAGAGAGATGATGTCTGGATCAAATGCGAATCCCAATACCCAGGATGGTTAAGGAAACAAGTGAGGAATTTCAACCCCCTAATACCCCAACTTTATTTTATAATTACGTAAAATCATTTTACTATCTGACTCACCAATGCAAATGTAGGTTCTTCAGACACAGTCTGCCGATGACGTCACACGAGCTCTTGCGATGGGACCCTCCACAGAAGTCACAACTTGGAATCAATTCTACGTCAATGGGTACAATTTCCACACACAAAGCTATGGAAGGAACAAGTCAACCATGAATTATGGGGTCTGTGTTGAGAGTCAAGGAGGGGGTGACTACTTCGGCACTTTGGAAGAGGTGTTACAATTGTCTTACCACGGGAGTGATGCAGATTACAAGACGGTATTATTCAACTGTCGTTGGTTTGATTGTGACAAGGGCATGAACATCCATGAGAAATATAGACTTGTAGAGGTCAATCACTCTAGGACACTCTCGTGGTATGACCCCTTCATTGTCTCCTACCAAGCCAGCCAGGTTTATTATGCACCTTATCCTAGCCTTAAGAGAGACAAATTGCAGTGGTGGGCTGTGTTCAAGACCAAAGCTAGGTCAGAGGTTGATGCACCGGTGGACTCGGATGTTCTACAAGAGGCAACATCCCTTGTTCCTGTAGGTTTATGTTCTCCAGACGAGATCCCAGACTACGAGGTTATACAGGGTGATGATGACGAATATGAGGAGGTCATTCCGAGTCTAGATGAAGACGACGATGACGGTGGACAGGAGCTTAACGATGATGAAATCGATGACATGGTTGATGATGATGACGAGGACGTTGATGACATCGGTTTGTTTCATTAGGATGTAATAATTGTAGCAATTTATTGTAATTTGAAACCAAAAACCAAATTCTTGTAAAAATTGTAATTTATTAACGGTGATTGTTTAGTTATGTTATTCATTATATTTGTGTTTGTGATTGGGGTTTGTTTTCCTAAGTCATTGTATTTCTTTTGATTTACTAACAACTTTATGCAGGAAAATGTCATCAAAACGGCCTGGTGGTGCTAAGAAGAAATCTGGAGCGCAGAGTCAGGGCGAGCAACCCCAGCCCACCATTATTGGTCCTGGTGAACTTCGTCGGCGTCAGTCGTCTATGACACCGCCGTCGATTTCACCTTCCTTATCTCTGGACCACGGGGCTGCGCGTCAGCTCCAGTTTGATGCTCCATCTGCTCAGTTTCCTCCGTTTACGCGGCCTCCTCCAGTTCGGCCGCAGTTTATGCCGACACCGCGTATGCCTCAGTATGAGCCGTCTCCTTCTGGTGCTGCTGCTGAGGCTACTCCGTCTCCTCAGTTGGAGCCATCTCCTTCTGGTGCTGCTGCTGAGGCTACTCCGTCTTCTCAGCCTTCTGGTGACGATGATGGTGGCGACGTTGATCCGGACGTAGCTTCGACGTCCACATTAGACCCTGATGGCCTATGGTGAGTTTTTGTTTTATTTTTTAATGTTTTAATAATTGAAATTAAGTTGTATTCATATGTTGTTTATTTAATCTTACTTTGTTTCGTGTGCAACGTTTGACACGAGCAGTGTTGTTCGATCCATATCACACGTGATAAAGTCCTACTTCCGTGAGCCTTGGAAGAACTACACCGAGGTGGATCAGGCAACCAAGGCACATTGGTGGAACATGTGGAAGGTGATAAAGACAAACTCTGTAATAAATAGTGTTTTTTTATATATAATTTCTAACAATAACATAATTCATTGGATTTTGTCGAATGCAGAAACAGTATCGTTGGAGGCCTGAGCTCGAGGGCACAGTACGAGATGCTTATGAGAGCAAGGCTGGAAGACGCCTGAAAGACATCTTCAACGATGTGGTTCACAAGCGGAAAGATCGACCTAGCTGGCTCGGTGAGTATTGGATAGTCATTTCTAAAATTTGCTAAAATATCAATACTGCCCATCAAGTGTTAAGTTTGATTGTTTTTCATGACAGGTGATGAGATGTACAGCGCAATGAAGGATAGACTTACTGACGAGAAGTCTAAGGAGAGGTCAGCTCGGGCGAAGGTAAACAGGAGAGCTGGCAACGCTAGTGGCGCCGCCCCGGCCTCTCATTGCGCTGGATCTGTGTCGGTGATTCAGCGAGCCAAGAAATTGGCTAAGGAGCAAGGAGGGAAGTTCCCTGACGCTGCGGATGTCTTCCTTGACACTCACTTCAAAAGGCAAGAAGGCATGGAACCGCAACCAATTAGCCAGAAGGCCAAGGAAGTGATGGTAATGTTCTTTTCTTTGTTTACTTTGATGTTTAGAGCGGAATTCCGGCTTATAAGCCGATGAGTACGAATAGGATTGTTTTTTATGATTTGCATTTGATGTTTAGAGCGGAATTCCGGCCTATAAGCCGATGAGTACGAATAGGATTGTTTGTTTATTAGTTGCATTTGATGTTTATTGTTTGTCATGATTAATTACTTACCTAAACTGCAAAAAAATACCCCTAACAAGTATAATAGGGTGTTATAGGACGTGTATAAGCTTTGAAATCTAGTAATGGAACGTTACTTGACAAGTTAGGTGCGAAAATGCAAAAAAAAGCTCGAAAATGACCTAAAAAGCCAAGTTTTGACCTAAACTGGTGGTGGGGCCCTATAATCAGCATAATCAACCCCTAACAAGTATAATAGGGTGTTATAGGACGTGTATAAGCTTTGAAATCTAGTAATGGAACGTTACTTGACAAGTTAGGTGCGAAAATGCAAAAAAAAGCTCGAAAATGACCTAAAAAGCCAAGTTTTGACCTAAACTGGTGGTGGGGCCCTATAATCAGCATAATCAACCGGTAACAAGTATAATAGGGTGTTATAGGACGTGTATAAGCTTTGAAATCTAGTAATGGAACGTTACTTGACAAGTTAGGTGCGAAAATGCAAAAAAAAGCTCGAAAATGACCTACAAAGCCAAGTTTTGACCTAAACTGGTGGTGGGGCCCTATAATCAGCATAATCAACCCCTAACAAGTATAATAGGGTGTTATAGGACGTGTATAAGCTTTGAAATCTAGTAATGGAACGTTACTTGACAAGTTAGGTGCGAAAATGCAAAAAAAAGCTCGAAAATGACCTAAAAAGCCAAGTTTTGACCTAAACTGGTGGTGGGGCCCTATAATCAGCATAATCAACCCCTAACAAGTATAATAGGGTGTTATAGGACGTTTATAAGCTTTGAAATCTAGTAATGGAACGTTACTTGACAAGTTAGGTGCGAAAATGCAAAAAAAAGCTCGAAAATGCAAAAAAAAGCTCGAAAATGACCTACAAAGCCAAGTTTTGACCTAAACTGGTGGTGGGGCCCTATAATCAGCATAATCAACCCCTAACAAGTATAATAGGGTGTTATAGGACGTGTATAAGCTTTGAAATCTAGTAATGGAACGTTACTTGACAAGTTAGGTGCGAAAATGCAAAAAAAAGCTCGAAAATGACCTAAAAAGCCAAGTTTTGACCTAAACTGGTGGTGGGGCCCTATAATCAGCATAATCAACCCCTAACAAGTATAATAGGGTGTTATAGGACGTGTATAAGCTTTGAAATCTAGTAATGGAACGTTACTTGACAAGTTAGGTGCGAAAATGCAAAAAAAAGCTCGAAAATGACCTACAAAGCCAAGTTTTGACCTAAACTGGTGGTGGGGCCCTATAATCAGCATAATCAACCCCTAACAAGTATAATAGGGTGTTATAGGACGTGTATAAGCTTTGAAATCTAGTAATGGAACGTTACTTGACAAGTTAGGTGCGAAAATGCAAAAAAAAGCTCGAAAATGACCTACAAAGCCAAGTTTTGACCTAAACTGGTGGTGGGGCCCTATAATCAGCATAATCAACCCCTAACAAGTATAATAGGGTGTTATAGGACGTGTATAAGCTTTGAAATCTAGTAATGGAACGTTACTTGACAAGTTAGGTGCGAAAATGCAAAAAAAAGCTCGAAAATGACCTAAAAAGCCAAGTTTTGACCTAAACTGGTGGTGGGGCCCTATAATCAGCATAATCAACCCCTAACAAGTAAAATAGGGTGTTATAGGACGTGTATAAGCTTTGAAATCTAGTAATGGAACGTTACTTGACAAGTTAGGTGCGAAAATGCCAAAAAAAGCTCGAAAATGACCTAAAAAGCCAAGTTTTGACCTAAACTTGTGGTGGGGCCCTATAATCAGCATAATCAACCCCTAACAAGTATAATAGGGTGTTATATGACGTGTATAAGCTTTGAAATCTAGTAATGGAACTAACTCCATAATTTGCAGGATCAATATAACCAGAACCTTTCCCAGTCTCAGGCTAGTGGTTCAGAGACGGACGCCAACCAGATCTTCTTTGATATGGTTGGTGGCTTCAGGAAGGGAGAGGTTCTAGGGTTCGGCAGGGAGGGCGCTTCTCTCTATTACGAGAGAACCTCGCGGAGGCGGCACGTCGGATCTTCCTATTCTCCATCGGTTTCCGCTCAATTACAACAGATGTCCCAGCGTTTGGAGGAGTCCGAGCACGCTAGGGTAGAGATGGAGCGCGCTAGGGTAGAGATGGAGCAGAGAGACAAGGAGCGGGAGGAGAGAGAAAAGGAGCGGGAGGAGAGAGAAAAGGAGCGGGAGGAGAGAGAACAGAAGCGGGAGGAGTACCTCGCCCAGTTGAAGGCGCAGATGGACGCCTTCGCGAGGAGATTCGGCGATCCTTCCTTCACTCACCGAGGCCCTCCTGATGATCCGACAGACGGTTCCGGCGCTTCTGGAGCCTTCGTAGCATAGTTGTATTATATTGTTATATTACTATTATTGGATTATTAATATAAAATGCAATTTTGAAATTTTGAATTTGTTTAATTTTAATTTATTTTTATATTTTAATTTTAATTTGTTTTTGCCCTATTTTTTTAAGGTATTTAAAAAAAAAAAAAAAAACCAAATTACCGACCGCTCAACGGTCGGTAAATCAATGTTCAAAATAAAGAAATGGCGCCAAAAAAGGCGGGAAAAAGTTACTTCCCGACCGCGTAACGGTCGGTAAATAACTTTTTCCCACCAAAAAAAATGGAGGGAAGAGGCGCGTACCGACCGCCTTCACGGTCGGTATTACCGACCGCCTGTCTACACGGTCGGTAATACCGACCGGTTAGCCGGTCGGTACGCGCCTCTTCCCTCCATTTTTGACCAACTGTGTAAACGGTCGGTAGACGGTCGGTAATTTGTTGCCGACCGTTTCGACGGTCGGTAAAATATTTTACCGACTGCTATTTCCGCGACCAATTTTTACCGACTACAAACGGTCGGTAAATCCAATTACCGACCACTAACGGTCGGTAACTGGCGGTCGGCCGAGTCCAATTTTGTTGTTGTGTGACTTGTTTATTCTTTGACATATGGTTAGAAAAATGAATCAACTGGTCGCTTGGTTCACCACAATTATAAGGAGAAAGAAATGACCATAGGTCAAAAGAAAGATTAAAATCTTTTATTTCATGTTCGCAATCCAAATTTCCAGTAACAACATTCTCGAGAATTGTGTCGTTGTTGCTTTGGCTAGCATCTACATCACAATTCACCATATAATAATATAATTGTTACAATTTAGATAAGAGAAATAATAAAGGCATGGAAGAGAATAACTTGAGAATACATACCATCTTCTTTGAACAACTCAAATGAAGGCATATGCATTGCCAGCTTGCTTGCCTGGATAACAATCTTGTCAATTTTGACAAGTGTATTTGGATCCGAAAAAATCTTATCCATTTGAGAAAGATTAAGTGATGGAGAAGCATCTTTTGAAGTGGACATTGGAGGAGCATTTTTTTTATCTCTTCCTTTATCAAATTCAATCTACTAACTTGAATAGAGTTGAATAAGTCGAGATCTCTTTTTAGTAAAAGAACAAGACTCTGAACTCCCTATACGATAAAAATTAACATTAGAATTTCATACAAGGGGATACATACTCAATTAAGGGAATTGATAGAGGGGATGCAAGTGGGCTGATAGGGGGCAGGGGCAATGCAGAGGGGGCTAATATCTTCAAGGTAGGGGGCTGACAGGCGGTCTGACATGGGGGGATGCAGAGGGAAGGGGGGGGGGCTGACATGAGGAGTTGAAGGAGGAAGAGGGTGGCTGTCAGGGGGTATGCTTGTGGGGCTGTCAGGAGGAGTTGCAAGGGGGAGTGGGGGGGGCTGTCAGGCGGTATGCTTGTGGGGCTATTAGGTGGCGCTGACAGAGGGGATTAAGGAGGAAGGGGGGCTGATAGAGGGGGATTAAGGAGGACAGAGGGGGAGCTGACAGAGGGGGATTAAGGAGGACAGAGGGGGAGCTGACAGAGGGGGATTAAGGAGGACAGAGGGGGAGCTGACAGAGGGGGATTAAGGAGGAAGAGGGGGGCTGACAGAGGGGGATTAAGGAGGACAGAGGGGGGGCTGACAAAGGGGGGTTAAGGAAGAAGAGGGGGGTTGACAGAGGGGGATTAAGGAGGATAGAGGGGCTGATAGAGGGGGATTAAGGAGGACAAAGGGGGGGCTGACATAGGGGGATTAAGGAGGATGAGGGGGGTTGACAGAGGGGGATAAAGGAGGACAAAGGGGGGTGGCTCATAGAGGGGGATTAAGGGGAGCTGACTGAGGGGGTTGCAGGAGAGATGACAAGGGGGGATGGCAGGGGAGTGGGGTGGCTGACAGAGGGGGATGAAGGTGGGCTAACTGAAGAGGATGAAGGAAGGTTGACAGAAGGGATTATAGATTTTAATTTTTTTTTTTTTTTTTGATTTTCCTTATATACAACAAAATGATAGAGATGAAAATACATCATTAGTTCACGAAAATAAATATTCAATATGCTCAAAACTTAAAAGTACTTACATCATTAGTTTTAGACTCGATTTCATCATCTGTCTCGAATTCATTTGGAAGCTCAAATTGAACAACCCTCTTTGAGCTTGATGTGATGAAAGTAGGAGAAGTATTGTTGTCAGAGGAATTGAGCTTCAATGTCTTATCCACATCAGATTGCATCCTCAAAGATACGGGATGTGTCTTCTTATCCATATTACAATCACCAAAGCCCGTTTTCTTCTCTTCAAACATCCTTTTATTCAACTTGTCATTCGTCTAATGTTGAATAAGAGGAATATCACTTGGTTCTTTCACACCTTTAAACATAAAACGATGGAAGTATAGAAGCTCAAGGACTAGGACACAACCTTTGATGCTTTTTGATCCTATCTCGTTTTCATCCTTTCTTGCCTTTTGAATACTATTATTATAAGAATTAATAGCATAACATAATGTGTCAAGAACAAATTTGCACCAATCTAGATTTGCAGTGGAATCCACATTGTGGATTGCCTTTGCAATATAGAAATCTACATTGCCATTTAAACTTGGGGCAAGAAAAGTGGAACAAACATACAAAACAAAATATTTTTTAAACAATGGAACACCTTCTCTCAATTCCATTAAAGCCTTTCGTAATGCATCAATAGGTAATGTTTGGTCCTCTTTTAAATTGAAGGCTTGTTTAAGTTCATCCATATAAGAATCATCAGGATTCTTGCCCATCCTAAACTTTTCTATTTTTAGAATTTTTGTATCACCTTTAGGAAGGCAAAAAATATCGCAAATATCATCACGAGTTACATTAAAACTCGCTCCATTCATTACAAATCTTTGACCGGTGGGGTGAAAATTTTGTACTAGCCAATGGACCATATCTCGATAGAACATTGTTATTTTCAAATTAGAGAGGCCCCCAAATCCAATTTCTTCTACACTTTTCAATTGATCATTGGTAAAAATTAGTAAATATTTCAACAACAGCACCAACTCGAAAATGTGTCTCAATGTGGACTTGTTTGTTCGGCACTCTGAATAATAAGAAAAGATGGGAACACATTAGCTTCATGGGGTACATATTTTAATAATGGGGTACACAATACCTTCATGGGGTGCATATTACAATGAGGCGATATACATTACTTTCATGGGGTTCAAAATATAATAAGGCGGTGAATATTAAAATTAGGGGGTACACATTACCTTATTGGGTTACACATTAAAATAAGGAGGTGCAAATTACCTTCATGTGGTACACATTAAAATAAGGGTGTACACAATAGTATCAAGGTTTACTTATTAAAGTCGGATGGAACATATTAAAACAAATTTTGGTAATATACATCTTCACATATTATTTCACCTAATTAGGTACAAAAATGAAAATGGGAAAGGGTTTTAATAAAACTTGCCTTTGAGAAGGTTCTCAAACCGAAACAGTAGTAGTAGTTTCCTTTGTCCTTTTTGAAGACTTAATACTAAGATCTTCTGACATGATAATTGCATTGGTTGATATTTCTTTTGGAATGTAGTCTTCATCATCCTCTTTTGACGAAGATTTTCTTTTAACACCAATTGCCTTCTTTTTGTCCTCCGTGTCTACATTAACATCAAATTATACAATCAAATAATATTAATTAATATAGTTAAAATGAGATAATAAATATTAAACTATATGATCAAACAAAATAATAATCCATGGGGGTACATATAAATATCAGAATGTACATATTAAATTAAGGGCACTAACCGGCAATAACAAAGGGTATAACAGAAGGTGTATGGGGACTGGCTGGCTAGGGGCATCCAGAGGGGTTGCAATGGGCTGACACACCTGGGTTTTAGGTTGGGTTTGGCTGCCTAAAGAGGGAAGGATAGGGCTGGCAGGGGGGTTTCTGATAGGCTAGTGTGGGGTAGTGGAACTGTCTTGCTGAGATGGGGGAGGAGGGAGATCAGGTGTTTATAGGGGGGATGGCTGGATGGGGTGGGGGAGGATGGAGTTTGGCTGGCTAGGGTGGGTGAAGGGGCTGATAGAGAGTTTGGTTGGCTGGTCCATTAAGAAGGCCAGAAATTTTAATTCCATGCTATGATTGTAAAGAAATTTAACAACTTGCAAATTGCAATGAAAAATGAACATAAAACAAATTGCTACAAACGAACATAAATTAAATTGCATGTCTAAAAAATACATCACTTTTGCAATACTTACTTTCAACAACTTTCTTGAGCTTTCGATTTTTTGCTTGAACTTTTGAATTGAGACTCTGATCAGCTTCATTAGAAATAGGTACATTTAAGCTGACCTTCCTGACCTTTTTTTTTGTATTTTTGTTAGGTGATTGATTTGATGTGTATTTGATTTGCACCATTTTGACTAAAAAAATATACATAATATTAGCATAAATTTTAGTTCTACAAAAAGGAAAGGTATAGTAGAAATATTGAATCTTACAATAATTCTATAAAAGTCAAGATTAACTAAAAGAAAATGTAACCGTAAACATGAAAATGTTTAACAAATAAAGGGTACATATTAACTTTATATTATACATACTAAATTAAGGGGGTACATGGTAAAATAAGACAATACATGTAAAAATCAAAGGGGGTACATGATTATATCAAAGGGTTACATATTAATTTCCAAATGAGCAACGGTAATTAAAACAAATTACATAAAAGAAACAAATCAAAAAATAAAAACCATAAATAACAATTTAATTTCAAAGAGGTACATGTTCATTTAATGAGGTACATATTAAATAATTTCAAAGGGGTACATCTTTAGAAGGCTATTGCCACCAATACTAATGAAACACATGATTTGTCAATTGAAAATAAAAAATAAATGGAGTTTTGTTACATAAGGATACTATAAAACTAACCCTAAAACGCAGTAGTAAGGAACTAATACAACACATACAATTATTAGAAAGGAACAAAATACCCTGAGCATCAATCAGTTGTCCAAAATTAACTCCACAAAAGCAAATTAACAGCAAGAGATAATATATAGTATTCTTTAACTCATAATTCTGAAGAAGAAAAAAAATGCTGAAATTCCAGAATTCTGAACGGAAAAAAATGCTGAAATTCCTCAATTACCATGACATGCGCATAAGAAAACCCTATGCCCAATACTTCCAAATATATAAATTGGTAGACGATTAAATTATTAAAAATAATAATTTGTGAAAACTTAGTAAACACCAACGAAAAGCGTTTCCATATCAGTGTTGCATACTACTAAATTCAAACTAGCCTGAACCTTGTGAAAAGTCTAAATAACATAGGTTCAAATTGAAATCCAAATGTCTTCACAGTTTAACTCAATCAAAGGACTCAAAATATACAAATACATGATTATTATTTTTTTTGTAGAAAATCAAGACATTAACAATCAAGAATCTCATCTCACCAAAATAAAATTGAATAAAAAAACCCTTATATAATATGAATTCGAACATCAAAGGTATACATGCTAATTAAAGAAGGTACATATTAATTTACAAATGAACATACTAATACACCCAAAATATGAAGAAGAAAAACCCACAAAAATCAGATTTAATTTCTAAAAAAAAAAAAAAAAAAAAACCCGAAAAAACCCCAATAAAAAATGGGTAAATAACACTAAAAAACATGAATTCGAACTTTAAAGGGGTATATGTTAAAATTTTGAGGTACATATAAATTTCCAAATGAACATGGTAATTCAAACATAGTGGAAAAAACCCAAAAAAAAGGGATTTTTTTTTCCCGAAAGAATGAACCAAAAAAGCCCGAAAAAACCCAAAAAAAAAATTGCATAGAAAACACTAACATATACGAATTCGAACAATGGTTCAAGAATATGCATGTTAGTATGCGAATTCCAAATGAACATACTAATTCAACCAAATTAGAACAAAAAAAACCCGGAAAACCCCCCAATTAAAATTGCATAAAAAACCCTAAAAAACGCGAATTCGAACAATGTGTCAAGAATAACTCAAAAATCAAACATGCAATTGAGAAACTCGAAAATTATAAACTGTAACTGCAAAAGAAGAATTGACGCAAAAAAAAATATGTTACTTGATGAAAAAATTGCTGATGTTGAAAGAAATACACTAGGTTCAGTTGCTCTTGATGAAGGAAAGACACAAAAATGATTACTTCAAATCTTCAATTCTCTTGAGGAAACTAGTAGAGAGATGTTTCGTTTAGGAAAAATGGAGACACGAAAGCACTGTGTTTTTTAACAATTGAAGGAGAGAGTTCAATTTTGCAGTTAATAGAGGAGAGAGAGAGAACAATTTTGCCTTTAATAGAGGAGAGAGAGAGAGATCAATATTTAAGAAAATATCTTTTTTAATTGTTTTTTTCAAGATTATTTTTAAGAAAGTATCTTTTTTTTTTTCAAGGTTTGTAAAATAAATGGACGGATAAGACCATAGTAAGTAGATTCAATGGCCAAGATTAAAAGTTTTTAAATTTTTAACTTAGCAACTAGTTTTTACAGGATCCTATTCCTATATATGTATATATATCTATATATATATATATATGTTATAAAACGATACATCAAAATTATAAATCATTATCATGTTTGCCATTATTCATCATCTACATCATCAAATCATAATCATATGATCATTCACGATCATCAACAAAAATGGTCTATTCATCATAGCCATCAGTCATCACTGATTACCGTCAACCCATAATGAATTCATCAACAACAATCCTTCATGACCATTATTCTTCATTCATAATTATCAAATCACCATTATTTCTCATCATCATCAACAACATCATCATCATAACCATTCATTATTATCAACCACAATAAGTCAACAACTTACTTATCATAGTCATCAGTCGTCGCCACTAATCCATCATTAGTCCATCAGCATCCTTCATGTGCATCATTCATCATCATCAATTCACCATCCTCATTATCAAATCATCATCATAATCATTCACCATCATCAACATCAACAACCTATTCATCATAGTCATCAGTCGTCATCATCAATCAATCGTTAGGTCATCTCCAACAATACTTCATGACCATCACTCTTCCTTCATTATCATCACTTCATCATCCTCATTATCAATAACATCATATGTCATCACCACTAAACCATCATAAGTTCTTCATCGTCAATCCATCATGACCATCTTTCATCATCCTCAATTCATCATTCATCATCATCAATTCCTCATCATTCATCATCGTCAACAACATCATCATCATCAAATCATTATCATAATCACTCATCATCATCATCATTAAATCATGATCCTAATCATTCAACATCACCATAAATCCATCATGACTATTAGTTCGTCATCATCAATTCATCATCATCATCATCATCATCAACATCCATCATGACTATTAGTTCGTCATCATCAATTCATCATCCTCATCGTCCTCATCATCAACATCATTAAAATCATCGTCATAATCATAAATCAATCATCACCATAAATTTAATTAGCACTATGAACATTAATATATTTTTAATATACGTATCATGGTTAATTGGTTATATGATATGATTTTACGCACAAATTAGTTAAATAGTTAATTAATTAGATATCATGCATGATAATATTTAATTGAACTGCACAAAAGTTAAATGAATTACACAACATGAATATAAATAAAATATACAACATGAATATAAATATGTAATCATGAATAATAATTAATTAACAGTATCATAATAATGGATTTAAAGTAATTAGTAAATTAGGATATAAGATTTAATATCAACATGTATATATATGATAATAGATTGATAAGTGCTATTTTGGTAGTTATTTTTTTTAGTTTTTTTTAGTTTATTTTCTTATTTTAATTAGCTTTCGTTTGCGTTTTTAGGCTTTTTAGCTTAGTTTTGCTTTTGTAGTTCCCTTCCCCTTTTTCTATGTGATTTCCTCTATTTTGCTTTATTTCTGCGTTTTCTTCCCCTTTTATAAGTTCTGGATCTATTTTGGAACTCGAGGAAGCTAGCCGAGAACATAAAGAAAACCACAAGGATTCTATGCCCTTACTTGTGCTCAAAAGGCCTCAGCGGGCACTGATAATTCCTCAGCTTCCACTTGGATGTATGTGGTTCCAAGGTTTTTGTAATAAAAAGAAGGCAGTCAGCTCCAAAAGAGGTGCAGCGCCCGCTGGTCCAAACTCAGTGCCCGCTGTCCTCCCTTATTCAGAATGCAATAGCTGCAATGAAGCTTGGAGCGGCCGCTGATCCCATCTCAGCCCCTGTTGCACCCTTCCCTGTTTTGTGGCTGAAGCACTCCAAAAGCTTGCAGCGGCCGTTGATCCCATCTCAACTCCCGCTGGAATTTAGTCTTCCTAGCCTACAGGCATGTGAAAGTAGGCCTCAACGGCCGCTGATTCTATTTCAGTGCCCGCTGACTCGCTGATGCTCGTTTTGTTTAATGAATTTGGGCTGTTTTGCTCGGTTTTTTTGGGATTTGTATAAATAGCCCCTTCTTCCCATCTCATAGGAAGCTGATGTTAGAGGCTCACACTTTGGTTTAGGTTAGGTTTTAATGCTTTCTTCTTCAATTCGTCTTGTAATTAAATTTAGTTCTTCAATTTATGCAAGTAGTATAGTAATTGTTCTTCTTCTACTTTTTCTTCCCTTCAAGGTATTTCAATTCCTCTTGTAATTACACTTGGGCCTTATGGCCACTTCTTTGATCGATCCCCAATATGAGCATGAACCGTTTTGGATGTATTATGATAGGATTGGAAGCTCTCCTCCTCCTAATCATAATTTTGGTTAGTGGGGTATATGTAATGTAATGTATGAGGGCTTGAACTATGAAACGAGAAACTGGGTTGAATTTCTTTCTTATGGCAATTTCTTAGCATTTTAATTGGATAGAGCTTGTCTCTTATTTACGTATCTAGCTAAGAAAACCTATGAGTGGGATATGACTACCCAAGAGATACATGAATTTATTAACGAGCCGAGCTTGTTTGCGGAATATGGCTTTAATCATCTTCCGGTTCATACCCTTACCTTGGATGTTTATCATCAATACTCGCAAGAGCATGCTCTTGATGAGTTTTTACAAGGTTGTGGTGTGAATTCCAATGATTCATCATATAATCTTCAAGTCGAGCCAGTTGTTTGCGACTTTAGTTATGATTTTGATCTATCTCTTCTCATTGTTGTACAACCCATACAAACTCACATGGATGTTGCTATTTTATTGCAATGTCATGATGAAAATCATGACCCTTTCGTCTCGTCATGTGATATCATATTGGATGAGGCCTTCTTAGTTGAGTTGAGTGAAGTTGACGAGGTAATTATTGATGTGGAGGTTGCAGTGATACCACCTTCTCTTCTTCCCTTTTTAAGAGGATTCGACCTTATTTATTCACATCCCACTCCCCCTCCATCCATGCTCATATCACCCCCATGCGAGGGCACTATCTCTTTTCTTGTCTCCAAAGTTTCTCTTCCAGAAACCAAGGCAAGGGAGATGTATGGAGGTGTTTACCCTATTTTGGTTGATTTTTCTTTTAGTAGTTTTTATTTTGATTTACCTCCCTTTGGGCACTCACTCCCACATAAGCATTGGATGCCAGTTTTCAAACTGTTTCCTTTGCCCTATTTGACCATTGCTTATGTGGTTTTTAGTGAGTTGAGTGCCAGTGCGTTTGTAAGATCATGCGAGCTTTGCATGGCTATTTACTGAGCCCTGGATGGTTGGTCCCGCTGGATGACTTTGACATATTTTTCATCTATGTCTTATTCCTTGTGTCTAGCTCCTTTGTCAAGCTTAAGAAGTTAAACAAGCGCTTCTCGGGAGGCAACCCGTGTTCCTTTTTTATTTTATTTTATTTTCTTCTTTTGTTTTTATTTTGTTTTTCGAGTTTGGTTTCTTTTCTTTCTTTTTGCAGATTAAATCAATAAGCAACTCTCATGGTCATGTATGGTGCTAAAGTGCAAAACTGAGGTTGTATGCTTATTTTATAGCTTGTTTTGGTGAGATCATTCCAAACTCCCTTTCTTTTATTTTTCTTGCGTGCTTAGTTGTAGGGTTAGTTTTAGGAGGAGATGATTGTTCGAGGATGTTTGGCTTTCAATTTTTTACTTTTAAGCCCTTGAGGACATTTGGATATTGATGGCGTTGGGCCTCGATTTATTTATTTGTTTGATGCTTAGTTGCTTGATTGAGAGTCATTCATTCATGCTTTGATTTTGTTTTCCTTCCTTTTGTGTAGTTTTTATTTTATTTTCCCTTTTGCTCTTCTTTTTCTTCTATTTTCTTTTCAAGGTAAAGTGTGTTTTTGTTTTCTTTTTAGTTCGTACTTGGTTCTTAATTTCTTGGACTTTGAAAGCATTCCTTCCTAAGTGTTAGTGGTTCACATTGTTTGAGATATTGGGGTTGATTTTCAAATACTACATGCTAGGTTTCAAAACTTATGAGTTCATGAAACCTGATATATTGGGTTGTGGTACGATTTGCAAAGTTGTGCTAGCTAGTTGAAGCCCTTGAGGTAGTATTTACAATTCACTACCCTTCACATTTGAGAAAATTGTCAAATCTTTCTAGCCTTCATCATTTTGTGGAGTGGCAATAGGATCCTTATCATAACTTAACTTGATCAAGAACTTGATTCATGACTTTCCGATAGCGTGACCGAGCTTCTCTAGAGGAGGACGGAGGCATTCATTTCTTAGTTATTTTCCATTTTTCCTTTTTCCTTTCCTTTTTTATTTTAGCGCCTTGCTTCTTTTCACTTTTCTAGGTGTTTGCTTTACATTTATCCTTTGAAACCCCTTGATCTTGGCCCTTCTTTTCTTCTAGCCACTTTACAAGCCTTGATTCCCATTGTTTTTTTTTTTGATAAGTAAAGTATTATATACCAAAGGAGAGGATTATTACATCCTACCCTAAATGCGTGACACAAAGCCACCACCAGAAAGAATTTGCAAATAAAATATTTATTGTTGTAATTTTTAATATTCCCATCTAGGTTTTTGTAAGAAAAAGAAGGTAGTCAGCTCCAAAAGAGGTGCAGCAGCCGCTGGTCCAACCTTATCGCCCGCTGTCCTCCCCTATTCAGAAGACAATAGCAGCAATGAAGCTTGCAACGACCGCTGATCCCATCTTAAAGCCCGCTGCATCCTTCCCCTGTTTAGTGGCAGAAGCAGTCCAAAAGCAATTTAGTCTTCCTAGCTTTCAGGCATGTGAAAATAGGCCTCACCGACCGCTGATTCCATTTCAACGCCCGCTGACGCGCTACTGCTCATTTTGTTTAATGAATTTGGGTTGTTTTGCTCAGTTTATTTGGATTTGTATAAATACCCTTCTTCCCATCTCATAGGCAGCTGATGTTAGAGGGTCACACTTAGGTTTAGGTTAGGTTTTAAAACTTTCTTCTTCAATTCCTCTTGTAAATACATTTTTCTCTTTAATTTATATAAGCAGTATAGTAATAGTTCTTATTCTTCTTGTTCTTCCCTTCAAGGTACTTTTATAGCTTTCCTTTCTTACTTTTCGTGTTTAATTGTTGTTTTAGTTGTTTATACTTGTTATTTGTTTGTTGTTCTTAGTTTTAGGTTTAATTTATGTATTTAATTGTAGTTTTTGTTATTTATATGTGAGTAGTTTAATTTCTTTGGTTTGAGTGAAACTTCTCAAATTCTCCATGATTGTGGTTTAATTGCTTCTTGGACTTATTTTTGGAATTGTCGGTACCAAAGGATTCGGTATTGTTGAGTCTTGTGTCTAGCTAACATAGGATTCATTGAAGAATCCCCACCGAAGGACTGAAAGGTGAACGTGGGTGATGACTTCCTTTGCTCGATCGATGGAAGCATCACGAATGTTGGGCCTTCGATCAAGGGAATGTTAACGGTCTTCATGATTTGTGCTTATGACTTGTTAGATGTTCCGCCATGACAGTAGGTTTGTGTACGTCTTCCCGGTCGTCATACTAGAGCGAAAGAGTGGTATGACGATTAGAATGACCTTCCCTTATCCATGAACTAATTAAGTCTAAGTTTTGATTGATTCATAATTCATGGTGGTATGAGTTGTGGATCTCGATTACCCTAGTCCCTTTTATTCTTGCTTTCATATTTTATTTTAGTTAGTTCTCGTAGTTCTCTCCGCCTCTCGAGTCCTTCACTTGACCTAGCTTGTTCAACGCTTATGCCTACACTAATGCGATGTGCCTTCCCCATGTTCGACATCCCCACTCTTACTACAACGGGGGTTCTTATTTGGTGAAAATACCCTTTATCACAGACAAATACATAATTTTCATCATAAACTAGTTTATTGGCCCGAGCAATGGCCCGATCGCTAATAATAAGTATATAATCTTGATTAAACAGTTTGTAAGTGTTATGAGTATCTTATTCAACATTAACAAAACAAATTATACTCTATTTTATGCTATTTTGGATTTATAATTTTTTGTTTGCAATTACTTTGGAAATATATGAATCATAATTGAAATTAAAGCAAAAGCAAAAGCATGTTATAATACAATAAAATCTAACATTAATTGATTAATTTTATGCCACAGTCTCATAGAGTTGTAATTTAGAATTCTAATATATAAGGACAAATGTACAAATAATATATGTTGTTTTTTTTAAAAAAAAAACAATGACATTAATAAAATCACAACTCAATTTTTTCATCAAACAATCAATTAATATCAAAATTTCAATGATTGGTTTTAATATTTTGAATTAATTAATAATATTTAATAACTTTTTTAAAAAAAAATTCAATTATTATTTATTTTTTCCCAAAGTTCAGTTTGAGTCCACTTAGTTTCAATTACCCTCTTTTTAATTAATTCAGTTTGAGTTCAGTTCAATTAATTTCAGATATTCAATTTCCAGTTCAGTTCAATTATTTTCAGATATTTAACACTTGACTTCAGTTTCAGTTGGTTCCATATTCGATTCTGTGCAGTTCTGTTTGATATTTTAATAACCTTTCGGTATATATCACTTCATTCATCTCAGTTTGCTTTCTGTTTCAGTTAAATTCAAGTCGACCCACATCAGTTCAATTTCAGTTGGTTCAATTCAGTTAAATCAGTTATGACCCAAACTGATAGCGCTAAACTACCCGTATTATTGTTTGCTACACTTTATAAGGAACTACTGAAGATACTAATTAAGTAATTGCTTAGTGTGGAAAAAGTGATTAGCTAGCTAGCTCGCTTTATTACTTTTACTGTTCTGACAGCATAGATTTTCTTAGATTAATAATAATATAACCAACCTCTTTAAAAATGGTGGTTTATAATACTTTTTCATGCACATAAGATTAATCAAATGGAGTGTTGTCTGCCACTGTCATATCTTTCCTTGAACAAACTAGTTGTCAGTTTCCACACATTCCTCTCTTCTGTCTGCTTCTCTCAATTCTAATCCCATAATATAAGTGCAAAACTTACCTACAAGCTAAGTAATATAATTACACTACATGCATATATATTTTTTTGCGGATTATTTCAAATTAAACATGTCAAGATCATTGTTAAAGAATTGGTTCATTTTCAGCTTATTACTTGTTTCATTCTCTGCACTTTCAGAATCAACCAGATTGCCAAAGGCATACTTTGAACAGATGCTTCCAAAGAGTAAGAGTTGTCCTCCTCTTTACTCAGCTCCTTCCAAGGGTACCAATTCTGTACATACTTTGTCTTCTTCTTCAGCGGTCCAAACTCATAACACCATGCCTTCTAATGAAATAAAGCATTAGTCTTAGTGGTTAGTTGATAACTATATTATATAATTTTTAGATTAATTTTCACAATTTTTTTTTTCAATTCTTTCACATGAATTGGAAGGAATTTCATTACTGAATAGGATGTAGATAGTCATTGACTACCATATCATACATTTCCTCTGGTTTTTTTTTTTCATTATCTTTTTCTTTGATGAATGATCTAGTTTAGCCTACCAGGCCAGAAATCATACACAAGTTAGAAGTTTTTTTTCTTGCCCCCTCATTGGAACCTCACAAAATTGTATATTGTTGTAATTTTTAATATAATTGGCAGATAAAATATTTGCTCATTTTAATTTCAAGCATTGCTGGAAAGATTTATTGTATGACTTTTTCATTTTTTTATTGTGTAACGAAATCTGTTATTTTAAAACTGCGGGCTAATCGGGAAAAATACTAGTGTTAAGGTTGAATCTCATATCCTTTGAATGGGAGGTGAAAGTGGGATATTTATAGAAGATATCAAAGCCAACAAATTTAAAGCAAATTGAATCAAATAAAATTCAAACTGAACAAAACTACGATCGTCAATGATGACGGACATTGATGAATTTCCTGTCCTTTGCAACCTTCTACAAGGGGTCTTGCGATCAATTTAAGTTTTTGAATTTAAAACAACTTAACCCATTTGATTGCATATGAAGATCTAAGATCTGATTCCATACCGCATAAGCGTTCATCAATGAATTTATCCTTCCCAATTTTAAACTCCCATAAAAAAAGAGAAGAAAATCCAAAATCCAAATTATTCCAATTACTACAAGAAAATGAATATTGGGCTACAAGACATTTTGTGGGGTTTTCATCGCCCAAACTTTGGGCCACACTTTTTAATTCAACACGAAGTTTGATGCTCTATACTCGTCGCGCATACTACGGGCGTCACTTTTCGATTTACGTGGCCCAAAATTAGAACCAAAGGCCATAAATTTATCATTGTTACACATAATATTGGCGATAAAATTCATAGCTCGTCGCCCAATATAGTAAACATTAGGCGTCAAGGATGTTTTTGTTAGAAAATTTAACTGAAAATTAATAAATTAGCTTATCTGATTTTTGGTGGCATGAAAAGAATTACTCCACCTAAAGTCGCATTTGCCCCGTTCTCGTACACACAGAATCGTTAGAGGTGGTTAAATTCGGATACCCGGAAATCCGGGCCACAATTTTTTTGACCGGGATCCGACCCGGATAATCCGGGTACCCCGAAATTCGGTTCTGGAAACCGGGAATCCGGATCCGTTTTTTTTTTTTTTTTCTTATACTACTTTTTCTTGTTAAAAAAAGCTTTTTTTTAATACAAAAAAAATGTTTTATTTTTTTATATAAAAAAACTGTTTATGTTTTTTAAAAAAACCAGTTTTTTTAAGTTTTTTAAAAAAACCTGTTTTTTTTAAATTTTTTTAATAAATTGTTTTATTTTAAATTTTTTAAATAAAAAAATTGTCTTTTTTTTTAAAAAAAAAACTGTGTTTTTAAATTTTAAAAAATTATTATAATAGTAATAAAAAATTAATTTTAAATTAAAGTTAATTTTTTTTTTTAATAATAAAAAATTATTTTTTAAAATTAAAACCGGGTACCCGGTTTTAAAAAATCCCGACCCGTTACCATGTTTGTAAAACCGGGTACCCGACCCTGTTTTCAAAACCGGATTGGGTACCCGCTTTTTCGGGTAAAAAAAACCGGGTACCGGATCGGGAACCGGGTACGGGTTTTTTTTGCCCGGCCCTAAGACTCGTAGCAATCGACCCCTAGGGTACACAACTTCCATTTTGTTGGTGTACAACAATGAAAGGTGTTGAAACCAGAAGGTGAACAATGCCCAGAAAATTTTCAGGGTTAGAATTTTAGGCAATTAGATTGTCTTTCCTGACGTCTTAAAATTTCGAAAACTATTAATAGATTCCTTGTTTTATATTTGGAAAATCTTTTAAAAGTTATTTTTCGGGAATTAACATTTTATAATGTGTCAAACTAATTTTCTTTATGATGGCGATCTCATATTCTTTCATTTGGCCTCAACGCGTTAGGTTCCTAAATCTTCACCTTAAAGAAATTCAAGGTTGTGGACCGACTCAAATTTAATGTTGAATTAATGACGAGTTGGCTAAGTAGGGGTTAGAAGTAATTTTAGTTCTTTCTTGGTAACCGGACTTGAAAAGACTTTCATTTGATTTCTAGCCCATTGATTCAAGTTGAGCCCAACTAAACTCTGAGCCCAAACTTTTACCTTGCATTACCCAAAATAGGGCCAAAGCCTAATCCCACCTTACTATACAAGCCCACACGGCTCCACCCTTTTACTTGGACCAATTATTTGTTTTTTTTCAAATCTTTTAATTAATTAGATATGAATTCAACAAAAATCCTATTTTTAAATATTCTCTACCTATTTTTAGGAGTTCACTCAACCCATCCAAGAGTCTATAAAAACCCCTCTTCTACTACCTATTCACGAAACCCTCACAAAGAAAACAACAATCATTATTTTTCTCTTCTCTTCTTTTCTTTCTCAAAACAATTTATCACAAAAGAACTTCGAAACTTTGTCCATCAATTTAAGTTAATTAGATGCTTTGCTTAGTTTTAGAACAAGATTAAATTTATAATTGTTAGAACATGTTTAGAATTGCTAAAGATTGTATTTTTGATGTTTGAATTGTTATTATTGATATTAAACAATTGAATGATTATTATAAGTGTGTTGTTGAGTGTATGAATTTATTTCTTGATCAAATCTTGTTATTTGTTGATGAATTTTTCGTGAGAGTTTCATTACTGGTTGATTATGAATCAAGATTTATTTTGTGGCAAAATTTATCCTTTTCTTGCTTATAATAATTGAACACAGGGCAGCGGCTACGACTTTAACCCAATATAGCAACCAATGTGTTACTAAGGTAGGCGACTTAAAAATCTGAAAATACCGACATGACCGTAAAGATCAATACTCAAAACTTATATTGTTCCAAAACATTTCGAAATAACCAAATCCAACGAAAATTCAACAAAACGTCTATATTGTTCGAAAATTCCAAGAAACCGTCCGATTCAAGATTATTTCAAGAAAAACCAAGAAAAACAAGAACCAACGAAATATAAATAAAATAACTAAAATTTAATATAGTTCAAGCTAAGAAAGATCAAATTTTAAAACCTATTCGAAAAGTTATTATTTAAAACATAAAATATTTATTCAAGAATTAAAGAATTTAAAGAACTCATCAAGAACTCATCAAAAACTCATAATCAATATAATCACACGAATGAACTTAAATTAGCATGAGTCCAATTCAATAAAAACAAGAACATAATTAAATCAAAGTAAACATAATACTCATAATCTAATTACTAAAATGAACCTTTAATCCTCAAACCATACATGAATTAATAAAAAAATAATCATACTTATATAATAATATCACACGCATATCATGGCTCAACAAAAGAATATGTTCATCATTTTATTCAACTCAATCCTATTTTAATCTATGTTAACTTAATTACCAAATTCGAGTTTAAACATCTAGTTACCTGGATTAATGCAAGATTAACAATCAAACAATCGAACGAACGATCAACGAACTCGACCAAAACACGACCCAACACGGCAACACCACGCATGGAAACGAACAACACGACCCAATCAAGCACGACTCTAGTAACGACCATTGTGTCCACCACCGTGCACCACCACGCTTACCACCTCGATCACGAACACTGTCCACACGACCAGCACCACACCACCACTACACGACTACCACGACCAACCGTGCACCACCGTGAACCGCAGCAACAACCCACGAACCACACGGCCCTCCACACGACCCACACGAGCAGGATCAATCCAACCCAAAAAAAATCCGAACTAGGAGTCTAATGGTTTTTGAATCTTGAATTTTAATGCGGATTATGTTGAAGATTGCAGATGGAGAAATACGGGTTTGTAATGGTGTTTGTATTAAGGATGAAGATGATTAGAGAGTGTTTAATCGAGTAAAAAGTGCTTACTAGCAAATGAAGTTATATATATTAGGATAGTAGTCCAAATCCTCCTCTAGTCCCATATATATAGAGCATGGGAAGATTAAGCTGCCAAATCATGGTTACTAATCCGCCATGACAACCGGTCCTATGGGTCTTAATTGGCAATTTAGACCAATTAATTCTAACTTAGTAAAACTAAGCCCAATTAAATAGAAACATAAATGAACAATCCAAAAAATAAATCAAATAAAAATAAATCAAAGTTATTAAATAAAATCACAACAAATCACCCAAAAATCATATCAAAATTAGGGATATTACAGTCCCCCCTCCTTAAGATAATTTAGTCCCCGAAATTTCCATAAGCAGGCACAATCAACAACTAAACATGCCCAAACATCAAGATCATCGGAAAGAGTACATACCCGCTCGTAATAACTCAGGATACTTCCCCCGTATAGATGCTTCAGTCTCCCAAGTTGCTTCTTCGATTTGCTGACTCCTCCGTAGCACCAAGACAACGATAAAGATATTCCATGCCAATCGCAAACAAAAAAGGAGACATAGGATCTCCTTGGTGCATTCCCTTCCTCGCAGGAAAGGGAACAGTGGGAAAACCATTAATCAAAATAGAGTAAGTCACCGAAGAAACGAGACCCATCACCCATTTAACAAAAAGTGGAGGAAACCCCAACTCATAAAGCATAGTCTCAAGAAAACTCCATTCTATAGAATCATAGGCCTTTTTAAGGTCTACCTTGACAACACATCGTGGAGAAATATACTTATGAGAATACCCCTTCATGAGCTCTGTGGCCAACATAATATTATCTCCAATATGCTTCCCAGGAATAAAACCTGCTTGGGAATCATTCACAACATCTCCAATTACTCTAGCCAACCTGCAGGTGAGAATCTTAGAAATAATTTTATAAAGCACAGTACAACAGGCAATAGGCCTATACTCTTTCACATACTGGGGATTATGAACTTTTTGGACCAAAGTGACAGAAGTACAGTTCCATTGCTTAGACATAACACCTGTAGTAAAGAACTCCTGAATAGCACCATGAACATCATCCCTGAGAATGGGCCATGCCTTCTTAAAGAAGAAAGCATTGAAACCATCAACCCTCGGGGCTTTAGAATCATCAATTGCCACCAAAGCATCATCTATCTCTCCATAAGAAACCTGTCTGACCAAAAGAGATCGAGCATCATCACTGAGCTTAGGCCCTCGCCGAACAGCCCGCACATCAACATGAGGAAGCACCGAAGCACTAAACCTAAGTAACCGCTTATAGAATCCCACAACTTCCTGCTCTACTTCCGAAGGCTCCGCAAGAACACGACCATCATCAGAAAGAAGTGAATCAATCCTGTTCGAATTCTGCCTCTGCTTCATGAAAGAGAAGAAGTATTGAGAATTAGAGTCCCCGAGCTACACCTACTGAACCCTGGACTTTTGACGAAGAATATTTAACTTTCATTTGATTAAACAAGCTATGTTTGAATGCAATTGACTTTAGTTTGATTCAATAAGCTTTATTCGAATCAAATTAGCTTTGATTGAATGTAATTGAGTGGAATCTTAATCATTACGCTTAAGCTTTATTTAAAAAAATTACCAATTTATGAAAGAAGTTGACTTTCATTTGATTCAATAAGCTATATTTGAATGCAATTGACTTTCATTTCATTCAATAAGCTTTATTCGAATAAAATTAGCTTTGTATGAATGAAATTGAGTGGAATCTTAATGAATAAGCTTAAGCTTTACTTGAAACAATTACTACTTATGGAAAGCATAGTTGACTTTCATTTGATTAAACAAGCTATGTTAGAATGCAATTGACTTTCATTTGATTCAATAAGCTTTATTCGAATCAAATTAGCTTTGTTTGGATGTAATTGAGAGGAACCTTAATGATTAAGCTTAAGCTTTACTTGAAACAATTACCATTTTTGGCAAGCATAGTTGACTTTCATTTGTTTAAACAAGCTATGTTTCAATGCAATTGACTTCCATTTGATTCAATAAGCTTTATTCGAATCAAATTAGCTTTGTTTGGATGCAATTGAGAGGAACCTTAATGATTATGCTTAAACTTTATTTGAAACAATTACCATTTTTGGAAATAATAATTGACTTTCATTTAATTAAACAAGCTATCTTTGAATGCAATTGACTTTCATTTGATTCAATAAGCTTTATTCGAATCAAATTAGCTTTGTTTGGATGCAATTGAGAGGAACCTTAATGATTAAACTTAAGCTTTATTTGAAACAATTACCATTTTTGGAAATAATAGTTGACTTTCATTTGATTAAACAAGCTATGTTTGGATGCAATTAAATTTCATTTGATTCAAAAAGCTTTATTCGAATCAAATTAGCTTTGATAGAATGTAATTGAGTAGAATCTTAATCATTAAGCTTAAGCTTTATTTGAAAGAATTACCTATTTTTAAAAGAAGTTGAATTTCATTTGATTCAATAAGCTGTGTTTGAATGCAATTGACTTTCATTTGATTCAATAAGCTTTATTCGAATAAAATTAGCTTTGTTCGAATGAAATTGAGTGGAATCTTAATGAATAAGCTTAAGTTTTATTTGAAACAATTACCATTTTTGGAAAGCATAATCGACTTTCATTTGATTAAACAAGCTATGTTTGAATGCATTTGACTTTCATTTGATGCAATAAGCTTTATTCGAATCAAATTAGCTTTCGTTGGATGCAATTGAGTGAAACCTTAATGATTAAGCTTAAGCTTTACTTGAAATAATTACCATTTTTGGAAAGAATAGTTGACTTTCATTTGATTAAACAAGCTATATTTGAACGCAATTGACTTTCATTTAATTCAATAAGATTTATTCGAATCAAATTAGCTTTGATAGAATATAATTGAGTGGAATCTCAATCATTAAGCTTAAGCATTATTTGAAAAATTACCAATTTATGAAAGAAGTTGACTTTCATTTGATTCAATAAGCTATGTTTGATAGCAATTGACTTTCATTTAATTCAATAAGCTTTATTCGAATAAAATTAGCTTTGTTTGAATGAAATTGAGTGGAATCTTAATGATGAAGCTTAAGCTTTATTTGAAACAATTACAATTTTTGTAAACCATAGTCGACTTTCATTTGATTAAATAAGCTATGTTTGAATGCAATTGATTTTCATTAGATTCAATAAGCTTTATTCGATTCAAATTAGCTTTGATAGAATATAATTGAGTGAAATCTTAATCATTAAGCTTAAGCTTTATTTGAAAGAATTCTCAATTTTTGGAAATAATAGTGACTTTCATTTGATTAAACAACCTATGTTAGAATGCAATTGACTTTAATTTGATTCAATAAGCTTTATTCAAATCAAATTAGCTTTGATAGAATGTAATTCAGTGGAATCTTAATCATTAAGCTTAAGGTTTATTTGAAAGAATTGCCAATTTTTGAAAGAACTTGACTTTCATTTGATTCAATAAAATATGTTTGAATGCAATTGAGTTTCATTAGATTAATTAAGCTTTATTGGAATTAAATTAGCTTTCTTTGGATGCAATTGAGTGGAACCATAATGATTAAGCTTAAGCTTTACTTGAAACAATTACCATTTTTGGAAAGTTGACATTCATTTGATTAAACAAGCTATATTTGAATGCAATTGACTTTCATTTGATTCAATAAGCTTTATTCGAATCAAATTAACTTTGATGGAATGTAATTGAGTGGAATCTTAATCATTAAGCTTAATCTTTATTTGAAAAAATTACCATTTTATGAAACAAGTTGACTTTAATTTGATTCAATCAGCTATGTTTGAAAGCAATTCACTTTCATCTGATTCAATAAGCTTTATTTGAATAAAATTAGCTTTGTTTGAATGAAATTGAGTGGAATCTTAATGATGAAGCTTAAGTTTGATTTGAAACAATTACCATTTTTGGAAAGAATATTTAACTTTCATTTGATTAAACAAGCTATATTTGAATACAATTGACTTTCATTTGATTCAATAAGCTTTATTCGAATCAAATTAGCTTTGATTGAATGTAATTGAGTGGAATCTTAATCATTAAGCTTAAGCTTTATTTGAAAAAATTACCAATTTATGAAAAACGTTGACTTTCATTTGATTCAATAAGCTATTTTTGAATGCAAATTACTTTGATTTCATTCAATAAGCTTTATTCGAATAAAATTAGCTTTGTTTGAATGAAATTGAGTGGATTCTTAATGAATAAGCTTAAGCTTTACTTGAAACAATTACCATTTTTGGAAAGCATAGTTGACTTTCATTTGAGTAAACAAGCTATGTTTGAATGCAATTGACTTTCATTTAATTCAATAAGCTTTAGTTGAATCAAACTAGCTTTGTTTGGATGCAATTGAGAGAAACCTTAATGATTAAGCTTAAACTTTATTTGAAACAATTACCATTTTCGGAAATAATTGTTGACTTCCATTTGATTAAACAATCTATGTTTCAATGCAATTGAATTTCATTTGATTCAATAAGCTTTATTTGAATCAAATTAGCTTTGATAGAATGTAATTGATTGGAATCCTAATCATTAAGCTTAAGCTTTATTTGAAAGAATTACCTATTTTTAAAAGAAGTTGACTTTCATCTGATTCAATAAGCTATATTTGAATGCAATTGACTTTCATTTGATTCAATAAGCTTTAGTCGAATAAAATAAGCTTTGTTTGAATGAAATTGAGTGGAATATAATCTTAATGAATAAGCTTAAGTTTTACTTGAAACAATTACCATTTTTAGTGAATAGGTGAAAGAATACAATTGTTTGAAAGATTATAGATTTTACTCTCACAAATCACTCAAAACAATAACAATATGGATATTTTAATGAATAGGTGAAAGAATACACTCAAATCTATGGACTAAATTGAATATAAAGCTAAGAGAATCACTCTCAAATCAGAATATTCGGATGGTTAGCTTCAATTAAGAGGGTCAATCTCCTAATATATTAACCTAGACAATGAAACTAAGAGGGTCAATCTCCTAATTCAATTAATCTAATTAGTGAAATCTTGTAGTTAGACAACTATCCAAGAGTTTGAAACAAAGTTTGTTCTTAAACACACAGTTTAAAATACTAGAGAGAAAACAAAGTTTTCAATTCAATTTTCATTCAAGTCTGATTTTCTTAGTACATACTACAAGCTATTTATAGCAAAATAAAGCTATGTATAATTATACGTATTTTCGTACAATACGCTCAAAATACGTACAAGCTACTATACGTATCTAATACAATACAATTATTATACAACCTAAGGATAAACTCAAAGCAATAAACAAAGCTTAAAAGCAACCAAATTATCAAGCAAAATCAGCCACCATAGTCCACTTGCACCACTTGCACAAGTTGAATCAATTGAGCACCACTCAAGCTTGTTGTAGCTTCCATGACTCACCTAAGCTATGTCAAGCTCCAACCAAGTTGTATGGCACAAAGCTAGGCTAGTAGATGATGCAGCAAGGCTACTCACTCAACTTGCAAGACCACACACAAAGCCCACAAGCCAACTTGCAACAACTGACACTCGTAGAAGCTTGGCAGGGGCACCTTGCGACTCGCGAGTTTGGGTCGCGACTCGCTACTTTCTGGGTCCCCTGGGCTCGCACCTCGCGAATTGCCACTGGGTCGTTTGTGCACTTTTGCTCCGTAGTTCACCCACTTGCCTAATTGAGCTATTCAACCAAAAGAGCTTTACTAACTATTACAAACTACATTGAAAAGTACCTAAAACTACTCATCTAAAGTACTAATTAAGCTATTACAAAAACAAACATAATTGAAACTACTTAGCTAATACAAAACAAGCACCAATTAGAACTATTAGTTACCAAACTTGATCATAGTAGATCAAGTGTCAAAATGAACTAACAATGACCAAGATATGAACCAAAAACATCGGATGTTGGTTAAGAAAATTAGTGTTCTTAAAACCGATACAAGAAAAGTTTGATTCACCATACATATCATTCTTTGTACCATGTCTTCATAGTTCACTTTCATTTGATTAAACAAGCTATGATTGAATGCAATTTGACTTTCACTTGATTCAATAAGCTTTATTCGAATCAAATTAGCTTTCTTTGGATGCAATTGAGTGGAACCTTAATGATTAAGCTTAAGCTTTACTTGAAACAATTACCATTTTTGGAAAGAATAGTTGACTTTCATTTGATTAAACAAGCTATGTTTGAATGCAATTGAATTTCATTTGATTCAATAAGTATTATTCGAATCAAATTAGCTTAGTTTCAATGAAATTGAGTGGAATCTTAATGAATAAGCTTAAGCTTTATTTGAAACAATTACCATTTTTGGAAAGCATAGTGGACTTTCATTTGATTAAACAAGCTATGTTTGAATGCAATTGACTTTAATTTGATTCAATAAGCTTTATTCAAATCAAATTAGCTTTGTTTGAATGCAATTAAGAGGAACCTTAATGATTAAGCTTAAGCTTATTTGACCCAATTATCATTTTTGGAAATAATAGTTGACTTTCATTTGATTAAAGAAGCTATGTTAGAATGCAATTGACTTTAATTTGATTCAATAAACTTTATTCGAATCAAATTAGCTTTGATAGAATGTAATTCAGTGGAATCTTAATGATGAAGCTTAAGCTTTATTTGAAAGAATTCCAATTTTTGAAAGAAGTTGACTTTCATTTGATTCAATAAGCTTTGTTTGAATACAATTGACTTTCATTTGATTCAATAAGCTTTATTCGAATAAAATTAACTTTGTTTGAATGAAATTGAGTGGAATCTTAATGAATAAGCTTAAGCTTTACTTGAAACAGCTACCATTTTGGGAAAGCATTGTGCACTTTCATTTGATTAAACAAGCTATGTTAGAATGCAATTGACTTTCATTTGATTCAATAAGCTTTATTTGAAAGTATTACCAATTTTTGAAAGATGTTGACTTTCATTTGATTCAATAAGCTATGTTTGAATGCAATTGGCTTTAATTTGATTCAATAAGCTTTATTCGAATAAAATTAGCTTTTTTTGAATGAAATTGAGTGGAATCTTAATGATGAAGCTTAAGCTTTATTTGAAACAATTACCATTTTTGGAAAGAATATTTAACTTTCATTTGATTAAACAAGCTATGTTTGAATGCAATTGATTTTCATTTGATTCAATAAGCTGTATTTGAATCAAATTAGCTTTGATAGAATGTAATTGAGTGGAATCTTAATCATTAAGCTTAAAATTTATTTGAAAGAATTCCCAATTTTTGGAAATAATAGTTGACTTTCATTTGATTAAACAACCTATGTTAGAATGCAATTGACTTTAATTTGATTCAATAAGCTTTAATCGAATCAAATTAGCTTTGATAGAATGTAATTTAGTGGAATTGTAATCATTAAGCTTAAGGTTTATTTGAAAGAATTGCCAATTTTTGAAAGAAGTTGACTTTCATTTGATTAAACAAGTTATGTTTGAATGCAATTGCCTTTCATTTGATTCATTAAGCTCTATTCGAATTAAATTAGCTTTCTTTGGATGCAATTGATTGGAACCTTAATGATTAAACTTAAGCTTTACTTGAAACAATTACCATTTTTGGAAAGAATAGTTGACTTTCATTTGATTAAACAAGCTATATTTGAATGCAATTGACTTTCATTTGCTTCAATAAGCTTTATTCGAATCAAATTAACTTTAATTGAATGTAATTGAGTGGAATATTAATCATGAAGCTTAATCTTTATTTGAAAAAATTACCATTTTATGAAACAAGTTGACTTTTATTTGATTCAATAAGCTATGTTTGAAAGCAATTCACTTTCATCTGATTCAATAAGCTTTATTCGAATAAAATTAGCTTTGTTTGAATGAAATTGAGTGAAATCTTAATAATGAAGCTTAAGCTTTATTTGAAACAATTACCATTTTTGGAAAGAATATTTAACTTTCATTTGATTAAACAAGCTATGTTTGAATGCAATTGACTTTCATTTGATTCAATAAGCTTTATTCGAATCAAATTAGCTTTGATTGAATGTAATTGAGTGGAATCTTAATCATTAAGCTCAAGCTTTATTTCAAAAAATTAACAATTTATGAAAGAAGTTGACTTTCATTTGATTCAATAAGCTATTTTTGAATGCAATTGACTTTGATTTCATTCAATAAGCTTTATTCAAATAAAATTAGCTTTGTTTGAATGAAATTGAGCGGATTCTTAATGAATAAGCTTAAGCTTTACTTAAAACAATTACCATTTTTGGAAAGAATAGTTGACTTTCATTTGAGTAAACAAGCTATGTTTGAATGCAATTGACTTTCATTTAATTCAATAAGCTTTATTTGAATCAAATTAGCTTTGTTTGGATGCAATTGAGAGTAACCTTAATGATTAAGCTTAAGCTTTATTTGAAACAATTACCATTTTTGGAAATAATAGTTGACTTTCATTTGATTAAACAATCTATGTTTCAATGCAATTGAATTTCATTTGATTCAATAAGCTTTATTCGAATCAAATTAGCTTTGATAGAATGTAATTGATTGGAATCTTAATCATTAAGTTTAAGCTTTATTTGAAAGAATTACCTATTTTTAAAAGAAGTTGACTTTAATTTGATTCAATAAGCTATGTTTGGATGCAATTGACTTTCATTTGATTCAATAAGCTTTAGTCGAATAAAATAAGCTTTGTTTGAATGAAATTGAGTGGAATATAATCTTAATGAATAAGCTTAAGTTTTACTTGAAACAAGTACCATTTTTTGAAAGCATAATTGACTTTCTGGACTATAATGGACCTCAAACAATAATAATCATAAAGAATTGCTTGAAAGATTATAGATTTTACTCTCAAAAATCACTCAAAACAATAACAATATGGATATTTTAGTGAATAGATGAAAGAATACACTCAAATCTATGGACTAAATTGAATATAAAGCTAAGAGAATCACTCTCAAATCTGAATATTCGGATGGTTAGCTTCAATTAAGAGGGTCAATCTCCTAATCTATTAACCTAGACAATGAAACTAAGAGGGTCAATCTCCTAATTCAATTAATCTAATTGGTGAAATCTTGTAGTTAGACAACTATCCAAGAGTTTCAAACAAGGTTAGTTCTTAAACTCACAGTTTAAAATACTAGAGAGAAAACAAAGTTTTCAATTCAATTTTCATTCAAGTCTGATTTTCTTAGTACATACTACAAGCTATTTATAGCAAAATAAAGCTATGTATAATTATACGTATTTTCGTACAATACGCTCAAAATACGTACAAGCTACTATACGTATCTAATACAATACAATTATTATACAACCTAAGGATAAACTCAAAGCAATAAACAAAGCTTAAAAGCAACCAAATTATCAAGCAAAATCAGCCACCATAGTCCACTTGCACAACTTGCACAAGTTGAATCAATTGAGCACCACTCAAGCTTGTTGTAGCTTCCATGACTCACCTAAGCTATGTCAAGCTCCAACCAAGTTGTATGGCACAAAGCTAGGCTAGTAGATGATGCAGCAAGGCTACTCACTCAACTTGCAAGACCACACACAAAGCCCACAAGCCAACTTGCAACAACTGACACTCGTAGAAGCTTGGCAGGGGCACCTTGCGACTCGCGAGTTTGGGTCGCGACTCGCTACTTTCTGGGTCCCCTGGGCTCGCACCTCGCGAATTGCCACTGGGTCGTTTGTGCACTTTTGCTCCGTAGTTCACCCACTTGCCTAATTGAGCTATTCAACCAAAAGAGCTTTACTAACTATTACAAACTACATTGAAAAGTACCTAAAACTACTCATCTAAAGTACTAATTAAGCTATTACAAAAACAAACATAATTGAAACTACTTAGCTAATACAAAACAAGCACCAATTAGAACTATTAGTTACCAAACTTGATCATAGTAGATCAAGTGTCAAAATGAACTAACAATGACCAAGATATGAACCAAAAACATCGGATGTTGGTTAAGAAAATTAGTGTTCTTAAAACCGATACAAGAAAAGTTTGATTCACCATACATATCATTCTTTGTACCATGTCTTCATAGTTCACTTTCATTTGATTAAACAAGCTATGATTGAATGCAATTTGACTTTCACTTGATTCAATAAGCTTTATTCGAATCAAATTAGCTTTCTTTGGATGCAATTGAGTGGAACCTTAATGATTAAGCTTAAGCTTTACTTGAAACAATTACCATTTTTGGAAAGAATAGTTGACTTTCATTTGATTAAACAAGCTATGTTTGAATGCAATTGAATTTCATTTGATTCAATAAGTATTATTCGAATCAAATTAGCTTAGTTTCAATGAAATTGAGTGGAATCTTAATGAATAAGCTTAAGCTTTATTTGAAACAATTACCATTTTTGGAAAGCATAGTGGACTTTCATTTGATTAAACAAGCTATGTTTGAATGCAATTGACTTTAATTTGATTCAATAAGCTTTATTCAAATCAAATTAGCTTTGTTTGAATGCAATTAAGAGGAACCTTAATGATTAAGCTTAAGCTTATTTGACCCAATTATCATTTTTGGAAATAATACTTGACTTTCATTTGATTAAAGAAGCTATGTTAGAATGCAATTGACTTTAATTTGATTCAATAAACTTTATTCGAATCAAATTAGCTTTGATAGAATGTAATTCAGTGGAATCTTAATGATGAAGCTTAAGCTTTATTTGAAAGAATTCCAATTTTTGAAAGAAGTTGACTTTCATTTGATTCAATAAGCTTTGTTTGAATACAATTGACTTTCATTTGATTCAATAAGCTTTATTCGAATAAAATTAACTTTGTTTGAATGAAATTGAGTGGAATCTTAATGAATAAGCTTAAGCTTTACTTGAAACAGCTACCATTTTGGGAAAGCATTGTGCACTTTCATTTGATTAAACAAGCTATGTTAGAATGCAATTGACTTTCATTTGATTCAATAAGCTTTATTTGAAAGTATTACCAATTTTTGAAAGATGTTGACTTTCATTTGATTCAATAAGCTATGTTTGAATGCAATTGGCTTTAATTTGATTCAATAAGCTTTATTCGAATAAAATTAGCTTTTTTTGAATGAAATTGAGTGGAATCTTAATGATGAAGCTTAAGCTTTATTTGAAACAATTACCATTTTTGGAAAGAATATTTAACTTTCATTTGATTAAACAAGCTATGTTTGAATGCAATTGATTTTCATTTGATTCAATAAGCTGTATTTGAATCAAATTAGCTTTGATAGAATGTAATTGAGTGGAATCTTAATCATTAAGCTTAAAATTTATTTGAAAGAATTCCCAATTTTTGGAAATAATAGTTGACTTTCATTTGATTAAACAACCTATGTTAGAATGCAATTGACTTTAATTTGATTCAATAAGCTTTAATCGAATCAAATTAGCTTTGATAGAATGTAATTTAGTGGAATTGTAATCATTAAGCTTAAGGTTTATTTGAAAGAATTGCCAATTTTTGAAAGAAGTTGACTTTCATTTGATTAAACAAGTTATGTTTGAATGCAATTGCCTTTCATTTGATTCATTAAGCTCTATTCGAATTAAATTAGCTTTCTTTGGATGCAATTGATTGGAACCTTAATGATTAAACTTAAGCTTTACTTGAAACAATTACCATTTTTGGAAAGAATAGTTGACTTTCATTTGATTAAACAAGCTATATTTGAATGCAATTGACTTTCATTTGCTTCAATAAGCTTTATTCGAATCAAATTAACTTTAATTGAATGTAATTGAGTGGAATATTAATCATGAAGCTTAATCTTTATTTGAAAAAATTACCATTTTATGAAACAAGTTGACTTTTATTTGATTCAATAAGCTATGTTTGAAAGCAATTCACTTTCATCTGATTCAATAAGCTTTATTCGAATAAAATTAGCTTTGTTTGAATGAAATTGAGTGAAATCTTAATAATGAAGCTTAAGCTTTATTTGAAACAATTACCATTTTTGGAAAGAATATTTAACTTTCATTTGATTAAACAAGCTATGTTTGAATGCAATTGACTTTCATTTGATTCAATAAGCTTTATTCGAATCAAATTAGCTTTGATTGAATGTAATTGAGTGGAATCTTAATCATTAAGCTCAAGCTTTATTTCAAAAAATTAACAATTTATGAAAGAAGTTGACTTTCATTTGATTCAATAAGCTATTTTTGAATGCAATTGACTTTGATTTCATTCAATAAGCTTTATTCAAATAAAATTAGCTTTGTTTGAATGAAATTGAGCGGATTCTTAATGAATAAGCTTAAGCTTTACTTAAAACAATTACCATTTTTGGAAAGAATAGTTGACTTTCATTTGAGTAAACAAGCTATGTTTGAATGCAATTGACTTTCATTTAATTCAATAAGCTTTATTTGAATCAAATTAGCTTTGTTTGGATGCAATTGAGAGTAACCTTAATGATTAAGCTTAAGCTTTATTTGAAACAATTACCATTTTTGGAAATAATAGTTGACTTTCATTTGATTAAACAATCTATGTTTCAATGCAATTGAATTTCATTTGATTCAATAAGCTTTATTCGAATCAAATTAGCTTTGATAGAATGTAATTGATTGGAATCTTAATCATTAAGTTTAAGCTTTATTTGAAAGAATTACCTATTTTTAAAAGAAGTTGACTTTAATTTGATTCAATAAGCTATGTTTGGATGCAATTGACTTTCATTTGATTCAATAAGCTTTAGTCGAATAAAATAAGCTTTGTTTGAATGAAATTGAGTGGAATATAATCTTAATGAATAAGCTTAAGTTTTACTTGAAACAAGTACCATTTTTTGAAAGCATAATTGACTTTCTGGACTATAATGGACCTCAAACAATAATAATCATAAAGAATTGCTTGAAAGATTATAGATTTTACTCTCAAAAATCACTCAAAACAATAACAATATGGATATTTTAGTGAATAGATGAAAGAATACACTCAAATCTATGGACTAAATTGAATATAAAGCTAAGAGAATCACTCTCAAATCTGAATATTCGGATGGTTAGCTTCAATTAAGAGGGTCAATCTCCTAATCTATTAACCTAGACAATGAAACTAAGAGGGTCAATCTCCTAATTCAATTAATCTAATTGGTGAAATCTTGTAGTTAGACAACTATCCAAGAGTTTCAAACAAGGTTAGTTCTTAAACTCACAGTTTAAAATACTAGAGAGAAAACAAAGTTTTCAATTCAATTTTCATTCAAGTCTGATTTTCTTAGTACATACTACAAGCTATTTATAGCAAAATAAAGCTATGTATAATTATACGTATTTTCGTACAATACGCTCAAAATACGTACAAGCTACTATACGTATCTAATACAATACAATTATTATACAACCTAAGGATAAACTCAAAGCAATAAACAAAGCTTAAAAGCAACCAAATTATCAAGCAAAATCAGCCACCATAGTCCACTTGCACAACTTGCACAAGTTGAATCAATTGAGCACCACTCAAGCTTGTTGTAGCTTCCATGACTCACCTAAGCTATGTCAAGCTCCAACCAAGTTGTATGGCACAAAGCTAGGCTAGTAGATGATGCAGCAAGGCTACTCACTCAACTTGCAAGACCACACACAAAGCCCACAAGCCAACTTGCAACAACTGACACTCGTAGAAGCTTGGCAGGGGCACCTTGCGACTCGCGAGTTTGGGTCGCGACTCGCTACTTTCTGGGTCCCCTGGGCTCGCACCTCGCGAATTGCCACTGGGTCGTTTGTGCACTTTTGCTCCGTAGTTCACCCACTTGCCTAATTGAGCTATTCAACCAAAAGAGCTTTACTAACTATTACAAACTACATTGAAAAGTACCTAAAACTACTCATCTAAAGTACTAATTAAGCTATTACAAAAACAAACATAATTGAAACTACTTAGCTAATACAAAACAAGCACCAATTAGAACTATTAGTTACCAAACTTGATCATAGTAGATCAAGTGTCAAAATGAACTAACAATGACCAAGATATGAACCAAAAACATCGGATGTTGGTTAAGAAAATTAGTGTTCTTAAAACCGATACAAGAAAAGTTTGATTCACCATACATATCATTCTTTGTACCATGTCTTCATAGTTCACTTTCATTTGATTAAACAAGCTATGATTGAATGCAATTTGACTTTCACTTGATTCAATAAGCTTTATTCGAATCAAATTAGCTTTCTTTGGATGCAATTGAGTGGAACCTTAATGATTAAGCTTAAGCTTTACTTGAAACAATTACCATTTTTGGAAAGAATAGTTGACTTTCATTTGATTAAACAAGCTATGTTTGAATGCAATTGAATTTCATTTGATTCAATAAGTATTATTCGAATCAAATTAGCTTAGTTTCAATGAAATTGAGTGGAATCTTAATGAATAAGCTTAAGCTTTATTTGAAACAATTACCATTTTTGGAAAGCATAGTGGACTTTCATTTGATTAAACAAGCTATGTTTGAATGCAATTGACTTTAATTTGATTCAATAAGCTTTATTCAAATCAAATTAGCTTTGTTTGAATGCAATTAAGAGGAACCTTAATGATTAAGCTTAAGCTTATTTGACCCAATTATCATTTTTGGAAATAATACTTGACTTTCATTTGATTAAAGAAGCTATGTTAGAATGCAATTGACTTTAATTTGATTCAATAAACTTTATTCGAATCAAATTAGCTTTGATAGAATGTAATTCAGTGGAATCTTAATGATGAAGCTTAAGCTTTATTTGAAAGAATTCCAATTTTTGAAAGAAGTTGACTTTCATTTGATTCAATAAGCTTTGTTTGAATACAATTGACTTTCATTTGATTCAATAAGCTTTATTCGAATAAAATTAACTTTGTTTGAATGAAATTGAGTGGAATCTTAATGAATAAGCTTAAGCTTTACTTGAAACAGCTACCATTTTGGGAAAGCATTGTGCACTTTCATTTGATTAAACAAGCTATGTTAGAATGCAATTGACTTTCATTTGATTCAATAAGCTTTATTTGAAAGTATTACCAATTTTTGAAAGATGTTGACTTTCATTTGATTCAATAAGCTATGTTTGAATGCAATTGGCTTTAATTTGATTCAATAAGCTTTATTCGAATAAAATTAGCTTTTTTTGAATGAAATTGAGTGGAATCTTAATGATGAAGCTTAAGCTTTATTTGAAACAATTACCATTTTTGGAAAGAATATTTAACTTTCATTTGATTAAACAAGCTATGTTTGAATGCAATTGATTTTCATTTGATTCAATAAGCTGTATTTGAATCAAATTAGCTTTGATAGAATGTAATTGAGTGGAATCTTAATCATTAAGCTTAAAATTTATTTGAAAGAATTCCCAATTTTTGGAAATAATAGTTGACTTTCATTTGATTAAACAACCTATGTTAGAATGCAATTGACTTTAATTTGATTCAATAAGCTTTAATCGAATCAAATTAGCTTTGATAGAATGTAATTTAGTGGAATTGTAATCATTAAGCTTAAGGTTTATTTGAAAGAATTGCCAATTTTTGAAAGAAGTTGACTTTCATTTGATTAAACAAGTTATGTTTGAATGCAATTGCCTTTCATTTGATTCATTAAGCTCTATTCGAATTAAATTAGCTTTCTTTGGATGCAATTGATTGGAACCTTAATGATTAAACTTAAGCTTTACTTGAAACAATTACCATTTTTGGAAAGAATAGTTGACTTTCATTTGATTAAACAAGCTATATTTGAATGCAATTGACTTTCATTTGCTTCAATAAGCTTTATTCGAATCAAATTAACTTTAATTGAATGTAATTGAGTGGAATATTAATCATGAAGCTTAATCTTTATTTGAAAAAATTACCATTTTATGAAACAAGTTGACTTTTATTTGATTCAATAAGCTATGTTTGAAAGCAATTCACTTTCATCTGATTCAATAAGCTTTATTCGAATAAAATTAGCTTTGTTTGAATGAAATTGAGTGAAATCTTAATAATGAAGCTTAAGCTTTATTTGAAACAATTACCATTTTTGGAAAGAATATTTAACTTTCATTTGATTAAACAAGCTATGTTTGAATGCAATTGACTTTCATTTGATTCAATAAGCTTTATTCGAATCAAATTAGCTTTGATTGAATGTAATTGAGTGGAATCTTAATCATTAAGCTCAAGCTTTATTTCAAAAAATTAACAATTTATGAAAGAAGTTGACTTTCATTTGATTCAATAAGCTATTTTTGAATGCAATTGACTTTGATTTCATTCAATAAGCTTTATTCAAATAAAATTAGCTTTGTTTGAATGAAATTGAGCGGATTCTTAATGAATAAGCTTAAGCTTTACTTAAAACAATTACCATTTTTGGAAAGAATAGTTGACTTTCATTTGAGTAAACAAGCTATGTTTGAATGCAATTGACTTTCATTTAATTCAATAAGCTTTATTTGAATCAAATTAGCTTTGTTTGGATGCAATTGAGAGTAACCTTAATGATTAAGCTTAAGCTTTATTTGAAACAATTACCATTTTTGGAAATAATAGTTGACTTTCATTTGATTAAACAATCTATGTTTCAATGCAATTGAATTTCATTTGATTCAATAAGCTTTATTCGAATCAAATTAGCTTTGATAGAATGTAATTGATTGGAATCTTAATCATTAAGTTTAAGCTTTATTTGAAAGAATTACCTATTTTTAAAAGAAGTTGACTTTAATTTGATTCAATAAGCTATGTTTGGATGCAATTGACTTTCATTTGATTCAATAAGCTTTAGTCGAATAAAATAAGCTTTGTTTGAATGAAATTGAGTGGAATATAATCTTAATGAATAAGCTTAAGTTTTACTTGAAACAAGTACCATTTTTTGAAAGCATAATTGACTTTCTGGACTATAATGGACCTCAAACAATAATAATCATAAAGAATTGCTTGAAAGATTATAGATTTTACTCTCAAAAATCACTCAAAACAATAACAATATGGATATTTTAGTGAATAGATGAAAGGATACACTCAAATCTATGGACTAAATTGAATATAAAGCTAAGAGAATCACTCTCAAATCTGAATATTCGGATGGTTAGCTTCAATTAAGAGGGTCAATCTCCTAATCTATTAACCTAGACAATGAAACTAAGAGGGTCAATCTCCTAATTCAATTAATCTAATTGGTGAAATCTTGTAGTTAGACAACTATCCAAGAGTTTCAAACAAGGTTAGTTCTTAAACTCACAGTTTAAAATACTAGAGAGAAAACAAAGTTTTCAATTCAATTTTCATTCAAGTCTGATTTTCTTAGTACATACTACAAGCTATTTATAGCAAAATAAAGCTATGTATAATTATACGTATTTTCGTACAATACGCTCAAAATACGTACAAGCTACTATACGTATCTAATACAATACAATTATTATACAACCTAAGGATAAACTCAAAGCAATAAACAAAGCTTAAAAGCAACCAAATTATCAAGCAAAATCAGCCACCATAGTCCACTTGCACAACTTGCACAAGTTGAATCAATTGAGCACCACTCAAGCTTGTTGTAGCTTCCATGACTCACCTAAGCTATGTCAAGCTCCAACCAAGTTGTATGGCACAAAGCTAGGCTAGTAGATGATGCAGCAAGGCTACTCACTCAACTTGCAAGACCACACACAAAGCCCACAAGCCAACTTGCAACAACTGACACTCGTAGAAGCTTGGCAGGGGCACCTTGCGACTCGCGAGTTTGGGTCGCGACTCGCTACTTTCTGGGTCCCCTGGGCTCGCACCTCGCGAATTGCCACTGGGTCGTTTGTGCACTTTTGCTCCGTAGTTCACCCACTTGCCTAATTGAGCTATTCAACCAAAAGAGCTTTACTAACTATTACAAACTACATTGAAAAGTACCTAAAACTACTCATCTAAAGTACTAATTAAGCTATTACAAAAACAAACATAATTGAAACTACTTAGCTAATACAAAACAAGCACCAATTAGAACTATTAGTTACCAAACTTGATCATAGTAGATCAAGTGTCAAAATGAACTAACAATGACCAAGATATGAACCAAAAACATCGGATGTTGGTTAAGAAAATTAGTGTTCTTAAAACCGATACAAGAAAAGTTTGATTCACCATACATATCATTCTTTGTACCATGTCTTCATAGTTCACTTTCATTTGATTAAACAAGCTATGATTGAATGCAATTTGACTTTCACTTGATTCAATAAGCTTTATTCGAATCAAATTAGCTTTCTTTGGATGCAATTGAGTGGAACCTTAATGATTAAGCTTAAGCTTTACTTGAAACAATTACCATTTTTGGAAAGAATAGTTGACTTTCATTTGATTAAACAAGCTATGTTTGAATGCAATTGAATTTCATTTGATTCAATAAGTATTATTCGAATCAAATTAGCTTAGTTTCAATGAAATTGAGTGGAATCTTAATGAATAAGCTTAAGCTTTATTTGAAACAATTACCATTTTTGGAAAGCATAGTGGACTTTCATTTGATTAAACAAGCTATGTTTGAATGCAATTGACTTTAATTTGATTCAATAAGCTTTATTCAAATCAAATTAGCTTTGTTTGAATGCAATTAAGAGGAACCTTAATGATTAAGCTTAAGCTTATTTGACCCAATTATCATTTTTGGAAATAATAGTTGACTTTCATTTGATTAAAGAAGCTATGTTAGAATGCAATTGACTTTAATTTGATTCAATAAACTTTATTCGAATCAAATTAGCTTTGATAGAATGTAATTCAGTGGAATCTTAATGATGAAGCTTAAGCTTTATTTGAAAGAATTCCAATTTTTGAAAGAAGTTGACTTTCATTTGATTCAATAAGCTTTGTTTGAATACAATTGACTTTCATTTGATTCAATAAGCTTTATTCGAATAAAATTAACTTTGTTTGAATGAAATTGAGTGGAATCTTAATGAATAAGCTTAAGCTTTACTTGAAACAGCTACCATTTTGGGAAAGCATTGTGCACTTTCATTTGATTAAACAAGCTATGTTAGAATGCAATTGACTTTCATTTGATTCAATAAGCTTTATTTGAAAGTATTACCAATTTTTGAAAGATGTTGACTTTCATTTGATTCAATAAGCTATGTTTGAATGCAATTGGCTTTAATTTGATTCAATAAGCTTTATTCGAATAAAATTAGCTTTTTTTGAATGAAATTGAGTGGAATCTTAATGATGAAGCTTAAGCTTTATTTGAAACAATTACCATTTTTGGAAAGAATATTTAACTTTCATTTGATTAAACAAGCTATGTTTGAATGCAATTGATTTTCATTTGATTCAATAAGCTGTATTTGAATCAAATTAGCTTTGATAGAATGTAATTGAGTGGAATCTTAATCATTAAGCTTAAAATTTATTTGAAAGAATTCCCAATTTTTGGAAATAATAGTTGACTTTCATTTGATTAAACAACCTATGTTAGAATGCAATTGACTTTAATTTGATTCAATAAGCTTTAATCGAATCAAATTAGCTTTGATAGAATGTAATTTAGTGGAATTGTAATCATTAAGCTTAAGGTTTATTTGAAAGAATTGCCAATTTTTGAAAGAAGTTGACTTTCATTTGATTAAACAAGTTATGTTTGAATGCAATTGCCTTTCATTTGATTCATTAAGCTCTATTCGAATTAAATTAGCTTTCTTTGGATGCAATTGATTGGAACCTTAATGATTAAACTTAAGCTTTACTTGAAACAATTACCATTTTTGGAAAGAATAGTTGACTTTCATTTGATTAAACAAGCTATATTTGACTGCAATTGACTTTCATTTGCTTCAATAAGCTTTATTCGAATCAAATTAACTTTAATTGAATGTAATTGAGTGGAATATTAATCATGAAGCTTAATCTTTATTTGAAAAAATTACCATTTTATGAAACAAGTTGACTTTTATTTGATTCAATAAGCTATGTTTGAAAGCAATTCACTTTCATCTGATTCAATAAGCTTTATTCGAATAAAATTAGCTTTGTTTGAATGAAATTGAGTGAAATCTTAATAATGAAGCTTAAGCTTTATTTGAAACAATTACCATTTTTGGAAAGAATATTTAACTTTCATTTGATTAAACAAGCTATGTTTGAATGCAATTGACTTTCATTTGATTCAATAAGCTTTATTCGAATCAAATTAGCTTTGATTGAATGTAATTGAGTGGAATCTTAATCATTAAGCTCAAGCTTTATTTCAAAAAATTAACAATTTATGAAAGAAGTTGACTTTCATTTGATTCAATAAGCTATTTTTGAATGCAATTGACTTTGATTTCATTCAATAAGCTTTATTCAAATAAAATTAGCTTTGTTTGAATGAAATTGAGCGGATTCTTAATGAATAAGCTTAAGCTTTACTTAAAACAATTACCATTTTTGGAAAGAATAGTTGACTTTCATTTGAGTAAACAAGCTATGTTTGAATGCAATTGACTTTCATTTAATTCAATAAGCTTTATTTGAATCAAATTAGCTTTGTTTGGATGCAATTGAGAGTAACCTTAATGATTAAGCTTAAGCTTTATTTGAAACAATTACCATTTTTGGAAATAATAGTTGACTTTCATTTGATTAAACAATCTATGTTTCAATGCAATTGAATTTCATTTGATTCAATAAGCTTTATTCGAATCAAATTAGCTTTGATAGAATGTAATTGATTGGAATCTTAATCATTAAGTTTAAGCTTTATTTGAAAGAATTACCTATTTTTAAAAGAAGTTGACTTTAATTTGATTCAATAAGCTATGTTTGGATGCAATTGACTTTCATTTGATTCAATAAGCTTTAGTCGAATAAAATAAGCTTTGTTTGAATGAAATTGAGTGGAATATAATCTTAATGAATAAGCTTAAGTTTTACTTGAAACAAGTACCATTTTTTGAAAGCATAATTGACTTTCTGGACTATAATGGACCTCAAACAATAATAATCATAAAGAATTGCTTGAAAGATTATAGATTTTACTCTCAAAAATCACTCAAAACAATAACAATATGGATATTTTAGTGAATAGATGAAAGAATACACTCAAATCTATGGACTAAATTGAATATAAAGCTAAGAGAATCACTCTCAAATCTGAATATTCGGATGGTTAGCTTCAATTAAGAGGGTCAATCTCCTAATCTATTAACCTAGACAATGAAACTAAGAGGGTCAATCTCCTAATTCAATTAATCTAATTGGTGAAATCTTGTAGTTAGACAACTATCCAAGAGTTTCAAACAAGGTTAGTTCTTAAACTCACAGTTTAAAATACTAGAGAGAAAACAAAGTTTTCAATTCAATTTTCATTCAAGTCTGATTTTCTTAGTACATACTACAAGCTATTTATAGCAAAATAAAGCTATGTATAATTATACGTATTTTCGTACAATACGCTCAAAATACGTACAAGCTACTATACGTATCTAATAAAATACAATTATTATACAACCTAAGGATAAACTCAAAGCAATAAACAAAGCTTAAAAGCAACCAAATTATCAAGCAAAATCAGCCACCATAGTCCACTTGCACCACTTGCACAAGTTGAATCAATTGAGCACCACTCAAGCTTGTTGTAGCTTCCATGACTCACCTAAGCTATGTCAAGCTCCAACCAAGTTGTATGGCACAAAGCTAGGCTAGTAGATGATGCAGCAAGGCTACTCACTCAACTTGCAAGACCACACACAAAGCCCACAAGCCAACTTGCAACAACTGACACTCGTAGAAGCTTGGCAGGGGCACCTTGCGACTCGCGAGTTTGGGTCGCGACTCGCTACTTTCTGGGTCCCCTGGGCTCGCACCTCGCGAATTGCCACTGGGTCGTTTGTGCACTTTTGCTCCGTAGTTCACCCACTTGCCTAATTGAGCTATTCAACCAAAAGAGCTTTACTAACTATTACAAACTACATTGAAAAGTACCTAAAACTACTCATCTAAAGTACTAATTAAGCTATTACAAAAACAAACATAATTGAAACTACTTAGCTAATACAAAACAAGCACCAATTAGAACTATTAGTTACCAAACTTGATCATAGTAGATCAAGTGTCAAAATGAACTAACAATGACCAAGATATGAACCAAAAACATCGGATGTTGGTTAAGAAAATTAGTGTTCTTAAAACCGATACAAGAAAAGTTTGATTCACCATACATATCATTCTTTGTACCATGTCTTCATAGTTCACTTTCATTTGATTAAACAAGCTATGTTTGAATGCAATTTGACTTTCATTTGATTCAGTAAGCTTTATGCGAATCAAATTAGCTTTCTTTGGATGCAATTGAGTGGAACCTTAATGATTAAGCTTAAGCTTTACTTGAAACAATTACCATTTTTGGAAAGAATAGTTGGCTTTCATTTGATTAAACAAGCTATGTTTGAATGCGATTGACTTTCATTTGATTCAATAAGCATTATTCGAATCAAATTAGCTTAGTTTCAATGACATTGAGTTGAATCTTAATGAATAAGCTTAAGCTTTACTTGAAACAATTACCATTTTTGGAAAGCATAGTGGACTTTCATTTGATTAAACAAGCTATGTTTGAAAGCAATTAACTTTAATTTGATTCAATAAGCATTATTCAAATCAAATTAGTTTTGTTTGAATGCAATTAAGAGGAACCTTAATGATTAAGCTTAAGCTTTATTTGACCCAATTACCATTTTTGGAAATAATAGTTGACTTTCATTTGATTAAAGAAGCTATGTTAGAATGCAATTGACTTTAATTTGATTAAATAAACTTTATTCGAATCAAATTAGCTTTGATAGTATGTAATTCAGTGGAATCTTAATCATGAAGCTTAAGCTTCATTTGAAAGAATTACCAATTTTTGAAAGAAGTTGACTTTCATTTGATTCAATAAGCTTTGTTTGAATGCAATTGACTTTCATTTGATTCAATAAGATTTATTCGAATAAAATTAGCTTTGTTTGAATGCAATTGACTTTCATTTCATTCAATAAGCTTTATTCGAATAAAATTAGCTTTGTTTGAATGAAATTGAGTGGAATCTTAATGAATAAGCTTAAGCTTTACTTGAAACAATTACCATTTTGGGAAAAAATAGTGCACTTTCATTTGATTAAACAAGCTATGTTAGAATGGAATTGACTTTCATTTGATTCAATAAGCTTTATTTGAACGTATTACCAATTTTTGAAAGATGTTGACTTTCATTTGATTCAATAAGCTATGTTTGAATGCAATTGGCTTTAATTTGATTTAATAAGCTTTATTCAAATAAAATTAGCTTTAATTGAATGAAATTGAGTGGAATCTTAATAATGAAGCTTAAGCTTTATTTGAAACAATTACCATTTTTGGAAAGAATATTTAACTTTCATTTGATTAAACAAGCTATGTTTGAATGCAATTGACTTTCATTTGATTCAATAAGCTTTATTCGAATCAAATTAGCTTTGGTTGAATTAAATTGAGTGGTATCTTAATGAATAAGCTTAACTTTTACTTGAAACAATTACCATTTTTGGAAAGCATACTTGACTTTCATTTGATTAAACAAGCAATGTTTGAATGCAATTGACTTTGATTTGATTCGATACGCTTTATTCGAATCAAGTTAGCTTTGATTGAATGTAATTAAGTGGAATTTTAATCATTATGCTTAAGCGTTATTTGAAAGAATTACCAATTTTTGAAAGAAGTTGACTTTCATTTTATTAAATAAGCTATGTTTAAATGCAATTGACTTTCATTTGATTCAATAAGCTTTATTCGAATAAAATTAGCTTTGTTTGAATGAAATTGAGTGGAATCTTAATGAATAAGCTTAAGTTTTAATTGAAACAATTACCATTTTTGGAAATCATATTTGACTTTCATTTGATTAAACAAGCTATGTTTGAATGCAATTGACTTTCATTTGATTCAACAAGCTTTATTCGAATCAAATTAACTTTCTTTGGATGCGATTGAGTGGAACCTTAATGATTAAGCTTAAGCTTTACTTGAAACAATTACCATTTTTGGAAAGCATAGTTGACTTTCATTTTTATTAAACAAGCTATATTTGAATGCAATTCACTTTCATTTGATTCATTCAATAAGCTTTATTCGAATCAAATTAGCTTTGATTGAATGAAATTGAGTTGAATCTTAATGAATAACCTTAAGCTTTATTTGAAACAGTTACCTTTTTTGAAAGCATAGTGAAATTTCATTTGATTAAACAAGCTATTTTTGAATGCAATTGACTTTAATTTGATTTAATAAGCTTTATTCGAATCAAATTATCTTTGTTTGGATGCAATTGAGAGGAACCTTAATGATTAAGCTTAAGCTTTATTTTAAACAATTACCATTTTTGGAAATAATAGTTGACTTTCATTTGATTAAAGAAGCTATGTTAGAATGCAATTTACTTTAATTTGATTCAATACGCTTTATTCGAATCAAGTTAGATTTGATAGAATGTAATTAAGTGGAATTTTAATCATTAAGCTTAAGCGTTATTTGAAAGAATTACCAATTTTTGAAAGAAGTTGACTTTCATTTTACTAAATAAGCTATGTTTAAATGCAATTGACTTTCATTTGATTCAATAAGCTTTATTCGAATAAAATTGGCTTTGTTTGAATGAAATTGAGTGGAATCTTAATGAATTAACTTAAGCTTTACTTGAAACAATTACCATTTTTGGAAATCATATTTCACTTTCATTTGATTAACCAAGCTATGTTTGAATGCAATTGACTTTCATTTGATTCAACAAGCTTTATTCGAATCAAATTAACTTTCTTTGGATGCGATTGAGTGGAACCTTAATGATTAAGCTTAAGCTTTACTTCAAACAATTACCATTTTTGGAAAGAATAGTTGACTTTCATTTTTATTAAACAAGCTATATTTGAATGCAATTGACTTTCATTTGATTCATTCAATAAGCTTTATTCGAATCAAATTAGCTTTGATTGAATGTAATTGAGTGGAATCTTGATCATTAAGCTTAAGCTTTATTTGAAAAAATTACCGATTTATGAAAGAAGTTGACTTTCATTTGATTCAATAAGCTATGTTTGAATGCAATTGACTTTCATTTGATTCAATAAGCTTTATTCGATTAAAATTAGCTTTGTTTGAATGAAATTGAGTGGAATCTTAATGATAAAGCTTAAGCTTTATTTGAAACAATTATTATTTTTGGAAACCATAGTTGACTTTCATTTGGTTAAACAACCTATGTTTGAATGCAATTGAATTTCATTTTATTCAATAAGCTTTATTCGAATCAAATTAGGTTTGTTTGGATGCAATTGAGTGGAATCTTAATGATTAAGCTTGAACTTTATTTGAAACAATTACCATTTTCGGAAAGAATAGTTGACTTTCGCTTTATTAAACAAGTTATGTTTGAATGCAATTGACTTTCATTTGTTTCAATAAGCTTTATTCGAATTAAATTAGCTTTGATTGAATGTAATTGAGTGGAATCTTAATCATTAAGCCTAAGCTTTATTTGGAATAATAATCAAATTTTGAAAGAAGTTGACTTTCATTTGATTCAATAAGCTATATTTGAATGCAATTGACTTTCATTTGATCCAATAAGCATTATTCGAATAAAATTAGCTTAGTTTGAATGAAATTGAGTGGAATCTTAATGATTAAGTTTAAGCTTTACTTGAAACAATCTTATAACAAGCTATGACTGAATGCTATTGACTTTCATTTGCTTCAATAAGCTTTATTCGAATAAAATTAGCCTTGTTTGGATGCAATTGAGTGGAACCTTAATGATTCGGCTTAAGCTTTATTTGAAATAATTACCATTTTTGGAAACCATAGTTCACCTTCATTTCATTAAACAAGCTATCTTAGAATGTAATTGACTTTGATTCGATTCAATAAGCTTTATTCGAATAAAAATAGCTTTGATAGAATATAATTTGTAAGTTCAATGTATACTCAAGAAGGGGGGGTTGAATTGAGTATGTGTGTTTTTTCAATCGTTTTTAAAGTTTGTTTATCTTTTTGTAGGAACAACGATAGAACAGTAAATAAAGAGTAGGGACACAAGGATTTAACGAGGTTCGGCTTCTAAACAAGCCTACGTCCTCCACTCTCTCACCAATATTATTAATCAACTGTGAATAATAACAAGGTTACACACTCAATTAATTGCTAAAACTCTATATAACTGAACCAGTGCTAAAGATGGTGATTAGTAGTAGTACTTTTGTAATAGAATTGTAGTAGCATGATTAGCAATTTCAATGATGTATTTGCTACTACTTAGATTAATTCTTTAATTTAATGTTTGTTTTTGTACTAATTAGCATTAATTAAAATAGAGCTTGTAGCTTAAAATGCAATTAGGTGAACTATGGAGCAAATTCGCACAAACGAACCAGTAGCAAGTCACGAGGTGCGAGCCTAGGTCGCGAGCTGCGAGTCCAGGGGACCTATAGGGTCGCAAGTCGCGACCATAACTTACGAGTCACGAGCTCATTCTGCCCAGCTCCTACGTAATTATGGTATTGCAAGCTGGCTTGTGGGCTTTTGGTTATTGCTTGCAAGTGGGAAGAGTAGCTTTGCTTGGTCATCTAAATAGCCTTGCCTGGTGTCATGCTACCTTGGTTGTAGCTTGGGTGAATCATGAGAGCTAGGTGACCCATGCTTGGTGCAAGTGGTGCAAGTGGGTGCAAGTTGATAAAGCTTGATGCAAGTAGGTGCAAGTGGACATGGAAGGCTGATTGTTCATGATAGATATTGCATTATTTTGGACATCTTTTCCTTTGTTTTGCTTAGATCTTTTAATTGTTTATTATTTCCCTTAGAAATATCTAGTTTACTTTCTCTATATATAGCTTATTACGGTTATTGTAAAAATCAGAATTGGTTGAATGAAAAATGGTTTGAAAACTTTGTGTTTTCTTTCTTTAGTTTTTAAGTTGTGTACATAGAAGCTAGCATGGTTTGAAGTTCTTGGGAATTGTCTAGCTACAAGACTTCATGCTAGATGAATGATTAAGAGGCCGTACCTCTTAATTAGTTATCTAGGCTATTAGATTAAGAGGTCGACCCTCTTAGTCGAAGCTAGCCAAACTAATTATAGATTTCGAGAGTGATTCTCTTAGGAGTTAGTCAGATTTGATTGTTGAGTTTTGAGGGCGATTCTCTTAATTCGATAGTTTATATAGCGGTAGATTCAAGAACGATTCTTCCATCTATTAGCTAAAATATCCCATTTGGAGATTAGTGATCCTAATCTCTAAAATATCCCCTTTATTGTTTTTCGGTTTAGTTTTATTTTAGTGTAGCCTAATTACCGGCTACTGATTTTGTTACCCCTAAATTAAGAGCTAAGAGTGATTCTTTTAAGTCTTAATTTAGAGATATAAGATTGTTCTGAATAGAGTTTTGGAGCTTTCTTGTATTCATAGTAGTTTTAGCCTAAATTGAGTGTTAAGAGTGATTCTTTTCATTTGGTTTGGACTATACGAGTTTGTCCACAAAGTGAGCTACAAAATTGCGTGTTTTTAGCTTGTTTGTAGATGAATTCGTAGGCATAATAGATCCTGGAACGTGTTCCTCGATTCTATATGTTCCATTTGGTATCCGTTAGCGCTGTTCGACATGGACCATCCTCCATTTAAATTCTATAATTGAGGGCAATTTTTTTTGAAGAAAGAGAGTGTGAACAAGATTAAGTGTGCCAAAGATGGTGATTAGTAGTAGTACTTTTGTAATAGAATTGTAGTAGCATGATTAGCAATTTCAATGATGTATTTGCTACTACTTAGATTAATTATTTAAGTTAATGTTTGTTTTTGTACTAATTAGCATTAGTTAAAATAGAGCTTGTAGCTTAAAATGCAATTAGGTGAACTATAGAGCAAATTTGCACAAACGAACCAGTAGCAAGTCACGAGGTGCGAGCCTAGGTCGCGAGGTGCGAGTCCAGGGACCCATAGGGTCGCGAGTCGCGACCATAACTCGCGAGTCGCGAGCTCATTCTGCCCAGCTCCTACGTAATTAAGGTGTTGCAAGTTGGCTTGTGGGCTTTTGGTTATTGCTTGCAAGTGGGAAGAGTAGCTTTGCTTGGTCATCTAAACAGCCTTGCCTGGTGTCATGCTACCTTGGTTGTAGCTTGGGTGAATCATGGGAGCTAGGTGAAGCATGCTTGGTGCAAGTGGTTGCAAGTTGATAAAGCTTGATGCAAGTAGGTGCAAGTGGACATGGAAGGCTGATTGTTCATGATAGATATTGCATTATTTTGGACATCTTCTGCTTTGTTTAGCTTAGATCTTTTAATTGTTTATTATTTTCCTTAGAAATATCTAGTTTACTTTCTCTATATATAGCTTGTAATGGTTATTGTAAAAATCAGAATTGGTTGAATGAAAAATGGTTTGAAAACTTTGTGTTTTCTTTCTTTAGTTTTTTAGTTGTGTGCTTAGAAGCTAGCATGGTTTGAAGTTCTTGGGAGTTGTCTAGCTACAAGACTTCGTGCTAGATGAATGATTAAGAGGCCGAACCTCTTAATTAGTTATCTAGGCTATTAGATTAAGAGGTTGACCGTCTTAGTCGAAGCTAGCCAAACTGATTATAGACTACGAGAGAGATTCTCTAAGGAGTTAGTCAGATTTGATTGTTCAGTTTTGAGAGCGATTCTCTTAACTCGATAGTTTATTTAGCGGTAGATTCAAGAGCAATTCTTCCATCTATTAGCTAAAATATCCCATTTGGAGATTAGTGATCCTAATCTCTAAAATATCCCCTTTATTGTTTTTCGGTTTAGTTTTGTTTTAGTATAGCCTAATTACCGGCTACTGATTTTGTTACCCCTAAATTAAGAGCTAAGAGTGATTCTTTTAAGTCTTAATTTAGAGATATAAGATTGTTCTGAATGGAGTTTTGGAGCTTTCTTGTATTCATAGTAGTTTTCACCTAAATTGAGTGTTAAGAGTGATTCTTTTCATTTGGTTTGGACTATACGAGTTTGTCCACAAAGTGAGCTACAAAATTGCGTGTTTTTAGCTTGTTCGTAGATGAATTCGTAGGCATAATCGATCCTGGAACTTGTTCCTCGATTCGATATGTTCCATTTGGTATCAGTTAGTGTTGTTGGACATGGACCATCCTCCATTTAAGTTCAAAAATTGAGGACAATTTTTTTTGAAGAAAGAGAGTGTGAACCAGATTAAGAGTGCCAAAGATGGTGATTAGTACTACTACTTTTGTAATAAAATTGTAGTAGCATGATTAACAATTTCTATGATGTATTTGCTACTATTTAGATTAATTCTTTAAGTTAATGTTTGTTTTTGTACTAATTAGCATTAGTTAAACCAGAGCTTGTAGCTTAAAATGCAATTAGGTGAACTATGGAGCAAATTTACACAAACGAACCAGTAGCAAGTCGCGAGGTGCGTGCCTAGGTCGCGAGGTGCGAGTCTCGCCGACCCATAGGGTCGCGAGTTGCGACCATAACTCGCGAGTCGCGAGCTCATTCTGCCCAGCTCCTAAGTAATTATGGTGTTGCAAGCTGGCTTGTGGGCTTTTGGTTATTGCTTGCAAGTGGGAAGAGTAGCTTTGCTTGGTCATCTAAATAGCCGTGCCTTGTGTCATTCTACCTTGGTTGTAGCTTGGGTGAATCATGAGAGCTAGGTGAAGCATGCTTGGTGCAAGTGGGTGCAAGTTGATAAAGCTTGATGCAAGTAGGTGCAAGTGGACATGGAAGGCTGATTGTTCATGATAGATATTGCATTATTTTGGACAGCTTTTGCTTTGTTTAGCTTAGATCTTTTAATTGTTTATTATTTCCCTTAGAAATATCTAGTTTACTTTCTCTATATATAGCTTGTAATGGTTATTGTAAAAATCAGAATTGGTTGAATGAAAAATGGTTTGAGAACTTTGTGTTTTCTTTCTTTAGTTTTTAAGTTGTGTGCTTACAAGCTAGCATGGTTTGAAGTTCTTGGGAGTTGTGTAGCTACAAGACTTCGTGCTAGATGAATGATTAAAAGGCCGAACCTCTTAATTAGCTATCTAGGCTATTAGATTAAGATGTCGACCCTATTAGTCGAAGCTAGCCAAACTGATTATAGACTTCGAGAGTGATTCTCTTAGGAGTTAGTCAGATTTGATTGGTGAGTTTTGAGAGCGACTCTCTTAACTCGATCGTTTATTTAGCGGTAGATTCATGAGCGATTCTTCCATCTATTAGCTAAAATATCCCATTTGGAGATTAGTGATCCTAATCTCTAAAATATCCCCTTTATTGTTTTTCGGTTTAGTTTTATATTAGTGTAGCCTAATTACCGGCTACTGATTTTGTTACCACTAAATTAAGATCTAAGAGTGATTCTTTTAAGTCTTAATTTAGAGATATAAGATTTTTCTGAATGGAGTTTTGGAGCTTTCTTGTATTCATAGTAGTTTTAGCCTAAATTGAGTGTTAAGAGTGATTCTTTTCATTTGGTTTAGACTATACGAGTTTGTCCACAAAGTGAGCTACAAAATTGCGTGCTTTTCGCTTGTTCGTAGATGAATTCGTAGGCATAATCGATCCTGGAACTTGTTCATCGATTCGATATGATCCATTTTGTATCAGTTAGCGTTGTTCGACATGGACCATCCTCCATTTAAGTTCTAAAATTGAGGACAATCTTTTTGAAGAAACAGAGTGTGAACCAGATTAAGTGTGCCAAAGATGGTGATTAGTAGTAGTACTTTTGTAATAGAATTGTAGTAGCATGATTAGCAATTTCAATGATGTATTTGCTACTATCTAGATTAATTCTTTAAGTTAATGTTTGTTTTTGTACTAATTAGCAGTAGTTAAAATAGAGCTTGTAGCTTAAAACGCAATTAGGTGAACTATGGAGCATATTTGCACAAATGAACCAGTAGCAAGTCACGAGGTGCGTGCCTAAGTCGTGAGGTGCGAGTCTGATGGGAGGGTTTTTCTTACCAAATAAAAACCCCCGTCGTAGTATGAGTGGGGGTGTCGAACACGGGGAAGGTACGTTGCACTAATCTAGGCATGAGCGTCGAACAAGCTAGGTCGGGTGATGGTCGCGAGAGGCGGAGAGAACTAACTAAAACTACACTAAGGAAACAAGAATAAAAGGGACTAGGGTAAGAGATCCACAACTCATACCACCGTGGATTATGAATCAATCGAACTTAGACTTAGGTCGTGGATAAGGGGAGGTCGTTCTATGATCGTACCACTCTTTCAAGCTAGTACGATGACCGGAGAGACGTATACAACTCACTTTCGTGCAGCGACACATCTAACAAGTCCTAAGCACAAAATCACGAAGACCGGTAACTTTCCCTTTATCAAAGGCCCAACTTTCGTGGTGCTTCCATCAATCGGGCAAAGGAAGTCATCACCCACGTTCACCTTTCGGTCCTTCGGTGGGGATTCTTCAATGAATCCTATGCTAGCTACACACAAGACTCAACATAATCGAATCCTAAGGTACCGACACTATCACAACCAAAGCCAAGAACAACTAATCCACAATAATGGAGGATTTGAGAAGTTTCACTCAAAACCCTAGAAATTAACTACTCAAACATAAATAAACAAAACTTAATTAAAACTATAAATAAAAGCATAAATTAAACCTAAAACTAAGAACAACAAAACTAAGCAAAGAATTAAAACATAAGAACATAAACAACAAACATAAAAACATAAAAATAAAGAAAGCAATAAAATACCTTGAGAAGAGAAGAACAAGAATGGGAAGAAGAAGCTAAGGAACTTGCATAAATTAAGAGCAAAAATATAAATTACAAGAAGATTGAAGAAGAAAGCAAGAAAAACTAACCTAAAACCCAAAATGAGCCTCTAACATTAGCTAAGAGTGAAAAGGGAAGAGGGGGGTATATATATAACCCCCCAAAAATGCGAGCAAAAACAGAAGAAAAGTAATAAAAATCTCGCAGAAAAGCATCTCAGCGGGCGCTGAGGCGATGACAGCGCCCGCTGACCCCTACTTTCATAGGCTTGCAGGCTCAGGAGACTAAAGTCAGCGGGCGCTGAGTTTAGGTCAGCGGCCGCTGCAAGCTTCTTGGGAAGCTACTGCCTCAGAACAGGGGAGGGGAACAGCGGGCGCTGAGTTGGGGTCAGCGGCCGCTGTTCTTCCCTTTGCACATCAGGTGGCCTGTCAGCTTCATGATCAGCGGCCGCTGGTAATGCATCAGCGGCCGCTGCCTTGGCCAAGATAACCTTCTACCTTAAAATTGTAGAAATTGCCCTGAACAAAAATACATCTCAGCGGGCGCTGAGGAATTCTGAAGAGCTACTGCCACTAAGTCATGTACATCTCAACGGGCGCTGAGGGATTTCCAGCGCCCACTGAGGCCTTTTTGGCCTCAACAATGGCATAGAGGACTTGTGTTTTCCTCGAGGTTCCCGGCTCGCTTCCTTGGGTTCCGAAATTGACTCGGGACCTGCAAAAGGGGAAGAAAACGCAGAAACAAGGAAAAATAGAGGAAATCACATAGAAAAAAGGGGAAGGGGACTACAAGAGCAAAACTAAACTAAAAAGCTTAAAAACGCTAACAAAAGCTAAATAAAATAAGAAAATAAACTAATAAAAACTAAGAAAATAACTACCAAAATACCACTTATCAAACTCCCCCAAGCTTAGCTTTTGCTCGTCCCGAGCAAAACTTAGGCTAGAAGTGATGGAAGAGCTTGATAGGGGTAGTACTAGAAGGGAAAAACAAAACACTAATAATTCACACTAACTCACTTTCGTAGGAATCACGGTTGTTTTTAGCAAAAACAACAAGCCATTTAAACCTCAAAGTTGCCAAGGAGGACGAGTGTGCTCTCGTAGGGGTTTCCAAAGAGTTTAACCCATAACTCTTCCAAAAACAAACCAAGGCAAAGGTTCGAAGGAAACAAAAGAAAAGAAAAACAAAAAGAAAGGAAAAAGAAAAGAAAACAAAACAAAAATAAAAGCAACTAGGTGGACTTGTTAAGGGACCGAGGATCGATGAATGCAAACCTTTCTAAGCACTAACGGAAAACATGCTCAAAGATGTCAAGGGTGGATAGTCAAATAAAACATGCTAGATTGGAGAATTAGAGAGGAACATTCCCCTTTCGCTCAACAACCAAGCATCCACATGCTAAGCTAGTGTCGTCTCCACCCATAAAGGTAGCTTCTCATAACTCCACGAAGGAGTCGGAAAAACAAAAAGGAGAAACAATTTAGGCTACCCGACATCTCATCATAGAAAACCGCTCAATATGCTTGAAACATGACTTCCTCAACCGAAAAGGACTCAACTATCTAGGATCGAGAGGGCTTTAGGGTTGTAATGTAAGGCTAAGGATAGGGTAGGAATCAATTTGGCTTGTGTTGCTCAAAACTAAATAGTGAAGCAATAAGTGCAAATGAGCATCAAATAGCAAACGAACTCCTCAAATTTGCACACATACACTAAAAACCCCCAAGCTTATTCAAAAAACTAAATGAAAAATTATACAACAAAATTTTTTTTATTTTTTTTTTCTTCAACTACTCCTCCCCCCAAGCTTGAATGACACAATGTTCTCATTGTGAAAGGGAAGGAATAATTACTTGTGTTTTTTTTTTTTTTTTAATTTTTACATGACCTTGCCTTTTTTACAACTTAGGTCGGCTTTTGCTCTAATTCATACAAATTAACATACTTTCTCTTGGGCGAACTCCTTACTTCACAAATTTTTCACTACAAAACAAATACGAACCAAGACGCTCCAATTGCTTCACTACACCTCAAGGGTACAAAACAAAACAATGGGAATCAAGGCTTGTAACGTGCCTAGAAGAAAGGAAGGGCCAAGCTCAAAGGGTTTCAAAGGATGAATGTAAAACAAACACCTAGAAAAGTAAAAAGAAGCAAGACACTAAAAGAAAAAGCAAGAATGGAAAATAACTAAGAAATGAATGCCTCCGTCCTCCCCTAGATTAGCTCGGTCACGGTCTCGGAAAGTCATGAATCAAGTTCTTGATCAAGTTATACTATGACAAGGATCCTATTGCCACTCAAACAAAATGATGAAGGCTAGAAAGATTTGACAATTTTCTCACATATGAAGGGTAGTGAATTGCAAATACTACCTCAAGGGCTTCAACTAGCTAGCAAAGCTTTGCCAAACGTACCACAAGCCAAGACATTAGGTTTCATGAACTCCAAAGTTCTGAAACCTAGCATGTAGTATTTGAAAATCAACCCCAACATCTCAAACCATGTGGACCACTAACACTTAGGAAGGAATGCATTCAAAGTCCAAGAAATTAAGAACCAAGTCCAAACTACAAACAAAAAAAAAACACACTTTGCCTTGAAAAGAAAATAAAAGAAAAAGAAGAGGAAAAAGGGAAAATAGAAATAAAAACTAAACAGAAGGAAGGAAAATAAAATCAAGCATGAATGACTCTCAATCAAGCAACCAAGCATCAAACAAATAAATAAATCGAGGCCCAACGCCATCGATATCCAAATGTCCTCAAAGGCTCAAAACCCAAAAATTGAAAGCCAAACATCCTCGAACAATCATCTCCTCCTAAAACTAACCCTACAACCAAGCAAACAATGAAAATAAAAGAAAGGGAGTTTGGAATGATCTCACCAAAACAGGCCATAGAGTAAGCATACAACCTCCGTTTTGCATTTTAGTATCGTACATGTCCATGAGAGTTGCTTATTCATTTAATTTGCAAAAAAGAAAGAAAAGAAACCAAACTCCAAAAACAAAATAATTACAAATAAAAGAAAAAAAGAAAAAGAAAAAGAAAGGGCTCGGGTTGCCTCCCGAGAAGCGCTTGTTTAACGTCTTAAGCTTGACAAAGGAGCTAGACACAGGGACTAAGACATAAAAGAAAAACTATGTCAAAGTCATCCAGCGGGAACAACCACCGGGTCTCAGTAAATAGCCCCGCAAAGCTCGCAAGAGCTTGTCAAATGCGCTGGCACTCAACTCACTGAATACCACATAAGCAATGGTCAAATAAAGCAATGGGGACGGTTTGAAAACCAGCATCCTATGCTTATGTGGGAGTGAGTGCCCACAGGGAGGTAAATTAAAATAAAAACTACAAAAAGAAAAAACAAATAAAGTAGGGGGAACACCTCCAAACACCTCCCTTGCCTTGGTTTCTGAAAGAGAAACATTGGAGTCAAGACAAGAGATGATGCCCTCGGATGGAGGTGATATGAGCATGGATGGAAGTGGGGTGGGATGTGAATAGACGAGGTTAAATCCTCCTAAAAAGGGAATAAGAGAATGTGGTATAACCACATCCTCCACATTAATTACCTCCTAAAAACGCAGAAACAAAGAAAAATAGAGGAAATCACATAGAAAAAAGGGGAAGGGGACTACAAGAGCAAAACTAAACTAAAAAGCCTAAAAACGCTAACAAAAGCTAAATAAAATAAGAAAATAAACTAATAAAAACTAAGAAAATAACTACCAAAATATCACTTATCAGAGTCTAGGGGACCCATAGGGTCACGATTTGCGACCATAACTCGCGAGTCGCGAGCTCATTCTGCCCAGCTCCTACGTAATTATGGTGTTGCAAGCTGCCTTGTGGGCTTTTGGTTATTGCTTGCCAGTGGGAAGAGTAGCTTTGCTTTGTCATCTAAATAGCCTTGTCTGGTGTCATGCTACCTTGGTTGTAGCTTGGGTGAATCAGGAGAGCTAGGTGAAGCATGCTTGGTGCAAGTGGTGCAAGTGGGTGCAAGTTGATAAAGCTTGATGCAAGTAGGTGCAAGTGGACATGGAAGGCTGATTGTTCATGATAGATATTGCATTATTTTGGACAGCTTTTGCTTTGTTTAGCTTAGATCTTTTAATTGTTTATTATTTTCCTTAGAAATATCTAGTTTACTTTCTCTATATATAGCTTGTAATGGTTATTGTAAAAATCAGAATTGGTTGAATGAAAAATGGTTTGAAAACTTTGTGTTTTCTTTCTTTAGTTTTTAAGTTGTGTGCGTAGAAGCTAGCATGGTTTGAAGTTCTTGGGAGTTGTCTAGCTACCAGACTTCGTGCTAGAAGAATGATTAAGAGGCCGAACCTCTTAATTAGTTACCTAGGCTATTAGATTAAGGGGTCGACCCTCTTAGTCGAAGCTAGCCAAACTGATTAATGACTTTGAGAGTGATTCTCTTAGGAGTTAGTCAGATTTGATTGTTGAGTTTTGAGAGCGATTCTCTTAACTCGATAATTTATTTAGCGGTAGATTCAAGAGCGATTCTTCCATCTATTAGCTAAAATATCCCATTTGGAGATTAGTGATCCTAATCTCTAAAATATCCCCTTTATTGTTTTTCGGTTTAGTTTTGTTTTAGTCTAGCCTAATTACCGGCTACTGATTTTGTTACCCCTAAATTAAGAGCTAAGAGTGATTCTTTTAAGTCTTAATTTAGAGATATAAGATTGTTCTGAATGGAGTTTTGGAGCTTTCTTGTATTCATAGTAGTTTTAGCCTAAATTGAGTGTTAAGAGTGATTCTTTTCATTTGGTTTGGACTATATGAGTTTGTCCACAAAGTGAGCTACAAAATTGCGTGTTTTTAGCTTGTTCGTAGATGAATTCGTAGGCATAATCGATCCTGGAACTTGTTCCTCGATTCGATATGTTCCATTTGGTATCAGTTAGCGTTGTTCGACATGGACCATCCTCCATTTATGTTCTAAAATTGAGGACAATTCTTTTTGAAGAAAGAGAGTGTGAACCAGATTAAGTGTGCCAAAGATGGTGATTAGTAATAGTACTTTTGTAATAGAATCGTAGTAGCATGATTAGCAATTTCAATGATGTATTTGCTACTACTTAGATTAATTCTTTAAGTTAATGTTTGTTTTTGTACTAATTACCATTAGTTAAAATAGAGCTTGTAGCTTAAAATGCTATTTGGTGAACTATGGAGCAAATTTGCACAAACGAACCAGTAGCAAGTCACGAGGTGCGTGTCTAGGTCGCGAGATGCGAGTGTAGGGGAAGCATAGGGTCGCGAGTCGTGACCATAACTCGCGAGTCGCAAGCTCATTCTGCCCAGCTCCTACGTAATTATGGTGTTGCAAGCTGGCTTGTGGGCTTTTGGTTATTGCTAGCAAGTGGGAAGAGTAGCTTTGGTTGGTCATCTAAATAGCCTTGCCTGGTGTCATGCTACCTTGGTTGTAGCTTGGGTGAATCATGAGAGCTAGGTGAAGCATGCTTGGTGCAAGTGGGTGCAAGTTGATAAAGCTTGATGCAAGTAGTGCAAGTGGACATGGAAGGCTGATTGTTCATGATAGATATTGCATTATTTTGGACAGCTTTTGCTTTGTTTAGCTTAGATCTCTTAATTTTTTATTATTTCCCTTAGAAATATCTAGTTTACTTTCTCTATATATAGCTTGTAATGGTTATTGTAAAAATCAGAATTGGTTGAATGAAAAATGGTTTGACAACTTTGTGTTTTCTTTCTTTAGTTTTTAAGTTGTGTGCTTAGAAGCTAGCATGGTTTGAAGTTCTTGGGAGTTGTCTAGCTACAAGACTTCGTGTTAGATAAATGATTAAGAGGACGAACCTCTTAATTAGTTATCTAGGCTATTAGATTAAGAGGTCGACCCTCTTAGTCGAAGCTAGCCAAACTGATTAACGACTTCGAGAGTGATTCTCTTAGGAGTTAGTCAGATTTGATTGTTGAGTTTTGAGAGCGATTCTCTTAACTCGATAGTTTATTTAGCAGGAGATTCAAGAGCGATTCTTCCATCTATTAGCTAAAATATCCCATTTGGAGATTAGTGATCCTAATCTCTAAAATATGCCCTTTATTGTTTTTCGGTTTAGTTTTATTTTAGTGTAGCCTAATTACCGGCTAGTGATTTTGTTACCCCTAAATTAAGAGCTAAGAGTGATTCTTTTAAGTCTTAATTTAAAGATATAAGATTGTTCTGAATGCAGTTTTGGAGCTTTCTTGTATTCATAGTAGTTTTAGCCTAAATTGAGTGTTAAGAGGGATTCTTTTCATTTGGTTTTGACTATACGAGTTTGTCCACAAAGTGAGCTTCAAAATTGGGTGTTTTTAGCTTGTTCGTAGATGAATTCGTAGGCATAATCGATCCTGGAACTTGTTCCTCGATTCGATATGTTCCATTTGGTATCAGTTAGCGTTGTTCGATATGGACCATCCTCCATTCAAGTTCTAAAATTGAGGATAATTTTTTTTGAAGAAAGAGAGTGTGAACCATATTAAGTGTGCCAAAGATGGTGATTAGTAGTAGTACTTTTGTTATAGAATTGTAGTAGCATGATTAGAAATTTCAATGATGTATTTGCTACTGTTTAGATTAATTCTTTAAGTTAATGTTTGTTTTTGTACTAATTAGCATTAGTTAAAATAGAGCTTGAAGCTTAAAATGCAATTTGGTGAACTATGGAGCAAATTTGCACAAACGAACCAGTAACAAGTCACGAGGTGCGTGCCTAGGTCGCGAGGTGCGAGTCTAGGGGACCCATAGGGTCGCGAGTCGTGACCATAACTCGCGAGTCCCAAGCTCATTCTGCCCAGCTCCTACGTAATTATGGTGTTGCAAGCTGGCTTGTGGGCTTTTGGTTATTGCTTGCAAGTGGGAAGAGTAGCCTTGCTTGGTCATCTAAATAGCCTTGCCAGGTGTCATACTACCGTGGTTGTAGCTTGGGTGAATCATGAGAGCTAGGTGAAGCATGCTTGGTGCAAGTGGGTGCGAGTTGATAAAGCTTGATGCAAGTAGGTGCAAGTGGACATGGCAGGCTGATTGGTAATGATATATATTGCATTATTTTGGACAGCTTTTGCTTTGTTTAGCCTAGATCTTTTAATTGTTTATTATTTCCCTTAGAAATATCTAGTTTACTTTCTCTATATATAGCTTGTAAAAATCAGAATTGGTTGAATGAAAAATGGTTTGAAAACTTTGTGTTTTCTTTCTTTAGTTTTTAAGTTGTGTGCTTAGAAGCTAGCATGGTTTGAAGTTCTTGGGAGTTGTCTAGCTAACAAACTTCGTGATAGATGAATGATTAAGAGGACGAACCTTTTAATTAGTTACCTAGACTATTAGATTAAGAGGTCGACCCTCTTAGTCGAAGCTAGCCAAACTGATTAATGACTTCGAGAGTGATTCTCTTAGGAGTTAGTCAGATTTGATTGTTGAGTTTTGAGAGCGATTCTCTTAACTCGATAGTTTATTTAGCGGTAGATTCAAGAGCGATTCTTCCATCTATTAGCTGAAATATCCCATTTGGAGATTAGTGATCCTAATCTCTAAAATATGCCCTTTATTGTTTTTCGGTTTAGTTTTATTTTAGTGTAGCCTAATTACCGGCTACTGATTTTGTTACCCCTAAATTAAGAGCTAAGAGTGATTCTTTTAAGTCTTAATTTAAAGATATAAGATTGTTCTGAATGGAGTTTTGGAGCTTTCTTGTATTTATAGTAGTTTTAGCCTAAATTGAGTGTTAAGAGAGATTCTTTTCATTTGGTTTTGACTATACGAGTTTGTCCACAAAGTGAGCTTCAAAATTGGGTGTTTTTAGCTTGTTCGTAGATGAATTCGTAGGCATAATCGATCCTGGAACTTGTTCCTCAATTGGATATGTTCCATTTGGTATCAGCTAGCGTTGTTCGATATGGACCATCCTCCATTCAAGTTCTAAAATTGAGGACAATTTTTTTTGAAGAAAGAGAGTGTGAACCATATTAAGTGTGCCAAAGATGGTGATTAGTAGTAGTACTTTTGTTATAGAATTGTAGTAGCATGATTAGAAATTTCAATGATGTATTTGCTACTGTTTAGATTAATTCTTTAAGTTAATGTTTGTTTTTGTACTAATTAGCATTAGTTAAAATAGAGCTTGAAGCTTAAAATACAATTTGGTGAACTATGGAGCAAATTTGCACAAACGAACCAGTAGCAAGTCACGAGGTGCGTGCCTAGGTCGCGAGGTGCGAGTCTAGGGGACCCATAGGGTCGCGAGTCGTGACCATAACTCGCGAGTCGCAAGCTCATTCTGCCCAGCTCCTACGTAATTATGGTGTTGCAAGCTGGCTTGTGGGCTTTTGGTTATTGCTTGCAAGTGGGAAGAGTAGCCTTACTTGGTCATCTAAATAGCCTTGCCAGGTGTCATACTACCTTGGTTGTAGCTTGGGTGAATCATGAGAGCTAGGTGAAGCATGCTTGGTGCAAGTGGGTGCGAGTTGATAAAGCTTGATGCAAGTAGGTGCAAGTGGACATGGCAGGCTGATTGGTAATGATATATATTGCATTATTTTGGACAGCTTTTGCTTTGTTTAGCTTAGATCTTTTAATTGTTTATTATTTCCCTTAGAAATATCTAGTTTACTTTCTCTATATATAGCTTGTAAAAATCAGAATTGGTTGAATGAAAAATGGTTTGAAAACTTTGTATTTTCTTTCTTTAGTTTTTAAGTTGTGTGCTTAGAAGCTAGCATGGTTTGAAGTTCTTGGGAGTTGTCTAGCTAACAGACTTCGTGATAGATGAATGATTAAGAGGACGAACCTTTTAATTAGTTACCTAGACTATTAGATTAAGAGGTCGACCCTCTTAGTCGAAGCTAGCCAAACTGATTAATGACTTCGAGAGTGATTCTCTTAGGAGATAGTCAGATTTGATTGTTGAGTTTTGAGAGCGATTCTCTTAACTCGATAGTTTATTTAGCGGTAGATTCAAGAGCGATTCTTCCATCTATTAGCTAAAATATCCCATTTGGAGATTACTGATCCTAATCTCTAAAATATCCCCTTTATTGTTTTTCGGTTTAGTTTTATTTTAGTTTAGCCTAATTACCGGCTACTGATTTTGTTACCCCTAAATTAAGAGCTAAGAGTGATTCTTTTAAGTCTTAATTTAGAAATATACGATTGTTCTGAATGGAATTTTGGAGCTTTCTTGTATTCATAGTAGTTTTAGCCTAAATTGAGTGTTAAGAGGGATTCTTTTCATTTGGTTTGGACTATACGAGTTTGTCCACAAAGTGAGCTAGTAAATTACGTGTTTTTAGCTTGTTCGTAGATGAATTCGTAGGCATAATCGATCCTGGAACTTGTTCCTCGATTCGATATGTTCCATTTGGTATCAGTTAGCGTTGTTCGACATGGACCATCCTCCATTTATGTTCTAAAATTGAGGACAATTCTTTTTGAAGAAAGAGAGTGTGAACCAGATTAAGTGTGCCAAAGATGGTGATTAGTAATAGTACCTTTGTAATAGAATCGTAGTAGCATGATTAGCAATTTCAATGATGTATTTGCTACAGTTTAGATTAATTCTTTAAGTTAATGTTTGTTTTTGTACTAATTAGCATTAGTTAAAATAGAGCTTGTAGCTTAAAATGCAATTTGGTGAACTATGGAGCAAATTTGCACAAACGAACCAGTAGCAAGTCACGAGGTGCGTGCCTAGGTCGCGAGGTGCGAGTCTAGGGGACCCATAGGGTCGCGAGTTGTGATCATAACTCGCGAGTCGCAAGCTCATTCTTCCCAGCTCCTACGTAATTATGGTGTTGCAAGCTGGCTTGTGGGCTTTCGATTATTGCTTGCAAGTGGGAAGAGTAGCCTTACTTGGTCATCTAAATAGCCTTGCCTGGTGTCATGCTACCTTGGTTGTAGCTTGGGTGAAACATGAGAGCTAGGTGAAGCATGCTTGGTGCAAGTGGGTGCAAGTTGATAAAGCGTGATGCAAGTAGGTGCAAGTGGACATGGAAGGCTGATTGTTCATGATAGACATTGCATTATTTTGGACAGCTTTTGCTTTGTTTAGCTTAGATCTTTTAATTGTTTATTATTTCCCTTAGAAATATCTAGTTTACTTTCTCTATATATAGCTTGTAAAAATCAGAATTGGTTGAATGAAAAATGGTTTGAAAACTTTGTGTTTTCTGTCTTTAGTTTTTAAGTTGTGTGCTTAGAAGCTAGCATGGTTTGAAGTTCTTGGGAGTTGTCTACCTACCAGATTTCGTGCTAGATGAATGATTAAGAGGCCGAACCTTTTAATTAGTTACCTAGGCTATTAGATTAAGAGGTCGACCCTCTTAGTCGAAGCTAGCCAAACTGATTAATGACTTCGAGAGTGATTCTCTTAGGAGTTAGTCAGATTTGATTGTTGAGTTTTGAGAGCGATTCTCTTAACTCGATAGTTTATTTAGCGGTAGATTCAAGAGCGATTCTTCCATCTATTAGCTAAAATATCCCATTTGGAGATTAGTGATCCTAATCTCTAAAATATCCCCTTTATTGTTTTTCGGTTTAGTTTTATTTTAGTTTAGCCTAATTACCGGCTACTGATTTTGTTACCCCTAAATTAAGAGCTAAGAGTGATTCTTTTAAGTCTTAATTTAGAAATATACGATTGTTCTGAATGGAGTTTTGGAGCTTTCTTGTATTCATAGTAGTTTTAGCCTAAATTGAGTGTTAAGAGGGATTCTTTTCATTTGGTTTGGACTATACGAGTTTGTCCACAAAGTGAGCTAGTAAATTACGTGTTTTTAGCTTGTTCGTAGATGAATTCGTAGGCATAATCGATACTGGAACTTGTTCCTAGATTCAATATGTTCCATTTGTTATCAGTTAGCGTTGTTCGACATGGACCATCCTCCATTTAAGTTCTAAAGTTGAGGACAATTTTTTTTGAAGAAAGAGAGTGTGAACCATATTAAGTGTGCCAAATATGGTGATTAGTAGTAGTACTTTTGTAATAGAATTGTAGTAGCATGATTAGCAATTTCAATGATGTATTTGCTACTGTTTAGACTAATTCTTTAAGTTAATGTTTATTTTTGTACTAATTAGCATTAGTTAAAATAGAGCATGTAGCTTAAAATGCAATTTGGTGAACTATGGAGCAAATTTGCACAAACGAACCAGTAGCAAGTCACGAGGTGCGTGCCTAGGTTGCGAGGTGCGAGTCTAGGGGACCCATAGGGTCGCGAGTCGTGACCATAACTCGCGAGTCGCAAGCTCATTCTGCCCAGCTCCTACGTAATTATGGTGTTGCAAGCTGGCTTGTGGGCTTTTGGTTATTGCTTGCAAGTGGGAAGAGTAGCCTTGCTTGGTCATCTAAATAGCCTTGCCAGGTGTCATACTACCTTGGTTCTAGCTTGGGTGAATCATGATTGCTAGGTGAAGCATGGTTGGTGCAAGTGGGTGCAAGGTGATAAAGCTTGATGCAAGTAGCTAGGTGCAAGTGGACATGGAAGGCTGATTATTCATGATAGATATTGCATTATTTTGGACAGCTTTTGCTTTATTTAGCTTAGATCTTTTAATTTTTTATTATCTCCCTTAGAAATATCTAGTTTACTTTCTCTATATATAGCTTGTAATGGTTATTGTAAAAATCAGAATTGGTTGAATGAAAAATGGTTTGAAAACTTTGTGTTCTCTTTCTTTAGTTTTTAAGTTGTGTGCTTAGAAGCTAGCATGGTTTGAAGTTCTTGGGAGTTGTCTAGCTACAAGACTTCATGCTAGATGAATGATTAAGAGGCCGAACCTCTTAATTAGTTATCTAGGCTATTAGATTAAGAGGTCGACCCTCTTAGTCGAGGCTAGCCAAACTGATTATAGACTTCGAGAGTGATTCTCTTAGGAGTTAGTCTGATTTGATTGGTGAGTTTTCAGAGCCATTCTCTTAACTCGATAGTTTATTTAGCGGTAGATTCAAGAGCGATTCTTCCATCTATTAGCTAAAATATCCCATTTGGAGATTAGTGATCCTAATCTCTAAAATATGCCCTTTATTGTTTTTCGGTTTAGTTTTATTTTAGTGTAGCCTAATTACCGGCTAGTGATTTTGTTACCCCTAAATTAAGAGCTAAGAGTGATTCTTTTAAGTCTTAATTTAAAGATATAAGATTGTTCTGAATGCAGTTTTGGAGCTTTCTTGTATTCATAGTAGTTTTAGCCTAAATTGAGTGTTAAGAGGGATTCTTTTCATTTGGTTTTGACTATACGAGTTTGTCCACAAAGTGAGCTTCAAAATTGGGTGTTTTTAGCTTGTTCGTAGATGAATTCGTAGGCATAATCGATCCTGGAACTTGTTCCTCGATTCGATATGTTCCATTTGGTATCAGTTAGCGTTGTTCGATATGGACCATCCTCCATTCAAGTTCTAAAATTGAGGATAATTTTTTTTGAAGAAAGAGAGTGTGAACCATATTAAGTGTGCCAAAGATGGTGATTAGTAGTAGTACTTTTGTTATAGAATTGTAGTAGCATGATTAGAAATTTCAATGATGTATTTGCTACTGTTTAGATTAATTCTTTAAGTTAATGTTTGTTTTTGTACTAATTAGCATTAGTTAAAATAGAGCTTGAAGCTTAAAATGCAATTTGGTGAACTATGGAGCAAATTTGCACAAACGAACCAGTAACAAGTCACGAGGTGCGTGCCTAGGTCGCGAGGTGCGAGTCTAGGGGACCCATAGGGTCGCGAGTCGTGACCATAACTCGCGAGTCCCAAGCTCATTCTGCCCAGCTCCTACGTAATTATGGTGTTGCAAGCTGGCTTGTGGGCTTTTGGTTATTGCTTGCAAGTGGGAAGAGTAGCCTTGCTTGGTCATCTAAATAGCCTTGCCAGGTGTCATACTACCGTGGTTGTAGCTTGGGTGAATCATGAGAGCTAGGTGAAGCATGCTTGGTGCAAGTGGGTGCGAGTTGATAAAGCTTGATGCAAGTAGGTGCAAGTGGACATGGCAGGCTGATTGGTAATGATATATATTGCATTATTTTGGACAGCTTTTGCTTTGTTTAGCCTAGATCTTTTAATTGTTTATTATTTCCCTTAGAAATATCTAGTTTACTTTCTCTATATATAGCTTGTAAAAATCAGAATTGGTTGAATGAAAAATGGTTTGAAAACTTTGTGTTTTCTTTCTTTAGTTTTTAAGTTGTGTGCTTAGAAGCTAGCATGGTTTGAAGTTCTTGGGAGTTGTCTAGCTAACAAACTTCGTGATAGATGAATGATTAAGAGGACGAACCTTTTAATTAGTTACCTAGACTATTAGATTAAGAGGTCGACCCTCTTAGTCGAAGCTAGCCAAACTGATTAATGACTTCGAGAGTGATTCTCTTAGGAGTTAGTCAGATTTGATTGTTGAGTTTTGAGAGCGATTCTCTTAACTCGATAGTTTATTTAGCGGTAGATTCAAGAGCGATTCTTCCATCTATTAGCTGAAATATCCCATTTGGAGATTAGTGATCCTAATCTCTAAAATATGCCCTTTATTGTTTTTCGGTTTAGTTTTATTTTAGTGTAGCCTAATTACCGGCTACTGATTTTGTTACCCCTAAATTAAGAGCTAAGAGTGATTCTTTTAAGTCTTAATTTAAAGATATAAGATTGTTCTGAATGGAGTTTTGGAGCTTTCTTGTATTTATAGTAGTTTTAGCCTAAATTGAGTGTTAAGAGAGATTCTTTTCATTTGGTTTTGACTATACGAGTTTGTCCACAAAGTGAGCTTCAAAATTGGGTGTTTTTAGCTTGTTCGTAGATGAATTCGTAGGCATAATCGATCCTGGAACTTGTTCCTCAATTGGATATGTTCCATTTGGTATCAGCTAGCGTTGTTCGATATGGACCATCCTCCATTCAAGTTCTAAAATTGAGGACAATTTTTTTTGAAGAAAGAGAGTGTGAACCATATTAAGTGTGCCAAAGATGGTGATTAGTAGTAGTACTTTTGTTATAGAATTGTAGTAGCATGATTAGAAATTTCAATGATGTATTTGCTACTGTTTAGATTAATTCTTTAAGTTAATGTTTGTTTTTGTACTAATTAGCATTAGTTAAAATAGAGCTTGAAGCTTAAAATACAATTTGGTGAACTATGGAGCAAATTTGCACAAACGAACCAGTAGCAAGTCACGAGGTGCGTGCCTAGGTCGCGAGGTGCGAGTCTAGGGGACCCATAGGGTCGCGAGTCGTGACCATAACTCGCGAGTCGCAAGCTCATTCTGCCCAGCTCCTACGTAATTATGGTGTTGCAAGCTGGCTTGTGGGCTTTTGGTTATTGCTTGCAAGTGGGAAGAGTAGCCTTACTTGGTCATCTAAATAGCCTTGCCAGGTGTCATACTACCTTGGTTGTAGCTTGGGTGAATCATGAGAGCTAGGTGAAGCATGCTTGGTGCAAGTGGGTGCGAGTTGATAAAGCTTGATGCAAGTAGGTGCAAGTGGACATGGCAGGCTGATTGGTAATGATATATATTGCATTATTTTGGACAGCTTTTGCTTTGTTTAGCTTAGATCTTTTAATTGTTTATTATTTCCCTTAGAAATATCTAGTTTACTTTCTCTATATATAGCTTGTAAAAATCAGAATTGGTTGAATGAAAAATGGTTTGAAAACTTTGTATTTTCTTTCTTTAGTTTTTAAGTTGTGTGCTTAGAAGCTAGCATGGTTTGAAGTTCTTGGGAGTTGTCTAGCTAACAGACTTCGTGATAGATGAATGATTAAGAGGACGAACCTTTTAATTAGTTACCTAGACTATTAGATTAAGAGGTCGACCCTCTTAGTCGAAGCTAGCCAAACTGATTAATGACTTCGAGAGTGATTCTCTTAGGAGATAGTCAGATTTGATTGTTGAGTTTTGAGAGCGATTCTCTTAACTCGATAGTTTATTTAGCGGTAGATTCAAGAGCGATTCTTCCATCTATTAGCTAAAATATCCCATTTGGAGATTACTGATCCTAATCTCTAAAATATCCCCTTTATTGTTTTTCGGTTTAGTTTTATTTTAGTTTAGCCTAATTACCGGCTACTGATTTTGTTACCCCTAAATTAAGAGCTAAGAGTGATTCTTTTAAGTCTTAATTTAGAAATATACGATTGTTCTGAATGGAATTTTGGAGCTTTCTTGTATTCATAGTAGTTTTAGCCTAAATTGAGTGTTAAGAGGGATTCTTTTCATTTGGTTTGGACTATACGAGTTTGTCCACAAAGTGAGCTAGTAAATTACGTGTTTTTAGCTTGTTCGTAGATGAATTCGTAGGCATAATCGATCCTGGAACTTGTTCCTCGATTCGATATGTTCCATTTGGTATCAGTTAGCGTTGTTCGACATGGACCATCCTCCATTTATGTTCTAAAATTGAGGACAATTCTTTTTGAAGAAAGAGAGTGTGAACCAGATTAAGTGTGCCAAAGATGGTGATTAGTAATAGTACCTTTGTAATAGAATCGTAGTAGCATGATTAGCAATTTCAATGATGTATTTGCTACAGTTTAGATTAATTCTTTAAGTTAATGTTTGTTTTTGTACTAATTAGCATTAGTTAAAATAGAGCTTGTAGCTTAAAATGCAATTTGGTGAACTATGGAGCAAATTTGCACAAACGAACCAGTAGCAAGTCACGAGGTGCGTGCCTAGGTCGCGAGGTGCGAGTCTAGGGGACCCATAGGGTCGCGAGTTGTGATCATAACTCGCGAGTCGCAAGCTCATTCTTCCCAGCTCCTACGTAATTATGGTGTTGCAAGCTGGCTTGTGGGCTTTCGATTATTGCTTGCAAGTGGGAAGAGTAGCCTTACTTGGTCATCTAAATAGCCTTGCCTGGTGTCATGCTACCTTGGTTGTAGCTTGGGTGAAACATGAGAGCTAGGTGAAGCATGCTTGGTGCAAGTGGGTGCAAGTTGATAAAGCGTGATGCAAGTAGGTGCAAGTGGACATGGAAGGCTGATTGTTCATGATAGACATTGCATTATTTTGGACAGCTTTTGCTTTGTTTAGCTTAGATCTTTTAATTGTTTATTATTTCCCTTAGAAATATCTAGTTTACTTTCTCTATATATAGCTTGTAAAAATCAGAATTGGTTGAATGAAAAATGGTTTGAAAACTTTGTGTTTTCTGTCTTTAGTTTTTAAGTTGTGTGCTTAGAAGCTAGCATGGTTTGAAGTTCTTGGGAGTTGTCTACCTACCAGATTTCGTGCTAGATGAATGATTAAGAGGCCGAACCTTTTAATTAGTTACCTAGGCTATTAGATTAAGAGGTCGACCCTCTTAGTCGAAGCTAGCCAAACTGATTAATGACTTCGAGAGTGATTCTCTTAGGAGTTAGTCAGATTTGATTGTTGAGTTTTGAGAGCGATTCTCTTAACTCGATAGTTTATTTAGCGGTAGATTCAAGAGCGATTCTTCCATCTATTAGCTAAAATATCCCATTTGGAGATTAGTGATCCTAATCTCTAAAATATCCCCTTTATTGTTTTTCGGTTTAGTTTTATTTTAGTTTAGCCTAATTACCGGCTACTGATTTTGTTACCCCTAAATTAAGAGCTAAGAGTGATTCTTTTAAGTCTTAATTTAGAAATATACGATTGTTCTGAATGGAGTTTTGGAGCTTTCTTGTATTCATAGTAGTTTTAGCCTAAATTGAGTGTTAAGAGGGATTCTTTTCATTTGGTTTGGACTATACGAGTTTGTCCACAAAGTGAGCTAGTAAATTACGTGTTTTTAGCTTGTTCGTAGATGAATTCGTAGGCATAATCGATACTGGAACTTGTTCCTAGATTCAATATGTTCCATTTGTTATCAGTTAGCGTTGTTCGACATGGACCATCCTCCATTTAAGTTCTAAAGTTGAGGACAATTTTTTTTGAAGAAAGAGAGTGTGAACCATATTAAGTGTGCCAAATATGGTGATTAGTAGTAGTACTTTTGTAATAGAATTGTAGTAGCATGATTAGCAATTTCAATGATGTATTTGCTACTGTTTAGACTAATTCTTTAAGTTAATGTTTATTTTTGTACTAATTAGCATTAGTTAAAATAGAGCATGTAGCTTAAAATGCAATTTGGTGAACTATGGAGCAAATTTGCACAAACGAACCAGTAGCAAGTCACGAGGTGCGTGCCTAGGTTGCGAGGTGCGAGTCTAGGGGACCCATAGGGTCGCGAGTCGTGACCATAACTCGCGAGTCGCAAGCTCATTCTGCCCAGCTCCTACGTAATTATGGTGTTGCAAGCTGGCTTGTGGGCTTTTGGTTATTGCTTGCAAGTGGGAAGAGTAGCCTTGCTTGGTCATCTAAATAGCCTTGCCAGGTGTCATACTACCTTGGTTCTAGCTTGGGTGAATCATGATTGCTAGGTGAAGCATGGTTGGTGCAAGTGGGTGCAAGGTGATAAAGCTTGATGCAAGTAGCTAGGTGCAAGTGGACATGGAAGGCTGATTATTCATGATAGATATTGCATTATTTTGGACAGCTTTTGCTTTATTTAGCTTAGATCTTTTAATTTTTTATTATCTCCCTTAGAAATATCTAGTTTACTTTCTCTATATATAGCTTGTAATGGTTATTGTAAAAATCAGAATTGGTTGAATGAAAAATGGTTTGAAAACTTTGTGTTCTCTTTCTTTAGTTTTTAAGTTGTGTGCTTAGAAGCTAGCATGGTTTGAAGTTCTTGGGAGTTGTCTAGCTACAAGACTTCATGCTAGATGAATGATTAAGAGGCCGAACCTCTTAATTAGTTATCTAGGCTATTAGATTAAGAGGTCGACCCTCTTAGTCGAGGCTAGCCAAACTGATTATAGACTTCGAGAGTGATTCTCTTAGGAGTTAGTCTGATTTGATTGGTGAGTTTTCAGAGCCATTCTCTTAACTCGATAGTTTATTTAGCGGTAGATTCAAGAGCGATTCTTCCATCTATTAGCTAAAATATCCCATTTGGAGATTAGTGATCCTAATCTCTAAAATATCCCCTTTATTGTTTTTCGGTTTAGTTTTACTTTAGTGTAGCCTAATTACCGGCTACTGATTTAGTTACCCCTACATTAAGAGCTAAGAGTGATTCTTTTAAGTCTTAATTTAGAGATATAAGATTGTTCTGAATGGAGTTTTGGAGCTTTCTTGTTTTCATAGTAGTTTTAGCCTAAGTTGAGTGTTAAGAGTGATTCTTTTCATTTGGTTTCGACTATACGAGTTTGTCCACAAAGTGTCCTACAAATTGCGTGCTTTTAGCTTGTTCGTAGATGAATTCGTAGGCATAATCGATCCTGGAACTTATTCCTCGATTCGATATGTTCCATTTGGTATAAATTAGCGTTGTTCGACATGGACCATCCTCCATTTAAGTTATAAAATTGAGGACAATTTTTTTTGAAGAAAGAGAGTGTGAACCAGATTAAATGTGCCAAAGATGGTGATTAGTAGTAGTACTTTTGTAATAGAATTGTAGTAGTTTGATTAGCAATTTCAATGATGTATTTGCTACTATTTAGATGAATTCTTTAAGTTAATGTTTGTTTTTGTACTAATTAGCATTAGCTAAAAGAAAACTTGTAGCTTAAAATGTAATTAGGTGAACTATGGAGCAAATTTGCACAAATGAACCAGTAGCAAGTCACGAGGTGCGTGCCTAGGTCGCGAGGTGCGAGTCTAGGGGACCCATAGGGTCACGATTTGCGACTATAACTCGCGAGTCGCGAGCTCATTCTGCCCAGCTCCTACGTAATTATGGTGTTGCAAGCTGGCTTGTGGGCTTTTGGTTATTGCTTTCCAGTGGGAAGAGTAGCTTTGCTTTGTCATCTAAATAGCCTTGTCTGGTGTCATGCTACCTTGGTTGTAGCTTGGGTGAATCATGAGAGCTAGGTGAAGCATGCTTGGTGCAAGTGGGTGCAAGTTGATAAAGCTTGATGCAGGTAGGTGCAAGTGGACATGGAAGGCTGATTGTTCATGATAGATATTGCATTATTTTGGACAGCTTTTGCTTTGTTTAGCTTAGATCTTTTAATTGTTTATTATTTCCCTTACAAATATCTAGTTTACTTTCTCTATATATAGCTTGTAATGGATATTGTAAAAATCAGAATTGGTTGAATGAAAAATGGTTTGAAAACTTTGTGTTTTGTTTCTTTAGTTTTTAAGTTGTGTGCTTAGAAGCTAGCATGGTTTGAAGTTCTTGGGAGTTGTCTATCTACAAGACTTCGTGCTAGATGAATGATTAAGAGGCCGAACCTCTTAATTAGTTATCTAGGCTATTATATTAAGAGGTCGACCTTCTTAGTCGAAGCTAGCCAAACTGATTAATGACTTCGAGAGTGATTCTCTTAGGAGTTAGTCAGATTTGATTGTTGAGTTTTGAGAGCGATTCTCTTAACTCGATAGTTTATTTAGCGGTAGATTCAAGAGCGATTCTTCCATCTATTAGCTAAAATATCCCATTTGGAGATTAGTGATCCTAATCTCTAAAATATCCCCTTTATTGTTTTTCGGTTTAGTTTTATTTTAGTGTAGCCTAATTACCGGCTACTGATTTTGTTAGCCCAAAATTAAGAGCTAAGAGTGATTCTTTTAAGTCTTAATTTAGAGATATAAGATTGTTCTGAATGGAGTTTTGGAGCTTTCTTGTATTCATAGTAGTTTTAGCCTAAATTGAGTGTTAAGAGTGATTCTTTTCATTTGGTTTCGACTATACGAGTTTGTCCACAAAGTGAGCTACAAAATTGCGTGTTTGTTAGCTTGTTCGTAGATAAATTCGTAGTCATAATGGATCCTGGAACTTGTTCCTCGATTTGATATGTTCCAGTAACACTTACTTCCCCAACTGTTAACTTTAACAGTCCATTCAGTGTTCACAGAACACTTCCCAACCACTTCCCTCTAAATGGTTCAAATATTACAAACTTAAATCTCCGTAAGTTTTTCTCTTAAAGATGGATATGGAGATAGTTTTTCTCTAAGGATAGACTCTCAGAAAATATGACTTGGTTTTCTTTGGAGAGCAAAAGTCTTACTAGGATTTTTCAAAATATTGTAATTATAGGCAAAGAAAAAAACCGTCCCCTAGAAGTGTGCTTGGAGACTTGCCTAAATTGTGCAAACAACTTCAGCTGACACAAGTGCAGTTTTCTTGTTTCAGACTTTGTCTCTTTCCACTATGGGAAGTGGGACGTACACTAAAGTCCAAACAAAGTACATTGCATTTAATGAGCTGATTTGGTGTATCATTTTGGCAGATTTTCCAAAACTTAAGTGATCAATGTTTTTCAAATAAATTTTCAAAAATAATTTTGAACACGAAAATTGATACGGATCACTTAAGTGCACGTGCGTAATACTGAGGTCTGTTCACACAGTGGTCTTAGTACTACAAAGTCTACATCTAGCAAAGAGAACTGTTCCAAGCTTGTTCTTTATCTGTTTTTAGCTTGTTCTTGGCTTGTTCTCTTTACTGGATATAAACTTTAATGGCCCCTTTGGTAGCCGGTCATAAATCAGGGTAATGGGAATGAATTTATAACTAAATTTTGAAGGAAAATCAAAATCCATTCCCATGGTGGTGCTACCTTAGCTCCAATTTATCTAATTTTCTTCACAAATATCTATTCCCATCAAATACCACCCTCCCCACGTGTAATGGATGGGAATAATAAATTAGAAGATAATTGAAGCTTGGGAATGAAAATTTGTTTTCCATGGAGATTATAAGGTTTCTCCCTAAAAAAATTACACTATAAATTAATTACCATTACTAAAATTTATTACCAACAACCAAACGGGCCGTAAGTCTTTTTGCTCTTTACTTAGAAACACAAGGTATATCTTCCTAAGTCTATTTGACAAGAAGATCCTAAAAGTACAAAAATTAAAAGACTTCAAGCTCTTGACTTCTGATTCTTCAAGTATCTCAAGGTCTTCAGATTTGCCTTGAAGAGTTCTCACTTGATGTTCAATTACAAACATGCATAACAATCAAGTATAGAGAACTGGTTTGTCATCCATCAAATCAAACATGGTTCAACAATTCCCCCTATTTGATGATGACAAACCATGAAGTTCCCCCTGAGAACAGTAACCAATTGCTTTAAGATAAAACAACTGTTCCGAGGAAATGGTCTTGCACTGTGCTTGTAGCCAGATTCATAATCTCAGAAAATTAAAAAAAACAGTAGACTAAAGCACAATTTGACTGATTATAAGGGTCAGTCACTCATCACATTACTCAATTAATTATTGAGTTTCAGCATTAGACCTGGAACCAGTAAGACTTATCAATTATCAAATGTAGCAAGAGAATTTTTAAGTTCACTTGGAAGAGTTTCTTCCAGTTGGGATGGATAGAAGTATTTGATCTGAATTCAAAGTACTCCTAGGCATAAAGCTGGGCTATCTCTAACAAGGTCTGAACCTTGTTCAAGTTGTTACACCTGACACTAGGAACTTCACCTGTCCTATTCCCCCTTTTGGCATCATCAAATGACAAAATAATCACAGCAAAATAATTAGGAGAAGGCAACAAGTAAAGTCACAAGCATAATATAAAAACAGCATTCTAGAGATGCTGACCCAAAAGTTAGTACCTGCAACTCACAATCCCAAATGTCAAAGCACACACGAGTTAATTAATTATACAGACCAGGACCATTCTGGAGAGAAATTGTTTGGCAGAAATGGTCAAAAACTAAGAATAGGTAAATGTTCAAGGAAGCCAGATAATTGAAAGTTTGAGAAATAGGTTAGTAAGGTAGGGGGGTAAGCTAAGAGGAGTTAGAGTTAGCATCATCATCAGAATTCTTAGTAGAATCCTCATCCTCCTTTTCTGCACTCTCCTTGGGCAATGATGGGAACTGGTCTCTTAGTGGTCTTGGGTTTGAAGCTGGAAGAGCAGGCAAGCTTTTCTTCATGGGAGTCCAACCGTGCTGATATGTTCTTGATTGATCCATCCAGAGAAGCGCATAAGACATTCACACTGGCCATCATCTGTTGTAATAGTTCTCCATGTGTTTGCAACTGTTTGGACAGTGACCCAGTAGCTTCCTCAGACCTTGAGCTGCTTGTTCTTTTGACCCCAGTGGTTCTCTCTTCATCCCTCATTTTCAGTATACCACCTTCAAAGGTCATTCCCTTCTGACCTAGGATCTCGTTGGTGAGGACAGAAATTTTCTTGATCTCACCAATCAGATGTACCTTCCTACTTATGAAAACAAGAGTAAGCCAGGCACCATAGGGTAGAGAGTGGTTTGACCTTTCCAGAACACTAACCATGTGGGCTAGCATGAGAACAGGGAGACTCAGTTTGATCTTCTCATATAGGCACTAGATAATCACAGCATCCACTTTTCTTACATCCATTCTTCCCTGAGCCCTAGGCAGTACTGTCTTAGAGGCTACTGTATGGAACAGCCTCATCACTGGTTCCCTTAGTTGGCCAATAACATAGCCAGAACCATCATTTGGAGAACCAGTAAAGAGAGTGGTCTGTATGTGTTCTGTATTGACCTCAGGAATAGTACGCCAGTTGTCCTTTGAGTAGTCACAGAACCCACCTCTTGGTACACCCAATACCTCCCCTAGACTCTTCTTTGACAGAGTGATGCCGACCCCTTCGACCTCACTCCAGACCTTCCCTTTGTCTAATTTCCCCAATTTTGAGTAAAATTCCTCAACAAAATTCTCAAAAACATCCAACTTTTTGTCAAACAGCCCCTCCCAACCCTGGAATTCTAGAGCTTCCTTAAACTCCTCCAGAAAGGGTTGACTCATCCAAGACTTAGGACATGCAAACCCAAACAAGACACCCCTACCACTTAATTCAAACAGTGGTTCAGAAGTGGTCTTACCTTTCTTCTTGACTGAGGCCTTTTCAGGTGCAGAGTCAGCCTTCCTCTTCTTTTCAGTGGGGAGTTTGGTTGCAGGTTTGGGGCTCACAGAAGGTTTGCCCTTCTTTGCTACACTCTTCATTCTTTTCTTCTTTTCCTCCTCCTTTCCCTATGGAACCTTCTCAGTAGGCTCATTTTTTATTTCTTCCTTACAGACCCTTGTCCTCAAGGGCCTTGTCCTCTTCCCAATTTCTTTTTCCCTTTGCACCACCCCAGTAATGTAACGACTCAACTTTTAAGGACCGTCGATTGACGAAGGAAATCGACAATCGGATCATTACCAAACATAAACATAACATAATTAACATATTTTAAGTTTAATTGCTCTTTTATTAATTGAAGAAATAACTACTAGTCTCAAAATCCAAAGACAAACTCCAAAATACATACTGAAATATTGTTCAATCCCAACAGGCTGGGATAAATACTTAATAGATAAAGAATAAAATGACATAAGCTAAACTATGGGTTCTCTATCGCTCAAACAAAACAGACATCCCGAACCACCGCAAGCCCACTTACGTCTCTGCGTCTTCACCTGGAAATGGGGGGGGGTCCACCGTCAGTGGCGAGTAACTAGGCTGTCCCACTTAAATGAGGGACCGCTAACCACATAATATCATAAAATCAACCATGAAAACCCATACCAACTACATGAAAATACGTTCAAAAAATACATACGAAATGCGTACAAAAATACGTAGAAAAATACGTAGAAATGCGTATACAAATACTTACGGAATACATACAGAGTACGTACGCAAATACGTACAAAAATACGTATTAAATACGTATAAAATACCTGCAAAATACGGTTAGGATACATACAAAATACGTGTACAATACAGGTACACAATACGTACATCACACAAATACATATATGTATAACATACAAATACGAATACATACAACGACTAATTCAAATACGTACAACATACAAATTTCAGACGTACACAACGGAAGACTTAATATTACAGCATAATACATATATATTCGAAATTCACATAAGTACATACATACAATCAACCTTCCATTAAATACATATCTTATCATATCATATCACTTCGTTCATATCTTAAACATCTTATCTTATCATAATCAAATCCTATTATTGGACCGGTTTTTATAGCTCGTTGTGGATCCTGTGTGCACCACAACTTTCCTAAAACATGCCGGGGTGAACTCGTGTATTCAACCCGTAGCCCTCCTTTACAAGAACTAAGCCTAAGCTATGGCCATAACCCCTAAATAGCAGCTCGTGTACTACTACTTAGACGACTACATATTCTAGAATCAAGAACTACGCAGATACCGCAGTCTGGCAGTGGCAACGACTTAACCCGATTGATGACTCGTGTATCACCAAAGGGGCGTCCGTAATACATACTATCTTTTCTAAAGGGCATCGTGAGACTACTATTTCTTTTAAGTCTTTTCTAAAGGCCATCTTGAGACCACTAATTATTATTTTATTGGTACACATACTGGCCGTCAATTCATTTATACCCGGTAGGGTATACCAAAACTTAGAAGTACTAGGTGACCGTAATCGGAACAATAACACAAAAATCATCATGCTCATACTCGACACACATAGGATAGTTCAAGAACAATAATTCAATAATTTTATACAATCATACATCATAATTATACAATTAAATAAGTTAATACATGCATAGAATTAGTGAAACAATTAAAGATTACATAAAGAATTCAAGAAAATCACATCATATTATTCATCATACATCACACGAAAATCCTAGGTGATCATGATACTAATCCCTAACAATTTTCATGATTTAATCCTATTCAATTATATAATTAGCTAAACCAAATTCAAAAGGAAAATTCTAGTTACCTTAAATCGCAAGATAATCCAAGAAAAATTACCCCTTTTTGGAATAATATCACACGGCTAGGCTTAAGAGAGTTTTAGGGTTCTTGAGTATTTTTGTAACTAGGGTCAAAGAAAATAATAAGAGTGTTGTTCCTATTATAAGGAGCAAAATAAATCAAACAAGGTGGAGAAAAGAGAGGGGGAGCCGTGAGGAGAGAGGAGAAATAGGGTTTGTTGAGTGATTTTAGGTAGACTTAGCAATTAGGTTAGACTAGGTTTGGGATCTCAAATTAATTAAAATTAATTAATTAAATAAATACTCAAGTTATCTAATTAATCATAATTAAATAAAAAGAAAAATAATTGTTGGTCCTTACATAGAGGGCCGGCCAAGCTAAGAATAAATTGGGTCTTTGGGCCCAATTTCGAGATAAGGAGAAGAAATGGAAACAAACAGTCCAATTAAACGGGCCTTTTGGACTTAGAAAAAAAATAATAATAATAACCGCGAAATTTTCTGGCCCTAAATTTCGGGGTATTACAAGTAATTTCGACATCCATGTCCTGTGCATGTGTGTCATGATCCTTCTTTTATGTCTCTTCCTTCTCTACTTCATCCTCCTCAGTGCTTGGCACTGGTTTCTCTGTGATCTGAGGGGTTGGTGAAGGTGTCTTTTGTGGTTGTAGAGAAGGTGATGGGGTTGTTTATTTTTGTGGTGAAGAGGGTGGTGGTGTGTTGGACTTTGGTAGTGAAGGTGGAGGAGGAGTTTTGGCTTTTGAGGGTGATGGTGGTTTCAGTGGAGGTGGAGAGATAGTAGACTGTGGAGAGGGTTGTTTAGGTGATGGAGAGGGTGATTTCCTTGATGTAGAGGGTGATGGCTTAGATGGGGATGGAGTTCTTTGGGGTTGAGGTGGTGGAGATTTTGGTGAAGATGGTGGTGCTGATTTAAGGCTTGGTGGTGGAGTAGATTTCTCCTTAGGCTTACATGCATCTTTGGATTCAACAACTGTTTCCTCAGTGGCTTTGTCCTTGACCTCTTTCTGCTTTTCTTCTCCTTTATGGTGTTCAGCAACCACAACAATACTTGATTCCTTCTCGATCTTAGAAGGTGTGAAACTAGTGATTGACTTAGTCCTCTGCTTTTCTTCCTTGAAGCTTTGTTCTTCTTTCTTCCCATTTTCGATTGATTCAGTAAATTTGATGAGAGAGAGAAACTGATTGAGAATTCTTGTAGAGAAATTCTTTTGATGATGCTTAAGGTTTGAGAGAGAAGAGCAATTAGAGAGAGAGACTGTTAGAGAGAGATTTCAATGTGAAAGTATGAATTAATGTGAAGAAAATTGGCAGTTAATAGAAGAGATAAGAAGGAAGTTACTTTACACTGTTCATCCCTCCCACAACGGTCACATGTCAGAACAATTAAATTCTCAATTTCAAAATTGAGGGTTCAACAATAAACTGATATAACCGTTGTAAGGGACTAGTCTGACGCTGATCTGTATCTATTAAAAACTTGAGGCATCTTTTAGTTAGGCAACTTAAAGATACCACACATTGGAACAACATCAACATAAGAACTTTGAGACCTCTTGCATATATGACATTTAAAAGTTAACCAACCATGCTAATGTACACTGATATGAATAACAAGGGTACCAACAACTTATGCATCCATCCTAATGAATTCAAGGGAGGAACACGTCAAGAATGGGTGACTTTAGTACTTAGCCATTTTGAGTAGTTTAATTTTGTAATTCTTTTATTTTCAATAAATCTGTTTAGGCGTGTTTTGTAGTAGTTTGTATAGTTTTGGGCCTATACTTAATATAGTCAATGGGTCTAGAAGTTTAGTTGTTATTCTAATTTGGGTTGTTGGGCTTGTTTTGGGTCGAAGGAAACCGACTTTAAGGTTAGCCTTCTACACGCTCCACACTCTATAAATAGAGGTGGGTGCTTGTTTGTAAACTCAGATCTCAGATTTTATGATTCAACAATTCAAGGTAAGAGTTTACTTGAGTTTTCTTTCTTTGCACTTGTGTAAGAGTGATTCTTTCTTGTGTTGAGAGTTTACTAACTAAGTGAGGTTGAGTGATTCATGCACCTAGTTAGATTGGTGACAATCTTGGTCTAGTGATTAGGTGGATTGATCATCTTTGTGTGATTGAGGAGACAATCATCTTCAATTCGTGATTGCCCCCTTAACCACGCATCAAATAGTGGTACTAGAGCACGGTTTTCGAGTGGAGGAAGCAGCCATGGCATCGAGTGTAAACACCATGGAGAAGATGATGAAGATGTTGGAGGACATGACCATACGACAACAACAATTTGAGACGAGGTTCGAGGTTTTTCAACAACAAACCAATCGAAAACTCGATCCAACCTCCGTGCATTTCATCAACAACATTCAAGAAAGTGAAGATAATGATCAAGATTCAGATTCATCATCCAAGAAACGAACCAAGAATTCATCCAAACTCGATGATAGAGGCATCAAACTTGATGATTTCACGGGGCAAGGAGGGCCTGATGATTTTCTTGAATGGGAAAGACAAGTAGAGAAGGTGGCGGAATATAAAAGTTTGAATGATGAAAAAACGTTCAAAATTGCGTACTTAAGGCTCACTAAACATGCTGGATTATGGTTCGAAGGTTTGAAGGCTAAGAGGAAACGTGAAGGTAAATAAAGAATTCATACATGGACACAACTCAAAAGAAAAATGCGTGGTAAGTATGTACCCTTTGATTTCGAAAAATAAAACTATATAAAACTTACCTCACTATACCAAGGGGCTTCGAGTGTCAAAGAATACATTTCAGAATTTGAAAAATTGACATTACTTTGTGATTTGGAGGAAAAGGAGCATATGAAAATGGCAAGATTTTTAAAGGGGTTGAATAAAAATATTGAGAAAAAACTTGAGTTAGCCCATTACACAAATTTTAATGACCTATGTAATTTTGCTCTAAAGATTGAACAACGTGTTAAGGAGGAAACCAAACGTACAACCACCTATAACAAACCAACCCAAACTAACACCAATTCAAATCCACCAAAAAACCAAAATCCTACCTCATCTATAAACCAAGACGAAAAGCCAAAGAAATTTTTACCCAAAAATGAAATTAATGAAAGGAAGAAGTGTTTTAGGTGCCAAGGGTATGGACATTTTGCTGCCCAATGTTCAAACAAAAGAGTTCTATATGCTTCCACCATCCAAAAATGGGAAGAAGAAGCACAGATATTTGATCTTGTTCCTATTGATGAAGATGAAAAGAAGGATCAAGAAATTGGGGTGATTAATGAAGACGTAGAGGGCGTTGATCAAGAGCCTTTTCAAGATGGAGAAATGTTCATAGTAAGGCGAATCTTGCATTTTGGAGCCATAAAAAACAAAGAACAAATGGAGAACTTGTTTCATAGCCGGTGTAAGATTGGAGGACTTTTGTGCAAAATGATTATAGATAGTGGATCTTGTACGAACGTGGCATCTAGTGATCTTATGCAACGTATGGGGCTACCTCAAAGGAAACACTCAAACCCTTACAAACTGAATTGGTGGAATGATACTAGGGGAATCGAAGTAAGGAAGCAAGCGTTAGTAGCATTTGATATGGGGCAATACAAGGATGAAATTTGGTGTGATGTTGTACCCATGAGTGTATGTCAATTGTTACTTGGGAGACCTTGGCAATTTGATAAGAAGGTGAAGCATGATGGGGAATCCAACGTTTACTCAGTTTTGATGGGAGAAAAGAGAATCAACTTGTTGCCTCTACCACCAAATGAAGTAAGTACCCCACCCCTTAAACATACTATGTTGATAAGTGCTAAAGAAATGGAAAAAATAAATTTAGCAAGGGAGTCAAGCCTATTTGGTGATATTCAAAGAAACAAATGAAAAAAATCAATCCACAACAAACGAAGTGATGAAGGAATTATTGGAGGAATTTGAGGACGTGTTTCCTAATGAACTACCAAGTGGATTACCTCCTATTAGGGGCATTGAGCATGCTATTGATTTGATTCTAAGAGCCCAAATTCCAAATAAACCTGCCTATAGGTGTGATCCAGAGGCATCTAAGGAACTCCAAAGACAAATTCAAGAATTAATTGACAAGGGGATGGTACGTGAAAGCATGAGTCCTTGTGCCGTTCCAGCTTTGCTAGTGCCTAAGAAGGATGGTACGTGGAGAATGTGTATTGATTCAAGGGCCGTGAATAACATTACTATCAAGTATAGGTTCCCTATGCCTAGACTTGAGGACATGTTGGATGAATTACATGGGGCAACAATCTTCTCAAAAATTTACTTGCGTAGTGGATATCATCAAATGCGTATAAGGGAAGGTGATGAATGGAAGACAACCTTCATAATAAAGCAAGGATTGTACAAATGGATGGTAATGCCTTTTGGACTTTGCAACGCCCCTAGCTCTTTCATGCGTTTAATGAATGAGGTACTTAGACCATTTTTAAATAAATTCATTGTTGTTTATCTTGATGATATTTTGGTGTATAGTAAAAACGTACAAGAACATTTGCAACATTTAAAGTCTTTATTTGAAAAATTACGTGAACAAAAATTGTATGGAAAGTTAGAAAAATGTGATTTCTTTCAAAGCCAAATCTCTTTTCTTGGATATATTGTTGGAGATGATGGAGTGAAGGTTGATCCCTAAAAAATTGAAGCAATTATGACTTGGAAGATCCCCACCAACGTGCATGAGGTTCGTTCTTTCCATGGCTTGGCATCTTTCTATAGGCGATTCATCAAGGATTTCTCTACCATCATGGCCCCTATATCCGAACTAATGAAAAAAGGAGAGTTCACTTAGACACCAAAGGCTCAACAAGCGTTCGAAGATATCAAGGCCAAGCTTTGTCAAGCACCAATTCTTTCATTGCCATGTTTTGACAAGTTGTTTGAAGTTGAATGTGATGCGAGTGGATTGGGTATTGGTGCTGTATTGGTCCAAGAATAGAAGCCTATTGCCTATTTTAGTGAAAAGTTAAGTGGTGCTAAACTCAATTATACTAATTATGATCGAGAGTTCTATGACATTGTACGAGCTTTGGATCATTGTTCTCATTATCTAAGGCCTAAACCTTTTGTTCTACACTCGGACCATGAAGCGTTGAAGTTCATCAATGGGCAACAAAAGCTTAACCATAGACACGCCAAGTGGGTAGAATTCTTGCAATCTTTTACCTTCTCTTCGAGGTATAAGGAGGGGAAGTCAAATATAGTGGCAGATGCTTTGTCAAGGAGGGCGTATTTGATGGCTATGGTAGACTCAAGGATTTTGGGATTAGAACATCTCAAGGAACTCTACTCCAATGATCCAGACTTTGCTCAAGAAATTCTTTGTCCCACACGTAACTATGTGTTTCAAGATGGGTTTCTATTTCGATACAACAAGCTTTGCATTCCTTATAGTGGAGTTCGAGAATTATTGATTAGGGAAGCTCATAGTGGTGCCTTGGCTGGACATTTTGGGGTTCAAAAGACGTTTGATATATTGGGTGAGTACTTCTACTGGCCTCAAATGATGCATGATATCCAAAGTGTGGTGTCTCGTTATGTAACTTGTCAAAGTGCTAAATCTACTTTTGTCAAGGGCTTGTACACTCCTCTTCCCATTCCAGATCTTCCTTGGGATAGTGTGAGCATGGATTTCATTATTGGTTTGCCTAGGACTCAACGAGGTAAGGACTCTATTATGGTAGTAGTGGATGGTTTTTCAAAAATGGCTCATTTCATAGCTTGCACAAAACTGATGATGCTCAACATGTAGCAAAATTATATTTTCAAGAAGTAGTGAAACTTCATGGTATTCCTATGAGCATGGTGAGTGATAGGGATACTAAGTTCCTTAGTCCTTTTTGGAAGAGTTTGTGGAAAATGGTGGGTACAAAATTACTCTTTAGTACCTCCCATCATCCTCAAACAGATGGACAAACCGAGGTCACTAATAGAACCTTGGGTACCTTGCTACGAACTTTGGTAAGCAAGACTCAACAAGATTGGGATGAACGTCTAAGCCATGTCGAGTTTGCTTATAATAGGGCAACTTCTTACACTACAGGTCGATCACCATTTGAAGTTGTGTATGGTGTCAATCCTTATCTACCTTTTGATTTGGTTTCCCTAAACAAAGATGATATACATGTTAATTCAAAAAAGAGGCTTGAAGTTTTCCAAAAGACATGTGATGAGGTCAAAAAAAGAATTGAAAAGATGAATGATGCATATAAGGCAACGAACAACAAGAATAAGAGAAGCATGTGTTCAAAGTAGGTGATCTAGTGTGGTTGCATCTTCGTAAAGAACGTTTCCCTCAAAAACGCAAGAACAAGTTAATGCCAAGGGCAGATGGTCCTTTTGAAGTGCTTGAAGTATATGGAGATAATGCTTACAAGATAGACTTTCCTAGTGAATATGGTAATGTAAGTGCTACTTTCAACATTGGAGATTTGTCCCCTTATATTTATGATCAAAATTTGTGGTCAAATTCTTTTGAAGAAGGGGAGAGTGATATGAATAACAAGGGTACCAACAACTTATGCATGTTGAACCGATATGGAGATAGTTTTTCTCTAAGGATAGACTCTCAGAAAATATGACTTGGTTTTCTTTGGAGAGCAAAAGTCTTACTAGGGTTTTTCAAAAGATTGTATTTATAGGCAAAGAAAAAAACCGTCCCCTAGAAGTGTGCTTGTAGACTTGCCTGAATTGTGCAAACAACTTCAGCTGACACAAGTGCAGTGTTCTTGTTTTAGACTTTGTCTCTTTCCACTATGGGAAGTGGGACGTACACTAAAGTCCAAACAAAGTACATTGCATTTAATGAGCTGATTTGGTGTATCATTTTGGCAGATTTTCCAAAACATAAGTGATCAATATTTTTCAAATAAATTTTCAAAAATAATTTTGAACATAGAAATTTGTACGGATCACTTAAGTGCATGTGCGTAATACTGAGGTCTGTTCCCACAGTGGTCTCAGTACTACTAAGTCTGCATCTAGCAAAGAGAATTGTTCCAAGTTTGTTCTTTTCCTGTTCTTAGCTTGTTCTTGGCCTGTTCTCTTTACTGAATATAAACTTAAAATCTTTTTGCTCTTTACTTAAAAACACAAAGAATATTTTCTTAAGTCTATTTTACAAGAAGATCTTAGAAGTACAAAAATTAAAAGACTTCAAGCTCTTGACTTCTGATTCTTCAAGTATCTCAAGGTCTTCAGATTTGCCTTGAAGAGTTCTCACTTGAATTAACCTGTTCAATTACAAACATGCATAACAATCAAGTATAGAGAACTGTTTTGTCATCCATCAAATCAAACATGGTTCAACAATTTCCCCCTATTTGATGATGTCAAACCATAAAGTTCCCCCTGAGAACAGTAACCAATTGTTTTACCCATAAAACAATTGTTCAGAGGAACTGGTCTTGCACTGTGCCTGTAGTCAGATTCATAATTTCAGAGAGTTAAAAAAAATATTGCAGACTAAAGCACAATCAGACTGATTACAAGGGTCAGTCACTCATTACATTACTTAATTAATTATTGAGTTTCAGCATTAAACCTGTAACCTGCAAGACTTATCAATTATCAAATGTAGCAAGAGAATTTTCAGATACACTTAGAAGAGTTTTTTCCAGTTGGGATGGATAGGAGCACTTGATCTGAATTCAAGGTACTCCTAGGCATAAAGTTCGGCCATCTCTAACAAGGTCTAGACCTTGTTCAAGTTGCTACACCTGACACTAAGAACTTCACCTATCCTATTCCCCCTTTTGGAATCATCAAATGACAAAATAATCATAGCACAACATAGAATTAGGAGAAGGCAACAAGTAAAGTCACAAGCATAATATAAACACAACATTCTAGAGATACTGTCCCAAAAGTGAGTACCTGCAACTCACAATCCCAAATGTCAAAGTGCACACACAAGTTAAATAATTATACAGGCTAGGACCATTCTGCAGAGAAATTGTTTGGCAGAAATGGTCAAAAACTAAGAATAGTTAATTGTTTAAGGGAAGCCAGATAATTGAAAGTTTGAGAGATAGGTTAGTAGGGTAGGGGGGTAAGTTAAGAGGAGTTAGAGTTAGCATCATCATCAGAATCCTCAGTATAATCCTCATCCTCCTTTTCTGCACTCTCCTCCTGCTGCTTCTTCTTGACTTGGGCAATGATGGGAACTGGTCTCTTAGTGGTCTTGCGTTTGATGCTGGAAGAGGAGGCAAGTTTTTCTTCATGGGAGTCCAACCGTGCTGATATATTCTTGATTGATCCATCCAGAGAAGTGCATAGGGCATTCACACTGGCCATCATCTGTTGCAATAGTTCTCCATGTGTTTGCACCTGTTTGGACAGTGACCCAGTAGCTTCCTCAGACCTTGAGCTGCTTGTTCTTCTGACTCCAGTGGTTCTCTCTTCATCCCTCATTTTCAGCATACCACCCTCAAAGGTCATTCCTTTCTGACCTAGAATCTGGTTGGTGAGGATAGATATTTTCTTGACCTCACCATTCAGATGTACCTTCCTACTTTGGAAAACAAGAGTAAGCCAGGCACCATAGGGTAGTGAGTGGTTTGACCTTTCCAGAATGCTAACCATGTGGGCTAGCATGAGACCAGGGAGACTCAGCTTGATCTTCTCATATAAGCAGTAGATAATCACAGCATCCATTTTTCTTACATCCATTCCGCCCTGAGCCCTAGGGAGTACTATCTTAGAGGCTACTATATGGAACAGTCTCATCACTGGTTCCCTTAGTTGGCCAATAACATAGCTAGAACCATCATGTGGAGAACCAGTAAAGAGAGTGGTCTGTATGTGTTCTGTACTGACCTCAGGAATAGTAGGCTAGTTGTCCTTTGAATAATCACAGAACCCACCTCTTGGTATACCTAGTACCTCCCCTAGACTCTTCCTAGAAATAGTGATGTCGACCCCTTCGACCTCACTCCAGACCTTCCCTTTGTCTAGTTTTTCTACTTTTGAGTAGAATTCCTCAACACAAGTCTCAAAGACATTCAGCCTTTTGTCAAACAGACCCTCCCAACCCTAGAATTCTATAGCCTCCTTAAACTCCTCTAAAAAGTGTTGACTCATCCAAGACTTAGGACATGCAAAACCAAACAAGACACCCCTACCACTTAATTCAAACAGTGGTTCAGAAGTGGTCTTACCTTTCTTCTTGACTGAGGCCTTTTTAGGAGCAGAATCAGCCTTCCTTTTCCTTTCAGTTGGGAGTTTGGTTGCAAGCTTGGGGCTCTCAGAAGCTTTGCCCTTCTTTGCTACACTTTTCATTCTTTTCATTCTTCTTTCCCTCTGGAACCTCCTCAGTAGGTTCCCTTTTGATTTCTTCCTTACAAATCCTTGACCTCAAGGGCCTTGTCCTCTTACTAGTCTCCTTTTCCCCCTGTACTACACCAGTAATTTCAACATCCATGTCCTCTATATGAGTGTCTTCAGCCTTCTCTTCTATTTCGTCCTTCTCTACTTTATCCTCCTCAGTGCTTGGCACTGGTTTTTCTGTGATCTGAGGGGTTGGTGAAGGTGTCTTTTGTGTTTGTGGAGAAGGTGATGGGGTTTATTCTTTTTGTGGTGAAGAGGGTGGTGGTGTGTTGGACTTTGAAGGTGGAGGAGGAGTTGTGGCTTTTGAGGGTGATGGTGGTTTCAGTGGAGGTTGAGAAATAGTAGGTTGTGGAGAGGGTTGTTTAGGTGATGGAGAGGGTGACTTCCTTGATGTGGAGGGTGATGGCTTAGAGGGGGATGGAGTTCTCTGAGGTTGAGGTGGTGGTGATTTTGGTGAAGATGGTGGTGGTGATTTAGGGCTTGGTGGTGGAGTAGATTTCTCTTTGGATTCAACAACTGTTTCCTCAGTGGCTTTGTCCTTGACCTCTTTCTGCTCATCAACCACATCAGTACCGGATTCCTTCTCGACCTTAGAAGGTGTGAAACTAGGTGATTGGCTTAGTCCTCAGCTTTTCTTCCTTGAAGCTTTTTTCTTCTTTCTTCCCATTTTCAATTGATTCAGTAAGTTTGATGAGAGAGAGAGAGAAACTGATTGAGAATTCTTGAAGAGAGATTCTTTTGATGATGCTTAGAGTTTGAGAGAGAAGAGCAATCAGAGAGAGAGAGACGGTTAGAGAGGGATTTCATTATGAAAGTAAGAATTAAAGTGAAGAAAATTGGCAGTTAATAGAAGAGATAGGAGGGAAGTTACTTTACACTGTTCACAACGGTCATATGTCAGAACAATCAAGTTCTCAATTTCAAAATTGAGGGTTCAGCAATAAACTGATATAACCGTTCTAAGGGACTGGTCTGACGATGGTCTGACGCTGATCTGTATTTATTAAAAACTTGAGGCATCATTTAGTTAGGCAACTTAGAGATACCACACATTGGAACAGCATCAACATAAGAACTTTGAGACCACTTACATATATGGCATTTAAAAGTTAACCAACCCTGCTTATGTACACTAAGGATCAAAAAGTCAAACATAGCCAAAAAGGGAAAGATAACTCCTAAGCAACTAGGATCTAATCCTTACCATACCAAGTAGTGTGCGGCGTTTGACAAACACTTCCCTACTCAGGGGTTTAGTGAAAATATCAGCCAATTGTTCTTCAGATCTGCAAAATTCAAGATTCACATTTCCTTTTTCAACATTGTCTCTGAGAAAATGATGTCTGATTTCAATATGTTTGGTTTTAGAGTGCTGGACAGGATTTTTATAAATGTTTATAGCACTGGTGTTATCACACAATAGGGGAACACTTCTGGAACAGACCCCAAAATCCTTAAGTTGTGTCTTTATCCAAAGCAATTGAGCACAGCACAAAGCAGCAGCTATGTACTTTGACTCAGTTGTGGATAAGGCTACTGAATTTTATTTCTTAGATCCCCATGATATGAGACAAGAACCTAAGAAGTGAGCCATTCCTGAAGTGCTCTTCCTGTCAACAGTAAAACCAGCATAGTCAGCATCAGTGTATCCTCATAGATCAAAATTACTTCCCTTTGGATACCAAAAGCACATTTCCTCTGTACCACTCAGATACCTAAAAATTCTCTTAACAACTTTTAGATGAGACTCTTTTGGGTTGCATTGAAATCTAGCACACAACCCAACTGAGAACACTATGTCTAGTCTACTAGCTGTTAAGTAGAGAACTGAGCCAATCGTACCTCTGTATAGCTTACCCTCAACATCCTTTCCTTTCTCATCTAGGCTCGGTTTAGAAGAGGTAGGAGTAGGTGTGTCATAGGACTTGCTATCTTGCAGACCATATCTCTTGAGAAGCTCCTTGAGATACTTTTGTTGGTGGATCATGATTCCATCATCCACTTGCTTGATTTGGAGCCCTAGGAAGAAGCCAAATTCTCCCATCATACTCATCTCAAATTCACTTTTCATTAAGTCTGCAAACTCATCACACAGAACAGAGTTAGTATCTCCAAACAAAATATCATCAACATATAACTGGACCACTAACAGATCTGTTCCCCTTTTCTTTAAGAATAGAGTTTTGTACACTGAACCTCTCTCATAATGATTTTCAATAAGAAAACTAGAGAGTCTCTCATACCAAGAACGAGGGGCTTGTTTGAGGCCATAAAGAGCTTTGTCTAACTTGCAGACATGATCTGGACAAACTCTATCCTCAAAGCGAGGGGGCTGTTCCACATACACATCTTCTTTCAAATAGCCATTTAGAAAAGCAGTTTTAACATCCATTTGAAAGAGTTTAAAGTTCATGTTGTTGGTTAAACCCTTGAACCACTCGCCTAGCTTTGTTTCTGACTATAGTACCTGAGTCATCCATTTTGTTTCTTACCCACCTGCAATGGCTTGAATGCTATTTGGGTCATAGTGGATAGGTTGACCAAGGTCGCTAGATTCATTCCGATGAAGATGACCTGGTCTATGGAGCGTCTAGCAGAGGCGTCCATGAGGCAGAAGTACCCGGAGTTGTTTGAGGGTGAGCTATCTCCTTTGCCTTAAATTTTGGGACGAAATTTCTTTAAGGAGGGGAGGTTGTAACGACCCTGATTTTATAGGTATTTCTGCCAGGTGATTATGTGTATTTATGTGTTGCTATGTATAGTTCATATATTTTTTTTGAACTATTTATTTTATTTTATGTGAATAATTTCGATTTAATTCGAATTATTTTATTTGCAGTTATTATTATTTATTTTAATTATTATTTAATTAATTAGAATTTTATTATTTAATTTTCTAATTAATAATTTAATATTTTGGGCTAAAACGAATTAAGCATGATTAATCATGTAATTTTTGTAAATTAGCCCAATTATTCACGAAAGCCCATTTTTGGCCCATTTCTCCTTGCCTTGGTCGGCCCCCCCTTAAGTGTGATGGCAAGTTTTGCCACTTGCCTCATGTTCATACCTTAACTAACCTCTATTTATAGGAGGGTTAGTAAGGCTTAATGTAATGACCCAGATTTTATTGGTATTTTTGCCGATAATTATGTGTATTTATGTGTGTTTATGTGTTAGTTCAAATTTATTTTTGAACTATTTATTTTATTTTATGTGAATAATTTCGATTTAATTCGAAATATTTATTTTTAGTTGTTATTATTTATGTTAATTATTATTTAATTGATTAGAATTTTATTATTTAATTTTCTAATTAATTATCTAATATTTTGGGCCAAATCGATTAGTGCATGATTAATTATGCGGTTTTCGCAAATTAGCCCAATTGAGCACGAGAGCCCATTTAGGCCCATTATAGCCATGATGGCCGGCCCCCTCTAATTGCATGGCAAAGTTTTGCCACTTGCCTTGCTTTCACACTTAACTAATTTCTATAAATAGGAATGGTTAGTGAGCCATGAGGTTCATTTGCCCATTTGCCTTTTTAACACTCTTGCCATCAAAATTTAATCAACACAAACTCCCTCTCAATTGCTCTACTTCACACGCCATTTTTGGTGCTTCCAAGTTGAACATTTGTTCATCAATCTTTCCAACCCCAATCTTAAAGATTCAAAGTCTATTGATCTTTAAGTAGCCTAAAATACAATTTAACCCATTCGTTTCGATCAAGATCATTAGTTCGGGTTGAGTTTGGGTACGTGTTCGAGTGGGGGATCGTGTGCACGTGTGGGGTTCGTGTGGTGGCAGCCGTGTGGTGAAGCCGTGCAGGCCGTGTGTGCAGCGTGGTGGTGCCGTGCAGGTGTAGCCGTGCAGTGGGCAGCAGTGGTAGCCGTGCTGACTGGGCAGTGGTGTTCGTGGGCCGTGTGTGCGTGGTGCAGTGGCCGTGCAGAGTAGTTCGTGGTGCTCGTGCGGTGGTGCCGTGTTGAAGAACGAGGTGTTCGAGCTTGTGCCGTGTTGTTGTTCGTGTGTGTCTTATTCCGGGCAACAACTTTTTGTGTAAATTTGTGTGTTATCTTCAATAAGGTAACATGCTTTCTCAACCTTGTTGGTATACTATGTTTATAGTATAGATTAAATGCATGTATGGGTTGTTTGGTGATGATTATTCATGATTTCATGTGTTGTCTCTAATCTGAATTTTTATGTGGTTTTCATGATATTTTGATGATGGATTTTATGATTTTATGATTGATTCTATGTTGTAATATGATCATGATTTAAGTATCAAAGTTTGATGAATTTTTGGATAAGTTTGTGATGTTTTTTCGTGGATCATGCGTGTGATTATGTATGAGTTTGGATGAGTTCTTGGTTGAAGATCTTGAATCTTGATTGAGTTCTTGGTTGAAGATCTTGAATCTTGAATGAGTTCTTTATGAATCTTTAATGAGTTCTTTGAGTTCTTTATGAGTTCTTGATGAGTTCTTTGAGTTCTTGATTGAATCTTGAAAGTTAAAGAAATTGATTTAAAGAATAAAGAAAGTTAAAGAATATGTTTAATTCGATTAAAGAATGATTATAGAATGATGATTTATGATTGGTTAGACTCAAGATTAAGGCTAGAGGCAGTTCTTGAGAATAACTTCGATGATTTAACTAGTTAATTTCGAGAATCAAGGCTAGAGGCAATTCTTGAACTTAATTTAGTTATGTTGGGTAATAATAATGAATAAAATGATTAAGATGATTAAATGAATTAATTAATTAAATTAGCTTGATTTCATTTTTAGACGCCTGATACTTTGAGTAAGATTCATTGTATTCGGGTTAAGACGCTGCCCCTATTCCATCCGCGGTATTGGGATAGTTGGAGTCATACTATGTGATCTTAGTGAATTTCCAGTAAGATTGGTTTCACGGGACATGGATTTCCAGTAAGATTGGTTTCATGGGGTTTGGGAATAAGATTCTCAAATCCGAGCATAGTAGAAAGTTCGGATGCGTAAGATGCGTCCGTACGAGCACAGTCCGGTCTAGAATATGAATGATTGCGCCAAAGATAGTTGTTTAGGTTGGTTTGAGTCGAGTTCACGTGTGGGTTGATCTCGTACTTTGATTATTGATATTGATTATTTGATTTGTGCTATGTACATGTGTATTCCCATTAGGGTGAGTCAGTTATGTTACTCGCCACTGATGGTGGACTGTTGTATATTTTTCAGGTATTTCTGATGATGATACTCTTGCTTAGCTTTGGGTTGGGCGAGCGACGTTGTTATTTCTGCTATTGTTGGTTGTATTTTCTATTACTGTTGTTTTTAGATAGTATTAGAATATTGTATGGACTTTCATACGTTATTTTTAGACTCTGACGTGTGGTTGGAGTTACTCGCATTTTAGTATTTCTAGTTTGACTTTTGGATTAGTTTATGTACAAACTTGTGGGTATTTGTACTTTTGGTGGTTTAATAACAATATTTGAGGAATTAGTTTTATTTCTTAAGTATTTTAAGTTGTAGTTTTTAACTACTCGACTCGTCGGTTTCTTCCGCGCCGGTTTAAGCGAGTCGGGTCGTTACAGTTGGTATCAGAGCCGAATAGGTTTAAGTGAAGTTTTTAGGATTCGAGTTAAACCCGGGAGTTGAGAGCTTTACTATTCCCGAGTGAATAAACCAAATTCTAGTTTAAGTAAAGGGAGAAGAGTTGGGTAGAAAGACCGGGATAAGACCTTTTCTATTTCTTTTCTTCCTTTATTTTGTTTACTTGACTGTGGTGGAGTGTTTGACTAACATTGTATCGTTGTTATGTCTTTTGTTGTGATGCGTTGCAGCATGTCTACACCTCGCCGGTTGAGTACTGGACGACAGAGGTTGCGGGCACTCGAGGAGGCGCACCATAGTCGTCATCCGCCGAATATGCAGTCGACGTTCGACCGTATCGCACGTCATCGACCTCCGACTTACGACGGGGTTGCCGACCCCACTACTTTGGAGAGCTGGATCCGCGAGATGGAGAAGCTCTTCGACGCGACGTTTTGCCCCGATCACGAGAGGGTGCTGATCGCCGCATATTACTTACGTGGAGAAGCTGATAACTGGTGGACATTAGCGAAGGACGCGTACCAGCCGTTGCATGCGATGACTTGGACCGACTTTATCGGCAAGGTCCAGGAGCGTTTCTACCCCGACGAGTTGCGGTGGCAGAAACAGGAGGAGTTTCTTACTCTTGCACAGGGTAAGATGACTGTCCAGGCGTACACCGACCGATTTACGGAGTTGTCGAGGTTCGCCACATCTGTCATTCCGTCAGAGAAGGATCGGGTCAAGCGCTACATCAAAAAGCTAGATCCGAGGATTCGAGTCCACGTGATCAGTAGTGGAGCGACGACGTTCCAGCAGGCCTACGAGGTAGCACTCGAGATACATGCATCGATTACCGAGGAGGATTCGAGCAAGAAGAGAGCTCCGGTTCCGACGACTACAGCTTCGTTTAAGAAGCCCCGGTTTGGCACATCTAGTAGTACCCCTTCGACCCCGAGTTCGCGTAAGGGTAGTGATGGCTCGAAGTGTAGAGGTTGCGGCCGAGACTTCCACCCAGGGAAGAAGTGCGACGGTTCTCCGATCACTTGTTTTACTTGCGGGAAGGTAGGCCATAAGGCGTCGACATGCCCCGAGAGGAAGCCAGATTCTGAGGTTAAGCAGCTTCCAGCACCGCCGAAGACTCCGGTGAAGAACCGAGTCTACTGTATGACCGAGGCGGAGGCCGAGCTCCAGCCTGACGTCGTATCGGGTAGATTTCTTGTCTCTGGTGTGTTAGCTTTAGTTCTGTTTGATTCTGGTGCTACTGTTTCTTTTGTGGCTAGTAGTTTTGTCTCGAGGTCTAATCTTCGAGGCAGCCAACCTGTTACTTCAATTATTACTCTCCCTTCCGGAGAGGATTTTGTTTGTCAGCGTGAATTCCGAGGAGTGCCTATCGTGATAGCTGGGGAGCAAGCGACGGCCGATCTGAAGGAGTTTCCGTTGATGGAGTTTGATGTCATACTTGGTATGGACTGGCTATCAAGGTATCGAGCGATAATTCGTTGCCAAGATCAGTCAGTATCATTCCGAGGATCTCAGGGCAACCGAGTTACCTACTCTGGGTTCGTCCTTAAGAAAGGAGTAAAGGTAATCTCTGCCTTGAAAATGAGAAACATCGCCAGAAGGGCGATTTAGTGTATCTCTGTCAGGTACGAGACTTGACTGATGAGTCTCTGTTGGACGATATACCTGTAGCGAGGGATTTCAGAGACGTATTTCCTGATGAGCTACCAGGCGTTCCACCTGAGCGCCATGTCGAGTTTCATATCGACTTGGTACCCGGGACAACGCCGATCTCAAAGGCACCGTACCGGATGGCACCGTCTGAGTTGTTGGAGTTAAAGACAAAACTCCAGGATTTGATCGATAAGGGCTTCATTAGGCCAAGTGTTTCTCCGTGGGGAGCTCCTGTGCTCTTCGTGAAGAAGAAAGATGGTAGTATGCGCCTGTGCATAGACTACCTAGAGTTGAATCGGGTAACTATCAAGAATAAGTACCCATTGCCTAGGATTGAGGATCTGTTCGATCAGTTGCGAGGAGCAGGCGTGTTTTCGAAGATAGATCTTCAGTCTGGATATCATCAGATTCCAGTCAAGAAAGAAGACATCCCGAAAACTGCTTTTCGTACTCGATACGGCCATTACGAGTTTGAGGTGATGCCCTTTGGCCTCACTAATGCGCCAGCCGTGTTCATGGACCAGATGAACCGGACGTTTCACCATTTACTCGACAAGTGCGTCGTAGTATTTATAGATGATATCTTGATCTATTCTAGAGATGAGTCCGAGCATACGGAACATCTCCGGATGGTACTCGAGATATTGAGGAGTCATAAGTGGTTCGCGAAACTCTCCAAGTGTGAGTTCTGGCTTCGCGAAGTAGCCTTCCTAGGTCATGTGATTAGCAAAGAAGGCATTAAAGTAGATCCAGTTAAGATTAACGCTGTAGTAGATTGGAGTAGCCCGACAAATGTGGCGGAGGTTCGTAGTTTTCTGGGTTTGGCCGGATACTATCGACGATTCGTCCAGGACTTCTCCAAAATAGCTAGACCGATGTCTAGTCTCCTGCAGAAGGAGGTCCGATTCGTTTGGACAGAGGCTTGCGAGCAAGCATTTCAGGAGTTGAAACAGAGATTAGTCTCTGCTCCGATTCTTACTCTTCCGAACGATGAAGAGGGCTTCGAGGTCTTTAGTGATGCTTCGAAGTGTGGCTTAGGTTGTGTACTCATGCAGGGTGGGAAGGTCATCGCTTACGCATCAAGGCAACTGAAGGTGCACGAGCGTAACTATCCTACGCATGACTTAGAGTTAGCGGCTGTAGTGTTCGCGCTCAAAATTTGGAGTCACTATCTCTATGGTGGTTCGTGTAAGGTATTCACGGATCACAAGAGTCTCAAGTACATCTTCACTCAGAAAGACCTCAATATGAGGCAGAGACGGTGGCTTGAGTTGATCAAGGACTACGACCTGACGCTCAACTATTGCGAAGGCAAGGCGAACTTGGTTGCAGATGCGCTAAGTCGCAAGCATCGCTTGAGCTTCAGTAGAAGCCGTGGTTCTGTCAAACTTCATCTGACATCTATGTTGTAAGGCGTAAGGTGCAACTTAAGAAGTACCTAAGTGAGTAAACTTCGGATTAAAGTTAAAGATTGTAAGATTAACTTGATTCCGTAGCTAGACGCCTGAAACTTGGAGTAAGATTCTATGTTTTTGGGTTAAGACGTTGCCCCTATCCTGACCGCGGTATTGGGATAGTGATTACCACTATGTTGTCTTTGACATGGATTTCCAGTAAGATTGGTTTCATGGGGTTGGGAGTAAGATTCTCAATCCTGGCATAGTTGGAAAGTTTGATCGCGTAAGAGGCGTTCGTACGAGCGTAGTCCGGTCTAGTTTATGAATGATTGCGCCAAAAATAAGTTTGGATAAGTTAGATGAGTCGAGTTTGTATATTGGTATGATTTTCACATGATTTGATGTTTGATTTGGATATTTGATTTATGATATGTTCTTGTGTATTCCCGTTAGGGTGAGTCAGTTATGTTACTCGCCACTAACGGTGGACTGTTGTTACTTTTCAGGTAATTCTGATGATGAGGTTCTTGCTTAGCTTTGGGTTGGGCGAGCGCCGCTGTTATGATTTATTTGTTTCTTCTTCGTTGTTTTATGGTTTTGGATAGTATTGGACTATAGTAGTGATGTTTGTATACATTTGTTTTAAACTCTGACATATGGTTGGAGTTACGTTTATTGGTATTGATAGTTTGACTTTTGATTTAGTGATGTACAAACTTGTGGGTATTTGTACTTTTGGGATTAGTAATATAATGCTTTGAGGTATTGTTCTTAATTTTTAAGTATTTTAGTTGTTAGTTCTGACTATTCGACTCGTCGGTTTCTTCCGCGCCGATTTAAGCGAGTTGGGTCGTCACAGTTGGTATCAGAGCCGAATAGGTTTTAAGCGAAGTTTTAGGATTTGAGTTAACCCGGGAGTTGAGAGCTTTACTATTCCCGAGTGATAAAACCAAATCTAGGTTAAGTAAAGGGAGAAGAGTTGGGTAGAAAGACCGGGATAAGATCTTTTCTATTTTCTTTTTCTCTCTTTATTTTTCGTGTACCTGACTGTGGTGGGGTATATGACTGACATTGTATTCTTGGTATGTCTTTTTGTTGTGATGCGTTGCAGCATGTCTACACCTCGTCGGTTGAGTACTGGACGACAGAGGTTACGGGCACTCGAGGAGGCGATCCTTACGTTAGCACACCATAGTCGTCATACGCCGAGTACGCAGTCGATGTTCGATCGTATCGCACGTCATCGACCTCTGACTTACGACGGGGTTGCCGACCCCACTACTCTAGAGAGCTGGATCCGCGAGATGGGGAAGCTCTTCGACGCGACGTTTTGTCCCGAGCACGAGAAGGTGCAAATCGCCGCATATTACTTACGTGGAGAGGCCGATAACTGGTGGACGTTAGCTAAGGACGCGTTCTTGCCGTTGCATTCGATGTCGTGGATCGAGTTTGTCGATAAGATCCAGGAGCGTTTCTACCCCGACGAGTTGCGGTGGCAGAAACAGGAGGAGTTTCTTACTCTTACGCAGGGTAAGATGACTGTCCAGGCGTACACCGATAGATTTACGGAGTTGTCGAGGTTCGCTACGTCTGTGGTTCCGTCGGAGAAGGATCGGGTTAAGCGCTAAATCAAAAAGCTAGATCCGAGGATTCGCGTTCACGTGATCAGTAGTAGAGCGACGACATTTCAGCAGGCCTACGAGGTAGCACTCGAGATTCAGGCATCGACGGCTGAGGAGGATTCGAGCAAGAAGAGAGCTCCGGTTCCGGCGACGACAGCTTCATTTAAGAAGCCCCGATTCAGCGCACCTAGCAGTACCCCTCCGGCCACGAGTTCGCACAAGGGTTTCGATGGCTCGAAGTGCAGAGGATGCGGCCGAGACTTCCATCCAGGGAAGCGGTGTGATGGTTCGCCCATAGCATGTTATATCTGTAGGAAGGAAAGCCATAAGGCGTCAGTATGCCCCGAGAGAAAGCCAGACACTGAGGATAAGCAGCTTCCGGCACCGACGAAGACTCCGGTGAAGAACCAAGTCTACTGTATGACCGAGGCGGAGGTCGAGGTTCAGCCTGACGTCGTATCAGGTAGATTTCTTGTCTCTGGTGTGTTAGCTTTAGTATTGTTTGATTCTGGTGCTACTGTCTCTTTTGTGGCTAGTAGTTTTGCCTCGAGGTCTAATCTTCGTGGCAGCTTTCCTGTTAGTTCAGTTATTACTCTCCCTTCCGGAGAGGATTTTATTTGTCAGCGCGAGTTCCGAGGAGTGCCTATCGTGATAGCTGGGGAGCAAGCAACGGCTGATCCGAAGGAGTTCCCGTTGATGGAGTTCGACGTCATACTTGGTATGGACTGGCTGTCGAGGTACCGAGCGATCATTCGTTGCCGAGATCAGTCCGTGACATTCCGAGGACTTCAGGGCAACCGAGTTACCTACTCTGGGTTCGTCCTTAAGAAAGGAGTAAAGGTAATCTCTGCCTTGAAAATGAGGAAGCATCGCCAGAAGGGCGATATGGTGTACCTATGTCAAGTAAGGGACTTGACAGAGGAGCGTCTGTTGGACGATATACCTGTAGCGAGGGATTTCAGAGACGTATTTCCTGATGAGCTACTGGGAGTTCCACCCGAGCGCGATGTCGAGTTTCATATCGACTTAGTACCCGAGACAACGCTTATTTCGAAGGCACCTTACCGGATGGCACCATCGGAGTTGCAAGAGTTAAAAACGCAACTCCAGGATTTGATCGATAAGGGCTTCATTAGGCCAAGCGTTTCTCCGTGGGGAGCACCTGTGCTCTTCGTGAAGAAGAAAGATGGTAGTATGCGCCTGTGCATAGACTACCGAGAGTTGAATCGGGTACCTATCAAGAATAAGTACCTGTTGCCTAGGATTGAGGACCTGTTCGATCAGTTACGAGGAGCAAGAGTGTTTTCGAAGATAGATCTTCGATCTGGATATCACCAGATTCCAGTCAAGAAAGAAGACATTCCGAAAATGCTTTTCGTACTAGATACGGCCACTACGAGTTCGAGGTGATGCCCTTTGGCCTCACTAATGCGCCAGCCGTGTTCATGGACCAGATGAACCGGACGTTTCACCATTTACTCGATAAATGTGTCGTAGTATTTATAGACGATATCCTAGTCTATTCGAGAGATGAGTCTGAGCATACGGAACATCTCCGGATGGTACTTGAGATATTGCATAGTCATAAGTGGTTCGCGAAACTCTCCAAGTGTGAGTTCTGGCTTTGCGAAGTAGCATTTCTGGGTCACGTGATTAGTAAGGACGGCATCAAGGTAGACCCGGCTAAGATTAAGGCCGTAGTTGACTGGAGTAGCCCGAGAAACGTGGCGGAGATTCGTAGTTTTCTGGGATTGGCCGGATACTATCGACGATTCGTCTAGGACTTCTCCAAAATTGCTAGGCCGATGTCTAATCTCTTGCAGAAGGAGGTCCGATTCGTTTGGACGGAGGCTTGCGAGCAAGCATTCCAGCAATTGAAACAGAGATTAGTCTCTGCTCCTATACTTACCCTTCCGAACGATGAGGAGGACTTCGAGGTCTATAGTGATGCTTCGAAGAGTGGCCTAGGATGTGTGCTCATGCAAGGCGGGAAAGTCATCGCTTACGCATCGAGACAATTGAAGGTGCATGAGCGTAACTATCCTACGCATGACTTGGAGTTAGCAGCTGTAGTGTTCGCGCTTAAAATCTGGAGGCACTATCTCTATGGTGGTTCGTGTAGAGTATTCACGGATCAAAAGAGCCTCAAGTACATCTTTACTCAGAAAGACCTCAATATGAGGCAGAGACGATGGCTTGAGCTGATTAAGGACTATGACCTGACGCTTAACTATTGCGAGGGCAAGGCGAACTTAGTCGCAGATGCACTGAGTCGTAAGCATCACTTGAGCTTCAGTAGAAGCCGTAGTTCCGTCAGACTTCGTCTGACATCTATGAGTGTCGAACCTGATCTGATTCTGGAATTGCGCGAGGGTCAGCAAAACGACCCACAGTTAGCTAGGATTCGAGAGGCTCTGCGGCAAGGCAAAGCCGTAGGTTTCGAGATCCCTTCCGATGGTATTCTGCGATTCCGAGGGAGGTGGTGTGTACCGGATTGTTCTGATCTTAGGAACAGAATTATGTCTGAGGCACATAGCTCGCCCTACTCTGTTCATCCTGGAGGTAACAAGTTATACCAGGACCTCAAGGGCCAATTTTGGTGGCCTAAGATGAAGAGGGACGTAGCAGATTTCGTAGCTCGATGTTTAGTCTGTCAGAAGGTTAAAATCGAGCATCAGAGACCAGGAGGTCTGTTGCAGCCACTACCTATTCCGACCTGGAAATTTGAGTCGGTGTCTATGGACTTCGTGGTTAGCTTACCCACCTGCAATGGCTTGAATGCTATTTGGGTCATAGTGAATAGGTTGACATGGGCCAGCGCCCGCTGCCATGAATTTTTTTGGCTACTGAAAGTTTTTGACAAAAAAGCATAAGTTTGAAGAACCCCATCAGCGGGCGCTGAAAATGGGCCAGCGCCCACTGCTATGAAAATTTTGGCCACTGGAAGTTTTTGACAAAACTCATCAGCGGGCGCTGAAAATGGGCCAGCGCCCGCTGTAATGGAAACAGGGAAGAGGGACAGCGGGCGCTGAGTTATGGTCAGCGGCCGCTGTTCTTCACTTTGTGCTTGTGAGGGGTTTGGCAGCTTCAGGATCAGCGGCCGCTGAAAGGCCTTAAAATGCTTCTAGTCTTCAGCCTAAAAATGCTCATGCCCAAAACTCATCCCAGCGGGCGCTGAGAGACTTCCAGCGCCCGTTGAGGCCTTCTTCATTGCTACTGCCTCTTCCACCATTCACCAGGACTCATCCCAGCGGGCGCTGAGGGATTTCCAGCGCCCGCTGAGGCCTTTTTTAGCACCAACAAGCATAGAGGACTTGTGGTTTCCTCGAGGTTCCCGGTTCGCTTCCTCGGGTTCCGAAATCAACTCGGGACCTGCAATAAGGGAAGAAAACGCAGAAACAAGGCAAAATAGAGGAAATAAAATAGAAAAGGGGAAAGGGACCACAAAAGTAAAACTAAGCTAAAAAGCCTAAAAATGCTAACGAAAGCTAAATAAAATAAGAAAACAGACTAATAAAAACTAAGAAAATAACTACCAAAATACCACTTATCATTGATCTGCTGTTATTTCAAGTTCAGAATTTTTTTTTTAAGTTCTTTACAAATAAGCTCAAGTTCAGCAGATCTAGCACCACATATATCATAATCTCGAACTGTTTCTTTTAGTTTCTTTTTGTTGTTCTGGTAGGCAGACCCAACACTAATGCATTGATCAATGGTGAACTCAAGATAATCAAGTAATTCATCTCTATCTAGATTATGCATATTTGCCTTAATATCATTAAAATATACCTGGTTGTCATCTGAAGTGCTTCCCCCAGCCATGAGACAGAGAACCTCTTTTTCTTCCGAACAGACCTCAGACTGGTCTGTGCATGTGAAAGCAGTAGGACAGAGATTTTCTTCTTCTTCATCTTCCTCATTCTCTGATTCTGAGTCTCCCCAAACTGCAGCCAGCATAGCTCTTTTGAAAACCTTCTTTTCAGCCTGGACTCCAGGATTTCCCTTAGGATTTTTCCATGTTGGACACTCCTTGATTCTGTGCCCTACTTCACCACATTTAAAGCAACCAGCGTTGGAACTGGTTTTCCTGAACTGTCCAGAACTGTTTCTTCCTTTTGCAAACTTACCCTTGGACTTTGTCCTAAGGTATTTTTCAAACCTTCTGGCCATAAGACTAATATCATCTTCATCTTCCTCAGATTCCTCTACTTTGAGGACCATTTCCTTGGTTTTTGAACTAGATTCTGCCTTTGAATCTACCAACATCTCATGAGTCATCAAGGAACCAATAAGTTGTTCTAGAGATAGTGTGGTCAGATCCTTTACTTCTTGTATGGCTGTAACCTTGGGCATCCACTTTTCTGACAGGCTTCTCAACATTTTCCTCACCAACTCTTCACTTGAGAAGGTCTTCCCTAATGACTTGAGTTCATTTACAATGGTCATGAACCTTGTAAACATGTCCTTTATGTTTTCTTCCCTAGTCATCTCAAATACCTCATTCTTTGACATAAGCATCTCAATTTTTGACCTTCTCACCTCATAGTTGTCTTCATATGCAAGCTCTAGTGTATCCCATATTTCTTTTGCAGAAGAACAACCTAGAATTCGATTTACCTCACATTCTGCAATTCCTTGTTGAACAAGTAACATTGCCTTTGCATTCTTCTCTAGCTTCTTGTAATCTTCACTTGTGTACTCTTCTTCTGACTTTGGAACTATGAGCCTTTCTTGATTCTTCTTGTGGATGAATGTGGGTCCATTTTTAACAATCATCCAGCATTCATAATCTATCCCAATGATAAGATTTTTCATGCAATTCTTCCACCAGGAGTAGTTACTGCCATTAAACTTGGGGAGTCTGGAACTGTTTGATTCTTAAGTAGACATCTTCTTACTCCTCTAGGTAGTTAACCTTCTGAGAAGTATCAATTGTAAGTTCAATGTATACTCAAGAAGGGGGGGGGGGGTTGAATTGAGTATGTGTGTTTTTTAAGTCGTTTTCAAGGTTTGTTTATCTTTTTGTGAGAACAACGATAGAACAGTAAATAAAGAGTAGGGACACAAGGATTTAACGAGGTTCGGCTTCTAAACAAGCCTACGTCCTCCACTCTCTCACCAATATTATTAATCAACTCTGAATAATAACAAGGTTACACACACAATTAAATGCTACAACTCTGTAACACTTAATTCCCCAACTGTTAACTATAACAGTTCACTCAGTGTTCACAAAACACTCCCCAACCACTTCCCTCTAAGTGGTTCAAATATTACAAACTTAAATCTCCGTAAGTTTTTCTCTTAAAGATGGATACGGAGATAGTTTTTCTCTAAGGATAGACTCTAAGAAAATATAACTTGGTTTTCTTTGGAGAGCAAAAGTCTAACTAGGTTTTTTGCAAAGATTGTTTTTATATGCAAAGAAAAACCGTGCCCTAGAAGTGTGCTTGGAGACTTGCCTAAATTGTGCAAACAAGCTCAGCTGACACAAGTGCAAAGGCACCTATTTCAGACCTTTGTCTCCTTCCACTACATGTAGTGAAAAGTACACTAGAGTCCAAAGAAATACATTGCAAAGCTGATTTGGTGAATCAATTTGGCAGATTTCCAAAACATAAGTGATCAATATTTTGTAAATTGATTTTCAAAAATAATTTTGAACACAAAAATTTGTACGGATAACTTAAGTGCACGTGCGTAATACTGAGGTCTGTTCCCACAGTGGTCTCAGTACTACTAAGTCTACATCTGGCAAAGAGAACTGTTCCAAGCTTGTTCTTTTCCTGTTCTTAGCTTGTTCTTGGCCTGTTCTCTTTACTGTATATAAACTTAAAATCTTTTTTCTCTTTACTTAAAAACACAAAGAATATTTTCTTAAGTCTATTTTACAAGAAGATCTTAGAAGTACAAAAATTAAAAGACTTCAAGCTCTTGACTTCTGATTCTTCAAGTATCTCAAGGTCTTCAGATTTGCCTTGAAGAGTTCTCACTTGAATTAACCTGTTCAATTACAAACATGCATAACAATCAAGTATAGAGAACTGGTTTGTCATCCATCAAATCAAACATGGTTCAACATATGAGGTCTCTGAGATGACTAGGGAAGAAAACATAAAGGACATGTTTACAAGGTTCAAGACCATTGTAAATGAACTTAAGTCATTAGGGAAGACCTTCTTAAGTGAAGAGTTTGTGAGGAAAATGTTGAGAAGCCTGTCAGGGAAGTGGATGCCCAAGGTTACAGCCATACAAGAAGCAAAGGATCTGACCACACTATCTCTAGAACAACTTATTGGTTCCTTGATGACTCATGAGATGTTGGTAGATTCAAAGACAGAATCTAGTTCAAAAAACAAGGACATGGTCCTCAAAGCAGAGGAATCTGAGGAAGATGAAGATGATATCAGTCTTATGGACAGAAGGTTTGAAAAATACCTTAGGACAAAGTCCAAGGGTAAGTTTGCAAATGGAAGAAACAGTTTTGGACAGTTCAGGAAAACCAGTTCCAATGCTGGTAGCTTTAAATGTGGAGAAGTGGGGCACAGAATCAAGGAGTGTCCAACATGGAAAAATCCCAAGGGAAATCCTGGAGTCCAGGCTGAGAAGAAGGTTTTCAAAAGAGCTATGCTAGCTGTAGTTTGGGGAGATTCAGAATCAGAGAATGAGGAAGATGAAGAAGAAGCAAATCTCTGTCTTACTGCTTTCACTTGCACCGACCAGTCTGAGGTCTGTTTCGAAGAAGAAGAGGTTCTCTGTCTCATGGCTGGTGGAAGCACTTCAGATGATAGCCAGGTACGAGTGAAAGGAAAGCCATATTGGTATTTGGACAGTGGTTGCTCAAGACACATGTCCGGGGATAAAGAACAATTTCTTTCACTCACTGCATTCGAGGGAGGGCACGTGACATTTGGTGACAATAGCAAAGGACTTATCAAAGGAGTAGGTAAGGTTGGTAAGTCACTCTCCCAAGCAATTGACAATGTTTACTATGTAGAAGGTTTGAAACATAACCTTTTGAGCATATCTCAACTATGTGACAAGGGAAATAAAGTGAACTTTGAATCAAACACTTGTCACATAGTGAACCCTAAGGCATAACAATGTGTATATTACATACTTAAGTCAAATTCCACAGAACAGTGCCCTTTGCCTTAGTGTTGTAGAGGATGACCAATGGCTTTGGCATAAAAGATTAGGACATGTTAGCTTCACTTTGCTCAACAAGTTGAGAACACAAGATTTGGTGATAGGTTTACCTAACATCAAATATGTGGTAGACCAGCTCTGTCAAGAGTGTGCAAAGTGTAAACATGTAAGATCATCCTTTAAACCAAAGAAACTGGTTAGTTCCTCTAGACCATTTGAACTTGAACATGGATTTATGTGGACCTATGCGTGTACAAAGTAGAAATGGCTTTAGTTATGTATTTGTCTTAGTTGGTGATTACTCTCGTTTCACTTGGACCATATTTTTTAAATACAAATATAAGACTTTTGATGAATTTGAAATCTTAGTGAAACAGGTCCAGAAAAAGATCAATCATCAGTTGGCATCTATCAGATCTGATCATGGATCAGAGTTTGATAATGCTAGCTTTATAACCTATTTTATGGAGCATGGTGTCTCTCACAAATTTTCAGCCCCTATAACTCCACAACAAAATGGAGTAGTTGAAAGAAAGAATCGCACTCTAGAAGAAATGGCTAGAAGCATGCTTCTAGAGAGTGGTCTATCAAAGAAATTTTGGGCTGATGCTGTGAGTACATCATGATACATACTCAATAGAGTTATGCTAAGTCCAATACTAATAAAAACACCTTATGAACTTCTAAGGGGTCGAAAACCAAACATTGAACATTTAAGAATATTTGGTTGTAAGTGTTTTGTACACAACAATGGTAAGACCAGTTTGGACAAGTTCGACCCCAGAAGTGATGAAGCTGTTTTTATTGGGTATTCTCCTCATAGCAAGGCATATAAAGTTTTCAACAAAAGGACCTTGTGTGTTGAAGAGAGTATCCATGTGCTATTTGATGAAACTGACATGTTCAACAAGCCTGTGCAGGTAGATGATGATGAAGGTTTTGATATTGGGATGACAAATTTCACTGGAGCTGAACCAGAGAACACTGCTGAACGAGACCCCCCAACTCCTCCTGAAAACAACAATGGGTCTGGTGCAGCAGAGGCAAATACTAAACAGGTTGTTGAACTCAGTGACTCTCCTGCCCATCCAACTGAGGATGAAATGGGAGAGAACACTCAAGAAACTGGTCCACCCTTTCAAAATGAAAATGAAATAGGGGGAACCAGTACAGACATTGGTTCTAACTTAGGTGACTCAAATGCTGTAAGAAAGAGCATGTTTAAGCAAAGAAACTCTCATCCTTCTGATCAAACTCTCATCCTTCTGATCAAATCATTAGTGATTTATCAAAAGGAGTCCAAACTAGAAATTCTGTCTGGAAAAAAATTTATGTGCTTACTTCTCCTTCTCATCTCACACAGAACCAACTGACTATAAGATTGCACTAACTAATCCTGATTGGATCTTGGCCATGCAAGATGAGTTGAACCAGTTTGAGAGAAATCAGGTTTGACATCTTGAACCAAGAACCAATGAGATATCAGTTATTGGAACCAAATAGGTCTTCAAAAAAAAAATGGATGACTCAGGTACTATAGTCGGAAACAAAGCTAGGCTAGTGGTTCAAGGGTTTAACCAACAAGAGGGAATAGATTATGATGAAACCTTTGCTCCAGTAGCTAGGCTAGAGGCAATAATAAATCTTAATTGCCTTTGCTGCCCACATGAACTTTAAACTCTTTCAAATGGATGTTAAAACTGCTTTTCTAAATGGCTATTTGAAAGAAGATGTGTATGTGGAACAGCCCCCTGGCTTTAAGGATAGAGTTTGTCCAGATCATGTCTACAACTTAGACAAAGCTCTTTATGGCCTCAAACAAGGCCCTCGTGCTTGGTATAAGAGACTCTCTAGCTTTGTTATTGAAAATCATTATGAGAGAGGTTCAGTGGACAAAACTCTATTCGTAAAGAAAAGGGGAACAGATCTGTTAGTGGTCCAGGTATATGTTGATGATATTTTGTTTGGGCTACTAATTCTGTTTTGTGTGATGGGTTTGCAGACCTAATGAAGAGTGAATTTGAGATAAGTATGATGGGAGAACTTGGCTTCTTCCTAGGGCTCCAAATCAAGCAAGTGGATGATGGAATCATGATCCACCAATAAAAGTATCTCAAGGAGCTGCTCAAGAGATATGGTCTGCAAGATAGAAAGTCCTATGACACACCTATTCCTACCTCTTCTAAACTGAGCCTAGATGAGAAAGGAAAGGATGTTGAGGATAAGCTATACAGAGGTATGATTGGCTTACTTCTCTACTTAACAGCTAGTAGACCAGACATAGTGTTCTCAGTTGGGTTGTGTGCTAGATTTCAAAGCAACCCAAAAGAGTCTCATCTAAAAGCTGTTAAGAGAATTTTTAGGTACTTGAGTGGTACAGTGGACATGTGCTTATGGTATCCAAAGGGAAGTAATTTTGATCTTTTAGGATACACTGATGCTGACTATGCTGGTTTTAGTGTTGACAAGAAGAGCACTTCAGGAATGGCTCACTTCTTAGGTTATTGTCTCATATCATGGGGATCTAAGAAACAAAATTTAGTGGCCTTATCCACAGCTGAGTCAGAGTAAATAGCTGCTGCTTTGTGATGTGCTCAATTGCTTTGGATAAAGACACAACTTAAGGATTTTGGGGTCTGTTCCAGAAGTGTTCCCCTATTGTGTGATAACACCAGTGCTATAAACATTTATAAAAATCCTGTCCAGCACTCTAAAACCAAACATATTGAAATCAGACATCATTTTCTCAGAGATAATGTTGAAAAAGGAAATGTGAATCTTGAATTTTGCAGATCTGAAGAACAATTGGCTGATATTTTCACTAAACCCCTAAGCAGTGAAGTGTTTGTCAAACTCTGCACATTACTTGGTATGATACGGATTAGATCCTAGTTGCTTAGGACTTATCTTTCCCTTTTTGGCTATGTTTGACTTTTTGATCCTTAGTGTATGATGCGTGGTTAAGGGGGCAATCACGAATTGAAGATGATTGTCTCCTCAATCACACAAAGATGATCAATCCGCCTAATAACTAGACCAAGATTGTCACCGATCTAACTAGGTGCATGAATCACTCAACCTCACTTAGTTAGTAAACTCTCAACACAAGAAAGAATCACTCTTACACAAGTGCAAAGAAAGAAAACTCAAGTAAACTTTTACTTTGAATTGTTGAATCATAAAATCTAAAATCTGAGTTTACAAACCAGCACCCACCTCTATTTATAGAGTGTGGAGCGTGTAGAAGGCCAACCTTAAAGTCGGTTTCCTTCGACCAAAAACAAGCCCAACAACCCAAATTAGAATAACATCTAAACTTCTAGACCCATTCACTATATTAAGTATAGGCCCAAAACTATACAAACTACTACAAAACAGGCCTAAACAGATTTATTGAAAATAAAAGAATTACAAAATTAAACTACTCAAAATGGCTAAGTACTAAAGTCACCCATTTTTGACGTGTTCCTCCCTTGAATTCATTAGGATGGATGCAAAAGTTGTTGGTACCCTTGTTATTCATATCACTCTCCCCGTCTTCAAAAGAATTTGACCACAAATTTTGATCATTAATATAAGGGGAAAAATCTCCAATGTTGAAAGTAGCACTTACATTACCATATTCACTAGGCAAGTCTATCTTGTAAGCATTATCTCCATATACTTCAAACACTTCAAAAGGACCATCTGCCCTTGGCATTAATTAACTTGTTCTTGCGTTTTTGAGGGAAACGTTCTTTACGAAGATGCAACCACATTAGATCACCTACTTTGAACACATGCTTCTTCTTATTCTTGTTGTTCTTTGCCTTATATGCCTCATTCATCTTTTCAATTCTTTTTTTGACCTCATCACATGTCTTTTGGAAAACTTCAAGCCTCTTTTTTGCATTAACATGTATATCATCTTTGTTTAGGGAAACCAAATCAAAAGGTAGATAAGGATTGACATCATACACAACTTTAAATGGTGATCGACCTGTAGTGTAAGAAGTTGCCCTATTATAAGCAAACTCGACATGGCTTAGACGTTCATCCCAATCTCATTAAGTCTTGCTTACCAAAGTTCGTAGCAAGGTACCCAAGGTTCTATTAGTGACCTCGGTTTCTCCATCTGTTTGAGGATGATGGGAGGTACTAAAGAGTAATTTTGTACCCACCATTTTCCACAAACTCTTCCAAAAATGACTAAGGAACTTAGTATCCCTATCACTCACCATGCTCATAGGAATACCATGAAGTTTCACTACTTCTTGAAAATATAATTTTGCTACATGTTGAGCATCATCAGTTTTGTGCAAGCTATGAAATGAGCCTTTTTTGAAAAACCATCCACTACTACCATGATAGAGTCCTTACCTCGTTGAGTCCTAGGCAAACCAATAATGAAATCCATGCTCACACTATCCCAAGTAAGATCTGGAATGGGAAGAGGAGTGTACAAGCCCTTGACAAAAGTAGATTTAGCCCTTTGACAAGTTGCACAACAAGACACCACACTTTGGATATCATGCATCATTCGAGGCCAGTAGAAGTACTCACCCAATATATCAAACGTCTTTTGAACCCCAAAATGTCCAGCCAAGGCACCACTATGAGCTTCCCTAATCAATAATTCTCGAACTCCACTATAAGGTATGCAAAGCTTGTTGTATCGAAATAGAAACCCATCTTGAAACACATAGTCACGTGTGGGACAAAGAATTTCTTGAGCAAACTCTGGATCATTGGAGTAGAGTTCCTTGAGATGTTCAAATCCCAAAATCCTTGAGTCTACCATAGCCATCAAATATGCCCTCCTTGACAAAGCATCTGCCACTATATTTGACTTGCCCTCCTTATACCTCGAAGAGAAGGTAAAATATTGCAAGAATTCTACCCACTTGGCGTGTCTATGGTTAAGCTTTTGTTTCCCATTGATGAACTTCAACACTTCATGGTCCGAGTGTAAAACAAAAGGTTTACGCCTTAGATAATGAGACCAATGATCCAAAGCTCGTACAATGGCATAGAACTCTCGATCATAATTAGTATAATTGAGTTTAGCACCACTTAACTTTTCACTAAAATAGGCAATAGGCTTCTTTTCTTGAGCAAACTCTGGATCATTGGAGTAGAGTTCCTTGAGATGTTCAAATCCCAAAATCCTTGAGTCTACCATAGCCATCAAATATGCCCTCCTTGACAAAGCATCTGCCACTATATTTGACTTGCCCTCCTTATACCTCGAAGAGAAGGTAAAATATTGCAAGAATTCTACCCACTTGGCGTGTCTATGGTTAAGCTTTTGTTTCCCATTGATGAACTTCAACACTTCATGGTCCGAGTGTAAAACAAAAGGTTTACGCCTTAGATAATGAGACCAATGATCCAAAGCTCGTACAATGGCATAGAACTCTCGATCATAATTAGTATAATTGAGTTTAGCACCACTTAACTTTTCACTAAAATAGGCAATAGGCTTCTTTTCTTGGCTTCATTAGTTCGGATATAGGGGCCATGATGGTAGAGAAATCCTTGATGAATGGCCTATAGAAAGATGCCAGGCCATGGAAAGAACGAACCTCATGCACGTTGGTGGGGATCTTCCAAGTCATAATTGCTTCAATTTTTAAGGGATCAACCTTCACTCCATCATCTCCAACAATGAACCAGAATAAGTGTGCCAAAGAATGGTGATTAGTAGTAGTAATTTTGTAATAGAATTGTAGTAGCATGATTAGCAATTTCAGTGATGTATTTGCTACTACATAGTTCAAATCTTTAAGTTATTTGTTTTTGTACTAATTAGCATTAGTTAAAGTAGAGCTTGTAATAACTAGCTTAATTAGGCAAGTGGGTGAACTACGGTGCAAAGTTGAAGACTCGATCCAGTAGAGAATCACGAGGTGCGAGCCAGAGGAACACAAAGGGTCGCGAGTCACGACCATAACTCGCGAGTTGCGAGTTCCTACTGACCATGTTATACGTGTTTCAGCTGTTGCAAGTTGGTGTTTGGGCTTTTGGTTATTGCTTGCAAGTGGTGTAGCTAGCTTTGCTTAGTCATCTAGTAGCCTTAATTAGTGTCATAATAGCTTTGCATACTCACCTAGTAGCTTAGGGGAGTCATGGAGGCAAGTTGGTGCAAGTTGGTGCAACTTGGTGCAAGTGGAGCAAGTTGCTCAAAATGGCTGCCAAAGGGGGGACGTTTGGATCAGGTTTAGGCTAGATATTTTGGCTTTCTTTCCTTTGTTTATTGCTATGATTATCTAGTAGTAGTAGTAGCCTTAGTTAGTTTTAAGTTTTCTATAAATAGCTTGTAATACTTATTGTTAAAATAAGATTTTGATGAATTAAATATGGTTTGAAAACTTTGGTTTTCTTTCTTTAGTTTTTAATTTGTGTGCTTAGAAGCTAGTATGGTTTGAAGTTCTTGGGAGTTGTCTAGCTATAATACTTCGTGCTAGATGAATGATTAAGAGGTTGAACCTCTTAATTAGTTATCTAGGCTATTAGATTAAGAGGTCGACCCTGTTAGTCGAAGCTAGCCAAACTGATTAATGACTTCGAGAGTGATTCTCTTAGGAGTTAGTCAGATTTGATTGTTGAGTTTTGAGAGCGATTCTCTTAACTCGGTAGTTTATTTAGCGGTAGATTCAAGAGCGATTCTTCCATCTATTAGCTAAAATATCCCATTTGGAGATTAGTGATCCTAATCTCTAAAATATCCCCTTTATTGTTTTTTCGGTTTAGTTTTATTTTAGTGTAGCCTAATTACCGGCTACTGATTTTGTTACCCCTAAATTAAGAGCTAAGAGTGATTCTTTTAAGTCTTAATTTAGAGATATAAGATTGTTCTGAATGGAGTTTTGTAGCTTTCTTGTATTCATAGTAGTTTTAGCCTAAATTGAGTGTTAAGAGTGATTCTTTTCATTTGGTTTTAGACTATACGAGTTTGTCCACAAATTGAGCTACAAAATTGCGTGTTTTTAGCTTGTTCGTAGATTAATTCGTAGGCATAATCGATCCTGGATCCTGTTCCTCGATTCGATATGTTCCAAACAATATATCCAAGAAAAGAGATTTGGCTTTGAAAGAAATCACATTTTTCTAACTTGCCATACAATGTTTGTTCACGTAATTTTTCAAATAAAGACTTTAAATGTTGCAAATGTTCTTGTACGTTTTTAGTATACACCAAAATATCATCAAGATAAACAAAAATGAATTTATTTAAAAATTGTCTAAGTACCTCATTCATTAAACACATGAAAGAGCTAGGGGCGTTGCAAAGTCCAAAAGGCATTACCATCCATTCGTACAATCCTTGCTTTGTTTTGAAGGTTGTCTTCCATTCATCACCTTCCCTTATACGCATTTAATGATATCCACTACGCAAGTCAATTTTTGAGAAGGTTGTCCCATGTAATTTATCTAACATGTCCTCAAGTCTAGGCATAGGGAACCTATACTTGATAGTAATGTTATTCACGGCCCTTGAATCAATACACATTCTCCACGTACCATCCTTCTTAGGCACTAGCAAAGCTGGAACGGCACAAGGACTCATGCTTTCACGTACCATCCCCTTGTCAATTAATTCTTGAATTTGTCTTTGGAGTTCTTTAGATGCCTCAGGATCACACCTATAGGCAGGTTTATTTGGAATTTGGTCTCCTGGAATTAAAACAATAGCATTCTCAATGCCCCTAATAGGAGGTGATCCACTTGGTAGTTCATTAGGAAACACGTCCTCAAATTCCACCAATAATTCCTTCATCACTTCGTTTGTTGTGGATTGATTTTGTTCATTTGTTTCTTTGAATATCACCAAATAGGCTTAACTCCCTTGCTCAATTTCTTTTTCCATTTCTTTAGCACTTATCAACATAGTATGTTTAAGGGGTGGGGTAGTTACTTCATTTGGTGGTAGAGGCAACAAGTTGATTCTCTTTTCTCCCATCCAAACCGAGTAAACGTTGGACTCCCCATCAAATTGCCAAGGTCTCCCAAGTAACAATTGGCATGCACTCATGCGTACAACATCACACCAAATTTCATCCTTGTATTGCCCCATATCAAATGCTACTAATGCTTGCTTCCTTACTTCGATTCCCCTAGTATCATCCAACCAATTCAGTTTGTAAGGGTTTGAGTGTTTCCTTTGAGGTAGCCCCATACGTTGCATAAGATCACTAGATGCCACGTTCGTACAAGATCCACTATCTATAATCATTTTGCACAAAAGTCCTCCAATCTTACACCGGCTATGAAACAAGTTCTCCATTTGTTCTTTGTTTTTTATGGCTCCAAAATGCAAGATTCGCCTTACTATGAACATTTCTCCATCTTGCAAAGGCTCTTGATCAACGCCCTCTACGTCTTCATTAATCACCCCAATTTCTTGATCCTTCTTTTCATCTTCATCAATAGGAACAAGATCAAATATCCGTGCTTCTTCTTCCCATTTTTGGATGGTGGACACATATAGAACTCTTTTGTTTGAACATTGGGCAGCAAAATGTCCATACCCTTGGCACCTAAAACACTTCTTCCTTTCATTAATTTCATTTTTGGGTAAACATTTCTTTGGTTTTTCGTCTTGGTTTATAGATGATGTAATCCCCCGTAATTTTTATACTTTAATATAGAATTATTTATACAAAAATATATGATTTTATACCCATAACGGATATTTTTGGGATTGGAATTAATAAAATAAATTAAATATTTTACTTTATGGGAATATAAATGATTTATATGTTTGAAATCATTTTTAAGAAAATTGTGGGTAATATTTAATATAACTCAAAAGGTTTTAATTGCAGGTTGGGAACCGTTCAAACAGATACATAAACAAATAAAAAAAAACAATGGAATATTAAAAAAATTCAGTGTTTGAAAATGATAAGGGCTCAAAAGAGTTTGTCACAAGCCGAACCTGTTGAGAAACCCTGAACAACTGTAACACTATAAATACCCCAGGGTAAACCAAATCAGGTCAAAAAAAGCAAAAAGAGAAAAAAAAAAAACTCTCTCACTCATCCCCCTCACCGTGAGCCAAGCAGAGGAAAAAAATAAAGGAAAAAAAAATTCAAGTTCAAACCCAAACCCAAACCTCCATAACCATCTTCAACCTTACACCCTCTCCCTCACGCCCGACCACCACGGTAACCACCACCGTGCTTCTGATTCTGACATGAGCCGTTTCGCCGGAGCCGAGCCGCCACCGTGCCTGCTGTGCGTGGTTGTCTCTGTCGTGTGTTTTAATTAAAAAAAAAAGAAAAACAGAAACACCACCGGACCCAGTACCACCGGACGCAGCACCACCTTGTCGCTGCGTCGCTGGAGTGCCGTTTGTCCGTAGCCGCCGAGCCGTCTGCTGCCGCTGTCGCTGGAGGTAGCCGTATGTGTAATTGTGTATATGTATATGCATATATGTATATGCGTGTATGTACATATATATATATATATATATATATATATGTACACGTATATGTACAAAAAAAAAAAAAATTAATTATTTATTTTTTCTATTTTCTTTTAAAATCTTGGATTAAAGAATGTATTTATACAATTGATTAAGTAGTTAATATTATTATCGGGTAATTTATGGAAAGTCTTAGGATAGGTTAGAGCTACTGGATATTTTTAGGACTCGGGTTTAATATTATTGTCTTTTATATTATAGGCGAGGAATATTACTTAGGCGAGTTCTGAAAGGAAAAGGTGGAGTACCACTAAGTTTATTCAAGGTACGCGTAATTGATAAGCTTTCAGACGTAGTATCATGTTAGGACTTTGCACATTTCTGTCATGATTGTCAAATATGTGATTTGGTGGAACATGATTTATTTGTGGTGATTTTAGTTGTTTGTATAACTTGTGTTTGCAAACTAGTCAAGAAAAGAATAGAAAGGATTGTTTCATGTTCCTGAACATAAAGAAAGATATTGCATGAATAGGTTCTTTGAATATTTCATGCTTTTCAATAGCAGTTTATTTAAATATGGACAAGTTGTCCCTTCAAGTTCATTATTATTAATGTGTGAATAGATTTTCCGAATATTTCATGCCCTTTAGTAGTTTTGGGATACCACTTAAGACCTAAGTTCTTGATGGGAATCTCGCTAAATAGACAAGAGTTTAGTGTGTTTTATCTGAACAATAAATTAAAACAGGTGTAATGTGAGTTGTATGATATGTGTGTGCTTGTTATGTGTAATAACTATCAAGACACTAATCACTTAAAGTGAAAGATTCGGGTAAGCATTAAAACTCTCGATAAGTGCACGTCTGGAGTATTGGCATAGATGTGGGTTGGGGTCATGGCAGGACTCGTGACTTTAAGGGAACCATAGGATCCACGTGTTCCATTAGCGGATTGAGCTCATTCCTTTATTTGTGACGTGGGTAGCTCCCATTGTCACCCAATAGGCATAGACAACTCGCCTGGTGCTTACACTGGCTTCGGCTCTAAAGGGCCACTTAATAATAAATGTGTTTAATAAGGAAGTAACCACTATTTACTCATCATAGTAAGTGAATTTCAATATGATTGTTATATGCAATAGATCTGTGTGCTTACTTGATTGTCGTACTCAGCTTTGCTGACGTCGTACGAATTTGGTCTTGTTTATATCTTGACCCTGTGATGACCCTATATCGGTGAGCAGTTGTTCAGGGTCAAGGTAAGTTTGTGCAGGAATACAGGGATGATTATGGGCTTGAGTGACGAGTGGTATTTCTGAAACATTTATTCATTTTGTGAACTATTTTCTAAATTTGATTTAACGTTTTAATTTGAGTTATTTTAGATATTATCATTTATTAAGTTGAATTTATTTCGTTTAAGTTTGATCCAATAATTTCAGGGCCTTAATGGTTCCAAGTTGTAATAAGATTTAGTTTATTTTAAATTTAGTACTATTTTATTTCCGCTGCAAAATTCTGAGTAAGCTGATACGTTTCCACACGTGGCGATAATACTTTAATAATTCTCAATATTTCTTAAAAATAGTATTTATAATTTGGTGAGAATTATTGGAGTGTTACAGATGAGGTAGGATTTTGGTTTTTTGGTGGATTTAAATTGGTGTTAGTTAGGGTTGGTTTGTTATAGGTGGTTGTACGTTTGGTTTCCTCCTTAACACGTTGTTCAATCTTTAGAACAAAATTACATAGGTCATTAAAATTTGTGTAATGGGCTAACTCAAGTTTTTTCTCAATATTTTTATTCAACCCCTTTAAAAACCTTGCCATTTTCATATGCTCCTTTTCTTCCAAATCACAAAGTAATGTCAATTTTTCAAATTCTGAAATGTATTCTTTGACACTCGAAGCCCCTTGGTATAGTGAGGTAAGTTTTATATAGTTTTGTTGTTCGAAATCAAAGGGTACATACTTACCACGCATTTTTCTTTTGAGTTGTGTCCATGTATGAATTCTTTGTTTACCTTCACGTTTCCTCTTAGCCTTCAAACATTCGAACCATAATCTAGCATGTTTAGTGAGCCTTAAGTACGCAATTTTGAACGTTTTTTCATCATTCAAACTTTTATATTCCGCCACCTTCTCTACTCGTCTTTCCCATTCAAGAAAATCATCAGGCCCTCCTTGCCCCGTGAAATCATCAAGTTTGATGCCTCTATCATCGAGTTTGGATGAGTTCTTGGTTCGTTTCTTGGATGATGAATCTGAATCTTGATCATCATCTTCACTTTCTTGAATGTTGTTGATGAAATGCACGGAGGTTGGATCGAGTTTTCGATTGGTTTGTTGCTGAAAAACCTCGAACCTCGTCTCAAATTGTTGTTGTCATATGTTCATGTCCTCCAACATCTTCATCATCTTCTCCATGGTGTTTAAACTCGACGCCATGGCTGCTTCCTCCACTCGAAAACCGTGCTCTGATACCACTATTTGATGTGTGGTTAATAGGGCAATCACGAATTGAAGATGATTGTCTCCTCAATCACAAAAAGATGATCAATCCGCCTAATCACTAGACCAAGATTGTCACCAATCTAACTAGGTGCATGAATCACTCAACCTCACTTAGTTAGTAAACTCTCAACACAAGAAAGAATCACTCTTAGTCTCTTACACAAGTGCAAAGAAAGAAAACTCAAGTAAACTTTTACTTTGAATTGTTGAATCATAAAATCTGAAATCTGAGTTTACAAACAAGCACCCACCTCTATTTATAGAGTGTGGAGCATGTAGACGGCCAACTTTCTAGTCGGTTTCCATCGACCCAAAACAAGCCCAACAACCCAAATTAGAATGACAACTAAACTTCTAGACCCATTGACTATATTAAGTATAGGCCCAAAACTATACAAACTACTACAAAACACGCCTAAACAGATTTATTGAAAATAAAAGAATTACAAAATTAAACTACTCAAAATGGCTAAGTACTAAAGTCACCCATTCTTGACGTGTTCCTCCTTGAATTCATTAGGATGGATGCATAAGTTGTTGGTACCCTTGAAACATGTATAATTAAAAGAAAAAGTCGTTTGGCTTAGCAAGATCGGTTTGATACAACATGGAATAACTTTCTTTCCAATTCTATACTTGGATTCAGGTTGTATTGCTATCAATAGGACATAATGTGTGTACAAAACAATGGAAACACAACAACAAAATATACTTCATAACTTCTTACAATGTATCACTAACAAAGCTTGGTGAATGTAGAAAATTGGACAAAATTAAGAAGCAATCACAGAGCATTTTAAAAACAAGTTTTCAATTTTGCAATAGATTTCTTTTTAATTTGCACCTAACTGTATCCATATTCATCAAAGTTTAATTCCACATTTGTAAAATAAAAGAATCATTGATGCATTTTAACAAACATCTTGTAGGCATGAACTGCTAGTATGATTTTTCACATAAACAAAATAATTCCACAGATATATTTCAATTCAAGATAAGAAAAAAAAATGCTTATTATACATATAAGTGTATGACTATAATTAATGGTCAATGGAATTCAAGAAATTCATGGTCTAACCTCAATTTACTGGAATTCAAGAAATTCATGGTCTAATCATTTGCTAATTCAGTAGCCTCATCTTCTGAACTAAATATTTTAACACATAAGACAAGACCAAAAACTTCCTTGTTCCATATTTGCATGGATGTGGAGATATCAATTACTATTGTTGCCCCAATGTAATACCCTTTCCTAATATGCTACAACAATCATATCAAAAGATTTATTACTTGTTTGGTATCAGCAGTTCACAATTCACAACATAAGCTGTTGTAAGTTAATAAATTCAATTTTCGAGCTTTTAAATAGGCCCATTTTAGTCTTAAAATTCAAAATCCTGAATATATATGCCAGTTAGATAGATTAGCATTAGGCCCTTCGGGACGGGAACCTCCACACAAAATAGTTGTCCCCTCACTCTTTGATAGTATTTAATACTAATTAAGGTCTCTAATAATGTAAATAGTGATATATATATAAAGCTAAGGTAGTCTCAAATTGAAAAAATGTCATTCATCCTTAATTCAATTTATAACATAAATCTTAGCTATTCTCCCATGAGGCGCAAAGACACACCATACCAAAGGCACTTTGAGGCGTGCGCCTTTCGAGTGCGCCTAGGCACGTTTTTTAAAATTAAGAATCACTCAAATTCACAAAATTATACTTTTTTCAGAAAAGAACACATGCTCATCTAAATTTTCAACAATCAAACAATGAATTTGCTATAAAAAAAATTACAAAATTATAGAGAAAAACAACCTTGAATTTTTTTAAAAAAATTAATTTAACCTGGAAGTAGTGATTAATATTATCATTGCAAAACTTAAACAATAGAATATAAGTAATCCAAAACAGTAGCTATAAAAAATCTTTCAAATTCAGTAACATTATAGAATAGAAACACCAACAAGATAGCCAAAAACCCATCGAAAATGAAAGTAAAAACCCCAATATAATACTTAATTACTTAAAGAATTTAACGTATCTAATATATATGAAAGTCACCCATCGAACAAGAATACTAAAATGAAAGTCACCCTCTACAGTTGATTGAACATATATGTCTGCAGGCACAATTCATCAAACAGGTATAAAAATCCAAACAAAAACCAAAAATAAAGTTAGAATATAGTCGAATTCTTTACTCCTAATCAAAAATCAAAATATTAGAGTCAAATTCATAACTACAAGCAAAAACATCTAATATGCGAAATTTGTAATCAAATCTATTGTATTTTGGGAAGAAAACTTGATTTTGAAACCTAAAATGCAAATTTGAGTAATCTAAGCCAAAAAAAATTCAAACCCTAATTCAAATTTTGTAATCAATTTGAACCTTAAATCCAACAAGTTAATTTGAACAAACAAAAACACTAAAAAAGTTCTAAAAAAAAACCTGAATTGGACGCCATTTTTTTCTACTTTGTTTTGTGGATGAATTGCGACATAACAGTAGCAGCAGCGGCTTCAATTCATGGAGAGTAAAGTAGGTTTATTTCGTGTTTACTCATAAAGTCATAAGTCTATCAGAAACATTCGAACAGTGACATTACCAAAAAAATCAGAACAATTCAACATCTACTAAAAAAATTTAGAAAAAAAAAAAAACTCAAACCCTAACTCATAAGATTATGCCTAAAAAATAAAACAAGGAAAAAAATAACATACATAAAGCAAAGATGAAGGAGATGAAAGAATCGAAAAAAAACCCTAAAAATGAAACAGGGAAAAAAGTTCATCCACAAAAGCAAAGATGAAGGAAAGGAAAGAATCGAAAAAAACCCTAAAACTGCTGTAAAAATTGGAGAATCTTACCAACTGAAGATAAGTTACCATGGAGAAGCTGGCAAGGAAGAGTTTTCCAAAAATTGGAAAGAACATCAGTGCACAGCAGGGGAGATGAGAAGGACGATAATGCAAGAGCTGGGCAAAATTGAGCAGGGACTAACAGAGGAGACGAGGGGGGTGGGAAGTGATGTATTTAAGTTTTTACTCATTTTTACCTATACGGAGTATGTTATAGATATGGCGCTGCGTTTTAATTTTTTTTTTCTATATGCAGCGGGGGTTTTTAAGGGGAACCGCATCAGATAGACTTTTGTGATGCGGTTCTATTTGGAACAGCATCATATATGTATATCCCAAAAAAATGCTTCTATATGATGCGATATTTTATAAAACCGCATCAAAAGCATTGTAACAAAATCACTTTTTTCTACTAGTGTCAATAACCTATGTTTGAATGCAATTGAATTTCATTTGAATCAATAAGCTTTATTCGAATAAAATTAGCTTTGTTTGAATGAAATTGAGTGCAATCTTAATGATGAAGCTTAAGCTTTATTTGAAACAATTACTATTTTTGGAAACCATAGTTGAGTTTCATTTGATCAAACAACCTATGATTTAATGCAATTGACTTGAATTTGATTCAATAAGCTTTATTCGGATCAAATTAGCTTTGTTTGGATGCAATTGAGTGGAACCTTAATGATTAAGCTTGAGCTTTATTTGAAAAAATTACCATTTTTGGAAAGAATAGTTGACTTTCATTTGATTAAACAAGCTATGTTTGAATGCAATTGACATTCATTCGATTCAATAAGCTTTATTCGAATTAAATTAGCTTTGATTGAATGTAATTGAGTGGAATCTTAATCATTAAGCTTAATCTTTATTTGAAAGAATTATCAATTTTAGAACAAAGTTGACTTTCATTTGATTCAATAAGCTATGTTTGAATGCAATTGACTATCATTTGATTCAATAAGCTTTATTCGAATAAAATTAGCTTTGTTTGAATGAAATTGAGTGGAATCTTAATGAATAAGCTTAAGCTTTACTTGAAACAATTACCATTTTTGGAAAGCATAGTTGACTTTTATTTAATTAAACAAGCTATGTTAGAATGCAATTGAATTTCATTTGATTCAACAAGCTTTATTCGAATCAAATTAGCTTTGATAGACTGTAATTCTGTGGAATTTTAATCATTAAGCTTAAGCTTTATTTGAAAGAATTACCAATTTTTGAAAGATGTTGACTTTCATTTGATTCAATAAGCTATGTTTGAATGCAATTGGCTTTCATTTGATTCAATAAGCTTTATTCAAATAAAATTAGCTTTGTTTGAATGAAATTGAGTGGAATCTAAATGATGAAGCTTAAGCTTTATTTGAAACAATTACCATTTTTGGAAAGAATATTTAACTTTCATTTGATTAAACAAGCTATGTTTGAATGCAATTGACTTTCATTTGATTCAATAAGCTTTATTCGAATCAAATTAGCTTTGATTGAAAGTAATTCAGTGGAATCTTAATCATTAAGCTTAAGCTTTATTTGAAATAATTACCAATTTATGAAAGAAGTTGACTTTCATTTGATTCAATAAGCATTGTTTGAATGCAATTGACTTTCATTTGATTCAATAAGCTTTATTCAAATAAAATTAGCTTTGTTTGAATGAAATTGAGTGGAATCTTAATGAATAAGCTTAAGCTTTACTTGAAACAATTACTATTTTTCGAAAGCAGATTTGACTTTCATTTGATTAAACAAGCTATGTTTAAAGGCAATTGACTTTCATTTGATTCAAATAAGCTTTATTCAAATCAAATTAGCTTTCTTGGGATGCCATTGAGTGGAACCTTAATGATTAAACTTAAGCTTTACTTCAAATAATTACCATTTTTGGAAAGAATAGTTGACTTTCATTTAATTAAACAAGCTATATTTGAATGCAATTGACTTTTATTTGATTCAATTAGCTTTATTCGAATCAAATTAGCTTTGATTGAATGTAATTGAGTGGAATCTTAATCATTAAGCTTAAGCTTTATTTGAAACAATTACCATTTTTGGAAAGAATAGTTGACTTTCATTTTATTAAACAAGCTATATTTGAATGCAATTGACTTTCCTTTGATTCAATAAGCTTTATTCGAATCAAATTAGCTTTCTTTGGATGAAATTGAGTTGAATCATAATGAATAAGCTTAAGCTTTACTTGAAACAATTACCATTTATGGAAAGCATAATTGACTTTCATTTGATTAAACAAGCTATGTTTGAATGCAATTGACTTTCCTTTGATTCAATAAGCTTTATTCGAATAAAATTAGCTTTGTTTGAATGAAATTGAGTGGAATCTTAATGAATAAGCTTAAGGTTTACTTGAAACAATTACCATTTTTCGAAAGCAGATTTGACTTTCATTTGATTAAACAAGCTATGTTTAAATGCAATTGACTTTCATTTGATTCAAATAAGCTTTATTCAAATCAAATTAGCTTTCTTGGGATGCCATTGAATGGAACCTTAAAGATTAAGCTTAAGCTTTACTTGAAATAATTACCATTTTTTGAAAGAATAGTTGACTTTCATTTAATTAAACAAGCTATATTTGAATGCAATTGACTTTCATTTGATTCAATTAGCTTTATTCGAATCAAATTAGCTTTGATTGAATGTAATTGAGTGGAATCTTAATCATTAAGCTTAAGCTTTATTTGAAACAATTACCATTTTTGGTAAGAATAGTTGACTTTCATTTGATTCAATAAGCTATGTTTGAATGCAATTGACTTTCATTTGATTCAATAAGCTTTATCGAATAAAATTAGCATTGTTTGAATGAAATTGAGTGGAATCTTAATGAATAAGCTTAACCTTTATATGAAGCAATTACCATTTTTGGAAACCATAGTTGACTGTCATTTGATTAAATAAGCAATGTTTGAATGCAATTGACTTTCATTTAATTCAATAAGCTTTATCCGAATCAAATTAGCTTTCTTTGGATGCAATTGAGTGGAACCTTAATGATTAAGCTTAAGCTTTACCTGAAACAATTACCATTTTTGGAAATAATAGTTGACTTTCATTTGATTAAACAAGCTATATTTAAATGCAATTGACTTTCATTTGATTCAATAAGCTTTATTCGAATCAAATTAGTTTTTTTAATGAAATTGAGTTGAATCTTAATGATGAAGCTTATGCTTTATTTTAAACAATTACCATTTTTGGAATGAATATTTAACTTTCATTTGATTAAACAAGCAATGTTTGAAATCAATTGACTTTCATTTGATTTAATAAGATTTATTCGAATCAAATTAGCTTTGATTGAATGTAATTGAGTGCAATCTTAATCATTAAGCTTAGACTTTATTTGTAAAATTTACCAGTTTCTGAAAGAAGTTGATTTTCATTTGATTCTATAAGTTATGTTTGAATGCAATTGACTTTCACCTGATTCAATAAGCTTTATTCGAATAAAATTAGCTTTGGTTGAATGAAATTGAGTGGAATCTTAATGAATAAGCTTAAGCTTTACTTAAAACAATTACCATTTTTGGAAAGCATATTTGACTTTCATTTGATTAAACAAGCTATGTTTGAATGCATTTGACTTTCATTTGATTTAATATGTTTTATTCGAATCAAATTAGCTTTCTTTGGATGCAATTGAGTGGAACCTTAACGATTAAGCTTAAGCTTTACTAGAAACAATTACCATATTTGGAAACAATAATTGACTTTCATTTTATTCAACAAACTATGTTTAATGCAATTGACTTTCATTTGATTCAATAAGCTTTATTCGAATCAAATTAGCTTTTTTTGAATGAAATTGAGTGGAATCTTAATGATGAAGCTTAAGCTTTATTTGAAACAATTACCATTTTTGGAAAGAATATTTAACTTTCCTTTGATTAAACAAGCTATGTTTGAAAGCAATTGACTTTCATTTGATTCAATAAGCTTTATTCGAATAAAATTAGCTTTGTTTGAATGAAATTGAGTGGAATCTTAATGAATAAGCTTAAGCTTTATTTGAGGCAATTACCATTTTTGGAAACCATAGTTGACTTTCATTTGATTAAACAAGCAATGTTTGAATGCAATTGACTTTTATTTAATTGAATAAGCTTTATCCGAATCAAATTAGGTTTCTTTGGATGCAATTGAGTGGAACCTTAATGATTAAGCTTAAGCTTTACTTGAAACAATTACCATTTTTGAAAATAATAGTTGGCTTTCATTTGATTAAACAAGCTATATTTGAATGCAATTGACTTTCATTTGATTCAATAAGCTTTATTCGAATCAAATTAGTTTTTCTTGAATGAAATTGAGTGGAATCTTAATGATGAAACTTAAGCTTTATTTGAAACAATTACCATTTTTGGAAAGAATATTTAACTTTCATTTGATTAAACAAGCTATGTTTGAAAGCAATTGACTTTCATTTGATTAAAAATCAGATTTATTCGAATCAAATTAGCTTTGATTGAATGTAATTGAGTGCAATCTTAATCATTAAGCTTAGACTTTATTTGTAAAATTTTACCAGTTTATGAAAGAAGTTGACTTTCATTTGATTAAACAAGCTATATTTGAATGCAATTGACTTTCATTTGATTCAATAAGCTTTATTCGAATAAAATTAGCTTTGTTTGAATGAAATTAAGTGGAATCTTAATGATTAAGCTTAAGCTTTACTTGAAACAATTACAATTTTTGGAAATTATATTTGACTTTCATTTGATTAAACAAGCTATGTTTGAATGCAATTGACTTTCATTTAATTTCAATAAGCTTTATTCGAATCAAATTAGCTTTCATTGGATGCAATTGAGTGGAACCTTAACGATTAAGCTGAAGCTTTACTAGAAACCATTACCATATTTGGAAAGAATAGTTGACTTTCATTTGATTATACAAACTATGTTTGATTCAATTGACTTTCATTTGATTCAATAAGCTTTATTCGAATCAAATTAGCTTTGATTGAATGTAATTGAATGGAATCTTAATCATTAAGGTTAAGCTTTATTTGAAAAAAATTACAAAATTATGAAAGAAGTTGACTTTCATTTGATTCAATAAGCTATGTTTGAATGCAATTGACTTTCATTTGATTCAATAAGCTTTATTCGAATAAAATTAGCTTTGTTTGAATGAAATTGAGTGGAATCTTAATGAATAAGCTTAAGCTTTATTTGAAGCAATTACAATTTTTGGAAACCATAGTTGACTGTCATTTATTTAAATAAGCAATGTTTGAATTTAATTGACTTTCATTTGATTCAATGAGCTTTATTCGAATCAAATTAGCTTTCTTTGGATGCAATTGAGTGGAATCTTAAGGATTAAGCTTAAGCTTTACTAGAAACAATTACCATATTTGGAAAGAATAGTTGACTTTCATTTGATTAAACAAACTATGTTTAATGCAATTGACTTTCATTTGATTCAATAAGCTTTATTCGAATCTAATTTGCTTTAATTGAATGTAATTGAGTGGAATCTTAATCATTAAGCTTAAGCTTTATTTGAAAAAAATTACCAATTTATGAAAGAAGTTGACTTTCATTTGATTCAATAAGCTATGTTTGAATGCAATTGACTTTCATTTGATTCAATAAGTTTTATTCGAATAAAATTAGCTTTGTTTGAATGAAGTTGAGTGGAATCTTAATGAATAAGCTTAAGCTTTAATTGAAACAATTGCATTTTTGGAAAGCATAGTTGACTTTCATTTGATTAAACAAGCTATGTTTGAATGCAATTGACTTTCTTTGATTGAATAAGCTTTATTCGAATCAAATTAGCTTTCTTTGGATGCAATTGAGTGGAACCTTAATGATTAAGCTTAAGCGTTACTTGAAACAATTACTATATTTGAAAAGAATAGTTGATTTTCATTTGATTAAACAGGCTATGTTTGAATGCAATTGACTTTCATTTGATTTAATAAGCTTGATTCGAATCAAATTTGCTTTGATTGAACGTAATTGAGTGGAATTTTAATCATTAAGCTAAAGCATTATTTGAAAAAATTACCAATTTATGAAAGAAGTTGACTTTTTTTTTGGTAAGTAAAGTATTATATATCAAAGGAAAAGATTATTACATCCAACCCTAAGTGCGTGACACAAAGCCACCACCAGAAAGAGTCATAGAGCTAGTAGGGACAGGCCCCTAAGAGTCCTAATCATCCATCAAAAACAAGAAGCTACAATACATGCTTAAACAAAAAAGGACTACGTCCCTAATAAGCTTAAGAAAAACAAGCAAATAAAGTAGGCAACCACCAGCTAAAATAAACACCTAAGCTAGCCAAAGGACATAGTCCTCTATATAGCAATACAATACCAGCTAGACTCTATAATGAAAGCAACAACAGTTGAACTGTGGGACGTCCAAGCCGCGAGCTTGGATATCAACCATAGTCGTCCTGGCTCCAACCTTCGTCATCATTCAAAACCATATGGGTAATAGGGCCACTATGATGTATCCTCCTTGGAGCAGTTCCACCCATGAGGTCATTAAGCACCGACACAAACCATCTCCCATGAAAGGACCGTGGTTGAAAAAGCTCAAAAGTCTATACCTTCACCAGATAGCCCATACGTCACCTTATCATTGTAATGGCAACTTCCCAATGACAACCCCAAACATTAACAACAACCAGAAAATAAGCTAATTTCACTTGACGTTAGCCCAACACACACTCCTTTTCTGAACTTGGATCCTAGCCATCTTCAGTCATTTGCTAAGTATAGGTTCACCATGAGAGTACTTGCCATCTTGATTGAATGACGAAGCAGCAAAGAGTTCACTCTACCCACTCCCATTGCACTGCTAGGACATCGACACGACAAAGGAAAATCATGCCTTGCTGTCCTATTACAAGCACTGGTTTTGGGCAGCGAATCAGAGCTTTACAGCTCCTTGCAGACTCGAACGTGCTACAAGCAGCCCAACTGCCGTAGGAAGGGGTGTTGCCTACGCCCGTTCAAGCGCCCTTCGCGCCATCACAGCCATTTTGGCAGTGGCTCACAACAAACCACCCCTTAGCACGTCATGGACAGCCCCTTCAACAGCAGAGCCAACCCAACAACAACCTTTCCACGCACCAGCCAGCTCCTTCCAGCAAGACATCACATCCCCAGTTGAATCAGACCTACCCCAGTGCAGTGCGCCATTAGCCCCAAGTAAGCCACCATCCCAATCCCCACCAGCAGCGAAAGCACGTTAAAGTCTGCCTCCATACCCACATAAGCAGCAGTACCCTACCCCTACCCCTGCTCTTTGTATTTCCAGCCATAGGAAGGAGGAAGCGTGAGCAGAAATTCCATACTTACGGTACAAATTAAGACTTCAGTAAGCAATCACACATGGGGATGAGCATGACTAACCAAACCTAGGACGCTAATAAACCAGCACCACCAATACATAATCAACCCCCAAACTCGCCAACTGCATCAGCAACATCACGTCAGCTCACTTGGTACTGAGAGGACAAACCACATCAGTAGCCTCTACAACCCTGAAGCACCACCATCGAGCCACCATGACGTTGCCCCCACTCTCGTACAGCCCCACCTCGCAAACCGCGGCCCACCCAAACCCATCAGATCTAATTCATAATTACCCATTATCCCTCCCTGCCTCTTTTCTCTGTACTACCAAACCAAGGTTGAAGATTTAGGGGTAAATTAGAGTACTTACAATCAGATTTGTAGTGTCGAGCAGCTCAATTAGCTAGTGGAGTTGGGGATTCTTCACCACCACGAGAGAACCACGAGCAGAAGTAGAGACTTCGTGTTCCAAAATCGCAAGAGAACCCCAAAAGCTTCGAGTGCAGAGAACCCTAGCTTCAGCCGCGGACTGCCATGTCGACCTAGCCGACCGTTGCTGGGGGGTCCTTGGTCGCCGTGCCCTGTGCTCAGATGGACATTAAGATTCGAACCTAGGGTTAGGAGGAAGGTCGAAATTGAACTATAATTTGATTAAATAAGCTATTTTTGAATGAAATTGACTTTTCTTTGATTCAATAAACTTTATTCGAATAAAATTAGCTCTATTTGAATCAAATTGAGTGGAATCTTAATGATGAAGCTTAAACTTTACTTTAACCAATTACCATTTTTGGAAACCATAGTTAACTTTCATTTGATTAAACAAGCTATGTTTGAATGCAATTCACTTTTATTTGATTCATTAAGCTTTATTTAAATCAAATTAGCTTTGATTGAATGTAATTAAGTGCAATCGTAATGATTAAGCTTAAGCTTTATTTGTAAAAATTACCAATTTACGAAAGAAGTTGACTTTCGTTCGATTCAATAAGCTATGTTTGAATGCAATTGACTTTCATTTGATTCAATAAACTTTATCCGAATAAAATTAGCTTTGTTTGAATCAAATTGAGTGTAATCTTAATGATGAAACTTAAGCTTCATTTGAAACAATTACCATTTATGGAAACCATAGTTAACATTCATTTGATTAAACAAGCTATGTTTGAATGCAATTGACTTTCATTTGATTCAATAAGCTTTATTCGAATCAAATTACCTTTCATTGAATGTAATTTAGTGGAATCTTAATCATTAAGCTTAAGCTTTATTTGAAAAAATTACCAATTTATGAAAGAAGTTGACTTTCATTTGTTTTAATAAGCTATGTTTGAATGCAATTGACTTTCATTTGATTCAATAAGCTTTATTCGAATAAAATTAGCTTTGTTTGAATGAAATTGAGTGGAATCTTAAAGATGAAGCTTAAGCTTTATTTGAAACAATTACTATTTTTGGAAGCCACAATTGACTTTCATTTGATTAAACAACCTATGTTTGAATGCAATTGACATGAATTTGATTTAATAAGCTTTATTTGCATCAAATTAGTTTTGTTTGGATGCAATTGAGTGGAACCTTAATAATTAAGCTTGAGCTTTATCTGAAACAATTACCATTTTTGGAAAGAATAGTTGACTTTCATTTGATTAAACAAGGTATGTTTGAATGCAATTGACTTTCATTTGATTCAATAAGCTTTATTGGAATAAAATTAGCTTTGTTTGAATCAAATTGAGTGGAATCTTAATGATGAATCTTAAGCTTTACTTTAACCAATTAACATTTTCGGAAACCATAGTTAACTTTCATTTGATTAAACAAGCTATGTTTGAATGCAATTGACTTTCATTTGATTCATTAAGCTTTATTCCAATCAAATTAGCTTTGATTGAATGTAATTAAGTGCAATCTTAATGATTAAGCTTAAGCTTTATTTGTAAAAATTACCAATTTACGAAAGAAGTTGACTTTCATTTGATTCAATAAGCTATGTTTGAATGCAATTGACTTTCATTTGATTCAATAAAATTTATTCGAATAAAATTAGCTTTGTTTGAATCAAATTGAGTGGAATCTTAATGATGAAGCTTAAGCTTTATTTGAAACAATTACCATTTTTGGAAACAATAGTTAACTTTCATTTGATTAAACAAGCTATGTTTGAATGCAATTGACTTTCATTTGATTCAATAAGCTTTATTTGAATCAAATTACCTTTGATTTAATGTAATTTAGTGGAATCTTAATCATTAAGCTTAAGCTTTATTTCAAAACATTACCAATTTATGAAAGAAGTTGACTTTCATTTGTTTTAATAAGCTATGTTTGAATGCAATTGACTTTCATTTGATTCAATAAGCTTTATTCGAATAAAATTAGCTTTGTTTGAATGAAATTGAGTGGAATCTTAAAGATGAAGCTTAAGCTTTATTTGAAACAATTACTATTTTTGGAAGCCACAATTGACTTTCATTTGATTAAACAACCTATGTTTGAATGCAATTGACATGAATTTGATTTAATAAGCTTTATTTGCATCAAATTAGTTTTGTTTGGATGCAATTGAGTGGAACCTTAATAATTAAGCTTGAGCTTTATCTGAAACAATTACCATTTTTGGAAAGAATAGTTGACTTTCATTTGATTAAACAAGGTATGTTTGAATGCAATTGACTTTCATTTGATTCAATAAGCTTTATTGGAATAAAATTAGCTTTGTTTGAATCAAATTGAGTGGAATCTTAATGATGAATCTTAAGCTTTACTTTAACCAATTAACATTTTCGGAAACCATAGTTAACTTTCATTTGATTAAACAAGCTATGTTTGAATGCAATTGACTTTCATTTGATTCATTAAGCTTTATTCCAATCAAATTAGCTTTGATTGAATGTAATTAAGTGCACTCTTAATGATTAAGCTTAAGCTTTATTTGTAAAAATTACCAATTTACGAAAGAAGTTGACTTTCATTTGATTCAATAAGCTATGTTTGAATGCAATTGACTTTCATTTGATTCAATAAACTTTATTCGAATAAAATTAGCTTTGTTTGAATCAAATTGAGTGGAATCTTAATGATGAAGCTTAAGCTTTATTTGAAACAATTACCATTTTTGGAAACAATAGTTAACTTTCATTTGATTAAACAAGCTATGTTTGAATGCAATTGACTTTCATTTGATTCAATAAGCTTTATTTGAATCAAATTACCTTTGATTTAATGTAATTTAGTGGAATCTTAATCATTAAGCTTAAGCTTTATTTCAAAACATTACCAATTTATGAAAGAAGTTGACTTTCATTTGTTTTAATAAGCTATGTTTGAATGCAATTGACTTTCATTTGATTCAATAAGCTTTATTCGAATAAAATTAGCTTTGTTTGAATGAAATTGAGTGGAATCTTAAAGATGAAGCTTAAGCTTTATTTGAAACAATTACTATTTTTGGAAGCCACAATTGACTTTCATTTGATTAAACAACCTATGTTTGAATGCAATTAACATGAATTTGATTTAATAAGCTTTATTTGCATCAAATTAGTTTTGTTTTGATGCAATTGAGTGGAACCTTAATAATTAAGCTTGAGCTTTATCTGAAACAATTACCATTTTTGGAAAGAATAGTTGACTTTCATTTGATTAAACAAGCTATGTTTGAATGCAATTGACTTTCATTTGATTCAATAAGCTTTATTGGAATAAAATTAGCTTTGTTTGAATCAAATTGAGTGGAATCTTAATGATGAATCTTAAGCTTTACTTTAACCAATTAACATTTTCGGAAACCATAGTTAACTTTCATTTGATTAAACAAGCTATGTTTGAATGCAATTGACTTTCATTTGATTCATTAAGCTTTATTCCAATCAAATTAGCTTTGATTGAATGTAATTAAGTGCAATCTTAATGATTAAGCTTAAGCTTTATTTGTAAAAATTACCAATTTACGAAAGAAGTTGACTTTCATTTGATTCAATAAGCTATGTTTGAATGCAATTGACTTTCATTTGATTCAATAAACTTTATTCGAATAAAATTAGCTTTGTTTGAATCAAATTGAGTGGAATCTTAATGATGAAGCTTAAGCTTTATTTGAAACAATTACCATTTTTGGAAACAATAGTTAACTTTCATTTGATTAAACAAGCTATGTTTGAATGCAATTGACTTTCATTTGATTCAATAAGCTTTATTTGAATCAAATTACCTTTGATTTAATGTAATTTAGTGGAATCTTAATCATTAAGCTTAAGCTTTATTTCAAAACATTACCAATTTATGAAAGAAGTTAACTTTCATTTGTTTTAATAAGTTATGTTTGAACGCAATTGACTTTCATTTGATTCAATAAGCTTTATTCGAATAAAATTAGCTTTGTTTGAATGAAATTGAGTGGAATCTTAATGATGAAACTTAAGCTTTATTTGAAACAATTAATATTTTTGGAAACCACAATTGACTTTCATTTGATTAAACAACCTAGGTTTGAATGCAATTGACATGAATTTGATTCAATAAGCTTTATTTGAATCAAATTAGTTTTGTTTGGATGCAATTGAGTGGAACCTTAATGATTAAACTTGAGCTTTATTTGAAACAATTACAATTTTTGGAAAGAATAGTTGACTTTCATTTGATTGAACAAGCTATATTTGAATGCAATTTACTTTCATTTGATTCAATAAGCTTTATTCGAATAAAATTAGCTTTGTTTGAATCAAATTGAGTGGAATCTTAATGATGAATCTTAAGCTTTACTTTAACCAATTAGCATTTTTGGAAACCATAGTTAACTTTCATTTGATTAAAAAGGTTATGTTTGAATGCAATTGACTTTCATTTGATTCATTAAGCTTTATTCCAATCAAATTAGCTTTGATTGAATGTAATTAAGTGCAATCTTAATGATTAAGCTTAAGCTTTATTTGAAAAAATTACCAATTTGCGAAAGAAGTTGACTTTCATTTGATTCAATAAGCTATGTTTGAATGCAATTGACTTTCATTTGATTCAATAAACTTTATTCGAATACAATTAGCTTTGTTTGAATCAAATTGAGTGGAATCTAACTGATGAAGCTTAAGCTTTATTTGAAACAATTACTATTTTTGGAAACTATAGTTAACTTTCATTTGATTAAACAAGCTATGTTTGAATGCAATTGACTTTCATTTGATTCAATAAGCTTTATTCGAATCAAATTACCTTTGATTGAATGTAATTTAGTGGAATCTTAATCATTAAGCTTAAGCTTTATTTGAAAAAATTACCAATTTATGAAAGAAGGTAACTTTCATTTGTTTTAATAAGCTATGCTTGAGTGCAATTGACTTTCATTTGATTTAATAAGCTTGATTCGAATAAAATTAGCTTTGTTTGAATGAAATTGAGTGGAATCTTAATGATAAAGCTTAAGCTTTATTTGAAACAATTACTATTTTTGGAAGCCACAATTGACTTTCATTTGATTAAACAACCTATGTTTGAATGCAATTGACATGAATTTGATTCAATAAGTTTTATTTGCATCAAATTAGTTTTGTTTGGATGCAATTGAGTGGAACCTTTGAGCTTTATCTGAAACAATTACCATTTTTGGAAAGAATAGTTGACTTTCATTTGATTAAACAAGCTATGTTTGAATGCAATTGACTTTCATTTGATTCAATAAGCTTTATTGGAATAAAGTTAGCTTTGTTTGAATGAAATTGAGTGGAATCTTAATGATGAATCTTAAGCTTTAATTTAACCAATTAACATTTTCGGAAACCATAGTTAACTTTCATTTGATTAAACAAGCTATGTTTGAATGCAATTGACTTTCATTTGATTCATTAAGCTTTATTCCAATCAAATTAGCTTTGATTGAATGTAATTAAGTGCAGTCTTAATGATTAAGCTTAAGCTTTATTTGTAAAAATTACCAATTTACGAAAGAAGTTGACTTTCATTTGATTCAATAAGCTATGTTTGAATGCAATTGACTTTCATTTGATTCAATAAACTTTATTCGAATAAAATTAGCTTTGTTTGAATCAAATTGAGTGGAATCTTAATGATGAAGCTAAAGCTTTATTTGAAACAATTACCATTTATGGAAACCATAGTTAACTTTCATTTGATTAAACAAGCTATGTTTGAATGCAATTGACTTTCATTTGATTCAATAAGCTTTATTCGAATCAAATTACCTTTGATTGAATGTAATTTAGTGGAATCTTAATCATTAAGCTTAAGCTTTATTTGAAAAAATTTCCAATTTATGAAAGAAGTTGACTTTCATTTGTTTTAATAAGCTATGTTTGAATGCAATTGACTTTCATTTGATTCAATAAGCTTTATTCGAATAAAATTAGCTTTGTTTGAATGAAATTGAGTGGAATCTTAATGATGAAGCTTAAGCTTTATTTGAAACAATTAATATTTTTGGAAACCACAATTGACTTTCATTTGATTAAACAACCTAGGTTTGAATGCAATTGACATGAATTTGATTCAATAAGCTTTATTTGAATCAAATTAGTTTTGTTTGGATGCAATTGAGTGGAACCTTAATGATTAAACTTGAGCTTTATTTGAAACAATTACCATTTTTGGAAAGAATAGTTGACTTTCATTTGATTGAACAAGCTATATTTGAATGCAATTTACTTTCATTTGATTCAATAAGCTTTATTCGAATAAAATTAGCTTTGTTTGAATCAAATTGAGTGGAATCTTAATGATGAATGTTAAGCTTTACTTTAACCAATTAACATTTTTGGAAACCATAGTTAACTTTCATTTGATTAAACAAGCTATGTTTGAATGCAATTGACTTTCATTTGATTCATTAAGCTTTATTCCAATCAAATTAGCTTCGATTGAATGTAATTAAGTGCAATCTTAATGCTTAAGCTTAAGCTTTATTTGTAAAAATTACCAATTTACGAAAGAAGTTGACTTTCATTTGATTCAATAAGCTATGTTTGAATGCAATTGACTTTCATTTGATTCAATAAACTTTATTCGAATACAATTAGCTTTGTTTGAATCAAATTGAGTGGAATCTTAAAGATGAAGCTTAAGCTTTATTTGAAACAATTACTATTTTTGGAAGCCACAATTGACGTTGATTTGATTAAACAACCTATGTTTGAATGCAATTGACATGAATTTGATTCAATAAGCTTTATTTGCATCAAATTAGTTTTGTTTGGATGCAATTGAGTGGAACCTTAATAATTAAGCTTGAGCTTTATTTGAAACAATTACCATTTTTGGAAAGAATAGTTGACTTTCATTTGATTAAACAAGCTATGTTTGAATGCAATTGACTTTCATTTGATTCAATAAGCTTTATTGGAATAAAATTAGCTTTGTTTGAATCAAATTGAGTGGAATCTTAATGATGAATCTTAAGCTTTACTTTAACCAATTAACATTTTCGGAAACCATAGTTAACTTTCATTTGATTAAACAAGCTATGTTTGAATGCAATTGACTTTCATTTGATTCATTAAGCTTTATTCCAATCAAATTAGTTTCGATTGAATGTAATTAAGTGCAATCTTAATAATTAAGCTTAAGCTTTATTTGTAAAAATTACCAATTTGCGAAAGAAGTTGACTTTCATTTGATTCAATAAGCTATGTTGGAATGCAATTGACTTTCATTTGATTCAATAAACTTTATTCGAATACAATTAGCTTTGTTTGAATCAAATTGAGTGGAATCTAAATGATGAAGCTTAAGCTTTATTTGAAACAATTACCATTTTTGGAAACCATAGTTAACTTTCATTTGATTAAACAAGCTATGTTTGAATGCAATTGACTTTCATTTGATTCAATAAGCTTTATTCGAATCAAATTACCTTTGATTGAATGTAATTTAGTGGAATCTTAATCTGTAAGCTTAAGCTTTATTTGAAAAAATTACCAATTTATGAAAGAAGTTAACTTTCATTTGTTTTAATAAGCTATGTTTGAATGCAATTGACTTTCATTTGATTTAATAAGCTTGATTCGAATAAAATTAGCTTTGTTTGAATGAAATTGAGTGGAATCTTATTGATGAAGCTTAAGCTTTATTTGAAACAATTACTATTTTTGGAAGCCACAATTGACTTTCATTTGATTAAACAACCTATGTTTGAATGCAATTGACATGAATTTGATTCAATAAGTTTTATTTGCATCAAATTAGTTTTGTTTGGATGCAATTGAGTGGAACCTTAATAATTAAGCTTGAGCTTTATCTGAAACAATTACCATTTTTGGAAAGAATAGTTGACTTTCATTTGATTAAACAAGCTATGTTTGAATGCAATTGACTTTCATTTGATTCAATAAGCTTTATTGGAATAAAGTTAGCTTTGTTTGAATCAAATTGAGTGGAATCTTAATGATGAATCTTAAGCTTTACTTTAACCAATTAACATTTTCGGAAACCATAGTTAACTTTCATTTGATGAAACAAGCTATGTTTGAATGCAATTGACTTTCCTTTGATTCATTAAGCTTTATTTCAGTCAAATTAGCTTTGATTGAATGTAATTAAGTGCAATCTTAATGATTAAGCTTAAGCTTTATTTGTAAAAATTACCAATTTACGAAAGAGGTTGACTTTCATTTGATTCAATAAGCTATGTTTGAATGCAATTGACTTTCATTTGATTCAATAAACTTTATTCGAATAAAATTAGCTTTGTTTGAATCAAATTGAGTGGAATCTTAATGATGAAGCTTAAACTTTATTTGAAACAATTACCATTTTTGGAAACAATAGTTAACTTTCATTTGATTAAACAAGCTATGTTTGAATGCAATTGACTTTCATTCGATTCAATAAGCTTTATTTGAATCAAATTACCTTTGATTTAATGTAATTTAGTGGAATCTTAATCATTAAGCTTAAGCTTTATTTCAAAACATTACCAATTTATGAAAGAAGTTGACTTTCATTTGTTTTAATAAGTTATGTTTGAACGCAATTGACTTTCATTTGATTCAATAAGCTTTATTCGAATAAAATTAGCTTTGTTTGAATGAAATTGAGTGGAATCTTAATGATGAAGCTTAAGCTTTATTTGAAACAATTAATATTTTTGGAAACCACAATTGACTTTCATTTGATTAAACAACCTAGGTTTGAATGCAATTGACATGAATTTGATTCAATAAGCATTATTTGAATCAAATTAGTTTTGTTTGGATGCAATTGAGTGGAACCTTAATGATTAAACTTGAGCTTTATTTGAAACAATTACCATTTTTGGAAAGAATAGTTGACTTTCATTTGATTGAACAAGCTATATTTGAATGAAATTTACTTTCATTTGATTCAATAAGCTTTATTCGAATAAAATTAGCTTTGTTTGAATCAAATTGAGTGGAATCTTAATGATGAATCTTAAGCTTTACTTTAACCAATTAACATTTTTGGTAACCATAGTTAACTTTCATTTGATTAAACAAGCTATGGTTGAATGCAATTGACTTTCATTTGATTCATTAAGCTTTATTCCAATCAAATTAGCTTTGATGGAATGTAATTAAGTGCAATCTGAATGATTAAGCTTAAGCTTTATTTGTAAAAATTACCAATTTACGAAAAAAGTTGACTTTCATTTGATTCAATAAGCTATGTTTGAATGCAATTGACTTTCATTTGATTCAATAAACTTTATTCGAATACAATTAGCTTTGTTTGAATCAAATTGAGTGGAATCTTAAAGATGAAGCTTAAGCTTTATTTGAAACAATTACTATTTTTGGAAGCCACAATTGACTTTCATTTGATTAAACAACCTATGTTTGAATGTAATTGACATGAATTTGATTCAATAAGCTTTATTTGCATCAAATTAGTTTTGTTTGGATGCAATTGAGTGGAACCTTAATAATTAAGCTTGAGCTTTATCTGAAACAATTACCATTTTTGGAAAGAATAGTTGACTTTCATTTGATTAAACAAGCTATGTTTGAATGCAATTGACTTTCATTTGATTCAATAAGCTTTATTGGAATAAAATTAGCTTTGTTTGAATCAAATTGAGTGGAATCTTAATGATGAATCTTAAGCTTTACTTTAACCAATTAACATTTTCGGAAACCATAGTTAACTTTCATTTGATTAAACAAGCTATGTTTGAATGCAATTGACTTTCATTTGATTCATTAAGCTTTATTCCAATCAAATTAGCTTTGATTGAATGTAATTAAGTGCAATCTTAATGATTAAGCTTAAGCTTTATTTGTAAAAATTACCAATTTACGAAAGAAGTTGACTTTCATTTGATTCAATAAGCTATGTTTGAATGCAATTGACTTTCATTTGATTCAATAAACTTTATTCGAATAAAATTAGCTTTGTTTGAATCAAATTGAGTGGAATCTTAATGATGAAGCTTAAGCTTTATTTGAAACAATTACCATTTTTGGAAACAATAGTTAACTTTCATTAGAGTAAACAAGCTATGTTTGAATGCAATTGACTTTCATTTGATTTAATAAGCTTTATTTGAATCAAATTACCTTTGATTTAATGTAATTTAGTGGAATCTTAATCATTAAGCTTAAGCTTTATTTCAAAACATTACCCATTTATGAAAGAAGTTGACTTTCATTTGTTTTAATAAGTTATGTTTGAACGCAATTGACTTTCATTTGATTCAATAAGCTTGATTCGAATAAAATTAGCTTTGTTTGAATGAAATTGAGTGGAATCTTAATGATGAAACTTAAGCTTTATTTGAAACAATTAATATTTTTGGAAACCACAATTGACTTTCATTTGATTAAACAACCTAGGTTTGAATGCAATTGACATGAATTTGATTCAATAAGCTTTATTTGAATCAAATTAGTTTTGTTTGGATGCAATTGAGTGGAACCTTAATAATTAAGCTTGAGCTTTATCTGAAACAATTACTATTTTTGGAAAGAATAGTTGACTTTCATTTGATTAAACAAGCTATGTTTGAATGCAATTGACTTTCATTTGATTCAATAAGCTTTATTGGAATAAAGTTAGCTTTGTTTGAATCAAATTGAGTAGAATCTTAATGATGAATCTTAAGCTTTACTTTAACCAATTAACATTTTCGGAAACCATAGTTAACTTTCATTTGATGAAACAAGCTATGTTTGAATGCAATTGACTTTCCTTTGATTCATTAAGCTTTATTCCAATCAAATTAGCTTTGATTGAATGTAATTAAGTGCAATCTTAATGATTAAGCTTAAGCTTTATTTGTAAAAATTAACAATTTACGAAAGAAGTTGACTTTCATTTGATTCAATAAGCTATGTTTGAATGCAATTGACTTTCATTTGATTCAATAAACTTTATTCGAATAAAATTAGCTTTGTTTGAATCAAATTGAGTGGAATCTTAATGATGAAGCTTAAGCTTCATTTGAACAATTACCATTTATGGAAACCATAGTTAACTTTCATTTGATTAAACACGCTATGTTTGAATGCAATTGACTTTCATTTGATTCAATAAGCTTTATTCGAATCAAATTACCTTTGATTGAATGTAATTTAGTGGAATCTTAATCATTAAGCTTAAGCATTATTTGAAAAAATTACCAATTTATGAAAGAAGTTCACTTTCATTTGTTTTAATAAGCTATGTTTGAATGCAATTGACTTTCATTTGATTCAATAAGCTTCATTCGAATAAAATTAGCTTTGTTTGAATGAAATTGAGTGGAATCTTAAAGATGAAGCTTAAGCTTTATTTGAAACAATTACTATTTTTGGAAGCCACAATTGACTTTCATTTGATTAAACAACCTATGTTTGAATGCAATTGACATGAATTTGATTCAATAAGCTTTATTTGCATCAAATTAGTTTTGTTTGGATGCAATTGAGTGGAACCTTAATAATTAAGCTTGAGCTTTATCTGAAACAATTACCATTTTTGGAAAGAATAGTTGACTTTCATTTGATTAAACAAGCTATGTTTGAATGCAATTGACTTTCATTTGATTCAATAAGCTTTATTGGAATAAAATTAGCTTTGTTTGAATGAAATTGAGTGGAATCTTAATGATGAATCTTAAGCTTTACTTTAACCAATTAACATTTTCGGAAACCATAGTTAACTTTCATTTGATTAAACAAGCTATGTTTGAATGCAATTGACTTTCATTTGATTCATTAAGCTTTATTCCAATCAAATTAGCTTTGATTGAATGTAATTAAGTGCAGTCTTAATGATTAAGCTTAAGCTTTATTTGTAAAAATTACCAATTTACGAAAGAAGTTGACTTTCATTTGATTCAATAAGCTATGTTTGAATGCAATTGACTTTCATTTGATTCAATAAACTTTATTCGAATAAAATTAGCTTTGTTTGAATCAAATTGAGTGGAATCTTAATGATGAAGCTTAAGCTTTATTTGAAACAATTACCATTTATGGAAACCATAGTTAACTTTCATTTGATTAAACAAGCTATGTTTGAATGCAATTGACTTTCATTTGATTCAATAAGCTTTATTCGAATCAAATTACCTTTGATTGAATGTAATTTAGTGGAATCTTAATCATTAAGCTTAAGCTTTATTTGAAAAAATTTCCAATTTATGAAAGAAGTTGACTTTCATTTGTTTTAATAAGCTATGTTTGAACACAATTGACTTGCACTTGGTTGAATAAGCTATATTCGAATAAAATTAGCTTTGTTTGAATGAAATTGAGTGGAATCTTAATGATGAAGCTTAAGCTTTATTTGAAACAATTACTATTTTTGGAAACCGCAATTGACTTTCATTTGATTAAACAACCTATGTTTGAATGCAATTGACATGAATTTGATTCAATAAGCTTTATTCGAATCAAATTAGTTTTGTTTGGATGCAATTGAGTGGAACCTTAATGATTAAGCTTGACCTTTATTTGAAACAATTACCATTTTTTGAAAGAATAGTTGACTTTCATTTGATTAAACAAGCTATGTTTGAATGCAATTGACTTTCATTTGATTCAATAAGCTTTATTCGAATAAAATTAGCTTTGTTTGAATAAAATTGAGTGGAATCTTAATGATGAATCTTTAGCCTTACTTTAACCAATTACCATTTTTGGAAACCATTGTTAACTTTCATTTGATTAAACAAGCTATGTTTGATTGCAATTGACTTTCATTTGATTCATTAAGCTTTATTCCAATACAATTAGCTTTGATTGAAGTTAATTAAGTGCACTCTTAATGATTAAGCTTAAGCTTTATTTGTAAAAATTAGCAATTTACGAAAGAAGTTGACTTTCATTTGATTCAATAAGCTATGTTTGAATGCAATTGCCTTTCATTTGATTCAATAAACTTTATTCGAATACAATTAGCTTTGTTTGAATCAAATTGAGTGGAATCTTAATGATGAAGCTTAAGCTTTATTTGAAACAATTACCATTTTTGGACACCATAGTTAACTTTCATTTGATTAAACAAGCTATGTTTGAATGCAATTGACTTTCATTTGATTCAATAAGCTTTATTCGAATCAAATTACCTTTGATTGAATGTAATTTAGTGGAATCTTAATCATTAAGCTTAAGCTTTATTTGAAAAAATTACCAATTGATGAAAGAAGTTGACTTTCATTTCTTTTAATAAGCTAAGTTTGAATGCAATTGACTTTCATTTGATTCAATAAGCTTTATTCGAATAAAATTAGCTTTGTTTGAATGAAATTGAGTGGAATCTTAATGATGAAGCTTAAGCTTTATTTGAAACAATTACTATTTTTGGAAGCCACAATTGACTTTCATTTGATTAAACAACCTATGTTTGAATGCAATTGACATGAATTTGATTCAATAAGCTTTATTTGAATCAAATTAGTTTTGTTTGGATGCAATTGAGTGGAAGCTTAATGATTAAGCTAGAGCTTTATCTGAAACAATTATCATTTGTGGAAAGAATAGTTGACTTTCATTTGATTAAACAAGCTATGTTTGGATGCAATTGACTTTCATTTGATTCAATAAGCTTTATTCGAATAGAATTAGCTTTGTTTGAATCAAATTGAGTGGAATTTTAATGATGAATCTTAAGCTTTACTTTAACCAATTAAAATTTTTGGAAACCATACTTAACTTTAATTAGATTAAACAAGCTATGTTTGAATGCAATTGACTTTCATCTGATTCATTAAGCTTTATTCCAATCAAATTAGCTTTGATTGAATCTAATTAAGTGCAATCTTAATGATTAAGCGTAATCTTTATTTGTAAAAATTACCAATTTACGAAAGAAGTTGACTTTCATTTGATTCAATAAGCTATGTTTGAATGCAATTGACTTTCATTTGATTCAATAAACTTTATTCGAATAAAATTAGCTTTGTTTGAATCAAATTGAGTGGAATCTTAATGATGAAGCTTAAGCTTTATTTGAAACAATTACCATTTTTGGAAACAATAGTTAACTTTCATTTGATTAAACAAGCTATGTTTGAATGCAATTGACTTTCATTTGATTCAATAAGCTTTATTTGAATCAAATTACCTTTGATTTAATGTAATTTAGTGGAATCTTAATCATTAAGCTTAAGCTTTATTTGAAAACATTACCAATTTATGAAAGAAGTTGACTTTCATTTGTTTTAATAAGCTATGTTTGAACGCAATTGACTTTCATTTGATTCAATAAGCTTTATTCGAATAAAAGTAGCTTTGTTTGAATGAAATTAAGTGGAATCTTAATGATGAAGCTTAAGCTTTATTTGAAACAATTACTATTTTTGGAAACCACAATTGACTTTCATTTGATTAAACAATCTATCTTTGAATGCAATTGATATGAATTTGATTCAATAAGCTTTATTTGAATCAAATTAGTTTTGTTTGGATGGAATTGAGTGGAACCTTAATGATTAAGCTTGAGCTTTATTTGAAAAAATTACCATTTTTGGAAAGAATAGTTGACTTTCATTTGATTAAACAAGCTATGTTTGAATGCAATTGACTTTCATTTGATTCAATAAGCTTTATTTGAATAAAATTAGCTTTGTTTGAATAAAATTGAGTGGAATCTTAATGATGAATCTTTAGCCTTACTTTAACCAATTACCATTTTTGGAAACCATAGTTAACTTTCATTTGATTAAACAAGCTATGTTTGATTGCAATTGACTTTCATTTGATTCATTAAGCTTTATTCCAATCAAATTAGCCTTGATTGAATGTAATTAAGTGCAATCTTAATGATTAAGCTTAAACTTTATTTGTAAAAATTAGCAATTTACGAAAGAAGTTGACTTTCATTTGATTCAATAAGCTATGTTTGAATGCAATTGACTTTCATTTGATTCAATAAACTTTATTCGAATACAAATAGCTTTGTTTGAATCAAATTGAGTGGAATCTTAATGATGAAGCTTAAGCTTTATTTGAAACAATTACCATTTTTGGAAACCATAGTTAACTTTCATTTGATTAAACAAGCTATGTTTGAATGCAATTGACTTTCATTTGATTCAATAAGCTTTATTCGATTCAAATTACCTTTGATTGAATATAATTTAGTGGAATCTTAATCATTAAGCTTAAGCTTTATTTGAAAAAATTACCAATTTATGAAAGAAGTTGACTTTCATTTCTTTTAATAAGCTAAGTTTGAATGCAATTGACTTTCATTTGATTCAATAAGCTTTATTCGAATAAAATTAGCTTTGTTTGAATGAAATTGAGTGGAATCTTAATGATGAAGCTTAAGCTTTATTTGAAACAATTACTATTTTTGGAAGCCACAATTGACTTTCATTTGATTAAACAACCTATGTTTGAATGCAATTGACATGAATTTGATTCAATAAGCTTTATTTGAATCAAATTAGTTTTGTTTGGATGCAATTGAGTGGAAGCTTAATGATTAAGCTAGAGCTTTATCTGAAACAATTATCATTTGTGGAAAGAATAGTTGACTTTCATTTGATTAAACAAGCTATGTTTGAATGCAATTGACTTTCATTTGATTCAATAAGCTTTATTCGAATAGAATTAGCTTTGTTTGAATCAAATTGAGTGGAATTTTAATGATGAATCTTAAGCCTTACTTTAACCAATTAAAATTTTTGGAAACCATAGTTAACTTTCATTAGATTAAACAAGCTATGTTTGAATGCAATTGACTTTCATCTGATTCATTAAGCTTTATTCCAATCAAATTAGCTTTGATTGAATGTAATTAAGTGCAATCTTAATGATTAAGCGTAAGCTTTATTTGTAAAAATTACCAATTTACGAAAGAAGTTGACTTTCATTTGATTCAATAAGCTATGTTTGAATGCAATTGACTTTCATTTAATTCAATAAACTTTATTCGAATAAAATTAGCTTTGTTTGAATCAAATTGAGTGGAATCTTAATGATGAAGCTTAAGCTTTATTTGAAACAATTACCATTTTTGGAAACAATAGTTAACTTTCATTTGATTAAACAAGCTATGTTTGAATGCAATTGACTTTCATTTGATTCAATAAGCTTTATTTGAATCAAATTACCTTTGATTTAATGTAATTTAATGGAATCTTAATCATTAAGCTTAAGCTTTATTTGAAAACATTACAATTTATGAAAGAAGTTGACTTTCATTTGTTTTAATAAGCTATGTTTGAACGCAATTGACTTTCATTTGATTCAATAAGCTTTATTCGAATAAAAGTAGCTTTCTTTGAATGAAATTAAGTGGAATCTTAATGATGAAGCTTAAGCTTTATTTGAAACAATTACTATTTTTGGAAACCACAATTGACTTTCATTTGATTAAACAACCTATGTTTGAATGCAATTGACATGAATTTGATTCAATAAGCTTTATTTGAATCAAATTAGTTTTGTTTGGATGGAATTGAGTGGAACCTTAATGATTAAGCTTGAGCTTTATTTGAAACAATTACCATTTTTGGAAAGAATAGTTGACTTTCATTTGATTAAACAAGCTATGTTTGAATGCAATTGACTTTCATTTGATTCAATAAGCTTTATTCGAAAAAAATTAGCTTTGTTTGAATCAAATTGAGTGGAATCTTAATGATGAATCTTAAGCTTTACTTTAACCAATTAACATTTTTGGAAACCATAGTGAACTTTCATTTGATTAAACAAGCTATGTTTGAATGCAATTGACTTTCATTTGATTCATTAAGCTTTATTCCAATCAAATTAGCTTTGATTGAATGTAATTAAGTGCAATCTTAATGATTAAGCTTAAGCTTTATTTGTAAAAATTACGAATTTACGAAAGAAGTTGATTTTCATTTGATTCAATAAGCTATGTTTGAATGCAATTGACTTTCATTTGATTCAATAAACTTTATTCGAATACAATTAGCTTTGTTTGAATCAAATTGAGTGGAATATTAATGATGAAGCTTAAGCTTTATTTGAAACAATTACCATTTTTCGAAACCATAGTTAAATTTTTTTTTTTTGGTAAATAAGGAAATTTATTACCAAAAAGGAATAAAAGTACAGACCCCCAAAACACCACAAAACTTCACAAATCCCAGATGCTCACGCCTCACAATAAGACCATGACCACCTTCTAGGAAGGGTCCCAAAGTCTCAACAAATCACTGGTAGCATAGAGGGAGCCAACACAACTAAAGACACTTACACCACTAACAACCTTCTACCTGCTTCATCACAACGACAAGCAGCTAAGAAAATAACCTCCCTAACAATGCTATCAATAGACCTTACACTCCCTTTAAAAATTACATTATTTCTGTAAAGCCAGATAACATATACAGCCTCAGTAAAAACAACAGCTAAGGTCTTAGCCTTGCATCTGCCCCGCTTCATAATGAAGCATAGCCACCTTACCAGATCCGAGAAAGAAAAAAGTCGGGTTCTTGGCTTCACCACATCTAGCAACCTCCACCAAACCTGCATAGAAAAACTGCAATCGAAAAACAAATGGGAGATAGACTCCACAGCTAAACCACACAAAGCACAGTTCGGATCATCTACATGACCCCATTTGAAAAGCCTATCCCTAGTCAACAAACCATCTTGAAGAGCTAACCAAAGAATAAAGATACTCTTTGGGGAAGCTCCATTATGAGACACAAGACTCCTCCAAGGAACCACCTGCACCTGAGGGCGAAGAAGCCTATAAACATGTTTGATTTTAAAAGCCCCATGATGAAGAACCTGACTCCACCCCCCAAGTTGAATATCATAGCACGACAATTTAACACCTTTTTCAACACCCACGAACACTTAGCAGGGGTAGGAGAATCCCACCATTCTCCTCTTCTGAAATAATAATTATGCACCCATTTCACCCAAAGAGAATCTGCCTTACTAGCCAGATCCCAAAGCAACTTCGAAACAGCTGCTTTGTTCCAGTCCGCAAGAGCTAACACATTCCAACCACCACTAACCTTAGGGAGACATACCTGCTTCCAGGCAACAAGAGCCTTCTTACATCTATCAGCTCGCCCCGTCCATAAGAAAGCCCGAAAAACCGCCTCAATATCTAAGAGGATCTTCTTAGGAAGCATGAAGATCTGCGCCCAATAGGTCTGAATGCCAAAAAGAACACTTTTGATCAATTGAAGCCGCCCCGCATAAGAAAGATGCCTCGAAGCCCAACTTCTAACTCTACCAGTAACCCGAGTCACCAAAGGAGAGCATTGAGCCACCGTCAGCTTCTTAGAAGAAAGAGGAACTCCAAGATATCTAAACGGTAACACCCCCTGGGAGACCCCGACCAGAGTCCTCAAAGATTCCTGCTCAAGAGAAGGAATGCCACCAGAAAAAATCTCAGTCTTATCAAGATTAGCAGAAAGACCAGAAGCCGCTGAAAATTTATGAAAAGCATCAAAAAGCAACCGGAGAGAACTATGATCCGCTCTACATAACAACAGGAGATCATCAGCAAACATAAGGTGAGTAAGAAGAAATCTCTCACACCTCGGATGGAAGTTAAAATCAGGATCATCCTGCAAATCACCAAGACAACGGGAAAGATATTCCATACCAATCGCAAACAAAAAAGGAGACATAGGATCTCCTTGCCGCAAACCTTTCCTCGCAGGAAAAGGAACAGTGGGAAAACCATTAATCAAAATAGAGTAAGACACCGAAGAAACGGCACCCATCACCCATTTAATGAAAAGTGGAGGAAACCCCAACTCATAAAGCATAGTCTCGAGAAAGCTCCATTCTATAGAATCATAGGCCTTTTTAAGGTCTACCTTGACAACACATCGTGGAGAAACATATTTATGAGAATATCCCTTCATGAGCTCTGTGGCCAACATAATATTATCACCAATATGTTTTCCAGGAATAAATCCTGCTTGGGAATCATTCACAACATCTCCAATTACTCTAGCCAACCTGCAGGTGAGAATCTTAGAAATAATTTTATACAGCACAGTACAACAAGCAATAGGCCTATACTCTTTCACATACTGAGGATTCTGAACTTTTGGGACCAAAGTGACAGAAGTACAATTCCATTGCTTAGACATAACAACTGTAGTAAAGAACTCCTGAATAGCACCATGAACATCGTCCCTGAGAACGGGCCATGCCTTCTTAAAGAAGAAAGCATTAAAACCGTCAACCCCCGGGGCTTTAGAATCATCAATTGCCTCCAAAGCATCATCTATCTCTCCATAAGAAACTTGTCTAACCAAAAGAGACCGAGCATCATCACTGAGCTTAGGCCCTCGCCGAACAGCCCGAACATCAACATGAGGGAGCACCGAAGCACTAGCCCCAAGTAACCGCTTATAGAAACCCACAACTTCCTGCTCTACTTCCGAAGGCTCTACCAGAACACGACCATCATCAGAAAGAAGAGAATCAATCCTGTTCGAATTCTGCCTCTGTTTCATGAAAGAGAAGAAGTACTGAGAATTAGAATCCCCGAGCTTCACCCACTGAACCCTGGACTTTTGACGAAGAACACTCTCATGAAGAGAGCTCCAATGCCTGAGCTGGAGAGAAGTACTTGTTCTTTACATTGAAGATCAAAATCACCCGGGTTAACACCCAAAAGAACCTGAACATCTTCTAACTCCTGCTGCTTCTCCCGAATATGAGCCTGAATATTGGAAAAATGCTGAATATTGAGATGCTTAAGCTCCTGCTTAACAAATTTCAACTTCTCCCAAACCATCTTCAACTGAGAACCAGCAGCATACCGGCCCCAACTACGCCACACAATATCCAAGAAATCCTTGTGAGTAGCCAAAATATTAAGAAACCGAAATGGCTTCCCTTTACCTGGAACAAACCGAGCACACTCCACAAGAATCGGACAATGATCTGAAAGAGCAGGGGGAAGATAACTCGCCTCAACCTCAGGAAAGGCATCTAACCACTCCTCATTACCACACGCCCAATCAATCCTACTACATATTCTACCATCACCAAGAGATTTATTAGACCAAGTAAATAAACTACCTCTAGCCCTTAGAGGGGAAAGGGAAAGGTTGTTCATCCACATATTAAAATCCCTAGTCTCAGCATGCATAACAGGTCTATCATTCAACCTATCCTCCTGAGAGAGAATAGAATTAAAATCACCAAGTAAAAGCCAAGGCAGATTACCTGTCATAAGAGTCCCAGTATCCCTCCATAGAGCTCGTTTTTCTTCCACTGTGTTGAGGCCATAAACAAAAGTGCAGGCGATAGTAAGACTACCATCACGATTCCTGATCTCACAATGAATGAACTGCTCATGAGTAACAAGCACCTTCACCATAACCCTATCAAGCCTCCAAGCGACCCAAATCCTACCTCTCCTTGAGAACCCGTAGTTATTACACCAAGTCCAATCCTTGCCAAATTTCTTTTGAATACCCGGAGCTTTATGTTGCTTCACCTTAGTCTCCACAATGCCAATAGCTTCAATATTATGATTTTGCAAAAATTTTTTGACTGAAGCTATCTTAGTAGGGTCATTTAGACCCCTCACATTCCAACTAACAATCCGCATGAAAAGGGGTAGAGCCATCCCCCTCTCCACTCAACTCCTCCCCATCTTCATCCCCTTCCTCAATGAGCGACAAATAAATATTCCCGGTTTTAATTTGAGAAGCAACATCCCTTTTACTCACCGTAGAAGTTTTTTTGTCACCACCCTCCAAGCACTAGAATCATCGATTCCCAATGGTTGAGGAATAGGAGTAGCAAAGGTAACCAAAGCATTTGGTTCACCATAACAAGCAGCCGCACCATCTCCCCACTGCTGGACAGCAGCCCCACCAGTCCTCTGCCCAGCTCCAACAGCAGCCTCACACCCCCTGCCAACCTGCCCACCATCATCACCTACCACCCCTTGCATACCAGCCACCTCCCCAACCTTCTTCCGCCCATCAACAGAAGCAGCAGCAGCTTCACCTCTGCAAGCAGAACCGGCCAGAACAGAAGCAGCCAGAACAGAATGCACCCCCTGCCCATCAGAAGCAGTAGCGGCCAGAACAGAGGTAGTAGCAGCCGTAGTAGAGGTAGGATCAGCACAAGCATGCCCAACATCTGAGGCCACTGCCCCAACCGAGCCATTAACCCCCTGCCCATCCCCTTGCTTCTTTTTGGGAACCCAATGTTGCTTATCTTGCTTATCTTGCTTCTTTTGTTGATTTTTAGAGCAATCATGCCCCATCTTGCAACACTTTACACAATAAAATGGCACAAATTCATACAAGACACCATTGCTCAAATAAAGCCCCATCCACACCCTTCACAAACACATGCCTAACCAAAGGCTTAGTAATATCAACTTCCACCATAATTCTAGAAAATGATATTCTCAATTGATTCGAAGTACACTCATCCGCACAAACCGGCACACCAACAAGACTAGCAATCCGACACAAAGAATCACAAGCCCAACAATTCAATGGCAAATTGGGAAGTCTAATCCATACCGGAACCGTACGTAGCACCTCATCATGAAAATTAAACTTAGGAGACCAAAGCTTAATCACCATTGGCTTCCCAAAGAACATATAAGGACCTCCACAGAGAATAGCATTCATATCATCAAAACACCCAAACCGAATCACACAATAACCATCTCCATGAAGAAAAATTTCCGGTTTAGACACATGATTCCAATTCTTAGCAATAAAATTAGACACCGCGGTATGAGTTATTTTAGCACCAATCACATAAGCAATCAATGAATTAGCCCAAAGTCTAGTACCCTTAGCAACTTCATCAACATCAAGACTAGCAACAAGTTTATCATCTTGCAAAGAAGGAGAAATAAACTTGAGAGTCATACCTTTTGAGGAGAATGGCTGCTTAACCACACTAGACCAGGAACTAGCACCCCCACCTACCTGCCCAGCCACGTCAGGAGCTTCTCCAGCCACATTCTGAGCTGGCTCCTCGACCACCACCCTCGCAGCCTGCCTCACCTCCTTCGCAGCCACCGACGACCCCAGCTCCGAAGACCCTGCACCAGAAGCAGCCCCCACTAAAGACACCAGCTCAGCATCACGAAGAACCCTAACCACCGTATCACCCCCAGCTGAGCTCTCCACATTCGAACCTCCACTAGTAGAACTCGACCTAGGGTTAGCAATCCCATGAGATTGAGGAGAAGGTGTATGAGATTTCTTCTTCTTTGCCATGAAAATGAGCTAAAATGGTGAAGAAAGCCACTCATCCAAGCACCATTTCCAAGCTAACCATAGTTAACTTTAATTTGTTTAAACAAGCTATGTTTGAATGCAATTGACTTTCATTTGATTCAATAAGCTTTATTCGAATCAAATTACCTTTGATTGAATGTAATTTAGTGGAATCTTAATCATTAAGCTTAAGCTTTATTTGAAAAAATTACCAATTTATGAAAGAAGTTGACTTTCATTTGTTTTAATAAGCTATGTTTGAATGCAATTGACTTTCATTTGGTTCAATAAGCTTTATTCGAATAAAATTAGCTTTGTTTGAATGAAATTGAGTGGAATCTTAATGATGAAGCTTAAGCTTCATTTGAAACAATTACCATTTTTGGAAACCATAGTTAACTTTCATTTGATTAAAAAAGCTATGTTTGAATGCAATTGACTTTCATTTGATTCAATAATCTTTATTCGAACCAAATTAGCTTTGATTGAATGTAATTTAGTGAAATCTTAATCATTACGCTTAAGCTTTATTTGAAACAATTACCAATTTTTGAAAGAAGTTGACTTTCATTTGATTAAATAAGTTATGTTTGAATGCAATTGACTTTCATTTGATTCAATAAGCTTTATTTGAATAAAATTATCCTTGTTTGAATCAAATTGAGTGGAATCTTAATGATGAAGCTTAAGCTTTATTTGAAACAATTACCATTTTTAGAAACCATAGTTAACTTTGATTTGATTAAACAAGCTATGTTTGAATGCAATTGACTTTCATTTGATTCAGTAAGCTTTATTCGAATCAAATTACCTTTGATTGAATGTAATTTTGTGGAATCTTAATCATTAAGCATAAGCTTTATTTGAAAAAATTTCCAATTTATGAAAGAAGTTGACTTTCATTTGTTTTAATAAGCTATGTTTGAACGCAATTGACTAGCACTTAATTCAATAAGCTTTATTCGAACAAAATTAGCTTTGTTTGAATGAAATTGAGTGGAATCTTAATGATGAAGCTTAAGCTTTATTTGAAACAATTACTATTTTTGGAAACCACAATTGACTTTCAGTTGACTAAACAACCTATGTTTGAATGCAATTGACATGAATTTGATTCAATAAGCTTTATTCGAATAAAATAAGCTAGGTTTGGATGCAATAGAGTGGAACTTTAATGATTAAGCTTGAGCTTTATCTGAAACAATTACCATTTTTCGAAAGAATAGTTGACTTTCATTTGATTAAACAAGCTATGTTTGAATGCAATTGACTTTCATTTGCTTCAATAAGCTTTATTCGAATAAAATTAGCTTTGTTTGAATCAAATTGAGTGCAATCTTAACGATGAATCTTTAGCCTTACTTTAACCAATTACCATTTTTGGAAACCATATTTAACTTTCATTTGATTAACCAAGCTATGTTTGAATGCAATTGACTTTCATTTGAGATATTAAGCTTTATTCCAATAAAATTAGCTTTGATTGAATGTAATTAAGTACAATCTTAATGATTAAGCGTAAGCTTTATTTCTAAGAATTACCAATTTATGAAAAAAGTTGACTTTCATTTGATTCAATAAGCTATGTTTGAATGCAATTCACTTTCATTTGATTCAATAAACTTTATTCGAATAAAATTAGCTTTGTTTCAATCAAATTGAGTGGAATCTTAATGATGAAGCTTAAGCTTTATTTGAAACAATTACCATTTTTGAAACAATAGTTAACTTTCATTTGATTAAACAAGCTATGTTTGAATGCAATTGACTTTCATTTGATTCAATAAGCTTTATTCGAATCAAATTACCTTTGATTGAATGTAATTAAGTGCAATCTTAATGATTAAGCGTAAACTTTATTTCTAAAAATTACCAATTTACGATAAAAGTTGACTTTCATTTGATTCAATAAGCTATGTTTGAATGCAATTGACTTTCATTTGATTCAATAAACTTTATTCGAATAAAAGTAGTTTTGTTTCAATCAAATTGAGTGGAATCTTAATGACGAAGCTTAAGCTTTATTTGAAACAATTACCATTTTTGAAACAATAGTTAACTTTCATTTGATTAAACAAGCTATGTTTGAATGCAATTGACTTTCATTTGATTCAATAAGCTTTATTCGAATCAAATTACCTTTGATTGAATGTAATTTAGTGGAATCTTAATCATTAAACTTAAGCTATATTTGAAAAAATTACCAATTTATGAAAGAAGTTATCTTTCATTTATTTTAATAAGCTATGTTTGAATGCAATTGACTTTCATTTGATTCAATAAGCTTTATTCGAATAAAATTCGCTTTGTTTGAATGAAATTGAGTGGAATCTTAATGATGAAGCTTAAGCTTTATTTGAAACAATTACTATTTTTGGAAACCGCAATTGACTTTCATTTGATTAAACAACCTATGTTTGAATGCAATTGACATGAATTTGATTCAATAAGCTTTATTTGAATCAAATTAGTTTTGTTTGGATGCAATTGAGTGGAACCTTAATGATTAAGCTTGAGCCTTATTTGAAACAATTACCATTTTTGGAAAGAATAGTTGACTTTCATTTGATTAAACAAGCTATGTTTGAATGCAATTGACTTTCATTTAATTCAATAAGCTTTATTCGAATAAAATTAGCTTTGTTTGAATCAAATTGAGTGGAATCTTAATGATGAATCTTAAGCTTTACTTTAACCAATTAACATTTTTGGAAACCATAGTTAACTTTCATTTGATTAACCAAGCTATGTTTGAATGCAATTGACTTTCATTTGAGATATTAAGCTTTATTCCAATCAAATTAGCTTTGATTGAATGTAATTAAGTGCAATCTTAATGATTAAGCGTAAGCTTTATTTCTAAGAATTACCAATTTACGAAAAAAGTTGACTTTTATTTGATTCAATAAGCTATGTTTGAATGCAATTGACTTTCATTTGATTCAATAAACTTTATTCGAATAAAAGTAGCTTTGTTTCAATCAAATTGAGTGGAATCATAATGATGAAGCTTAAGCTTTATTTGAAACAATAGTTAACTTTTATTTGATTAAACAAGCTATGTTTGAATGCAATTGACTTTCATTGGATTCAATAAGCTTTATTCGAATCAAATTACCTTTGATTGAATGTAATTTAGTGGAATCTTAATCATTAAGCTTAAGCTTTATTTGAAAAAATTTCCAATTTATGAAAGAAGTTATCTTTCATTTGTTTTAATAAGCTATGTTTGAATGCAATTGACTTTCATTTGATTCAATAAGCTTTATTCGAATAAAATTAGCTTTGTTTGAATGAAATTGAGTGGAATCTTAATGATGAAGCTTAAGCTTTATTTGAAACAATTACTATTTTTGGAACCCGCAATTGACTTTCATTTGATTAAACAACCTATGTTTGAATGCAATTGACATGAATTTGATTCAATAAGCTTTATTCGAATCAAATTAGTTTTGTTTGGATGCAATAGAGTGGAACTTTAATGATTAAGCTTGAGCTTTATCTGAAACAATTACCATTTTTCGAAAGAATAGTTGACTTTCATTTGATTAAACAAGCTATGTTTGAATGCAATTGACTTTCATTTGATTCAATAAGCTTTATTCGAATAAAATTAGCTTTGTTTGAATCAAATTTAGTGGAATCTTAATGATGAATATTTAGCCTTACTTTAACCAATTACCATATTTGGAAACCATAGTTAACTTTCATTTGATTAAACAAGCTATGTTTGAATGCAATTGACTTTCATTTGAGATATTAAGCTTTATTCCAATCAAATTAGCTTTGATTGAATGTAATTAAGTGCAATCTTAATGATTAAGCGTAAGCTTTATTTCTTAAAATTACCAATTTACGAAAAAAGTTGACTTTCATTTGATTCAATAAGCTATGTTTGAATGCAATTGACTTTCATTTGATTCAATAAACTTTATTCGAATAAAAGTAGCTTTGTTTCAATCAAATTGAGTGGAATCTTAATGATGAAGCTTAAGCTTTATTTGAAACAATTACCATTTTTGAAACAATAGTTAACTTTCATTTGATTAAACAAGCTATGTTTGAATGCAATTGACTTTCATTTGATTCAATAAGCTTTATTAGAATCAAATTACCTTTAATTGAATGTAATTTAATGGAATCTTAATCATTAAGCTGAAGCAATATTTGAAAAAATTACCAATTTATGAAAGAAGTTATCTTTCATTTGTTTTAATAAGCTATATTTGAATGCAATTGACTTTCATTTGATTCAATAAGATTTATTTGAATAAAATTAGCTTTGTTTGAATGAAATTGAGTGGAATCTTAATGATGAAGCTTAAGCTTTATTTGAAACAATTACTATTTTTGGAAACCGCAATTGACTTTCATTTGATTAAACAACCTATGTTGGAATGCAATTGACATGAATTTGATTCAATAAGCTTTATTCGAATCAAATTAGTTTTGTTTGGATGCAATAGAGTGGAACTTTAATGATTAAGCTTGAACTTTATCTGAAACAATTACCATTTTTCGAAAGAATAGTTGACTTTCATTTGATTAAACAAGCTATGTTTGAATGCAATTGACTTTCATTTGATTCAATAAGCTTTATTCGAATAAAATTATCTTTGTTTGAATCAAATTGAGTGGAATCTTAATGATGAATCTTTAGCCTTACTTTAACCAATTACCATTTTTGGAAACCATAGTTAACTTTCATTTGATTAAACAAGCTATGTTTGAATGCAATTGACTTTCATTTGAGATATTAAGCTTTATCCCAATCAAATTAGCTTTGATTGAATGAAATTAAGTGTAATCTTAATGATTAAGCGTAAGCTTTATTTCTAAAAATTACCAATTTACGAAAAAAGTTGACTTTCATTTGATTCAATAAGCTATGTTTGAATGCAATTGACTTTCAGTTGATTCAATAAGCTTTATTCGAATAAAATTAGCTTTGTTTCAATCAAATTGAGTGGAATCTTAATGATGAAGCTTAAGCTTTATTTGAAACAATTACTATTTTTGGAAACCATAGTTAACTTTCATTGGATTAAACAAGCTATGTTTGAATGCAATTGACTTTCATTTGATTCAATGAGCTTTAGTCGAATCAAATTAGCTTTGATTGAAAGTAATTGAGTGTAATCTCAATCATTAAGCTTAGACTTTATTTGTAAAATTTACTAGTGTATGAAAGAAGTTGACTGTCATTTGATTCTATAAGTTATGTTTGAATGCGATTGACTTACATTTGATTCAATAAGCTTTATTCGAATAAAATTAGCTTTGTTTGAATCAAATTGAGGGGAATCTTAAGGATGAAGCTTAAGCTTTATTTGAAACAATTACCATTTTTGGAAACCATAGTTAACTTTAATTTGATTAAACAAGCTATGTTTGAATGCAATTGACTTTCATTTGATTCAATAAGCTTTATTCGAATCAAATTAGCTTTGATTGAATGTAATTGAGTGGAATCTTAATCATTAAGCTTATGCTTTATTTGAAAAAATTACCAATTTATGAAAGAAGTTGACCTTCATTTGATTCAATCAGCTATGCTTGAATGCAATGTACTTTTATTTGATTCAACAAGCTTTATTCGAATAAAATTAGCTTTATTTGAATGAAATTGAGTGGAATCTTAATGAATAAGCTTAAGCTTTATTTGAAGCAATTACCATTTTTGGAAACCATAGTTGACTGTCATTTGATTAAATAAGCAATGTTTGAATGCAATTGACTTTCATTTAATTCAATAAGCTTTATCCGAATCAAATTAGCTTTCTTTGAATGCAATTGAGTGGAACCTTAATGATTAAGCTTAAGCTTTACTTGAAACAATTACCATTTTTGGAAATAATAGTTAACTTTCATTTGATTAAACATGCTATATTTGAATGCAATTGACTTTCATTTGATTCAATAAGCTTTATTTGAATCAAATTAGTTGTTTTTGAATGAAATTGAGTGGAATCTTAATGATGAAGCTTAAGCTTTATTTGAAACAATTACCATTTTTGGAAAGAATATTTAACTTTCATTTGATTAAACAAGCTATGTTTGAAAGCAATTAACTTTCATTTGATTCAATAAGATTTATTCGAATCAAATTATCTTAGATTGAATGTAATTGAGTGCAATCTTAATCATTAAGCTTAGACTTTATTTGTAAAATTTACCAGTTTATGAAAGAAGTTGACTTTCATTTGATTCTATAAGTTATGTTTGAATGCAATTGACTTTCATTTGATTCAATAAGCTTTATTTTTGAATGCAATTGACTTGAATTTGATTCTATAAGCTTTATTCGAATCAAATTAGTTTTGTTTGAATCAAATTGAGTGGAATCTTAATGATGAAACTTAAGCTTTATTTGAAACAATTACCATTTTTGGAATCCATTGTTAACTTTCATTTGATTAAACAAGCTATGTTTGAATGCAATTGACTTTCGTTTGATTCAATAAGCTTTATTCGAATCAAATTAGCTTTTATTGAATGTAATTGAGTGTAATATTAATCATTAAGCTTAGACTTTATTTCTAAAATTTACCAATGTATGAAAGAAGTTGACTTACATTTGATTCTATAAGTTATGTTTGAATGCAATTGACTTTCATTTGATTCAATAAGCTTTACTCGAATAAAATTAGCTTTATTTGAATCAAATTGAGTAGAATCTTAATGATGAAGCTTAAGCTTTATTTGAAACAATTACCATTTTTGGAAACCATAGTTAACTTTCATTTGATTAAACAAGCTATGTTTGAATGCAATTGACTTTCATTAGATTCAATAAGCTTTATTCGAATCAACTTAGCTTTGGTTGAATGTAATTGAGTGGAATCTTAATCATTAAGCTAAAGCTTTATTTGAAACAATTACCATTTTTTGAAAAAATAGTTGACTTTCATTTGATTAAACAAGCTATGTTTGAATGCAATTGACTTTCATTTGATTCAATAAGCTTTATTCGAATAAAATTAGCTTTGTTTGAATGAAATTGAGTGGAATATTAATGATGAAACTTATGCTTTATTTGAAACAATTACTATTTTTGGAAACCACAATTGAATTTCATTTCATTAAACAACCTATGTTTGAATGCAATTGACTTTCATTTTATTCAGTAAGCTTTATTCGAATCAAATTATCTTTCTTTGGATGCAATTGAGTGGAACCTTAATGATTAAGTTTAAGCTTTAATTTAAATAATTACCATTTTTGGAAAGAATAGTTGACTTTGGTTTAATAAAAAAAGCTATATTTAAATGCAATTGACTTTCATTTGATTCAATTAGTTTTATTCGAATCAAATTAGCTTTGATTGAATGTAATTGAGTGGAATCTTAATCATTAAGCTTAAGTTTTATTTGAGAAAAATTACCAATTTATGAAAGAAGTTGACTTTCATTTGATTCAATAAGCTTTGTTTGAATGCAATTGACTTTCATTTGATTCAATAAGCTTTATTCGAATAAAATTAGCTTTATTAGAATCAAATTGAGTGGAATCTTAATGATGAAACTTATGCTTTATTTGAAACCATTACCATTTTTTGAAACCATTGTTAACTTTCATTTGATTAAACAAGCTATGTTTGAATGCAATTGACTTTCATTTGATTCAATAAGCTTTATTCGAATCAAATTAGCTTTGATTGAATGTAGTTGAGTGTAATCTTAATCATTAAGATTAGACTTATTTGTAAAATTTACTAGTGTATGAAAGAAGTTGACTTTCATTTGATTCTATAAGTTATGTTTGAATGCAATTGACTTTCAATTGATTCAATAAGCTTTATTCGAATAAAATTAGCTTTGTTTCAATCAAATTGAGTGGAATCTTAATGATGAAGCTTAAGCTTTATTTGAAACAATTACCATTTTTGGAAACCATAGCTAACTTTCTTTTGATTAAACAAGCTATGTTTGAATGCAATTGACTTTCATTTGATTCAATAAGCTTTATTCGAATCAAATTGGCTTTGATTGAATGTAATTGAGTGGAATCTTAATCATTAAGCTTATGCTTTATTTGAAAAAATTACCAATTTATGAAAGAAGTTGACCTTCATTTGATTCAATCAGCTATGCTTGAATGCAATTGACTTTCATTTTATTCAATAAGCTTTATTCGAATAAAATTAGCTTTATTTGAATGAAATTGAGTGGAATCTTAATGAATCAGCTTAAGCTTTATTCGAAGCAATTACCATTTTTGGAAACCATAGTTGACTGTCATTTGATTAAATAAGCAATGTTTGAATGCAATTGACTTTCATTTAATTCAATAAGCTTTATTCGAATCAAATTAACTTTCTTTGAATGCAATTGAGTGGAGCCTTAATGATTAAGCTTAAGCTTTACTTGAAACAATTACCATTTTTGGAAATAATAGTTGACTTTCATTTGATTAAACATGCTATATTTGAATGCAATTGACTTTCATTTGATTCAATAAGATTTATTCGAATCAAATTAGCTTAGATTGAATGTAATTGAGTGCAATCTTAATCATTAAGCTTAGACTTTAATTGTAAAATTTACCAGTTTATGAAAGAAGTTGACTTTCATTTGATTCTATAAGTTATGTTTGAATGCAATTGACTTTCATTTGATTCAATAAGCTTTATTTTTTAATGCAATTGACTTGAATTTGATTCAATAAGCTTTATTCGAATCAAATTAGTTTTGTTTGGATGCAATTGAGTGGAACCTTAATGATTAAGCTTGAGCTTTATTTGAAACAATTACCATTTATGGAAACCATTGTTAACTTTCATTTGATTAAACAAGCTATGTTTGAATGCAATTGACTTTCATTTGATTCAATAGGCTTTATTCGAATCAAATTACCTTTGATTGAATGTAATTTAGTGGAATCTTAATCATTAAGCTTATGCTTTATTTGAAAAAATTACCAATTTATGAAACAAGTTAACTTTCATTTGTTTTAATAAGCTATGTTTGAATGCAATTGACTTTCATTTGATTCAATAAGCTTTATTCGAATAAAATTAGCTTTATTTGAATCAAATTGAGTAGAATCTTAATGATGAAGCTTAAGCTATATTTGAAACAATTACCATTTTTGGAAACCATAGTTAACTTTCATTTGATTAAACAAGCTATGTTTGAATGCAATTGACTTTCATTAGATTCAATAAACTTTATTCGAATCAACTTAGCTTTGGTTGAATGTAATTGAGTGGAATCTTAATCATTAAGCTTAAGCTTTATTTGAAACAATTACCATTTTTTGAAAGAATAGTTGACTTTCATTTGATTAAACAAGCTATGTTTGAATACAATTGACTTTCATTTGATTCAATAAGCTTTATTCGAATAAAATTAGCTTTGTTTGAATGAAATTGAGTGGAATATTAATGATGAAGCTTATGCTTTATTTGAAACAATTACTATTTTTGGAAACCACAATTGACTTTCATTTCATTAAACAACCTATGTTTGAATGCAATTGACTTTAATTTTATTCAGTAAGCTTTATTCGAATCAAATTATCTTTCTTTGGATGCAATTGAGTGGAACCTTAATGATTAAGTTTAAGCTTTAATTTAAATAATTACCATTTTTGGAAAGAATAGTTGACTTTCTTTTAATAAAAAAAGCTATATCTAAATGCAATTGACTTTCATTTGATTCAATTAGCTTTATTCGAATCAAATTACCTTTGATTGAATGTAATTGAGTGGAATCTTAATCATTAAGCTTAAGCTTTATTTGAGAAAAATTACCAATTTATGAAAGAAGTTGACTTTCATTTGATTCAATAAGCTTTGTTTGAATGCAATTGACTTTCATTTGATTCAATAAGCTTTATTCGAATAAAATTAGCTTTATTAGAATCAAATTGAGTGGAATCTTAATGATGAAACTTATGCTTTATTTGAAACCATTACCATTTTTGGAAACCATTGTTAACTTTCATTTGATTAAACAAGCTATGTTTGAATGCAATTGACTTTCATTTGATTCAATAAGCTTTATTCGAATCAAATTAACTTTGATTGAATGTAATTGAGTGTAATCTTAATCATTAAGATTAAACTTATTTGTAAAATTTACCAGTGTATGAAAGAAGTTTACTTTCATTTGATTCTATAAGTTATGTTTTAATGCAATTGACTTTCAATTGATTCAATAAGCTTTATTCGAATAAAATTAGCTTTGTTTCAATCAAATTGAGTGGAATCTTAATGATGAAGCTTAAGCTTTATTTGAAGCAATTGCTATTTTTGGAAACCATAGTTAACTTTCATTGGATTAAACAAGCTATGTTTGAATGCAATTGACTTTCATTTGATTCAACAAGCTTTGTTCGAATCAAATTAGCTTTGATTGAATGTAATTGAGTGGAATCTTAATCATTAAGCTTATGCTTTATTTGAAACAATTACCATTTTTTGAAAGAATAGTTGACTTTCATTTGATTAAACAAGCTATGTTTGAATGCAATTGACTTTCATTTGGTTTAATAAGCTTTATTCGAATAAAATTAGCTTTGTTTGAATGAAATTGAGTGGAATCTTAATGATGACGCTTATGCTTTATTTGAAACAATTACTATTTTTGGAAACCACAATTGACTTTCATTTCATTAAACAACCTATGTTTGAATGCAATTGACTTTCATTTTATTCAGTAAGCTTTATTCGAATCAAATTAGCTTTCTTTGGATGCAATTGAGTGGAACCTTAATGATTAAGTTTAAGCTTTACTTGAAATAATTACCATTTTTGGAAAGAATAATTGACTTTCATTTAATAAAAAAAGCTATATTTCAATGCAATTGACTTTCATTTGATTCAATTAGCTTTATTCGAATCAAATTAGCTTTGATTGAATGTAATTGAGTGGAATCTTAATCATTAAGCTTACACTTTATTTGAAAAAAATTACCAATTTATGAAAAAAGTTGACTTTCATTTGATTCAATAAGCTTTATTCGAATAAAATTAGCTTTATTTGAATCAAATTGAGTGGAATCTTAATGATGAAACTTAAGCTTCATTTGAAACAATTACCGTTTTTGGAAACCATTGTTAACTTTCATTTGATTAAACAAGCTATGTTTGAATGCAATTGACTTTCATTTGATTCAATAAGCTTTATTCGAATCAAATTAGCTTTGATTGAATGTAATTGAGTGTAATCTTAATCATTAAGCTTAGACTTTATTTGTAAAATTTACTAGTATATGAAAGAAGTTGACTTTCATTTGATTCTATAAGTTATGTTTGAATGCAATTGACTTTCATTTGATTCAATAAGCTTTATTCGAATAAAATTAGCTTTGTTTGAATCAAATTGAGTGGAATCTTAATAATGAAGCTTAAGCTTTATTTGAAACAATTACCATTTTTGGAAACCCTAGTTAACTTTCATTTGATTAAATAAGCTATGTTTGAATGCAATTGACTTTCATTTGATTCAATAAGCTTTATTCGAATTAAATTAGCTTTCATTGGATGCAATTGAGTGAAACCTTAATGATTAAGCTTAAGCTTTACTTGAAACAATTACCATTTTTGGAAATAATAGTTGCCTTTCATTTGATTAAACAAGCTATATTTGAATGCAATTGAATTTCATTTGATTGAATAAGCTTTATTTGAATCAAATTAGTTTTGATTGAATGTAATTGAGTGGAATCTTAATCATTAAGCTTAAGTTTTATTTGAATAAATTAGCAATTTATGAAAGAAGTTGACTTCATTTGATTCAATAAGCTATATTTGAAAGCAATTGACTTTCATTTGATTCAATAAGCTTTATTTAAATAAAATTAGCTTTGATTGAATGAAATTGAGCGGATTCTTAACGAATAAGCTTACGCTTTACTTGAAACAATTACCATTTTTGGAAATAATAGTTGACTTTCATTTGATTGTACAAGCTATGTTTGAATGCAATTGATTTTCATTTGATTTAATAAGCTTTATTCGAATAAAATTAACTTTGTTTGATTCAAATTGAGTGGAATCTTAATGATGAATCTGAAGCTTTATTTGAAGCAATTACCATTTTTGGAAACCATAGTTAACTTTCATTTGATTAAACAACCTATGGTTGAATGCAATTGACTTTCATTTGATTCAATAAGCTTTATTTGAATCAAATTCGTTTTGTTGGGATGCAATTGAGTAGAACCTTAATGATTAAGCTTGATCTTTATTTGAAACAATTACCATTTTTGGAAAGAATAGTTGACTTTCATTTTATTAAACAATCTATGTTTGAATGCAATTGACTTTCGTTTGATTCAATAAGCTTTATTCGAATTAAATTAGCTTTGATTGAATTTAATTGAGTGTAATCTTAATCATTAAGCCTAAGATTTATTTGAAAGAATTATCAATTTTTGAAAGAAGTTGACTTTCATTTGATTCAATAAGTTATGTTTAAAGCAATTGACTTTCATTTGATTCAATAAGCTTTATTCGAATAAAAGTAGCTTTGTTTGAATGAAATTGTGTGGAATTTTAATGAATAAGCTTAAGCTTTACTTGAAGCAATTACCATTTTTGGAAAGCATAGTTGCCTTTCATTTGATTCAATAAGCTATGTTTATTGAATCCAATTAACTTTTATTTGAATCAATAAGCTTTAGGGCCTGTTCACTTAAACTGAACTGAACTGAACTGAACTGAACTGAACTGAACTGAACTGAACTGAATTGAACTGAACAAAACTGAACAAAACAAAACTGAACTGAACTGAACTGAACTGAACTGAACTGAATAAATAGAGTGATTTAAGATTTGGATTAGTGATTTGTAATATTAATTAGTATTATTTGTAGGTTAATTAAGTAATGGGTAATGAATTAATTATTATATATCTTAAAATAATAATGATTAATGGTAGTTACTACTGTCAACGTTCATTTTGTTATTTTTTTTTTAAAACTTGTTTTTGTAGGGTAATTTTGTATTGTTACTTGTGGATTTGACTATTCAACCCTTTTTACCTAATTAATGTTTCAAAAAAAAAAAAAACAAATATTAATAATAATAATAACTTCTTACCTAAAATCTCATCACATATCCTCATTTGGCCGCCTCCTCTCACATCCTCATCTCTCTTTCTTGCTTTTTTTTAAAAAAAAAAATAAATTAATAAATTAAGATTTAAAAAAAAAAAATAGAACATCGGAGAATAAATAGATCGGTGACATCATCGGAGGATAATCAATTCGGCGGCATCATCGAAGGCGGATAATCAGATCGTATTCAACCCATCTTCTTCCAAGCAAATACAGGTAAATTTCTAGAACTTTTATGTTTCAATCTTCTGATTTTATCTTGTTCAATTTTTGTTGGTTAGTCGAATTTTCTGAATTTTTTTTGTTCAAATTATTTTTTTCAATTTGCTTAATTTTTGCTGGTTACTCGAATTGAGTCGATTTTTTTTTTTTTTTTTAATTATGACTTCAGTCGATTTTTTTTCAGAACTTTTTTTTCCTATTTTGTCGATTGTTGTTGGGACTTTCAACAGTTAATTGTCTGAGAGAATATTTGTCATTAAATCGACCTTATGCAGTCTTTGTTGTTAAATTGTTGTTGCTGAATGTATGTTGTTTGAGTGGAGATGAAACTAAGTCATCATTTTGTTCAATGTCTAGCTTCATTTGGTTGTTTGCAATGGCACAACGGGTACATTTCACCACAGACGTTAAATTGGTACTTTTTTCAATCCTGCCTGACCATGTTAGCCCCTCTGGGTCGAAAATTGAGTGGCCTATTGTTGCTGAAACGTTAAATACACGAAAAGGATTGGATATTCCATGGCTTTCGATTAAGAATTGGTACGCATATGCAAAAGAAAAACACAAAGCTTGGAATGAATTAAAACAATGGACTGGTATTGGATGGAAACAAAATGGTTGTCCTGATGTTGATGTTACCAGTGAAAAATGGAAAGCCTTTCATAAGGTACTTGGTGACTGCCTTTTATTTTTATTCAATTGTTCCATTATGTGTGAAAGTAGTATATTGTTTTTGAAACTTCATTTTATTGCAGCGATATAAAGCCATAGCTAAAGGGTTTCTTAAAAATCCATTAGAATTTGAGGAAGAATGGGATAAGATTTTGCGTAGTGGTTATGCAACGGGTGAAAAATCTTATACTCCATCATCGGTACCAGAGAAACAAAAAGAAGCTGAAACTGTTGCTGAAGGGGAACGTGAAGAATCTGCTGACTCTGATGATGTGCAAGAAGTGCAAGAACTGACAACACAAAACAAAGAAGTTGCCCGCACCGAGCCAAAAAAGCGTACGAGTGTTGAAACAAAATCGCAGCCCTCTAAAAAAAGTTCTAGAAGTTCTAGGGAGGAGGACATTGATACATGTCTCCATCAAATGAAGAAATCTTCCGCGAGTCAATCTTCAAAACAATTTAATTCATTTGATGAAGTTCAAAATAAGTTGGAGTCCATGGGGATTGTGGAGAAGTACGGGGATGAATTTGTGGTGGATATCCTAGATAGCTTTCGCCGTACTCCGGGGGCCGTTGATCTTTTTAACTCTCTTCGTTCTGATGTTGGCAGACTTCATTTCTTGAGGAAGCACTGTATGCTTGATGACGAAGTTTATAGGCCACTAATGCCTATGGATGAAGATGAAGGTGCTTTTAATGGCTAAAACGAATCTGTTGTTCCAACTGTAACGAATCTGTTGTTTGAAATTGTGTTTCTTTATTAGTTACTTAATGTTTATGTATTTGGATTTTAGTTGAGCATTTGAGTTTCATGTGTTGTTTGTTGTGGATTTGAGTTGCAGCAGTAGTTTCTTGTGGATTTGGATCTGTGTTTGAAGTATTGTTATGTATTTGGATTTGTTGTTTCAACTGTTGTTTCTTGTCGATTGAACTAATGTTATGTATGAGCTTTCTTGTGTTTCTATGAGCTTTCATTAAGATTATGTATGAGCTTTGTGTGCTTGTGTAGAATGGATGATGAGTTGCAGGAAAGTTTGACACGTGTAGCGTTGCATGAGCTAAGGAGATTGACAACTGGAGTTCAACGGTTGCCTCTTCATTGTGGTGGTGAATCAGGTCATCAGTTCATACATAGGATGCTCACAGGCCATCACAACTTGTGCAAAGAACAACTTCGGCTAAGTAGAGAAGTGTTCATAAATCTTGCTAATGTCCTTAGAGAACAGCAATTGCTGAAAGATGGTAATGGTAGACATATGGGAACTGAAGAGCAACTTGGGATGAGTGTGTACATGCTAGCCAAACCTGCTTCTGTTCGTGACAGTGCAGAAAGATTTCAACACTCGGTAAGCACCGTTTCAAAGTATTTCCATGAGGTATTAGGTGCTTTAGAGACATTGTCGACTCAAATAATTCGACCATATCAAAGTTTGAATGAAACTCCTCATGAAATTCAGAACAGCAGCAGATTATGGCCTTTCTTCAAGGTACTTTCAATGTCATTTTTAATATTACTTAACAATAACTTTCTAATTTTATATTAATGTGTAACTAACATTTTTGTGTCAGGATTGTGTTGGTGCCATTGATGGTACCCATATACCTGCAGTTGTTGCGGATGCTCAAAGCAAAGCCTTCAGAGATCGTCATGGGAACAAATCATGGAATGTGTTGGCAGTGTGTTCACTAAACATGTTGTTCACTCACATCAATGTAGGCTACGAAGGAAGTGCACATGATTCAACCGTATGGAGGCGAAGCTTAGGAAATGCAAAAATGGGCTTCCCTCATCCCCCGTCTGGTACAAAATAAGCTTAATTACCTGTATAAAATGTGCAAAGAACATCACTTTGATAAACTAACATCCATTCTGTTGTATAGGAAAATACTATGTGGTCGATTCGGCGTATCCAAACACAGTCGGGTACTTGAGTCCACATGTAGGACATGGGACGAGATATCATTTGCCTGATTTCAGACGCGGGACTCCACCACAAGGAAAGTATGAGCAATTCAATTACCGACATTCTTCGTGTCGAAATGTAATTGAGAGGATCTTTGCGGTTCTAAAAAATAGGTGGAAGGTCCTACAATCTAAGGGGATGCCACAGATGACTTTGGATTATCAATTGCAAATTATCGTCGCTTGTTGTACTCTACACAACTTCACTCGTTTACATGATCTAGGGATTCCTTTCACACACCAAATTGAAATGATTGAACCAAGTGAAGATCATTCTATGTACGATGATACACGAAAACAAACTATGAACATTGTACGAGAACAAATAACTAATCAAATATGGGAGTCAATTCAGGCAAATATCCCGGAACCGGAGGATGTTGATGGAGAAGACCAAGATGATGATGATGAACTAACCGACTATGAAGACTAGTAAATATAAAAAATTAGTCGATGTAATAAAATTAGTAGATTATGGAGACTAGTAGATGTAAAAAAAATATTATTGTAAATCTTATTAGAATCATATTAATATCAATATTATTATTATTAGTTTTATTATAATTATTATTACTATCATTAAAATTATTATTATTACTATTCTTGTAGCTTATAGTTACAATAAATTTTATTATTCTTAATTATTATTTTCTCGCAAATTTTAATGATAAAATGTGAATATTAAATATTATAACACAATATTAGAACACAATAAATATTAGAGTTACAAAATAAATATTAAATATTAATACAATGTCAACATTGTAACTTGTAGCTTAGTTTGTGCAAAGAATAGAAAACAAAATTAACAAAATTAACAAACTAATTAACATAATGAAGGAAAATGTCAGAACTGAACTGAACTGAACTGAACTGAACTGAACTGAACTGAACTGAACAAAACAAAATTGAACTGAACTGAACTGAACTGAACTGAACTGAACTGAACTGAACTGAACTGAACTGAACTTATGATAAGTTTAAGTGAACAGGCCCTTATTCGAATAAAATTAGCTTTGTTTGAATGAAATTGAGTGGAATCTTAATGAATAAGCTTAAGCTTTACTTGATACAATTAGCATTTTTGGAAAACAAAGTTGACTTTCATTTGATTAAACAAGCTATGTTTGAATGCAATTGACTTTCATTTGATTCAGTAAGCTTTATTCCAATCAAATTAGCTTTCTTTGGATGCGATTGAGTGGAACCTTAATAATTAAGCTTAAGCTTTATTTGAAACAATTACCAATTTATGAAAGAAGTTGACCTTCATTTGATTCAATCAGCTATGCTTGAATGCAATTGACTTTCATTTTATTGAATAAGCTTTATTCGAATAAAATTAGCTTTATTTGAATGAAATTGAGTGGAATCTTAATGAATCAGCTTAAGCTTTATTCGAAGCAATTACCATTTTTGGAAACCATTGTTGACTGTCATTTGATTAAATAAGCAATGTTTGAATGCAATTGACTTTCATTTAATTCAGTAAGCTTTATCCGAATCAAATTAGCTTTTTTTGAATGCAATTGAGTGGAACCTTAATGATTAAGCTTAAGCTTTACTTGAAACAATTACCATTTTTGGAAATAATAGTTGACTTTCATTTGATTAAACATGCTATATTTGAATGCAATTGACTTTCATTTGATTCAATAAAATTTATTCGAATCAAATTAGCTTAGATTGAATGTAATTGAGTGCAATCTTAATCATTAAGCTTAGACTTTAATTGTAAAATTTACCAGTTTATGAAAGAAGTTGACTTTCATTTGATTCTATAAGTTATGTTTGAATGCAATTGACTTTCATTTGATTCAATAAACTTTATTTTTGAATGCAATTGACTTGAATTTGATTCAATAAGCTTTATTCGAATCAAATTAGTTTTGTTTGGATGCAATTGAGTGGAACCTTAATGATTAAGCTTGAGCTTTATTTGAAACAATTACCATTTTTGGAAAGAATAGTTAAGATTCATTTGATTAAACAAGCTATGTTTGAATGCAATTGACTTTCATTTGATTCAATAAGCTTTATTCGAATCAAATTAGCTTTGATTGAATGTAATTGAATGTAATATTAATCATTAAGCTTAGACTTTATTTCTAAAATTTACCAATGTATGAAAGAAGTTGACTTTCATTTGATTCTATAAGTTATGTTTGAATGCAATTGACTTTCATTTGAATCAATAAGCTTTATTCGAATAAAATTAGCTTTATTTGAATCAAATTGAGTAGAATCTTAATGATGAAGCTTAAGCTTTATTTGAAACAATTACCATTTTTGGAAACCATAGTTAACTTTCATTTGATTAAACAAGCTATGTTTGAATGCAATTGACTTTCATTTGATTCAATAAGCTTTATTCGAATCAAATTAGCTTTGATTGAATGAAATTGAGTGGAATCTTAATGAATAAGCTTAAGCTTTACTTGATACAATTAGCATTTTTGGAAAACATAGTTGACTTTCATTTGATTAAACAAGCTATGTTTGAATGCAATTGACTTTCATTTGATTCAGTAAGCTTTATTCCAATCAAATTAGCTTTCTTTGGATGCGATTGAGTGGAACCTTAATAATTAAGCTTAAGCTTTACTTGAAACAATTACCATTTTTGGAAAGCATAGTTGACTTTCATTTGATTAAACAAGCTATGTTTGAATGCAATTGACTTTCATTTGATTCAATAAGCTTTATTCGAATCAAATTAGCTTTGATTGAATGTAATTGATTGGAATCTTAATCATTAAGCTTAAGATTTATTTGAAAAAATTACCAATTTATGAAAGAAGTTGACCTGCATTTGATTCAATAAGCTATGCATGAATGCAATTGACTTTCATTTGATTTAATAAGCTTTATTCGAATAAAATTAGCTTTGTTTGAATGAAATTGAGTGGAATCTTAATGATGACGCTTATGCCTTATTTGAAACAATTACTATTTTTGGAAACCACAATTGACTTTCATTTCATTAAACAACCTATGTTTGAATGCAATTGACTTTCATTTTATTCAGTAAGCTTTATTCGAATTAAATTAGCTTTCTTTGGATGCAATTGAGTGGAACCTTAATGTTTATGTTTAAGCTTTACTTGAAATAATTACCATTTTTGGAAAGAATGGTTGACTTTCATTTAATAAAAAAAAGCTATATTTCAATGCAATTGACTTTCATTTGATTCAATTAGCTTTATTCGAATCAAATTAGCTTTGATTGAATGTAATTTAGTGGAATCTTAATCATTAAGCTTAAACTTTATTTGAAAAAAATTACCAATTTATGAAAGAAGTTGACTTTCATTTGATTCAATAAGCTATGTTTGAATGCAATTGACTTTCATTTGATTCAATAAGCTTTAATCGAATAAAATTAGCTTTATTTGAATCAAATTGAGTGGAATCTTAATGATGAAACTTAAGCTTCATTTGAAACAATTACCATTTTTGGAAACCATTGTTAACTTTCATTTGATTAAACAAGCTATGTTTGAATGCAATTGACTTTCATTTGATTCAATAAGCTTTATTCGAATCAAATTAGCTTTGATTGAATGTAATTGAGTGTAATCTTAATCATTAAGCTTAGACTTTATTTGTAAAATTTACTAGTATATGAAAGAAGTTGACTTTCATTTGATTCTATAAGTTATGTTTGAATGCAATTGACTTTCATTTGATTCAATAAGCTTTATTCGAATAAAATTAGCTTTGTTTGAATCAAATTGAGTGGAATCTTAATAATGAAGCATAAGCTTTATTTGAAACAATTACCATTTTTGGAAACCCTAGTTAACTTTCATTTGATTAAATAAGCTATGTTTGAATGCAATTGGCTTTCATTTGATTCAATAAGCTTTATTCGAATTAAATTAGCTTTCTTTGGATGCAATTGAGTGAAACCTTAATGATTAAACTTAAGCTTTACTTGAAACAATTACCATTTTTGGAAATAATAGTTGACTTTCATTTGATTAAACAAGCTATATTTGAATGCAATTGAATTTCATTTGATTGAATAAGCTTTATTTGAATCAAATTAGTTTTGATTGAATGTAATTGAGTGGAATCTTAATCATTAAGCTTAAGTTTTATTTGAATAAATTAGCAATTTATGAAAGAAGTTGACTTCATTTAATTCAATAAGCTATATTTGAAAGCAATTGACTTTCATTTGATTCAATAAGCTTTATTTAAATAAAATTAGCTTTGTTTGAATGAAATTGAGCGGAATCTTAACGAATAAGCTTAAGCTTTACTTGAAACAATTACCATTTTTGGAAATAATAGTTGACTTTCATTTGATTGTACAAGCTATGTTAGAATGCAATTGATTTTCATTTGATTTAATAAGCTTTATTCGAATAAAATTAGCTTTGTTTGATTCAAATTGAGTGGAATCTTAATGATGAAGCTGAAGCTTTATTTGAAACAATTACCATTTTTGGAAACCATAGTTAACTTTCATTTGATTAAACAACCTATGGTTGAATGCAATTGACTTTCATTTGATTCAATAAGCTTTATTTGAATCAAATTAGTTTTGTTGGGATGCAATTGAGTAGAACCTTAATGATTAAGCTTGATCTTTATTTGAAACAATTACCATTTTTGGAAAGAATACTTGACTTTCATTTTATTAAACAATCTATGTTTGAATGCAATTGACTTTCGTTTGATTCAATAAGCTTTATTCGAATTAAATTAGCTTTGATTGAATTTAATTGAGTGTAATCTTAATCATTAAGCTTAAGATTTATTTGAAAGAATTATCAATTTTTGAAAGAAGTTGACTTTCATTTGATTCAATAAGTTATGTTTATAGCAATTGACTTTCATTTGATTCAATAAGCTTTATTCGAATAAAAGTAGCTTTGTTTGAATGAAATTGAGTGGAATTTTAATGAATAAGCTTAAGCTTTACTTGAAGCAATTACCATTTTTGGAAAGCATAGTTGCCTTTCATTTGATTCAATAAGCTATGTTTATTGAATGCAATTAACTTTTATTTGAATCAATAAGCTTTATTCGAATAAAATTAGCTTTGTTTGAATGAAATTGAGTGGAATTTTAATGAATAAGCTTAAGCTTTACTTGATACAATTAGCATTTTTGGAAAACATAGTTGACTTTCATTTGATTAAACAAGCTATGTTTGAATGCAATTGACTTTCATTTGATTCAGTAAGCTTTATTCCAATCAAATTAGCTTTCTTTGGATGCGATTGAGTGGAATCTTAATAATTAAGCTTAAGCTTTATTTGAAACAATTACCATATTTGGAAAGAATAGTTGACTTTCATTTGATTAAACAAGTTATGTTTGAAAGCAAATGAATTTCATTTGATTCAATAAGCTTTATTCGAATCAAATTAGGTTTGATTGAATGTAATTGATTGGAATCTTAATCATTAAGCTTAAGCTTTATTTGAAAAAATTACCAATATATGAAAGAGGTTGACTTTGATTTGATTCAATAAGCTATTTTTTTTTCTTTTGGGAAGTTAGTATTTTTTACCAAAAGAAAGTGGTAAAATTCATACTAAGCTATCCACTAACCCGGCCGAGCTTTGCTAGTCTTCTTCCTGTTATACTGATTAACCATTACCATAGTTTCGTGGAATCCCCGATATCGGCCAGGGATATGGAGAGTAGCCAGAACTTTGTTCCAAATTTTGTCACTATATTCACATTCAAAGAAGAAATGGGTAAGATTTTCATCGTCTTTTTTGCACAGCACACACTCAGGGCTACAATTCACTTGCCAGCTGATGAGCTTGTTTTTGGTAGAAAGTCTATCTTGCACCACTAACCAAAGGATGAATACACTTCTTGGAGAAGCCTTATTGTTGTAGATCAATCTCCACCGGGGCACTTTTGGGGCTTAGGGCCTAACATTGTTATACATTTTAGCTATACTAAACTTCCCCTTTTTTTTCTAATGTACCCCATCCTCCCATGGCATCGACAAGTCCCCTACTTTTCAGGATTTTCTTTAGGGTCCAAGAGCATGATTTAGGATAGCAGTTATTCCACCAATCCATCTTTTTGAAATAGTAGGTATGAACCCATCTAACCCAAAGGCTGTCTGCCTTGTGAGCAAGATCCCAAAGAATTCGAGTAATAGCAGCAATATTCCAATCAGGAAGTGACAAAATATTCCATGCTCCGCTAACCTTAGGCAGACAGACTTGATCCCAGGCTACTAAGGCTTTCTTGCTCTTCTCAGTTGTCCCAGTCCATAGAAACACCCTAAACACTGCTTCAATTTCTTTCAGGATTTTTTTTGGCAGAACAAAGATCTGAGCCCAATAAGTCTGGATTACAAATAGCACACTCTTGATCATTTGGATCCTTCCAGCATAAGAGAGGTGTCTAGTTATCCAAGAGTTCACCCGAGAGGTAACTTTATCTACCAGTGGCTTGCATTGCCTAATCGTAAGTTTTTTGGAAGATACAGGAGCCCCTAAATACTGGAAAGGGATAGTCCCAATAGCAACCCCTAGAGTGTGTTGCATCCTTGTTTTGTCAGCATCACAAACCCCTCCAAAATACACTTCACTCTTATCTAAGTTAGCAGAGAGCCCAGAGGCTTTAGAGAACTTATTAAAAGCTTGAAAGAGTAAGTGGATTGATTCACTATCAGCCCTAGCCAGAAGTAATAAATCATCAGTAAACATCATATGAGTAATCTGGAGTTTCTCACATCTGGGATGGAAGTTGAAGGAGCCATTCAAGGAGACCTCATGAAGGCACCGGGACAAGTACTCCATACCCAGAGCAAAAAGGAAAGGGGATATGGGATCACCTTGCCTCAGACCTTTTTTTGCAGGGAAAGGGCGGCTAGGAGAGCCATTAATCATGACTGAATAAGAAACTGAGGAAATGCAGCCTTTGACCCACCCTACATAGCAATTAGGAAACCCGAGTTCATTCATCACTGTTTCAAGGAAGCTCCATTCTATTGAGTCATAGGCTTTTTTAAGATCAATTTTAAGCATACATCTTGGGGATATATACTTATGGTTGTAGCCTTTCATGAGCTCAGTAGCTAGCAAGATATTATCTCCAATATGTTTTCCCGGGATAAACCCTGATTGGGCTTCATTAACCACTTCCCCAATAACCTCAGCCATCCTTTTTAGTTGGGATTTTAGAGATGATCTTGTAGAGAGTTGTGCAACAAGCAATAGGCCTGAAGTCCTTCACCTGCTGAGGGTTAGTGATTTTTGGAACCAAGGTAAGGGTGGTGCAGTTCCACTGATGATCAAGTTTGTTAGTCTCAAAGAACTCCATGACCGCTTCATAAACTCCCCCTTTGATTTCTTTCCAGGCAGCTTTGAAGAAATGACCATTAAAACCATCAATCCCTGGAGATTTAGAGCTGTTAATGCTAAACAAAGCATGATCTATTTCCTAAGTTGTTATTTTAGCAATCAAAGATTGTTGAGCCCGAAAGGAAAGTTGAGGGCCCTTTCTCATTGTGGTGAGATCTACCCCTGGCAACCAGCGTGCTTTGGACCCAAGAAGCTCTTTGTAAAAAATTAACAACTGTATTTTCAATTTGCTGAGGATCTTGAGTAACAAAGCCATTTCCATCTTGGATGGAGTGAATTCTATTTCTATGTTGTCGTTGCTTCATCTTAGAAAAGAAGAATCTATTGTTAGAATCCCCCAACTTGACCCATTCCTCTCTTGATTTTTGCTTTAAGACATTTTCATGAGTATTGAGCCAAAACTTGAGGTGTTTTATTGCTTCTTGTTCTTGCCTGTGTAACATGTCATTAGAGTAGTCGTGAGCCATTTGATCTTGAATATGAGTAAGATGCTCTTGAGCTTGCTGGACTTTCTTATGGATGTTAGAAAAGTGGAGCGTGTTGAGATCTTTAAGGCCCTGTTTTATCAATTTCAGCTTTGACCACACTTGAGCCATTTTAGAACCTGTGTGTGTGCTGCCAGCCTCTATGCACAATAGGGAGGAAGTCATGGTGGTCAGCCAAGATGTTCAAGAACCTGAAAGGCTTGGCTCGCCCTGTGGTGGGAGGTGCCTGCTTCAACTTTGATTGCCCAATGGTCAGAGAGTGATGGATTTAAATATATAGCTTCAGCTTGAGGGTAGACATTCATCCAATCTTCATTAACAAAACCCCAATCAATCCTGCTTTGAATTCTTTCTGTACCAAGAGACTTATTAGACCAAGAGTAGTAGCTGCCCCTACTTCTCATAACCTCAAGATTTAGATGATTTTTCCAAGTATTAATATCTTTGTATTCAGCATGGGTAACTGGCCTGCCATTAATCCTGTCTTCTTCAGAAAGAACTGTGTTGAAGTCACCTATGCAAAGCATGGTATATTCCTATTAGCAAGAATTTTGGTCTCTTGCCATAGGGGGTACCTTGCTTTAATAGCATTCAGCCCATAAATAAAAGTACAGGCTATTTTGTTTGAAAGATCAACATTAGACACAATGCAATGTATGAATTGCTCATGACATTGCACCATTTCTAATTTGATTCTATCATGCTTCCAGCCCACCCAAATTCTACCCTTATTAGAGTAGTTATTATTATTCTCCCAACTCCATTGTCTTCCAAATTTAGCTTGAACACCAATAGTTTTAGTGACTTTTGTTTCCAAAACTCCTATAACATCCACATTATGTTCCCTCATAATTTTTTTGACATCAGTGATTTTATTAGGGTCATTAAGCCCTCTAACATTCCAACTGACAAAAATCATTGAGATAAATGGGGGTCATTCTCCTTCCTTCCATCACCATAGCCATCTTTGCTTCCATCACCAAAGTCAAAATTTGGAGTTGATATTAACAAATCATGCTGCATTTTTTTTGTTTTTTTTGAATCTTGATTTTTTAGTGACTAGGTTCCATGATGTATCATCAGTTGCATCATTCTTTTCAGCTTCAGAGGGGCTGGTAGAAGCTGAACCAGCTACTGTTTGGGCTTCTTGCTCAGTCTGCAGGGGAGTCTGTACAGGGGGTACTTGCACAGAGGCAGTAGCTACTTGCACAGGGGCAGTAGCTACTGTAATAGGCTTAGAGACAGGGTCATTTGTAGCAGTAACACGAGTCAGAGGGGCAGCAGCATTTGGCACAGGGGCAGCACCATTTTGTGGCTCCGAGGCATCAGTAGGCTGCACACAGGCAGCAGCCTTGTTGGCAGCCTGTTGCTGGGGGCGTGTGGCAGCATTATAGTCTTTAGGGACCCAAGCTTGTTGGACCTTAGCTTTAGCCTGCTGCACTTGTTTCTTTTTAGCACAATCATGCCCCACTTTGTTACATAAAGTACAGAATGGGGGAACCCATTCATACTTAATAACTTGATCAACTAGTATCCCATTCTCATCGGCAATCGCCACCACACTAGGTAGCGGTTTGGTTACATCAGTTTCGACCAGAAGCCTAGCAAATGACAAACGTAGCTGCCGAGTTGTGCATTCATCCGCAAAAATTGGCACCCCTATCGCACTTCCTATTCTTCCCAAACAATCCTTAGACCAACAATTCAGAGGTAAATTGGGTAATTTTACCCAGATAGGGACTGTTCTAAGGACTTCTTCATGGAATTTAAACTTTGGAGTCCAAGGTTTAATTACAATTGGTTTATTAAAAAACATATGGGGTCCTGTATAGGCAGCACTACTATAATCATCTTTGTTTTTAAATCTAATCACAAAATATCCTTCATCATGTAAAAAAATTTCAGGCTTTGATATATTATTCCAATTTTGGCTAAAATATCTTTTGACAGCAGAGAAGGTGGATTTGCAGGATGATCCTAATTTTAACTTCCATCCGAGGTGTGAGAGATTACTTCTTACTCACCTTATGTTTGCTGATGATCTCCTATTGTTATGTAGAGCGGATCATAGTTCTCTTTGGATGCTATTTGATGCTTTTCATAAATTTTCAGCGGCTGCCGGTCTTTCTGCTAATCTTGATAAGACTGAGATTTATTTTGGTGGCATTCCTTCTCTTGAGCAGGAGTCTTTGAGGACTATGGTCGGGGTCTCCCAGGGGGTGTTACCGTTTAGATATCTCCCAGGGGGTCTCCCAGGGGGTCTCCCAGGGGGCTCAATGCTTTCCTTTGGTGGCTCGGGTTACTGGTAGAGTTAGAAGTTGGGCTTCGAGGCATCTTTCATATGTGGGGCGGCTTCAACTGATCAAAAGTGTTATTTTTGGCATTCAGACCTATTGGGCGCATATCTTCATGCTTCCTAAGAAGATCCTCTTAGATATTGAGGCGGTTTTCCGGGCTTTCTTATGGACGGGACGAGCTGATAGATGTAAGAGGGCTCTTGTTGCCTGGAAGCAGGTATGTCTCCCTAAGGTTAGTGGTGGTTGGAAATGTGTTAGCTCTTGCGGATTGGAACAAAGCAGCTATCTCGACGTTGCTTTGGGACCTTGCTAGTAAGGCAGACTCTCTTTGGATGAAATGGGTGCATAATTATTATTTCAGAAGAGGGGAATGGTGGGGTTCTCCTACCCCCACTAAGTGTTCGTGGCTGTTGAAAAATGTGTTAAAATGTCGTGCTATGATAGATCAGCTTGGGGGGTGGAGTCAGGTTCTTCATCATGAGGTTTTTAAAATTAAACATGTTTATAGGCTTCTTCGCCCTCAGATGCAGGTGGTTCCTTGGAGGAGTCTTGTGTGTCATAATGGAGCTTCCCCAAAGAGTATCTTTATTCTTTGGTTAGCTCTTCATGATGGTTTGTTGACTAGGGATAGGCTTTTTAAATGGGGTCATGTAGATGATCCGAACTGTGCTTTGTGTGGTTTGGCTGTGGAGTCTATTTCCCATTTGTTTTTCGATTGCAGTTTATCCATGCAGGTTTGGTGGAGGTTACTAGATGTGGTGAAACCAAGAACCCGGCTCTTTTCTTTCTCGGATCTGGTTAGGTGGTTGTGCTTCATTATGAAGCGGGGCAGATGTAAAGCTAAGACCTTAACTGTTGTTTTTACTGAGGCTGTATATATTATCTGGCTTTACAGAAATAATGTAATTTTTAGAGGGTTTGTAAGGTCTATTGATAGCAATGTTAGGGAGGTCATTTTCTTAGCTGCTTGTCGTTGTGATGATGCAGGTAGAAGGTTGCTAGTGATGTAAGTGTGTTTAGTTGTGTTCTCCCCTGTATGCTGCCAATGATTTGTTTGAGACTATGGGACCCTTCCTAGAAGGAGGCCATGGTCTTATTGTGAGGCGTTAGCATCTGGGATTTGTGTAGTTTTGTGGAGTTTTTGGGGGTCTGCTTCTTTATTCCTTTTGGTAATAATTTCTCTATTTACCAAAAAAAAAAAGTTAAATATTCTTTCAAGAAATGGTAATTATTTCAAATAAAGCTTAAGCTTCATCATTAAGATGCCACTCAATTTCATTCAAACAAAGCTAAATTTATTCGAACAAAGCTTATTGAATAAGATGAAAGTGAATTGCCTTCAAACATAGCTTATTTGAAAAAATGTTTTCAAATAAAGATTAAGCTTAATGAATTACATTCAAACATGTTTTCAAAAAATTGAAGGCAATTTTTTCAAATAAACATGGTTGTCATGGTCTAGCTCTAATTTTTTCAAATAACTTAGAGGATGCTATCCTCACCCTGGCACGGAACAGTGTTCCTTCTGTGAACCCCCAGTCATCCTTTGATCGGGTTGCACGTCTTCGTCCGCCAATTTATGATGGGTCAGCAGACCCGACCGTTCTCGAGAACTGGATTCGAGAGATGCGGAAAATGTTTGATGCCTTATCATGCTCTGAGCGGGAAAGGGTGCCTATTGCAACCTTCTATCTTAAAGGTGAAGCTGACAACTGGTGGAGTGCACTGCGGGCTGACCCCGACACGGATCTGAATCTGAGTTGGGAGGCCTTCACCCAGAAGTTGCAGGATCGGTTCTATCCTGAGGAACTCAAGTGGCAGAAGCAGGAAGAGTTTCTCACATTCACCCAGGGTAGTCTGTCCGTTCAAGCCTACACGGACAAGTTCACTGAGCTCTCCCGGTTCGCAACAGCGGTTATACCTTCTGAAACCGAGCGGGTCAAAAGGTATATCAAGAAGTTGAACTCCAGCATCCGGGTGCATGTGATCAACAGTAGGGTGAAGTCATTTCAAGAGGCATATGAGGTAGCTCTAGAGGTCCAATCCTCGGTTTCTATTGATGACTCAGTTAAGAAGAGGGTTACTTCGGTTCCGACTCCAGCTCCAGCTAAGAAGACCCGGTTCGAGTCTACTCCGGAGCCTGAGCAGAGTGCTCGACCAACCCCAAGTCAAGGCCCAAGGATCTGTCAGGGCTGCAAGAAGGAGGTTCACCCGGGTAAGAAGTGTGATGGGACTCCTATTGTGTGCTTCAGTTGCGGTGAAGTAGGCCACAAGTCCTTTCTCTGCCCTAAGAAGCGTCCAGAAGCAACGGCTAGCCAGGCACCGATTAGAAACAGAGTATTCTGCATGACTCAGGAGGAGGCGGATGCTCAACCAGATGTGGTCACGGGTACCCTCCTTGTCCGAGATATTAACACTTATGTTATCGATGCAGGTGCTATTATGTTTATTTTCTGATGTTTGTTATTTGAGCTTCTTTAGGTAAATTTCGAGGTCGAAATTTATTTAAGGAGGGGTGACTGTAATAACCCGAAATTTAGGGCCAGAAAATTTCGCGGTTATTAATTCTATTTATTTATTCTAAGTCCAAAAGGCCCATTAAAGTTGGACTGTTTTATTTTATTTTCTCTCTTTTATCTCAAATTGGGCCAATGACCCAATTTTTCCTTCCCCTTATGACATGGCCGGCCCTCCTTTCCTTTTTGGGCCAATGTTACTTCTTTCATTCAATTTAATTATTTAAGGGATTTAATTAATTAAATTAAATAATTACTTTTGAAATCCTAAAACCTAGTCTTCTAAGCCCATTTACTAGGTCCATTTCCTCCCTTATTTTTCTCTTGTTACACGGCAACCCTAGGCATATTAGGGTTCTTTTCTTTGTTTTTCTCCTTCTATATATATGCTTGGTAATTGTTGTTGTTCCTAATTTTTGCTCAAGCTTTAACTCCAAAAAAATATTCTTTCCTCTTCCCTCACAAAATCCGACTAAATTCACCAAAGTGTGAATATTTTTGCCTTGGATAATTTAAGCGATCTAAGGTAACTATGCTATTTCGTTTAATTTCGGTACAAGTTAATCACATAGTTAATTAGGATTAAAAGATGAAAATTGTTAGGAATTAGTGTCATGATCACCTAGAAAATTTCGAATCATATGATAGGATGTTATTTAATTTTTCTTGATGATAATATGTAATCTTTATGAATTATTATGAAATTTTCTTGATTATTTTATGTAGTTTCTTGAAATCTTTAATTGTTGAATAATTACTTGTATGAATTTATTTATTAATCAAATCTTTTTATTTCTTGATGAATTTTTCGTGGCAGTTTTTTTACTGTTTGATTATGAATCATGATTTATTTCGTGGAAAAATTCGTCCTTTTATTGCTTATAATAATTTAATCTTTCAAACCGGTAAAACTGTCCAGATTTGGTTTACGAATTTATTAAGATACTTAATCAATTCGGATGGCTACGAAATTTTAGGTGGAAGTCATTAATAGTGTTTTACAGATTTTGTAAAATTTTCGTAATTTTTAAAGTTCGTTTGATATGGCAAAAAAATCTGAAACTGAATTCAGCCTAATCTGATTTGTTAGTTATGAAATTCCTTAAAAATAGTAAAAATGTTATTTTTGGACGAAATTTATGCACGTTAAACCATGAACCTACATCTAGCTCCCATCAAAATTTCCAGATTATTCGAGACCTTTTAATGGTGGTTGTTAATTTAATACTTTAAAATCAGATTGTGTAAAATATGATGTTTTAAGGATAATTTTAATGTTTATTATAAAGTTCGCTATGATTTATTGGTTATTGAATTTAATTAATTAAAGACGTAATTTTTGGTATTGTTGTTCATGATTTTCGAGTGGTATAAAATATGAAAGGTAGAATTTTTATCATGTTTTGTGCAATTTTTTGGTGATAATTATTAATTATTCGAATTATTGTTAATTGAACTGATTTTGTTAATTATTATGTTGGTGAATTAATCTAGTTAGTAAACTAACCCTAAAATGTCGAGTAGGTTAGTTATTGTTGACCAATTTTAGTTTAATTATTTTGGCTTATAATAATATTGGAACAATTTTGGGAATTAGTATTATTATTATAATTATTAATATTTATAATTAGGGATAAGTTATAATATGAAAGGGTAATAATAATACGATTAAAGGACTTAGCTATTATTATTTATTATTACATTATAGTTAAGGAAGTCGGTAGGGATAAGTTACAATAAGGATAATAAGATATTATTAGGGAGGGAAAGGAAACAGAGTAAAAGGGTAATTATTTGTTTCGATCTCTGGCTAGAAAAGACTTGGTATTTAAGGTGGCCAATATACGTGCCGCACCTCTCTTTCCTGGGACTTCGAACATTTATTCCCGATTACGGTCACCTAGTACTTCTAGTTATAAGAAAGATAATAAGTTAAGATCGCCCCTACGATGACACAAAGGTCGTCAATCGGGTTAATAAGATAGGACGCCCTTTTTGATGATACTCGAGTCATCAGATCGGGTTAAGTCGATGCCACTGCCCCATGGGATGAATACACGAGTTCACCCGGGCAGTTCTGGGTCTTAAAATATGTAGTCGTCTAAGTAGTAGTACACGAGCTGCTATTTAGGAGTTATGGCCATAGCTTAGGCTTAGTGGTGCACACGGGATCCACTACGGGCTGAATACACGAGTTCACCCCGACATGTTTTAGGAAAGTTGTGGTGCACACGGGATCCACAACGAGCTATAATGACCGGTTAAGAAATAAAGATGAATGATATGATATGATATGATTACAAAGTTAAGATGGACGATATGATATGATTACGAAGTTAAGATAATATAAGGTTCAATATGATAATTAAAGTATAAGATTGTATAAAGTATAAGTTAAGTATTAGACGTAATGTATTATGATTGGTATAAATCTTCCGCTGTGTATATGTGTATATGTATAACTCTGGAATGTATGTATGTATAAATGTATTTCGTATGTATGCTTGAATTGTATACGTATTTTTGTACGTACCTCTAACCGTATTTTGCAGGTATTGTTATACGTATTGTATACGTACTTTTATACGTATTGTGTATGTATTTCTAACCGTATTTTGCAGGTATTATTATACGTATTGTATACGTATTTTTATACGTATTTTTGTACGTATTTGTATACGTACCCCGTATGTACTTGTGTATGAAATGTTATTTGTATACATGTTTTTTCGTGTGTTATCCTATGCTATTATGTGTTTAGCGGTCCCTTACTTAAACGGGACAGCCTAGTTACTCGCCACTGACGGTGGACCCCCCCCTCTCAGTTTCAGGTGACGATGCAGCTGCGTAGTCGGGCTTCCGCTGGTTGGGCTTTGTTGAGGCAGAGTTTTAGTTCCACCCTAGTATTTCTTTTCTAGAATTCAATAAGACAATATTACATTATTTCATTTATGATCCCAGCATGTTGGGAAGACATTATTTCAGTTTATGTAATTCTTTAAGTATTTTACCTTTATTGACTTTTGCGATTAATTTCAGACTTTTAAGTTAATAAAAGATGTTTCTATTTTAAATATATAATTAATGTTTAATTTAATGCTTAAGTAATGATCCGCAAGTCGTTTTCCTTCGTCAAACGACAGCTTAAAAAAGTCGGGTCGTTACAAATCTTGCTAAACTTTGTGATTGGTAAGTCATCTTCTAGTCATTACCTTTGTGATTTTGATTAGATTATGTTTAGCTCTTGATTATTAGTCCTTAGTGAGTAAGTTTTCAAGTTCATATCCCATTTTTATGTTTGTTTTGGTGTTCATATTGGGAGCTTATTAGAGACCTACGAAAATTCTGAAATTTGTTTTGTTTTGCTTGATTTTGACACCCCATCCTAAATCAATAAGCTTCATCATTAAGATTCCACTCAATTTCATTCAAACAAATCTAATTTTATTCGAATAAAGTTTATCGAATCAAATGAAAGTGAATGGCATTCAAACATAGCTTATTGAATCAAATGAAAATCAACTTCTTTCATAAACTGGTAAACTTTACAGATAAAGCTTAAGCATAATGATTAACATTCCATTCAATTGCATTCAATCAAAGCTAAATTGATTCGAATAAAGCTTTTTGAATCAAATGAAGGTCAATTTCATTCAAACATACCTTGTTTAATCAAATGAAAGTTAAATATTATTTCCAAAAATGGTAATTGTTTCAAATAAAGCTTAAGCTTCATCATTAAGATTCCACTCAATTTCATTCAAACAAAGCAAATTTGATTCGAATAAAGCATATTGAATCAAATGAAAGGCAATTGCATTCAAACATAACTTGTTTAATCAAATGAAAGTCAACTACGCTTTCCAAAAATGGTAATTGTTTGAAGTAAAGCTTAAGCTTATTCATAAAGATTCCAATCAATTTCATTCAAACAAAGCTAATTTTATTCGAATAAAGCTTATTGAATCAAGTGAAAGTCAATTGCATTGAAAAATAGCTTATTGAATCAAATGAAAGTCAACTTCTTTTAAAAATTGGTAATTATTTCAAATAAAGCTGAAGCTTAATGATTAAGGTTCCACTCAATTACATTCAATCAAAGCTAATTTGATTCGAATAAAGCTTATTGATTCAAATGAAAGTCAATTGCATTCAAACATAGCTTGTTTAATCATATGAAAGTTAACTATTCTTTCAAAATATGGTAATTGTTTCAAATAAAACTTAAGCGTATTCATTAAGTTTCCACTCAATTGCATTCAATCAAAGCTAAATTGATTCGAATAAAGCTTTTTGAATCAAATGAAGGTCAATTGCATTCAAACATAGCTTGTTTAATCAAATGAAAGTTAAATATTATTTCCAAAAAAGGTAATTGTTTCAAATAAAGCTTAAGCTTCATCATTAAGATTCCACTTAATTTCATTCAAACAAAGCTAATTTGATTCGAATAAAGCATATTGAATCAAATGAAAGTCCATTGCATTCAAACATAGCTTGTTTAATCAAATGAAAGTCAACTATTCTTTCCAAATATGGTAATTGTTTCAAATAAAACTTAAGCTTAATCACTAAGGTTCCACTTAGCTTGATAATCAAATGAAAGTGAATTATTCTTTCCAAATATGGTAATTGTTTCAAATAAAGCTTAAGCTTAATCATTAAGGTTTCTGCTCAATTGCATCCAAACAAAGCTAATTTGATTCGAATAAAGCTTATTGAATCAATTGAAAGCAATTGCATTCAAACATAGCTTGTTTAATCAAATGAAAATCAACTATGGTTTCCAAAAATGGTAATTGTTTCAAATAAAGCTTAAGATTCATCATTAAGATTCCACTCTATTTGATTCAAACAAAGCTAATTTTATTCAAATAAAGCGTATTGAATCAAATGAAAGTCAATTGCATTCAAACGTAGCTTATTGAACCAAATTAAATTCAACTTCTTTCAAAAATTGATAATTATTTCAAATAAAGCTTAAGCTTAATGATTAAGATTACACTCAATTACATTCAACCAAAGCTAATTTGATTCGAATAAAGCTTATTGAATCAAATGAAAGTCAACATCTTTCAAAAATTGGTAATTATTTCAAATAAAGCTTAAGCTTAATGATTAAGATTACACTCAATTACATTCAACCAAAGCTAATTTGATTCGAATAAAGCTTATTGAATCAAATGAAAGTCAATTGTATTCAAACATAGCTTATTGAATCAAATTAAAGTCAACATCTTTCAAAAATTGGTAATTATTTCAAATAAAGCTTAAGTTTAATAATTAAGATTCCACTCAATTACATTCAATCAAAGCTAATTTGATTCGAATAAAGCTTATTGAATCAAATGAAAGTCAATTGCATTCAAACATAGCTTATTGAATCAAATTAAAGTCAACATCTTTCAAAAATTGGTAATTATTTCAAATAAAGCTTAAGCTTAATGATTAAGATTCCACTCAATTACATTCAATCAAAGCTAATTTGATTAGATTAAAGCTTATTGATTCAAATGAAAGTCAATTGCATTCAAACATAGCTTATTGAATCAAATTAAAGTCAACATCTTTCAAAAATTGGTAATTATTTCAAATAAAGCTTAAGCTTAATGATTAAGATTCCACTCAATTACATTCAATCAAAGCTAATTTGATTCGATTGAAGCTTATTGATTCAAATGAAAGTCAATTGCATTCAAACATAGCTTGTTTAATCAAATGAAAGTCAATTATTCTTTCCAATTATGGTAATTGTTTCAAATAAAACTTAAGCTTAATCCTTAAGGTTCCACTCAATTGCATCAAAACAAAGCTAATTCCATTCGAATAACGCATATTGAATCTAATGAAAGTCAATTGCATTCAAACATAGCTTGTTTAATCAAATGAAAGTCAACTATTCTTTCCAAATATGGTAATTGTTTCAAATAAAGCTTAAGCTTAATCATTAAGGTTCCACTCACTTGCATCCAAACAAAGATAATTTTATTCGAATAAAGCTTATTGAATCAATTGAAAGGCAATTGCATTCAAACATAGTTTGTTTAATCAAATGATAATCAACTATGGTTTCCAAAAATGGTAATTGTTTCAAATAAAGCTTAAGATTCCACTCTATTTGATTCAAACAAAGCTAATTTTATTCAAATAAAACTTATTGAATCAAATGAAAGGGAATTGCATTCAAACGTAGCTTATTGAACAAAATTAAATTCAACTTCTTTCAAAAATTGGTAATTATTTCAAATAAAGCTTAAGCTTAATGATTAAGATTACACTCAATTACATTCAAAAAAACCTAATTTGATTCGAATAAAGCTTATTGAATGAAATGAAAGTCAATTGCATTCAAACATAGCTTATTGAATCAAATGAAAGTCAATTTCTTTCAAAACTTGGTAATTATTTCAAATAAAGTTTAAGCTTAATGATTAAGATTACACTCAATTACATTCAACCAAAGCTAATTTGATTCAAATAAAGCTTATTGAATCAAATGAAAGTCAATTGCATTCAAACATAGCTTATTGAATCAAATTAAAATCAACTTCTTTCAGAAATTGGTAATTATTTCAAATAAAGCTTAAGTTTAATAATTAAGATTCCACTCAATTACAATCAATCAAAGCTAATTTGATTCGAATAAAGCTTATTGAATCAAATGAAAGTCAATTGCATTCAAACAAAGCTTATTGAATCAAATTAAAGTTAACTTCTTTCAAAAATTGGTAATTATTTCAAATAAAGCTTAAGCTTAATGATTAAGATTCCACTCAATTACATTCAATCAAAGCAAATTTGATTCGAATAAAGCTTATTGAATCAAATCAAAGTCAATTGCATTCAAACATAGCTTGTTTAATCAAATGAAAGTCAACTATTATTTCCAATTATGGTAATTGTTTCAAATAAAATTTAAGCTTAATCATTAAGGATCCACTCAATTCCATCAAAACAAAGCTAATTTCATTCGAATAACGCATATTGAATCCGATGAAAGTCAATTGCATTCAAACATAGCTTGTTTAATCAGATGAATGTCAACTATTCTTTCCAAATATGGTAATTGTTTCAAATAAAGCTTAAGCTTAATCATTAAGGTTCCACTCACTTGCATCCAAACAAAGCTAATTTGATTCGAATAAAGCTTATTGAATCAATTGAAAGGCAATTGCATTCAAACATAGTTTGTTTAATCAAATGAAACTCAACTATGGTTTCCAAAAAACTGTAATTGTTTCAAATAGAGCTATAGATTCATCATTAAGATTCCACTCTATTTGATTCAAACAAAGCTAATTTTATTCAAATAAAGCTTATTGAATCAAATGAAAGTCAATTGCATTCAAACATAGCTTGTTGAACCAAATTAAGGTCAACTTCTTTCAAAAATTGGTAATTATTTCAAATAAAGCTTAAGCTTAATGTTTAAGATTCCACTCAATTACATTCAATCAAAGCTAATTTGATTCGAATAAAGCTTATTGAATCAAATGAAAGTCAATTCCTTTCAAACATAGCTTATTGAATCAAATTAAAGTCAACATCTTTCAAAAATTGGTAATTATTTCAAATAAAGCTTAAGCTTAATGATTAAGGTTCCACTCAATTACATTCAATCAAAGCTAATTTGATTCGAATAAAGCTTATTGATTCAAATGAAAGTCAATTGCATTCAAACATAGCTTCTTTAATCAAATGAAAGTCAACTATTCTTTCCAAATATGGTAATTGTTTCAAATAAAGCATAAGCGTATTCATTAAGTTTCCACTCAATTGCATTCAATCCAAGCTAAATTGATTCGAATAAAGCTTTTTGAATCAAATGAAGGTCAATTTCATTCAAACATAGCTCGTTTAATCAAATGAAAGTTAAATATTATTTCCAAAAATGGTAATTGTTTCAAATAAAGCTTAAGATTCATCATTAAGATTCCACTCTATTTGATTCAAACAAAGTTAATTTTATTCAAATAAAGCTTATTGAATCAAATGAAAGTCAATTGCATTCAAACATAGCTTGTTTAATCAAATGAAAGTCAACTATTCTTTCCAAATATGTTAATTGTTTCAAATAAAGCATAAGCGAAATCATCAAAGTTCCACTCAATTGCATCCAAACAAAGCTAATTTGATTCGAATAAAGCATATTGAATCAAATGAAAGTCCATTGCATTCAAACATAGCTTGTTTAATAAAATGAAAGTCAACTATTCTTTCCAAATATGGTAATTGTTTCAAATAAAGCATAAGCGTATTCATTAAGTTTCCACTCAATTGCATTCAATCAAAGCTAAATTGATTCGAATAAAGCTTTTTGAATCAAATGAAGGTCAATTTAATTCAAACATAGCTTGTTTAATCAAATGAAAGTTAAATATTATTTCCAAAAATGGTAATTGTTTCAAATAATGCTTAAGCTTCATCATTAAGATTCCACTCAATTTCATTCAAAAAAAGCTAATTTGATTCGAATAAAGCATATTGAATGGTAATTGCATTCAAACATAACTTGTTTAATCAAATGACAGTTAACTAAGCTTTCCAAAAATGGTAATTGTTTCAAGTAAAGCTTAAGCTTATTCATTAAGATTCCAATCAATTTCATTCAAACAAAGCTAATTTTATTCGAATAAAGCTTATTGAATCAAGTGAAAGTCAATTGCATTGAAAAATAGCTTATTGAATCAAATGAAAGTCAACTTCTTTAAAAATTTGGTAATTATTTCAAATAAAGCTGAAGCTTAATGATTAAGGTTCCACTCAATTACATTCAATCAAAGCTAATTTGATTCGAATAAAGCTTATTGAATCAATTGAAAGCAATTGCATTCAAACATAGCTTGTTTAATCAAATGAAAATCAACTATGGTTTCCAAAAATGGTAATTGTTTCAAATAAAGCATAAGATTCATCATTAAGATTCCACTCTATTTGATTCAAACAAAGCTAATTTTATTCAAATAAAGCGTATTGAATCAAATGAAAGTCAATTGCATTCAAACGTAGCTTATTGAACCAAATTAAATTCAACTTCTTTCAAAAATTGGTAATTATTTCAAATAAAGATTAAGCTTAATGATTAAGATTACACTCAATTACATTCAACCAAAGCTAATTTGATTCGAATAAAGCTTATTGAATCAAATGAAAGTCAATTGCATTCAAACATAGCTTATTGAATCAAATTAAAGTCAACATCTTTCAAAAATTGGTAATTATTTCAAATAAAGCTTAAGCTTAATGCTTAAGATTCCACTCAATTACATTCAATCAAAGCTAATTTGTTTCGATTAAAGCTTATTGGTTCAAATGAAAGTCAATTGCATTCAAATATAGCTTGTTTAATCAAATGAAAGTCAATTATTCTTTCCAATTATGGTAATTGTTTCAAATAAAACTTAAGCTTAATCATTAAGGTTCCACTCAATTGCATCAAAACAAAGCTAACTCCATTCCAATAACGCATATTGAATCAAATGAAAGTCAATTGCATTCAAACATAGCTTGTTTAATCAAATGAAAGTCAACTATTCTTTCCAAATATGGTAATTGTTTCAAATAAAGCTTAAGCTTAATCATTAAGGTTCCACTCACTTGCATCCAAACAAAGATAATGTTATTAGAATAATGCTTATTGAATCAATTGAAAGGCAATTGCATTCAAACATAGTTTGTTTAATCAAATGATAATCAACTATTGTTTCCAAAAATGGTAATTGTTTCAAATAAAGCTTAAGATTCATCATTAAGATTCCACTCTATTTGATTCAAACAAAGCTAATTTTATTCAAATAAAGCTTATTGAATCAAATGAAAGTGAATTGCATTCAAACGTAGCTTATTGAACCAAATTAAATTCAACTTCTTTCAAAAATTGGTAATTATTTCAAATAAAGCTTAAGCTTGATGATTAAGATTACACTCAATTACATTCAACCAAAGCTAATTTGATTCGAATAAAGCTTATTGAATGAAATGAAAGTCAATTGCATTCAAACATAGCTTATTGAATCAAATTAAAGTCAACTTCTTTCAGAAATTGGTAATTATTTCAAATAAAGCTTAAGTTTAATAATTAAGATTCTACTCAATTACATTCAATCAAAGCAAATTTGATTCGAATAAAGCTTATTGAATCAAATCAATGTCAATTGCATTCAAACATAGCTTGTTTAATCAAATGAAAGTCAACTATTATTTCCAATTATGGTAATTGTTTCAAATAAAACTTAAGCTTAATCATTAAGGATCCACTCAATTGCATCAAAACAAAGCTAATTTCATTCGAATAACGCATATTGAATCAGATTAAAGTCAATTGCATTCAAACATAGCTTTTTTAATCGATGAAAGTCAACTATTCTTTCCAAATATGGTAATTGTTTCAAATAAAGCTTAAGCTTAATCATTAAGGTTCCACTCACTTGCATCCAAACAAAGCTAATTTGATTCGAATAAAGCTTATTGAATCAATTGAAAGGCAATTGCATTCAAACATAGTTTGTTTAATCAAATGAAACTCAACTATGGTTTCCAAAAAACTGTAATTGTTTCAAATAGAGCTATAGATTCATCATTAAGATTCCACTCTATTTGATTCAAACAAAGCTAATTTTATTCAAATAAAGCTTATTGAATCAAATGAAAGTCAATTGCATTCAAACATAGCTTATTGAACCAAATTAAAGTAAACTTCTTTCAAAAAAATTGGTAATTATTTCAAATAAAGCTTAAGCTTAATGTTTAAGATTCCACTCAATTACATTCAATCAAAGCTAATTTGATTCGAATAAAGCTTATTGAATCAAATGAAAGTCAATTCCATTCAAACATAGCTTGTTTAATCAAATGAAAGCCAACTATTCTTTCCAAATATGGTAATTGTTTCAAATAAAGCTTAAGCTAAATCATTAAGGTTCCACTCAATTGCATCCATACAAAGCTAATTTGATTCGAATAAAGCATATTGAATCAAATTTGAGGCAAATGCATTCAAACATAACTTGTTTAATCAAATGAAAGTCAGCTACACTTTCCAAAAATGGTAATTGTTTCAAGTAAAGCTTAACCTTATTCATTAAGATTCCAATCAATTTCATTCAAACAAAGCTAATTTTATTTGAATAAAGCTTATTGAATCAAATGAAAGTCAATTGCATTGAAAAATAGCTTATTGAATCAAATGAAAGTCAACTTCTTTTCAAAATTGGTAATTATTTCAAATAAAGCTTAAGCTTAATGAATTAGATTACACTCAATTACATTCAACCAAAGGTAATTTGATTCGAATAAAGCTTATTGAATCAAATTAAAGTCAATTGCATTGAAACATAGCTTATGGAATCAAATGAAAGTCAACTTCTTTCAAAAATTGGTAATTATTTCAAATAAAGCTTAAGCTTAATGATGAAGATTACACACAAATACATTCAACCAAAGCTAATTTGATTCGAATAAAGCTTATTGAATCAAATGAAAGTCAATTGCGTTCAAACATAGCTTATTGAATCAAATTAAAGTCAACTTCTTTCAGAAATTGGTAATTGTTTCAAATAATGCTTAAGTTTAATAATTAAGATTCCACTCAATTACATTCAATCAAAGCTAATTTCATTCGAATAAATCTTATTGAATCAAATGAAAGTCAATTACATTCAAACATAGCTTATTGAATCAAATGAAAGTCAACTTCTTTTAAAAATTGGTAATTATTTCAAATAAAGCTTAAGCTTAACGATTAAGATTACACTGAATTACATTCAACCAAAGCTAATTTGATTCGAATAAAGCTTATTGAATCAAAATAAAGCCAATTGCATTGAAACATAGCTTATTGAATCAAATGAAAGTCAACTTCTTTCAAAAATTGGTAATTATTTCAAATAAAGTTTAAGCTTAATGATTAAGATTACACTCAATTACATTCAACCAAAGCTAATTTGATTCGAATAAAGATTATTGAATCAAATGAAAGTCAATTGCATTCAAACATAGCTTATTGAATCAAATTAAAGTCAACTTCTTTCAAAAAGTGGTAATTATTTCAAATAAAGTTTAAGTTTAATGATTAAGATTCCACTCAATTACATTCAATCAAAGCAAATTTGTTTCGAATAAAGCTTATTGAATCAAATTAACGTCAATTGCATTCAAACATAGCTTGTTTAATCAAATGAAAGTCAACTATTCTTTCCAAATATGGTAATTGTTTCAAATAAAGCTTAAGCTTAATCATTAAGGTTCCACTCAATTGCATCGAAACAAAGCTAATTTGATTCGAATAAAGCATATTGAATCAACTGAAAGTCAATTGCATTCAAACATAGCTTGTTTAATCAAATGAAAGTCAACTATTCTTTCCAAATATGGTAATTGTTTCAAATAAAACTTAAGCTTAATCATTAAGGTTCCACTCAATTGCATCCAAACAAAACTAATTCGATTCGAATAAAGCATATTGAATCAGATGAAAGTCAATTGCATTCAAACATAGCTTGTTTAATCAAATGAAAGTCAACTATTCTTTCCAAATATGGTAATTGTTCAAATAAAGCGTAAGCTTATTCATTAAGATTCCAATCAATTTCATTCAAACAAAGCTAATTTTATTCGAATGAAGCTTATTGAATCAAATGAAAGTCAATTGCATTGAAACATACCTTATTGAATAAAATGAAAGTCAACTTCTTTCAAAAATTGGTAATTATGTCAAATAAAGCTTAAGCTTAATGATTAAGATTACACTCAATTACATTCAACCAAAGCTAATTTGATTCGAATAAAGCTTATTTAATCAAATGAACGTCAATTGCATTCAAACATAGCTTATTGAATCAAATGAAAGTCAACTTCTTTCAAAAATTGGTAATTATTTCAAATAAAGCTTAAGCTTAATGATTAAGATTACACTCAATTACATTCAACCAAAGTTAATTTGATTCGAATAAAGCTTATTGAATCAAATGAAAGTCAATTGCATTCAAACATAGCTTATTGAATCAAATGAAAGTCAACTTCTTTCAAAAATTGGTAATTATTTCAAATAAAGCTTAAGCTTAATGATTATGATTACACTCAATTACATTCAACCAAAGCTAATTTGATTCGAATAAAGCATATTGAATCAAATGAAAGTCAATTGCATTCAAACATAGCTTATTGAATCAAATTAAAGTCAACTTCTTTCAAAAATTGGTAATTATTTCAAATTAAGCTTAAGCTTAATGATTAAGACTCCACTCAATTACATTCAATCAAAGCTAATTTGATTCGAATAAAGCTTACTGATTCAAATGAAAGTCAATTGCATTCAAACATAGCTTGTTTAATCAAATGAAAGTCAACTTCTTTCAAAAATTGGTAATTATTTCAAATAAAGCTTAAGCTTAATGATTAAGATTCTACTCAATTACATTCAATCAAAGCAAATTTGATTCGAATAAAGCTTATTGAATCAAGTCAATGTCAATTGCATTCAAACATAGCTTGTTTAATCAAATGAAAGTCAACTATTATTTCCAATTATGGTAATTGTTTCAAATAAAACTTAAGCTTAATCATTAAGGATCCACTCAATTGCATCAAAACAAAGCTAATTTCATTCGAATAACGCATATTGAATCAGATGAAAGTCAATTGCATTCAAACATAGCTTATTTAATCAGATGAAAGTCAACTATTCTTTCCAAATATGGTAATTGTTTCAAATAAAGCTTAAGCTTAATCATTAAGGTTCCACTCACTTGCATCCAAACAAAGCTAATTTGATTCGAATAAAGCTTATTGAATCAATTGAAAGGCAATTGCATTCAAACATAGTTTGTTTAATCAAATGAAACTCAACTATGGTTTCCAAAAAACTGTAATTGTTTCAAATAGAGCTATAGATTCATCATTAAGATTCCACTGTATTTGATTCAAACAAAGCTAATTTTATTCAAATAAAGCTTATTGAATCAAATGAAAGTCAATTGCATTCAAACATAGCTTATTGAACCAAATTAAAGTCAACTTCTTTCAAAAAAATTGGTAATTATTTCAAATAAAGCTTAAGCTTAATGTTTAAGATTCCACTCAATTACATTCAATCAAAGCTAATTTGATTCGAATAAAGCTTATTGAATCAAATGAAAGTCAATTCCATTCAAACATAGCTTGTTTAATCAAATGACAGCCAACTATTCTTTCCAAATATGGTAATTGTTTCAAATAAAGCTTAAGCTAAATCATTAAGGTTCCACTCAATTGCATCCATACAAAGCTAATTTGATTCGAATAAAGCATATTGAATCAAATTTGAGGCAAATGCATTCAAACATAACTTGTTTAATCAAATGAAAGTCAGCTACACTTTCCAAAAATGGTAATTGTTTCAAGTAAAGCTTAACCTTATTCATTAAGATTCCAATCAATTTCATTCAAACAAAGCTAATTTTATTTGAATAAAGCTTATTGAATCAAATGAAAGTCAATTGCATTGAAAAATAGCTTATTGAATCAAATGAAAGTCAACTTCTTTTCAAAATTGGTAATTATTTCAAATAAAGCTTAAGCTTAATGAATTAGATTACACTCAATTACATTCAACCAAAGGTAATTTGATTCGAGTAAAGCTTATTGAATCAAATTAAAGTCAATTGCATTGAAACATAGCTTATGGAATCAAATGAAAGTCAATTTCTTTCAAAAATTGGTAATTATTTCAAATAAAGCTTAAGCTTAATGATGAAGATTACACACAAATACATTCAACCAAAGCTAATTTGATTCGAATAAAGCTTATTGAATCAAATGAAAGTCAATTGCGTTCAAACATAGCTTATTGAATCAAATTAAAGTCAACTTCTTTCAGAAATTGGTAATTATTTCAAATAATGCTTAAGTTTAATAATTAAGATTCCACTCAATTACATTCAATCAAAGCTAATTTCATTCGAATAAATCTTATTGAATCAAATGAAAGTCAATTACATTCAAACATAGCTTATTGAATCAAATGAAAGTCAACTTCTTTTAAAAATTGGTAATTATTTCAAATAAAGCTTAAGCTTAATGATTAAGATTACACTAAATTACATTCAACCAAAGCTAATTTGATTCGAATAAAGCTTATTGAGTCAAAATAAAGCCAATTGCATTGAAACATAGCTTATTGAATCAAATGAAAGTCAACTTCTTTCAAAAATTGGTAATTATTTCAAATAAAGTTTAAGCTTAATGATTAAGATTACACTCAATTAAATTCAACCAAAGCTAATTTGATTCGAATAAAGCTTATTGAATCAAATGAAAGTCAATTGCATTCAAACATAGCTTATTGAATCAAATTAAAGTCAACTTCTTCCAAAAAGTGGTAATTATTTCAAATAAAGCTTAAGTTTAATGATTAAGATTCCACTCAATTACATTCAATCAAAGCAAATTTGTTTCGAATAAAGCTTATTGAATCAAATTAACGTCAATTGCATTCAAACATAGCTTGTTTAATCAAATGAAAGTCAACTATTCTTTCCAAATATGGTAATTGTTTCAAATAAAGCTTAAGCTTAATCATTAAGGTTCCACTCAATTGCATCGAAACAAAGCTAATTTGATTCGAATAAAGCATATTGAGTCAACTGAAAGTCAATTGCATTCAAACATAGCTTGTTTAATCAAATGAAAGTCAACTATTCTTTCCAAATATGGTAATTGTTTCAAATAAAACTTAAGCTTAATCATTAAGGTTCCACTCAATTGCATCCAAACAAAGCTAATTCGATTCGAATAAAGCATATTGAATCAGATGAAAGTCAATTGCATTCAAACATAGCTTGTTTAATCAAATGAAAGTCAACTATTCTTTCCAAATATGGTAATTGTTCAAATAAAGCGTAAGCTTATTCATTAAGATTCCAATCAATTTCATTCAAACAAAGCTAATTTTATTCGAATGAAGCTTATTGAATCAAATGAAAGTCAATTGCATTGAAACATACCTTATTGAATAAAATGAAAGTCAACTTCTTTCAAAAATTGGTAATTATGTCAAATAAAGCTTAAGCTTAATGATTAAGATTACACTCAATTACATTCAACCAAAGCTAATTTGATTCGAATAAAGCTTATTTAATCAAATGAACGTCAATTGCATTCAAACATAGCTTATTGAATCAAATGAAAGTCAACTTCTTTCAAAAATTGGTAATTATTTCAAATAAAGCTTAAGCTTAATGATTAAGATTACACTCAATTACATTCAACCAAAGCTAATTTGATTCGAATAAAGCTTATTGAATCAAATGAAAGTCAATTGCATTCAAACATAGCTTATTGAATCAAATGAAAGTCAACTTCTTTCAAAAATTGGTAATTATTTCAAATAAAGCTTAAGCTTAATGATTATGATTACACTCAATTACATTCAACCAAAGCTAATTTGATTCGAATAAAGCATATTGAATCAAATGAAAGTCAATTGCATTCAAACATAGCTTATTTAATCAAATTAAAGTCAACTTCTTTCAAAAATTGGTAATTATTTCAAATTAAGCTTAAGCTTAATGATTAAGACTCCACTCAATTACATTCAATCAAAGCTAATTTGATTCGAATAAAGCTTACTGATTCAAATGAAAGTCAATTGCATTCAAACATAGCTTGTTTAATCAAATGAAAGTCAACTATTCTTTCCAAATATGGTAATTGTTTCTAATAAAACTTAAGCTTAATCATTAAGGTTCCACTCAAGTGCATCCAAACAAAGCTAATTTGGTTCGAATAAAGCATATTGAATCAGATGAAAGTCAATTGCATTCATACATAGCTTGTTTAATCAAATGAAAGTCAAATATTCTTTCCAAATATGGTAATTGCTTCAAATAAAGCTTAAGCTTAATCATTAAGGTTCCACTCAATTGCATCCAATCAAATCTAATTTGATTCGAATAAAGCTTATTGAATCAATTGAAAGTCAATTGCATTCAAACATAGCTTGTATAATCAACTGAAAATCAACTATGGTTTCCAAAAATGGTAATTGTTTCAAATAAAGCTTAAGCTTCATCATTAAGATTCCACTCTATTTGATTCAAACAAAGCTAATTTTATTCAAATAAATCTTATTGATTCAAGTGAAAGTCAATTGCATTGAAACATAGCTTATTAAATCAAATTAAAGTCAACTTCTTTCAAAAATTGTGAATTATTTCACATAAAGCTTAAGCTTAATGATTAAGATTCCACTCAATTACATTCAATCAAAGCTAATTTGATTCGAATAAAGGTTATTGAATCAAATGAAAGTCAATTGCGTTGAAACATAGCTTATTGAATCAAATGAAAGTCAACTTGTTTCAAAAATTGGTAATTATTTCAAATAAAGTTTAAGCTTAATGATTAAGATTATACTCAATTACATTCAACCAAAGATAATTTGATTCGAATAAAGGTTATTGAATCAAATGAAAGTCAATTGCATTCAAACATAGCTTATTGAATCAAATTAAAGTCAACTTCTTTCAAAAATTGGTAATTATTTCAAATAAAGCTTAAGTTTAATGATTAAGATTCCACTCAATTACATTCAATCAAAGCTAATTTGATTCGAATAAAGCTTATTGAATCAAATTAACGTCAATTGCATTCAAACATAGCTTGTTTAATCAAATGAAAGTCAACTATTCTTTCCAAATATGGTAATTGTTTCAAATAAAGCTTAAGTTTAATCATTAAGGTTCCACTCAATTGCATCCATACAAAGCTAATTTGATTCGAATATAGCATATTGAATCAACTGAAAGTCAGTTGCATTCAAACATTGCTTGTTTAATCAAATAAAAGTCATCTATTCTTTCCAAATATGGTAATTGTTTCAAATAAAGCATAAGCGTAATCATCAAAGTTCCACTCAATTGCATCCAAACAAAGTTGATTTGATTCGAATAAAGCATATTGAATCAAATGAAAGTCAATTTGCTTCAAACATAGCTTGTTTAATCAAATGAAAGTCAACTATATTTTCCAAATATGGTAATTGTTTCAAATAAAGCATTAGCGTATTCATTAAGTTTCCACTCAATTGCATCCAAACAAAGCTAATTTGATTCGAATAAAGCATATTGAATCAAATGAAAATCAATTGCATTCAAACATAGTTTGTTTAATCAAATACAAGTCAACTATGGTTTCTAAAAATGGTAATTGATTCAAATAAAGCTTAAGCTTCATCATTAAGATTCCACTCAATTTCATTCAAGCAAAGCTAACACTACAAGAAAAACCATTTATCGCAACAAATGTTTTGCAACGACATTATTGTCGTTGTTAAAAATAAGTTGTAGCAACGACATTGTCGTTTCCAAAAACAAATTTTTATTTCCCTCCACCAAATTATATGGGCGCCATAATCTGAAAATTTGGACCCATTTATAGCAACGACTTTTGTCGTTGCTATTGTTTTAAACATATATTGCAACGACTTTTGTCGTTGCGGGTATTTCAACACGTCTTTTGCAACGACTTTTGTCGTTGCTAAAATTTGTTTTATTTATTGCAACGACAATTTCGTAGCCAATTTTTTTTTTTTATAACTTCATTTTATTCCTACTTTTAAATAAGTTAGGAAAAAACTCATTCAGCAAGCTAAGTTTTCTAACACTGCCTTCGTTGGTCTCCTTCACTGCTTTCGTTCGTTCGTTCGCCTCCTTCACTGAGCATCGCCGGCTACGGAACGCCGCCAGGTACTCTCTCCGGCATCCTATTTTCGCTGACCCCCATCAATTAAGATGATTTTATTTTAGGGTTTTTTTGAGGTTTAAATTCGTTTTTTCATCTAATTTGTTTTATTTTAGGTTTAAATTCGGTTTTGCTTTCAATTTTGAGATTTAAATTATCAACATTTAGATGTTAGAATCTGATTTTACTTATAGAATTTATACCCAAAATCTGTTTTTATTTTTTTATGCGTG